>CM068387.1:74835970-77235970 GCA_034770075.1 Aralia elata | reverse complement strand
CAATATAGTTCATGGCTAGACTAGTTAATCAACAATATTATATTTCCTACCTAATTAAAGTAGTATAATTAACAGCAACAATTAAACTCGAAGAAATTAAATCTGCAAAATCTTCTATTTTTATTAGTTACATATAGGGATGGAATGCATGAAAAGGTACAAGTTGTGATTCTGTCCATCTTTGTGCAGCTCATAACCAATGATAAATTCAGAAGTGTGAATCACAGAGTATTGGCACAAAAGATAGGCCCAAGAATATCGGTAGGAAGTTTCTTTAGAACACACTTTGGAGTAGGAATTGGGTCGAGATTGTATGGACCAATCAGGGAGCTGCTATCAGAAGCGAATCCACCGGTATACCAGGAGATTACTATAAATGAGTTCGTCACACATTTTTACAACAAAGGGCTAGACGGAACTTCTGCTCTAGAACGTTTCAAGTTGTGTCACTAGGCCATGGGAAATTGGATTAGCTTAGCTTTTAAGGGATCATATATAGCAAGTTGTGTTTTAGTAAATAAATCTCCCTATAAGGACCTTTACTTGATTGCACCTATTGCTTGACAGTACATGTAATTTTTCAAAGTTGAGCAAGATTTCAACTATTAAAAGAAATATCTATACAAATATTAAAAAAATATTAAAAAATGAAAGTTCTGTTCTGCCCCTTTAATTTTATTGTTTTCCTGGTTACTATGTGATTTCCCTTGACCGAGAATTGAAAATTATTTGTGATGCCTCTTGTAGTACTTGTGATTTGAGTTTGTGTAGGATTCAATTGAAAATTCATTGTTTTCCTGGTTACTATCCTTTTGTTTAGTTTAGTGCCCTATTATCTTTTTAACCTCTACCTTTCATTGCCTGCCCATAGAGAGAGGAGGTTTGTTAATCTACCTAATTTCACAACTTGCAGAGATATAATGACCGACTACTCTAAAACCACCATGGAATTGGGGATTATACTGATAATAATGTTCAATTACGTGGAGTTGTGCAACACTATATCAGATCGATTAATGTCTAATAATTTTTAATTGTGGAAAAGTCAGTTCTTCATGTAAAATATGTTTTTTTTGTTGAGAAAGTAACAAACTTAAGTTGAAAATAAATAACTAAATAAATAGGTATAGGGTGTGATTTGTTGACTAAATAATTTTCCCATGATTGAACATAAGTGGCATGAGTTGTCATACCTTTTAGCAATGACCGGTTGTCATTCATCTTATGCACATCTAAATGGCATAAATAATCTCTGTCCGGATGAAAAATGATATACATGTCGATAATTATTTTGCTCGTTACTACCTTCATGACTTTTGAGTCTTTGACCAATATTTCTCCAATTTCTCAAGCCATTAGTAGCCAACAAAGTATTGTTTTCACCTTGCGCAAATAATTTACAACAAAAGCAAAATATTTTGTCGGAAGCACTTGAATATACAAGCCACCTCCTATCTTTCTTCTCTCCATTTGACAAACGACGGATGTAGTGAAAGGAAGTGAAATGCCTACCCTCTGCATCTTTAGGAAATTGATCCCCATCTCTTCTTAAAGGCTCTCTTTCTATTACAAAGTCAATAAAATTTTGATCAATCTTGTCCCAAATGCTTGGATCATCAATGTTTGTAGGTCCATATTCACAATCCAAGCCTTCATTTTGACCCTCATCATTCATATCTTCATGGTCACTCTCATTCAAGCATTCATTTGGTTCCTTTGCAAGGACATCTGTATCTTCCACTAAATTTTCTTGTTCTTCATTCTCTGTATCTACTATTTGTTTTTCATTATGTGACTGTTCAACCACACTAGAAGTCTCCTTTTGTTTCTTACTGCCAAAAAATTTATCGAGTGAACCCGCTTGAGATTGAACTAATTCATTCGCTTTTTTCTTTCTTTTTCTTTTTTCAAATCCAGACATATACTTTTTAGGAGCCATGGTGAATTAAAAATTTGCAAAATTCCAGCATAATCTCGTAATTATCTATATAATATAGTCCCACATTTTGCAATAAAAACTAAACGAAAATAAACAAAGAACAAACTACTTATACGAAACAGTCTTACATACATATTAATTTGGAAATAAATTTAGGAGATACCCTTGTCTCCTTCTAAGAAATTAAAATTACTATTTATAACTATATGGGTGACTTACTGACTTATTTATTTTGCTCATCTTTTTTATTATAATTTTTTTTTAATCACTTTAGTCATTATTTTGGAGATAGAAGTATCGAATAGGGGGTAAGAAATGTAGTGAACCTTTCAAAATTTTATAAACAAGAGTCTTCAAATTCAAACATTAAACACATAAAATACATCTAATTACTTTCAAACCTTTAAATTTAGGAAATTGAGATTTATATATAAGAAATTAATATTTCCACATACAAAGTGTCGCTGTACATGTATAACGACGGTAAAAATCGCGACAATTTATATGTAAAAATATCAATTTCTTATGTAGATTTATCCATTTTCTAAATTTACGCAAAAGCATTAATTAATTTTTTATAAATACAATTTGATGGACTCATATTCAAAGGCCACAAAATCTGAGAAAGGCCAGTCATACTTTAACGTTATGGGTGGAAAATATTATAGTATTATTAAAATCAATTGAAAATACAAATAAAACCCCTTAGAGTCAGTTTAGTGTATTCAAGCTGTCAGGCACACGTTGACTTAAAACACAGAGTGAGAATTAGGAGTACTTCCAACTGCAACTTCTGAGAGAGGGAGAGAGGGAGAGAGGGAGAGAGGGAGAGAGAGAGAGAGGGTGGGCAGCCGGTGAAGACACGTTTATCAGATAAGAGCAAGTGCAAGTGTGGGACAGAGAATAAAGAGGAATATCCAAATCAAAGAGCAAGTGCAAGTGTGGGTCAGAGAATAAAGAGGAATATCCAAATCAAAATCATATTCTTTTCCTTTTATTTTGTCTTTATTTATTTATACAAGTCACTTATTTTAATTTCATATTTTGTTTAAAATTGTCACGTAGCTAATAAGTTAATTTTCGCTCAATTCATTCAACGGATCCAATTTTAAAATTTTAACCAGTTTAATGAGATAATTACATAAATTAAAAATTGAGTAAATTATTTCACAACACTGGTAAAATATAATAGGGTAATGGCTACTTTTGCCATTTGGATATTCCTCTTTCTTGCTCATTATCATATCTCATGAGTCATAACCGTGTCTTTAACCAGATACTCTTTATCTCTCTCTCCTCCAGGTGAGGTATTTCTATTCTCATTCTATTTTTCAAGTGTCTGACACCTCGAATAAATTAAACACGGGGACAGTAGATTCGGTTGGGTAATTTTTATTTAAGGTTTTAGTTGTATTATCTACCCATTTTTTTAAAATTTCAAAAATATTTTATCCTCTCCAAAAAAGATGTCAACAAGACATTTTGTAGAAATTTGTTTACTTTTGAACATCTTTTGATAGATAAAATTTATTATATCTGATTCTGAGGACATGTATGTGAATACGAAGGGAGTAATACTTTTTCTGTGTCACAAAAAAAATTTCATTTAATTTTAATTTTAATTAATTTATGAAGTTCTAAAATTTAAGCGGTAAGGTGAATTATTCTAATAGTCGAAATAACAAATTTGTAATTAGTAGTAATTTTTAAGTAGTTTACAATATTAGCTATTATATTATCAAAAAAAAAATCACATTAATGTTGCTTTTTAAAATTTTGCAATTTGATTATCTATATACATATATAATAAGACAAAACTTGAGTTTTTAGTTTTGGTGTTTGAGTTTTGATATAGGCTTAAAATTTAACTATAACTAAAACAATTTTAAAAGTCTTCCTAATTTTATTTTAAAGTAATTCAAATAGCTACTAATAAAACTCAAACTTAATAGAGTTCTTTTTCTTATACATGCTCCATGACGATTTGGGTTGATTCCTGTAATTGTCTTCTACCCCGAACAAAACATAGTAGAGTTGTAATATCATAAAATTTAAGAATAAATTGTGAAACAATAAAACTAACCTAAATTATATGCAATTAGTAAATTAAATTGTGAAATATTAAATATTAAAAATAATTAATAGTTAATGTTTTAGAACCAAAGTTTTATTTATGGTCCAACAAACTTTATTGTTAATTTATTATTCTATAAAATAATACTTAATTACATGGGATAGGGAGTGATTGCTAATTAAATATGAATTAAAGTATTTATTTATTTAATACTTAATAACTATTCTATAACATAATGGGCTATATGTAGCTACACAGGTGTGTAGCTACACAGTAGGCTATAGCAACGCTTTCCAGGGTTATAGCAACGGTTTGTCTGTCGCCATAGATATTCTGTCTATAGCGACAGACAAACCGTCGCTATAGTCCTGGAAAAGCGTCGCTATAGCCTACTGTACACTATATAGTTGTGTACCTACAGTTTTGCCATATAATATATATTAATGTTTAAAATTTAATTGTCGATTTGATTTCATGTAGGAGACATTTAGTTAATTAATGTTGAAAATAGTCATGACTTATATATTAGTGGCTAAAATTTAGTTAATTTTTAAAACTAAAAGTCATAATGGTAACTTATTATTCTATAACAATTTTGTTTCTAAATAACCATATATTAAAATATAGAAAAGATATTATGAGAAAATAATAATTAATATTTAAAAGTGTAACATATATTATAAAATATATTAACGATTAAACTTTAGTTACTAATTTTATTTCAGATAGGAGATTTTAATTAATTAATGTCAATAAAAATAAACTCCTCACTTATATATTAGTTAGTAAAATGTAGTTATCTCTTAAAACTAGAAACCATGACGGTAACTATTTATTCTACAACAATTTATTTTATTTAGAATTCCATAAACATCAAGTTTAGACTTTTAAGTTATACTTATTTTTGAGCTCTAAAAAACTATATATAACTTCCAAAGATTAAAATAAAAACTAAATATAATTTAAAACCTATATAAAAATAGAATATAAAATAAAAAAACTACATTACTAACACTTAACTGTGAGTCTTTGATAATTATTTATTTGAGCAATGTTTGTAGTCACTCTAATAATAATAGTAAAGTTAATTTAAAATTCAAAAAAATATTTTAATCAATTAATATAATAAATAAATATTTTTAAAGAAATTAACCCGTGCTTCATACGGTGTAACTTAGCTAGTTAAAATAACTTTATGTGCACAAATGCAACTGCACAGAGAGGACAAGAATTTAATTTTCCACTTGAAAATGGTGTGCGTATAGAAGTGGTAACAAGACTCAGAACCATATCCAAATCAAAAACAAGAAATATCTGTACCTTTCTTTCTACCTCCCTCGTTTAATCTGGTGAGTAGTAATACAACCCAGTTTTATTTTATTTCAATCGTAATTAAATATTCAGATTATTTATATTTTTGGTTACCGTACTGATACCCGATATATTTTTATTTATTTATTTATTTTGTTAATGTTTCAAGCTTATAAATGTTAGGATTTGGCCATTCCAGGGTGTAGTATGGTGGTTAGGGAGTGATTGCTAATTAAATATGAATTAAAACTTCTTCCTAGTTAAAGTTAAAGTTAAACTGAAGGATTACAAAATTCTTGGTGCGAATTTAACTTCTGTCTTTCCTTTACCAAATTTTGGCAGATTTAATTAGTTTGGTGTCCTGAAATTTCCATATATAAGATCAATATGAAATTTTGGCACATAGGATCTGTTTTGTATTTTCACTAAATTTAGGATAGGTGAATTTGCAAGATGAGGTTATTACACCTAATGTTGACCATAGATAATATTACTATATTCGAGTCCAGGGAATCTAAATTTTAAGTTCATCTTAAGCTAGCTACAAGGAAGGTGACACTAAAATTGGTAGAAAAGGTGACATTTATTTACGTAGGCCATATCTAATCTGTTAGGCGTGGCAAAATAAATTGCAACAATAATGGCTAAACAAAATACTACTCCAGTCTCCGGTCGATAAAAACCACCGCAAATTTTTTTTTTGTCTCAATCTTCTTCAAATTTTCATGTGGCCTAGGGTTTCCAAAACTACTGGCTCATCGGCTGCCAACAAAATATGTTAGTTGCACGGTATTTATACCGGTGGGGTCACTTTGTCTTCTAGTAAAATCGCATAGTATTAGATTTAATATCAATAAGTCTAGGCGGACAGCCGAATTCAACATGGAAATTGGACATTTTCACGTTTCAATGGTGTTTTTTATTTTATTTTTTATATATATATTTGAAACATATTTATACTATGAATTTTAAAAAAAACATCCAAAAAAATCCAAAAAATAGGTGTAATTTGGTTATATATCAAAAAAAATGTGTATGAGCCCATACAACTATTTTTTTGATATATATCCAAATTACACCTAATTTTTTTTGATTTTTTTTTAAAAAATCTATAGTATAAATATGTTTGAAATATTAAAAAAAAAACACCATCGGAACATATCAAAAAATATCAATTCTCTTCGATGTCTTGTATGTCAAATATATTTACTAGAGTTCTTCTACTGTGCCCAGGAGTTGGCGACCGGCTTGGAGCCCGGTCCAATTTTTTTTTTTTTTTTGTTTTTTCACTCTCAAATAATTTATGTGATTTATTGGAACTGAAATTTAAAAAAAAAACAGTGATTTAGGTGTGATTTGGATACAGATCAAAAACAGAGTTACACAGACCGTGTAATTCTGTTTTTGATATATATCCAAAACACACCTAAATCACTTTTTTTTATAAAAATTTCAGTTCCAATAAATCATAAAAATTATTTGGGAGTGAAAGCAAAAAAAAAAAAAAAAAAAATTTGGCCGGTCGCCACCCCGGGCTCCAAGTGCCGGGCAGCGTAGTATTTCTGTATTTACTAAGGTGCCTAATACATTGTATAATAAGTTATACACCAAATATTGGAAAACGTGACATTTATTAATGTGCATCGCACATTTTACAATAATTTTCGCACCAAACAGCATCGAGACCCATGATTACCTTATTATAATGGTAGTTGTTCGAACCCGCAGACGCAGGCAATATTTTTATTTTATCCATTTTGGGTGTCCTTTTATCTTTTTATTTTTTTGTAAAACTAAAATTAAAAATAAAAATAAAAAGGCTCTTTCTGCTGCTGCTGCTAGACTCTTCTATGACTACAGCCCACAAGTCTAAAATTATTTCTCTAGGAAGTTTAGGAACTCTTAACAAAATGGTGGATGATGGCACATGTAATGGTGAAGCAACAAGCGAATTAAACTACGACCGGAAAACTGAATTAAAGGCCTTCGATGACACGAAAGCCGGAGTTAAAGGACTCGTGGATGCCGGAATCACAAAGGTCCCTCGCATATTCATTCAACCACCTGATAATTTGGATACAATATTATTGTCCAGCTCCGAAATCACCAAACTCAATTTTCCAATTATAGATCTCAATGGTATCGAAAAAGATTCGATCCGAAAACCGATAGTCCAAGAGGTCCGGGATGCATCCGAGACGTGGGGTTTCTTCCAAGTGGTCAATCATGGAATTCCAGTTAGTGTTTTGGAGGAGATGGAGGATGGTGTGCATAGGTTTTATGAGCAAGATACAGAGGTGAAGAAAAGGTGGTATACGCGAAATAGTGTAAAGACTTTTGTATATAACAGCAATTTTGATTTGTTTAGCTCCCCTACAGCTAACTGGAGGGATACTTTTTATTGTACAATGGCGCCCAGGTCTCCAAATCCAGATGAATTGCCTCCAGTATGCAGGTAAGTTTTCAAACACAAGACATACTCCCTCGGTTCGTTCAAAAATGAGTGTGCTATTGCCTATTGCTTTCTTGATCATGATGTTTATTTATTACATAGTATTAAATTAATTTGTCAGTGACAAACTTAAATATAATTATATATTCTAAATAAGTTTACACACGGGAATACGTTTAATTGTACAAAAAAATCAGAGGTAGGATGCAAATTAGACTTTCCGTTAGTCCAGGATAAAAGAAAGGCAAAGGAAATTTGAGAAGTTTATACTGGGATATTTTTATTTTTTTTAATTGAAGTTCATATGACTGAAATATGGAAAATAATATGGTTTAAAAACTGATATGAGACTAGATCTACCAATCAAGTCAACAAGTATGAATTTTGGGTAAGTTTTCAAATTTTAACGTCTAATATATTATATATGTTTAACTAATCTTCCTGCAGGGATGTGCTACTCACATACTCCCAGCAAGTAATGAAATTAGGATGCTCTCTGTTTGAATTACTGTCAGAGGCTCTTGGGCTGAACCGAAACCACCTCAAAGACATTGGTTGTGCCGAGGGGATTGCCACCCTCGGCCATTATTATCCGGCATGCCCCCAGCCAGAGCTAGCTATAGGGACTAGCAAGCACGCTGACAATGACTTCATCACCGTGCTTCTCCAAGACCAAATAGGAGGCCTTCAAGTTCTTCATAAGAACCAGTGGGTTGATGTTCCTCCTACACCTGGAGCTCTGGTGGTTAATATTGGAGATTTTATGCAGGCAAGCATTTTTATTTGTAGGCATTTATATTGGTAGTTACTGCTTTCAAAATCTTCGTAATTATGGAACATTATTCGATGTCACCATTACTGTGTGGCATTCTCTGACAATATGGACATCACTAGGAATATGATGAAATTTGGTTATGATTAAGTGGGTTGTACACTAGAAGTCTAGAACTCTAGGTTTTGACATGTAAGTTCGAATTCGTTAAGAAGTTAAACGAAACAAGTCGAGCTAAATTTTAAACTAGTTTGATTGATATACAAATTAGACCCCTTTAATAAACGAGCTCGAGTTGCGGAGCCAAATTGAGCTTAAACTCAACTCGTTTAACCTTTTTATTATAAAAAAAAATAAAAATTAATTAAATATTACAAGAGTCTAGCTTACTCGAGTCCGACCTAAACAAATCAAACTCGAGTTGGACATACATTGTTTGAGCTCAACTTATTTAACTAAATGAATAAACATGTTTGTTCGAGTTTAGCTCAGTTAAGGAGCTCGAGTTGGATGTAATTAAGTTAAGCGGTTTGTTTCCAGCTTTATTGTGAACAAATCTTTTCATGCATAAAGAAGAGTCAATAAATGTCAAATATTATTTTTATTTATCAATAGATAAAAAGACAATAATTTTTTCACCTAAATATATTTTGAGTGGAGATGCTTGAAATTTATTTTTGACCGATATTAACTATATTTCTTTGGTTTTGAACGTGACTTTGATTATTATTGGACTTTCAGCTGATATCAAATGATAAGTTTATAAGCGTTGAACACAGAGTACTCGCAAATCATGTTGGTCCAAGAATATCATTGGCATGTTTTTTTACTACGGGTTCACTTCCATCGGGAAAGGTGTTTGAACCGATAAAGGAGTTGCTATCGGAAGAGAATCCGCCGAAGTATAGGGCAATTACGGTGAAAGAGTTTAGGGAGTACTTATTCTCTAAAGGGCTTGATGGCACTTCAGCTCTGTCGCACTTTAAGCTCTAAACATATGTAACATGAATTGCTTAATGTGTGGTTTTTCTTATCTTTTCTTTACTTTACATTTCTTTCAATTTCCTCCCTTGTAATTTGTGTGCAATTAAAAGTAATATTAAAGGTTCTGAGCCTCGTGCAAAATTAAATTCTTGTCCATTAATATTCTCTCTCTCCCCTAATTTTCAATTTAATTTTTTTCATAATAAAATTGCAAAATTTAAAAAAAAAACAAAATTTAATGTGAATTTATGTATTCTTTTTTATAATACTCTATTTGTTCTAAATTATATGAACATTATTGACTTTTGAAAATCAATTTGAGAATATGTAAGATTTAATTAGAGCCTGAAGCACGGGTTAGAGTTTGGAGTATGGAAATCCGCCATCAAATCCATTCTCAGATTGCGGGTGTACGGGTTCAGAATTAAAGCTTGTTGAGTTTAACTTTATAACTTTTACGTTATAATTTTTATTTTTATTTTTAATTTTTTAAGAAGTATAATTTTTGCCTTCTATGTTTTTAGATATCTTTGTAATTTTTATTTTTATTTTTTAAGAAGTATAATTAATATAACTAAAAAATTATTATAATTATTCATTAATTTAGAAGTGACATCATATGTCATATAGAATGCCACCACAATTTTAGTCAAGCGTAGTTCAACTCTGATTGTTTTCAAGGGCATTTTTTCTATTGCGACGGTTTTTACCGTCGCTATACATCTATAACGATACTTTTGTTGTGGAAATATCAAAAAGTGTTGTGGAAATATCAGTTCTCTTTTTCTAATTATTAAAGTTAAAAGATTGTTTTGTGAAATAAAAAAAAGCTCTTGGATTAAACTGGTTCAAGGTTTTTTGAGTCATTTAAGTTTTATACTTTTGTGGTATCCAGTATAAGTTAATTTCAAGTTTATTTTATACCCTCTTCTCAATTTTAACTTCTTCTTTTTTTAAGTATGCATAAAAAAAAGTCTGCAAAAAATGTCTTGTAAGCATTATTTTGGAACGAATAAAATAATTTTTAAGTTTTAAAAAAATGCATAGATAATACAACTAAAACCTCGAATAAAATTGCCCAACCGAGCCTACTGTCCCCCATGTTTAATTTATTCGATGCGTTAGACACACATTATTTATTGGATTAAATATATTTTTATTTCTCAAAATATTATTCAACATACATAAATAACTTTAAATTATAAAAACTAATAATATTACCCTCTAAATACATTTAAATAAATAAAAGTGACCCTCCAATCATAACTTTGGCTGAAATACTGACGTGTAACGGCTAAATAATATATTTATATGATTTTAATATTTTTTAATATATTTAAATTCAATTTAATTGTGTTTTTTTATATAGAACAATATATTTAAATAGTATAAGCATGTATATACTACATAAAATAAATAAAATTTACTACAAATTATCACACTACACATGAATAATTAATCTCATTAATTAAATAATTTACTTAAATAAAATAGTTAACTCCATTAATTAACTAAATAAAATAATAAACTCTACTAATTAACTAAATTAAAATCACTAACTCAATTAATTAATTCAAATAAAATAATTAACTCCGCTAATCATTTAAGTAAAATAATCAAAGTTAATTATTTTATTAAAATTAATTAATGAGATTAATTATTTTACTCACTACACGTTATCATACTATACATAAAATAATTAATCTCATTAATTATTTCATTTTATGTATAATATAGGAATGTGTAGTGAATAAAATAATTAACTTTGATATTTTATTCAAAAAAAATAATTAATTCAACTAATTAGCTTAAATAAAATAACTAACTCAATTAATTAACTCAAATAAAATAATGGAATCTACTAATCAACCACGTAAAATCATTTAAAAAGACTAATTAAAATAATCAAATAATTATTTCAAATGAGATAATTCAAATACGATAAAATACCGTATACGTTAAAAATAACTAAGTTAATTTGTGGAGTTTGATAATTATTTTATTTGAATTAATTTATTTGGATTAATTATCTTAACATTTGTTTTTGATAATTAACGTAGTTTAATTATCATAACGTGTTTTGATAATTAAAATAATTAACCTATTTTTATAACTAACTAAATAATTATTTTACGTGATTGATTAGCGAAGTTAACTATTTTATTTGAATTAATTGATTGAGTTAGTTATTTTATTTTATTTAATTAGTGGAGTTTGTTAATTTATTTGGTTAATTAGTGCAGTTTACTATTTTATTTGAGTAAATTATTTAATTAATTATTTTATGTATAGTGTGATAATTTGTAATGAATTTTATTTATTTTAAGTAGTATATACATACTTACACTATTTAATTGTATTATTTTATATAAGAAAATATAATTAAATGACTTTAAATATATTAAAATACATTAAAAAGTGTTAAAATACATTTATATTATTGTTTTGTTTTTTTAGTTATTGTTTTTCACCTTAATTGTTATTTTGTATTAATTGACAGGGTTAGTTATTTTATTTAGGCTAATAGTTGAGTTAATTATTTTATTTAATTTAATTAGTGTGATATATTATTTTATTTGAATTAATTAGTGAGTTTTAATTATTTAAATTAAATTATTTATTTTATTTGATTTTAGTTAATGATTTTTAATTATTTTATTTGAATTAATTTAGTATTTTGGTTGTATTTGATAATTAATCGTATAGTCAACATTTATTATACGATTTTCATATGGTCAAACTGTATATTATATCACATGAACGACACTGCTGGTATTCCGGCCAAAATTAAGATCGCAGGGTCCCTTTTGCTTTTTTAAATGTACTTGGCTGCTGTTATTATTAGTTTTTATAGTTTAAATTTTTTTATGTATGTTGGGTAATACTTTGAGGTAGAGAATTGTATTTAACCCTTATTTGGGACAAATAGAAAGTTCTCAACTGGAGGTGAGAGAGAGAGTATCTGGTTAGAAACGCGGTTATCACCCATGAGATAAGAGCAAGTGCCAAAGTGGGACAGAGAAAAAAGAAGAAGAGAGAGGAATATATCCAAATCAAAAACAAGAAATATCTGTACCTTTCTTTCTAACTCCTCATTTAATCTGGTGAGTAGTAATATTTTATTTCTCAGTTGTTGTATCATAATTAAATATTTGGATGAAGTGATGTTTTGGTTACTGTCCTCATACCCGATATACTGAATTTTGTTTTGTTTCAAGCTTATAAATGCTAGGATTTGGTCATTTCAAGTTTAGTTCGGTGGGTAGCTAGTGATTACAAGTTAATTATTAGTTGAAATTTCTTAATAGTTATTAAACTAATGGCTTAAAAATTTCTTGCTGCAAATTTAATATCTGGCTGTCCTTTACCAAATTTTGGCAGATTTAATTAGTTTGGTTTCCTGAAATTTCGATATTAAGATCAATATGTTCAATTTAGAATATGAAATTTTTGTATTATGAAAACTTCAGTCAATTTTGCAGTTCGGATCAAACATATGTACTCTAATTTGGTAGTCACCAGAATTGGAGAAATCCAAACAGTGGTCAACCGGGAATATGATCGGGAGAGCGAATTAAAAGTCTTTGATGATTCAAAAGCCGGTGTAAAGGGGCTAGTCGATGCTGGGGTTACAAAAATCCCACGAATATTTTTGCATAACAAAGTTCAGCTTGATGAGAAATTAGGCTCTGGTGACTGCCAGTTCAGTTTTCCGGTCATAGACTTCAATGGTATTGATAAAGATGCAGCTTTACGCACTAAAGTTATTGAGAAAATTAGAGATGCTTGTGAAAATTGGGGATTTTTCCAGGTAGTTAATCATGGAATACCCGAAAATGTTATGGATGAGATGATTGATGGGGTTCGTAAGTTTCATGAGCAAGACACTGAGGTGAAGAAACAATTTTATTCGCGTGATTTCACAAGAAAGTTCTTGTATAATAGCAATTTTGATCTTTATAAAGCACCTGCAGCTAATTGGAGGGATACCATTTATACTACTATGGCTCCAGAGTCTCCTGAACCTGAAGAATTGCCCGCGCTGTGCAGGTATGTGCTAAATTCTGGTGAGGTATCTTGCTGGGAACAATGAATTCATCCAGAGTTTTTTTATAAAGATTACATATGTCACGAGCAATTAGGCGATAAATTCAAACATCTGTAAGATTTCACTGCATAATAATTGGCAATTGGAATGTAAAATTGTCTTCAGCAACCAGAGGAGACATTTGCACCTATTTCGTATTGTTACCATTTGATACCACTTGACAATTGTCTATAAGCCATTCACTTTGTCAGTCGGAGATTGCTGTATATCATTTGATATGATTGTTGAACTTGCAGAGATATTATGATGAATTATTCAAAATGCGTGATGGAATTCGGACTTACTCTTCTAGAACTGCTATCGGAGGCTCTTGGGCTTGATCCAAACCACCTAAGAGACATGGCTTGTGCTGAAGGGCTTTTCCTCACTGGCCATTACTACCCAGCATGCCCTGAACCAGAGCTAACTTTAGCCACCAGCAATCACTCTGATAGTGGTTTTTTTACTGTACTTTTACAAGATCAACTTGGTGGTCTTCAGGTCATTCATGAAAATCAATGGGTTGATGTCCCTCCCCTACCTGGAGCTTTGGTAGTCAACATTGCAGACCTTTTACAGGTAACACTTTCTACATCACCAAATATATGTGTATGTATATCAAAAATGATATTCGTGCTCGACTGCAAAGTTAAAATGATGCAAATTTTGTTTTATAATAGAGCACAAATGGAGAAATTTCAAGTGCAAATATCTAATGCTTTAAATCAACATTATAACTTTATAATGCATTTGCGTAGAACTTTCCTAAGAGGGTGTCAGTTTTCTGTTGGAAAATCATAAAGAACTTGAATCTATTGTATTCTAACTGTGGTTCATTAATTCTTTCGGGTTTACCAATGTAGTTCATGGCTAAACTAATTAATCAACAATATCAAGGTTTATATTATTACATCCAACCTAATTAAAGTAGCATAATTAACAACAATGACTAAACTAGAAGAAATCTGCAAAATCTTCTGGTTTTATTAGTTAAAAATATGGATGGAATGAATGAAATGGTATAAGTATTAAGTTGTGCTTCTGTCTATCTTTGTGCAGCTCATAACCAATGATAAATTTAAAAGTGTGAATCACAGAGTACTGGCACAAAAGATAGGGCCAAGAATATCAGTAGCAAGTTTCTTTAGAACACATTTTCGAGACGGAAATGCATCGAGATCATATGGGCCAATCAAGGAGTTGCTGTCAGAAGCGAATCCACCGGTCTACCAGGAGATTACTATAAAGGAGTTCCTAACACACTATTACAACAAAGGGCTCGACGGAACCTCTGCTCTAGCACGTTTCAAGTTGTGTCACTAGGCCATGGAAAATTGGATTAGCTTCCTAGGCTCATATGGTAATTTGTGTTTAAGTAAATCTCTTTATAAGGACCTTTGCTTGATCCCCAATGTATACCTATTTAGCTTGACAGTACATGTAATTTATCAAGGTTGAGCAAGATTTCAACTATTAAAAGAAACATCTATAAACATATTAAAAAACGAAAAGTTTTGTTCTGCCTTTTTAATTTTTTGTTTTCCTTGTTACTCTGTGGTTTCCCTCGACTGAGAATTGAAAATTAATTGGGATACCTCTGGTAGTAGTTGTGACTTAGTTTGTGTTGGATTCAATACCATTACATAGTTTGGTCCCCTATTTACATAATCTTTTTCGCATTTACTATTCATTGCCCACCGAATCCTCAATTACTCGGCATCTGGTCTTTCTACCGGGAGTCGATATTAGTTATGTGGAGTTGTGAACACTATATCAGATAAATTAACATGTGATATTTTTTTAATTATGGAAATATCAATTCTCCATATAAAGAAATTACAAACTCAAGTGTTTTTTTTTTTGTTGAAAAAGTAACAAACTTATGTTGAAAATAAATAAAAAGGTTTAGGGTGTCTATATTTGACTTGTTTTAGCCAACTGATTTGTAAATAAATTTCCCATGATAGAGCATATTTGGCATGGGTTGTCGTACCTTTTTAGCAAGGACCGGTTGTCATTCATCTTATTTGGCATGAGTTGTCATACCTTTTAGCAGGAGCGGTTGTCATTCATCTTATTCACATCTAAGGGCACAAATAACCATTGTGTTTTGATTTGGTGATGATATATATAGAAGTATTTGTTCTATATCTAAAGACAAACTATTGATGAATATGAAATATGGTTAAAATATTGGAGGAAATATGGTTAAAATATTGGAGGATACTAAAATAGGACCTAAATATTTTGTTCATCTTCTTCCTTTAGGTAGGCTCCAGATTATGTAATCTAACTAGCCATATGCTAGTGTTTGGTAACAAAAACTATATAAATTTAACTAATACAAATTACTTATTCTTGCTGCAGGAAGAATAGAAGAAAATAAAAATTTGGATACAAGTTAATATTGAGCATAACATATAAACAAGATAAAGGTTTTGGATTTAAATTAATATTTAAGTTCAACGATTCAAATTGCCTAATCTAGTAAAAACGGAAGAGAGAAAAGTAATTAGGATTTGAATTAATTATGTGAAAGACGTGATAAAATATTATATTTTCATTATTTTCATCATTTATCAAATTAATATCTTATTATTATCTTTGCATAATATTTATTAAAACTAGATTTTACTCTATCAAAAGAAGAGATGTTTTTAAATATTATTATTTATTAAAATATTGTTTGTATATATTTATAACTTCAATAATTGGATGACGTTTGGATTAATAGTTGAACTAGTATATGTACAAATATGCTTCTTTAAGTTACAATTCCAATATATTCTCATCGTCTCCCCGCAACATGACAAAAAGATATTTTTTACACAAATTAACATAGTTAAGAAAAAGTAAAAGAGAGTATAAATTATTTTTTCCAATCTATTGTTGAGTTTTGAAGAGATATAATTAATGTGAATGACTGATTTGTGATATAAGTGATTTAAAGTCAATGGTAAATGAATACATACAAATTTTTTTCTGGCTAACTTATTTATTTTGTTCATCTTTTCTATTATAATTTTTTTTTAATCATTTTAGTCATTATTTTGGGGACAGAAGTATCAAATAGTGGGTAAAATGTAGTGAACCTTTCAAAATTTTATAAACAAGACTCTTCAAATTCAAACATTAAACACATAAAATACATCTAATTACTTTCAAACCTTTAAATTTACGCAAAAGCATTAACTAATTTTTTATAAATACAATTTGATGGACTCATATTCAAAGGCCACAAAATCTGAGAAAGGCCAGTCATACTTTAACGTTATGGGTGGAATCAAACATACTCTAGAATTTGGTAGTCACAAGAATGGGAGAAATCCAAACAGTGGTCAACCAAGAATATGATCGAGAGAGCGAATTAAAAGCCTTTGATGATTCAAAAGCCGGTGTAAAGGGGCTAGTAGATGCTGGGGTTACAAAAATCCCACGAATATTTTTGCGTAACCAAGTTCAGCTTGGTGAGAAATTAGGCTCTGCTGACTGCCAGTTCAGTTTTCCAATCATAGACTTCAGTGGTATTGATAAAGATGCAGCTTTACGCACTGAAGTCATCGAGAAAATTAGAGATGCTTGTGAAAACTGGGGATTTTTCCAGGTAGTCAATCATAGTATACCGGAAAACATTATGGATGAGATGATTGATGGGGTTCGTAAGTTTCATGAGCAAGTCACTGAGGTGAAGAAACAATTCTACTCGCGAGATTACACAAGAAAGTTCTTTTATCTTAGCAATTTTGATCTTTATAAAGCACCTGCCGCTAATTGGAGGGATACCATTGGTGCTACTATGGCTCCAGAGTCTCCTGAACCTGAAGAATTGCCTGCCGTGTGCAGGTATGTTCTAAGTTGAATTTGATGTCTTTTACTTGTCCATAAAGATCAAGTATTAGTCTTCAGAGAAGTATACAATAGATCTGGAATTTGATCATATGCCTAATGGCATCGACTTACTACTTATTTTCTTTTTACAAAACGGTTGTTATTGCTTTTGCTATCTGTTGTTGTTTTTCTTTCAGTTTGCCAAAATGAAAATAAATAGCTGCCAGTTGAAGTTCTGGTAAGTGGTGAGGCATCTTGCTGGGAAAAAAAGAATTTAGTTGAAGTTTTTATTTTTATTTTTATTTATTTTTAAATATTATGTATGTCACGAGCATTTAGGCCATAATTCAAACATCAGTTAAATTTCACAACATTAATAATTGGCATTTGGAATGTAAACTTGTCTTTCAGTAACCTGAGGAGACACATAAGGACTAAAGGTTGTGACATTTGCACCTATTTCATTTTGTTGGCATAGTCATCCGCATCTCAAAATACTCCAGTTTTCTTGGCTTCAAATTCAAATTCATCCAAATTTTAGCTTCAGCTCTATAAGCTATTTTTCACTTAATGTCAACCAATGATTGATTTCTTAATTCTGTGTATCATATGATATGATTGTTCAACATGCAGAGAGATTATGATGAATTATTCAAAATACATGATGGAATTGGGGCTTACTTTGCTTGAACTGCTATCAGAGGCTCTTGGGCTTGATCCGAACCACCTGAGAAACATGGATTGTGCTGAAGGGCTTTTCCTCCTTGGCCATTACTACCCAGCATGCCCTGAGCCAGAACTAACTTTAGCCACTAGCAACCACTCTGATAACGGTTTCTTTACTGTACTTTTACAAGATCAACTTGGTGGTCTTCAGGTCATTCATCAAAATCAATGGGTTGATGTCCTTCCTATAAGTGGAACTTTAGTAATAAACATTGCAGACCTTTTACAGGTAAGCCTTTCTACATCACCAAATATATGAATATACAACAAAAATGATATTTGTGCTCCACTGCAAGGTTGAATTGATACAAAATCTAATTGTGGTCTATGTTACACGGACTCGGATGGAGTGTCCACTCGGACACGGAATTTTGAAGAATCCGATGAGAGTACTCATCAGTTTTGCCAATTTTTACACTAACATGAAGTTTCCAGTACCCATACCAATATACCATTGTCTGAGTGTCGAATGTCAGACGGGTACTTTAAGGCAAAGTGAAGAGTTTGCGTAACATAGACTGTGATGTTTTATTTCTTTCGAGTATATACCAACTCAATATAGTTCATGGCTAGACTAGTTAATCAACAATATTATATTTCCTACCTAATTAAAGTAGTATAATTAACAGCAACAATTAAACTCGAAGAAATTAAATCTGCAAAATCTTCTATTTTTATTAGTTACATATAGGGATGGAATGCATGAAATGGTATAAGTTGTGATTCTGTCCATCTTTGTGCAGCTCATAACCAATGATAAATTCAGAAGTGTGAATCACAGAGTATTGGCACAAAAGATAGGCCCAAGAATATCAGTAGGAAGTTTCTTTAGAACACACTTTGGAGTAGGAATTGGGTCGAGATTGTATGGACCAATCAGGGAGCTGCTATCGGAAGCGAATCCACCGGTATACCAGGAGATTACTATAAATGAGTTCATCACACATTCTTACAACAAAGGGCTAGACGGAACTTCTGCTCTAGAACGTTTCAAGTTGTGTCACTAGGCCATGGGAAATTGGATTAGCTTAAGCTTTTAAGGGCTCATATAGCAAGTTGTGTTTTAGTAAATAAATCTCCCTATAAGGACCTTTGCTTGATTGTACCTATTTAGCTTGACAGTACATGTAATTTTTCAAAGTTGAGCAAGATTTCAACTATTAAAAGAAATATCTATACAAATATTAAAAAAATTAAAGTTCTGTTCTGCCCCTTTAATTTTATTGTTTTCCTGGTTACTATGTGATTTCCCTTGACCGGGAATTGAAAATTATTTGTGATGCCTCTTGTAGTACTTGTGATTTGAGTGTGTAGGATTCAATTGAAAATTCATTGTTGTCCTGGTTACTATCCGTTTGTTTAGTTTAGTGCCCTATTATCTTTTTAACCTCTACCTTTCATTGCCTGCCCATAGAGGAGGAGGTTTGTTAATCTACCTAATTTCACAACTAGCAGAGATATAATGACCGACTACTCTAAAACCACCATGGAATTGGGGATTATACTGATAATAATGTTCAATTACGTGGAGTTGTCAGTTGTGCAACACTATATCAGATCGATTAATGTCTAATAATTTTTAATTGTGGAAAAGTCAGTTCTTCATGTAAAATATGTTTTTTTTTTGTTGAGAAGGTAACAAACTTAAGTTGAAAATAAATAAATAAATAAATAGGTATAGGGTGTGATTTGTTGACTAAATAATTTTCCCATGATTGAACATAATTGGCATGAGTTGTCATACCTTTTAGCAATGACCGGTTGTCATTCATCTTATGCACATCTAAAGGGCATAAATAATCTTGTTTGGATGAAAAATGATATACATGTCGATAATTATTTAATAAAGTTAAATTATAACAAATGTAAAAGTACGAAAAGATAAAATAGATTAAAATATATATTGATGAGCTGGTATATATAAAAGTATTTTGTTATATATTCAAAGACAAACTATTAATGGTTATGAAGATATGGTTAAAATATCGGAGGAAACTAAAATAGGAACTTTCTTGATTTTCTTTCACTAATAGTAGGGTAGGTTCTAGACTGTCTAAACTAGCCAGGTAAAAAATATAAAAAATCAACTAATTCAAATCGATAAATGCTACATATATTTGCCACGAAAGGAGAGAACCGATTTAAAATAATTAATATTTTATATGAAAATATGATATTTTGTATTAATATTCGTGCAATAGATGAGTTAAAATAAGAAAATCTCATGGTCTTAATAATTTAGTAACATTTAGATGTGTAAAATAACTTTACACGCTCCACTATTAAGTGTGGCTGGTGTGGTGCGGTGGTTTTCATCAAAATACTGTAAACAAATTTGAGCCCCACCTTCATCACTTTAGAATGAAACTTCTCAAAAAAAGCAAAAGACACTAACTATAACATTATATCCCGTTCTTTATTCCTTACTTGTAATGATATTGAGAAACTTATATATATGATCATTTGGTATTTTGGAAAAAATGATATTTTTTAGGAATTACGAAGAATATGAAGAGTGTTTGGCGTAAGAATTCTTTTTAATCAAGTTAATTACATGTCTCAACAAATTCATTGCACCACTACCTGTACCACATTTTTGTTATAGGCTACTGAACCAATCTTTTCAGTAATTGGAAAAGGTCTGTAAAATCTGAGTGCAAGCTTCTGTGACTTTCTCATTGTTACTAAAGATTGTTGTAGGGTTGTAGCTTCAGATATACCCAATCTCTCACTTGAAAAACTCTTTTTGACCTCTTTTTAGCTGAATTCTATTTCATCTTGAGCTGAGCAATGTGCAGATTTTCTTTGAGCAGTTTCATCATATCTTTATGAGTTTTCAAGAAAGCATCTGCAACATTAGAAGTTTGACTATGGTAACTAGGAAGTTGAGGAGGTGAACTAGCAGCACAACGATTATCGTAAAGAATGAGAGGTCAAAATATAAATAAGTGAAATTATAAATAGCACATATCCGGTTATCACGACCGCATAGAATTTTTGTTTGATTATAGCCCTTTTCAATACTTTGACACATCACGATATACTTTCAAGTTTTAATGAAAATATTTTACCGATCAAAAAAATATATGGCAGTCCACGGGTATGTGCATCCTCCCTTTATATTCCATAATTCTATTACACTAGACATTCTTACTTCTTCTTTTTTTAAATAACTGTTTCATATGACATTTTTACTTCTTCTTTTTTTCCCATAACTGTTTCATATATATTAATGATAATAATACTTTTTAATTTTCATTTATCATAAAAGTAAAAACTTTATTATTGAATTTTCATTTTATCAAAAAGGAAAAATCTTTATTATTGATTTTACTCTTGGGAGGGATTGTTGTTTCATTGATAATAAATTGAAGCACCCATCTATCTTATCTAAAACTTTTATTTTATTGGATATAAGTGTAAGCTGTTATTTGATAAAATTGAGTAATTAAGATCTGAATGGTTAGTATATTTTAATAAATTAGATCATCTGAATGAAATAGTATCTGAACTTAAAAAAGTATTTGGTAGATAAAAAATATAAAATATCTGAATGACTTTTAAATTTAAAAATATCTCAAATTGATTTTTCAAAAATCAATAATGATCTTAAAATTTAAAATTGAGGGAGTACAATATTTATAGAGACTTCATATATTTAAATTTTTCATTAAGAGACAACTCTTAATAATTTAGATTTATATTTTTCTTTTACCGATCAGGAGACGATAAAATTTTATCAAACAATTTTACTTTCTTACTGAATCTGATATGAAGCTGTTAAAAGGTATTAAAAGATAAATAAACAATACCTAAGTCCGAGTACAAATTAAACGCATGAGATTCAAAGTTGATGTGAGTTTGGTCCATAAATTGTGAGTTTTATTGTCAGCTTAATGCAGAACTGTAATTTACAATTTGATTTCTTTTTCTCGAATCAGCAATAAGTACTTGGATTGTCTCATTAAACAATTGATAATTAAAAGCAAGAACTTACGGAAAAGGAAACATTATTAAAGCTGAATGTAGCTTGCCATTTGGTTATTTAATAAATTATTAAGTATTTACTGAAACAGAAAAAGTAAGTGGTCCATCCTTAAGGTATGCCTAGTTTAAATTTTCAACCATTCCCTTCCGGCTAGCGTGGATTTCAATGCTCCTTAATTAGCTCCTTTTTATTTATTTACTTTTTAGTATAAAGAAATTGGAATTTTAGGCTCAATTGTAACATATTGATTTACAAGGTAGACACAGTTGGACACAGTTGGCTGGTATAACAGCGTTTATAATTAGCCATCAGCCAAATAATTTGTGGTCCTGCAATATTATTTGACGGATTGACTAATGAAAAATACTTCATATGTCTTAAATTAATTACTCAATTTTGACTTTTTAAAGTTAAATTAATTATTTTTAGAAGTAATAATTAAGCATATATAAATATATTTCTAAAATTATAAAAATTGGGGTTAGTAATAAATTGTATATACTTTCTTTTGGTTATAATCTCTTCGCCTATATTTTAACAAAAATAGTAAAAAGATTAGTTTTAAAAATAGTCAATTTAATTTTAAAAAATTAAAACTGAGCAATTAATTTGGGACGAAGGGTATCGTCTAAAGAATTATTTGGTACAATATGAGGTACAAGTAACTATAATTATGGCCGTGTTTCATTTCCCTACTAACATATAAAAGTATAACCATACTGACATATGAAAAATATAACCACAAGACCAGGTCAGACCAACAATTAATCTTAATTTCCACTTACAAACAAAATGAAATACAACAAATCAGCACTTAAAATTCTTGAAAGAAGGACATATCTGATTCAAAATTTCTTTCACTCTCTTTTTATTTTCACCTTCTCATTTCAGTTGTAATACTGCATCCCTTATGGAAATAAGAGTCCTATTTTTGTATTTCTAACATTTTTTTTATGCATATTAAAATTTGCCTTAGACACATTAAACATAATATTTTTTCAAGAACACAATTTAATCTTGAAATTTCATATTTAGAAAAAATTAAAAAATATATGCCAAATTGATTCCTAAACAAACTTTAATATGCAAAAAAAGTCCAAAATTAAATTGGCCTAGCCTTTTATTTTTACTATACAAAAATAGCATATTAATTTAAAAAATATACCATAATTTAAAATGAGTACATAATAATAATAATAATAATAATAATAATAATAATAATAATAATAATAATAATAATAAAGATTCATCTACTTCGAATTTTTTCACTAAAACGAATTTGGCCCAACCGCCCAAGTGTGATTGGAGAAGAAAAGGTCAAATTTTAATTTTTACATATATATTTTTGTGGTGGGTAAAATAATCTAGACAAGAACAAATGTCAAAATCTAAGCCTGGTTAGGTAGTAGGTAAACTGTCACGTCTACTAAAACAGTTGGACCCAAACTTCCAATTTAGTATATCCAAAATCCAAGCTAAACCCCTCACTTCCAAAATTCCAGGTCGCGCAAATATTATTATTTGGGGATTCATCAGCAATTGTCTTACATGCGCGTGGGCATAAATTTATTTCCCTTTTCACTATATGCCCACGCTAGTTGACTGTTTATTTCTGGTTGCGTAAAGGCAACTTATTTGTTTTGTTTATTACTTTAACCATCACCATTTTTGTTTGTGTTTAGCTTAGCTGTTTTAATCACTTCTTCTTCTTCTAACTTTTAACCCCTGTTCTCTCTCCACATCATTTTTTTTTTCTTTTCCAGAAACAGATTCTCCTTAATTCTTGAATTTCAGTATCTGGGTATGTCCATTTTTGGGCTCAATTGATGTTTTCTTCAAGGGAATTTGTTTTCCTTTCTTTTTCTTTTTCTGGGTAAGTAGGATTAGTGTCTCTAATCAAAGGGGTTTCTTTCTTTTTTGTTTTTTTTTTCTTGGAATTTATCTCAGAAAAGGTGGATTCAGAAGGTTTTAATCTGTTATTCTTTTCCTTTTGATGAATGGTTGTGTGTTTTGGGTAACCCATCAAGAATCTGAATTTTTCTTGATTTTGGAGAGAGAAAATGAAGGATTTTGCTGGGACTCCTGGGACTGTGACTGCACTTCTTCTTAGGATGTTGCAGTGCTTCTTTGCAGCTGGTTCAATTGCTTCTATGTCAACTACTAAATCCTTCTTCGAATTTACTGCTTTCTGGTATTTTCTTCTTTCCCAACTCACTTTTTTCTTTTTTAAATAATGAAGTACATTATTTATGTGTAATTTACTAATTGTAAGATTCTAAGTTTTGGTTCTCTGGGGTCATAATTTTGGATTTATAAAGGTGGAATCTTCTAATTGAATTCCTCTATCATAGTAATCAATTGTTATTTAGAAAAAAAAATGAACCTCAAGAATTTGATTCACGGGTCCTCTGCTAGACTATGTTTAATCCAACTTGGTCTTAACTAGCTTTGTCAATGTGGTTGAGCTTTGATGAACTTAATGTTGCTTTATTACCTTAAACAAGTGATAGTTAGCTGCATTCAGTTTGTAATTACCGACTGGGAAACTTATTTTAAAGCAGAATGATAAACCGGCAAGTGCTAAACTTTCTTGAAGCTCATAGTACCGTGGATCTCCTTGATGAGAGAGATTCCTGCAATATGCTAAGAAATTGGCCTTAACCAAATAGCATTTCTTGTGGGAGTTTACTTATATTAATCCCTTCATATTTAAAATTTTCATATGATCTGAAAATCTTTTTGATGTTCTTTACTTGATCTATGGCCATATGGTACACTGATGTACAAAGACATCGTCTTCAATCGGATTGGCATTTCTGTACCTACTGTTACTGACAAGTTATCTCCCTAACAATATAAGCACAGGAACTGCGTGTTAAGTAAAGGAGTTGGAGACTAATGGTAATCTATTCTCTTATGAATTTGCATAGAATATAGGTCTTTGGAGCTTATAACTATATATTAGCAAGCTGTTTAAAGAGAAACAGGAGACTAGTAATATCACGCTTTGCAGCTTATTTTTAGGAATCATATATAGAGCTCATTGTCGGCCCTCGGTCTTTTGGCTTTTTTACACTGTTTTCCAGCAACGTCATCAGATAAACACAAGTACATATGATTTCTCGATGCAAGTAACCCTACTTTTAAAGAGTTGGAAGGGTATAGACTTAGGAATACCAATCACTATGCAAGCTTAAGTTTTTAGAAAGTTGATAGAAATTTATGTATCATGCTATCATCCCCTTCCCCCACCCCCAAATGTGTAATCCACCTCATTCTTGGAGAGGCAACCGAATAAGCATAAACATACACAAACATAATCAGATCAAAAGGAATGAGTACCTTATCCAAGCAAGAAGACTTGAACCAGGACTCCACAAAATCAAAATTATGACAACACGGTAGACTAGCAGTTATCACGCTTTAACACATCACACAACTGATAAAACCTACTTAATAGACGTGATGTGATTCTATATATTAAGACGGCCGAAGTTCATTCTTCTTTTTATTTTTTATCAGAGCTGCTGAATTGGGTGTTTCTTGATATGCTGTATACAGAATGGATGAATTGTTGTATCAACTTTATTGGTTTGTGTGACTACTCAAGAGTTTCTAGGGATCGTCAAGTTGGACTATGCAATGGAAGAGGACATGTTTTAAGTCAAATCTTTTTGCTGATTTTTCTGTCTTTCTTTAAATGCCGCTTAATTGAACTCATTCATAGACATTTATTGTCCTTACCAACTGAGCCGTCAGGTTATCAAAATCAAGGTTGCTTAAATTGCATATAAAAGCCATACTACTGGCTTTAGACATGAAATTTAAAACCTAAAATTGCTGAACAAAGCCTTTGTCCCATGTCCAGCTTTGCAAGGACCCAAGGAACACTCGTTTCATCATTGTACTCTATATTGGACTATGAATGAAGTCAAGGTTTTTATATCAAAGTTTTATTATAACATAGCTTAACCCCAATTACTTGCACCTAAGGTTCTTAATTGCTCATTGGCCAAACAATCTTAAAGTTAATATACTCACGTTGTCTCCGGTCACAACAGATGAAACAAGCATGTATGACTTTCATTTACATACCTTCCTCGCATACACGGTTTCCGTATTCAGTGGAATATGGCACCCTCCCAACACCACCTATAGATGATACCTCTGTATTCTACATCCTAATCCATTACAATGGGGAACATCCTTCTTACTTTTTACAATGTACATATCAACCCAAAATTACAAATACTCTCACTCTTTGACTTATCCATATGAATTATAAGTTATAACCACGTCAAGTTTATTCTAGCTTTTCTAAGTCCAAATTGGCAAACCGTGCCCCAACAACCCCCCCTTCCCACATGCAGTAAATGATTTTCATTCTAAAGAATTGTGCAAAGATTCTACCTAATTGTCCTTTCATTTTTACCATACAAGGATTAAGGATTAAGTTATAAGCTTTTTTGGCAGCTATCTGATTGCTTCAATGGGATTGCAAGTCATCTGGAGCTTTGGACTTGCATTCTTGGATGCATATGCATTGGCAAAGAAGAAAGTCATCCACAATTCTGGTCTAGTGAGCCTGTTTGTGGTTGGAGACTGGGTTAGTAGATTCTACCAAATCCTTAAAACATTCTTATTCTCTGTGAACAGAAAAACGCATAGTTTTAATTTCCAAATATTGCCACTAAGTTATTATTTTTCAAAATGATTGTGTTGACAGGTTACAGCAACATTGTCCCTTGCAGCTGCTTCTTCCTCAGCCGGCATTACGGTGCTGTACTTTAGTGACTTGGGAGGATGCAGTTTTGGCGAAGAATGCCAAAAATATCAGATGGCAGTTGGGTTGGCATTTTTGAGCTGGATAACAATAGGTATATCGTCTCTCATTATGTTTTGGGTTTTGGCTGCAGGTTAAACCTTTTCTTTTGGTTCGGCTAACCGTCGATGTGTTGTATTTTTTGGTTTCTCTATTAGTTTTCCCGGATTTATCTTTCAAAGTGTGCCAAGAGAACTAGAACGATACTGATACTCGAAACATATTTCCACTTTTGCTCAAAAGTTTTGTAAAGAACGCTGTCAATGTATAAACCAGGTATTTACACTTATGAGTAAGGCAAAAATAACATTTATGTCATTGTAATTGGCACATTTTGTGTAATAGGTCACTGAACTAAAAAAAGCTGCAATTAACCAACTGAATTTTAAAATAAATTGCGGCAAAAATAATGTTTACACCACTGTAGTTGTCACGATTTTTACAATAGTCCATGGAATTTTTAAAAATTGTGAAATTATATCATTCTGTCAAATTATTTGGACGGAAGTTATCTTTTTTCCTACATAAATTAACAATAATTACATGGAAAAAAGAGAAAATAAAAAACTTGAAAAGTGGTAATTTTTTTAATTAAATAATAGTTTTCAACTCATTTTCTTTTATATTGTTTCCTTACTATATCTTTTGCTTCTTTCTCTCTCATCTCCATCTCCTTCGTTACTGCTATGGGCACTGCCATGAGTTGCTTCCTATTTCTTCAACAAAAATTCAACAATACATACAACAAAAGTTTGATTCCATTATAATGCTATTATAATGCTATTGATGAAGTAATGCCACTAACCCAACTTTGATTTTGCCTTTATATTCATCAAGTTAGTTATAAAACCACAAACCTAGTTAAAATTTTATCTGTCATGGCTAAAATCACAAAAGTTTTAGATCTGGGTCTGTATTTTGAGAACAAAAAGCTTCAAATCTGAAAAAAGATAGATGATGGGTTAGCTATTTAATTAGTCCATAACTTATTGGGTGAAAGATGGATGATAGATTGAAAAAATAATATTTAAACTCATTTGCCATAGCTTTCATAAAAGCTTAAGATATGGGTTTGTATTTTGATTACCAAAAGTATCAGATCTAGAAGAAGATGGATGATATTTTTATTTTACTTTTTTGTTTTTTTAGTTCATTCACTTGAACTTTCCTATTGGATCATATATTCATCTGATTTGGACACGTTTTTCATATCATTTTTCTTTTTATTCTAGCTGGTCACGTAGAAAAAAGATAACTTAATTTAGACGACCGTTTGATTAATTGGACGGAGTTGGTAGATTGTAATTTATTGAGATAATCTAAATTTTTTTTCATGAAAGTGTTGAACATCTTAAGATTTGGTAGGACAGAGTCTTATAAGGCTGAAGATGGATTCAGGTTCAGAGCGTAATTTTCTCAACATACACGTTCAATATACGTTGATGATCCAGTACAAATCCACAGTAGTCTTTAACTTCTTGACCAATTTTATCCCTATTGTGGTTCGATACAGTATGCAAAACGAAAATTGAAACGAAAAATGTCACATCTCATAGTACAAAAGTACGATAATGGTAGATTTATTTGAGACGTTTAGTTGGTACGAAATACGTTTATTCGAAACATGTTAGATCTTTGTTAAAAGTTAATAGTAAGTCTAATTAAGCTAGTGTCTCAAGATACATATTTTTAAAAGTCTACGGACATTAGTTAACATTTTTTAAAAATTTTCTTATATATATATATATATTAGTGTTTCTGATAAAGCGATCTAATTTATTTATGTAATAACTAAGCTTTTCTTAAATATTTTGGAAGAATGTTATGAACATGAGATCTTAACCCTCCATTATATTTGATCCTAGTCATTGTTTTTAAGGGCTAATAACTATAAAAAGATGTCTTTATTTTACAAAATCATAAACATGTTTGTAATTATTCTGTGCAATACAAGTTTACAATCTCTTGTTAATAAATAGAAAAAGAAATTTTGAATCGTTAAATTTAAATGTTTTGGAATAAAAGTGTTTTATGTTTTAGAATGTTTGTACCAAAATACAATTGAAACTACTGATCTACAAATCATCATTAAAAAAAATAAAAAAAACAAAAACTTTTATACTAATTCCCTATGTTTTTTCAACATCAAAGGGCAATACTTGACTCGTTAACAAAAGTAAGTCGGAGGATGGTATCAAATGTAGGCGTTCTCATCTGGTTATGTTGTTTGATCAAATTGATAATTATGCAGATAAAATGTTGTGTAATGATATTTTTGATAAGATAAAGATCTTTAAGGAAGCTGTTAGGGATCTAGTTGTTAAGTAATGATATTTTTAATAAGATAAAGATCTTCAAGGGAGTTGTTAGGGATCTAGTTGTTAATAGTCATGTTTAAGGATATGTACGTTGCCTTGCACATCTTTGAGAATACATTTTGAAAATCACTTCTATATATATTTTTAAAATTTACTGAACATATTTATGAGTTTAGAAACCAAACTCCTAACTATTTGAAAATTAAACTCACTAACCTTTGTGGACATAAACACACACGAGTTTAAAAATCAAACTAACGTTCTTTGAAAACACACTCACGAACCTTTGTGGGGGCATACATTGACGAGTTTAGAGACTTAATTTTGTGGAGTTATCCGGAAAGACCAATCAAGGACACAACTTATATTAAAAGTAATACCAAATTGTAACTGTCAATAAAGCCTCTAGCTTTATAATATAGATTTAGCAGAAAGAGAAAAGTGTCGTTGCTCCCGTAGGAATGAACTAAAGAATTGCCTGTGTGTGTTTTAGATATGCCGCGCTCAGATGTTTTGTATCATTAAATAGTGTGTGTGTTGTGCATTGCGAGTGTGTTCATTTACATCATAATAAGATTCAATTTGACTAAAAAGAGACTTTTGGTTTATTTTATTCATGAATTTGGTTTTTAAACTCGTGTGTATGTAGAGTTTTTAAAAATTTGAGAGTTTGATTTCTAAACTCGTAAATAATATTTTTTAAAAGAAGACGAGTTTGATTTCATGTGTTTTTTAAAGAAATCTTTAATTGAATCATAAATATAAGCCATTTATTTGTACAACTATGTATTAGTTCCATAAAACTTTCAAATTAAATAAATAAATAATCACCAATTTGATTGAGACTGCCCCTCACATCTCCTTGTGAAATCAGAATTTGATGAAAGTAGAGAGAAAATGTGCCAACAAGAAAATGAGTCGGACTAGAACAATCAAAACGTAGGCTAATTTGCACTATTGACCCTAAGAAAGAAAAAACCAAAATAATTCATCAATGTTACGTGCCCTTAATTTCAATTCATATGAATCAAGAGTCTTGTTATGTAGTGTGATAAATTTATACCGATTTATAATTACTAAGCTTATCAATACATGAGATTGATAAGAATTATAGAAAGACCCCACTTATTACACATCTCTTCACAAAAATGATAATTAAATAGTCGATATAAAACATTGGCAATATATATCATTATCCATGAATCAATTTGAACAATCAAGTCACGTTGCAAAATAACATACAAAATTAGCAAAAAAAACATAAATATAAAGGATAGACTATTATAAAAACATGTTTGCATAATTTCAGCATGTAAAAGTGTGAATAAGCAAAAAATTGATTTTGACATTTTGTTACAACTTCACGTTTATAGTTAATTAGTACATGCAAGCGGGAAGAGGATCGAAGATGACAAAGTTTCAACAATAGCTAATACTACTCCCACCATTCTAAATTATTTGATGTTTTAAAAAAAAATTGTTATACCAAAATAACAATATTTTGTTTTTTTCTAAACAATTAAAGTGATTATATTACAAATTTATTCTATTCATTTATTTTTTCTCCTCATAAGTGTATAATCTTCAAATTACATAATTATAAATATAATTATACTTTTAGTTATAAATTTAACATAATAATTATATTTTTAATAAATATATAAATAGTTAAAAGTGCAGATAACTTTAAACAGAGGGAGTATCATTTTAGGGGGTGTTTGATAAAAATTGAATGAATCTGAATCTGAATGAGCTGAATCTGAATGAAAAAAGCTGTTTGATAATTTACATATCTTAAAGATCTGAATGACATATTTTTAATATTTTACCCCTCTGAAAAAATTCAAAGTTGTTGTAAATTTATTTAATATTACATAATATAATAGTTAATATTTTTTTTTTTTAGTTTTTTTTTTAGTTTTTTATTTCATTCAGCCAACCATTCAGCCATTCAGACCAAAAATTCTGACTTAACCATTCAGCCAAAGCATCTGACCGATTCAGCCATTTAGACGATTTTTTTCCAAAACAAACACACTTAATGATTCAGCCACTTACCGATTCAGCCATTCAGACCCATTAAGTTCTAAACAAACAGCCCCTTAGCCTTAAATTTCATTCAGTCATTTATGTTGGTGATGTTGAATATTGTACCACTATTTTGTCAATGAGCAACCCGGCGCCTATTGGTCATTATGTTCCAAATTGTGACGGCATTGACTTCATTCCCTATCATTTTGTGTAGCATTTGGACAGGGCCTTCGAACAATATTTACAACTTTAAATTGATACTCTCATTTTTATTATATAAATCGTCTGAGGCAAAATTATATATATTAAATTTTTTTAATTAATTTTAACATTAGATAATTAATATTAATTTAAAATTTTATTTTTATTCATATATTAATTAATTATTTTTTTTCTTTCTCTCAATTATTTTATTTTTTAAAAATAAAATAAAAAATAATTAATTTTTTCTCGTAAATATATATATAAAATATTTTATATTATAATCTTGTATTTTAGAAGGACTTATAAAATGAAAATGACGGAATAGAATTGAATTTTGGAAATTGACCCTTCACGTAGATCATAAGATCGGTCGCTTGTGTCCTGATACTTTTTGTATTAATTTGATATCGCCATGATGTGACCTCAACAAAAAAGTTGTGGGGCTCATCTTTTAAGAGATGTCAAGAGCCACCTTGGTTTGTTTGTTCTTGTCAGAAAATGCAAGTGTACGGTCAATAAATAGGATTAAGTTTTACTTTTAAAAAAATAAAAAAATTCCAGTTAAGTGTCGTTTTCAAATTTATAAGAGAAATTTTCTTTTATTTTTTTAAATTAATTCTAAAATATCTCATCTTTTCAAGTACAATATTTTTATTTAATTTTAACTTTTTCTTTTACAATACTCATAGAAGGAAGATGATAAGAAAAGGAGGGAGATTAAAGTAACTTTGTTCAAGTTAAAGAAAAATTTCATAGAGAAGAGCAAATGTTGCATGGTGAAATTAATAACAAGTGAACTCTTCTTGATTACTCGTACAAAAGATAACAACAAAAAAAAGGTAATTTAGTAATTTGATTTTAATTTTACACTTGACAATGAAAGATCATTATTTTCCTTAAAAAGTAAGCTTTGACCTTCAATAACACTTAATCATTAATTTCACGAGAAATTATCACTAATTATCACCAATTATTAAAATTATATCTAATCTAGTAATCTATCTTATTTAAACAATGATTTAAGATTATAAAATAAAAATTATTTAGACTAAAAAAAATTAAACTGTTGAACAAAAATTAATATCAGAATAAGAACTTAAGACTACAATTTCTCCCAACGTTTCATTTAAATCTTTTAACTCTCCCTTTAATTAACTAACCACAACAATTCTTTAACCGAGAATTCTAAAATATTTATAAGTCCCTTCCGATGGTCAAATAAAAATATCACTTCTAAATAAATCACTATATTCCTATATGAAATAAATTAGAATAAGATCCATTAAATTCAGATTCTCCTATTGGTTACACTTATTCAATCATAAGAAGAATAAATTAGACGCATGTTATCATATTTAGGTCTTAACAGTATAATCTGTTTTTCAATTTCATACGGGTTACCAAATTAATCACTGGCCAGACAATCAAAACATGAAGTGCAAAATATGATAAACAATTCACATATGATTCAATAATTAAAGAAGAGAAAATTAATTCAAATTACTCATTGAGTTCCATTGTAATCTTAAACTGAAAAATAGCTCATAACGAATAAAGAAAACATCATTCATAATTTAATCAACATCCCCGGATTACAAAAATAAAAGAAAAGATTAGAGATAAAAAATTGTAAGACGCAATCCTCAATCTCCAAAACCCTACTTTCAATTCGTGGCCTCCTTCATGTTGATCTCCCTTCAGCTCCTTGTCTCCAACTTTGTCTAGCAATCCTTGTTCGTGTGTGCTCCATAACAGCCAAAATAAGAGTATTTATAAGATCTTATCTCAAAACCTAGTAAACTTAGTTTCCAACTCAAACTGTCATGTAGCACCTCAGCCCTTCCCGCGCCTTAGTGCTACACTTGCAGCGCCCCGGCGTTGCCTTCAAGAGCACCCCAATGCTGCACCACCAGCGCCCCAACGCTGCACCACCAGCGCCTCAGCGCTGGTCCTTGATTTCGCGTACTTGGCTTTTGCATACTCTGCGCCCCAACGCTGCTCACTAACACCCCAGCACTACTCGTAGACTCTGTCCTTGATTTGAAATTAATAAATTTTGTTTCCAAACTTTCACCGTCATGTCCCGCTTCTTTTATTTCAAGAAAATACTTGAAGATTCATAATTTATCAAGTTAAAAATATTCAATTCGTAGATAATAAACCTGCTCATTAGTTTTTTTCAAAAGTTTTTGATTACTTTTTAATTTATTAAGGGATAGTAACATGCAGTTATTTTTTTGGACTTTTGATCTCTTATTTTTTTATCCTAATTTTCGTATTTGTATTTTTTATATTATCTATAACTTCTTGGTTTTTCTCACCCATCAAATTATGTTTTTGTCTTTTGTTAAAAAAAATTAGATACACAATTATTTGTGCCATATAACTGGTATATATAAAATCGCATAAAATTGTTGATGTCGTTTGGTGTCAATATGTGATAATATTTTTTTTTTCTTTTTTTGTTCCTATAAGTTTAACTTATATTATTATCATTATTATTTAAAGTTTTTTTTTTTTCTCTTTTCAAATTTCATGAACATTTTATTTTATTCTCACTTTAATTACACACTGCTAGTATCTATTAAGCTAATGAAGAAAATTATTTTATTTTTAAAGGGCAAAACTAATGAGTTCCCTATTATACTTGACACGTTTTACTTATTATATAATTAAAATTTTAATTTATGTAATTATCTAACTAAACTAATTAAAAATTTAATATTGTATCATTTCGTTAAAAAAATTAAACTGCTGTTAAATTGATTCAATTTTTTTGGTACGTGGCATGAGAAAGAAAAAGAAAATGAATGAAATAAAAGCGTGCCAAATTTGACTAGGCCAAAAAGAAAAAACATAAATATTATCATCTCTCTTCAGCTTCTCCTCCCCCGTCTACCTTCACCATCACCTCCGATCACCTCTATCATCTACCGACATCACCAAAAAATTCATATAACTTGGTAGGCCATGGCTGTTGACGTGACGAGCTTGGGTGATGGAAGGTTTTGACGCTAAACCATGTAAGGCTAGTGCCATGTCATTTTATTTGTTTTTCCTTTTCTTTGTAGCAGCCACGTAAGAAAAACAAGATATAATTTGACAGACATTTGCTCAATTTAAGAGAATGGTCTAATTTTAATATTTTAATTAATTTAATATGGTAATTGCATAAATTAAAAATTCAATATTGTAAAAGTAAAACGTGTCTAGTAGAGTGAAGAAATTATTAATTTTGCCATTTTCAAAGACATCATAAGTTGCATGACAATAATTTCCTATTTTAGAATCCTCATTTAATTTGCAATTTCCAGTTGGGGAATCAATCTATACACCTCTAATGGAAATTCAACTAAGAAAGAACCTAATGCCAACACCATATATGAAAAAGGAATAAAAACCCAGATATTCAAGATCTACATTTCATCATGGAGGCTTCATTTAACTATGGAATGAACCCTCGTGTCTACATTACTACTTTTGCCGGTTTTCTAATGCTACCTTTTGCCTATTTTTTTAAAAAGATAAATTTATACGTACATGCGCGCATATAGGATTCAGTTAGGCTGAAATTGACATCAATTTTATCCTAATAAGTTCTATAACTTATTATTATATTGGATATAGAAAAAATTATATTGATAAATTCTATAGCTTTTTATTGCAGTGGTTAATGCAACATTTTTATACCCAATTATACAATGAAAAGCTATATAAATTTATTAGGTGAAGTTGGTAAACCGGTTCCACGCATATATATGTAAAAAATATGAAACTTTGTCAATAACTTATCTGAAGTATTTTATGAATTTACAATCTTTCATTCATATGTAACCTATATTATATTTTCCTTTATCCCGCAGAAAAATAAGGCCAAAGTTGACTCTACCTCTATTTCTGGATATTTTTGTTCTCTCCTTTCTAGGGTAATTAAGAATAAGATCATATATACATGCTTCTACCTTATAGTCTATCGGTTCCACAAAAAAGGGTTCATTTGAAAACTTTGTAAATTTGAAGAATTTATTTATTTATTCTTTTATTTTAATTTATCTCTAAATATAATAATCGTTTAGTTTAGTTGTGGTGATATGATATTGAAACTGTATTGCTAAATTTGAAAATAGAGCATTATACCATTTTATACTATCATTAATTGAAAGAGAATTCTTTTTGTGAAATAAATTTTTTTTTTATACACATAACTCGTTTTGTGAAACTGAATAAGAGTGTGTGTGTATATATATATATATATACTATCAAAAATAAATATGGATAATTACGAGTTTTTGAACAGTTGCAGGGTGAGTTTGTCATTGAACATGTATTTTGTAAGCTTGAATTACACCTCCCCGACCTTCGTTGTAGCAATGACCAATACCACAGCTTCCATGACATTTTTTTATAGTAGTAGCAATTATGCTAAGGTAAATAAAAGAGAAATAACACAACGGTGGTACCTAATTAATTTCAGTTATGACGTACGTATATCATTTAAATAAAAATTTATTTATTTCTAAATCCGCATGCAGGTTAGAAGTAGTTGATCTTCGAAAGCCTCGCGGAATAGCCAAAGTTCTTGGGAGCTTGATATCCTTGGCTGGTGTAATGACCATGACATTGTACAAGCTAGGGATCCAATAATATGTGAGGAATTTAGGGCATCGATCCATCCTTTAATCCATTTTCGAAGAAATATAGACATCCATGACAGCTGGTGGAAGGGTTCAGTTCTTAGCGTAGCTAGCTTAGCTGCATAACAATATCCATATTATGGTACACTTACAAGATATCCATCCAGCACCACTGTCACTGACAACATGGATGAACTTCGCTGGAGCAGCACAATCAGCCGCCTTCACCGCGATTGCGATTGTATTTGTGGCGCATAATCGAGCCGCTTGGACCATTGGTTTCAACATCGACCACCTACGGTCAACCTTATATGCCGCGAGTAGGAAGCTAGGAATTCAACAATTTTATTTTCCACGTTTTACAGTTTAATCTCAGAATTTCCATCAACTTTACATTTATATTATAATCAACTGGCTATGGAGTAGTGGTTTGTGGTTTGATACTCCACTCAGCTGTGGTGCACGGAAGAAAAAGGGCCAGTTTTTGTGACAATGTTTAATCCCCTCTCCACGTTATTAGCTAGTGGCCGTTCTAGCATACTTTGTTCTGGGTGGAAAGCTTTACACGGGCAGCTAAACTATCATATTTTTTCTTACAAATATAGAGATAATAATAATAATAATAAATACTACTTCCGTTTCAAAATTAAAAATATATTTTTATTTTTTGAAATTTAATTTATAAAATCTTAAAATTCAAAATAGATGTGAGAACCAATTTAAATTTTGAAAACAACAATTATGACAATTAGTAGTACCTTTTAATTAATTTATAGCAATTATAATTGTTTGTACATTGTACTAAAATTTTAATTTTTTTTTTATTGATTTTAAATTTTTAAGATCTCGTAAATCGACAAAAGAAAATGTCAAAATATATTTCTAATTTTGGAACACAGAGAGTAAATAAATAAAAGAGGTATAAAAAGATGTTTAAATTGCTTGGACTTATCTGAAAGTCTATCTTTGACTTATTGATCAGCATACTAGGGGAAATCATTGTGATTGTTTGTTTATATCTGCTATTATGGGGCAAAGAAGGTAAACAAAAAGTGCAGGTGAATCCAAAAGAGCAGACTGATTATATGAACTTCGATGAACATGAGGATCCCAACAATGCAGATATATTCCCTTTAGCCCCAAAGGATATGAAAGAAGAACCTTAAATTCTGTCATTTATCCAACAAGCAGATGAAAAAGACATGCTGGACAAGTTATTCCATTTATAAGTAAGCAAATCAAGCGTAGGACTGTAAACACATTGAAATGGGAAAAAAAATCATTTACTGAGAACTCAGATTTTCAAAATAAAATAAAATTCATCTACTAATTTTTAGCCGGTGAGATTGGCTTCAGATCATCAATTGAAAAGTACATGTAATTCTAGAAACTGTTCAAGTCATAAATCACACAAGTAAAGCATTGCAACTTGGCTACTCAAAGTCGCAATTTATTTGAGTACCACGAAATAGTTCCAGAAATATAGTCAACTGCTTGTATGCAATTAGAAATATAGGATGCCGAACAGTAAAAGTATTACTAAAACAAATAAGTTTGATCATTAATTTATAGCCAATTATTCATGAAACCCTATTTCAGTCTAAAAATTAATGAAGAAAAAGATCTAAAAAAATAGAATAGGAGTGATATTTACAGCTACATAGGGATACCACATTTGTTGAATGCTGAAGGTGGTATTGCAATACCATTAAGCTGCAGGCGGCCTGAGCTCATGATCATGAGATGTATCACGAACAGATGGAGGAAGATAATGCCACATTGGAACAAAGCTATAGCTAGGAAAAACAGGCATATTGTTTGGCCCGGCCTGATATGCTGCTGCAGGGTGGGCCGGCATAAAGCCAGCAGGCGAAACTCTCGTTGTTTTCAACTGCTGCTCCATCCTAGTTTTGTCTGCTTTCAGTGCGAGTTTCTCTTTACGGAGTTCATTCTTCTCTGCCTGTTTATTATGGAGATTTGTGAAGTTAGTAGCACTTAAAGGGCCCAAATAATGCAATTCAAGAAATAATAAAGAGTTAGATTGTTCACAAGACAACCTCAGAATCAGGATATTTTCCCTTTTAGATAGCATGTATTAATAACACACATGAAATCTTTTCCTCAGGACCTCACACCCATAATATTGAAATTTAGATATTTATTGCCTATACTTTGCCTTTGCTCTCACAAAATACAAAATTACTTAATAGCATAGCATGCTGACGAAACAAATATTCAAGTACAGAATACATTAGAATGAGACTAAACCTACTGGCTTCAAGGTATACAACAATATTTATTCAGTATATCACCAATACGCTCATTGGCAATGGAAACCTATCAGTATTCCAAGTTCCAAGTTCCAAGTCCTAAAGTAATCCATTGTAGGACCAAGTTCGATAAAAAGGCCTGTAAAGAGCATCACTTTGGGTCCAACTTGCACTACGATAAGTGGACCCACTTAACATGATACTAGTCTCAAAAGAAGGCATGATGATCTCGACTCGGAATGTCAATATTTTGATGCTCATGTATCAACACTACTTCCAAAGTCGGACAAGTTGGTTGTTTCCCTAAATGTAAACATTTGTGTTTTTTCTTCCAAGACATATAACCAATTCTCTCATCAACTGCAAGAAATAAACTATCAAGATGGATATTGATTCTGCTCTCGTTAAGAATGCGATACTGACAATAACTAACCTTTAGTGATCTTATTTCTTCTTGTAGCCTTTCATTCATCTCTTTGTACTCCTGAGATTCAGTTTTAAGCTGATTCAAAACTCGGATGGCATCTCCAAGGATGGCCGATTTGTCAGTTGTAGCAGGTCTCCCAGGTTCCAGGGTAGAGCTCAATTCCAGGAACCTGCAGGAGAGAGAGTCAAGATTTTCCATCAAAAATATCTCTGATTATTTTTTCAGATAAGTGCTTGCCATACAGATCTTATCCTAAATATATATATCGAAATCAGATCCATAACACTTTCTTGCATCTCAAAGTATGATATTTAAAAACACAGAAGAATATTTATAGTACCCGTTAGATGGTAAACAGTTTAATGTAAGAATTCAGAACCCTTGGACAAAAAGGTTCAGTTTTACTTGTGCACTTGCACAAATAAATGCATCTGTACACATAACAAATAGACTAATTCAACCCACAAACTACAGTATATTATTTTTTGGCCAGTGAAAGAATAAAATTCAATCACTTGATACAATGGAATAGAAAGATGTGTGCCTGTCGTTCAATCTTTCCCTTCGTTGTCTTTCACGGCAAGCTTTGGTCCCAATTCTGCTGCATGATTCATTGCGTCCCCTAGTAATTAACAACATAAAATCCATCATCAGAATTTGATGGCAAGATTACTCAGTCATTTTATTAGTACTTGTCACAGAGAGGAAACATAAAGTCACATTTAGCATATAATTAATTTCATGCCCAAGAGTCGATAAAACTACAAGTACCGCGAAGTCCATGTGCATGCCCAGCGGATTATAATCGTAATACATAGACCATTCAATTAACAACCAAGGAAAATCCACATATAAGCAAATTTAAAACAAAGTCAATTCACATAATTGATGGAGTATTGACAATGACGAAGTATAGACTAAGTAACTACCAGAAAACAAACTATCTAACACTATCCCAACACATAAACATGCACTACAGTAATATTATACTTGTGTGTATTACATAAGACTGCACATATTTGGTCTTGAGTTAGGTACAATTGTACAAGCATTCTTAATAAGCTCAAGTTCTTACAGCTAATGCAAACCAGTTCAACCAGTAAAAAAGCAGGTTCTTCAATTCATTCAGAGAGTCAAGAATTAGAGTACTTTTGCTTGTTCTTAAATGTTACCTCTTTTTTCATCTTTTTTTTTCCTTCTGGAATCTGGACGGTGATTCTCCGAGTATAAAAGCTATAAATATTGCAGAAATAACAACAACAGTCCAAATAACCTTAATCTGATAACACATATATAGATAACAGAAACATTTTTATCAAAAGGCTTAAACAAATTTATCTAACAAGGACCAAGGTGCCGCACTGTTTACTCCACATAAATCAAGTAAGCAATGCAAACATCAAAATTATATATACTACCTAATATGTTGCAGTTAAATTATTCAACTCAAAAATTAAAAAAATAGAGCCCATACAGACAATAATTAACTTCGAAGTTAAGAGCACCATCAATAAAAGAAACAATATCATATGCATAAAATGCGATACAACGATACCTCTTTCTTGAGCATTCTTTTTCAGCACATTCTTTGCCAAGTGACATAGCACCACTAGTTAGTGAATAATCAAATTCTGGAACAGCACTGCAACCAAGAAAAAAAGTCATGAAATAGAATGATTTTGCCGTATCCAGACTAATATCAATCCAACCCGTTCACCGACCAACAAAACTGTTTGTTACAAATAACATCTTGTTGTTGCATCGAAACATATAAATGTTGACTAATCTGGCCTTCTCATAGCCCTACAGACGAGTTAGTCTATGGTGGCTATATCTCTCTAAGAAGGCAAGGCCTTCCTTAAAACTGAAAAAATCAAGAGCTTTTTCAATAGTTAAGAAAATGTTCAAATGCTCTGCCATATTAGTACGAGTGTTAAATGTCAGGTTGTCGAGGACACGTCTGAAGAGGAGGCGGACGCCCTCTAAGTTTACCACCCCACCCACTAATGGGCTATGAGCGGGGCAAGCAGATCATTTATGATGAAGAGGATGAGCTTCTTTGTCATTCCTACTTTCTTGATAGTTATAACCTAATAAATAAGGTTGATTCAGTCCAGGAGGCTAGTTTGAAACCCGGACTCGTTGAGGTTCACACACTTTTCTTTCTTTATGAAATTACATTTTTTTTTCATTGCGAGTCATTGGAAGGTTGGGAGTTGACTAAACCAGGTTAACGAGTAAAGCGAAAAGCTTACTTACCGGATGGCTAACCAGACAGTTGTACCAGTAGTAAGAGAGCCGCAAGCGAGAATCTTACCCGGATCAAAACAAACCTGCCTAAAAGATATAAAAAACTTACTCGACCCATACACGCAATAAACTGTAATGTGAATTCCTCTTCTTATTATTTTTGTGACAGAACTTGAATATTAGTTTGACAGCAATAATTCATCTTTTTCAATAACTAAATTTGACGAGAATCCTGGTTCTTTAATTACTTTAAATTGCTGAAAATAAATAACTGAAAAAATAGATAATGGAAAACAAGAATAGGTCTATACTTAGAAATCCAAGTGGCTTACAATCCATTATCTAATTGTCTCAAGAAACCTATGTTACTCGGACTCGGATGGAGCATCTGGTTGGACACGGTATCCAACACGGGTACTTCTCAATTTTGCCAATTTTTTACACTAAAGTGAAGTATCTTGTCCAAGTGTCGGGTTTCGGACACAGGTATCGGACACGGGTACTTTAGGGCAGAGTGAAGAGTCCGAGTAACACTGCAAGAAACTGTATCCTAGATGGGATCTGGAAACTTGTACATAATTTACACGGTATAACCGAAATCTATCTTTCAAGTCAATACAATTTTCATTTTTGCATTTTTGCAAATATATTACCTTGGACTACAATTAGATTGAACTTTATTATCAAAGCTTGCATGTGCTTCAAGAGATTTCAAAAACTATTTAAGGGGGAGAACTGTAAAATCCTTCACCATTCTCTGAAGTCTGAACCAGCACAGTCAATTTAATATCAAAAGGGACAAACATTATTAATCATCAATGGTCAATCAAACAAGATGTTCATGCATTTAAAGAAGTTATTGTATCTCTAAGAATCACTCTCTAGAGCAATATCCCTTACCACCTAAAATTGATTCCCTGCATTGTAGTCAATTTCAGAATAAATTAAATGTACTAGACTAGATATCCCTTCCATAAACAATCCAATTTCTTTATCTAACATAATAAAAAAAAAACATTAAAATAATTTTTAGCTTATGAACTAATTGTCCCGTGAAACAAAGAAGTAAGCAGCCTGTAATAAGAGGGCCAGGAGGACTAGTTATGAACGGGATGGTGAAGGGACTAAATTTATCAAGTTGTTCCAAAGGGTCAAAATGGCTAGTTATTAAAGGAATTCATTGTCGGTTTTCTGTCCAAAAAAAAAGATCTTGGAGAGTTTGTAATGCTTACTCTCAAACAATTCGATTACAATATTCTGTGTTTCTGTCTTTATCTTAGAACCAAAGCAGAATCACCTTAATTATCTCAAAATTTGTCTGAACCTACTGCTATACCAATTACCAAGTCACCATTTAACTTCAACAACTCTTACAACTAAAAAAGAACACAAACAATAAATTACACTCAAAATTTTAAAATTGAAAACCTTAAATAGAATTTTATAGCTAAAAATTAGTCATCAAGGCTCAAATAATGAATCACTCCTCTAAATGATTTCTTCAAGCCTAATTCCTACCCCATTATGCAGAAAATTTCAGAGCACTACAACTACCATATGCAATTAATAAAACAGATAAAACCAATTGGTCTCAGAACTTGATTTTTCCACCAACAAAAAGAATCGAAGGTTCACGTTCCTTCTAAAAATATCCGAAAAGCTAATAATTCCTTCAATTGTAAGAACCTAATAAAAATAACCACTTGCAGAAATCCTTACAACTAAAAATCAAAAGAAAAATACATAAATTGTTCTATGACTGACAATTAATGTCAAACCTAAAAAAGATCAAAACTTCTGCATAGCCCCTATAGATAACACATATACATACATATATACATAATCAGAGAAGAAAAATTGGGGGAAAACCTTTGATTGATCCAATTGAAATCGGTGGAAGCGACGTCATCGATGAGGGTGGTGTAATCGATCAGATCCCAGCAACTATTATCATCTAACGAATCCATCGAAGTTGGAGATTTTCGATTATTCTTTTACAATAACCAATTATTGCTCTGTGAAATAAACAAGAAATTCCAAGGTCTTCGTGTTTGATGTGATGTGACAGAAGCAATAAAAGGATATTTAGTCAGATTGTGCGGACTGAGTCACTATTATTAGCATTGGAATTTGTTTCGCCGCATTTTTGCCTTTTTATATGGATCCCCTCCCCTCCAGGATCCAAGTGTTTGTTCGGCGAAAATACTACTAATTGGTATTTATGTTAAATATACAACTAAATATAGAGAAATAATAATAAGCAAAAATAAATTAAGGAAGATAATAATAAGTATAATAAATGTGAAAAATAAATTACAAATTTACTTATTACTATTATATTTCTATATTTGTCGTGCTTATTATTGTCTCTTTATATTTTTTTAATATTTACTTTATGTTAAAATTATTTATAATTACAAAATCAATAATCTGACTTAAAAACACGTGGTTTAATATAAATTCCTAAAATTAGATGATAGATTTTATTTTATTTTTTGTATAAAGTCGACTAATGTTTAAAATTTAGAAGTTCTCTGATATAATTAGATTAAATTTTTGTTCCTAAAATCTCTACATTAAAAAATACTCCCTCTTTTTCATTATATAAGTCGTTTAAGACACAATCACACATATTAAGAAATCTCATTAATTTTAATATTAAGTAATTAAAATTATTTTAAAATTTTATAACTATCCATGCACTAATTAATTATTTTTTCTCCTATTTCTCTATTATTTTATTTTTTTAAAGGATAAAATAAGAAATAATTAATTTTTTTAATATATATATAAAACGTTTTATATTGAAAAAAAATAATCTTTTAAAACGTCTTATACAACTGAAATAGATATTTTAAACTTGAAATTGGTAAACTAAAAGCTTCTTTAGCCAAACAGATTACTCTACCAATCGGCACTGCCTGATACATTTGGTACTTGTACGGTAAATCAAAATTTTTAATTAAATGGAGCTTAAATTCATTCTTTTAGTGAAAAAATATTAAATATTAACAAAAAAAATACATGAGAACATCATTATGGTCTTTGTCAATTTTATAAAAATGTATTTGTTCATCTACTAGCGTTCGTCACGTTTAGTGCGTTGGAAAGTTGTAAACACATTTGAGAATCTTGTTCTATATCCAACAATAACTTTTTTAAATGAAATGTATTTAATTTAAAAATACAGTACTTAAAGTCCAAACATAACGCACCAAAAAAATGGTTTAACGTGTGTCAAACGTATCAAATACTAGTAATTGAACAAACCCAAATAAAATCATAACTGATTGCAACTGTTGAGTCTAAATGCATATTCTCACAATTTTGAGTAAAATACAGAGTATTGTATGTGTCTTACCCAAAATCTTACTTAAGCACCTATGATCCTAAAATTTACAATAATCAAAATATAATTTTGAGTTGAATGACATTTTTTTTTCTTATGTCATTAATTGAGATAATGTGACAATCGACTCAAAATTACATGATAATTTATAGCTTCTAATATTTTAAATAGTCTGATAAAAAGAAAATTAATATTAACAAGTTAATAAATATGAACATGTGATAATTTATATTCTTTTGATAATTTTGTCCTTATAATTTACTCTTACACATTATAATGTAATATGAATTGTTATTTGTGCCCTGACCTCTTAAAGCTTCCAAAAGAATACTTCGCAAAATAATAATAATAATAATAATAAAATTAAAAAAAAAAAGCTTCCAAAAGAAGTGTCATGTGAAAAATGTTCCATATTATAGTAGTCACCATATTAGGGCAACCTCACACATTCCAAATTGAGCTAAATTTGGAGTTAAGAATATGTACTAATGAAGTTTGACTTGAAATCAACCTTCAAAACTAAAAGGTAAGTGGACATGGTTGGCTAACAGTTCTTCAACTAAAGTAGCTTTGTCATGTAGCTAACCCATCAAATTTGACCATTTCCAAAATTCTTAGTTTAATTTTTATTAGTAAAAGCCAACAATGTAAGACTAATAGTTACTTCGTCCCATTCTTTAAAAATTGTCTCATTTATAAATAAATAAAAAATCATTCTATAATTTTTTTTAATGGATAGTAATTAAAATTCTATCCACCGACCTTTAAAAATATATTGGATAGAATTCCTCACTTTTATTAGATTGAGTTTTTTTTATAAAAAAAAAATCACTTATACCATTATAATAATTTTTGGTTCAATAATCAAAATATAAACTCAATAATTTTTGGCTGTTGTGCATTCAATTAACTGGTTGGATCATATTACAATACTAAAATATATAAAATTATAAAATAAGTCTTTTTTACTACCCACGTGGCACTTGAGGGGCACCCCAGATCATATGCGGGTTATAACTTATGAGAATGTAGACTTTGTTCATTCATATGATTGATTTATATGTTGGAGCATTATTTGCAAGGGGCATGCTAATATGATGAATAATATCTACAAATTTGGTGTTTATCTTGATTCTTGAATGGGGAGTGGTATGATGTAAATTAATCCCTAAGCTGAAAAATCTTAAACTATTTTTCTATAATTTGTATACCGAGTTAGATTCATCTAATTGTATCGAACTAAAATTAAAATATTGAAGAAAACTAAAGATATATTTAAACTATTTTATTTAAAGAAAATTTGTTTAATAACTTTAGGTGGGAGAGAGCTATCCAAAATCACAGCCAAAGGAGAAAAGGGAAAAAGAATAAAAAGTTAATAACAGCAATAACAAGCCAATGACAAAGAAGAGGATGACTTTTGTAGCAGTCTTCTCTCCATCAAATTATCCGCATAAATAATTAAATATAAATTTTTACCCAAAAAAGAAAAGAAAAAAGATGAACAATGAAAATAATAAGATCAACTAAATGACTAGAATGCATTATTCCATCAAGACAAGGCATCAAGCAGTTAACTAATTTAAAGCATGTAAAAAAACAGGGCTCAGTTCAGCTGCTAAGGCTGGGAAGCACATTGTTAACCCCAAATAAAAGGGCCTTTTCTTTAACCATAATAGTTATAGCCCAGACAATATCCACTGCTATCATTCTAGCTAGTAGTATCAAGTGTTCTGTTATTGGTTGTTTACTTTCTGTTTTAACCTTCAATAAAATGTCGGATTTGATTTCCACGATCATCAGCTCCTGCGGAGTAAGTTTCTTTATAACCCTTTGATTTTGCTTTCATTATGTTTGGGAGTGTTGCATATATTCCTTGGCTGGTTCAGTCTCAAGTAAAAAATTGGATTCAGATTCTAATTTCATCTGTCCGTTTCAAGAATTTTAACCATTAACCAATTTTAATGCAAACACAAGACATGAGCAACCAGAAGGAAACAAGAGGACAAGAAATTACGTGAGTACGTACTGCCGGTAAATCTAAACAGAGTCTCAAGGCCACCAAAACACTACAAACCTTTTGATATGTGATGTAGACACACCACACAAAGCATAAATAAGTAAATGAAAATTTTATGTGCATAATATGAGGCCATTTGCAACATAAGTTCAAAAAGACTAGGTGAAAAACAATGTTACTCCCTCCGTCCCAAATTAATTGCTCAGTTTTGACTTTTTAAAGTCAAATTGACCATTTTTAAAACTAATTTTTTTACTATTTTTGTTAAAATATAGGTGAAGAGATTATAACAAAAAAAAGTATATACAATTTATTACTAACCTCAATTTTTATAATTTTAGAAATATATTTATATATGCTTAATTATTAATTCTAAAAATAGTCAATTTGATTTTAAAAAGTCAAAACTGAGCAATTAATTTGGGACAGATGGAAGTATAAGATTAGAAACAGAGGTTTTACTGAAGGAGAAGCTGGTAAAACTACCGAAACAACCAAGCTATGAAGATTTTGGTCAGCACAGATGTAACTAAAAAGCAACCAAGCTCTCACTTGTAAACATAAAACAAATAAAATTCAAATACAGTAAAAGGATAAGAGAAAGCATTTTAGGAAATCAAAAAACATAATATGATATTATTCTAAATTATAAGATAATTGTCGACTTTAGAAAGTCAGTTTGAGATATTTTTAAACTAAAAATGGATGATTTATCAAAAGTTATGAAACAACAAATCTTACACTGAATAGTAATTTTTAGATAATTTATAATAGTCATCATTGTACCGACTAAAATTATTAGAATCTATGTCAATTTTAAACTTAAAAATGTTTTAAATTGATTTTAAAAATTTATTAATAATTTAATATTTTAGAACGGATGAAATATTTTAAAAAAAAATAAGGCTGTGTTTAGTCTAACTTTGGATATTTTAATAACTTTTTCGGTTTGTGCAATATGGTGCTAACCTTGGAAGCAAAGGTTCCTTGTGGCCAGTTTGAAGGCCCGCCACCCATGGGCGGATCTATTGCAAGGGCAGCATAGACACTTGTCTGTGCTCATTTTTTTTTTTATAGGTAAACTCTTGGGGCAGAATTTGTAAGTCAGCAAATTCAAAGAGCAGATTTAAAACAAAAGTTAAAGTGCGAGGGACAAAAAATAATTTCTATTATAAATTTATAATCTAATTCTTCAAACTTCAAAGGGAGTTAGAAAGGGGCGAGAGCCTGAAATCTAATTCTTCTCCATTTCTGCTTCACTGCTAGTGCTTGGCCAAGCATTCGATCAACGATTTCTCCTCTTTTCAACCGCAAGGTGCACGACCTCGTCTCCTCTCCTCACTCTACCCCTCGTGGCCTCGCCCCTTGCACATATGAGATTTAAAAGGTAACAAAAATAGGGCTTTTTTATTTGATAATTTAAAACTTGTAATTTGTTTGAATTTGTTGTTGGTTGGGGACTTGGGGTTAAACTCAATTCAATTTATTTGATGTATTTGTTGTATTGGACTTAAGAGGTAGCTAATTAAGGCTTTTTTTGTTTGATAATTTTTTTTTGTTTGATAGTTTAAAGTTTATATTTATTTAAATTTGTTGTGGGTTGGGGTTAAAACTTAAATGAATATGCTGATAATGTTGTTAGGTGTTATGCAATTTAATTTTTTTGAATTTGTTGTGTTTATGAATTGTGAGTTGATTTTGACTGTTGTGGCTTGATTTGTTTGAATATAGAAAGCAAATTTGGTTCGAAGAATTGTGCATACAGTTGAAATTGCAAGTGTTTGGGGAATCATTCAAGTTGAACTATGAAAGTAATCAAAGTAAGTTTTTAAATTCTATCTAAATGTTTATTTATTTTGAAATTTCTTTTTATTTTAGGTAATGATTTATGAATATTTATTTATTGTATATTATAAAATTTTATGTACATTGCATAAAATAATTGGTCTCAAAAGGGTTGTTGACTTATTATATATATTAACAATATTGTAACAAAATACATGTTTTACATATGCAACTGGCCGAAAAATACAAAATTATCTTTAAAAAATGTTGGGTTTGATTCCTAGATCCGCCCCTGCCGCCACCATTTAGCCAAACACAATAATCTATTAATGGGCACTGCTTGATACATATGAATTATGTCTCATCTGTTATCTTAACAAAAAAATTGTGTCAGATAATTTTTATATAAAAATATATTTCACTAACAATTTTAACTTGTATTTTAGTACCAACAACAATAATACTAATCTATTTATTAGTCACGTGTACATACAAATTATGTTATAGTGACATTTTTCTCATTCGTTAAACAATAACATAATTTTTTAAAACAAAAAACATAGATGTGATAAAATAGAAGGTGACATGTATAAAACTAAGAAATTTAAATTTTATTTTCTTAAAACAAAACATATTATCATAACATATTTCTGCCTTAATTATTCCAATATCATTTAATAAAACTAGTTTTCCTATTAAACATGTTGATCAATCAATTATACATTTCAAATTCATTTATAATTTCATATTAAATGTGTCACCTTTCATAATATGAAATCGTTCATAGAACAACAATAACTTTTCTCGTCTACTCGCAAATTTCAACTCTTGAAAAAAAAATAACAATAGAGATAGTATGCCAAAGACACCGGCATCAGCTCTCATCTTATATAGCAGTCGTCGCTTCCTAAATTTACAGCATAAATAATTTTTAAAAAATTACAAAAAAGTATGAACAATGAAAATAATAATACCAACTAAATGACGAGAATGCATTTCATCAAGACAAGCCTAGTAGTATTAAATGTGGATGTAACAAATTAAAGGTTGTTTACTTTTCATTTAACCTTCAATACAACAACAAATTCCCTCAATAATCGAGCTCAGCATTATGATATCGAAACAGAAGGTTGCAGTTTAGGTTGGAGTTTAGATTGGAATTCGGATTAGTACTGTACTAAACTTCGATTTCTCAAAATATAAATTTCACAAAAAACAAAAGAAAAGAAGAAGAATGTTTTTCAAAATGTAAAAAAATTTTTTTTTTTTTTTGGGCAAACAAAACACACCAAACTAGCATAACATAATTAAGTACTCCGTCCGTCCCAAATTAATTGCTTTTCTAGAACTTTTTAAAGTCAAATTGACTATTTTTAAAATTAATAATTAAGCATATATAAATATATTTCTAAAATTATAAAAATTGAAATTAGTAATAAATTGAATATACTTTCTTTTGGTTATAATATATTCACATATATGTTAGCAAAAATAGTAAAAAGATTAGTTTTAAAAATAGTCAATTTGACTTTAAAAAGTCCTAGAAATGCAATTAATTTGGGACGGAGTGATATTTTTTTTTTTTTGTAAATCTTCTCTTTGTTCGCACATGATTAAAATGTTTGAGCAGTCAGTTTTTATTCATGTGCAAAAAGCATGCTCATAAAATGAATGTTGATATTAAATATATCATAATACTTTACTTATTCTTGTTAGTAAACATTTAAATCAAATGTTTTGCTTATTTTTATATGATTGGATGTATATTATGCGACAATTCTTAATTTTGTCTAAAGGTAGTATATAATTAATAAAATAGCTAGTATCTTTTCAATATGATTCGTAATTGAGTTGATTTTTGTATTTTAATTATAATACTGAGAAGTTGGAGAAAACCAAAATCTCATTTAAAGATTTGACCTCTATAGTAATACCAATAAATATAGAAAATAGGAGAACAACAGTAATGAGTAGAGCTGCAAACGAACCGAACCGTTCGCGAACCGGTTCGGTTCGATTCGAGTTCGACTAGAGCACCAAATCGAGTCGAGTTCGCACATGGTGTTCGGTTCGATTGCTCGATCGAACATGTTCGCGAACCATATGGTTCGGTTCGCATGTGTTCGCGAACAGTTCGAGTTCGGTTCGACTAAGTTCGAGTTCGAGTTCGGTTCGACTCGGTAAGTTCGAGTTCGGTTTCGGTTCGATTAGCTCGTGTTCGGTTCAATGTGTTCGAGTTTGAGATTGGTTCGAGATGTTCGATTTCTTATGTTTAAAATTTAAATTGTTTCTAAAATTCTAAATATAAATAATTGGTTATTTCATGTTAAATTCTAATGTTTGTCTAATTGTCTTATCAATAATGGTTAAATTTGTAGTAATTTTCTTTTTTTTTACTTAAACATCTTTTTGTGTTTTTAATAATTGATTATAAGTAATAAAGTAAACATTTTTATTAAATAATAATGTGTACCTCTTCACCTCTATTTTAATTAAAATAATTTTAATACTTTTATAAAAATTTAACAATGATTGTTGGATTATTACAATTTACATCTCTAATAATTTAATAAAGTATAACCCATGTCATAAATCACATAAATAAAGTAATTAATCATGATATAATAACAATTTGATATTAATTAAAGAATGATACAATATAATACAGTTGCTTATATTTCTGATTTACATGACTTATTGAAATTGTCAAATCGAGATAGAGAATAGAAAATTCAAGTCATCAATATATCGAAACTTTACTAATATAGTAATAGTCATTGTACAATTACTTATAGTACCGTACTATTGTTTGCATGAAAATATGAAATTAAAATGAGTTATTAATTTAAATTATAATAAGCAATTTTTTATATAAAAAAACAAAACAAAGTCTTTAAATAGTTTTGCGTCTTTTATCTTAGAATCGTAGTTAATTTATATAGTTTTAAACAATATAATTATGAAAATTATAAACTTATAGTTATTTATAAAGTAATTCTCAAGATTTATTGTATTCAAAAATTAATTATCACATCACTTGATCTTATTACTTATATTTCAGAACGAATGAAATATTTGATACTAATACATATACATTTCAACTTTTCAAGGTTAACAATATTAGTCTATTAAATTAATCTAAATCAAGTTAATCAACTAAATTCACATTATTTTAATTCTTAGAATTTTATAATTTTATTATAAAAAATATTAAATAAGACTCTTCTCTAAATATTAAATAAGACTATTATAAAAAATATTTGATACTAATACATATACCTTGAAGAGTTGGTTTTTTGAATATTAATATTTAATTTTTAATATTTGTAATTGTAAATCAAGAATTTCTAAGTACTTGTTAACTTTTAAGTTATAAGTTCTAACTTCTAAGTAATCATTTTTGGGATACTTTTGATATTTATTTTTAAATGGCTTCAATTCTCAGTTCAGTGCATACAATTAGTTATGACTAGTTGAAACTTGAAACAAATGTTCACGAACTCGATTGGTTCAATCATGCTCGCGAGCAACTCGATCATGCCAGCGAACTCGATCATGCCAGCGAACTCGATCATGTTCGCGAACTCGATCATGTTCGCGAACTCGATCCTGTTCGCGAACTCGATCCTGTTCGCGAACTCGATCCTGTTCGCGAACTCGATCCTGTTCGCGAACACGATCATGTTCGCGAACTCGATCATGTTTGCGAACAGTTCACGAACACCAATCGAACCGAACTCGTACACAGCTACTGGTTCGATAGAGTTACTCGAACCTGTTCGAGTTCGACTAAAAGTGTTCGAGTTCGGTTCGAGTTCGTCAGAGTTCGGTTCGGATCGGATCGTTTGCAACTCTAGTAATGAGAAAATAACTTGTAATTGTAAAGTTATAAGTTATCATATCTAGGTATTACAAAATAAGTGATCGAGATATGAAAGAAAAACTTTTCTTCTCATATAGTCAACCAAGTCTAGAACTTTTGTTTGGTCATTCGGATTTTATCTTTACCTCTGATCTTTTGGGATAAACAATCATTTACAAAGAGTCTGTCTTTAGATAAGCGCCTCACTCCCGCTCTATAACATGTTAAAAGAGATTCTTTGTGTTCTGAATTTACATAACTAGTTTTGTTTGGCAAACATTTAAAGTTTTCTCTATTCAAAATATCCTTAATCTAAAAATATTCTTGTAGAGAATGTACAATTATCGGTAGTCCTCCCACAATTGCACCATCTAATTCTTTTGGATGTCAAAACCATGTCCACCTGACATAATATAAAGGATTTGCTACCTTTCCCCACATGAAGGAGATGTCATGGCACATTGCAGCTGCTCCAACAAAATATAAATATATTATATATCAGACTCCATCAGCACAAATAGACGGATATTGAAAATTAAAGATGAAATATAGGAATTCAAATAACATGAATGCGGAGAGAGGTGAAGAAAAAGTTGTAGCATAATCTCGCAAATCATCATGATATTTAATATCATTTTTTTTTTTTAAATATTTTTTATTTTATTTTTATTTTTATTTTACACCTTGTGATGCTACTACAGTTACCTAAATTAATCCAACAATGACATTTCCATAATTATAGTACATTTAAAATTCTATTAACTGGATCCAATCCCAAGCAAGCGTAAATGACATATAATTAATTAATTATCATGCGTACTTGTGGTCCAACGTAAGCTTCAATTTGTTCGTGCAGTCAACATGTTAGAGCTGGCATGTTTTACTCATTTCCCAAAGCAGGTGATTGCTACAAATAATTAATGTTCTTTAGTACTTTCTATATTATCTTGTATAAGTCATTTTAGAAGTGTGTACAACTATTAAGAAAATAATTATATTACATTAAATATAATATTAATTGTCTATATTATCATTGTATTGAAAAAAAAGAGTGTTATTTATTGGGTAAAAAATAGTGAGAGAATCAAAACTATATTTAATACTTAGGATAATATTAAAAACTAAACAATTATACTTACTTGAAATTTCTAAACGTCATTTATTAATAAACTTATATTAAAGAACGGATAGAGTAGTGTTATTTCTTGAATCAGAGGATAAGATACATTGTTTACTAATGGAAAATTTTCTTAGTTTGATAGTTTATTTTATAAAATGAATGCTTGTCTCATAATTATTCTCTTATATGATATTGTAATTTTAAAATATTGGAGAAAACTAATAAATATATTTAAGAAAATGAGAGACGATGAATAATTCAAAAATTGAGTGACCGATTTCTCATTGAATATAGGAGAAAATATATGAAATAAGTAACGACAAACCCTCCTTCAAATGGATAGAAGCAATCAATGTAATCCTTGAACATACTCTGAAAACAATATACACTATAAAAAATTTATTATTTTCAATTTCGTCGAAATAAACTTACTCCGTTGAAATTAGTTTATTTTCGACGAAAAATTTTGTCAAAAATTCGGTTAAAAATAATTATTTCAAAAATAAATTTTGTTGAGAAATTTGTCAGAATTATTTCTGTCGAAAATTTCATAATAATGTCAGAATTAAGGTGTTTTATTGTGAATAAAATTAATGACCAACAGAATAAAGGATGAGAAGAATTCCACGCCAAAAAATATTGGTATTTATAGTAATCAAAACATAATTGGTAAAAAAGCAATCACTAGATTTATTTATATTAATCTCCAAGTTGTATTTTTTTTTAACTTTTTTATTAACTGAAATTGAAAAACATAATTGAATGGATGCAACTGTTTATTGCACTTGACACTTCTTCTACTCTTGTTGTTGTTGTTAATTATTTAGTTGATATTTTAGGAGAAATATACATATTAGGAAATGTATTTTATTTTATACTTTATTTATTTGATGAATAATTGTGTGAGTGCTTTTTGGGGTCCGGCATCCAAACCGTCGCATTAAATGTCAATGAAGTACTTGCTCTTGACAAGACCATGTGTGACTTTGAAAATGAGTTTTTCAAATAACACTGTTGCTCACATTAATTCGTAAGACATTACCCTAAATTTGATTGGTAATTACTAGTCTCCTACGTAAGAGCTATCGAATGCACCAACTATTGCATTATTTAATCTTCATTAATTAGGTTGAATTGTGGCCAGAATCGCCAGATGTTCATAAATACTTTAATAGCATAATTTAATATATGAAGCCCAGCTAGTACTTAGTAGGATTCACGGCCCATGAGTATATTTTCTCTAAGTTCACCACGTTTCCCACCCATTGAACTAACATATATTTAATTCCCCCACCCCCTTTCAAATTTATAGTTTGCATAAATTTATCCATTCTAAATTAGATACATATTGATTTGTTGAAGGAAATCGTAAAATTCAAAGTTGGATATTAATTCATTCTAATACATTGCAATTAGTTTATAATTACTTATACTAAAATCAAATAAAGCATATCCAATATAAATTTAAGGATTTAGAAATTTGTTTCAAAAAATAAAAATGTATCTCTAATATAACAAGAATCATACTCTCCACCACCAAACACTATACTTTTTGGTAGTTAATGATTTTATCAATATAAAAGATCCCTTGATATACCTCATAATCAATGGAAATTGGAAGGAGACCTGTGTTGACTGTCCTTTCTGTATCTATTTACACGTGAATCGCCTTATCTATCTTTCTGAGCAGAAGTTTGGTTTTAAATCTCGGTTCGAACTGGATGAGTACGCCATGTTAAATTATTTTAGGTGTTTGGTTGTGGACACTGATCATATCTGTTGGGGCTTGGACATCGCCATTAGTTCGGGATCCATTTGGTCTTGAGATCCCATAATAGACTCGGGTTTCCTTTAGTGTCGAGATCTCAATGTGAGTTTGGGTGGATCCATCAACTGGGCATCATGATGGGTCGGGGTCGAGGTCTTGGTATGGGATTGGGACACCATTCTTTAACACGAGCATCATAATGGGTTAGGGTGGCATATTTTTAATGCGCTTTGGGAGTAGACAAGAGCTTGCATCACTATGGAATTGGGAACCATATTAGGCTCAAGAGCTTGACTTTTGAGTCAGTTTTTTGGGTAGTTAGAGTATCTAGAAAAATTCATTTTTTTCTGATTGTGTAGTACGTAGAACAAGGAAGCTGTAGGAAACAGAACTTTAAAAGCTTGAACAGTTTAATAACAAAACAATTCATCTCAATTAACACATATGTGTATGTATTGGCACATAACACAATCAACAACTAAACATCGTTTTTCGACATTTCGTATTACGCCATAGTATTTATACGGTGTATAAATATGTATTCACTATTTAAAAATAAGAAAACTCAAAAATCAACTTTTATATGCTTAAACAATTACTATTATTTTTATATAGATTATTTTGAATTCTCCAAATTGTGATGCTATTATTTATTATATATTTGATTACAAAATTTCAACAACCATCCCTAGGCCAGCAACAAGTGTACCTGCGGCTGCCCTAGCTCCTTATATATGGGCGAATTTTTAGCATTTTTGCCTCGACAACTCTCTTTCCAAGAAGCATAAAGTACGATGATGAACTGTTTGACACCATTTTCAAATTTTCTCAAATCAAATGTAAATCAAATCAAATGTTGAGAAGAGGAACGATGCAGGAAAGTTTTTTTCAAAGATGTTTTATGGAAGATTCATGAAATTGATACTGAGTTTTGCTTTTTGCTAAACAATAAAACCAATCTATTTCTAAGTAGTTGACACGTTCCATTAGTACTTTTTCTGTCTATCTGCATGACAGTCAGGCACCACGCATAGTGACGATATATATGCGTGTGTATATATATATACACACACACACGACAAATCAATTGGGCTCTCTTTTTCTCACACTTTCTTTACAATTAGGTGCACTTAGTTCTCAAATCTCATTATTCTCTTACAAAAATTACACAAAAATCAACAGGTCTAGGTAATTTAATCTTGTTTTTTAGTTATTTTCTTAGTTGTTCTAAATTGGGAATTTTGGTCATTTATTCCAACTCCTAAACTATCTTTATTTATTATATTCATTATTCAATTATTCCTTCTATTTTAGAAAAATAATTACATTTGATTTTTATTTTAAGTAATTTTTATTTGTAGATATTGACAATTCAATTACTCTCCATTTTTTAAAAAAATAAAAAGAATTTTTTTTTGCTAAATAAATAAATAGATTCAAAAGAGTGATGGAAATTTTAAAATTGACAATCTAGCATACTTCAAAAATATTTAGTTCTTTCTATCGACCTCCATTGTTTAGTCCTTAATTTCAATCACAAATGTTGAACACGTTGAATCCCCATTACTAACCTCAATTAATGAGGATAACGAAAGAACGTGGAGTGCCACTTTGATAGTCTCATTTTTATTAGAATTTTTAATGTCTAATTTTTTTTGTCCATACTTTCAAGAACATAATTATTAATATTATAATATTTTTAAAAAAAAATTAGTCTGTAACATAAATTCCTGATTCTGCCCCTGACCACGCACTTGTTCGGACATTACATATGGAGTCGGGCAACATGCTAGGATTAGGCACTAAGAACTTCGAACCCGCATAATAGCCAGGCGCAAGATAAGGCCGGGACGTATGCCGAGCACATAGGTCGGGCTACTATTATTCCCCAACAGGCTACTTCTTTGATTCTTGTCCTAGTCTCTTTCAAAAGTAATCAAAGGGGGTAAAAAAAGAAGAGTGTATTATCTTGTAATCATCGAATGAATAATCCAATGCATAGTGCAGCTATGGCATAAAGTTTCAAATCAATTAATTTTGATTATATATGACAACCACCGACCCTATAGTCAATCTGAAATTCTCTATTTTCTAAACCAATTTTCAAAGTTGTCAGAAGTTTTTTGACCTTCTGCTTAAAATAAATGAGAATTTTCACTCAAAAGATAAAAGTAAGCATCAATTGACTTTCAATTTTATAAATCATCAAATTAATATAATAATTTTATAGTGGACTAAATTTTTATATTGATATGACATTTATTATGTTTGGTTTACTTATTACATGTATTAGTTCACAAAATTAATGTTATTACATTAATTTTTAAGTTTTTCATCATATCCTCCAATTGATATATATTGAACATAATGCAATAATATTAAAATTACTACACAAATACAAAGAATCAACCAAACAAATATATTGTAATAATTTATTATCATTATATTACAACTATTACATTACGTAAATTATTACATTATATTAAATTTCTATTCGACGAACCAAACGCCACCTTAGCGTTTTTTTCCCTTTTTTGAGAAAATAGGAATAGTCACAATTAGACTTGGCAAGGTTAGCCCAATTCACCCACAATAAAGTGGGCTGTAGACATTTAACTTTTTAAGTCAAAGCCTTTTCGACAGCCTAATTTTGGCCCAACAACTCACGTGTGGCCCGACCCATTTTTTTTTTATAATAAAACACAAAAACTAAATTATTTCATTAACTCTATCCACCATAACATTACACAAAAGCTAAGAGTCAAATTCACTCTTTAAAAAAATAAAAATAAAAATACTTCATTCGTTTCGAATTATAAAATCAATATTAACTTTTGAAAAATTAATTTTAAACATTTTCAAACTCAAAATTGAGATGAATTCATTTAGTTTTTGTCAAATACAATTATGAATATTATAAACTACCTAAAAAGTACTACTAATTATAAGATTTATTATTCTAAAAACTTAAATGAGTCATGTTAATTTTAAATTTAAAAATATCTCAAATTAACTTTTAAAAAGTCAATAATAATCTTATAATTTAGAATTGACTTTTAAAAAGTTAATAATAATCTTATAATTTAGAACCGATGAAGTATTATTTTTAGTTTTATTATTCTCGACTTCCCGTCTCACTATATCTAACCACAACAAGAATTTGCACTCTCAATTTTTTTTAACCCACCTATATAATACAAAATTCTAACTATAACAAAAATCATACCATCCCTCACCAAACACTAGAATTATTGGCAGTTACATGATTTTATCAATAAAAAGGACCATCCATCTACCTCCTTTATCAATGGAAAGGGGTCATGTTTTGCTGTCTTATTCATATCTATTTAATACTTTGGATTCTTGTCCCACGTCTCTCTCAAAAGCAAGCAAATCACGATCAGAAATATAAATTCAATTTAATAACCATGATGAAAATTGAAAATTTTCGAACACCGAATTCAAAAGGAAAGAAAAAGAAACTTAACGGCTCATGTGATCCAAAAACATAGCGCAGCTATGGACGAAAGTTTCAAATCAATTAAATTTGATTATATATCACCAACAACCTACCCTATAGTCTCTAAATAATTTTAAAAATCTCTATTTCCTGTATCATAAAAATACACAATAACTAATAAAAATACCCTTCAAAAAATTCAAACATGTCCCAATTTCATTGCTCCAAATGAACCGGTAGAACTGCCCTTCTTGATCCCCTTCCATTCCCGAACGAAAAGAACGATCTTCGGATTCTGTTACTGCAACCTTCACTAGAGCTCACAATGTCACTTCCAATGCCATTGCCATTGTCATTGCCATTTCCATTGCCATTGCCATTTCTATTCTGCTGTACAATTTCTTGAACTGCTAGATAAAGCTGCCGATCCATTGCCGAATCCATCGAAAAAGATCTCCTAATAGGCTGGACTGATAATCTCTCATCTTTTCCCCTAATATCAAGACACTCATCCCCCATACTTGAAACATGACCGTGCCCAAATTTTTTGGCCCTTTTTTTCACTATTTTTTGTTCAAACTTTTTTTGTGAAGAACTAGGGGATGCTTTCACTTGTAGTTCTCCAGAATTCAATCTTTCTTGTGCTCTAAGCAATGGCCCATCACCATTAATTTCTTCACCCAATTCAATAACAACATAATCTTCATCCCGGACAATAAAATTATCAGTGTATTGGCCTTGATCTTGATTAATAGGGGAAGAACTTGGAGCAATGACTTGATTTAATATTGGGAATTGAATTGCCATTGAAATGCTTGTTCTGCATAATGGGCAATTTGCATTGTTTTGAAGCCAAATGTCAATGCAATCAATATGAAAAACATGCCCACAATTTGGTATGATTCTCAATTTCTCTGCTTCATGAAACTCATTTAAGCAAACTGCACATTCACAAAAAATGCTACCCTTTTCAGGGTCTTCTTTTTGAGCTTTCTCGAACTGAAAAATTGGGATTGAACGAATCACAGATTCTTCCAATCCTCTGTTTTCAATGGTGGGAATGTATCCGATTAAAGGGTCATCGCGACGACGATTTCTGGACAGCGAAAAGCGCCTAAGAATGTCGATTCTGTGCCAATTTAGGCAGCATTTGATGACAAAAATGTAGTAGCCTAATAGCAACAAAGCTGTGGCTAATATGCCAATAATGGCTACTACTATGATGGGGAAATTGCTGTTGTGTGAGGAATGTAAATGTGTGGAGCTGGGTGGGGTTTTGATGGGAGAAAGAGATTGGGATAAATGGATTAGATCCATGGATATTGAAGTTGTGGTGTTATAGAATTTGTGGACAGATTTTGGGTTTTTTCTGGATCTTGAAAAAACATGAAAATGTTAAGTGCGTGCAGAAAATGTTAAAAGAGGGATGGGAAGGAGAAGAGGAATGATAGAGATGGAAATGGCCAATGGGGTCAGTCCTCCAATATCACAACAAGGGAGCAAACCCACATTGACTTAAATGAAGTTTTTTGAAGGGCTGCCATGAATGAGGAGAAGACTTAACTTGTCAAGTGGGGGTGGGGGGGAGAGAGAGATGTATATTTTTAAAGTTAAAAAATATATTTTATTTTTTAGTTTATTTCAAATTTAAAGATACATTTTTATAGTTTTATTCGCTTGAAGTTTTAACATGGACGAAGGAAGGCACATAGGAGCGACTACGGTCAATCGACCCTACTGGGAAAATTAATTGTTCTATAATATATGAAAAAATTAGAAAATTTAGGCATAATATATATATATATATATATATATATATATATATATATATATACACACACACACCATTGAAATTTTATAAATTTTTTATACATGGAGTCAAATTTAAAATATATGTTAATAGTTATTATATTATCATTGTAATTAAATATATGTTTTATATGTATAACCCGACATTGCAGAGTTATTCAAATAAAAGTAATTTATATGTCGCTTAATTTCAGATTAAATTTCAATTACGGTTAACGTGTAATCATAAGCTATTAGATAGAATGAAATAAAATAATAATATATAAATCATTTATTCTCTTATTACATGTATTCACATATGTTTATATTTAATGTCAATATAAATTTATAATTATATATAATAACACTTTTGTCTAAAAAAATTGATTAGGTGGCGCTTGTCTCCAAACCCTCGTCAACTTATTTATAACCTCATAATAATTTTGACCTCACTAAAAATAACTTCCAATTTCATTATAAATATGTCATTACTAATATATTGGGTAGAATGATTATTATCATATCATAATTATTATATTTTTTAAAAATATTTAATATATTTTTTCTTAAAAATTGTCATTTTTTAAATTTGTTTCTAATTTGAAATATATATATATATATATATATATATATATATTCAGTATACGTAAATATAGAGAGAAATAAAGGGAGAAAAGGGAGGTCTGAGTAGTAGTTGGGGAATGGGAATATCTCGCCAACCAATGAGAGAAATTTTGCTGGCAAGAAATATTTTAGTCCTTTCTCCGACTAAACTGCAGCAGTATTTAGTACTACCATTACAACTATTACAGTAATTTACTATATACTCCTTATTCCTTTCTTTCAGGATAAAAATTTTGGTTGATTTTTTACAAATATTAAGAAACTAAACAAGTTTCAATTTTATTATATAAAACTGATAAATGCATGCATTTCATATTTATTTTTTGCTGATTACACTTCATTGTAGATAATTTATTTGAATATTATAGATGTAGCGGCATAAAAAATGAGAGTTAAATAGAAAATAAATGAAAAATTAATTAGAAAGAATAGGGATGCTCATGTACCAACCAATCAGTGTTCAGTACCCACCGCCAAATTCATAACCATTGGATCCTTTGGATCACATGATGGAACATAATTTACAGGTACGGGAGTATCAAAATAATTAGAACATAAATATTGAAGAAAGCGAATTAAATAGCAGCCATTATTAATACAAAAACCTCACAGATGAAGCTTTACTTTCACACCAAGTCAGTGCATGGAAGATGACTATATATATAAAACATTCCTTCTTTTAAGGTACATACAACTTAATTAGATCATTAAAAGGGCCAAAATATAATTTCAAAATTAAATCAATTAAAAAAAATAATGTTTTTTAATGAAATATTTTTAATGCTTTGGCTAATAACATTATTAAAATTAAGAAATTATTACGAGCTATATTCTCAATCTCTCTCACTTTTTTTATTTTTTATTTTTTTTTATTATTTTTCGTTTTTTTTTGTATATCATAGAACATTGGACATTTAGGGGAAGGGAGGGAATAAGATTCAAACTCCACACCCGAAGCATAGGATGTGACTTACATCTCCATTGACCTACCATGTTGATACGCTCTTTTCAAGTTCTAGCGAATTCTAACTCAAGCGATATCAGATTTTTTTAACATTGAAGCACGACAAAAAAAATATTTTTTTTTTAAAAATGGAGATAGTTTATATACCTTGTAGCATATGGGATTTATTTATTTATTTATAAGATTTAGACTAATGACCATGCAGCATATGTCAATGGCTTGTATATATTGATTTCGTTCCAAATTATATGATCATTATTGATTTTTGAAAGTTAATTTGAGACATTTTAAACTTAAAATTGAGATAACTCATTAAAATTATAAAACAATAAAACTTACAATGGGTAATACTTTCTAAATAATTTACAATATTCATCATTTATTGATTAAAATTAAAAGAATCTTTGTCAATTTTGAGTTTAAAAATCTCTCAAATTAACTTTTAAAAGTCAATAATGATCAGATAATATGGAACGGATGAAGGCCAAATAATTATAATTTGCTCGATCTAATGTAAAAGGTTTCGTGTATCAGTATTAGTACATTATGATATAGGATTCTTAAGGGTGATTACTTCCCAAAAAGCTTAACCATTCATAAGCTCATCCATCCTTAATCATTAAGCACGATTTGGTAAAGAAAGTTTTCTCCCAAAGTAATCAAAACAAAGTTTCTTACCCACATGCAACCCACCCTTCAAAATTAAAGCAAAATCTCTCAAAGCTTGCATTCACATCAATATATATATATATATATATATATATATATATATATATATATATATATATATATATATATATATGGGAAATGATCCATAACATGTATTTGCTATGGATCAAAAATGGGCAAATACCATCTCCACCCTTCGTTGCAATAATCGATGGCCTGGATTTAAAAAGGATTCACGCCGTCCGCTAGAAATTCTAGCGGACTGGATTAAATGTTTTTTTGGACGAATATGCCCCCCATCAGCCTAAGCCAAAGCAGGGAAAAAATTACTGTGTCCGTTAGAATTTCTAGCGGACTGTATTCAACAAATTACCACAGCGCACCAGTAGCCCTAAGGTAAACAACAACAACAGCCCTAGGAGCATTCAGGCGATCGGCGACTCTGGGCGATCGGACGATTGGGCGATTCTGACCAAACAACAACAGCAGCACTAGAAGCATCCAGGCGATCGACGACTTAACTTTGATTCCTAGCAGGCGATCGCCGATTCCTAGCAGCGGTGTTCAATCTCAGCGACAATCGCAGTTGCGATCGGCGATTCTTAGCGATTCCTAGCAGCGGCGTGGCCTCTAGCTTCTACAACCCTAACTTCTACGTACAACCCTAAGTTTTCAATCTCAACAGTGATTCCTAGCAGCGTCGATTCCTCTAGCTTCTAAGTTCATCAACAGTTAATTGGTGAGTTTTTAAATTATAAGGTTAAGAATTGAAAACTGTGAATTGGGAACCTTTCTATATTTTTCCAAAAAAGAGGTACCATGATTGTTTGGTTCACTGATTAAAGATGTGGTTTATGTGCTATTAATCTAGTTTTTGTTTTGTGTTTAGATTTTGCTATATTTGTCCAAAAAATCGGAACCATGATTGTGCTATTTGTTATGTGCTTATGTATTATATCCATATAATTCATTTGTATATACACTTGTAATTATTACCTTAATGAACAGTTATTTAGGTATATGATTTTGCAGGAATACATTGAGTTGGTTAATGTGTGGTTATTTGGGGTGATTTGGTTCAATAATACAAAGTCTGTTGCAAGTCCTGTCAGAAAATTTAGTGTTTCTGCTGTTCATTTCATCAAACAGTGGGATTTAGTGATTTTGTTAATTTTTAGACTGTAAGTTCAGCATTCCAGATTGGATAATTGTTAGGACCATGATTTTTCGTTGCAGTTAAAAGATTTTAAAATAATTTACCATGTAAAATTAAACAATGTATGAATAAATATTTTTTTAATGATTTCATGACATGAGAAAATAAATGTTAGTCTGTGATCGCTTATACATGCATTTGGGTAGTAAAAACAATTCTTGATATGCTCACCCCTAAAAATTAAAGAATTTAATAAGTTATCATCTCCTAATGGTCTGATTGAAGGTTGAACCTGATAAGAAATACGGTATGTTTTTTATTTGGGTTTCGAAAGGAAGTGGATTGATTGGGTAATAAATGCAATTGGCACCTCACTGACTACCATATTTTGGACCGAGTGTGTGAGTCATAGGTAATCCGAATTGCATTGAACCCCGGTTTAAGACATGGGACTATTAATGTGTCATTGACTCATTCTATTGTTTGAGTTACTTATAATGTTGAATTTGTCAGAAACATTAATCGGTAATTTCCAATTGTGCAATTTCTCTCAGTCTAGTTATGATACTCTGGTGCTAACAACTTTATAGAAGCTGTTATACAATTCTCTGAGCGTTAGTTGTTATGTTGCTCATCGTCATTGGATTTGGTGTTGCACTATTTTGCCAAAAAAAAAACTTTTTAGAAGCAGGTTACATAGGTTAAAGCCGGTATTGGAATGTGGTACGTTACATAGGTTAAAACGTGGTACGCTAGGGGTAGCTTTAAATGGGTTTTTCTAGTTAGGGATACTCTTCGAATCTAAATGAACTAAAGCTGGGGGGTTGGGTCTGGATGTGGAAATAAGTCTTGGGTAATATAAATATGTTGAAGTTGCTCAGATGCATATAATTGTATACCTCCTTATCTCAAGTCTATAGTGATGGCTTAAGTTGCAGTCAGACTAGTTGGGGAGATATGTACATGTAATGTTTGCCACATTGTCAGGAAAGGTTGAATAACTGCCTTTGGGTTTAAAAGTATTGGATACGATGTCGTAATGTCAGTATGCTTGTATTTACGTCTTAGTATATTCGTTCTATAAACACGTGGTTGGAATTTGTTATCTATGTTAATTTGTATGTCATGTACTTCAATAAACAATATTAGAAGTATTGATTTCTCTCTTGTTTATAGTACACACGATTTTTATCAATTATTTGAGGCCATGTGTTTGATTTGTTGTGTCCGAAGCTAGAATTTTTTATCTTATATGTGTTTGAGGCCACGTTCTTGGAGATTGAGATATGTGTTTATTATATTTGTAATTTTTCTTATATTCAAGTTTGATTGAAATTTTTATAAATCGTTTAATACTTGACATTGTGATGAATATTTAGGTAAGATATGGATATTAATCCCGGACCTTTTAATCCTAATGTCTTATGGGACCAAGAAAATCACGTATCCTCAGACTTATGGCAAAATATTGTAAGTTTATTAATGTATAACAAATTTTGTTTAAACTTTTGTTATAAACATTAATGTTGTGACAATTTATGTTCTTATGTTTTTTGAATTGTAGGATAGGGGTGTGTTAGAAATTTGTCAGATGTCTACAAAATTAACGGAATGGAACTTGACTGAACAACAAGAATATCTACTGGAACAATTAGGTTTTGGTATATTTTGTCATCAAGCTATAGTGTCCAAGATCGATGCATCTCTTGTATCTGCTCTAGTTGAGCGTTGGAGAAGTGAAACAAATTCGTTTCACTTAAATTGTGGAGAGATTAGCATTACTATAGAGGATGTCGGATTTTTATTCAGGTTGCCCATATTAGGAAAACCTTTGACTTGCGGAATACTAGAACATCCCAAAAGCTATTTTGTAAGGATTTTTGGGCAACAAGCTGCAATAGATGACTGGGAACAATGCTATAAAAGGGGGGCATAAGTTTGCCTTGGTTAAGACATAGATATGGACAAGTACCTGATGATGCTACTGCAGATGATTTGGTAAAACACACTAAGGCATATCTGTTGTACTTGTGTGGTGCTATTTTGTTTCCAACCAAGAGTAAAAATATTGTACATCCTAGATATTTGTTGTTATTAGAAAGATTGGAAGACATAGTTACATATGCTTGGGGGGCAGCAGTTTTAAGCTATTTGTATCGGGGTTTGCATGATGCTACTCGCAAAACAACGAAAAAATTCGCAGGATGTGCAACCCTTCTTATGATGTGGGCTCATGAAAGGTTCAACATTGGGCGTCCTACCCCTAGGCCTAAGTCCCAGAAGTTGATACCTAGGGCATTATCCTGGGCATACTCCTCTTTTGATCCTAATTCAAAACATTATCAGCACCAAAAAAATCCACATCACCATCTTCTGTTTTACCGAGGAGAGTTTGATAATATGTTGGAAACAGATGGGGTGTGGCGTCCATATCAGTTATTTGATAAACGTTTGGCTTGGGACTTTTTTGAGGCAAGGTTAGGTGGAGCCGCTCGTATACCTCTGATACATTACGACATCGTTGAGTTTCAAATGCCTGACAGATTTATGAGGCAATTTGGATATTTGCAGTCGTATCCTTCTAATGCTGAAAACATGGTGGAATTGAGGGAGGAACATAAATTGTTTGAGAGAATAAATTATGAAAATCATAGGGCCAATTATATTCGATTGTGGGAGGCCTACATGGAGAGCTTAGAAGGGCAAGTGTTGGAGGCTTTGGAGCAGATATCTACCGAGAATTATATGATATGGTACAGAAAAATTACTCGGAGACGCATACACCATCCTCGACCCTTAAGGCGTCAAGGGGAAGATTATGAGCCACGGGCATTCATTGACCAATATGTGGCTGTAAACACTGTAAGTTGTTCAATTTAAAATATTTAGTATTGTTTTTGTGTTTTTAATTGATGACTTTGTTTTGGTAATAATTTTTTTGTTATTTTTTTTACTTTATAGATTGAGACTGCAAAAGCTATATTTGAAAAGTTTATCTCAATTGATCAGCCACCTGAGTTAAGAACCATGTATGAGACATGGTTCAATACACTGTACCAGCCTTTCATGAATGATTACAGAGGGGTTCCAACCAAACCAAATCCAACACAACCTGAAGTTGTACAAATGGAGATTGACATGACGGGATCCCAGCCTACGGCTCAAGAGACTCAGCCCAGCGCTGGCCCTTCTACACAACACAGTAGGAAATTGCCGGTTAGAAGGAGAGAGGGAACGAAGCACACTCACTTTGTTAAGTACTTAAAGATTGAGAAAATCACTTGGTTAAATCACCATTGGTTTAGTCCAAGTCACGACCCGTCATACTTTCCTCATATCCATCCTGGTGGGCTATATAAGTTAGAGTTTAAGGATGTGAACTGTCTGAGACCCAATGGTTGGTTATGGGCGCATGTATTGGATGCATATTTGTTGCTGTTGAGAGACAGAGAAACTAAGATGTGGAATGAAGGTATCCAACGATGGGCTCGGTTTTATTTCATGCCAACGTACTTTGCGGAGTTGGGTACCCAAAACTTACCGAGTGTCGGAGTAAGCAACGCAACCACACGCAAATTTTTAAGAAGTTACATCAATCCTTCAGTTGGTGCCCCAGTACATCAGTGTCATTACATATTCGTTCCAGTCTTCAATGAAAGCAACAACCATTTCTGCTTATTTATTTGGAGTGTCAACAATTGGAAAATAATGCTATTTGACCCACTTTATGATGACAAACCATTAATGCCATTGTCACAATTATACCAAAATTTCTTTGCGGTTGTGGTGAGTTCAATAATATATTACTTGTTTTTGCTTGTCATCACACAGTCATATATTTTATGTTGAGAATTAAATGATTGTTTTGTGGTTTATAGGTGGAATTAATTCCTTTGTTGCTTCGGATGGCAAATCCTACAACAAAGTGGCCAAGATCGAAGCCTAAAGTTGAAGTGTGTGTGAATAGGCCGAGACAATGGAACTCAGACGATTGTGGCGTATATGTTGCAAAGTACGTAGATTTTTTTTTACACTGGATCAACATCATGAAGGAACCAAGGTGGACTCCTAACGAGGCTTATAACTTTAGATTTAGAATAGCACATGAGCTTAGGATGTGCAAAGCAAGAGACATTCCTGAAAAATATCTTTGTAACGACCAAAATATATCTTCGGATTCAAATGAAGACTAGAGAATGTATATAGTTTCAAAATGATTCCATTTTTTTATTTTTGTAAGAGTGGATGTTGTTCTAAGCATTGCGTATTTAAGTTTGTGTGGTTTCTATTGCTTTGTATTGCCATGTTTCAGTTTGTGTTGTATTGCTATATCTTGTTATGGTTTTATTTATTCAGTTTATATTGCAGCAGGTTTTGCCGGTTCAGTTTATATCTTGAGTTTGGTTTCATGTGTTCAGTTTGTATTGCAATCTTTTCATTGCTATGCTTTCAGTTTGTGTGGCACCATTGGTTTCATTTTGCAGCAGTTGGCTTCAGTTTGTCTATGGTTTATATTTGGTGTTAGTAGGTATATAAATATCATGCCATTGCTGTTCCTACATTGTATGAGATTATATAAATAAATTTACCGGGCCTAGTTTCAGTGCTTGTAACCAAAAATAAATAAACCATCGTCATAAATCAAATTATACGACCAAAATCAAATAGTTTAGCAATTTAATAATCATACAACCTCATATAAAAATAAATTCAAACACTCGACTTGTCTTGGCCCATAACTTTGTAGTGGTTCCGCTTATCATGATTGGTCATCATATTGCATATTGCACACTTTCTCAGTTGCTTACGACTCGCAGCCTCTTCGATCCCACTCTTTATTCTTGTAGCTTTTTTGCGCCCCTTTGTTTGCGAACAAACAGGATCCAATAACGGCTCATCTTCAACGGGATCATCATCTTCTACTAGAATTTCTGGAACCAATTTTACATTAATTTCATCCGGGTCAAATTTCTCAACGATGGGTTGATTGTCAATGCACAACTGTACGACATGCTTAAAACCATTAATTGAGCATGAGCCTGTAGAAGCTAATCGTAAGAGCATCCTCACCAAATAATTGTATCGCAACGTCTGAGATTCCTCAAAATTGGACATTTCAGTCAAAATCTTTGGCAATTCAGCATTCACTTTATTACCATCTCTACACCACCGACTTAAAATGTATTTATCAGGTATCCTTCTAGTACTTTTTGCAATCATATGTTTTAGAATGTGTCTACAAAGCATACCAGAATGTTCAAATTTTTGACAATTACAATTTATATCTTCATTTAGAACATTACTGACAACCGTAAAGTACCTATCTGAATCTTTGATGGTGTTTGCCTTGTACACCGCATACGACTTCGTTTCCGCTGTTGTTAGATGTTGAAGTTTGTGCATTATGTACTTATGAGATTTTAAAATCTCAATCTGAAAGCGTCTGAACATCTCCTTTGTATAAACATCTGCTGCATGCGTTTCCAACGGTGATTCAAGAGTCATAGTTCGCGACCGATGACAAGTTGCGTAGTCAGCTTGTCTCTCTCTCATAACCTGCTTCTCAATGGCTTTTTCTGAGTTTATGATAAATTCCTTGATACTCGTTGTCGCATTAACATACTCATCGAATAAACTGTTCATTCCCTCACTCCTGGATGTAGTCGTCATTCCCGCTGCAAAAATTTTTTTTGTGTACGCCATGATCCATTTGTGTTTAACCTCATAAAGTGATTGGAGCCAATCATGGTTATGCAGTTCGTAGTCTATCATCAGCTTTTCCCATCGCTCCTCAAAATCCGCCACAGTCAATGATTTATACACACACCAGTTAAAATCATATTTAAATGTTGGGTACTCCTCATACAATTTATGTAGTTTCTCTGGAAATTTGTTACTAATATGCCATGTGCAAAGTGCATGGTGTGTTTCAGGAAGAACCCTAGCAATCGCATTGCTCATAGCTTTGTCCTGATCAGTTATAATAGTAACCGGTGCCTTATTGTTCATCGCTTGAAGCCAAGTCTCAAAAACCCATACAAAAGTATCCTCTGTTTCATCCTTAATCAGTGAAAGATCCAGGCCATCGATTATTGCAATGAAGGGTGGAGATGGTATTTGCCCATTTTTGATCCATAGCAAATACATGCCATGGATCATTGCCCTATATATATATATATATATATATATATATATATATATATATATATGTCCCCACCGCAATTAAAGTTTGAAATTCACAAGATATTGCCTAGAAGCAAAAATACCTAAACACGTTTTGGGGAGTAAAAAATAATGAGTTGGGTCCCAAATTCAGTAAATGGTAGATAGATATCACACACGAAAAGTCAAATGTATGAAAGGAAAAGAAACCTAGAAAAAGTGATATTAATTTATACATAAAGGTGTAAGGGACCGACAGCTTCCATTGTCCATAGTCATACTATACTTGTGTTGACTAATTATAGAAAGAAGACAAGGCCACTTGTGGGTAGAAAATGACTAGTCTTTTCTTTTTTTCCTTTCCAAATTCCAAGTGTTGTTCATAGTCAAAGGTTGAGGCCACATTGGAAGAATTTTTCAAACATTTTTTTTCCTAGAAAAATGTCAAAATGGTGCAATTTCTGAGCATTCACATCAACATCATCATTATCATTCATTATCTAAATAATGTGAAACCTAAAAAGAGCTAATGAGTCTAGCTTGTTTGGAGAGGGAAGAGAACAACATGCAATGCATGTTCTCTTCCAACCTATGTATTATTTGGGTACGAGAACGAGAGAGTTTTCTCTAACTTACTTTTTATTTATAAAAAGTTCTGATATTATCGTTATAAGTTGACAACTCATCTTTAATTTCCTTAAAATTTTGTTTCAACTCCCTCCATATTTTATTAATTGTGTTTCACTATAAAATAAATTTTACTTCGTTAAAATAATTTTATAACGACATTGTAAACGATAAAAATTGAAGTACATTTACAGATAGCTGTTTTTAATTGAACTGGTCTATATAGATATACGCATATCCTTAGTTGAGGAGTAAACTTTCACATGCTTGCAATTAAATAACCTATTTGGTATATATATATATATATATATATATATATATATATATATATATATTTTGGGTATCCATCGCAACACATTTTCAATGGCCCAATTAATAGTTTCCAAGGAACAATAAGCATAATTTGACCTTATAGTAACATTTTGTCTACATATAATTTTGATAACAAAACATTAAATGCAATTGGGCGATAAAGTTCGTTCATGGGGTTAAGTGGCCACTTTAACTTTCATGTGTTAATATGCCAGGTACTGCGCACCTCGCCTTCCATGTGTTGCTGAGTGCTCAGGACCTTAGTTCCATGTGTTTTGTTTATTACCGTGCTTGTGAGTTTCATGCTCAAAACATGTTGAGATCGACTGATATTTCAGCAGGTCTAATTAATAATTTTATGTGTTTGAATTCATGTTAATGTTATAATAACTAGAGTTTTTTAGTTATTATATAACCGATATTTAGTGTATGAATTATTCAAGAGTGTGCAATGCATATTAATAAATACATTAGATATATATTACTAGTCACAATTTAAAGAATATGATTCTATCTGATTTTAAACAATATTAGATCTTAAATTTAACAAAACATTTGAGTACCCAAGAGTTTAATGTCTAAAACACTAATACTTACATCGATGAAAATCTATATAGTGGGACCTTAAATTGTGAGTGCTCTTGGTTGTTTGGGACACGAACCCCGTGACATCCTCAATTTATTGGGCCAAATCATAGCATATATATATATATATATGGGAACTGATTCATAGCTCGCGTTAACTATGAACATTATTTTAGTTAACTCATCTCCTGTCGTCCAATGGAAGATCTAAGGGCTGGTTGGGGTTTGACCGCTACTCCCTCTAGCGGCCAGCCAAATGCTTTTGACTGACCGCTAGAGGGAGTAGCGGCCAACATAAAAGGTCGTAGAAATATTTGGCCTTCTACTCATGACAAAAATCTAAAATACCCTCACCTTAATTAGATTTAAATAGTTTAATGTATAAAATATTTCTAGTTTAAATTTTAAACAATTAAATTATCATAATAATTCACAATGTTAAATTATATTAAATGAGAAATTATATTATAAATATTTTATGTAAATAAATACATTGAATATATTTGACAATTTATACAAATAAATACGCTAACTAGTTTCTATGTATTTATTTGTATAAATTGTCAAATATATTCAATGTATTTATTTATATAAAAGATTTGTAATATAATTTCTTATTTAATATAATTTAACATTGTGAATTATTATGATAATTTGATTGTTTAAAATTTAAACTCCAAATATTTTACACATTAAATTATTTAAATCTAACTAAGGTGAGGGTATTTTAGACTTTTGTCATGAGCAGAAGACCAAATACTTCTACAACCTTTTATGCTGGCCGCTACTCCCTCTAGCGGCCAGTCAAAACGCGGTCGTTTTGACTGGCCGGTAGAGGGAGTAGCTGCCAGCATAAAAGAATTTGGCTGGCTGCTAGAGGGAGTCGCGGTCAAGCCCCAGCCAGCCCTTAGATCTTCCATTGGACGGCAGGAGATGAGTTAGCTGAAATAGTGTCCATAGCTAACGCGAGCTATAGATCAGTCACCTATATATATATATATATATATATATATATATATATATAGTATATAGGTTTAGAATCAGGTTCGGACTTCCGGACCTGATTAAAATGCGAACTTTTAATTTATTTTTTTTTGTTTTTTTTTCAAAACAACTAATAAAAAATGTACAGTTATTTTCGGACCTGATCCTTACTCCCTCTCTGTATATATTTGCTAATACTATGCATTTTCTGTTTTTACAATATCCAGTTCTTAAACCACGAGATGTTGGTCAACAAAAAAAGAAAAAAACAAAAAAACAAATAAAAATAAATTAGAGAATTAAGGAAAGACAAGAAGAAGAGACACATGGCAATCTCAAGTGTTATGTGCATTAAACCTTCTTAATTAGGAATCTTTCACTTGGTCAAAACCAATTGAAACAATCCATGCATGTCTTGGTCTTCAAGTTAGTTGACTAAAAATCTCTAGTCAATTGATGGATGATCTACAAGTTTAGCTAATTCCTTGTCGTCCTAACTCCTACATCTCCAACTTGGACTATATATGTATATATTTTAAAATTTTATTTTTTGTTCCACTTTTTAGTCCTTCTAAAATGTCACTGTGTGCCACGTGTCTAGCTATGGTCGAATGAAATTGTTAATTGCCATCAGCACTCTTAACTTTGGTGGTAAACCGATCGATGGGGTAGGTTAATTATGGGCATGAAGTCCCACAAAAACTGACCAAATGAAACACTATGAATAAGTACTCAGCTACTAATTAAGAATCCATATATACACATATAATGGAGCGTATATACAATACACAGACTGACAGAGGTATTTTTTTTTACCCTAGTCAGTAGTCATACATGAAAGTCATTGCCTTGTTAAATCCCGCAATTTTCGGACGATGAAAGTGGTAGGCCGAACTCTGAATTCTTGTGCCCCCAAACATATCTGCTCATGTATCAGTGTGTGTGTGTGTATATATATATATATGTGTGTGTACTTGTAAAAAAAAATTATTTCACAAAAAAGATTTCTTTTATAATTATTTATAATAGTATAAAGTGGCATAATTTCCTTACTAGAACAACATAATTTCATTACAATGACACTCTTATTCTACTTACTACACTTGTTATGTTTAGAGATAAATTTGAATGAAGTTTACAAATTTTGTAGAAGATACTTTATTTTTGTAAAATGAATTATCATGCATATATTTATACTTGTATATATGTGAATATAAATGATATTTCTGGTGCAGATGGAGCCGGCTAGCTAGCTGCAGCAGCTGTTGTTACTTGTTACTTTGGGGTGGAGAATCTGGAAATATACAAATCCTAAATTCTTTTGATATAGAACCTGCATGTAATTGACTCTCTTCAAAGTTGCATGAATACGTACGTAATACTCCTAGCTATATATTGTATACCTTAATGTAGGAGGGTAAATATCACTGACTGCCACGTGTCACTTGTCACATAACTATTGTACATTGTTCACGTGGGGCTTTGAGTTGTGCAGGGGTTTAGTCACGTGAGTGCACGAGTTATGCAGGACAGTTGCACATCTGTAGTATGTATTTGGATTGAAGTCTCAAACACTAACTTGATTCATCTTTTATTATCAGTCAAATTTGTTATTGGTTTAACCGGTAATCGAACCGGGTTTAATACCGAAGCATAATGATATTGACACTCTTCTTTCATGTTTAAATCAATAATTTCTTTAAATATCCACAATCCATTGATTAAATGTGTAGAACTAATTTTATCTTTTTATTAAATTATTAAATGTGGAGTGTTACTATCGGCACTAACATTAAATATATATGTCTAAATAATTTATACTTCAAGTTTAGTTAGTTAAATAAATTGCCTCAATGGACCAGCGTTCAAGTTTTCGTATGTACATCCCCGGCTAAGCTAATTATTAATTAACTACCTAGATCATCTCTTGTGCAAGGACCATCTTGGAAGTCTCCTACAAACGTATATAGTTATATATAGATTTATTTTCATAAGTAAATATTACATTTGTTTTAAAAAAAAAATGTATTAATAAAGTTTGCAAATATTAAAGATAAATAGTTTTTATTTCATATATGCATATAAAAATAATAAATTGTTAATTTAGAAGCGTGATATAATAATAAAATTATGACGATAACTTATGAACAATGTGTTATTTTATATTAATATTATTAAAAAAATATACTTTTTTTTTGTGAAACGGTGAGAGTAAATAAGATGTCCTTGTGTAAGAAGTTTTCCCTCAAAATATCTTTAATTACTTGTAAATAATTCGATATACTACTAACTCATGTAGGTTCTACTCTAGGTGTTAAGGATTAATTATATAAACTAAATTAAAAAAAAAGAAGAGAGAATCATGGATTACTAAATTTATGCACGTGTCATCACGTGCTATTGTGACCGTCCACATAAATTTCTTGTATTTTGGTAGAAATACTGTCAGCAGAGTCACAAAACAGCATGTGGATCTTTGTAGTGTTACACAGCAATTCCTGCAATATTAATTCATTATTTAAATCAGGACGGAAAACACAGGCAGCATCTCTTTATTTAATTTAGTTAGGTTTTAGATGAGATTTGACTATTAAGTTAACAGAATTTAATTATTGGTTGACATTAAGGATTCATACCTAAATAATGCCATACAAAGTGAATTTCAAGGAGTTTGTTGGCCAATCATGAATCAAAAAGAAAAGGAAAGGATTTGAAATCTTTTTTTTTTAATTATATATATATATATAAAATGTAAAGAAATAAAATGTCAAAAAATGGAGAAATACAGGATTCAATGCCTTTACTTTCGGGTCTGTCAGTCTGTCAAACACACTGAAAGGGTGAAAACAAAGAAGAATTATAAACAGTATTCACTCCCTGTCGGAATATTTGATTTGACATCAAGTCTTTGTTTACATAAATTAAAGTTTTATACTTTTGCAAAAAATGAAATAAAAATAAATAAGAAAGAATAAATTCTAATGGCAAAATTCGATCAAAAAGATCATCAGTAAAACTTATGCCCCGGTAATTTCAAAAGTAGAGATAAAATATTGATTTTTTAATTGCAAAATTTTAAAACTCATAACTAACAGGATTTCGTGTATAAGTTTTTGAAAACAACAAATATCATAGAAACACTTTATTATTTGTTTACAATTATTATAGTTGGTGTACTAAAAGTAAATAATTTTGTACGTACTTATTTTTAATTTTAGAATTTCTTAAATTAATTTTGAAAAAAATTAAAATATATATTTAATTTTAGAACGGGGAGAATATATATATATATATATAACAAAAAAATAAAAAAAATACCAACATAGAGTCATAAACATTGCGCTAGAAGTTAAGGTGGTCTTTAATTGCATCTTAATATATCTTAACAACCCACCTCTTGATGCATCTTAATGTTTGAAATTGGGATTAAAAATTTCCTTCTGAATGCCTCTAAATCATTAAGATACAAAATTAAATCTAAACTATTCAGAAAACCACATTAAGAAACATTAAGATGTATTAAGAGATAAGCTATTAAGATGCGTTAAGATACAATCAAATACCACTTAACTTAACCCGCAACCAGAGCTTATGGCGAAGCAACAACCTGAAACGCAAAGAATTAAAGTTCATGTAGATATAAAGCCCATAATACTTTACCGGGATCTTTACCCGAGTAATCATGGGAGCTATGTAATAATGCAAATACTAAGCCAGAAAATCGCCGAAGGAAGAGAATACTGGGCTTAATTTTGTTGACCATATTCTTGCAAGCCCAGTTAAAAACTTAGGCTCAGGAGCTCATGACATCGATTCCAATGTTCATTTCAGAACGAGTTGGCACAACAGGCCCAAGTTGAACAGACAAATCATACATCCATTTGATACTTGTTACATATCGAATACATTTCATTTTAACCCAAACCTCATTAGCCACCATGGGCAGGTTCAATCCATCTCGTATTGTTTGGTTTTGGCCTGTCAAAGTAAGATGAATTTAGTTGATAAACGCACACATAATATCATATGATATGATGATGATGTAAATATGTCACGATGATATGTCTCGCGTAGAATTATATATATATATATATATATAATGATGTAAATATATCACAGTCATGTATCTCGCGTTCACATAGAATAGATGATAAACACTAAGTCTCTCGTGACTCAATGGTAAAAAAATTACTCTAAGACTTGGGTGCATGAGGAGATCTTAGAATCCATTCTTATCAAAGACAAAAATATTAAATTCTGTTCAACAATAGCAAAAAAAAGAAAAAGATAAGCGCACACATAATGATTGCAAGTTAATCCAAATATGTCGTAATCTTACTGGATTTAAAGTTTGTAAAAATTCTTAGACAACTTTTAAAGATAATTTTTTAATATAATTTTTTTAAAGATTATAAAGACTAAACTTTAAAGACTCTTTAAGTGGGATGCTATATATGTTCGTTTTTGATGATTCCAAATTATACACCATGTGGCTCTATATATACTGTCGGTCATATCTCTAACAATGTGGATAATAGAAGTGGAAAAATCATGGGTAGGGAAGTTCCATTTATAAAAAGTTTGTGGTCGCCATTTTGAGAAGGTTAAAAGGTTTGTTCTCTTTATCCATACTAGCTTGAATGCCAGTGCTGGCATGCGAAGCACGAGCTGCTTCTGAATTTATTTTAACTGTTTCAGAAAATAATTTTTTATATTGGCTAATAAAAGCATCAAGAAAAGGAAGAGAGGCTATGGAATAAACAGATATATAACAATAATAGTGTAATAATAATAATAATATAAAAAAAATGGTGCTCAATGAGTTGAATTTATATCAGAACTTTCATCTTTAAATGAATTCAAGACCAATTGAAAACAGATATCAACCAAATCACATAAAAATTGAAACACAATTCAGCCAAGACCATGTAACAATATAATTATGAATCCAAACCACCCTTATACAACAAAATGAAGAGCTTATATGCTACAGTTAAAGAAATAAAATAACAGTATTGATATTGTCTATAAAATATTAATATAAACACTAAATTACATGTAGGACTCCATACTAAGTTAGAGTAAAAACAACCTTGATCATAAGTAAAAACTTGAGACATATCATACATACTTTGGTTTCATTTTTTAAGGCTAAAATGATCTTCGGTTTCTTAACTTTACTGGGTACATTAACATTTGAATAAGTTACATTCATAATTGCTAATCGTGCAACCTTTCATGCTCCTTTATCGAGATGAATCATGTCAATTCATGAAAAGCCCTGACATGCAAACACCCCATTGCCCATTGAACCTGCATCTATTCACGACGTCATCTACAAAAATAAAAGTTGTAACTTTCGAATCAAATTCATTTTGACCCAAGTATTCAGTACACTTGTTGTGGAAGTCTAATTTTAATTTAACTAAAATAATAATTGTCATTTGAAAATAGACCGGGCACAATTCCTATGTGGAAAAACTGCATACCTTTGCAACTTCTATAGTAGCTGTTATGCTTTAAGACCAAGTTAATAAATGTATATCACGTCTTCTTGCACTTAAAATATTAGACATTTAAAATTAACGAATACAAAATTTGCCAAGCCAACTTAACGTTGTGGCAATAACAATGATTTTTTGTCTTTTTTTTTATATTCCATATTGAAGGGTCTAAATTATACTACTGTTTTGATGATAACAAAATAAGAATTAAAAGTCTTTAAAAAAATTAGAATATAATTCTCTCCATAGAATTTTATATTACATGGTACAAATTAACTTTACGAGTTTAGTTGTTATGAATTTTAGTATATAAACGTAGAGTAAAATCCTCAGATCGTAGAATGACTTAGTTCTACGATACTAGTAGCTCTGCTATACGATTCAACGATTTTGATTGTTCTGGCTTTCAGTACAGAAACGTAGAGTGAATCCTCAGATCTTAGAATGACTCAACTCTATGATTCTAGACTTTATGTTTAGCATTAACTCTACGATAGTAGAGTGATTTCAGTCCTTTAACTTTATGAAATTATATTTAACTCAACGATCGTAGAACTTCAAGTCTTTACTCGACGAACTTATATTTCACTCAACGATTGTACGTAGAACTTCATTCCTTAACTCTACGAAATTATATTTTACCCAATGATCATAGAACTTCAAGTTTTAACTCTACGAAATTATATTTTACTCAACGATCGTACAACTTCAAGTCTTTACTCTATGAACTCATATTTCACTTAACGATCGTAGAACTTCATTTCTTAAACTTTACGAAATTATATTTCACTCAACGATCGTAGAACTTCAAGACTTAACTCAACGATCGTAGAACTCCTTGAGTACTTCACTTCTTTACTTTACGATAGTAAAGTGACTACAGTCTACTCTACAAACTTATATTTAACGCAACGATCCTAGAACTCCTTGTATTTCACTTTTTTACTCTACGATAGTAGAATGACTATAGTCTTAACTTTACGAACTGTTATTTAAACTCAATGATCTTAGAGTTCTCTTTGAGTACTTCATGATAGTAAAGTAACTTTAGCCTTTGCTCAATGAACTTTCAGCTACAGCTATCACAAGGCTATACTCTACGATCTTGGAATCAAGCTAAATATTCCAACATAAGCTTTAAACAGTTAAGTACTTTTTAGTTGGTCAAATAGAATGCAAGCTCTCTCTCTCTCTCCATTCTGATAAACCATATGTGCTTTCTCGCTCTTCCCACTTCACCCAAAAATGTGCAAAGCAAATATTTTTCTGTCGTGCAAAATCTTTCATCCACGTGGCAAGAAAAGTTTATTCAACTCTTTTGGCCACATAAACAAGAAAAAGAAAGAAAAAGGTGGGTGGATTATAAACCATTGGATTAATAATTGAATCAATCTAATCCTAGCCATTCATTCAAATATTTTTAGCCTATAAATACTGGCATACTTCGTACATTTCTCTTCAATTTAGCCAAATCCAAACTCTGCCCACAATTCTCTCTCAACCCCATATTCTCAAAAAAACTAGATTCTAGTGGGTCAAAAGAGCAAGAAAAATACATACTGCTATAAATCTATACATTGCTCTTTACACAAATTAGCACACACACTTTATTATATTTTGTGCTAACATATCACTTTCTTATTTGTGTTTCAATAATATTATTACTGTTATATTTGTTATACATATTGAACACCACAAGTACAAAATACTTTCATTTGTATTCATTTATATCATTGTGTTACATTCAAGTTAATCATCATTGATTATATTTATATAGATTTGAATTAAAGTTGATATATATATATATATATATATATATATATTAATCTGAGATTTATACATAATCCTTCTAGAAAGTGAAGGACAAGTGATCAGGCCTTTAGTAACTTTCCTTAAAAGGATCGGTATCACTTGAAAGTTGTGAACTATACCAAAGGCCTTTGGCCCAATGGTATGACTCGCCTCATGGTTTCCATGAGGTCGAGGGTTCGATCCTTGGTGGTAGTAAGGAGGGTGTGTGTGTGTGTGTGTGTCAAAGTAGCAAAAAAAAAAAAAGAAGCTGTGAACTATAACCCTTTCTAGTTAAGTGATACAAGGCAATATTTTTCTCAAGATTGGATGATTCTATCCTTATAATTCTTGTTTGGAAATCATTGTCCTTTTGTGTATAAAAAGACGATTCGTATATAGTCATCTCTTTGAGAGTGATAAGTAAAATATATAGGCACTTGATTTATAAAGCGTAGTAGATTTACCTTTATTTAAAGAGTTAATCTCACCTTATAAAAGTGTTCTATATAAACCAAACTGATCCATATGCATAAACTGTCATATTATTTGTGATCATTGGTTTAACTGTCATTTTGCAAGAATTGATTCTTAAACTGTCATTATCTATATCTTGAAATATTTGACATACCTAAATTTAAACTGTTATCCATCTGCTTAATTAAAGATAACAATTCTTTTTAAAAAAAGGGTATAGCTGAGTGTTCTTCTAGTGTGTGAGGAATTGAGTGATTCTTGTTCCAAGATCAAGATCTTAGAAATGCCATAGGTTTGGGTTTGTAAGTGAGTGAGGAAGAGAAAAGATAACAAGTTCCAAGACTAGCCGAAGAAGGAATACAAGAAGCTCTGAAAAGAAAATCTACAATTCTTGAAGAATATTAAGGGATAGTAGGTCTAAGACATAATCAAATTTGTAAGGCTGAATAACACTTCTATCCTTTCAAGTTGTCACTCACTTTTAAAGTTGTCCCTACTTAAAGTGACATTTTTTTGTTGATTCCGTTCTTTTTACCCGATTTGACTGTAACCCGACCTATTTTTTTTTATCAAATTTTGACCTAACCCATTTTATATGTATTCTTATTATCAAAAATTTTAAAAACAAAAATTAAAAATAGAAATTAAAATACAAAAAATAGTAAAAGATAAATAAAAAAACTAATTCAATTTTTAAAAAAAAGATATTAAAAAGTTTTAAAATTAAACTTTATTTTCAGAAAAAAATAGAAATTTTTATTTTTTTAAAAATGAGTAAAGTTTCATAAAACATAGATTCAAAAAAAATTAAAGTTTAAAGTTTAAAGTTTTTAATTTTTAATTATTTTTATGAAAATTTACACATCTTTGAAAAAATAAAAAATTTCTAATTTTTTTTTATGAAAATAAAGTTTTTTTATTTACTTTTTTTGAATCTATATTTTCTGAAACTTTACTCATTTTTTTAAAAATAATTTGTTTTTTCTGAAAATAAAGTTTTATTTTTTTGAATCAATATTTTATAAACATTTACTCATTTTTTAAAAAAATAATTTTTTTAAAATTTTGTTTTTCCTGAAAATAATAATTATTTTTCAAATTTTTTAATTTCCATTTTTTAAAAAATTGAATCAGTTTTTTTATTTATCTTTTACTGTTTTTTGTATTTTAATTCTTAATTATTTTATGAAACTTTACTCATTTTTAAAAAAAATAAAAATTTCCATTTTTTTTTGAAAATAAATTATTATTTTTTTAATCTATATTTTATAAAACTCTACTCATTTTTTTAGAAAACGAAAAATTTTCTAATTTTTTTCCAGAAAATAATAATTATTTTTACAACTTTTAATTTCTTCATAAAAAAAATTGAATCAATTTTTTTATTTATATTTTACTATTTTTTTTGTATTTTAATTTCTATTTTTTAATTCTTAATTATTTTATGAAACAATACTCATTTGTTTAAAAAAAAATTTCTATTTTTTTTCTGAAATTAATGCTTTATTTTTTGAATTTGTATTTTATAAAACTTTACGCATTTTTTTAAAATTATTAAAATTTTTCAAATTTCTTTCCTTAAAATAATAATTATTTTTAAAACTTTTTAATTTTTTTTTAAAAATTGAATCAATGTTTTTAATTTTTTTTTGTTATTTTTTTGTATTTTAATTTGTGTTTTAATTTGTATTTTCAGTTTTTGGTTTTAAAATTTCTAATATTAAGAATACATATAATAATGGTAAAGACGTAAACGTTTTTTTCTTGAAAATATAGTTTTAAATAAAAAATGAAAAAATCTATTTTTTTTTGAAAATAAAGTTTTAGTTTCTTATTGACTTTTTGAATTTATATTTTATGAAACTTTACTCATTTTATACATATACATATAATAATTAATTTTAAAACTTTTTAGTTTTTTTTTTAAAAAAAAATTGAATTGGTGAAATTGGGTTAGGGTTGGATCAAAATTTGGTAAAAATAGATCGGTTTACAGTTAAATCAGGTAAAAGGAACGGAATCGACAAAAAATATCACTTTAAGGATCTAATAGATAAAAAATAAACTTTAGAGACGACTTTAAAAGTAGACGACAAACATAAGTGCCATTCATCCAATTTGTAAAGGTTTTTCCACCTAAGTTAAGGAGCTAAACTACTTTTATAGTGGAAAATCCCAAATCTTAGAGAGGAGTTTGGGGACTGGACTAGGTATATATATCTGGTAGAGATATATATAGTGAACTAGGATGTATCGCTGTGTTCTCTATTTGGTTTCTCTCTATCCCTATCTCTTTATTTTGATTCACCAAAATATTTAAATAAATATTTTTAACAAAATTATTTAGGGAATTAGAGTTGAATTTTAAAAACTCCAAGATTTCTAAAAAAATAAATTAATCTATTCAACCCCGTTCTTGATTAATTATTGCACATTTGGACCTAACACATATGAAGGGTAATATGTAAAATATTTAAAATACTAACAAAAATGAAAAAATCCAGTTGCCAGATTTACAGTCCCTCATTGTCTCATTAGACACTCAACGACAAATAACATTAGGCTGATACTCAAACAGCCAAGAGGTGTAACATTCAAAGCAGTTTTAAGAACAATAACTAATTAGTGATATTTGAGTTACATATTAATTTTATGGTGCAAAAAAGCTTCCGATTGTTCGTTTTTTTTTAATCTCGAGAAGCCTAATAGCAATGAAAGATTCATCCTTCAACACACCCTTGATGGCTAGAATAATTACTACATGGATAATCATGTATAGCTTCTACGAGTTAACACAAACTTAAAATTTAAAAGATTCAACGAAGAAGAGTAAAATGAAATGTTTCAGCTAATGTTTTTGTGTCATTAGAAAAATAGAGAGCAATGTAGTAGTAAACATATTGTGTCAAATCTCAATTTGCATTACCGATTCCACATAAAACAAATTCAATCAAAAGATAAAAGAAGCAACCCATTGTCAGAATATTACGAACTTGTGTTCTCCCTGGCTACATTTTTTAAAACTGAATTTTGCATTGAAATCATATCCCAAACTCGACAAACCAAACAAATATTAATTAGATAAAATGTTATAATAGGTAGCATAACCAAAAGTAGAGTATTTTATTTAATTAATACAATCCTAGTCTTTTAATTAAGCATCATTATCAGGCTCAAACTTGTAATGACTGTGCAAAATATAGAATTTGAAAACTGGAGATTAAAGAAAACAACTATAATGATGCTTAAGATAATAGTACATAAAAACTGAAGGTTTATATTTAAGGAATGAAAATATATTACCAAAAAAATTAGTAAAGAACAAATACACTTGGCATTCGAAATCTTATCTGTAAAGCCCCGTAATATAAAACAAATAGAATATCAAATATGTAACTTACCTCTTCTCCCGACCTTAGCATAGCAACAAAGCACATGTAATAGCATGAGTACCTAAAAAGAACTTATTCAGAAGAGGGAAAATGTTTGAAAAGGTTCTCCGCACTTATCACATTTTTTTATTAGTTGTTAAGGACTTTTTAGTCTTGTGGGATTGGGTTATTTACATTAAAAAACCATTTGTAGGTTAGGTCCCTCAAAAAATCAGCTACTCGTATATTTGGTTCATCAAGAAATTGAAGATTAGTCATCTCTAAGTGAATAAAGATGATAGAGGGGTGCTTACTCGATGATAGAGGGGTGCTTACTCAAAGAATGGTTTGCACTCTTCTAGTGCATTTGCTTGTATGCCAATTTCTTCGTGTGCTAGCCAGCCACATGAAAATGTTGTTGAGGAAGTCTAATAAGTATGCAGGTTGTGATGCATATAACCCAAAGCAATAATAGATTCAAGGTCTTGAAGTAGAAGTTGGAAATGAGCCTTACCCACCCATCATTAGCATTAAAGTATACGAGAGATTATATCAATTAAAAAATAAATATAAATTTAAATTGCTTACCATGCTAACCATGCGATGTTGATTATATATGGACCGAGGCTCGTACGAAGTGTTAGGATTTGTGAGATTCCGAATATTTATAAGACTTATAAATAAGGTCTTGAATAATTAAATAAATGTTAGAATTTAAAACCTAGATTGGGAGTGGATGAATGATTAAATATGTTAATATAATTTATGTGTTATGAATAACAGATATGGTTGAGAGACTGTTGGTATAAAATAGAGAGAGGTCAGGAAATAGGTCATTAAAGCAAGATGTTTTAGTGACTCGATAGATGATTAGTTAATAGTAAGGTATAAGTTACTAAGGTTGAACATGAATAAAGAGAGTTAAACACAAAGGATAAACATGTTAGGAATGAAAAAGGAGATAAGAGATAACTATAAAAAATGAGAGATAAGGAGACGGAGGTATGAAATGTTAGGGGTATATGAGGATAGGATGTATTATGTCAAACTGGCAAAAATAAAAGAGTATTAAAGAATAAAATTTTCATACGAGATATGATGATAAAGATGTTAATACTTGAAAATAGTAGGTAGTTATGAGCCGAAACAAGTCAGATAAGACTTGGGCTAAGAATAGATTTTCGTCCATGGATTGGATAGGAAAAGATGAATGAAAGAGGTAATAAGGTAATACCTATATGTTAAGGTAATTCGATAAAGTTATTAGATGAAAGATATTATGCAAGAGTTAATAGTAAACCGAATATGAATATTACGGTAATAGTGATTTTGGGGAAGGAATCCTTGAAAGAAAAAAAAAATGTAATGACTAAGATGATCATGTAAGGATGTGTTAATAAAAGGATTTTTATGTGTAAAGGATGCGGTGTATGTAATAACCAAGAATTTTATGTATTGTAAATAAATATATTAAGTGAATATTAATGATATTAAACATTATGTGGCATGTAATAAAAAAATTTTATATAGCCCAATTAGAAATAAAATTTAAGTAAACTAGCCCTACTTAAATTTTTATCAAGCTCACCTAAATAATTTAATGTGAAATAAAATTTCTAATATTTAAATCTAAATACTTAAGCCATTAGACATTTATTTACTCATAAATTGGTAGCCTAATAATTCTTAAACCAATAGTTCAATGATAGTGGTAAACTAAAATTTAGTAAATATGGGCTAAACTAGAAGGATTTAAGCCCAAACTATTATTTTTCTAGGCCCAATTTTAGCCCAAGCAAGGAAGGGCCTTATAATCGTTTAGCAAGTAGATTAGTAATAATAATAATAAAAAAAAATCAATCAAGATGGGATAGAAACCCCAAGGGTGACCGGACATGATTATAGAAAAAAAAGTAAAAAATAAAATAATAAAGCTTTAGTTCTTATCTTGTATGCTAGGTGTCCCTCATTTCTAATTAACACATGTTGGTTATTAATTAAGGGGACAAGTGTCCAAGAGAGGGAGAGGTTAGGTGTTAAAAAAAAAACTAAACTAAATTAAGCTAAGTACTCCTATTCCATGTTCATTTCATTTCATTTCTTACTTCCTCCCTTTCTAACAAACTAAGAAAACTAGAGAGAAAGAGAAAGAGGGAGAGGAGCTACACGACAACAAGGAGAAGAGAAAGGAGCTCCTTAGCCTATGCACCCTAAGTTCATAAGCTACTTTGGAAGGAGAAAGAGAGTGGCCATTAAAACAAGGTAAGGAAGAAATTTTTCTAGTGTTAGTTAACAAATTATGTAGTACTCCTCTTATTGTTAGTCCATGAATTTTATGAAGCTTATTGGTTAAAACCTTATGAAGAGGTTAGTTTATGAGTTATGTGATTTAATATGTGGTTATATGTAAGTATATGTTGTTAGTTGTAGAAAGATTAAAAGTTAGTAAGTTTTAGTAAGTTTTTGTTTAGATGAGAACTATGCTATATTTTTGTTGAATCTATGTATTGTTGTATGATATTTTTGTGGGTTGTGATAGATGCATAAGTTAGAGGCAAAAGTCCTTTGGTTTGACAAAAAAATATTGTAAGATGAAAAAGTTATGGAATTGGTACTAAAACACATTCTAGTTGGAAAAAAAAAACCAAGAAAAAGCTTGCTGTCCATGTACTTTGGCAGTAATTTCCGGGACCTAGCCAAGTCAGAATTGGATGTTTGATAAATGGAAACCGTAGTTCAGGAAAATACGAATCCAACGTCTCTGACAGAACCTTAATCGGAGTTGTAGATTTCGTTTTATAAGCGTTTCCGTTAAGAACCCCAAATCTAGAAAAATGAACGAAAATTGTAGAAATAATGGACATTAAAGTGAACTAAGTAAATAATTATTATTTAATTAATATCAATAATAAAAAAAAAGTGATTGAGTGATATTATGTAATAAAGATGTAATTACTTAATTACATTAATAAAATAATTATTTATTATTTAATTTAATATTAAATAATAAGTAAGTATAAATGCTAAATAATTATTTTTGAGAAAGACTAATTAAAGATTTATAAAGTAAATAAATTATTTATTTTTCAAGGATAAATAATTGATTAATTAATTATTATTTAATTAATATTAGATAATAAATAAGATTAATTGCTAATTAATTATTCTTTAATAATAAAGAGAAATTAAAGACAAATAATGTTTATAATTTGATTACTTATTATTTAATTAACATTAAATAATAAGTAGATGTAATTGGTTATTATTTAAAATAACTAAAGGTGATTAAGTAGTTACTATTTAACTATTGTTAAATAGTAATTAAAAGAAGATAAAGTTAGTAAAATAATAAGTAGATATAATTAGTTATTGTTTATTATTAAACGATAACTAAAGGTAATTAATTAATTACTATTTAACTAACACTAAATAGCAATTAAATGCAAATAGTATCAATTAAATAAAATGAATTTAATTAACACATTAATTAAACAATTATAATAAATTGTTTAAAGGTTTAATAAGTATTTATCACTTAAGAAAAATAGTATTACTTAATTAAATCATTAACCTAAAGTCTATTAAATGTCTCATAGACTTAATAATAGAATAAGAGATTATAAGTGCTATGTGATTCATTGATTACTATTTAGATAGTATATGATAAAGTATAAGTATTTAATTATATGCTTTGCTAATTGATAGACCTACATTATCAATGCTAGGTCAATCGAAGAATATTAATTAGAGGTAGAATATTGTAGCTCGCCTAACAGGCAAGTTTCTTACCTTAAACTTCTTACATATCGCAAGTTTCCTAACTCAACTCGAGTTATTATTTTTCAAAACATATTAGTGAATAATTATTGATGATTTTTCGCACCTATAATATTTATTGACATTCGCACTTCGTGAAATTAAATTTCTGCTCTTTTATTTGTGGACTGTGAATTGTTTAAAGTTCTTTTATTAATGAACTGATATGAGCTGGATCTATGGTAATTGTATCAGCTAGATCGAACATGTTAAATTGATAAACTCAAATCATTTTAAAAGCTAATCCTACCAGTTGATTAGTATGGATTCTTCGACTGAGATAAAGAACGTTTTTATTAAAGCATTAATTGGAAAATAATTATTGCTCGATTATTAAGTGTTTATGCATAAATCACCGGGTATGAAAGGCTGATCCCCTTGATTACCAAAACTTATTAAAAGGACCAGTTTAAATACTGACAACCTTCGTATATGTTCATGGTTAATTATAACCACTCAGTATCTATTGTTTCATTATTGAATCTTGCCAATTGTTCTTGTACAGTTGAATTTTTTTTTTTGTTGAAAATCTATAGATACAATTCTTTCTAATCATGATATACCTTCTTTGTAATTAAACTTGCTAAGCAAATTAGTTGCTTACCCTTGCTATATCATGACGTTTATTTCAGCTAAACCAGAAAGTTCTACAAAGAAAGACAAAGGAAAAGGAAAAGTGAAGGAGTAATTTACTATAAACTCTTAGGCAAGGATGTTTGATGTAATTATTATGTAAACCTTTTGTAATATTAAAGGTATGTGTTAAGTTAAGGTTAAGTAGACCTGGGAAATATTGTTGTAGACTTTATTATAATGAACAATGTATGTTTATTATTCCGCAATAGTATATAGAATGCTTATGATGTTGATGGATCGTGAGCACCAAACCCGAGGTTAGAGAACCCGGAATTGGGGGCGTGACAGTGTATATTGTATATATATACGCGTGTTGATGAATATGTGCGAGTATGCGATTTAAAAGAGAATAGTCGTGAAAATGTCAATAAGGGAACTATATAGTTCAAGACTCAAATTTGAAGTTCAGAATGAAATTTGAAAACGTGGACTGCTCAGTTGAGTCTGAAATGTCAAATTTAGTAAAAAAAGACTTTAAACACAAAATGTATTGGGGTTGAGTTTTTGGTCAAAGTCAAGGGTTGACTTTTACGTAAAAAAGTCAAACTCAAAATTCAGAGATGAATTTGAAGAAACAGATATTCCCATGACGTTGAGAGTGTCAACTTTAGTAAGAATCGACTATAAACACGAAAATTTAATTTTTCGGGTTAAAAAGTTAAAGACGGGATTAAACACGTAATATGAGATACTAAACGCGGGACCACATGGCCAAAAACTTGTTGGAATTTCCAGCACATGAAGGGGAAAACTTTAGTCAAAAAGTGGGCCCCACTTGAGAAGAAATTTTTTTCTAACATGTTGCTTATTTTATAATCTTGGGATTACTTACACTTAAGCTTTATAATTCCACCAAGCTATTCTAGGAAATAATGAGAGAAATGTATACTAACACTAAGTGTATATATAGATATGTGAAGAGTATGTGGGCTATAAATCATAAAACCAAGTATACTTGCAATGTTTTTATTTCATTCACTAAGTAGCTAAAAAGCTAGTAAGAGAGAGAAAGAGAGAGCAAGAAAACTTGAGAGGGAAAATAAGAGAGAAATCCACGGGTAGAAGGGGAGGAAGAGAAGAGGAAGGAGATCAAGCTTTGATCATCTATCATAAGCTAAGTAAGAGCAAGAAAGAAAGAAACATCAAGAAGGTAAAAACAAAACTCTAGTTTCCAATTCTTTTCTTTTAAGCTTTGTAAAATGTGTTGTTGTGGGAGTTTGATGAAATTGATGGTGGATCATGGTGGATCCTTGAGTATAATAAGGATTATGATGTATTATGTTGGTTTATGTGGGCTAATGCTTGATAAACCAAGAGATCATGAAAGTTTTTTTAGTAAACATAAAAGCTAAACAAACTGTTTTTCGAAAAAACGGAACCTGAAATTTGAACAAGCATAACTCCTAGCCCATTTCGAATTTTTGAGTGTGGTCAAGTTCTGGAGATAGATATGGGAGTCCTCTAAAACCTCGAATTGGAATTTCTGAAAAATATGTTGTAGATTTTCTTGGGGACAGATTCTATCAAAACAGTCTAGACCCAAAAAAACTGATAAAGCCCACTGACCAGTCCCTTCTGTGCACTTTGGCCAACTTAGGAAATGAAATAAATTTCGGCCTTTTGGGGGCTGAAACTAGATGGTCTTATGTGGTTCCTGTCCAAAGATGGTCGAATTCTGACATCGGATGGGAGAGTTATGGCCAAAACAAAAACTTGGGGTTTAAAGATGAAAATTGCCATAACTTGAGTTCTATAACTCCGATGACCATGAAATTTAAACTGGAACTTTATGTAATATGTATAAGATTCTGCAAAGATTTAGAAATTTTTGAAGTTGAACATGATATAGTTAATTTTACTAAGTTATGACTTAAAATGGCCTTTTGAAAAATACTTAATAAAAAAGAAAAATTCAAAAAAAATTATTTTTGTGTATGGAATATATGTATATATGTGTATCCAGGAAAGAAAATAATAGTAAAATAGTTAAGGTGACTTAATGGGGGAATTAGGCTTCCAACGTATTAAAAAACGTAAAGTCGAGAATTACCAAAGTGATTTCTACCGTCTGGAAGATGTTCATATGTGACGTATGAGTCTAAATAAAGGATAATCACATATTTTTATGATAATATTATAAAAATGATGTGAGGGAACGTTTACGTTAGTATAAGTCCAAAGGACAATTATCGGATTAAGTTACGATGTGACGATTAATTGATAAGTTAGTTCTATAAATCCTTATGGATGATGTAGGTTACCGATTAAAAGAAGAAATTATGAATGTAAATGATGTCGATGATGAACTATAGTCCGATGCAAGTTTTTCAGAACTTGTGTTTATATGTTATGTGCAAATTTAAGTATTATATGGAATTCATGTGAATGTGTTTAATGTGCATTTCGTGCAACTACTTGTCAAATGTTGTTGATACTTAATTGATGGTTTACGATAAAATATTTTATATGAGCTTTATGGACTAATATTATAAAGCATATTTAAATGTAAAGCATGATAAACATGAGATATGAATATATGTTAGGCATGAAAAACTTGAAGCATGTAGAAATACAAAGTATGAAGGAAATATAGTATGTTTAAAATGTAAATTATGTGCTATGTGATAACTGTTAAAGTTACTGGGCAACGTAGTTTCTCACTCTTGCTATAAATAATTATTTTCAGCTAAAATAGAGCGGACCGAAGGATTCAGAATAATCAAAGGAACAAAAGATGAAATAATGATTGAAGATATTTGTGCGTTAGAAATAAACTAACGAACTGGTATAATTTCTTCGAAGTAGTTATACTCGGTATTGTTAAATGCCAAAAAACTTGTTTACATAGTCTTTAGCTATGCTAGATGAACGTTAATATTATATATTGTGATTATGTAGTTAAAGAATATTGTATAGAAGAATAGTTGAATTTAGATTGTGAGCTCATGAATACTCATAATCAATGCATTAAAGTGAATCATATTGTATATAATTCGAGATGTATAGATCAGATCATAAGGATCTACAATGTAATAACAGATTGTAAAAGTTACAAATTTTGGAATAGAAATAGTTAATGTGTTAATTGGTATCAAAGCAAGGTTATGTTCAGTATGTTATGAATAAAGGTTGTAATTGTTGAGATGAGGTGTAGTACCGTGACGCACCAGACCTGAGGTTTAAGGGACCCGAATTTGGGGGCGTTACAGGATCTTCTTCAGGGCGAGGACAATGTAGATATCGTCAGATGATCTTATTGTAACAGTTGAAGTATGTATCTATGGGGATATTCTTAGTCATTTACATTGTTTATCTCTCGAGATGGTCCATATACATCTCCCATTGGCCAATGTATTCTTTCCTCAATTCCATGAAATCCTCTAACTTGAATTTTTGTTCCCTAGGTGCTCTAAGAAAATCATGACTTTCGATCGGGGACGAAATACCTTGTAAATACTCGTATTGCCTCATGACCCGGTTGGGCTTTTAATATTCTACAATATCGAAATGAATCAAAAGGACTCAACCGAATCCTGCCATTCTCGCCTCATAATTATAACAAGTCCAATCATCGTCTCATCTAAGGTACGACCGCCAAATTACCTCCCACTGAGATTGCCTATCAAATTCGCCCTAGATAGATGGTGATAGGGATGCTACAGCCTATGAGGATTTTGATGTTTAGCTGAGTATGCCTAGGCCGTTGCCACTACAAGAAAAAGCTTTAATTCCGACGGAGGAAATTCCGTTGAAATTAATTTAATTTCGATGAAATATTTCGTCGGAAATAATTCCCTTAGAATTATTGTACTTTCGACGGATTAATTCCGTCGGAATAATGCTACCCCAAGCGCACCAACATTTTGCGCCAGCACGTATTATATTTTCGACAGAAGGGTATTTATTTTTGATTGAATTTTCGTCACAAATAAATTAATTCCGAGGGAACTATTTGCCACGGAAATTTCGTCGAAAATATATGATTTTAATTACTAAGTCAAAGCCTTTTCTTCCTCTTATTTCTTTCTCCCCTCAAACCATATATCAGCAGCGGCAACGCGATACTCACCTCTCACCTCCCTCCTTTCACTTCTCTTTTTGGCACCTCCCTTTGTCGCTCCCTCGCTGGCGACCTCCTCCTCCTCCTCCTCTTTCTCTCTCTTATATTTGATTTCCTTCAAATCCTAGCTAGATTTAGGGCTTTTGAAAAAGAAGACTTTGGCAATGGCAACGTGGTGGGTAGCGACGACAACCGACGACAATCATTCTGATCCTAGTAGCGATGACCAATTTGTGATGTACACTTCCTTTCTCTCTTCAATTCAGTTGAGTTGTTAGGGTTTAATTATTAGGGTATATGAAATTAATTTTGGGGCTTAATTTAGGGTTTAATTTTTTTGGTATGAAACTGATATTGAGGCTTCCAATATTTAATTTGGGTTTGATTTGAGGTGTATTGTACCCTTCAAATTAGTGTTTGATTTGTGAAATTACATATATAATGTCCATAATCTGATATTGAGGAGATGAATATATATACATATGTTCAGTAAGTGTTTTTGGCTTTGATTATGAGGTTCAATTGTAGCATTTTCTGTATCAGTTTGGGTTATATGTTATATTTTATATGAACTTACTGAATGTATCAATTTGGGTTATATTTTATATATACACATGTTCAGTAAGTGTTTGATTTTTGTTATGTTTATGTATATTGAATGTTCGAATATGATAATCTGATATTCAGTTGGGTTTTATCACACTGTTGATTATATGTTGTTTATTTAGTATGATTTGTATGTTGTTCATAGTGGTTAAATTTGGAATGCCATATTTGCTATTTCTGATGGAATTCATGACGGAAGTTCTGTCAGAATTCTTCAATTGTAAATTATGTGGGCCCTGTTTATTTTATTTATGTATTTAACTTAGTTTCTCAATATTAAAATAAACTAAGTAACATTTACTTAGTTTTGCAGTAGTAAATAATATAATATAATATGATATGATACAAAATAAATAAATTAATTCAAATTAAATTTAATATAATAACATATAAATAAAATAAAATAAATTAAAAAAATAAAATAATTTAATTTAATATAATTAAATTAAATTAAAGTAAAGTAAATGAAATTGATTTAAATTAAATAGTATAATATAATATAATACAAAATAAAATAAAATAAAATATAATAAATAAATTAAATTAAATTTAATATAATAACATATAAATATAATTAAAAAATTTTAAAAAATAATTTAATTAATATAATATAATACAAAATAAATTTAAAGAATAAAACAAAATAAAATAAAATAAAATTAATTAATTAAAATAAATAAATTAAATTAAACTAAATTACATGAAACTAAATTAAATAATATAATATAATATAATACAAATAAACAAAATAAAATAGAGTAAAATAAAATGAAATAAATTAATTTAAATAAATAAGTTCTAGGTAGCATTTATTTAGGTCTACTGCTACATAAAATAAAGTAAAAATATTATAATATATTTATATAATAGTTCTCATAAAGTGAGTAGTATTTACTTAGTTTCTCATTGGTAAAATAAACTAAGTAGCATTTGTTTAGTTTTTCACAATTAAAATAAACTAAATACCTGTGTATGTAGTATAGTTTGGAGTTTAGAAACCCGTTTGACATTCACTCATTAGAAGTGAATGTCAAATAGTCCTCAATCTGGGATTGTTACTGAATGTTATGTGTCTCAGTTAGGCCGGTGCCAATGGCTTGAGTACGTTTTTATTTTGTCTTGAGAATTTTATGGCTGGTATCTCTACATGTTCTTCGAGTGCATACTTAGATTAAGTTATCTTAGTCTATTTCGTGTACTTGGAGACTATGGGAGATGCTGCTAAAATTTTCTTGAAACAGAAGAAGCGCGGTCAAGGTGGTGGCACTAGTGAGGAGACACATTCAAGAACGGGATAGAAGCCTAACCCCTGTGGAGTGGAGATATATATTGTATAGAATTTATGCATGGACCACATATATGAATATCCCTGTTCTGATTGTGCCTGTTGTTCAATTAAAGATGTCAGCTAACCAGAGTTAGATGTACCGTAGGATACCATTTTATGGGAGGGGATTAGTTGATGCATACCGTGATAAGGTGTGCAATTTTTTGAACAAAGTAATAGAATATGTTGACGATCCGAATGGAAAGATGAGATGCCCGTGTGTCAAGTGTAAAAACCTGATTTGGAAGAAAACCGATGACATTAAGTTTGACTTATTTTCACGTGGGTTTGTGGATGGGTATTCTATATGGATTCATAATGGAAAATCAGCTAAGTTCAGGGAAATGACCGACAGTATAAACCAACTGGTTCACGAGGATCTATACAACGATAATTATAATGTCATGGAGATGTTGGTCGATGCTTATGGCCCTAACAATATTGATTGGGGTGCAAACGAGCATTCATCAGGCAGTGCTCAACAAGAGCCAAGTGACACAATAGTTTCCTTTTATAAGATGCTATCTGAATCTACAGTCCCATTATACGATGAAAATGATAAGCACACCAGGCTATTTACAGTGACAAAGCTCTTACATTTCAAGAATAAGCATGACTATAGTGAGAGAGATTTCAATGACTTGCTTGCTCTTATAAGTGAGTTCTTACCTAATGAGTATACTCTGATCTCGAATTACTACAAAGTGAAGAAAATGGTAAAGGGGTTGAATATGAGGTATGAGAAGATTGGTGCTTGCGAGCAGGATTGCATATTATATTATTGGGAGGACATAGATAAAGTGTAGTGTGATATCTGCAACTTGTCTCGGTACAAGACAACAAATCGTGGGGAAAAGGAAAAACATGTGCCTAAGAAGATCTTATGGTACTTTCCTCTTGTACCGAGGCTTTAGCGGCTATTCATGTCATCCCACACTGCTGAGTAAATGAGTTGGCATAGAACAAAGGACGTCATGCCTGGTTAGCTGACTCACCGCGCAGATGGAGATGAATGGAAGAAATTTGATGAATTTTTTTCATAATTTAGAAATTAGGAATATCGGGCTTTGCATGATTACGAATAACTTTTGCCCATTTAATAGTTTTATCTAGTCCTACTCTATTTGGCCAGTGATCATAGTAGCTTATAATCTTCCACCATCAATGTGCATGAGGGATCTGTATTTGTTCTTGACTTTGCTCATACCGAGGGATAAGAGTCCTACAAAAGACATAAACATGTACCTCAGGTAGTTAGTCGATAAACTTAAGATGTAGTGGGAGACGGGGGTCCAGACTTATGATAAATCAATCAAGGAAATTTTTTTGATGAAGGCAGCCTTGTTGTGGACTATCACTGACTTTTTGGTACTTAGGATGATTAGTGGTTGGTTGATTCACAAGAAGCTGTCATGTCCAGTGTGTATGGGGGATGTGCAAGGCACACAACTAAAACATGGGCGGAAAACTAGTTTCTTTAGAATAACTCGTAGATTCTTACCGGTTGATCATAGTTACAGAAAGATGGAGAAGAAGGAGGTTGTTGGTTGATTGTCGGGTAGTAAGGTCTTAGGTTGGCTGAACGATCTGATATTTTCACTGCCAGGGAAGGAGCACAATAAGTTGAGAGCAATAAGGTACGGGAAGAACCATAACTGGACACATTTGCCTATGTGGTTTGAGTTGCCATACTGGGTCACACTTTCAGTCCGTTACTATATAGATGTCATACACATAGAAAAGAGTGTATTCGAGAACTTATTTTACACCGTGCTTGATGCAAGTGGTATAACAAAAGATAATAACAATGCACAAAAAGAATTAGAAGCACTGAATATAAGGCGGGAATTGTGGCTACGACCTAACAATTCAAAACCTAAAGCTCCATTTTGTCTTACCAAGTAACAATTTGAAGACATTTGCAAGTGGGTAAATGCGTTGAAGCTCCCATATAGATATGCTTCTAACATATCTCGTTGCAGTAAGGTTGAACAGTTAAAAATTAACGGGTTCAAAAGTCACGATTGTCATGTATTCATGTAGAAGTTGATGTTAATTGCATTTCGTGAGATGTTACCAGAACATTTGTAGATGCCTTGACCGAACTTTTAAATTTCTTTCGGGATCTATGCACAACGGTTATAAGGTACAATTGTAAGACCCCGAAAATTTTAATAAAAAGAATTTATTTTTTTTCTTATTATTATTTTAAACAGAAAGGTGTTAAATCGATAATGATAAAGTTACTAGTAAAATGTGACAATTGAGAAGTCTAGTAATAACGCTAAATCACTATTTACACGATCACTATTCACGCTAAAAATGCTTTTACACTTTCTTCGATCTTCGAATTACGTCATAACGTTTATATGAGCTGGATACAAAAATTATGCGTATAAATACGAAAGTACTATTCATATGAATATACTATTCATTTATACAAAAAGTTAAACCTGTATGTCGGGAAATATTCCTTCTGTCGGATAATATTCGTTCTGTCGGGAAATATTATATTCGGTAAAATACGACGGCACCGTCGAAATAACTAATATTATATTCGGTAACGTATAGCGCTGTAATAGCCAATCATTGGCAGGCTCCGCAACGGAATAACTGGCATATATAGAAAAGCGAGAGAAATTGGTGACAAAACTTTAACCGTTAACTGTTAAAGTACCCGGTGATAAAAATACAGTAAAACGCGTTATGGCACAGTGGTATGCGGTATTCCACTGCAGCATACGGTGTTGCACAATATTTTATATTATTGATTCAATAATTGATAAAGTAGCAATTGCACAGTATTTTGATTCAATAATTGTTGCGGTAACATGTGCATGGTACTTTTTATTATTTGTCACGACACTGTAACTCATATTATTTGATATGATATTTTAGCACTATTGACGGATTAAAAGTGAAGCCTAACTTAAGGGTACCTAATTGAAATTATAAAATTCACATGCAATGAACTATTAGTTCACATGATAGAACTATTGGTTCACATGAGGGAACTATTAGTTCACATATAGGGGATGCTATACAAAATTGATAATACTTGAGGGATTATATTAAAAATAAAGGCAAATATGAAGGTACTAAAGTGTAATAAGTCGAGCCCTTAACGTACAATTAATTAAACTTGGTTTTCCTATAAATAGGAAGGATTATCTTAAGAAAACTTCACACCTTCCTTGCTTAAACTTCATCTCTCTCTCTCTCTCTAAATTTCTTAAGTTCTCTAAGTGTGCTAGGCTATTGTGAGTATTTGTGAGAATACTAGTATTGTCCAAGTTAGTAAATTTCATAGAAAGTAACATCCAGTCACTTATTAACGAAGGCAGGGGATATCATTTCTTTCATACTCGTATGTAATATCATTTGCTTTCATGTTCGTAAGTGATATTATTTTACATCATACTCATAAAAGTTGTTATTCATTCCGTATTAATTTGTGGGAATAACCTATCCGTGCGGATTGACAGATGCCTGGTGAATATCCTTTTATATCATTCTTTATTATTCTGAGGAAATAACCTGTATGTACGGAGTGCCGTACCTGGTGAATAACCCTTTATATTTATTCCTTATTAATTTGCGGGTATAACTTATCCTTGCGGATTGACATATGCCTGGTGAATAACCCTTCGTATTCATTACTTATAAATCTTTTGTGAAAATGATCTGTCTACGCGGATTATCGCATGACGGGTGAAAATCTATTTTCAGTTTCGTATATTCTTTTATACTCGTATAAATATCATTTTTTGTACTCTTTAAGGGATATCGTTTTCTTTCATATTTCTCCATTTATGATAAAAAATTCTTGTTTGTTTCCAAAATCTTATTTTTAAATGGCGAAAATCTCTGAAGTTAGTAGAATATCCTTAATAGTTTATGCTTCATCTAATATCTTTTCACCTGAATCTTTCTATTTCGTTTTATATGTTATCGTTGAATCGTGAACTTTATTCTTGAATATTATTCTTGAATTTGACTCCACAAATTGGTCATCATGTTGGCAATTTGATCAATCTTCGGTACTAGATAAATTAAATTATAAATCTTTAATATTTATTCTTATCCTTAATCTCACTGTATTTATTTTATATCATTGTCATCATCCTCATACTTAAATTGTGGTGATAGTTCTCTTTTGCCCATAGTGCAAAGATGAACTAGCGTGACATGATTTTGACCAAACTGTGTATTGGTATAATCATGACTTTTGGTGTTACAAACAAAGGTGTATGGTGAAAGTTCTCTTTGGCCCGTAGTGCAAAGATGAACTGGCGTTTGGCATGATCATGACCGGTGATGTTACAATTAAATATCTTTGGCACGTAGTGCAAAGAGATGCTGTTGAATATAAACTGTTGATTTGGATGTTCATAAACAGGAACTGTTGATTGAAGTTACAAGAATGAAATATTGGTGGTGAACCTTTAACTTATAGAAGATGGTAGATATTATAATCTACTTGATTCTTATATTGGATTATTCGTTCCGCTACAGTTGTTGTTGTGGAACAATTATAATATCTTTAAATCTTAGATTTATTATTGTTGAAGGCTAAAGATAATTTTATTCTTCATTATCTTAGTCATGATTTTTCCTACTCGGCTATTTGTGCTCACCCTTTTTCTTTTTGTTCCATTGTTCTCCTCAGAAAATAGGAGTGTAGCGGGGACTAGCCCGGAAATGGAGTGATGGTCCGAGACAGTAGAAGTATCTCAATACAATATTATGAGTGTGACAATAAGTGTATTTGTATTTGTATTTTGTAGAATATTATGAGTGTGACAATAAGTGTATTTGTATTTGTATTTTGCACGACACTTATTAGTTGTAGATGGAAAAATTCGTATTTGTATTTGTATTTGTATTTTGTAGAATGTTATTGGCGACTCAAAATAGGTTGTGTGGACCTATTTTGGGGGCGTCACAACAGTGGTATGAAACAGATAGAGACAAATAAAGTGTTGACTATGTGTAAGCTCACAATGATCTTACCTCTAGGATTCTTTGACTCAATGGAACATTTGCCTATTCATCTAGCATATGAACTTAAGCTTGGAGGACCGGTGTAATATCGATGGATATATCATTTTGAGAGGTAATATCATCTACATATTCATTTTGATGATATTTATAACTCATAATCTTAATTAAATCCGTTCAATCATCGTTTTTCAGGTATATGCATCGATTAAAGCATAAAGTAAAAAAACAAAGCTCGTGTAGAGGGTTCTAGTGCTGAACATTATATAGAGGAAGAGCTTGTCAACTTCTACTCCTTATACTTTGACGATGTTATGTTAACGAAGCACAACCGTTTAAGTCGGAATGAGGTCGTTGCACTCTAGTCTCGTGGTGATGAGTTAGCTGTATTCACCTATCTGGCTAAACCATTTGGCCACGAGACGATGACCTACTTAAGTGACAAAGATTTGAAGATTGTATCTACATATGTCCTTCTAAATATGCCCGAAGCATTGACATACATATAGTATGTATTATTATTTGTAAAAATTTAATATTTAAAAGCGTAACCAACAATTAAACCGTGTTATTAATATTTCAAAAAATTCGAAGACGAAGCGTATGCTTCTAACCCGGGGCTAAATGCAACACAGTTTGAAGTATTCACTACTGAAAATTTTCAACAGTGGTTTAAGAAACGAGTTGAAGAATATAACACTTTTGAGCGTTTTAGAGATGTCATCCTAGATCTTTACAAACTTATTAGTTTATTTCTCAGCTGCATCGTTAATGGGTACAGATTCAAGGTCGATGACATGAATGAACTGATATCAGTCAATTCTGGCGTTGTCGTGTTTGGAAGCTGTTACTAAGATTCCGAGTCCAATTACTACGGACGATTAGAGAAAGTGGTTGTGCTCAATTATCCCGGGGGTAAAAAGGTTGTTACATTTAAGTGTCGTTGGTTTGATACTGAAAAGGGTGTTAAAGTTGATAGAATTGTCACAGTAGATATAAAGTCAAAGCTACCGTCTGATGACGTATTCGTGTTAGCCAGTTAAGCGACTCAAGTGTACTATGCGCTTAATGTCGTAAATTGTAGAAGCCCTTGATATATAGTTGTCATAACGAAGACTTGGGCGTTTGATGGTACTAATATGTCAGGGACGGATGACCCGTTAAAAGAAAATATTAGCAATCTCAGTCACGTAGTGCTAAATGATGACGATGTCTTGGTACATGATGTCATTGACACACCCGATGATGAGGAAGTCGAGGAAAACGTAGTCGTCAATGAATATGTCGTCGTACAAGATGATAACGACGAAAAAACTAATAATGAAGACAAAGAGACAAAATCGGAGGATGATAATGATTTAATTCTGAAGGGTTTGACGACGTACTAAGTCTAAACTTAATGTTGTTTTGTAAATAATTTACTATTAATAACAGTTATTTAATCAAATTAACTGCACATTAATTAAGTTATTTTGGTTATTTTAGTAAAAGATTTATGGCTAGACATAGTGGTAGTGGTCGTCGCGGTGGTGGCTGTGCAGGATCTGCTAACGCTAGTCAGGCGGGTCATCATCACCTAGTAAGATTTTGTAATCATTAATTTGTTTTGTTTTCTATTTATAGGTTATGTACTTGGTTTATTTACACAATGTTTCTATTATACTTACAAATACTACTTGCCGATATCATCGAGGAACTAACCTCGGTTTATTTAGTCGTGCGCAGGTAGTTCCACACACAGTCCACGTAGATGTCGACTCTGCGTAGTAAATGTCAGATAGCGTAATGTTAAATTAAATTAATTTCTTTGATGACATAATTAAAATAATACACTATTATTTGATTTGTATTGCCGATTTTAAAAGCTTTGGGGCCATCATGTAGTTGAGTTGCGGGATGCTAAGGGGGATTTTGAGCCGTTAGATTCCATCATCCCTCCGCCCGAGATTAACTTATCTTAGGATGAGGAGATGAGTCTTTGGGTCGCGTCTCAGGATCCTCCTAGTAGCAATACTAGCAGGCATCGAGTGTTGGGCCTGCCGAGGGTACCAACGTATACACTACCTAGAGGTATTTATATTTAGTTTGTTTCCCGTTATAGCATAATTTATAAAATAATATAAATGATTAGTAATGTTATATTTATTTTCGCACGCTCTAGCCAACGCCAACATCCGAGAGAACCTGTTGGACCATCTTATACGGGTGTTCACTTGGACGATGAGCTATTCCAGAGGGTTATGACGTCGGTGCCAGAGACGTTTGGTATGGATCTGATATTCCGTCTTCAGGACTTGCCTAGTCGTGCTCACTTTCACTAGCTTGCTTAGGACATTACAACAAGGGCCACCGTTAAGAGTACAGGTATCCCTCCAAAGCAGTTTGCCTTGATACGCGATAAGGTGGTCTGGATGGTAGTTACCCTACTCTTGGAGGCTTTTAGGCCGATGCTAAATTAGCCCCCGACTACTTAGGTATTCTATTCATTTTAAGTTGTATATGTTGCATACTATTTAATTTTCATTCAGCTGTCTCTTTAATTCTCAATTACGGACTAATAAGTTATTTTTTGTAATTATATCAACAGGGTGGCGATGTTGAGTAGGCTGACGATGCCGAGCAGGCTGGCAATGCCGATCACGAGCAGGGGGATGATGGTGATGATTTCCACACACCAAAGCAGCAATATCGACTCCCGCCCGATGATCATCCTCATAGTGGTGATACTACTAGTTTAGGTTTATTTTTTGTATAACATATACTTAGAATTTTTGTAAAACATTGTAGTTGCTTGATTTTTTGTAAATCATTGTAGTTTAGCTTATTTGTTTTGTAAATCAATGTATTTTAGTTTAGTTTTGTAAATAATTAAAATTATTTTGATTCTTTGTAGTTTATAACTTATCATAAATTAGTTTATGGCAAAACCAATGATTTAGTCACTGTAGTTGGCAAGTTTTACTTCATACGTCATTGAACTTTTAATTTTTTAAATTACCCAATTAAACTAACTATTATTTTGCAATCGGGTCATTCTGTTATGTATGGCTAGCAGACGTTAAATTATTTTGGCTTTTTTTTTCGTACGTGGACGTGCAAAAATAAAAAGAAAAAATAAAAGAAATGACATGGCCCAATCCAGCTGGTTTAAGCGGCAAAATCATCCTAAATGGCAATTAAAAAAAGGAAAGGAAGATGACATGCTGTTGTGTGGCCCACATTTATCCTCTGATTATCTTTACCTCCATGCTGCTATTGTTATTGCTTCAAGTAAAACTCTTAACTCTCTTGTTTGACCGGATCAAATAGAGAATCCATAGTCCCATGGATATCTCATCACCTATAACCAATAATTTATCTCTCCTCTGTTTATAGACCAACATCAAAATCAAAAGTGGGTTTTGTAATTGTAAAAATAATTTTATGAGTTTTTTTTAAAAAAATAGTGAAATCAAGTTTTGGAGGATATATTCATGGGGGATTTGAAATCAACTTTTGATTTTTGTTGAAGAATTCGATGTAATTACAGAGTTTTCAAAAAATTTTGAAAATTTATTTTTTTAAAGCCAAAAAACATCCAATTTTATTTATTTTTATTATTTTTCTCTCTCCTAGGGCACTCCCGGTTGAATCGAAGTAGACGATCATGGAGAATTCAAGCATAATACCATACGATAAGCTGAATGGACTGGCTAATTGGGTCGCCACGAGCGTCGCCTCCGCTTTCTTCGCATCAATGGAACATTACTCCTGCGTTAATCTTAACACCACCGACACCGATGATGGGGATGAAGAAGAGGCCAAAGATCGCCCTCTCATGCTCACCAACCTTCAGTGCTCCAGTGTCTTTGCTTCCACCATCAATTCCGTCGATAATCTCCCTGCTTGAGATCCATCCATCCATCAACTGTTGTTCGGTACAATTTTTTAATCTCTCTAAATTAGGTATTATGTGACTTTGGTGGAACGACTTTTATACTAATAGCTAGCTGGTAGTGGTGGATCGGTGTTGGAGGCAAAATAAATTTTATACTGCAGATGATCGGTGATGGTAGTCGGAGGTGATGGTGTTCATGGAGGTGAGAATGGTGAAGGTAAGGGGAGAAGAAATCTTTTTTTTTTTACTTTTTCTTGATTTCTTTCCTTTTTTTTTGTAACTGCCACGTAAGAAAATACTTGAGCCAATTTGACGGAAGTTAACTTATTTTAACAGAATGGCCTAATTTTAATTTTTAAATTAGTTTAATTGGGTAATTTAAAAAATTCAAAGTTCAATGGTGTATTAAGTAAAACTTGCCAATTACGGTGGGAAAATCCTTAGTTTTGCCATTAGTTTATATATGTTATTATTCGGAACGATATATGTTGTTGGTATATAGTAGTTATATATACATGTTAAAACATTTATATATGTTCTAATTAAAGTAGTTACATTGTATGTGCTATAATATATAGATTACTGTATGTGTTGTTGGGATAAAATATGTTATAGGTACAAAAATAGGGCTTAAAAACTTGAAAACTGTAAAAACAAAATATAAAAAAAACTCATTATTTTTGACGGAATAAAGTAAGGCCGACAAAATTTTCGTCGAAAATAAAGATTAATAATTAATAATAAAAGCTTTATTTCCGACGGATATTCCATCGGGCTTAAGGATTCGTACGCGTGACACGTGTAAATACTATTATCGATGGTTTCGTCCGTCAGAAACAATCTTGTCGGTAATAGCCTATCTTTGACGGACCTTCTGTCGATTATAATTCCGTCGCAAAATCTATAATTCCAAACGAATTTTTGATGGACTTATCCCCGACTAGTGTTGGGATAATTGTAACTATGACAAATCAATACACATATGCAAGTGCACGTGGTCTACAAGTAATATAATGAAAGTAAAGTATCGTTCCCACAGAGAATATAATTGCAATTTAATCTAACAAGCACCAGTTTTATAACTATTTCGGTCTCTTTAAACAAATGAATAATATTGTGAAGTAGCTAAAATCACTAAGAAATAGATTAAACTAATTATCAAGCGATTAAATCAGATAAAGGAGATTTGAGATTATAATTTCACTTATTGATGCACCTAGATTACCTCACTTCCTGTTAATTCCAATTGATTACTTCATATTATTAGTCGAGAACACGAATGAAAAATATGACCATCTCTCAATGTACCATGTCCATATCACACTAAATCCACAAATGATAGAATGAATGTGAACGCCTTAGTTGACTAATGCACTATATCTCTATATGAATTACAATCAAAGAGGGTCAAAGCTCAAGTTCTCAATAGACTACATGCAGTGCTTCGGTATATCTCTATCCTAGGCACGAATCATAAATTCTAACGCTCTGTAGAAATCATGAACACATGCTAACATAATCAGATCTCAACCTATAATCCGTCTCTCAATTTCATATAGGTTATCACATTAATTGGTGATCAAGCAATTAAACCTTTAACACAAATCATATTAGACAATCCATACATAATCAACTAGAATGAACACGAAAGCAAAACAACATCAGTTATACAAAAAGATCTATTATAATCCCAAAATTAGGTTTAGTTCATAGTTGAAACAAAATCCATCATCCACAATTGATTATACATTGAAACCAAATATAGAAGTGAAGAGAATAATAGAATAGAGAATAGCAAAACTAGGGTTCTTCTCTTGCTTCCAATTTGGGTTCCATGATCTTTAGAAGTAGAATAGAATGATATGTTTTTTTCGAGTTTTTTCTCCCTCTTTGCATATATCAATCCACGCTCCTTTTTTTGATAATAATAAAAATCACGTCCTCTATCTCCGACTCTCTATCTATGACCCCTCCTTCAAGTAATAATCTGATTGGCCACTTAAAATAAAAGTCAGACTTTTCGGCTTCAGCGACTGGCGCAGTTGAGCTAGAGTTGTGCTTATTCAGGGCATAGCTGCGCTCCAGGGGAATCGGCAGTTGGGCTTAGGCACAACTGCGCTTCCTTCCTTTGCAATTCAGGCACAACTACCGTGACATCCTGAATATTTATAAGGATTATAAATATGATCGTATATAGTTAGAGGTTAATTTAGTAACCTAAAATTAGGTATCAAAAAGTTTAAAACCTTAAGCCTTAATGAGATTTGAAGTTTATAACATATGTGCTTAATAAAGATCGAAATGATATTTTAAAGTAGATGTTTTGTGATTATATAGTGTAAACGATGAATTAGGTCAAATAAAAATTTTTGGTCAAGCTGTTTAGTTGTGCTTACATTGACAAAATGATTTGTCGTGCTTTCCACGATTTCACCAAGAAGCATCCCGATTAATTATTTTTTTGACAAGTTGTTGTGTCGTTCTTGAGAATGACAAAGTGATTTGTCGTGCTTACGGTAACAAGCTGCATTGTCGAGCTTGTAAGATATTTTCATTGAGGAGCTTAGAAGATAGGTTCAATTGCAAGCTGCATTGTCGAGCTTGGAAGATATTTTCATTGCGGAGCTTAGATTGCAAGCTGCATTGTCGAGCTTGGAAGATATTTTCATTGATGAGCTTAGAAGATAGGTTCAATTGCAAGCTGCATTGTCGAGCTTGAAGATATTTTCATTGAGGAGCTTAGATTGCAAGCTACATTGTCGAGCTTGGAAGATATTTTCATTGAGAAGCTTAGAAGATAAGTTCAAATTGCAAGCTGTATTGTCGAGCTTGGAAGATATTTTCATTGAGGCGCTTAGAAGAATATTCTAAGAATATGCTAGGGTACAAAGTGTAATAAGCCGAGCCCCTAACGTGTAATTAGTGAAACTTAGTTTTTCTATAAATAGCAAGCTCAGTTCATTCATTCCATACTATTTTTCAAGAGAAGTTCAAGAGCAAAAACACTCTATATTTATATTCTGAGAGATATTGTGAAATAAAAAATTACTTTCTAAGCATCGAAACACTACGCGATTGGAAGTAAAGCTAGCAACTACAATAGGTATTACTCTAGTGGTTATTATTTTCATTCTTCTTTATATATTTAGTAAAAATATACTTTTATAAGCAATTATAATGCCCAAATTATTTTAAGTATATAGTACAAAGCTCCTATTTACAAGCAGTTATAATGCCCAAATTATTTTAAGTATATAGTACAAAAGTCCTATTTACAAGCAGTTATAATGCTCAAATTATTTTAAGTATATAGTACAAAAGTCCTATTTACAAGCAGTTATAATGTCCGATTTATTTCTCTTATATATTAGAAAATATACTTTTATAAGCAGTTACTATGTCCGACTTTCTTCAACTATTTAGTAAAAATATTCATTTTACAAGCAGTTATAATGCTGAAATTTTCTCAAATATAATAGCCGAATATTCATTTTATAAGCAGTTATAATGCCCGATTTATTTCAAATATGGTAAACGAATATTCATTTTGCAAGCAGTTATAATGCTCAATTTTTTTTAAATATAGTTAAAAAAAATCATTCTATAAGCAGTTATAATGCTGAAATTATTTTATGTATAGCAAAAGAAGTCTTATTTATAAGCGGTTATAACACCCGAAATAAAACTTAAAAGATTTAATCGTTAAAATGCTTAATTAGCCTAGCATAATCCAAGGAAAGGAAAAGCTTGGAGGATAAAAGTTCTAGAGCTTACACTTCAGGAGATTGAGCGAGGAATGAAAAATTAGCGTTACCATATTATCCATATTCAGACAAGTCTACTTATTTGTTGAAATGCACTCCCTGCAATAACGTGTCTTATTTATGAAGTTTATTGTTATGCAAGTATTGTTTCTTTTGCGCCCCGTGCATTAATATGCTTGTTATCTGTTATGTGCAACGTGATAGGGATTGTTGAATTTCAATTGAAAACTATGTTAGTATCTGAGTTGAACAACTATCTTGTATGGGCAGGAGTTTAAGATGTGTTAGGAAACCGATCTAACTCACTGAGGTAACAGTTGTCGCAGTGTAGAGGTATCGTAGAAACGATATACACTGTTGATACAATTGTAGCAGTGTTGATACAATTGTAGCAGTGTTGATGAGACGGGGAACTAAGTTCATTAGTTCGTGGGTGGGGAACCACTTAGTTCACTATATTGATAATCGTTGAAATCTTGTATCAACTTATTCTGTATATATATCTTGAAAAGGTGATTCTGTTCTCATATATATATATATCTGTTAGACTTGTTGGGCATTCTTATGCTTATTCTTGCAATTATCTTAAAACAATTACAGCTAAGAAAGAATTACCAGACAATTCTGGCGGTACAAAGAAAGTTGAATATGTAGAAGTCATTTTAACTATGTTAGATTAACATTATTGGCCATGTCTAGAAAGTTCTGACGAGGAAAGGGGTTAGGTCATTCAATTGCGCGTCGTTTTAACGGAAAGCCCCCTCTTTCCTGGAAACTAACTGGTTGCTAATACTGCAAGTCTCGGATAGATAAATGGAGATTTGTTTTTAAATCTTTTATGACTTATTTGTAATAAGAACAAGTAACCTATGAATGATGTAACACGAAAGAATGATATTGTAAATATTATCACTTTTCCGCATTATACTCTGATTATTAGAAGTCAAGATTTCTATAGCAGTATGTAAAGGTTGTACAACTCAACACGAAGTTCGACCACGCAAGCAGGTGGATTTTGGGGCGTGACAGCTGCGCTTGATAGCAGTCTACAATTCTACTGCAGCTGGACTTCTTGCATCCAAAGCTAGCTATTACTCCCCTTTCAATTATGCTTAGATTCCTTTTGCTCCCATGCACTATGTTCCATGCATGTCATGCCAATTTGTCCTCCGTTTAACTACAATGCCACCGAGCGAGTTTTTGAACATAAATCCTATAAAATAGAAAGAAATGCATGAATAGTTACTATGAGACATGAGAGTTAAACAACAATTATAGCAAATTAGTATCCAATAAATAGATATAAAACCTACTTATCAACCAGCTTTATTACGACGGAATTATCGACGGAATTTTCCGTTGAAAATAAGCTTATTTCCGACAAAATTTTTTGTCAGAATTAAGGCTTTTTCTTCTAGTGTGCCCATGAAGCCAAAATAAAGAATTTGGCATAGGATTAGGCCTTCGAACTAGAACACGCTCATATGACCAAATTTGTAGCAATGTGACACAACTCCTAGTAGTTATGTATAAAGCCCAGTATAAATAGGCCAAAACAAGCAGTACCCCATGCATACGTGACAATCTTGTTGTTTTCTAGAAGCACTTAGAGATCTAGAAGGGGGAAGAGGTTGAATAGATCCTTTTTAAAATTATTTATTTAAGGATATTACCCAATGGTTATTAATCAGATTTAGATTAAGCACAACCGAATATGATTTTGGAAAATCCCTTTGTAAATTAGTTAAAATCTCAGTTCTGGATTTAGATTTGGTTCTAAGCCACACAAGCAAAATAAATAATATGCAGGAATGTAAAGGCAATAAAGTAAATGACACAGAGAGATTTTAAGTGGTTCGGAGACTGAATAACTCCTACTCCACTCTTCTATTTCAACAAGTAGGAAATTCACTAAGAGTTCGATCACTTTGATCAGGACACTTTGCCCTCTTGAAGCCCAGCAAACTTGGATATTCAGTCACTAAGACAAGGATACTCTTGCCCTCTTCAAGCACAACAGACTTGGAATAACCTAGTATTCAGTACCCTTCAAGTCCATCAGACTTGGAATCTTTGTGGTCAATATATAAGACCAGAACGAACAGTTGTAAGATTGTTATTGAGAAGTGTTGTTAAGTTAACGTTGTGCTTCTCTTCTCAGGTACTTAGCAGCTTGAACTGAATTTTCAAATCGTAGAGTATGTTATTTTTGCTTTGGTAGAGTTTAGGCTTTGAATGTTGTTCGTTAGTTTTCAATTTGTGTTGCCTTATATAATCTGTCAGAATTTCTTCCCATTGCTAGGTTCCCGTTGGTGCATTTAATGCTTAGATATTCAGAGATCCTTGATGTTGACATTTTGAGTTTAGGTGTCAGCCTTTTTCGTCTAGCTTGTCACATCAGCCTGCAGTTTCACCTACCACCTTGTCACATCACTTTTAGCAAATTATCTGTTAGATACATCTTCTGATTTTTGATTTTAGCCAAGGATGTTTAGTGAGAGCATCGAGACCTACAATCAGCAACACTCCCATGTCAATTTTCCTGTTAGATCTGATTCTATTCTATGAACATCGAAGATCGTAGTGTTTGCTCTACGATCTGAAGATAACTTTACGATAAGGCTTGAACTCTATGAATGAACTCTTCTCTTAGCTCTACAAGGATTTACTTTACGATTCTAAAGCTAACTTTACGATTCCTTTTTGTATTGAACGATCTTGGAGTTGCTTTACGATTTGACCTTTATTTTGTAATCCTCTGGAGTGCTTCTTTGTTCAGTCTTTGCTTTATGAGCTTTGCATGGCTTTACGATCTTGTTCACTTTACGAACTGAATTGGTGAATTGAGGTAAACTTTACGATAGTCGCAAATGCTCTACGATCTGTCTGATGCTTTACGAACCATAAGTTAAGTCTGCGATCTATCATTTTCTTTTTACAAACAAGTAGACTAACTCAACGAGCATTCTAAATGAATTGGATCACCTCAAACAGATCAACCTAACATATTTGATCTTTCTATTCTAAGTCCTTGTACATCATTAAATTATAATTAAGGACTTTACGAAACTTACTGGTACAAATATACATTTATAGCTTTCATCATCAAATCAAATCATAATAATCATGCAGACTCTAACAAATCTTATTTGAATCATATGCAAAATACATATACCTAGGGTGTGCATTATTTCTTGACCTAGTTGGAAATAAGATTGCTCTGCATAACCAAAGGAGGTATATGCCTTTGTGTAATGCCCAACCACATCCCTACTTGTTTTTTTTGGGCATTTTGAAAAATTTTCGTGCAACCAAATTAAGGAAATACCACATCTTTTTTATATTTTTCCATTCTGAAGCCATGTCATCCCCAAAAATTTCTCCAAAATACCTCAATGTGGCATCAAATGAGGGACAACCTAATGGATTTCCCAACACCGGCAAACCAAAAATAAAATGAACATTCTCCAACGTTATTGTTATTTCCCCACACTTCATATGAAAAGTATTTGTCTCCAGTCACCATCTCTCAATTACTTGGCCGGGCACGAGGTTGACAACCGTTTTGGTGACTACTGTCAAATGGCTAAACACTCCAAACCCCCACTTAATTAGTAGTTTTTTTTTGTAACTTGGTAAGTTCCCATATGTTATAGGTTATGGCGGTAGTTTGGGATAATATAAGTGTACCCCTATCAACACCCTTCCATACATCCTCCGACACATGACTTTGTTGGTCATAAAGGACACTGGGGTCAATGGGTTTGGGCAACCAATTCTCCATATTTTACCTAAAACCACCTACAACAACACCAATAATATTCTATGTATAAAGGTATGCATGACACAAAATATGTCAATATTATGCATGTATATGACTTCGTACAAAATTAGTCATGTATGTATACATACTACCCAATTTGCTATTTCATACACGTAATTCTAGTTGTATTTTATAAATTAACATAAATTCGTTAAAAAAAATTGATAAGAATATTCTCACTTGTAATTGGAGTAGATTAACTGAAGCAAACTTGAATTTTGATGTAGAATTTACTTTGTGTAGTGGTCAGGCCTTGTTTTCTTCTTTCTCTCGCTCGTCTTTGCAGCAAACGATTGATAACGAATAGAGAGCAAACATGTTGAGCAACTTAGTCATTTCCAATCATTTCCCTGACCGCTAGTAAGAGTTTCACTGGCCACTACTCCTACTAGCGGTTGGGCCCATGCCCTAGTTCTTCTCATCCCTTAGATCTTTGATTGGATGGTGAGAGATATGTTTGCTGGAATAGTGTTCATCGCAAACGTTTGTTATGGATCACTTCCTTATATATATATATATATAAGGTCTCCATCCATAGCAACCGGTTGCTGGAAGTACTATTCTAGTAACCACATTTATGGCCATTCATTATGATATCCAAGGGTTGAGATTGAATTGGACTTCAACCATGCCGCTAAAAGGAGCCTATTCTTTCTGGCGGCTTAAGAAATTACTGCAGTGCCCTCCATTTAATTATTCACTGTCGCTAGAGCATCTAGCGGCAGGTTGGTTATATATATCAGATTTGATCGAGGTAGCAACTGGTTGCTGGTAGACTTTGTCTTCTTTGGTTACCGAGAAGAAGAGAGAAAGAAGAGGAAATAGAGCCATAGTCTTGTCGCTACTTCAACAAAGTGCAAGGATTTTTCAAGTTCTTAGCGGTGCAACTACATAAAATTGTTGTAAGATTATTTCTATCGATTTTTTTTTCAAAAAATAAATATTGTGATTTATTTTGAAAAATTTCTTGTAGACAAATATATGCATGTGAACTTTTAGCAATCATGTCTCTATATACATATATGCATGCGAATTTTGATAGAAATTAGTGAGTTATGGAAATTAGTGAATTCAAGTATAGAAACTACCATATTTGGTAGATAAAATATACTACTGAATATGACGAACAACTTTAATGACAAGTTGATCACTAATCTTGATTTGTTCTAAAATTTTCACTAATTCAACAACTTTAATGACAAGTTGATCACTAATCTTGATTTGTTCTAAAATTTTCACTAATTCCCCAAGATAACGCATGTGGACTACAGACAGAAGATTCTTAAGGATTAGCTACTTAATCCGGTGCAACTTGGCGATACAATTTACAGATATGAAGAACAATTCTGAACAACTTTAAATCAAACTTGAACCCTATTGCTTACTATTTCCTATTGCGTCGGTCCATTGATCATGACCTTGACAATTAACCTTTATTCTTAATTATCTTCAGAATCTTGATCTGCATTTATCTTTGATGAAACAAGAACCTCTATAAAGTGATGATGATAATGATGATCATCTTTTACTTGCTGTGATTTCGTCAGTTTTGTATAGATACCAGCCTACCTCCACCAAAAAGTACTAAACAAAACTTTATAACATACTTAGCCTCTACATCCATGCACATACAAAAGCAGCTGCAATGCAATTGAAGCTATAAATATTAAAATTCTTGATCTTTCCTTCGTATAAAATAAAATTTGTAACGATTAAATTTTCTACTATTTTTTCAGCTTTTATTTATTTTGATATTTAGACTCAACTTAAGTGTAATTACAATGACTTAATTTTATTTCCTTGAGGTATTTGATACCCATAAATACACCATTCTAAACTTCAGCCATTTGGGTGATTAGGTCTTTATCTTCTTTCATGCTTATATTTTCATTTGTGTGTACATTATTAAGTATTAATCAATATTTCATCTCCACATCTTTGAATTTTTTAAAATTGGTTCAAAGTTTATATATACATACACACACACACACAACATAAAAGTTCACCCCCATAAATTAACATGTTAACATTGTTTCCTACTCACATAACACACAACACACACCATGAAACACATTAAATAATAATGATTGTTTCTATATATAACCAAGTACTAGACCATTTCAACCTGAGAATTGAATGGAATCTAATACAGCTTTGAAAACACCCAAAAATATTACAAAATGGAGTCCCTTATATAAATGTTCGGTTTCGCTTCATGGAAGGAAAGAAACATTTTTGATCGGATTTTGATTCCAAGCAGTATGAAATGGGGAGTCTGGGCATGCAGTTTATAGAAATGAGTTGCAATGATATAGCAAAGAGTTGCATTTCGAATGACTTTTGTTATACAAGTATTATTTCATTGCAACTCTCAGTTATATATTCAAATGCAACTTATTTCTGTAGCACTATGCTAATGGACTGTCCAATTTGAACTATCTGAAATCCAAATCGTTTTCCATCATTCACTTCATTTTTCATAAGCAGAAACTCAAAAGGATATAATTAGTTGGGGTGCAAAAGGAAAAAGGCCAAAAAAAAAAAAAAAAGAAGCAGCAGCAGCAGCAGCATGCAGCTACCGTTTGAATATCAATATTTGTTTGCTTTCTTCTTTTCTTCGGATTCAAGAAGCTCCTCCAAAACACTATCATCCAAATATTCAAACTCAATAACTTGTCTCTCTTTCTCATTTGATGAACTACCTTTAGCAACTTTAGAAGAAGACGATGATGATGAATATGATGATGGTGGATAAGGACAATCTGCCAATTGAGAATAATACTCATTAGGGAAATTTAAAATAGCAAGATGACCCCTTAAGCTAAATGCCGCTTTATCATAAGCCCTAGCCGCCTCCTCCGCGGTTTCAAACGTTCCGAGCCACAGCCGCTGCCCGTTCCGAGACGGATCCCGTATCTCCGCCGCATACTTCCCCCACGGCCTCCGTCGAACGCCCCGGTGCCGAACCTCTTCCTTTCCTTTCCCTTCCTTATCTTGCATGTCTTTTCCTTTAGAAGTATTTTCCATGCTTTGTTTTAACGTTGCTTTTGATTTCAAATTTGGTGCCATAAATTTATGAGACTCTTATTTGTTGACTATACACATATATAGGAGTAAGCAAAGGTGGCTAAGAGACTTGAATAATTTTATGTATCGTGTAACAAGCATGCCTTTCCCCGAAGTTTCTATATGGTTGTATCAAAATAAAATTTGGACCGAATTTGTGATATTCAAGACTTTTGAAATTTGGACCCCTTTTTACTGTTAAGGGTAAAGATTGTAACTTTATCTCAAAGTATTACTCTCACGGTTCTAAATTATAAAATTATTGTTGACTTTTTAAAGTAAACTAAAGACATTTTCAAACTCAAAATTAATATAAATTTATATAATTTTAGTTAATACAATGATAAATACTGTAAATCTAGATCGTACTACTTATTTTTAAGTATTGGATTCTATGTGGTGGAGCATCCATTGGATACCCATATCATAGAGATTAGGATATATAATGACCCCACTAATTTTGGATTAGATTAGTATCAGATTTTTTTTTCTAAAACTGATTATATAATTTGTATATAGGTCAAAATACATACGATGAAAAAAATATTCTTGGAGTAAAGCCTTGATGTGTGATCAAATTCATGAAATCTTCCTAAGATACACCTGAGAAATCATGGCTAATGGTGCTTTGGTATTTTTACTTAGTTTTGGACTTTGCATGCATATATACTATTTAAAAAGAAATTAAAATCACCACGTACGCTGCGATTTGATTCTTGGGATTTTAGGTTGATTGAATTTACATTTTATTCTCATAATTAAGGACAAACTGAGAATATAATTGAAATAATATTACCTTGATTAAAATTTATTGGAAGGCTTTTTATGAATTACAGTCTATGTAATACATAGAAGTTTGGGTGGGTGGATGAGGGCTTACAACAATGGTCCCCATTTTCTATAGATCCATCTATAAAAATTTCAGTGTCTCATTTTAAAAGTCAAAAATTTAAACAAAAGTAACTTTAATCAGCGCCCAAGATAACAATTTGTTCAAATATAATGAAATATGATCATGAAATCATACTCACTTTAAAACATTAATGTACTTGTGCATTAAGCCATTACATTGTTAAAGGTGCTGATATTTGCAAAAACATATTTTAATGTCTGCGGTGCGAATATGCATCAAGTGACTTTGACACGTATCTCAACAACATTTATTGATATTATGGTAGAAATATAAATTAAAAACTCATCAACTAAATGAGATAATATATATAATTGGGGTGTAAATAAATTAAGTCGAATTGAACCGAATATTGAGTTGATTAAATTTGATTTATAAAAAATCTATTGAGTATGAAATAAAATTTGATTGAGACTCGTTTAGCTATTGAATCGAGTACGATCTCGAATCGTGTCCGAATAGTTTAAATTTTTTGAACGAATATGATCCGAGTATTCATATATAAAAACTTGTAATTTGAAGATGTTCAAATTATTTGTCGAATTTTAAAATTTGTTCATATTTAAATCGTTTATATTTTAAATTAAATTCGAATCAGACTTTTAATCGAGTCACTATAAATCAAAATCAAACTATTTAATTTATTTTACGGCCTTATATACATTTACAAATATTGCTTACCTCCATAAATTTTCCGTACGGCCGTATTTAATCGTAGGGTGAAATTAACAATAGTTTCATTCACTAGTCCATGCCATGACCATTTCTGATCTTCCTATCCAATTTTTGGCAGGTGTTTCGAATAGTGAATCAAAAATTCATATATGCCAAGTTAATGATGAGTAATCTGGTTGTAGACCAGCATGCACGTGGGTTGTATACTTTTTCCCCTTGACCAGTTGATCTGACCAAAGAAAGCTAGATATATATTATATGCCATTGGTCGGCATGAATTCAAAGAATCAGCATGAATGCAAATAATCCAGAATGCTCTAGTAACTAAATTACTATAGGCTACGCCAGAGATATCCATGCACCTTAGTTTATATCATGATTTCTTTTTTTATTTTTTTTGTTATATAATAAAATCTGAGAGAATGCAAATTTTTATTTAGATCTAGATCGTAAAACACCATTATTATATCCTATAAAATAAGTATATTTTTCCGGACGATATCCATACATGTACCTTAGGCCTTATTGTATGCTATCAAAGGACAATTTTATTTACATATATTCATATACTTTTTATATTCTTTGCATCATATCGGTACACTTGAATTTATTTTAAAAATCTAAGAAAGAATAATTTTAACCCTACGAAGTATATATGTTAGATACGGCCACTAGGGTATCTTCCATTTTTTACTATCAATAATATCAAAAGGACTTATAAAAGAAGTAGCTTATTACTGCCTGCCCCAAAAAGTCATGGTCTTTTCTTTACAACTGCATGTTGTTACTCTATTGTCAAAGGAAAACACACACACACACATATATATATACACATGCCCAGGATCAGGTCCGGAATCCCGGACCTGATTAAAATACGGACCCAAAATTTAATTTTTCATTTTTTTTTTCAAAACAACTAATAAAAAATATATAGTTATTTTTGTTATTGAAAAAATTTGTTAATACACTGTTTTGGATATGATTTGAATACATATAACAAACAGTGTTGTACAGTCGGTACAACACTGTTTGTTATATGTATCCAAATCATTCCCAAAACATTGTATTAACAAATTTTTTCAGTACCAAAAATAACTATACATTTTTTATTAGTTGTTTTGAAAAAAAAATGAAAAAAAAAAAATTTGGGGTCCGTATTTTTTCAGGTCCGGACTTCCGGACCTGATCCTGCCTCTCTCTCTCTCTCTCTCTCTCTATATATATATATATATATATATGCATGAGGAAAGCATTGCAATGGCAGCACACAGAATTCTGAAACACATTGTTTTACATATTCATTCATTCATGCATTCAATCTTCAGGTATTGATGAGCTCTGGATTCTAAATTATTTTTGTTCAACATCCACGGCAGTTGACATCACCATCCATTTATAGAAAGCAGCCACAAACTCCTGCTTGGTTAAGAACGTTAATAATCCTAGAGTAATATTTATGTTGTCATAATAAATATCACACTTATTACTTTCATGACATAAATATTATATGAAATTTTATGCAGTTTTCTTTTAATTGTGTTGTCATATCTTTACCCTCGTCCTAACTTTCTATCTACAAAAATTAATTTCTTCCCTAATTTAGGAGAAGGAATGGTGAGACACAAACTGTACCAAAAAATACAAATGCAAAATTCACCAACTAAATAAGAAACACTTGTTGCTTGTTCTCACACTCTTAAATTTGCCCTACTTTTTTTTTCTTGGTACCATTAAGATTACATTTCATTCAACTGGGGAATGAGGAGATTTGATTCTACGATCTCTGTTATATAGAGGCGTGGTGCTATCATCTGAGCTGAGCCTCACGGTAAATTTGCCCTATTTAATCTTAGGGTTAAATTTACTATTTATTTTTGTTCACTAGTCCTTGCCATGACCATATTCTGATCTTCCTATCCATTTTTGCCACGTTTTGAATAGTGAATCAAAAATGATAGGCGCCAAAATAATGATGAATAAAGACTTCTGTTAGTCTTGTTGTAGACCCCCACGTGGTTTGTATACATTATGTGTCAATAGCCCGCGACCGCAAGAATGCAAATAATCCAGAATACTCCAATTTATTAGCATAGGGTGGAATATGATTAGAAACACAAATGTGAGATGAAAGTTATGGGATCAATACCAACGGAATAAGATCTTTAAATGCATAAAAAAAAATAATGAACTGTCATAAAAAAACAAAACTAATAATCTCAATTAATTAATAAAATATTTTTGTTGATAAATTATAGAAAACATATTTATAGTACTACACTGCTTTTCTATGACTAGTTAAAAAATAATAATTAAACTCTAAAATTAAATAAACTTATCAAAACTAAAGCCAAAATATTAATGGGCCAACTATAAATTAAAGGTTAACTGCATATGACCCCAATTAATTAAATCATGCAAATTTTTACATTTCATACTCCAAAATATAAAATCTCCATTCAGGGTTCTCGAGGTAATTCGATCCTCTCAAAATCCACTCTCATGTTATTTTTGACCAGAAAAGTGGTCGGAGTTGCCACGTGTTCTGATAGAGGAAGTATAAATACGATTTGACAATTTTTTTTTATACATTTAACCGTATAAATTTATTTAAATTTGTATAAATTATTACCTACTAAAAATTGAATAATATTAAATTAGTATAATACAAAAATAAAAAATCTCATCATCTTTTCAATCCCTTTCAATCAAAAGTTCCAAACCAATTTACAAGCTCAAACTCAAACTAATCCAAAATTAAAAACATCAAACTATCAACAAATAAGAACATTACCATTGTTTCTCTCTCTAGAATTCTAAATCCAAAAGAAAAAAGAGACGAAGAAGATCTAATCAAATCCCCCAAATCAATCACACCCTTCTCAAAATTAATTCAAGACCATGTCTTCATAATACATCACCCAAGACTCATCCCCGTACATAGCTTTTGTGACGCCCCTATACTTGAATACTTGCTACTACAGGTATGGTGGTCACTATACACTTATTCAAAGTCTATTATACATTATTATACATTCACTAGTTTACATCAAGTATAATAATACAACCCAGATCTTGCTTACAAAATATGAACTAATACAATAGTTCTACATTACCACCTCATTAATTATTTAATTAAACAATACAAAATTAATTATTTATTCTTTCTTGTTGGCTTTACCCTTCCCTTTATCTTTTACATCCGATCCTTCAGGTTCCTTAGACTTAGCTGAAAACATGAAAATTTGATGAAAGAGTAAGCAACTAATTTGCTTAGCAAGTATATAAAATATCAAGAATTGAACGATAAGGAAATTGAATAATTGAATGCAAATTTAATCAGAATAATAAATGAGAAATAATAATTAATACAATGATGAACAGATTTAAATTGACTAGCATCAAATAAATTTTTTTTTCTGAACTGAGTGGTCACAGGGACCAAGAACGTAAATGTCCCACAATTATATAAATTGCTGACTCTCCATCTCCACAGGCACTTTAGGGGATCAACCTATTGTACCATATGTTATGCACAACATTATCTCCATAAGTCGAATTTTTCGACAATAATATCCCCTTTTATAAAATAGGGTTGTTCAACTCAGTTTGAGATTCCGCCCAAAATAATTGATTTGGAAAATAAAATAATATAACTTCTTAATTTTAGAGTAAGCCGAAACAATGACTTTCTCAGTAATATTTACAATAATTTAGAGTTCAACAATTCTTACAAATATATTCTGAAATTTAATATCACATGATAACAATTAACTTGAACGAAATATTCAAAATTCAAGGAACTTTTATCATAAGCAAATAGATGCTTAAGAAACTTGTACAAAAGAATAAATTTGTACAAGTTTGAAAACACTTGCAATAATTCAGAAACTTGCACAAAATAATAAATTAAAACAAGTTAGGAACTTACTCAAACTAAGAGAACTTGCACAATATACAAAGTTTGTGTAATTTAGAAAACTTGCCTGTTTTTCGTTAACTATTTTCTAGCTCAATAAATAATTTCTACAATTGACCTACATCATTATTCATAAAAGGCCAAAAATATTAATCTATCATTTCTTCATTTTTAATTATTTTATTCTTCTTTAAGGATTACCCGAATTCTTAATTCATAATTTATCGGGTACTACAATTATATATATATATATATAATATCACAAAAAAAACATACCCTTTTTCTTCTCCTCCTAAATTGAACCGTGATCACTCTTTTTTTTTACTTTCTCTATTTTCACGTCTCTGATCCTCTCTCTATTTTTCCTTCTTGTTAGTATGAGAGATTTGTATCTAAATATATAGTTGGAAGAGAAACGTGTATACAGATATATGTATATACAACTAGCTAGCTTATCATTTAATATACATCTTACTAGCTTTATAATTAAACAACTAGCTCATTATTTATTATATATAGATATATGTTTGTCTGGTTAAGGAGGAAACATGTATGCTATATATATATATATATATATATATATATATATATATATATATATATATATATATATATATATATATATATATATATACTAACTAGCTCATTAATTGAATGAGTAGGAGAAAAAAATTTGTATACGTGTAAGGCTATATATAATATAATATAATATATAACTAGCTTAATAATGGAGCTAATTCATTACATATATATATATATATATATGTGTGTGTGTGTGTGTGTGTGTGTGTGTGTGTGTGTGTGTGTGTGTGTGTATGATTGGTGATCAAATAGGGAAAGAAAAGAAATTCAAAAAAACGTGCATGCCTAACTTTTGAATCTTTTTTTTAATATATTAAATTACTATAAACTACAAATTCATCTTATTAAAAATAAATGTACATTTTAAAACTTTTTTTATATTGACTGAATGTCTCGAATGTTACAGCTTTTAATGGCGGTTGTCTGTAAGTATGCAGAAACGAAATCAAAGATACAATCAAATTGTAAAACGCAGCGAAAAATGGAATTAAAAATTTCTGCAATTTCCCATGAAGCACCTTATGCATAACTATTAATTGAAGAAGAAATACAAGAGATTATACCTTTGTAGATCCAACTCTTGAACCGCTACAAGATCAACTCCTTGATTTCTTCAAGCTCCTCCAATGTCTCCAAATTCAAGAATCAAACATAGCTACAAAGTGTATGTAGCACTCTAAAGGTGATCCACCAAGAAATGATTATTGAAGAAACAAATTATGATTTTCTAGAAATCTTGGATGGCTAATCCTACGTGTTCTTCACTTCATAACTCTTAAGATTTCAAGAACACTCGTAAGATAACAAAATCAATTTCTCAAATATTATGATACTTACAATTTGATGATACTTACACGTATACATATTCTCCTAACCCTTAAGATTAATATGAATGCTTCCTTTCTCACTAAATACATGTTTCTTACATAATCAACATTAAGCAAGAAAATTACATTAGTCTTTAATTTGCATTTCATTTGCATTTGCATTTCAATTAATAAGACTAATTCTCACTCCTAAACTCTTTAGGAATTAATGTATTAATTCAATTCCCAATCTAATTAGGAATTAAATAACAATAATAATAATAATAAGATTTCTCTTATTAATTTATAATTCAATATTTCTCCAAATACATAATTATAATTAATATTAAACCATTCAATTTATTCCACTAATATATTAAATACTTAATTTATTATCATTAAGCCACTCATTTCTAAAATAATAATTTTCTTTTGCGGTGTGACCCTTTAGGTTCAATATTATGCCGGTTGTAAAATAAATAAATTAGAACCATTCTAATATTATTTATAATGAATTAAACTCCTTTAATTCATTCATAAATAAATAATATTTATTTTACATCATGAGAGACACCTTACGATAATGTATCATGACTATTCGTATAATATGAAATCAATGTTGAATCACATAGAACCTATTTAGTAGTAGTTACCGTATAATTCAATCCTTTTACCATACAATGTCCCGATTAAACATAAGATACTGACAAGTCTTATTTATTTAATCATATACATTTCGATTTAAGAATGCATAACTCTTATTAATGTAAATTAGAAACTCCTTTCTAATTTTCATTCAACCATGGCCAGGGATTTTCGAGCTGTTATTTATTAAATCGCATAGGACATTTTCTCCCTTTATTAGAAGTGGTAGATCCTTTGTTGATCATTCACCTAACTCCATGTCTACTTTATTATACCCGTACATACCCTATAACATACTATAAAGTATTAAAGAATATGACAAAGTATAACTCAGAATACACAAGTTACTATGATGATCTCAAATCCAATGATCATTTGTACTACTATCACTTTAAGAACTCATATTGACAGGTGAATAAAACTCTATTAGGGTTTTTGAAGCGAGTCACGTTCAGTGAACTTATTCTCCAATAAGTACCTGCATACTTGCTTTAGTGTCTCCACACAAATGATTATGGGATCAATCATCATTTTCAAAAGATCAAGCATAATATGTACTAATCTATTCGGAATCAGTAACCCCATATTAGTGATCCATCGATTAGGAACATTTTAGTTTTTTAGCTATCTTGAATTTAGATCTCATTGGCATGATCTCATCATGATTCTAAAAGTATTGCTCTAAAACTATGAGTTTATCACATTTATTAATTCAACTACTTAACATGGATAAAATATGCATTTGATTCTTTTATTAATAATTGAATAAAATTACAAAATAAATACTTATCACATCAAATGTGATTGGCTTGAGGGTATATTAGTTTCATTGTGCTATGTATATAAACCAACTCCTTTACTCTTTTTCATGTATGCAAATATTAATGAGACAATCTGCAACTTTCATTATAGAGTTCGATGAATTTTTGGGGATGGGAAATAAGACTGTGACGAAAATGAGACAGGGATAATGTCAGGAAAAAGGAAGGAGACGGGGATGGATACTTATTCCTTTTTCTTGATCGGTGAGTAGATTTGGTGTTCAGTGAGAGATTTCCATCTATTATAATAGATTTTAAGTGTTTTGATTTTCGCTTTGGTTGTTGTTAGTTTTAATTTTTTTTTATCCTTTTTGCTCTTCTATTCGTGTTAACTGCTAGAATTGGAGTTTGCTTTGAGATTCGAGATAAATTGGATTTAGAATTTTGAGACGGGGAAGGAAGTAAGGACGGCGACGGCAACATGGAAGACAATAGGGAAGGTCATCTTAATCATGTATTGGTAAACTCATACCAACATAAAAGCTGCCAATACAGTAACAACATCAACTTGAAATATCTTAATGGCAGAAAATTAACCCATCAGAAAATGTAGCCACCTTACCACCTTAAACAATGGATTTTATGTTGACAAGTGAAGAAAGACCAAAATTAGAAACAAATCTGGCAATTAACCTACTGCAGCACATTTAACTACTACTTACAAACAACATTCAACTACTACTTACAAACAAGACCACACGAATAAAAGAAAAACACTACATTAATAAATACCTCCTAATATACCTGTGAGTGCTTTCTTCCAATCCTTCAATCCGATTGCAAATCTGCAACAAATATTTTAAATTTATCTCTAACCCACAAATTATCCTATTCCTTTCTACCTTTTTTATTCTTCTTTTCTTTCCGTTGTGCTTCTTTCACGTGAAAATCTTCATTTTCTGGTAAGAAAATACTAGGTTGAACAATAGAATTTGTCTCTGATAAACTAGTTGAAATTTTCTGTTCCATTCACCGATAGCCTCTTCCTCAGGTTAAAACAATTTTATATATTATCATAATGGGTAGACGACAAGATTTCAAACTCCAATTACACAATTCCCCTGGTTTGCCCCGCATACATCTTGCCATGACTCAAATTATTGAATCTACACATCACATGTACCTAAAAAATTCATATTCTTTACAAAGGTAGCAGGGACGGATGCATTGCAAGGGCAGCATAGGCAGCTCACTTTTTTTAGGGTTAATAACAAAACGGTCCCCTCAAGTTTGGACGAAAATTAATTTGATACTCAAAGTTTGGGAATCTTCAATCAATACCGCTAAGTATTTTAAAATAACAAATGTGTTCGTTTTGGTCGGACCGACCAATTTTTCGCCGAAAATTATCACTTGTCAATTTTTTATTTTTATTTTTTATGTATTATACTTTTTAAATGTATGCATACATGTATTATAATTTTATACAAGTATATACACTCCAAAAAATTATTATAATTTAAAATAAAATATTAAAATACCAATTAATTAAACAAATAGAGGAAGAGGAGCAGATAGAGGAAGAGGAGAAGAGAGAAACCAAGGAAGAGGAGAGAGGAGAGAGAAGGCGGAGGAGGAAAGAAGAGAGGAGAGAGAAAAGGAGGAGCATATGAAAGAAAAAGCGAAAGAGTAAAGTAAGGAGAAAGAAAAGGAAGAGAGAGAAATTTGATTAAAAAAAAGAAAAAATAATAAGAAAAAATAAAAGAATCTATTTGATTTTTTGATTTTGTTATTATTTTGTAATTGCTTTTTTTATAAATAAATTATGCTATTGTTTTTAATTTTGTCTTCTTGTCATTGATGTTTTATTTATTTAATTTGTTTTTATTTTAGTTTCTTTTTTAAAGAGATTTTATGATTTTAATATTAATTTTTTTTATAATTTTTGTATTTATTTTATATTTATAGATTTCATGAAAATATTTTATAAATAATAAATTAAATATAGATATAATTTTCCTTTGAGTGACACATTACCTCTATCTACAAATAAAATATTTTCATGAAATCTATAAATACAAAATAAATAAAAATTTATAAAAAAATCAATATTAAAATTATAAAATCTTTTTAAAGAAGAAACTAAAATAAAAATAAATTAAATAAATAAACATCAATGACAAAAAGACAAAATTAAAAACAAGAGCATAACTTATTTATAAAAAAAAGCAATTACAAAATAATAACAAAATAAAAAAAATCAAATAGATTCTTTTTATTTTTTCTTATTTGTTTTTCTTTCTTTTTTTTTATCAAATTTCTCTCTTCCTTTTCTTTCTCCCTCCTTTACTCCTTCTCTTTCTCTCTCATCTACTCCTCCTTTTCTCTTCCCTCCTCTGCTTCTTTCATTCTCTCCCCTCCTAGTCCTCTTTTTCTCTCTTCTCTTCCTGGGTTTTTCTCTTCCCCTCTTCCTCCATTTGTTTAATTAATTGATATTTTAATGTTTTATTTTAAATTGTAATAATTTTTTGGAGTGTATATACTTGTATAAAATCATAATACATGTATGCATACATTTAAAAAGTATAATACATAAAAAAAATTGACAGGTGGCAATTTTCGGCGAAAAATTAGTCGGTCCGGGCCAAAAGGGACACATTTGTTATTTTAAAATATTTAGAGGTATTGATTGAAGATTTCCAAACTTTTGAGTATCAAATTAATTTTCGTCCAAACTTGGTGGGACAATTTTGTCATTAGCCCTTCTTTTTTTTATAGGTAAACTTGAGGGACAGAATTTATAAGTTAGTAAACTCAAAGGGGCAGATTAAAAAAAAGTTAAACTTGGTGGGGCAAAAAAAGTCCATTATAATCTAATTCTTCAAAGCATGCTTACGGCCTTACAGAGAGTTAGAAGCCAAAAGGGGCGAGAGCTTGACATTAAAAAAAAACTCTTCTTCTCCACTTCTACTTCACCACTTATTGCTTGGCCAAAAGCATCCGACCACCGCGAGTCAACGATTTCTCCTCTTCTCAGCCGCGACCTCGTCTCCTCTTCTTATTCTATTGAAGTCACTACCCCGCGTCAGCTCGCCCCTTGCACATATGAGATTTAAAAGGTAACAAAATTAGGACTTTTTTATTTGATAATTTAATTTTTGTAATTTTTGAATTTGTTGTTGGTTGGGGACTTGGGGTTAAACTCAATTCAATTTATTTGATATATTTGTTGTATTGAACTTAAGAGGTAGCTAATTAGGGCTTCTTCTTTTTTACTATTTTTTTTATTTGATAGTTTAAAGTTTATATTTATTTAAATTTGTTGTGGGTTGGGGTTATAAATTGAATTCATGGTCTGCTATTCAGGACACATTCTATTTAACCAAGGTACAGTCCTTTTCTTTGCGTTGATTATGTTTTTAGTAAAATTTAGTTTAATGGGTCTTAATATCTTTTATCTCCTTTTGTATTTTTTGGATGGCGGAATGATTGTTTTTTTACATATAGTGAACTGAGAATGAAATAATTTAGGGTTAATTTGGATAATTAGATGTATACTTTCGGATTTCTTATGTGTTTTACTTGATTTTATTTGAATATAGAAAGCAAATTTGGTTTGAGGCTTTGTGCATATGATTGAAATTGTAAGTGTTTGGGGAAACAATTAAGTTGAACTATGAAAGTAATCGAAGTAAGTTTCTAAATTCTATCTAAATGTTTATTTATTTTGAATTTTTTTTTATTTTAGGTAATGATTTATGAATATTTATTTATTGTATATTATAGAATTCTATGTACGTTGCATAAAATAATTGGTCTCAAAGGGGTTGTTGACTTGTTTTATATATATATATATATATAATGTTATTACTTGTTATATTAACAATATTGTAACCAAATACATGGTTTTACATACGTAACCGGTCGAAAAACACAAAATTATCTAAAAAAATTGGCTCGGGGGCGCAGCCTCCGAACCCCTGCCAAATTCGTTCTAAGACCAAAATTTGTCTCTGCTGGATTTGATTCCTGGATTCGTCCCTGAGAGGAAGGTATAAGAAGTCACTTGAAAATTTCATATTCTCTACATAGACCAGTGTAAGAAATCACTTTCAAACAAAATCGCGTCTTTTTTACATTCTCAAAAAAATTATTATTATACTGGCCAAGGAACAAATGTAAGCTTTTATGAACTTAATGATACTCTTTATCTCACTTTACCATAATGGTGTACGCCTAGAGATAGGAGGTTATAAACAAGTAGCTTGCGGAGTGGATAAAAGTCATACAGGATGATTGCTAATATACAAACATGATGCATGACGCATCACTCTCATAACTCAAACCACCAAAAAGATAATAATGCAAATCAATACAAGCATAAAATTCTAAAATACATTGCTAATATCATTATGATATAAATCAATACATTGCTAATATCAGAATGATTCTACTCAATGAACTCTCATTAACATTCTCTGCCTGTGCATATAAACATAAAATTCTAAAATTTCCTAGCATCCCATGATTACTACAATTCTGAAGCCCACTTTGTTAAAAAAAATACAAATCAATACAAAAATATAGATATACAAGTGTTGTTATAGCAATCTCAGTTGCACCTGTGGGTGAATCACTATCATCATCTACACTTGGATCCTGAGTAGCATCATCATTTGATGCTCCAGTTCTACATTTAAACAAATAGCAAAGTCAAATTTAAACAAATAACAAAGTCAATTTTAAACAAATAGCAAAGTCAAAATAAGTAAACTTGCTTACCGATTATTAAGCACCAGGCAGTTTCTTTTATTGTGTGTCGCACTAACTTTGTCACATCCATGACAACGTCTACCTTTGGGAATTTTTGTTTTCCCCAAAGCCCTTTCTTTACCACCCTTCAGCCTTTTGTCACACCCTTTTGCTCGCACTTGATTCGGCTCAATGTAACTATGTTCATAAGTACAAGTCATGTTAACTAACTTGGATACACTCATTCCACAACACTCCATTTCATTGTTTCTTTTAGAACCATTCTTCCCAATAATTTGATTGATCTTTTCATCCACATTACCTAAACATTCTTTTAAAACATTTGTGGCTTCTTTATTTGTGAGAGCTCTATCAATCAAATCTAAAGAATGTTGAATCAATTGACTCTGTAAGAGTAAATATGGCTTGTCATCTTTTATTGCCACACCATTATCATCAATTACACCACTTGATTTTGCCTTCTTTGTCTACCTCTTCAAAATGTATTTTGTAGGCAATTTGTCAAGATCATGATACTTATTCAAGTAAGCTATCATATGCCGACATAAGATTCCCACAAACGTTTTGCAAGTGCATGTTGCATAATCCAAATATTTGTCATAATGAATTTCTCTTACTTTAAACTTGTTGACACTCCTTCGGTAAATCTTATATACATGGTAGTTGACATCCTCCTTCATAAGTTCAAACCTATAATTTAAGCGCTCACACAACTCATCTTCAAATTTATAATATATAGATTGTGTATAAATGTCCACCATTTGAAATAAGAAGTCAGGGCCAATTTTTATTTTCGGCCTCTCAATCAAATCTTTGTTATCTGAAACCAACTCTACATGTCGTTGATGCTGAAGACCAAATTGAATCATAAAATCCACTAAAAATTTTCTTTTAGAAACAAATTTTTGAAAAATCAATGAGAACTCTCCGCTCGTTGGCTACTTAACATGTCGGCTGAGAAAACATGATTCACATGTGCGGGTACCCATCTAGAACGGATGTCATACATTGATTGTAGCCATTTAGTAGCATTCAACCCACTTTTCTCCACTAGTTCCATCCAAGTGAAGTCAAACTCTTCCACAGATTCTGAATTCCAAATGCAATCTGAAAACTCTTTATATATAATAAGCACTGAATTTTACCAAGTCAATCTTCTCTGAAAATTTAGTCAAAATGTGCCAACTACAATACCTATGAAATGTATCAGGAAGGATATGTGAAATGACATTTGTCATAGTCGGATCCTGATCGGTGATAATCATCTCAGGAGCATCACCTGACATTGCTTTTAAAAAACACTTAAAAAGCCAAACAAAAGTATCTATGGTCTCATCACTTAAAAAAGCACAACTAAATACAGTAGTTTGACCATGGTTATTAACCCCCATTAGTGGTGCAAATATCATTCCGTAATAATTAGTATTGTATTGGCATCAAAAATGACAACATCGCCATAAAATCTATAAGCCCATCTAGAAGTTGCATCGGCCCAAAAACAACGAGTAATCCTTTTTTTATCGTCTGTGCCAATTGTAAAAGTAAATGAAGGATTCTTTTGTTATTCTAACTTTAAGTACTCATTCAACATATCGCCATCATGTCCCTTCAACTCATTACACTTGTCTCTTTCAAAGTTATACAAATCTCGTTGCGTGCAACCAATATTTTCAAACCCTCCCACCTGCACTGCAAGAAATTTGTATTGTTGACATTGTGGTATATTTACTATGTTAAGTTATTGACTCAAAAAATTTTGGGCAGTTGACACATTACGGTGTAATCGTAAAAGATGTCTCTTATATGGGGTTGACAATGGCCCTCCACAATTATAGTAACTACATATAAGTTATTTTTTTACCACTGCAATTCTTGCACTACAATCTTCTTTTGTAGATTCACGTTTTCTTTTTACATCCACATCCGCTAATAATTAGCCCTTTCCTTGCTTATAACACACATACTCCTTCCTACAAATCTCATCGCTTCCCACCCTTTTTTTCTCATTAAACTTTCGCACACTAAAACCAGCATGCATTGCATATGTATTGTAAAAAATGTGAACATCATTTAATGTTTGAAATTCTTGACCTAGCTTAGGCGTAAACTCATCGACTACTTGAGGATAATAGACAAAAGTTTTAGCATTGTTCACATCCAACCCCTCTGCACCCAAGTCATCCCCTTCCATTTCGATTTTCAAATTGTATGTGTAGTCTAAATCCATTTTTGCATTATCCCCACAACTTCCTATTTCATGGTCCGTGTCATCCATTTTTAATAAAGCTAAAAATAATATATGTATGCATAACCAATATAATACTAAGCAATTCTTGAAGGTTTACATAAGAGCTAACCTAACTAAATGATGGATATAAAGAGTATATAAACAGTAAAACAAATACTATTTAAAAAGATGCAGTCTAAAACCTAGAATGCTTGAAGAATTCCACAATTCTTGGTAAACCATTTGGGCTCCTGTGCATAGAGGATTGATTCCTAAGATTGGCAAAAGTCGTTATTTTCTGTTGGATTGAAAACTTCGGAATTGCATTCCTCATTAAGTAGCCTAAATACTATTCAAAAAAAAGGTATTAGTTTAATCAATCTTTTTATATTATTAAGAGTAATACAGGAGCCCAAATGGTTTACCAAGTTTGTGGTCTAAAGCATTCTGTTCATTCTTGTTTTTAAGGTTTAAAAGAATGATTAGTCCACATGCACATAGAGCCTTATTCTTAAGTAAGAAAACTGTGAAAACATTATAACCTGGACTATCAAAACATAGCTAAATTCGCAATCTTTTCACATCTGTGGGATCAGGTTATGGATATGATGGTTTGTTATAAAGCAATAATTGGATATGGAACCTAGGGAATGGCAAGTCTATCAGATTCTGGTATAATATATGGACAGGGGATATTGCATTAAATGAGCAATTTTCAAGACAGTTTAAACTAACGGAGGAGAAGAAAGCCATTGTTGCTCATGTTTTACGAAAAGAAAGGGATAATATTATTCCTCATTTTTATGGAGAAGAAAACTTTTTGATTGCGAGCAAGAAAATGTTAACAGTCTTGCTTCTTTGATTAACAATATTTTTTTGCAAGAACATTGTCGTGACCAATTGTTATGGAATCGTGGATACAATGGCCAATTTTCTGTGAAGGCATTCTACGATTAAATTGAAACATGTGAAAAAATTCAAATTAAAAAATGATAGCAAAGAGATTAAAACCAAATCAGAACAATACAACCCGAGATTAAAAAAATAACAAAAATGATTAATTCAACAAAAAATAACATGACGAATCAACTGAAAAAATACAACCTAAATTCCTTTTAAAAAAAATAAACCCACTTAAAAAATCCAAATATCAAAGAGACAACAAGGGGTCATATAAAACCTAGAAATCATCTAAGGTCAACACCCAAAAAGAGTAGATCGGAAAATTGCAGCAAATCTTCATAAAATACAGTTGTAATGACGAAAAATAGTTAATGGTTTACTGAATCGAAGTCGAGATCTAGGCGTTTGTCCTCTGATTCCTCTGATTCAACCTCTCCATGTTGCTTGCTGCAATTTTTTGAGCTAGGTTGGTTTTGTTTTGGATAGAAATAGGGGGATGATGCTTAGTTTTGTTTTCGATGTTTGTCCTCTGATTCCTCTAATTCGACCTCTCCGTATTGCTTACTGTAATTTTTCGAGCTATGTTGGTTTTGTTTTGAAGAGAAATAGGGGCATGATGCTCAGTTTTGTTTTAGTTGGAAACATGTAAGGAGAGAGAAACGAAAAAGAAAAAATAAGGAGACTTTAAATAGGTATGTCACTTAAGAGCGTATGCTTAAAATCCCTTATATATATATATACAAGACGGATCTCCAACATACCTCTTAAACGACATACCCAACATACCCCCCTTTAGCGACGGACCGGGCGACGGTTTGGTCTATCGCCATAGGTCCGGTCCGTCGCTAAAGCCTTTAGCGACGGACAACTTTGGGCAACGGACCCGTCGCTAAAGGCTTTAGCGACGGACCGGACCTATGGCGACAGACCAAACCGTCGTCCGGTCCGTCGCTAAAGGGGGGTATGTTGTTTAAGAGGTATGTTGGAGATCCGGACCGTATATATATATATATATATATATATACACACACACACACACGTCGTCTGTTTTCTAATAGCTAAAAACCTTTAAGTTAAATTAAATAAGCTTTTGAAGAAAGTATCCAACAAATCCTTGAGTCCTACTTTAGTTGTTAGTTTTATTTTGTCCTCCTGCGAGATTAATAGCAAATTTTAAATTGATTGAATATGCATATATACCTGTTAGATTATATCTTAAAAAATTTATGTGTGCTAAAGCTTGGAAAAAGTAATTAAGACAACTAGCACTAAACAAAACGAATTATGGGGATTGTACATTAAATCTGTTTGGCTAACTGATAATCTTAATCAGAGATTTGCAGAGCCTGTATACTGTACAGTATGAATTCAACAAATTTCTACTAATCCTAATTTTTATGGGTTTTCACCTTCTGTGTTCTTTTTATGTTATCATAAAATGTTGTATATAATTCGTCCATAACTGTATATAAGTTCTGATATCCAGGATTTTTTATCATGGTCACTTTTATAATTAAAAATAATTAATAGTTAAAAATTATAATAATTAATATAATTCACCAAATATAGAGTTTATTGAAAATACATTAATCATTATAAAATTATTTTTTGAGGCCTAATTTTTTGATTTTTTTTACAATGCCTCATTTATAGACTTGAGTAGAATTGGATCGGTGACATTTACTAGTTCTGGATTCGTAAAATATTTATGAATATTTTTTGCATCTTATTAACAAAATAGAAGTAAATACAAAAATAAATAAATAAATAAAATCAAGTACAATTAAAAAAAAGGAAAAAAAGAGCCATACTCCTAAAGAAATATACTCCATATATAATACATATATATGTGTGTGTGTGTGTGTGTGTATTATATGCATTAAAATAATTTAGGTCAAATATACTTAATGCCAAATCAATTATTCACAACATATTTTATATGTAAATCAGTAAATAAGATCAATTTAAGACAATATACTAGACAAATTAGAAAAGGAGAAAAACCTAAAATTTAGGAAAATTGAAATTTACAAAAATATATCATAGAATTTAAGAAAAATTGAATATTATAGAAAAGAAGTATCAATATAATTACAGTTTAAAATTTTAATTAAAATTGAAGATAGTACATTTATTTTTTGAATTTAAAATGCAATTGAATTTTATACAAATTATAAGTACTTGAGACTCCATTTTTGTACGAGCTGTGATTTTTTTATTTTTATTTTTTTCCTTTAAAGAGTGGTCACACTTTGCATGGCCCAACCCAGTCCTCTCATAGTAGGGCTGGCTGCTTTCACAAATTTCTATAAATGAGATAATGTTACAGGAAGAAAAGCAAAGAAAGATCTTTCTACGTACCCCTCGGCACACCAAAACCCGTCACTCACATTTTAAAATATAAGATCAGTTATTTTTGTAAAATCTTTGTATTTTATAAAGATAAGTAATTTTATATTATGAAATAAAACAAGTAATTTTATACTCCAAAACTATATAAGATTGTATTATTTATTTTTCAATGTGATATTCCTTCTCCTCACGTTTATATAACTTGTATAACACTACAAGAAAAGTGCTTAAGTCCGACGGAATTATTTTCGACGGAATATAGTCCGTCGAAAATAATTTTATTCCGACGGAATATTCAGACGAAAATAATTCCGTCAGACATATTGTAATTTCGACGGAATTTTGTCGGAATAATGCTACCCCAAAGGCGGCAACATTTCGCGCCAGCACGAATTATAATTTCGACGGAATATATTTATTACCGAGAGAAAATCCGTCGGAAATAAGATAAGCCCGAGGGAACTAATTTCGATGGAACTTCCGTCGAAAATAGAGAGTTTGTAATTAGGGATATCAGACCCGTTTCTTCTTCATTTCTTTCTCTCCATTTTCTCTCTCTAGCGGCGGCGACCAACCTTCCTCTCCTCTCCGTCTCTCTGTCCGACACCCTCCTCCCTCCGTCGATCCTTTGTCGGAGTCCTCCTCTCTCTCTCTCACACACACACACACACAATAGATCCCTAATTAGGGGCAAACCCTTATCCCTGTCACTAGCGAATTTGGCTTTCCGGCGGCAACTGGTGGCAATAATACTCTCTCTCTCTAACATTCAAATCAAGTGAGGTACACAATTTCAACATAAATTAAGTTGTGTTAAGGTTTGAATATTATATAGGTTATATATATGCAACTGATTTTGGGGCTTAATTTAGGGTTTAATTTGTTTTGGTTTGAAACTGATAAAGTAGGCTTCATGTTCAATTTGGGTTTGATATTTAATTTAGGGTTTAATTTGTATTAGTATACGTTTGATACATATATAATTAATGTCCATAATTTGATATTGAGGAGATGAATATATATATATATATATATATATATATATATACACACACACACACACACACATGTTCATCAGTACTGTATTTGGCTTTGATTATAAGGTTCAAGTGCACCATGTTTGTATCAATTTGGGTTATATGTTCTACTTTGTATGAAGTTAATGAATGTATACTGAGCATACGAATTTGGGTTATATTTACACTTACTGAATGTGCTATTTCCGACGGAATTCCCGACGGAATTTCTGTCAGGATTATTCAATTATTCAATTGCAAAATTTGTGGGCCCTGCATGTATTTATGTATTATTTAATTAGTTTTCCAATATTAAAAGAAACTAAGTAGCATTTACTTAGTTTTGCATTACTAAATAAAATAAAATAATATAATAATATTAACTAATTTTAAATAATATAATATAAAATAATAAAATCAAATAACATAATTAAATTAATTTAATCAAATAATATGATATAATATCATATAATACAAAATAAAATAATTTAAAATTTAATATTAAATTAAATTAAACTAAAGTAAATTAGATTAAATAATATAATATAATATAATAACATATAAATTAAATGGAATGAAAATAAAATAAAGTAAATTACTTAATATAATATAGTATAATACAAAATAAAATAAAGAAAATAAATAAAATGAAATATCTTATTTAAAATAATTAAATAAATTAGTTAATTAAATAATTTACTACAAAATAAAATGAAATAAAATAACTTAATTATAATTAATTAATTAATTAAATTAAATTAAATAATATAACATAATATAATACAAAAAAATGAAATAATATAACTTAATTAATATTAATTAATTAAATTAAGTTTAATTAAAGAAAATTAAATTAATTAATTAAATAATATAATACAAAATAAAATGAAATAAACTAACTTAATTAATATAAATTAATAAATTAATTTTATTAAATTAAATTAAATTAAATAATATAACATAATATAATACAAAATAAAATGAAATGCATTAAAATAATAAAAAAATTATAAAAATATAAAATAAAATAATCTAAAATAAAGTCAGTTTACCATAATAAATTAAACTAATTACATAAATTAAAAATAAATAAAATAAAATTTTTATAATGAATTAAAACTAAGCAGCATTTACTTAGTAGAACTGCTACATACAATGAAGTCCAAATATTATATTTTAATTCAAATAAATAGTTTTCGATAAACTATGATAGTGAACATCTATCATTGGAAAAATAAACTAAGTAGCATTTGCTTAGTTTTTCACAATTACAATAAACATAATATAATACGTGTGCATGTAGTATATTCATTAAGAGCTTAGAAACCCGTTTGACATTCAGTCATTAGGAGTGAATGTCGAATAGTCCCCAGTCTGGGACTGTTACTGGATGTTATGTCTCTCACTTAGGCTGGTGCCAATGGGTTAGTTACGTTTTTTTTGTTTAGAGGATTTTTCGGCTGTTATCTCTACATGTTCTTCGAGTGCATATTTAGATTAAGTTCTCTTAGTCTATTTCGTGTACTTGGAGACCATGGGGAGGTGCTGCCGAAATTTCCTTGAAACATAAAAAAGCGTGGTCAACGTATTGGCATTAGTGAGGAGACGCATCTAGGAACGGGATAGAAGCCTAACTCCTGTAGAGTGGAGATATATATTAGGTAAACTAAATACATGCATATATATATATATATTCTAATTGGTTATTTTCTTCAAATAAAGATGTCAGCCGACCGGAGTTAGATGTACCGTAGGATACCTATTGATGGGAGGGGATTAGTTGATGCGTACCGTGAAGGGGTGTCCAATTTTATGAACAAAGCAATAGAACATGTTGATGATCCGAACGGAAAGATGAGATACCCGTGTTTCAAGCGTAAGAACATGATATGGAAGACTGTTGATGAAGTTAAATTTGACTTATATTCACATGGGTTTGTGGATGGGTATTCGGTATGGATTCATCACGGGGAATCAGTTGAGTTTAGAGAACAGACAGATAGTAGGGTAGACCAATCGGATCACGGGGATTCGCAAGCAGATAACTATGACATTGATAAGTATAAAATTTGTTATGTTTTTATCTCTTAATATCTAGTCTTTTATACTTATTTGGCACCTAAATGTACTCACTATTCTTATATTTTGATTTAGGTTGCAAATGGAGCCATTAAATGAAAACTGTGTTATTGCCACACTTTTGGATTGTTTTGAAATTCGTCTGTCTGCTTGAGGCTCAATTTTATACTTGATCAGGCCTTATTCTCTCAAAACTCAAAGAAGGAAAATTGTAGATCTATTTCTTAGCTTTCCGGATCATCTTGAAACGCCTAAATCGAAGCTCGGATGAGAGAGTTATGACAATTTTACCAACATACGTCAAAGTTGAAAATTTCAGGAAATTAAGCTTTTGGACAGATTGACCTTTGGGGCTTCGGTTGAGATTTGAATTGTGTTAAAGTTCCCAAATGAAAATGTGGTCTTCTTGAAGTTTTTAGTAGACTTCTCAAGCTTTCTATAATGGTATGGTGAGCAAAAATCCGAGTTCATTTGGGCCTCCAAATATTGCTTTTTATACAGCTGATCCGAATCCCGCGTGGAATGGATTTCTGTTCGGACCAGTTGTAGAATTTGGGCCATAACTTGAGCTTCCCAACTCCAAATCAGGTGATTCAAAAGCCCAAATTCATTAGAAACTCCAGGGCTACAACTGTTCTTCTTTGCTCAAGTCCAAATTCGGCAGTCTACTAATTCAAAATCAACTTGCAAGCTGCTGATCAGTTTTGGTGTCAGATTTTGACTTCTTATGAGGAGCACGTTTTTGGGTTTTTGATTGCATTAGATGGCTAATTCACAAACTAATACACACCATCTTCTTCATCTTCTTCATCTTCTCCAAATTCTAGTGTAATTAGTAGGGAAAGAGGATCACCTCCATAGTGAGGTTGTTGTCCTCACCCCTTTTATAAATTAGTAGGGAAAGAGGATCACCTCCATAGTGAGGTTGTTGTCCTCACCCCTTTAATAATTCAAGAAAATATTAATTGGACTTAATATGTTAGGCTAGTTCCTTTACTCAGTTCGAAGGGGATGTTGAACCTTGTTTACAGGTAATGGTTTGATTAAGTATAAGCTATTTATTCCTTCTTACATGAAGTTCATTATTGATAATCTATTTTAACTTTTGAATGATATTTATTCCAATTGGTTTAATGTGATCGATTAAGTCAATTTGATTAATTTCATCTGCTAGATTAAGGGATAGTATTACGTGTAATTGATATTGTTCCTAATCACAAGTAGAAATTAGTGATACATGATTTATGGTCAAGCTTTTGAGTATTGCTATGATTATCGGAAGACAAGTTAAATAATCCGAACTTGTGTGATTGTTGCTTGGATTAGTCTAATTCCCTAGTTCTTAATACAACTATTATAATTAAATCTAGAGAGCTTGTTCTAGGTTGTATAATGGTTAGAATCTTGTGAAGAGCTTGTTTCATTAAGTGATAATCTAAGGGGAGTTTCGGGGTAGTTAGAGCTTGTTGCTACCATAGGGCTATTAATTTCATTGAAGGATAAATAATTGTTTTACTTAATTATTCTATTGTTGTAAAAAGGTGATACTGAACCGGGAGAACTGAAATCTTTAATTAATTGGTTATTCTTATCACTTTAAATTTTGTTCTTAATAATTAGTGAAATCAAATTATAAACCCCCCCTCTTTTGGTAAACAAAGAATAATTTTAGACTAATCATTCTCTGTGGGATCGACTCTTACTTGCACTACTACATTAATATCTTTTGCAGTAAGATTTTATTTTTGGGTGTTTGCGACAACACACCAAATTTTGGCGCCGTTGCCGGGGAGTGATTTTAGTTTATTTTTCTTTGTTATCATTATTTTTATCTTTATTTATTATTTTTTTTTTGTACTCAGGTAATTTGAATTTCCTTTGATTGTTTATGTCCAAAACTCGATCTACTAATCAAGGTGATTTAAAGTGTGATCCAGAAATAGAGAGAACCATTCGTAGATTAAGGAAAGTAGTTCGGAATAATTGTGAAGAGAAGGACACCATGGAAGAAACCCGAACTTTGAAGGAGCTTGCGGCCCCTGCTTTGAATCAACAACCTTTATGCATAACCTTCCCTAATCTAGATGTTAATACTCATTTTGAATTAAAATCTGGACTAATACATCTTTTTACCTACTTTTCATGGTTTGGCAGGTGAAAGACCCTCACAAACATTTGAAGGAATTTCATGTGGTATGCACAAGTATGAAGCCTACCGGAGGTAACCGAAGAACAAATCAAGTTAAGAGCCTTTCCATTTTCTCTAAAAGATTTGGCTAAGGATTGGCTTTACTATTTACCCTCTGGAAGTATCACAAAATGGGAAGAGATGAAAAGATTATTTCCTAGAAAAATATTTCCCGCTTCCAAGAGCAGCCAACATTCGAAAAGAAATTTTGTGGTGTGAGGCAGAATAATGGAGAAACCCTATACGAGTATTGGGAACGTTTTAAGAAACTATGTGCAAGTTGCCCCCATCATCAAATTAGTGATCAACTCCTCATCCAATACTACTATGTTGGTCTTTTATCTACAGTTAGGAGCATGATTGATGCTGCTAGTGGTGGAGCTCGGGTGGACAAAAACTCCCGAGGCTGCAAGAAATCTCATTGCAAATATGGCAGCTAATTCTCAACAATTTGGCAGTCGACTTGATTTCACACCTAGGAATGTGAATGAGGTAAAAGTTTCTGCTATTGAACAACAAATTGCAAGTCTAACTTCTCTTATTCGTCAAATGGCTACAGGAAACATGCCAGCAGCAAAAGCTTGTGGTATTTGTTTGTTAACAAATCACAATACAGATGCATGCCCAACACTGCAAGAGGATGATAATATGCAACAGGCAAATGCAGTGGGGAATTATCAAGGACAACCTCAGAGAAAATATGATCCTTACTCTAACACTTACAATTCCGGATGGAGGGATCATCCCAATTTGAGCTATGGAGGTACTAGGCCACCAGTGCAAGGTGTTTTCCCAAATGGGCAGCAAAGTTTTCAACCAGCTCAACCACAGTACCAAACCTAGACAAGCTGCTCCTGTTAATTCTGGAACATCTCTTGAGGACATGTTCAAGGCATTCATGAATCAAACACAACAATTTCAGCAAGAGACAAGGACTTCCATCCACAATCTAGAAAATCAGATGAGTCAACTTGCTACGACAGTTGGTCCATTGGACTCTCAAAGTTCAGGGAAGCTACCTTCTCAAACTATTGTTAATCCGAGAGAGAATGCATGTGCCATAACTTTGAGGAGTGGAAAACAATTGGAAGCACCAAAAGTTACTTGTGAACTTAAGGAAGATAAGGCTAAGGAGGATGCAGAAATATCAAAGGTAAAACCTAACACTCATGTTCAGCTAAAGACTAATCCTTTACCTTTTCCTCCCAGGAATCCTAAAACTTCAAAAAAAGATGAGCAAGAAAAAGAAATTCTAGAAACTTTCAGGAAGGTAGAGGTGAATATTCCTTTACTAGATGCAATTAAGCAAGTACCCAGGTATGGCAAAAATTTTTGAAAGAATTATGCACTAACAAAAGAAAATTAAAAAATGATTGAAAGAGTCATTGTTGGTGAGAATGTATCAGCAGTCCTTCAAAGAAAAATGCCCCCTAAATGTAAAGATCCAGGCATGTTTACAATTCCATGTAGAATAGGTAATACCAGATTTGAGAAAGCTATGCTAGATTTAGGAGCTTCAATTAATGTCATGCCATTATCTATTTTTGCTTCTTTAAATCTCGGTCCTTTGAAACAAACTGGTGTTATTATTCAATTGGCTGATCGTACTAACACTTACCCCCAAGGGGTAATTGAAGATGTCTTGGTGCAGGTGAATGAACTAATCTTTCCTGCAGATTTTTACATAGTGGATATGGATGATGATAAATCCCCAAATCCCGCACATATACTTTTAGGGAGGCCATTTTTTAAAACAGCAAGGACTATGAATTGATGTGCATAATGGAAACCTTAACCATGGAGTTTGATGGTGAAAAGATACAATTCAACATATATGAGGCCATGAGGTATCCTAGTGATATTCACCCTGTTTTTGCTATTGATGTACTTGACTCTTTAGTGCAGAAGTCTTTTGAACAAACACAAAGGGAAAGTTTGGAGGTCGCTATCACCAACAGTCTGGAAATTAGATAAAGAAGAAGAGATTGAGCAAAATCAGGACTTGAAAGAGACTGTAGCTGCATTACATTCTTTACCTAAAACCTCAGCTAAATATGCAGTTTATTCTATTCAATTGCCCAGTTCTCATCAAAAGTTATTACCATCTGTTGTGCAGGCCCCAACCTTAGAAACTGAAACCATTACCTGCACACTTGAAGTATGCATTCTTAGGGAAGAATGAGACGCTACCAGTGATTATCGCTAACAATCTAACCAAAGTACACGAAGATTAAACTGCTCAGAGTCCTAAGGGACCATATAACAGTCTTTGGTTGGACTATAGCAGATATCAAAGGTATCAGTCCTGCTACGTGCATGCATAGAATCCTTTTAGAAGATGGAGCCAAGCCCACTAGAGATGCACAAAGAAGACTTAATCCACCCATGATGGAGGTAGTGAAGAAGGAGGTGCTGAAATTACTTGATGCAGGTATAATTTATCCCATCTCAGACAGTCAATGGGTAAGTCCAGTACAGGTAGTACCAAAGAAATCTGGAATCACAGTCATCAAAAACGATGATAATGAGTTGGTGCCTACACGTATGCAGACAGGATGGAGAGTTTGTATTGATTACAGGAAGTTAAATGCTGTAACTAGAAAGGATCACTTTCCTCTTCCTTTTATTGATCAAATGTTGGAAAGATTAGTTTGGGCATGCTTATTACTGTTTTCTAGATGGTTTTTCAGGTTATAACCAAATTGTGATTGCACCCGAAGACCAAGAAAAGACCACATTCACATGTCCTTTTGGTACATTTGCGTATCGTAGAATGTCCTTTGGACTGTGTAATGCACCAGGTACCTTCCAACGATGTATGGTAAGCATCTTTTCTGATTTTCTTGAAAACTGCATTGAAGTATTTATGGATGACTTCACAATACATGGTGATTCTTTAGATGTATGCCTCGATAATCTGACTCGTGTGCTAGATAGATGCTTAGAAACTAATCTTGTTCTTAATTGGGAAAAGTGTCACTTTATGGTGGAACAAGGTATAGTACTTGGCCATGTGGTTTCAGCTAAAGGATTAGAAGTGGATAAAGCTAAGATAGAAATTGTTACTACTGCTCTGCCTTACCCCGTCAGTGTGCGGGAGATTCGTTCTTTCCTTGGTCATGCAGGTTTCTATCGTAGATTTATCAAGGACTTCTCAAAAATAGCTTTGCCATTGTGTAAGTTGCTACAAAAGGATGTGGAATTCCAATTTGATGACGAGTGCAAGGAGGCGTTTGACAAATTAAAGAAGCTATTGACCTCGGCACCAGTGATACAACCACCAAATTGGAAGTTTCCATTTGAGATCATGTGTGATGCAAGCAACTATGCAGTAGGAGCTGTCTTAGGCCAAAGGGTTGACAAAGTTGTCCATGCCATTTACTATGCTTCTAGGACTCTAAAATGCTGCTCAGATTAATTACACTACAACTGAAAAAGAACTCTTATCTGTTGTATTTGCTTTAGACAAGTTTAGATCATATTTGCTTGGTACTAAAGTTGTAGTTTATTCTGACCATGCTGCTCTCAGGTATTTGCTAACCAAGAAGGAATCCAAACCAAGAATCATTAGATGGATTCTATTGCTACAAGAATTTGACTTGGAGATCAAGGATAAGAAAGGAGCGGACAACTTGGTGGCGGATCACTTGAGCAGGCTGATTAAGAATGAAGAGGCGCTACCATTGCATGATTCTTTTCCAGATGAGCATTTATTTTCCATTGATGAGGCTATACCTTGGTATGCCAATATCGTAAATTACTTAGTGAGTGCCTATATTCCTAGTGAGTTCTCTAAATTCCAAAAAGAAAAGCTTAAGAGTGATGCCAAATATTATATATGGGATGATCCATACTTATGGAAATTTTGTGCTGACCAGATAGTTAGAAGGTGTGTACCTAAAAGTGAGTTTTTATCTATTCTAACTTTTTGTCACTCTTATGCTTGTGGAGGCCATTTTGGACCTAAAAGAACAGCTCATAAGGTTTTGGAATGTGGTTTATTTTGGCCGACTATTTTTAAGGACTCTTATCAGTTCTGTAAGTCATGTGAAAGTTGTCAAAAGACAGGAAATATATCAAGTAGGAATCAAATGCCACAAACACCTATTTTAATTGTTGAAATTTTTGATGTTTGGGGTATTGATTTTATGGGACCATTTCCTGCTTCTTATGGTAATGTTTACATTCTTTTGGCTGTTGATTATGTTTCTAAATGGGTGGAAGCTAAAGCCACCAGGACTGATGACTCTAAAGTTGTTGCAGATTTTATCAAGTCTAACATATTTGTCAAGTTTGGAACGCCAAGGGCCATAATCAGTGATAAGGGAACCCACTTCTGTAATAGGATGCTAGCGACACTATTCAAGAAATACAATGTGATGCATAAGGTTTCTACATCCTACCATCCACAGAGCAATGGGCAAGCTGAGATATCCAATCGGGAGGTCAAGTCTATTTTGGAAAAAGTAGTCAAACCGAGTAGAAAAGATTGGAGTCTGAGGTTAGAAGATGCACTTTGGGCCTATAGAACAGCTTACAAAACTCCAATAGGTATGTCACCTTACAGGTTAGTGTTTGGAAAACCATGTCATCTACCAGTGGAGTTAGAACACAAGGCTTTTTGGGCAGTTAGACAATGTAATATGACCTTAGATTCAGCCGGAGTCCATAGGAAGTTACAGTTGCAAGAGCTAGAGGAATTAAGGAATGATGCATACGAGAGCTCTAAAATTTACAAAGAGAAAACAAAAGCCTTTCATGACAAGAAGATTACTAGAAAGAACTTTGTTGTTGGGCAGAAAGTTCTCCTTTATCATTCAAGGCTAAAATTATTTCCAGGTAAGTTGCGCTCCCGTTGGGTCGGGCCTTTTATTATTACTGACATTTTTAATCATGGTGCAGTGGAAATTCAAAGTCCAAGCACAGGGAAGATTTTTAAAGTGAATGGTCACAGGCTCAAACCCTTCTATGAAGGATATCAAATGGAGAATATTGAGCTGCTGGATTTGGTGGATCCAGTTTATGAAGATTAAGAGGTTTAATGTCAAGCCAATGACAATAAACAAAGGCGCTGCTTGGGAGGCAACCCAAGGGGAGTTCATTTCTTTTTATTTTCGCATTTATATTTCGGTTATGTTGTTTTTCTTTTCTTTGCATTTTACTTTACATTAGAGACAATGTAAGTTTTAAGTGTGGGGGAAGGAATTAGGGTGTTTTAAAATTTAGGGTGTTTTAAAAAAAATATGCAATAAAAAATTAAAAAAAAATTAAGTTTGATTTTGTTAGTTTGAATTTTGAATTTTGTGGGTATATTCTCTGCAAACCCTCACGAGACAAAACTCGTCCACTTGGGGTAACCTTGGGGTTTAAAGGCTTGTTGTACATGCTAAGTGCAATCGTGTTTCCTACGAAAATGGGGTAATTTTTAAAATAAGTCACTTGAGCAATGAGTTAATTTGGATTTTGATTTTTGACCAATGATAAAATCTTGATTCTCGTTGATAACATTTTGGAAAATTTATAGACATTGTGGAGTTTGAATTTGGTTTTCTTTGTTGATTTTTACTTTATTTGAGACCCTTCAATTTCTTTGCACTTATCCCATTGGTCGGCCTAGTTTTAACTTGGAAATGATTTTATTTATTTATTTATTTATTTCGATTGAATGTCGAGGGGAGAAATTCTTGAACTCTATCATTTGTTTGATCATAACTTGAAGTAAACATGAGGTCTTATTTAAGAAAAGGGAAATGATTTAGGCAAAAGTTAGATGTTTGATTTAAAAAAAGAGGAGAAGAAAAAGAAAAATTATGATTCATGTGGTGAAATTGAGATGGAGCGTAAAACGCACTCATTCATAAACACGTGACATGCGAGATGGAGCGTAAAACGCACTCGTTGGTAAGACGGAGCATAAAATGCACTTACCAAAGGAAGAAAAAGCCTATTGATCTCTACTGTTATTTGCTTATGTTAATTGCGAGTAGTGTGAAAATAGGTGTTTAGAGTTTTTCTTTCTCCTTCAAGGCTTTGATTTCATAAATTTTTCTAAGTTTTAATTGGTTTGATACATGTGGATTCACACACACACACGAAGGGTTAAGAGTAGAGTAAGATTGATAAGTAAGCTTGAATTTTAGATGAAGCGGTGTTTTGAAGTTTTTCAAGAGTTACTGTTTTGAATCTTTGAGGTTAATGTTGAAGTTCATTTTAATTTGTGGCTCAAGGTTGTCAAGTTAGATTAGTTGAATTTTTTGTTATAGTTTATTTTTGTTTTGCCCGAGGTCGTGCAAAATATAAGTGTGGGGGAATTTGATAAGTATAAAATTTGTTATGTTTTTATCTCTTAATATCTAGTCTTTTATACTTATTTGGCACCTAAATGTACTCACTATTCTTATATTTTGATTTAGGTTGCAAATGGAGCCATTAAATGAAAACTGTGTTATTGCCACACTTTTGGATTGTTTTGAAATTCGTCTGTCTGCTTGAGGCTCAATTTTATACTTGATCAGGCCTTATTCTCTCAAAACTCAAAGAAGGAAAATTGTAGATCTATTTCTTAGCTTTCCGGATCATCTTGAAACGCCTAAATCGAAGCTCGGATGAGAGAGTTATGACAATTTTACCAACATGCGTCAAAGTTGAAAATTTCAGGAAATTAAGCTTTTGGACAGATTGACCTTTGGGGCTTCGGTTGAGATTTGAATTGTGTTAAAGTTCCCAAATGAAAATGTGGTCTTCTTGAAGTTTTTAGTAGACTTCTCAAGCTTTCTAGAATGGTATGGTGAGCAAAAATCCGAGTTCATTTGGGCCTCCAAATATTGCTTTTTATACAGCTGATCCGAATCCCGCGTGGAATGGATTTCTGTTCGGACCAGTTGTAGTATTTGGGCCATAACTTGAGCTTCCCAACTCCAAATCAGGTGATTCAAAAGCCCAAATTCATTAGAAACTCCAGGGCTACAACTGTTCTTCTTTGCTCAAGTCCAAATTCGGCAGTCTACTAATTCAAAATCAACTTGCAAGCTGCTGATCAGTTTTGGTGTCAGATTTTGACTTCTTATGAGGAGCACGTTTTTGGGTTTTTGATTGCATTAGATGGCTAATTCACAAACTAATACACACCATCTTCTTCATCTTCTTCATCTTCTCCAAATTCTAGTGTAATTAGTAGGGAAAGAGGATCACCTCCATAGTGAGGTTGTTGTCCTCACCCCTTTTATAAATTAGTAGGGAAAGAGGATCACCTCCATAGTGAGGTTGTTGTCCTCACCCCTTTAAATTAATTCAAGAAAATATTAATTGGACTTAATATGTTAGGCTAGTTCCTTTACTCAGTTCGAAGGGGATGTTGAACCTTGTTTACAGGTAATGGTTTGATTAAGTATAAGCTATTTATTCCTTCTTACATGAAGTTCATTATTGATAATCTATTTTAACTTTTGAATGATATTTATTCCAATTGGTTTAATGTGATCGATTAAGTCAATTTGATTAATTTCATCTGCTAGATTAAGGGATAGTATTACGTGTAATTGATATTGTTCCTAATCACAAGTAGAAATTAGTGATACATGATTATGGTCAAGCTTTTGAGTATTGCTATGATTATCGGAAGACAAGTTAAATAATCCGAACTTGTGTGATTGTTGCTTGGATTAGTCTAATTCCCTAGTTCTTAATACAACTATTATATTAAATCTAGAGAGCTTGTTCTAGGTTGTATAATGGTTAGAATCTTGTGAAGAGCTTGTTTCATTAAGTGATAATCTAAGGGGAGTTTCGGGTAGTAGAGCTTGTTGCTACCTAGGGCTATTAATTTCATTGAAGGATAAATATTGTTTTACTTAATTATTCTATTGTTGTAAAAAGGTGATACTGAACCGGGAGAACTGAAATCTTTAATTAATTGGTTATTCTTATCACTTTAAATTTTGTTCTTAATAATTAGTGAAATCAAATTATAAACCCCCCCTCTTTTGGTAAACAAAGAATAATTTTAGACTAATCACTCTCTGTGGGATCGACTCTTACTTGCACCACTACATTATTATCTTTCACAAGTAAGATTTTATTTTTGGTTGCTTGCGACAGCACACCAGACATCGTGCAGATGTTGGTTGATGCGTATGGCCTTACCAATATTGACTGGGCTGAAAACGAGCATGCGTCAAGCAGTGCTCAGCAAAAGCCAAATGATTTAGCAGCTGCTTTTTACAAGTTGTTATCTCAATCGGGTGTTCCATTGTATCCTGGAAATGACAAGCACACCAGGCTTTCTATAGTTACGAAGCTTTTACATTTCAAGAAAGCATAACTGTAGTGAGAGAGGATTCAATGATTTGCTTGATATTCTCAGAGAGTTCTTACCCAAAGATAATACGTTGCCCGCGAATTACTATGAGCTGAAGAAGATGGTTAAGGGGTTGAATCTCGGGTATAAGAAGATCGATACTTGTGAGCAGGATTGCATGTTATATTATGGGGAGGACAAAGATAAGGTGAAGTGTGATATCTGCAACTCGCCAAGGTACAAGATCACAAAACGTGGGGGGAAGAAGAAACATGTTCCAAAGAAGATTTTACGGTATTTTCCTCTTGCGCCGAGGTTACAGCGGCTATTCATATCTGCGCACACTGCTCAGCTTATGAGTTGGCATAGAATAAGGGATGTCGTGCCTAGTCAGCTGACTCACCCAACAGATGGAGATGAATGGAAGAATTTTGATGCCAATTTTCCACAATTTGCCGAAGAAGTTAGGAATGTTAGGCTTGGCATGGCTACAGATGGTTTCTATCCATTTAATAATTTTAGTCAGCCTTATTCTGTTTAGCCAGTGATTATGGTAGCTTACAATCTTCCACCGTCAATGTGCATGAGGGATCCGTATCTTTTCTTGACCTTACTTATACCGGGGGATAAGAGTCCTACAAAAGACATTAACGTGTACCTCAGGTCGTTAGTCGATGAACTTAAGATGCTGTGGAAAACAGGTGTTCAGACTTTTGATAAATCTGTTGGGCAGAATTTTGTGATGAAGGCAGCCTTGTTGTGGACTATCACTGACTTTCCGGCACTTGGGATGATTAGTGGTTGGTCGACTCATGGTAAGTTGTCATGTCCAGTCTGCATGGGGGATGTGCAAGGCACTCAACTACGTCATGACCAAAAAACTAGTTTCTTTGGAACTGCTCGTAGATTCTTGCCTGCTGAGCACAGTTATAGAATGATGTCTACACAATTCAACAGAAAGACAGAGAAGAAAGGGGTTGTTAGTCGTTTGTCGGGCAACGACATATTGGGCTGGCTAAATGATCTAACATTTCTACCCCTGGGAAGGAGCATGGTACGTTGAGAGCTATAGGATATGGGAAAAGTCATAACTGGACTCACTCGCCAATTTGGTTTGAGTTGCCATACTGGGTCACACTAGCACTTCGTCATTGTACAGATGTTATGCATACAGAAAAAGAATGTATTTGAGAACTTGTTTTACATCGTACTAGATACAAGTGGTAAAACAAAAGACAATGATAAAGCACGTAAAGACTTAGAGGAAATGAATATCAGGCGGGAATTGTGGCTCCGACCTAACAACACAAAACCAAAAGCTCCATTTTGTCTTACCACTTGTATATAAAATTGCAGGAGTGGTTTGAGAAGCTCCGCAGCCAGCGTATAGCAGAGTTGGAGGCTACTAGGGGCGATGCTGAGACGTTAGATTCCACCGTCCCTCCGCCCGAGATTAGTTTATCTCAGGACAAGGAGACGGCTCTTTAGGTCGCGTCTTAGGATACTCCCACTAGTACTACCGGTCTGTATCGAGTGCTGGGGTTACCGAGGATACCAGCCTATCCACTGCCAAGAGGTATAATATTTGTGTTTACTTCGTGTTTATGAATAAAGTAAATTTGTAATATTATTCATGTTATATTTATTTTTGTAGGCTCTAACCAACGTCTGCGTCCGAGAGCCCCCGTGGGACCATCACATACGGGCGCTGGCTTAGATGATGCTTTGTTCCAGCGTGTTATGGCTGCAGTGTCGGAGAGGTTTGAGACCGGTCCGTTGTTCCATCGTCAGGACCCGCCCAGCCGTTCTCGCCTCCATCAGCTTGCGCAGGACATTGCAGCTGGTGCCACCGCCGAGAGTACGGGTATCCCTCCGGAGCAGTGGGCCGCGATACGCAACGAGATTGTTCGGATGGTAGTTACCTTAGTCGAGGACGCGTTTGGGCCGATGTTGAGTCAGCGCTCGACTGTTCAGGTATACTTCGTTTTAAATACAAATATATATTCTGCATGTTATTTAATTTTCATTTAGTTATCTTTAACTGAATCATATATATGGACTAATGAGTTACATTATATTGTATCAACAGGGTGACGAGCGGACTGACGAGCGGGATGATGATGAGGGCGATTTTCATACTCCAGAGTAGCGTCGACGCCCGCCCGATGATTCTCCTCACGCTAGGGGCTCTACTAGCTTGACTTAGTTTACATTCTTTTGTAGTTTACATAATTTTTGACGTACATATTGTAGTTTAAACCTTATCATTACTTTGGTTTTGTTGCGGTTTGACACTTAGTTTAATTTAGCTTAATGGGATGTTTGTTATAGTTTAGTTTAGATTAATGGGATGTTTTTGACATTTTTACTTCTCATTTAATTAGTTGGTTTTTGATATATTGTTGGATGAGGTGATTGTAATTATAATTCATGTTATTGGTCATATTGTTAGCTTGTGTATGTGATGTTGGGAAAACAGGTACAGGTACAAGATGTGGGTTAAATCCCTGGATATTGTAAAAACAAATAAAATATTTATAAAAAAAACACTATCCTCAACGGAATAGTGGTATCCTTGACGGAAATCCGTCGAGTTTAAGTTGTTTTCCAGTTTTAGTAGATTGCCACGTGGCATACTTATCACCGACTAAATATCCTCGACGGCCAGTTTTCAGTCGGGGATATATTAACTCCGACTGAATATTCGGTCGGTAATAATTTCGTCGACCTTAATTATTTCCGACCGAAAAATCGACGGACTTAATTTCGACGTGCTTATATACGACCGAACTCCCGACGGAATATTCCGTCGAAAATAAAGTTATCCTCAACGGAATAGCCTTATTATCGACGGAACATTCCGTTGGAAATAAGCCTTTTTGTTGTAGTGTAAAATTTTCTTTATGTTCATTAACATTAATATGAGACACATTTAAATATATCAATTAAAAAAGCATCTTTAAAAATATATTGGAAAATACGTGGGGATGTAGCTCGATCTAATGGTAGAGCCCTCGCTTTGCATGCGAGCATCTCCATTAAGAGTTTGGTACTTTATATTGAATCTGCATCAATGCTCCTTTTTTTTTCTTTTTTTTTTTTACTCAACTTCAATTTACTTCTTCCTTTAATTAAAGAGCAAAGGACATCAATGCTCTATTTAATTCATAACTTATCTTCATTTTACTTCTGTTCTGTGTTAAAGTTAGCGCTATTTTTGTATCACCTTTCCTCCTTTAAAGAGCATAGGACATCGATGCTCTATTTATTTTCAAACTCTTTACTTCTTCCTTTGGAGAGCATAGTGATAGAACATCAATTCTTTATTTAAATTAGTCCTATCGGGCATGCACTATGTATTTGCAATTTAAAAATATTTAAGTTCTTATGTCAGTTTAAGTGAGAATTATTGAACCTGAAAATATTACGTGAAATGTGTTTTTTCTTTATGTGAAGGTTGTTTGTAAATTTGTTTCTTCCTCCTCTAGTTGAAATTTGATTGGTTCTTAATATTGTAATATATAATAAATGATGTACTTGATTATGAGATTATAATATACTCTCCAAAAATGGGACTCTTAAAAAAAGAAAAAAAGTTCTTATGTCAGTTAATTGTAAGGAAATAATTTAAAGATGAGAGAAAATTAAAAGATAAAGTAAGAATCGGACAATTTCAAAAAATTTCTTTTCTCATAAATTGTTACACAGTTTCACCAAAAATCAGTTATTTTTCTTTCGCTCCCTTAATAATATAATAATATAGATTCATAACTCAACTTCATTTTACATTTTACTGGATATAGATTAGTAATTTTACTGGCCGGATGTGACTGTTGGTACTGAGATTGTGAAGTTTATTGTTGATGTAATTCATGGGAAGGCAGCGCCGCGACAACCCCCCCCCCCCCCCGAAAACCCAAAAAACAGAAAAACAAAATAAAATAAATAAATAAAAGAAATAAAAACTCAAAAACATAGTGATTTCTTGCACACGTCCAAAAAAGATAGTGGCGCTTTCTCCCTAGTGATGTATACATACATACAAACTGAATTTAGTAGCCCGGAAGGTTGTAGGAAACGTCCATGCATGTATGAGAAAATGAAATCTTGACCTTCATAATTTTATTATATGATTTCACTACCTACGTACCTAAGCTCAAAATGAAATATTGACCTTCATAATTTTATGATATGATTTTCACTACCTACGTACCTAAGCCCACTAATACTTCACCCTTCATTTCATAATAATAATCGTCTTAACTTTATGTACATAAATTAAGAAAGTTATTTAATATTATTTTTTAAAAATTAAAATTTGTTTAAAATTTTAACACTGTCTCTTTATATGAAATTAAAAACTATTAATATAAGAGAGATAATTTTTTGAAACAATAAAAAAAATTAAATATAATATCTCTTTAAAAAAACTATAAATGAGAGATAAATTGAAACAACTTTTTTTCTCAGGAAAATAGAGGGAGCAGATACTTTTGGTCTCATTCTATAAAATTATGGCAATTTGTCTTTGTCACATTTCACTAAAATTGCCAACTTCCAAGAAAAGTAAGTACTACAATATCCAAATTTGGGTTTCCTAGAAACTTCATATAACTATAACAGAAAGAAAAGTCTTGCACCCTTTCGAAGATGTAATACCCAAGTGCGCACTATTAAGCCTTAATTGGCTCATGTCATCACATACTTGGCAAGTAAGTAGTGGTCACTTTCCAAAAATAGTACCCCTTCTTTTTGGGGGGACTTTCAAACTTAGGGAGATTTTCACCTCTCTTTCTCTCTCATGTGGTTTTGTTGACTTTCAAACATTTCGTGAGCTCCAAGGGGATCTGAATCTGGACATTTACATACCATCAATTTCAAATGCACATGTCAAGATCGTCAATTACAAATGTTAAATGACAGGAGTATTGTTTAATAAGAATAATTTATTGGATTAGATCATAATTAATCCTACCTCTAATCCTAAACTATACCACCCTCTTTATTATACTTTTAAGAAGCACAAATGATGGGTTTCAAATTCCCGACATTATCTCCTCTAAGAACACCGAAATGAAATTTAGATGAATTTGTGTGTACATATTGTGGGAGTATTGTTTCATTAATATACGAAAATATATATTTTACGATTTTATATGTCGACTTTATTATTGCGAATTATGTGTATAATTGTAGTTGGTAATAATGATATATTTGATACAGTGAACCAACCTTATAATTATATTCTATTGATATACGTCGCAATTGTAATTAAACATAAATTTTTGCAATACATAACATAAATTTTCATTATATATAATACATAACAAAAAATAGTGATAACCGGTTCCTAGCTCCCTTAAATAAATAAATAAATAGTTTGATTTTTAAACATACACTAAAGTTGCTGACCACACACTTGTACAAATTTTTATGATGATATTATTATCATAATTTAGGACTAAAATTTATGATTGAATAAAAGTTTATCCAAAAATATACTCCACAAAATATCATATTTTAAGACAAAATTGCAATTGAGTAATATTTAAGAGTAAGGAAATATTTTAATGATTTTTCTTCTTTACCAGTACAAGTTCATTAAAAAAATTATTATAATCAAGTGTCATTAATAAAACACTCTTACACGTCAAAAAAAATGAAAAAAAAAATCAAATATTACTATTGGCTCAAGACAAAATTATCAATTTTCTTCTTACCAAAATATGCATTTATGTGGCTTGTATTATTGAAATATATATAATATATATATATATATATATATAAATATATATATATATATATATATATATATATATATATATATATATATATATATATAAAGTCGTTATCCCATAGTGCCAGTGTAGAAGATTCCGTGAGCATCAAGATGAGATGCTGGTTAATTCTATTAGTTCACATGAATCCCATATATAGTAATGCCAGATAAGAAGTGAAATCAGTAATAAGAAAATTGCAAAGTAACACGCAACTATAAATTTGGACTTTTAAGTTTAAAATTCAAAATGTTTACTTCAGAAGACATGAATTTATCCTATAATACAATTTTATCCACCACTAAATCAAATGTAATGATTCATATATTGAAGCAACTAAATCTAGTTCTCTTAAGTCTTAACTATAGTCTCCAAATATAGACGATGAGCCGCATTTTTTCTAGTTAATCTGGTAGGCTGATAAAGAAAATTATATTCTAAAGTTTCAAAATTCTTAAAATGGTTCCTAGAAGCATGACTATTCTAAGCTAGAACCAATGATTCAAAAATGACCTACAAAGATTAGTTAATTTTTATTTTTTTATTTTTTTTATTTTTTTGACAAATCCTGATAACAAATTTTTGGGATTAGTTACTGAACAATTATTTCAGGGGTTGATACTATAATACTGATACCTAACATGTACTACCTCCACAGAGAATGTCCCAATTGGGATTTTTATATTTGTCCTAAAATAATATTCCCTCCGTCCCAAATTAATTGTATTTCTAGAATTTTTTAAAGTCAAATTGACTATTTTTAAAACTAATATTTTTACTATTTTTGCTAACATATAGGTGAAGATATTATAACTAAAAGAAAGTATATACAATTTATTACTAATTTCAATTTTTATAATTTTAGAAATATATTTATATATGCTTAATTTTTAATTTTAAAAATAGTCAATTTGACTTAAAAAAATCCTAGAAAAGCAATTAATTTGAGACGGAGGGAGTAATCAGTTTTATTAAATGAAACTAATCTTTTATGGGTCATATAGAAAATACAAGCACATATGTCTATTTTATATTAATAGTTGTTTGATAAATTCGCATTCTATTTATTTTTAAAAGTAACTTTTTTCAATTGCATAATCACCGGTTATAACATTCTTTGGAGGAAGAGTGCATGTTGGGAAGCCGGGACAAATGATGGGACATTTTCCAAAATTTCTATGTCTGCATAGGAAAAAATTCACAATAATAAAGCTAGGCCCTAGAAGCAAGAAACAAATATATAAATACCACACACCCCACTTGTAGAAATTAATTTTGAATGGTCTTGTTGAAACTATACCTCCGCTTATCCCGATAGTCTTTTTTTTTAATCGTATCGAACAACTACGTATTTTTATTTATTTTTAAAAAATACATATTCTTAAATTTTGAGTTTTAATTTAGACAAGAAAAAGTATTACTTTAATTTTAGTGTTTTTTTATAATTCAATTCATTTATTAGTGAGAATTATTATAATTTTGCTATATAAAAAAAATAAAAAATAAATAAAATAAAATAAAATAAAAACTGTAAGCCCCATTGCATGCATGAAAAGTCAAACCCTCGAGATGTAGAAACTTAAAATGGTACTCTCTTCGTCTCAAATTAATTGCATAATTTTGACCATTTTAAGTCAAATTGACTATTTTTAGAATTAATCTTTTTACTATTTTTGCTAAAATATAGGTGAAGAGATTATAACCAAAAGATAGTATATATAATTTATTACTAATTCCAATTTTTATAATTTTAGAAATATATTTATATATGCTTAATTATTAATTCTAAAAATAGTCAATTTGACTTAAAAAGGTCAAAATTGTGCAATTAATTTGGGACGGACTGATAAAACTAATCTACATTCAAAAACAAACCCGAGAATAGTCAATGATTCACAGCATTGATTGACGAAGGTAAGAAAAACAAGTTGGAAAATCATGGAATAAATTGGAATTAGTTTAGAAGTTCAGCCTTTTCATCAAATCTCTTGATCTTAATAGTCAGGAATGTTCAGTCTTTGACGAGCTGGAATAACCTATGTCTATTAAATAGCTTAATTTAAAGTCAAAGAATTTCGGATAAAAATTGTAAAAAAAAAATGTATTTTAACAAATTATATATATAAAAAAATAGCATACAAATTTAATTTTATCACACTCTTAATATTCTATCTCGACAAACCCAAAAGAAATGAAAATGTGGCAAAATTTTAGATATTACTTTCTCCGTTCCTTTTTAATTGAAGTTTATAGAGATAAACAAATGTAACTATTGTAATTTTGTCTATTAAATAATTAAGTATCAAATTTCAATATTATCCTTCTAAAAAATTTATTGAAAAGAAAAAGAGAAAACAATTAACATCTACTCCTTTCGTCCTCAAAATGATGAGTAAAAGAAAATAAAAGTAGAGAAAAAAAAGTAAAAAAATTTTAAATTTATCTTTAGTGATCCCCACAAAATTATATAAAGTGATCAGTATTTTTATTTTTTATACTAGTGGACCTCACTAAATGATTTTATTATCCTTCACTTTATATCATTTTTTTAGAAATAAAAATATTTGTATTTTTAATTATTTTTTTTTGGAGGGAGGGAGTAATATTCAGAGGTAATATGAAAAATTAAGATTGTTCCCACATTTAAGATTATAACAACATAACCAACTTGATGATTCAAATCTGATACATAGACAAGGGGACAAGGTCAACAGTATTCAGATATCACAAGAATCAGATTAAATGCTAAAATTGTTCAACTTTCTCCTTGGTGGACCAGGCCGCCCCACCTCATTTGACCCATGTGTGCATTTGCCAATTATAATAATGGCGTGCTTCAAGATAATAATTTTTATCAATAATTATAATAATAAAATATGTTCATACATCCTCTTTGGACATTTTTATTTTTTTTTTGACTCTTTTGCCCCCCACTCCCTTGTTCTTATTTCATTCAAAGACTTACTTTCATTATTTTATTCCAATTCAAATACTCCCTCTTATTTTGGGTATTTAAAGGGAGCCAAGGCCTAACATATGTTCCAAAAACACAACAAGAATATCAGAAAACACAAGAAGAATATCATAATATAGAAATGGATTCATCTATTTTTCAATCCTTGAATTCTGATTACTCGCCGGAATCTTCATTCGGGTCATTTGATTCCCTCTCTTGGGATGGGCTAGAATTCGACAATTCCCTCCCTTTTAATGTAAATGACTCCGAGGAAATGCTGCTATATGGTGTTCTATCACAATCGCTACAAGAAACATCAGATTCTAATTCCCCTGAAGAAATTAAGGAAGAAACTAAAGAAGATCACGAAGTAAGTTCGAAGGTTCAAGAACTCCCGAAGAAACAGAAAGCCTATAGAGGTGTAAGAAGGCGGCCGTGGGGCAAATTTGCGGCAGAAATAAGGGATTCTACTAGAAATGGCATAAGGGTATGGCTGGGCACATTTGACAGTGCAGAACAAGCTGCTTTAGCTTATGATCAAGCGGCTTTTTCGATGCGGGGTTCGTCGGCCATTCTAAATTTTCCGGTGGAAAGAGTCCGGGAGTCGTTGAGTGACATGAAACATAGTTGTAAAGCCGGTTGTTCACCGGTGGTGGAATTGAAGAAAAGGCATTCAATGAGGAAGAGGAGTTTGAGCAGGAAAAGTCAAAGCAAGAGCAAAAACATAGAGGTGAAAATGATAGATAATGTAGTTGTGGTGTTTGAGGACTTGGGGGCAGATTACTTGGAAGAACTTTTGAGTATAACGGATAATTCTAGTACTTGGTGAAAGAATTAATTTACTCAATTTTTTCATGCCTAATATATCTTCATTTTCATCTACTATTTTATTTTTCTTAGCTTAGCTTAGCTTAGTTTTCATTATAATTATGTATAGGATTTTTTTATTTATTTTTGGCTATCAACTTATCATGTATTGTTTTCTTCCTTAATCAAAGATGTTTGGTCTTATCTATTGTCATTGTTCGTCATGAACAGTTATTTTGAAATGTTGATGGAATGAAATCAATGAATTCATGTAAAAATTTCTCCACTTTTGGATATCGACCGAAGAAAAAAAAGGAGTCCCGTTTTGGTACATCACACAAGTCAACTTCATTCTTCTGGTGATAGCAATGTGAAGTATTTCTTCATTAAACCCTCGGTCATAGCATTACATGGAGTAGTATTTTTTATTAAAGAGGATTTACACCCTTTTGTGAGGAAAAAAAATCACCGACAAAGAACTCACTAGAAGTTTTACTTTTCTTACTTTTTAAATTTTGTTTGAGGAGTAAGAGATAATAAATAATGGATTGTTGAACTTTAAGGCGATACGTTATTTTGTTAGATCTCCTTTTAGATTATTTTATTGATGCAAGCATTATTTAAAAAAAAGAGACGATATTATTGAAACTTCAGAGATGTAAAAGAAAAATATCGTTGGAGTCCAACAAAGCTAGGATAATTTTAATTCTAAACAACATCAATAACATATATAACAATTCAAGATGAGATCCTAAATTAAATTAAATTGGTCGGTCATCAATATTTATTTAATGAGCTCAAATTTTCTGCATCAAGTCTGGATTAGTTCAAAATTAGCATCAAACTTGACTTGCCCAAAAATCTATTCTACTACTTATTCATGTATACTTTTACTATATCAACCAATATATATATATATATATATATATATATATATATATATATATACACACACACACACACACACACACATGGACAATGATCAAAGCCAAAAGGGGATGGGAACCCACATACTTCTAACTCAATCTTGGCCGTTGATGAGGTGATCCAATGGTGTTTTAGGCAGCCCATCCGCATAATAGTTAGGAACATTTACATTTACTAGTACATTTTAATAAAATATTATAAAATAAGTGCATAAATAAAATATTTACAAAAAAAGTGCATTTCTATTTTTTAATTTAAAAAATAGTACAATCTTATCCCTTTTATTTAGTTGTTTATTTTAAGCAGTTATTAATATGGCCCATGTTTAGCGCTGATTACATTTTTTAAAATTGGTAACTGCTATATTCGTGTATATTCCGTTTTGGTCAAAGCTTATTCGTTTTGAAACCCTTATTTCGCTATTTGGGAACTCGGAAACCAAAGAGAGAAAAATTTATTCTTCTGCCATTGTTATTTCGAAATTTTTTTTTGGGAATTCTTCTTAGTTGTTGCTGGTTCTTCATATCATTCGGTTTGGTGTGTCGTGGTTGTCGATCGATCTTTGCCGTTCGCCAATTCAGGTTTTTTTCTTTGTTGATTCGATTATATTTGTATGATAGAAATATGGGTTCTTTCTAGAGCAGTAGTTTGGGGCTTGCCGTTAGTTCTTCGTCTGGAAACCTTTATTTTGCTATTTGGGAACTCGAAAACCTATTTTTGGTTCTTATTTTGTTACCTTTTGGCGGAGATATTTCGTTATTTTTCGTCGAATTCATATCCGTATTTGCTGGTGCTTCCTTTGATTTGGTTGAGTTTGTTCGCCAATAAAGGTTTGTTCATTTTTTAGTTATAATTTCATTTTTCTGATAGCAATATAGTAGCCGTTTGGGGTGTTTTGGTTAAAATTATTTGAATAGTGGCTATTGTGTCACTTTAATTTTTTTTTGTTTGATATTGTTACTTTGCTTGATGAAAATTGGGTTGAGATCATATGCATACTTGCATGCTGTTGTTTTATGTGTTTACTAACTTGGAAAAAATGTTGATGTGCTTGAATTTTTTTGGTTAGGATGGTTAATAGGAGGAAGAATGATGGGGTGGCTGTTGTTAAGAAAATTGATGGGAAGTTAAAAAGGAGTAGGGGGATTATGGCAGTAGTGAAGGGGGGAAAGTTTTGGAGGATGTTGTGGTCAAGTCCTCTAAGCAACTGAAGAAGGGAGTTGTAAAATCTGATTTTAAAGGTAAAAAATATGGAAAACTTGTTCTAAAGGAACATAATGAGTTGATGGTCTCGGATTCTGATTTTGAAGATAAAGTAATCAAAGAGGGTAACGACGAAGATGAAGGTGCGTTAAAATTATCTAGCGCGAATATTATCCCTCGGCAAAAGCTTCTTAAGGTGAGATATTTTAAATTGTTTTTTTGGATTATTGTGTTGTTAATGTATAATTTTGAATATGTTTTTGGAAATGGTGATATGATATTTGGTTGTTGATGAATGAAATTATGTTACAATGGTATTATACCCTTCAATGTTAGTTTATTTTATTGCTACATTATGATTTGGAAACTGCTGCTTGTTTTTTTGGAAACTAGTTTGGTACATATGAGGAAATAGCTGACCTTTTATTTTCTTTATTGTTGCTGTATTATGTATGCAGTTTTGGGATCTATATTACAATGAGCGCCACCGCAATTTCTCAGCAAAGATTATTTATTGGTGTGATATAGACGTTCCTAGTGTGATCATTAATAAGTTGACTATAGCTCAGCTGGAAAAGCTTGAATCGTCTTGTTTTGGAAAATTTATCAATGTTGGTAAACCTCAAATGTTTTCACAGTTAATTCACCAAACTTTGGTTAGGGAAGTTTATCAAAAGGACAATGGGGAGATGTGGTTTCTACTTGGTGACAAAAGGGTAAGATTTGGGTTGCCCGAATTCTGTTTGATTTCCGGGTTGCGTTCCCATGGAGATGAAGACATTTCAGCGTTCAAGGGAAGAGAAAATTTGTTAGTTTCAAAGTTTTTCGAGACGAGGTTGTTACACGTTCTAGTATTGGGAAGATATATAGGGGGGCTGTTTTTGATAATGATGAGGAGGCTTTTAGGATGTCTGTCATATTCTTGGTTTTTAATTTTATACTAGCTACTGTTTTAGAGAATCATGTGGATGATGTATTGCTTATTTTTTTATCTTATGGCGACTTTGATAGTTATCCTTGGGGAAAATATGCCTTTGAACAGACGAAGAGGTCGCTGTCTGTTGCTGTGAAGGGACAGGTTAAGAAGGGCAGGAATGGGTGTGTTGTATATAATTTTTATAAGGACAATTATTGTAGATATTATAAGTTGAATGGTTTGCCGTATGTTTTTCAAGTTTTTTTGTTTGAAACAATCATTGATTTGAAAGAGAAGGGGTTATGTATTGATGATCACCAGTCAGATGTTAGATTATTTAAATGGAAGGAATTGGGGAAGGCTCCTTCACTTGACAAGCTAAATGATTTGATTTTTAGTTCTGCACAGGTATGGTGGTTACTATATATATTATGTTTGGTTACCTTTATGTCTATATTTGGTTACTTGAATTAACTTTATGTTTTTTGTATTCTTTTATGTCTCTTTTAATTGTTTAATACTTTAAAGTTTTTGTACTAACTGTTCATACTATTTTTCAGCTGAAGATTCAATTGCTTTTTCCTACGGTTGATGAGAATGAGAGGTTGGATTTGGGTGAATTTCAGTTTTTACAAGGACATGATGGTGGGTCCAATATTGAGTACTTAGAAGACGATAAAAAAGGAAAGGGTGCAGATTTTGGTTGTAAACTTTCTGATGTCAAGCATATTGTTGATTCATGGGTCAGACCATTGGAGAAGAAATTGGATGAAGTCAAAAAAGAAATTGGGGTGTTGGGGGCTGAAATGAAGGAAGAGTTACGGGTGTTCCGTATCGAGATGTTACGGGACATTAGTAAGATGTTGAGTAAGAAGTTAGGTGGCCGCTTGGATGTGAGTGAAGGTGGGGAAGACGACGGGGATGATGATGAGGATAAATCTCATAATGCCGATGATTTGGCTCATGGTTCGGACGATGAAAAACTGTTTAATGTTAAAAAAATGATGATATAGGTGATACGGGTGGTGATCAAACTGGTGGAGATTATGATAAGGTAAAAAATTAACGTTTTTTTTAAATATTTGTTATGAAGATTTTTTTGTTTAATCGCTTTTTCTTTTTTGTTTTTTTGACAGATTGGCATGAAGAATGATAATCCAACTTTTGATATTTTGGACGAGTCTTTTGGGAAAGAGATGGTTGTTTATACTCCTATTGAGGTTTGTTTTTTGTTTTAGATTGAGTTACCGCTATATAACTGAAATGGTTAGTATATTATATTACTTATGTTACTTCTCAGTCAGTTTGAAATTTTTACTTCAATTTTTATAGTTACCTTTTTGTTATTTGTTAAAGGTGGGTAAATTGGAGGCACAACCAATTTCGGTGCTCGATGAAATGGTTTTAACTACGCCGAATATAATGGTTTGTGCTGAAGTGGAGAGGAATGCGTCCAAACCTTGTGCTAGACCGGTTCGCGCTGCTTCAAAGAGTGCGTCTTTGAGAAGTCCATATACTTCGAGGTTTGGTTCTGCTGCTTCATCCTGTTCTGATGTGGTTCTTTCAGATTCACGCATTGCTATTTCTGCATTTCCTGATGAATGCATGGGTACGCCATCCCAATTTGAGAACGCATTGTTTGATCAATGATTCAAGATTGAGTTAAATAACAGGAAAAGGTACGTTATTTCACATTTCAAAATAACATATTATTTTAAAAAAATATTATGTTTTATTTTGCTTATATTTTTATTATTGCAGGTATGAGAAATTTTCTGGACATCATGATAAGATAGAGCCTGCGTTCAGATACGGGTCTGTGAATATATCATCAAAAATGTGGTTCTACAATCTAAAGACTCCTGGACAGTGGCTTGACCATGATGTAAGTTTCTTTATGTGTGAACCTCTGTTTTGTTAAACCTCATTCCATTTTGCAGTTCTTAGAAGGTGGTTTATTTAGTTATTTGCTATTGTACTTATTTAATTTTGGTTACCTGAAAGCTGTGTTTTTGGTCACTATGTTAGACAATATTGTTTACCATTGTCAGAAAGTTAAAATTTACATCTTATGGATTTTTGTTTGCTGATTGGGCATCCATATCAGCAATGTATGCTAATACTTCAAGAAATTGGCAGGACATTATGACATTGCATATAATTATTATTGGTTACCATTTACATGTTTTTTGGTCACTAGTTTAGAAAACATTGTTTACCTTTACCAAATAGTCATACTGTATAGCTTAGTGTTTTTGGTTTCTTTCTTTGTCAGGCATATCAACATTGCCTTAATCAACTTTTAGAAATTTTCTAGACACGCTGAGATTTAATTAAATTATTAATTGTTACACTATATATGTGATTATGTTACATTATATAATGTGATGTGGTTGTACAATCTAACTTCTAATGGACAGTGGCTTGACCATGATGTAAGTATGTTTATGTGTGAACATGTGTTTTGTTACACCTCATTTTATTTCGCAGTTCTTAGAAGGTGGTTTATTTAGTAATTTTATATTGTACTTATTTAATTATGGTTACCTGAAAGCTGTGTTTTGGTTACTCTGTTAGACAATATTGGTTACTATTGACAGAAAGTTAAAATTTATTTTTGTGAACTGTTTGGGCAACCATAACAGCAATGTCTGCTAATACTTCAAGAAATTGGCAGGACCTTATGATATTGCATTTAATTAATATTTGTTACCATTTACATGTGTTTTGGTCACTTGTTTAGAAAACATTGGCTACCTTTATCAAATAGTCATATTGTACAGCTTAGGGTTTTTGGTTTGTTTCTTTGTCAGGCATATCAACATTGTCTTAATCTACTTATTTAAATTGTATAGACAAGCTGACATTTAATTAAATTATTAATTGTTACATTATATATCTGATTTGGTCACTAGGTCACACAAGTGTTGTTATTTTTAGAAGAAATTTATATTTTATAACTTATGGCTTTTTGTTTGTTTTTTGGTTCAGCATATCAACATTTCACTCTACTACTTCAGGAAATTGGCTAGACATTCAGCCAATATTAAAATTAGAGTCACTACTACAGATTGTTGGTTCCATGCGAAGTTGTCGGTTTTATATGGAAAATATGGTGCTAATAATGCAGATATATCTCTACTGACGGGGGATGGTGATGTCGCTCAGTACATTCGAGGATAAAGTATGGATGCGAACACACCTTGGGTTAATGTTGATTTTGTTATGTTCCCCATTCATATGACTGCACCAGATCATTGGTTTTTGCTGATTTTTGATGTCCATCGTAGAGTTTTAGTGGTTTACAATTCTCTTCGACCTACCAAGACAGTAATGCGAACAAGCATAATTGATGTTTGTGAGCCTTACATTTTTATTCTTCCCATAATATTGTCTAAATATGGATTTTGGAAGGCTAGGTCAGATATTGATTTTAAAAGTGCTCCATATATACAAAAAGAGGAGTTGGATTTGATTGAACTGGAGTTTGCTGAAGGGTTGCCAGAACAGATTGATGGGTGAGATTTATTATTTTCTTTTATTTCTTATAGTATTTAATCTAATATGATGCTTGGATTGATTTGTTTTGTTTGTTTTTTGTAGTGATTGCGGGATGTTCACGGTTTGTTTTGCTGAACATTTTCTTCATCAAAAGATTGAAGAAATACCTAAGTCATTCCCCATCATACAGTACAGGAAAAAATTATGTGTAAACCTATACATTTATGCAAGGAACAAACAATTAGATAGATATGATTCAGATACAGAATATTGAGGCAGATTTGTTCCAGCAAAGTAGATGTGTATAGATTTTCTTTTTGTTGTTTTTTAGAAACTTTTTTTATTTTGAAAATTCATTAGCATTTGTGGTGATTACTGAATTGGTATTGTGTACTGAATTATTATGTTAATGGAATTATGTATTTGCTTCTACTTCCAATGTTTTTACATTTATTATTTTTTCATATTTGGTTTATTATACAGATGTATTTAGTTGTATCCAAATACATATATTTATGTATGCAGTGTATTGGTTATATTCTAAATATTGAACAGGCAAACCAATGTAACCAAATAATTATCTGACGGTAACCAAACACATACATGAAGGTTACTAATCATTAATATGATGGTTACCAATTTAGCAATTGTAATATGTACATGCTGAAGACAGTTGCGCCTGATAAACATTAATTTTTGAGAATGAAATCCAAAGAAACACTTATTGAAATCCCAAATTATTTTATTTATTTATATAGTGCATTAACTTCCAATTAAATTCTGAAGATGCATAGGTAACCAAATAATTATATGAAGGTAAACAAACAATTATATTAAGGTAACCATCCAGTTATATGAAGTTAACCAATTTTGCAGTTTTGTAATAGTTACATTCTGAAGACAGTTGCAACATTGTAGCATTACTAGTTGGTTTAAACAAATGAACGACAGTAATAAACACCCACATCTGAGAAAGAAATCCAAAGAAACACTTATTGAAATCCCAAATGACAATACTCATATTACCAATATTATAATATTTAATAAATTTATTTATTAAATATTATCACTACTAAATTGTTGAATAACATTGTTATTCATTATTCATTTTTGTAATTTTGAAATAAATGCCAAAAAAAATATATACAATATTATGTAAACCAATTTTGGTTACTTTACATCAATAATAAAATTAGTTAATGTCTTTCTATTGGTTACTCAAAGTAAACAAATATCTGTTTTGTAACTAACAATTTTCATTGCTAATGTACCAGGTCAAACATTCTTCGATCGTAAAATTGGTGGATTACTGCATGTTTTCCTGTTGTGTCCCTTTTCTTGGCACTTGCTGCATTTGTTTTGAATTTTTTTTTTCAGATGCGTGTTTGTACCTCCCTATCTTTGGTCTTCCCGCTGGTCTTCTTGAACTTGGTGGTTTTACACATATGTTTTGTATTTCTTCTGGCACATCCCATTTCTCTTTATCATCTAATGGCATGATGGAAGATGCATAAGTCTTTACCAAAGTTACTTTTGAGTACTTCTCTGAGCAAAAGTCATAACAGCTCAAATTCCTTTTGTTGATAACAGCCGCAGCATGTGCACAAGGCATCTCGTGGTACTGAAATTTATTGCATGTGCATGTTCTTTGTTCCATGTTTACAATAAAGTGTGTGTTGACATCGTAAACAGTATAAACCACCAAGTTTGATGTCTCAACCTAGTAAACATTTAAATAATGTATTTAGTATGTATACTTATAAATATAAGTATACTTATTTATCTACTGCATTAATTACCAAGTAAATACTCAACAGGCACAGCTAGATAAACAAATAAATAAAATGAGGTAACCAAATACTTATATGAAGGTAACCAACCTCCTATCAGATAGTAACCAATTTAGGAGTATTGTAACAGTTTCATTCTAAAGACAGTAGCAAAATTGTAGCAGTCCCAGTTGGTTAAAAATAAGAATGCCACTAAATAAACAACCATAATCGAGAAGTAAATCCTAACAAAAAAACTTTTTGAAATAACAAAAGCAATAAATTTGATGTATCAACGTACCACACAATTAAAGGATGTAGGTAGTATGTATAATTATAAATATAAGTATTTAGTGGTACCCAAATACTTATATATATTTATTTACTGCATTAATTTCCAAGTATATTCTCAACACGCACAGCTAGGTAAACAAATAAATAAACTGAGGTTACCAGATACTTGTATGAAGGTAACCAACTACCTATTAGATAGTAACCAATTTAGCAGTATTGTAACAGTTTCATGCTAAAGACAGTAGCAAAATTGTAGCAGTCCCAGTTAGTTTAAAAAAAATGACACTGATAAAAAGCCTCAATTGAGAACGAAATCCTAAAATTTTTTTATTGAAATAGCAAAAGTAATAAGTTTGATGTATCAACGTACCACACAATTTAAGGATGTAGGTAGTATGAATAATTATAAATATAAGTATTTAGTGGTACCCAAATACTTATATATATTTATCTACTGCATTAATTTCCAAGTAAATACTCAACAGGCACAACTAGGTAAACAAATAAATAAACTGAGGTTACCAGATACTTGTATAAAGGTATCCAACAACCTATTAGATGATAACCAATTTAACAGTATTGTAACAGTTTTATGCTAAAGACATTAGCAAAATTGTAGCAGTCCCAGTTGGTTTAAAAAAAAGAATGCCACTGATAAACAACCTCAACTGGAAATAAAATCCACATAATACAAATGAAAATTCTGTTATATATTCATTTAATAATTTAAAAATGGAATACTAACCTTAAGCTTCTTTGACTCAATGATATTATTTTGCAGTGTTTTTTCAGCTGTTGTAGATAGTGTACTGAATGTTGATATAGTTGCTTGTTGGTTTCTGAAATACCATCTTTGAGCCATACAACGGAGGCATTCTATCATTGTTATAACTGGAAGATCCCTGATACATTTGATTGCATTGTTGACAGATTCGGGTGTGTTTGAAGTCATGGTTGAATATCTGCTAACAGTACCATGTAGTCTTGTGCATCTCTCTAACTTGACCTCTTCCTCCAAATATGTCCTTATGCAAGAATCAATCTCATCAAGTACAGCCATGTGTTTGTTGAATTCTTCAACAGTGTAAGCTCTACAAGCCCCGTTGTATGCTTTCTTTAGTTCGTCTCCCTTCTTTTTAAATCTGTTTTTTATATTCTTAAGAACATGATATGTACACGAACCATGCATCACATCGGGGAACATAAAGTTTAGTCCATGTATAATTGATTCATGTCTATCTGAAACAATGCATTGTCCTTCTCTTACTCCACAAGCCTTTCTCAAGTTAATGAAAAACCATCTCCAAGATAATTCATTTTCACTGTCAACCACTGCAAAAGCAATTGGAACAATGTTTCTGTTTACGTCTTGTGTGCTTGATATGAGTAGTGTTCCCCCGTAGGTTGATTGGATGAATGTGCCATCAATCACAATGATTGGGAAACATTGATGCCATGCTTCAATGGATGCTCCTATTGCAAAAAATAGATACTTGAATCGTCCATTTGTTTCCAACTCCAAGTTTGTGATTGAACCTGATATTAAATCTCGATAATGTCAATATAAATGTATGTAGTATCTATTAAAAACATTTGGTTCATATATTTATTTAATGTTACTGTTGGTAGCCAGACCTTATAACATAAGTAACCAAATTGAGTAAATTGGGTTTCCAGATATGAATTAAAAATTAAATAACAGTATAAACCGTTACCTGGGTTGATTTTCTGCAACATGTGCAACCATGAAGGGATCAGAGAGTAGTCGTGTGGGTTGCCTCTCACTTTTTCCAAAGCTTTCTCCTTTGCTCTCCATGCTTTTTGGTAGGATATTGACACATTATACTCTATCATCATGTCGTCTACAATATCCGTTGGTGTGTAAACTTTCTTCAAATTTGATAATTTATGCACTATGCAGTCACTAACCAACTCACTACTTGCTTGTCTATGATCTCCCATCATTATGTCAGACGAACAAGTGTGTATACTATTGAATTCTCTAACCTTAAACATACTGGTTTTCTTAAACTTTGATGCCCTAATCTTCCATTTGCATTTTTCATCTTCTACGCACACTAGAACAAAGTCTCTACCACTTGTTCTTTGAACCTTGTGTTGTCGATGTTGTTTAATTGAATGCAGCCTTATTGCTTGTGTTAGGACTTTTTTATCTTTGTATGTTTGGTGTACTTTCACTTCACCTACATTCGGATCTGATATGACATTATCACCTTGTGCTCTAGCGTGTACCATGTCCTGTTGTCTTTCTTGTTCTTGCTCAAAAGCTTCAATTGCAAGCTGCTCAGCATATTGTGTTCCACTGTGGTATTCTTGTGTTGCTATTGGTATAATGTCTGAATTCCATTGTGTAGACATGATTGTACTTACAGGTTTCATCCTATTTTCTTTTTCAATACTCAATTTTTGTAAGGTAGAATTGCCTCCATCGTTGCATATCTCCTCTATAATTAATGGATACTTGCCTTGTTCATCTGATTTTCGACACACTTCCATATAAAATCTGTAGGTTGCTTCGTTTGATAGAATGATAGGGGGAACATCGCTTCTTATATGAAATTTGATCGATAATTCTGTTGTGTTGGAGTCTACCATTATTGCACTGCATATCAAGTTTCTCATTTCTGAGAATGAACAAGTTGTTGGGACTACGATGCCTGTAACTTCAAAATTGTTGTATTGATTACTGTCAGACCACGATCCGTTGAAATAAAGTACAATTGAAATCATATCCATCGTCTGGTAACTACATCACATTTAAATATATATTATTATGAATGGTAACCAAATAACTAATACATAGTAAGCAACATGTATTTAAGTGGTAACCAAAAGTATGAATCATATTTTTTAAATTTAACTTAAGAACATTAGGACCAGGGGTCTAATAAAATAATAATCAATTAAACATTAGTGATCAACTGCTTGTTCGACAGTAAACAAAACATATTTAAAATAAAAAATACAAAAAAATTGTAAACATATGTGACCTAAAACTTTTATTTAACAAATATATAAATATATGTGACCAAACATTTATATGGTGGTAAACAAATAATATATTTATAGAAACTATGGAATTCAAGCAGTTATAAAAAACCAACACTAAAAATTGTAACCAAATAAAAATTTTATGGTAACTAAATTACTGCTTATTGGATAACATAAATATTAAACAAATAGTATCATTACATGAGAACCATTGAAAGATTTAACAAAATCTCATCAACATGAATTTAAAAATTAACTAATGTGAATGGTAAACATACTAAAGTACACAATAACCAACATATATAAAACCGGTAACCAAGAAAATTAAACACATCTTTGTTCCATAATAATCAAATCAATGTATATCATGAACTGAGAACCATTTAAATGCTTAACAAGTAAAATGAATTAACCTATTAATCATATTTTAGTAAACAAATTCTATATAACTATAAAATTAAAAAAGTCATTCATTAATAGCTAATATATAGCTAATCGGTGACCAAGTAAATACTAGATAGTAACCAAAACATTTTAGTAATATAGATATTTGGTACACAAATCAATACTATATAGTAACCACAATATAGATAACTGGTTACCAAAATATAACATTATCAGTAACCAAATCAAACCTTATATAGTAGCAAAACATATTCATTTTAGGTAACCATAAATATGAAACATATCTTTTTACATTAAAACCTATAAACAATTCCATGCGTGTCAAAACATCGGGAACATTCAAATATTTAATTAGTAACCTAAAGTACCCAACTACTTGTATGAAAGTAACCAAAATATATCTAAATGGTAACCAATTTTATGGATCACGTTGTTTGCATCCAGATAATACCCAAATCAACTCGTTTCATGCTCTGGTTACCAATTAACATCTTAAACAATTCTAACTACGTAACCAAACATTTAATTTAACGTAACCAATTCAAACATTTTTCATAAATTCGTCTGAAAGTGAATTAATACTACAAAAAAACATACAAAAATTGCAGAACAGAGTAATACTTTTTACTCTTCTGTAATCAATCAATAAACTACTAATCAAACTTCAAACAACATTAACTTTAAAAAAAATAAAAAACGAAACACACAGATCGAATTATATTCATCATCATCATAATTCGTTTGTAAAAATTATACTTACTGTGGGGAAGAAGGTGACGTCGTGCGTGAAAAAGTTCGGCTGTTGACAAAGAATTGAAAGATTTGTTTACTGTGATTTGAATTCGGCAATGTCGGACTCTGAGTTGTCGGTAATGGAGAATTCTGCAATTGTTTACCCCGAATGATTTGTTTGGGTTTGGAAAAAAATGGTAACTGACTAGTAACGGTTTCTATCTTTTTCTCTTTTTCAGGGATTTGATGATGATATGTTTTTGTAATTATTTTGTCCATATTGCACTTTTTTTGTAATTATTTTATTTGTGCACTATTTTTGTAATTGTTTACTAAAAGTTGTATATTACTGTAAAGAACCCTAATAGTTATTAGGAAGGCAAACAATAATCATGCGGAGCCTGAGCCCACAAAGGAAATGACAAAAAAACGTTATTTTCATTACCATGGCATCCGCAGGATAATTATGCGGATGTTATCCCATCCACATAATAATTGTGCGGTAACTTTACTGTCCGCAGGATTATTATGCGGTGTCTGTATTCCCCATATCCAAAACCTTATCCTCATTTTTCTTAGATTTGTTGTTGCATCTGACTCCATTGAAGAACACAGTTCCAGTGAAGAAGAAGGTCTCTCAAAGCAAGGGTATGTTTTGTCATTTGCAATTCACAATATTGGTAAGTAATATATCATTCAAATTACATTTTCATATTAGATATGGATTTATTTAATATTGAATCGTCTCATTCCATATCACTTGTTGGTGAACATATTTGTGATAACAATGATGATGTTACTAGTATTGTTCAAGATGATACTCCATATGGTAGGCAAATTTTTGTTACGTTAGAAGAAGTTGAGAATTTTTATAGAAGATACGCCTACATGTTAGATTTGAAATTAGGATTAAAACTAGTAGGAAACATGTGAACTCAAATGAGTATTATTCTAGGTTATATCAGTGTAGAAAAGCGGGATATGAAGTCGTTAGAAAAAATGAAAAAATAATCTAGATGATGGTAATGATGAGGATGATAATTGACGCGGAACGGAAGTATAAGAATTTACTATCGTAAATTCTAAGAACACAAACTGGAATCCACTAGAGAAATAACTCAATTTTATTAATCAAAAGATATAAGATGTCCCTTCATTTAACCCACAAGCTGGGTTTTATAACTAACATACTTCCTTTCCAAATCATAATAGAATTCATAGAATTATGGAAACCAAATCCTAAAAGATAGCAAACTTCCTAAATTAACGGTAACAAATCCTAACAAATAACAGCTTTCTACTAATAAGTAAAAATATTACCATAAAACGAAACATAACCAAAATAAGAATGTCAAATCCAAACTCCCAAAGCCAAAGTCGAACCCGAAGAAGTATTCGTCATTCGACTCCCGAAGTCGAAGCCTTTAGTCATCCGAACTCCCGATCCTCTGAACCCAAAGACAAATTCTCGAAGACAAAACACGCCTGACCCCGAGAGACTACGCCCGTTTCTTTGAACCATTATTTTCCGATCTTCTATCTAGCTCTTCTTTGAAGTCTAACGCCATTTGTCTTACATCAGTTCTTCCCACCTGCGAAGAACTCGACCCCGAGTTATAGTCTGGATAAAGCGGCACATCATCATAAAACTCGTAAAGATTAGCTACGTTGAACGTACGAGAAATATTCATACTCGTCGGTAAGTCGATCACGTAAGCATTATCATTGATCCTCTTTATCACCTTATATAGCCCATATTTCCTTGGCTTCAACTTGTTGTAGGAACCGATCGGGAACCTTTCCTTTCGTAAAAACACCATAACCTGATCCCCCTTGACAAATACCTTTGGACGCCTCTTAACATCGGCCGCAGCTTTATACTTTGCATTCTCCTCGTCCAATCAAGTTTTTACCTCAACTTGAACATCGCAAACCTGCTCAGCCATGTGTTCGGCGGCAACGCTCATCCCAGCAACCTTCGAAAGATGGACCAGGTCTAACACATGCTTAGGAGGTTGCCGATACACTATAGCAAAAGGAGATTTACTAGTAGCAGTGTGTACTGCATTATTATATGCGAACTCAGCTTGTGCCAGCGCCACATCCCACAATTTAGGCTTATCACCACAAATACTAAGAATTAAATCGGTTCAGATTCTCAGTCTAACCATCAGTTTGTGAATGCGCAGTGCTACTAAACTTGTAGTGGTATCCATATGCCACCATAATGTGATCCAAAAATGGCTAAGAAACTTCGAATCTCGATCTGAAGTGATGGTCTGAGGAACCCCATGTAAATGAACCACTTCCAGAAAAAAAAATTGAGCAACATGAGATGCATCAGATATTTTCCGACAAGAAATAAAATGTCCCATTTTAGAAAACCTGTCAACCACCACAAACACAGAGTCCACCCCTCGCTGAGTCTGAGGAAGACCTAAAACAAAATTCATTGACAAATCTTTCCATATAGCCTTCGGAACTGGTAGAGACATATAGAGACCCGTATTCTGAGTTTGTCCTTAGCGGTCTGACAAACATAACACTTGCGAACAAAATTACCCACATCGTGCTTTAACTGAGGCCAATAATATCTTTCGGCTACGCTACTGATGGTCTTGTCACGTCCCAAGTGACCACTCAAACTCCTTCTATGTAACTCCCGAATCAGTTTCTCTCTCAAAGAATCCCGAGGAATATATAATTGATTTCTACGGAACAGGTAGCCATCGACCACATGAAACTCTCCTTCTGTTTGCTTACGATCACAACTTTCCTATACTTCGGCGAAATCTTCATCATCTGAGTACAGCTCTTTCAGAAACTCAAATCCAATAATTTTTTGCTGCATAGTGACCAACAAACTCGCACGCCGACTCAACGCGCCTGCCACCTTATTTAGGACACTAGATTTATGCTTCAAAACAAAAGGAAATTTCTGTAAATAGGTTGCCCACCGAGCATGCATATTACTTAAACTTCTCTGATTGTTCAAGTACTTTAAAGTGTGATGATCAGTGTATAGAATAAATTTACGCTGAATCAAATAGTGCTCCCAATGCTTCAGAGCACGAACAATATCATAAAATTCTTGGTCATATATACTCCATTTTCGTCGCGCATCACTAAGTTTTTCACTGAAAAATGCCACTGACTTCTTCTCTTGTGATAAAACTGCTTCAATCCTGATTCCACTAGCATCACACTACACCTCGAATAATTTTTTAAAATTAGGTAAAGTAAGTACAAGAGTAGTGCACAATTTTTCTTTGATCACTGCAAAAGTTGTTTCAGCTGTTTCCCCCAATTGAAATTTACCCTTCTTTAAACACTCTGTAATTGGTGCCACAATACTACTGAAATCTTTAATAAATCGATGATAAAATGTCGCCAACCCATGGAAGCTCCTTACCTCTCCTACTGTTTTTGGAGTAGGCCAATCACGTATGGCTCTCACCTTTTCTTTGTCAACCAATATACCATCGGAACTAACCACATATCCAAGGAATAATAATCGTTCTGTCAGCTAGTTGCATTTCTTAAAATTAATAAAGAGCTTATTTTCAGACAACACCTCTAGCACCATTCGAAGATGCTTCATATGGGCTTCCTCACTTCGACTATAAATTAGTATGTCATCAAACAAACGACAACATATTTAGCAATGAAAGGTCATAATACCTGGTTCATAAGTCGCATAAAAGTACTAGGAGCATTAGATAATTCGAAAGGCATAACCAACCACTCGTAGAGTCCATCCTTTATCTTGAAAGTTGTTTTCCACTCATCACCAGGTTTTACCCGAATATGATGATATCCACTTCGCAGATCTATTTTGGAGAATAACTTTGAACCCTCGAACATATCTAGCATGTCATCTAATCTCATAATCGAAAAGTTGTATCTGACAGTCTTGTTAATCGCGCGATTATCAACAAACATCCTCCAACTACCATCTTTTTTTGGAACCAGTAATGCGGGAACATCACATAGACTCATGCTCTCCCGAATAAATCCCTTCTTCAATAAATCCCCACTTTTTCCAGCAAAATCTGATTTTCCTTGGGACTCATCCGATACTGTGGTAAATTAGGTAAACTTGCTCCCGGAATTAAATCAATATAGTGTTGAATATCCCTTAGCGGTGGTAGGTCATTTGGTAAATCATCAGATACCAATTCACTGAATTCGGACAAAAGAGACTACATTTTCTCGGGTAACTCAACTCTCGGTTCTTCTTTCTCTTATACTGCTAGAGCTCACACAACTACAACATGTACCTCCTGCGCCTCCTTAATCTCAGATTCTAATTCAATTGCCGAAGTGATTAGAGAGAGTAGGGGTTGCTCTGCTGTTGTGTTTATACTTGAGCCACCAACTAGTTTTTGTTTTGGGACCATTGCAATCTTTCAGCCACCCCAACCGAAGACAAAAATGTTTTCGCTCCCCCTATAAGTGACATCCACATTAAACTGCCATGGTTGTCCCAATAATACGTGACTAGCATCCATGTCGACTACGTCACAGACCACCTCATCTCAGTAGTGCTGACCGATAGAAATAGGCACCTTGTAAACTTCAGTCACATTCACCTTAGGTCCCTTTTGAATCCACCCGATCGCATAAGGCTTCGGATGTTTTTCGACTCGCAGCTTCAGATGTTCTACCAATTTTTTGGATACAAATTCTCGCAACTTCCACTGTCAACTATTACATCACAGACCTTTCCCTAAACATTATAGTACGTTTTAAAGATGTCGTTCCTTTATGAGTCCTCTAGCTTCGTGGAATACATAACTCGCCGAACCACACAGTTTATATGTTCTCTCTATTCTTCTGCTATTTCCGCATCGTCCAAGAGTATGTTAATTCCTTCTTCAACATACTGAACATCCTCGTCATCTTCTCTTATACCCACGAAGTTCACAGATTTCCTGGTCGGGCACTCATTCGAATGATGGCTTGGTTGACCGCAACGGTAGCACTTAAAACCTCCGGTTTTAACATATAGGTTTGGTGATTAGGAAGTTTCTCTCGTAGGTGTGCCTGCCAATTGCGTTCCCACAAGGTTATTTATGGAACCCGAACCCCTTTGGGACTGATCGGTAATAACTTTAGGCTAATTCTTTCCATTACTTGGTGAAAATCGATTTCTGTTCGCAACTGCATTGGATGTCTCTGCCATATCTTTCTTATAGTAGGACACCCGATTGTAGGTTTTCTCCATCAATTCTGCTTTTAAGGCCATGTTATGTGATTCGTCAACTGTCCAAATGACTTGTAGTCCAATCTTGTCACGAATGTTTGGTTTCAATCCTTCCAAATATCTGGATGCCTGCTGCCCTTCAGTTTCATTTAGGTTGTTACAAACTGACAACCTAGTCCACTCTTTAGTATAATCTGTAACGATCCTATTACCCTGTACATAATTTTGATAACTTCAAAAAATAAATTATTCATAATCTGGGGGTAAGAATATACTCATCATTAGTTATTTCATCCTCCTCCAGGATCGTGTAGGAGCTTTGCCTTGTCGTCACCTATCCATCTGTAACTTCTCCCACCACACAGCAGCCCCGTTCTCAACTTGTACGCCACTAGATTGACTTGTCGATCTACCGTGACCTCGGTTAACTCGAAGAACCTCTCTACCTCAGAAATTCAATCCAAGAATTCTTCAATCTGTAGTTTACCATGGAATAGTGGTATGTTTGCGCGTATTCTATAGTCAGACTGATTTGGATTTCGATTTTGTTGGGGATTTCTTTGGTTTCCTGCAAATTCCTCCTCAGAGTCTTCATCACTCAAACCTTCGAACTGAACATATCTCGCCACTTCAGGCTGATGTAATCCTCCAGGGTGGCCAAGGGCCAATCCCTCGGGTCAACTCTGTTGCCACGGCTAAGGCCGTTAGGATTGGGTTGTTGCAATAACGTTTCCACCCTCGCCATTGACTGTCGCTGCTCATCAATCGCTACCTATATATAATTTTGCATCCCTACGACCAACATCGTCAAGGTTAGCTCTTCCATCTTCGTTGTTGGCCATCGAAGCAAGGAAAGTCCTTGGTTCTGATACTAATTGACGTAGAACAGAAGTATAAGAATTTACGATAGTAAATTCTAAGGACACAAACTGGAATCCGCCAAAGAAATAACTCAATTTTGTTAATCAAAAGATATAAGATGTCCCTTCATTCAACCGACAAGCTGGGTTTTATAACTAACAGACTTCCTTTCCAAATTATAATAGAATTCCTAGATTTATGAAAACCAAATCCTAAAGGATAGCAAACTTCCTAAATTAACGGTAACAAATCCTAACAAATAACAGCTTTCTACTAATAAGTAAAAATATTACCATAAAACGAAACATAACTAAAATAAGAATGTCAAATCCAAACTCCCGAAGCTAAAGTCGAACCCGAAGAAGTATCCGTCATTCGACTCCCGAAGTCGAAGCCTTCAGTCATCCGAACTCCTGATCCTCCGAACTCAAAGACAAAACACGCCCGACCCCGAGAGACTACACCCGTTTCTTTGAACTATTCTTTTTCAATCTTCTATCTAGCTCTTTTTCGAAGTCCAACGCTATTTGTCCTATATCAATAATGATAAGAAGATAAAGATGAGGTGAGATTTTGTAGGTAAAACTGAATGCAAATCAAGAGTATATTTTGTTCATAATAAAGGCAGATAATTAGTATGTGTCTACACTTGAGCTAAATCACAATCATAAATTTGTGTCGCCAAGTAAAACTTCTCAAATACAGACACATAAGAATATAAGTGGGGTGGCTAGAAATTTGATTGAAACGTCAAACAATACCGGAGTTCTAGTAAGTCGGATGATGAATATACTTAGTTTAACTGGTGGTTGAATGGAAAATGTGGGGTTTTCAAAGAATGACATTCGAAATATAGTCAGAGACATACGAGGCGATGCCTTAGATTCGAATGATACACGAGATGTTGTAGAGTATTTGAAGAAACTTAAACATGAGTGCCCCACCAATTTTTCTATTGTATTAAACGAGGGGATGAAAATCGAATTGCAAGCATATTGTGGGTAGATTATAGGTCAATTGTTGCGTATGAACATTTCGAGAATGTAATTACCTTTGATACCACATATAGAACTAATATGTACTCTGTGTCATTTGCTCCATTCACCAGTATAAACCATCATTACCATTCTATTTTATGGAATTACAGTTCATTAAGTGCAACTATAAAATGTGAGAACATTCATTCGGGCATGATTTGTAGTCACATTTTGCGGTTTTATGATTACAAAAAATTTCATGGAAATTCTAAGTTTGATAGTGAAAAGGTGGACCATAGATGCTAACAAATCAAAGGTTGGAGCTCTGTATTCTATCATAAGGGGTTAACTATCGAGACACTCAGCCAGATTGTTGTACTTGACGGGCTAAGCTTCTTCGTGGGTTTGCTACAGATGCGTCATGTTCCTAAGATACTTCGGATTATGTTGAGGAAATGATAGAAAGGGAGAGAAATAAAATAATAAAATATCCGCTACAGTGAATAAGGGGACCACCGTGGAGGCTGAAGCTGATAACGATGCCTTATTTGAACCAATACGCTCTAATACAAAAGGACGTAAAAAGATCACACAGATTAAAAATGGAATCGAGCAATCAACTAAACAATAGCTATTGAGGAAGTGTACCATATGTGAAAAACTAACAAATCATGACAAGAGAAATCATTACACAGTATTGGGCCTTGATGAGCCATGGCATTTTGTAATAGTTTGTATTATCTGCGACATACCTTTATTTTATTATTTTAATATTTTCCTTTCAGTACAAATGTCTCATCAGTTTGGCTTGATTGAGGGTGATCTGCTAACCAACTGTGATTTATCTTCCAAAAAGTGGGAAGATGCAATTTTATATTTTGAACATATTTTGGTTTGTGAACTTTCAAATATTTATAATTTCTTAAATATTTTGAACATATGACTCAGTTGAACTTACTACCTTTTTTTATAAATTTGGTATCTATGTTTAAACTAAGTTGCATTGTATTTCAGTTATGATGTTTTTTATAGTTGAAATAAGGAAAACAAAATTTAATTAAATCATTAATTTTCTTAATTTCATTTAGGATAATGGATATTTTATTTAATTAAATTACATTAAATACGTAACGTAATGGAAGTGTTTTTACAAAAATAATTAAATTACATAAAATAATTTAATTTAATTAGCCAATTTAATTAACTATTAGAATAAAATAGAATAGAATTTAAGTTTACTTGAAAATAAAATAGAATTTAAGTTTACTTGAAAGTAAAATAAAATAGAATACAAATTCCTTACATTACGAAAGGTAAAAACTAAACAAGTATTTTCTTTAATTAAATTAAATAAGTAATTTAAGTGTTCTTTTTATACATAAACACTTAGATTACAAAAACAGAAATTTACAAAAACATTTAGCATTATACGGTATTATTCTATGGACGGGATGTACTAGAGTTGTTTTTGACCTTCCGCAATAAGGAAGGTTTGTTCACTACTTTTGACTTTAACCTTCCGTAGGATTATCCTGCGGACGGGAAAAAACAGACCAGTAAGGAAGGCCCGTTCATTGCCATTAATTTTGACCTTCTGCAGGATAACAGACTGGGACAAAATAAACTAGTAAGGTTTTGACCTTTCCTAGGATTATCATGCGGATTGAACAAAAATTGGGTAAAATATATCCCCTGTAATAGAATAGTCCACACAACACTAAGTGTTATGTATGTCAATTTTTCAACTTCCAAGTACCTGTTAAAACCTTCAGCAACACAATAATATAATAAATCTCAACCACATCAATAATGACAATTACATTGCAACTACTAATAAACCTTCATAATGCGAGAGAACAAAAGAACTATATAGTAAATCACTAAGAATAAAGTTAATTTTTATAAGAGAAATCAATGATAAAATATGTTATAAATTGAGTTCGGTAACATATTACATTAGAATTGAACCTTTGTCTCGTATTTAAAATTGGACATATTACGAGATTGACATTTACGGATCTCGTGTACTATCTTATATCTAAATAAAATTATGTCTTATATGCTCCAATCCAACCCGGCTAGACTTATTCAACGCGTAGAGTAGTCCACATATTTCATGACATATATACCATAATTCATACCATTTTTTTTGCTTCGGGCAATATTTCATTATTGTGAGCAACATAGCTTTATTTGGAAAATTGTAAGAAAGTCGATTTATGCGCAGAGCATTTGCAATATATTTTCGCTACATATAAAAAAAGAAAAGAAAGTTAATGCAATCAATATATATTATATATCTGTGGATAACTTAATTCATTAAAAAAAACTTATCACATATGTAATCTTCATCCTATATCGTGTGGTCATATTAAGTCCTTTAATGTCATCCAAAGCAGGATAAATGAGGATGACTCTCCATTGTTTAATAAGGATCACGAAAAGGAAGAAGTGATTTTTCGAGCATACCGAAAGAAATGTTATGTCGCTATCCACAAAATTACACTGATCCCTTTGATTTTCAAAGTAAGGGGTTATCTGATCTATCTTCAGAGTCCCTTTTGCATTGGATTTGAGGGCAACGCAGTATGACCACCACATTGTGCATAGTTAAAACATCACACACGGCATGAAAAAGAAATTGTGTTGGTTCGGGTAATCCTCTTGAAGATCTTGCTCCCTTAATTTCAATAAATTTAGGTAAGTGTCAACAATTTGATCATACACATCATGCCAAGGTCGTAAAATGTAAATCATATTCGGCGTCAAGGAGTATACGCACACTGGATGCGCAATTGGATACAGAGATGGATCAACATCCTCGGAGAACACGTTTTGATTAATCCACATAACCTTATCCTGTTTTAGAGGGCGTAATGGATGAAATCTCCACCTTAAACTACGATCAATGTTTATAAAAAAGGGGAGCTCTGTGAATTCTCCCGATCTCGGCTGATAAAGCCTTTTGACACTGATCGGGGTCTCTTCCATAATAGGAGTGAGTTGCATCCCTGCTCCGTATAAGTTGCAAACCCCTCACCAAATGGTGTTTCATATGCATATGGCATGTATATATGGACTATGTTAAATTGGTTCGTCCATCAACACGGGTAGTTCAAATCGATACGGACTTTGTGAGCTCGCATCAAAAAAGTCAAATGAAATATTGTGGCTGAATTGAGAATCTAGTCCCGTTGTATGCTCCTTTTGAGTTGTGTAGGGAGGTGGTACATATCGGCTCTTATCATCAAAAGTTCCCCTAGTTCATTGGTTAAAGCTTATAACTTTTTCGTACCAATCTAGGTGCACTGCCCTTTCTTCTATAATGGTAGGATTTTGTAATATTTTTCCAGTGAATTGAAGTCCATGACATAGCGAATCTGAACAAAAAAATATAAATACAAACTAGTGTCATTAACTATATGTATATACTTTAACTAACTAAAATGACAAAAGAAATAAATGGCAAACTTACAAGGTTCATCGCGTCGTACTGTGGAAAAATTCCATGTGTTGCATATTTCTCTTCTTTAACAAGATGCGAATGTTGAATCCTTAGTCTTGTTATCCTTATATACCATTTGAGATATTGCGATATTGGGATAAACTATCTTGTAGCAACCACTAAATTCCAAAGATCTACATATGGTTGTCTTATAATTAGTCTAATGAAGTCTAACGCTTCAATATTTTCATTCGGTGCACGTAGGGTGTCCATGCCATGTGCATCGATCGGGATATCTTGTGGATCCCCAAATTGACACAGTGTCCTATTTAGCATCTGAAACTCGACCACATCGAACCATATCGGCGGAATTTTGGACGTACCCTCATAAATGACTTGTTCGTACTTAAGACCAATCCAATCCTCGTATGGTTCAAAGGCATTCATGTGATCATGCGGTCATTCATAGCGTCAATTTTTGTCCCATAGGCCATGAAATTGTGGTGGGGGTACTTGTGTCGTCTACCCAGGGACGTATCTTCCTTATGACGATAAGCCTAGGCAAAAGCACGTGACAAGAAAATCCTCCGACTATTGGGATTAATTGAGCGCCCAATGGTGAGACGTTTATATGCCCATACCTAAAAAAGAAAAAATAAAGCACAAATGTTATCATATCCTTTTAATAAACAGACATATATGTCGAAAAAAAATATGTAAATGCAAATATTTAAATTACCTGCAACAAAGGAATACATCCACCAATTGCAGTTTCACCAATCCTTGTCACTTTGTGCAAATTGCGGTATAAGCATGCCACACGACTACACCCCATGTGTACTCGACAATTGTTATGACATCTTTTAAAAAATGTAAATACCGAGCGTGACACACGTTCTGACTTGGAGTTGGAAATAAAATTCTACCAATGACATACAAGACATATGCCTTGGTGTATATCTTAACAAGCAAGGGAGTCGCACGACAGGGTAACTCTGCAAATCTATAAGCTAACCAAGGTGTACTTATACCACCTTGGTCGTAAACCTTATCCCCCTTTTGGGCAAATGGAAACAATACAGATGTTTCTTACAACTCCTTTTTTGGTTGACCATAAAGCCTGTGTAATGGGATTTCCTAGTATAGGTAAGCCTAGGATATAAAACACGTCTTCTAACGTGATGGTCATCGCTCCAATGGGAAATGAAAGGAGTTCATCTCACTCCGCCATCGTTCTATTAATGCAGAAACTAAAGATGTATCTATCTTATTGGATATCTTATGATTAGTAAATACACCAAAATCCCATTATTCTAATATTTTTTTTTGCGCTTTGGTTAACCTAAATACATCAAATTTTGTGCCACACTCATCTATACGTAACCTATCAGTGTTATCCTCCGGATTGTTCAGAACTTCTTCAGACCAGTGTTGTATTTGATCCCAAAGTACGGTAAGATTATTTGGTACAGGATAGAAGTCCATTCTATAATAAAATAAATATTATACAAATTATCCAACAATGAATATTCCTAAATTTTATAACAACCATTATCTATCCAACAATACCTTGTATTAATAAGTTTAACACAAAATTTCAATACATTATTAATCAACATGCATAATATATATCCTAATAAAATACTATAAATTACTAAAACAAATAACACATATCTAACCAATCCCAATATTACTTAATATGATTAATTTATCCACCCTTATCAATTAATTAAATAGCATACTTTACGAACAACCACCAACATTGAGCCCAATAAATTACTAAAAAAACTTATAATTTTTCAACATTGAATAAATTTTTGATAACATTCATATTCTCAAAAATAAATTTCCCATAAAATTATAATTTATCAACTTTCATTATCATACATATCCAAAACCAATATCTATTATATCCACAATCTACACATTTTCTAATTCCTAAAAATATCTAAAATCAAAGTAAGAAATCTCAAAACGATGGATCCACCGGTAGATCCAACTCTAACTACTAAGACATATATATATCACACACATAATGCATCCAATGTATGACAAAAAAGCCCAAATACTTACTTATTACTATGATGTACTTGTAATTTTTTGATGGATCTTGAAGAAGTTGAAGAGAAAAATCCGTTTAGATGTGAGATTATCAAAGACCAATCCGAACGGAGTTGAAGAGAATAATTCGTATCAAAGACTTGTATGATTTTTTTTCAGGTCGGCTGGTTCAAGATTTATAATATGTAAATCTGAAAAAGATGGAGCAGTCGCGATATAGGAGGGAATACAGACACCGCATAATAATCATGTGGACGTTAGTTACCGCGTGATTATTGTGCGGACGGGATAGCATCCGTATAATTATCTTACGGATGTCATGGTAATGAAAGTAGGGTTTTTTTTTGTCATTTTCTTTGTAGGTCCAAGCTCCGCATGATTATTGTTTGCCTTCTTAATAATCATCTTGCAGATGGGCTACCTAAAACACTATTGGATCACTTCATCAATGGCCCAAGATTGGGTTGGAAGGATGAGGGTTCCTAACTCCCTTTGGCTACGGATCATTACCTTTATATATATATGTATATATATATGTATATATATATATATATGTATATGTATATATATGGTCCGGATCTCCAACGGACCCAAAAAACGGGTCCAAAAAATGGACCGGCTATAGCAACGGACAAAACCGTCGCTATAGCCGGAATAGTCGTCATAGGTCTATGACGACGGTTAGCTATGGCGACGGTTTGTCCGTCGCTATAGCCGGTCCGTTTTTTGGGTCCGTTGGAGATCCGGACTCTATATATATATATATATATATATATATATATATATAGAGAGAGAGAGAGAGAGAGAGAGAGAGTCTGGCTCTCCAGCGAACCAAGGGGGCGAACCAAAAACGAACCGGCTATAGCGACTATATCATAGAAAACCAACGACCTATGCTATAGGTTCGTCGCTATAGTTGATTCGTCAGGTTTCTATGCTATAGCGACGGATAAAACTGTCGCTATAGCCGATTTGTTTTTGGTTCGCTGGAGAGCCGAACCAAATATATATATATATATATATATATATATATATATATGGGCAATGATCCATAGCATGTATTTGTTTATGGATCAAAAATTGACAAATACCATCTCTACATTCCATTACAATTATGAACGAATAAGATTAAAAATCTGAAATCGTCGTCTGCTAGAAATTCTAGCGGACTACAAGTCTTAATGCAAATCAACCAAAACATGTTTCCTATGTTTAGTCATTCCACATCAAAATCACCAAAGCATGTTTCCTATGTTCAACCAGCATGTATATAACGGACTGACCCTAACAGTTACAACACTAGTCCCTCTTAACCTCATGTAACTTAATCTAGACACCGAAGGCGAATGGGGCTCTCACTAGGTAACGGTGAATCCGAAACTCTGGCAATGTGAGACAGAGACAACTAAGGGTAAGATGAATGTGATGGAGTTTGTCAATTTCAGTAACTGAAGCGGATAGAGAAGATTATCAACCTTCTGCCTCTGCAAATCGTGGCAATGTTTTTAAAAGATTGAATATAAGCAACATGAGAAGCAACAAAATTGTACCTTGAATCAATAGCTCGTTTAATAAATTTTTTCCTCTCCTTGCACAAACGCAGAGCTTCACTCCTCTTAGCTTTTGAACTTGTCACACCCATTTTTTTTCACTCAACACTGACCCAAAAAACCCATTTTTGTGTAACCCAAATACGATGCCTCAGCTTTACAAAACACCCAGAAAATAAATGATGGAAAAATAGAGAACAAAAAAACCCCTCTTTTTTTCTTTTTGTTATTCTTCAAACCCTAACCTTAAAAACATAGAAATACATAGCAAACCATTTAACAAGACACAAAACGAATTTTGGTTTTTAAAGAAAAAATAAAAACCCATCTTTGATTCGAGTTATGAAAAGAGACCCAGACAAAACACAGGAGTTTCTCTGTTTTCACTAAAAGGAGATAGGAGTCAACCAAAGAGTACGAATTTTTGTTTCTCGACTTAGCCTGATTGGGGGCATAATGGTAAGCAAATTATATTATTCCAGTCTACTAGAATTTCTAGCTGACGACGATTTTAGATTTTTAATTTCATCCGTTCATAATTGTAATGGAAGGTAGATATGATATTTGTCAATTTTTAATCTATAGCAAATACATGTTATGAATCATTACCCTATATATATGTGGGCCCAAGTGCATATTAGGGTTCACATGACCTAATTGAATTAAATGTACAAATTAGAGTTTACAAAAAACCTAATTAAATGTACAAATTAGGGTTTATGTGACCTAATTTAATGTACTAGACCCGGGGAAGTTTCCACGTGTTCCAAGGCAGAAGACTCGTGGATGCGACCCATTTTGGGAATTGATTGAGGGATTGGATTGGTGGCTAGAAGAACAGGGCAATTTGGGCATTACTTTGATGATTAAAGGGCATTTCTGGGATTTCTCCTTTAAAACATAATTAAAGGGTATTTCGGGAATTTCCCTTAAAACATGTGTCTGGCATGTGACTATTTTCCAGGAAAACTCTATAAATAGCCCCTCTATTCTGAGAAAAGGGGATCGCTCTCAAGACATTATACTTAGACTCTTGGAAGCTCTAAACACTAGAAACTCTCTCACACTCTCTCACAACTCGAAGACTCTAGAAGGCTCTTGGGATCCCTGCTACCCTAACCCGGTTTCCGGATTCTAGGAGTTCTGCCACGTGTCATTGGAGTAATTGCCCACCTGTTCTTCTCCCCTCTTCAACCAATCAATCAGTTCCGTACTCTTCGTGGATTTCTCTCCTCTCCAGCCAATACGAAACCCTAACCCTAGCGAGGTGTAATTTCTGTACCTACATTTATTTGGCGACTCTGCTGGGGAGGTGTAGAATTCGTGAAGGGTATGCCCACAACTCGAAGTGGGAGAATTACAGGACGAGCTTCACCGACAACAAGTATCACTTCACCAGATCCGATTTCAAGGCAAGTGAATCCAGTGCTCCAAAGCGCGAATCTGGATTTTGATCAACCAATCCTAGAAAGACGTTTCAGAAGGAAGTTCAACATCACCTCAAATGGCTGATCAACAACAAACCAGTGCTAGACAGCCAAACGCGGGAAGGCAAGGTGAGGAGGTCACTGGAGTGCAGACAACTGCGAATGCTGTGCAGATGGAGATGCTCAAAGCCTTACAGGAGGCACGAGAAGGCCAAGGGATGATGATGACCATGATGTTGGAGATGCAGAGGAAGCAAGAAGAAATGGGGAATTTCCGTCAGCAGTTGATGCAAATCCCCACTTTCAGGGCTATGTTCCCAGGAAGTTCGTAGGGGGAACGAGCAGAAGTGGAGGACAACAGCAACAACAAAGAGAATCCGACTGTGCTGCCAACAACGGAGAGTCAGCCGATTCCAATCATCCACTTGGAGCCCCAAAACAGCGGTGATGTGCCACAACTCAGATTGGAAGCAAGTCAGCCTCAGCCCAACATCATCCCGACTACTCTCCCAGCATTTTCACAAGTGCAGATACCGACCATCCCGAGCCACATCCAACGAGCAAGCCAACAAGCACCACCGATTCAAATCGTGCAAGATGGAAGTGTACACCAGCCAACTTCCTTACCATACCCACCACCTATGCATCAATACATCACAGCCCCTCAGAGAGTCCATACCACGAGCCAGTATGTGACGAAGGATGATATGATCGACGTGATCAATCAACTTCGCAAGCAGACATCCCGACCTTCAGAGTTGGACTTTACTCCACCTTACCCGGCACATATACGAAGACAACCTTACCCGGCAGGGTATATTGAGCATCCCCCGCAGTTCCCAAAGTATAGCGGGGAGAAAGGGAATGCCAGGGAGCAATATTGCCAGGTTCGTGGAGTCGATGTCTCCGTGGTTGGGTTATGATGAGGTGAATAACCACAATCTGTTGATGAGGGAATTTAACAAGACTTTGACGGATAGTGCCTTCAGTTGGTACTACAATTTGGAGAAGGGATCAGTCCATGATTGGGATGATCTGAAATTACAGTTTTTTAAGAAATTTTTCTATGTGCAGAAACAGGTAACTATCGTAGAGCTGATGCGGTTCAAGCAGAAGCCGAATGAGGAGCTGTCAGATTATGTGGACAGATTCAGGGCCCAAGCACAAAAGTGTGCAGAGCCAATTGAGGAGAAGAACTTGGTTAGCATATGCAATAATGGTGCACTAGACTCCTTCAAGCCTCATCTCATTACAAAGGCATGTGATTCATTTGCGACTCTCTCATCATTTGCACAAGATTTGGGAGGAATCATGACAGTGCCCGTCAATCATGCGACGGTTACCTGGAAAGGTAAGAGAACAGCAACTGTGGCTTTGGCTGACTCTCAGTTAAAACCACAAGGGGGCAAGAGGGAGAAGAACGAGCGAAGTAAAGGGAAACAAGGGGACAAGTATACCAGAATGCCCGTTCCAGAGGCTATCACATGCAGTGAGAAGGCCTTTAGAGACCTGTATGAGCAATGGGTAGAACATGGAGTGGTGAGGCCTCCGAAGCCCAGATTTGTTGTGACCGAAAAAATAAAAAGAAGACCAGACTTCTGTGTATACCATCAATATGCAGGACATTCCACTATTGATTGTTATAGTCTGCGGAGGATATACCATGAAAAATTGGCGGCAGGAGAAATCGAGCTGGGAAAAGGAAGCAGCGTGCATGATAAGCCACTGCCTAATCATAAAGGAAAAGAAACGTGCAACACTATTACTCATAGTGAGGCACCAGAAGTGGAAATGAGGGAGAATGCAGAGAGGATGGAAGAAATGATGGATGTTGATCCAGGCCTGCAGGTGACGGCGTTGATGAATGGAGTTAAATTCAGAAAAATTTTTGACCAAATAGGGTTAGCCAAGGAAGCAAGGATAGAGGCAACCAGGGCAATCATCAAAGAAGCCGAAACCCAAGAGACCTGCATGGCGGTAAGCAAAGGATTTGTGAAGGCAGTGGAAGAGGAAGAAAGCAAGATATCTTTCTCTAAAGCTGACAGAGAGATAAGATACCCGCACAACCGACCGCTGTATGTGACGGCAATCATAAATGGAATAGAGGTGCGGAGGGCGTTCATCGACAATGGAGCGTCTATAAATATTATGCCCTACACTGTGTTTAGGCAGTTAGGCCTGCCGGAGAAGAGAATTGTGAAAGAACCAACAAACATCACAGGGTTTGCCAACCAAAGTGCCAGAACCCTGGGACACATCAAGGTGGACATGCAGGTTGGAAAGATTCGAGGACCTGTAATGTTTAATGTTACCGAGGTGGATGCAGCGTATCATGTCTTGCTAGGAAGGGCTTGGCAAAACGACTATGGGGTGGTACCCTCCGTTTTTCATCAATGCTTGAAAGCTATCTGGAAGGGAAAAGAAGTGAAGGTACCAGCAACCAGAAATCCCTTTAGACCAGAGGAGGCACACATCGCCGAAGCAACTTTCTTTGATGATGTCGCTGAAGAGGGAGAGAACCAGATTGCAAGACCTGATTCTCTAAAATTAGTCAGTTGGGAGGAAGTACAGGCAGACAAGTTCGTGCCTGAGGAAAAAGAAAAGAAGAAGACCTCGGGACAAGGAGAATGTTCCAACAACAAGAACCCGGTGGCAATAGACCTAGAGAAGGGAGAAAAAGGAGAAAAGAAAAGGCCAGCAGATCCTGAAGATGCCAGAAACATAATCAATGCCAAACGGACAGTGCAATCAGATGTTGGCCAAAGAACGAAATGGGAGAGGGTTGTTAAACCCGACGGAAAGATAGTATTTCGCTTATGACGGTGCAAGGGGGAAGAGCCCAAGGGAGAGTGCAAACCCAACGGCTCAGGAGGTGTCCCCCACTCCAGCAGTAATGAAGAAGAAGAAATTGTGCAGCAGAAAGTAGAACCAGCTCCAGAATGCTTTGAGGATAGGCCGAAACCTCAACAAAATGAAGTAGAAGAAGTGGATTTGGCAACAGATGGAGGAACGCCAAGACCGACTTACGTCAACAAAGAACTAAATGTTGAGCAGAAAGAGGCGCTTGTGAAACTGCTGCGAGAATATAGGGACGTCTTCGCTTGGAATTATGACGAGATGCCCGGGATTGATAAAGAATTGGTAGAGCACAATCTGAATGTAAGCCCGGGAATAAAACCAGTAAAGCAAGCTCCTCGCAACTATGCACCCGAAGTTGAAACCCAAATCAAGGAGGAAATCAAGAAGTTGCTGGAAGTAGGGTTCATCAAGCCAATTCAACATCCGACATGGTTATCCAGCATTGTACCAGTAAAGAAGTCAAATGGTCAGTTACGGATATGTGTGGATTTCAGAGACTTGAATAAAGCATGCCCAAAAGATATGTACCCATTACCCAACATAGACATTTTGGTAGATGCAACGGCTAATCACGAGATGATGTCATTCATGGATGGGTTTGTGGGGTACAATCAGATAAAAATGTCAGTAGAAGATGCAGAGTTGACGGCATTTCGTACTCCGTTTGGGAATTTCTACTATGTAGTAATGCCCTTCGGGTTGAAAAATGCGGGGGCAACTTATCAAAGGGCAATGCATGCTATATTTCATGACATGATTCATGATATAATAGAAGACTATGTTGATGACATAGTAGTGAAATCCAAGAAGGCGACAACTCATGTGGAGGATCTGAGAAAAGTGTTTGAGCGATGCCGAAAATACAATCTGAAGATGAATCCGAAGAAATGTGCCTTTGGAATGACGGCTGGAAAATTCTTAGGCTTCTTGGTGCATAACAGAGGCTTGGAGGTAGACCCAAGCAAGGCAAAAGCAGTTGTGGAGATGCCCCCACCAAAAACACAAAAACAGCTGAAGAGCTTTCTAGGGAAAGTTTCTTATATGAGAAGATTTATGCCAGCATTAGCAGAAGTCACAGAACCTTTTGGCAAATTGCTAAAAGGAAAGGCAAAATGGGACTGGGGGCAAGACCAACAACAAGCCTTCGAGAAGGTGAAGGGGATTTTGGCTTCAGCACAAACGATGGTAGTACCACAAAGAGGAAAACCGTTGCAGTTATACATCACTTCTACCACAAAGTTTGTAGGGGGATTAATCACACAAAAAATGGATGGAGAGGAAAAGCCTGTGTACTACATCAGTCGGATAATTAGAGGACCGAAAACTCGGTATTCGCAGGTGGAAAGACATTGTCTTGCATTGGTGTTTGTAGCGCAGAAAATGCGACATTATTTTTTGGCACACGAAGTGAAGCTTGCAACAAGAACTGACCCGATCAGATATCTACTGACTAAGCCGGCATTGGTAGGAAGACCTGCAAGATGGATGATGATACTCTCAGAATATGATATCCAGTGTGTAACACCAAAGGCAATCAAATGTCAATATGATAGTAGATGAAGACTCAGAATGGTGGAATTTAGCCTTTGATGGGTCATCTGCTGAAGGGAAAGGTGGAGCAGGCGTAGTGTTGACCACCAAAGATGGAAATGAAGTAGCTTTGTCATACAAGTTAGACTTCCCCTGCACGAACAATGAAGCAGAATATGAGGCGTTTATATTGGGATTATTAGCGGCTCGAGAGTTGGGGGCCAAACGCCTTAAAGTAAGGGGAGATTCAAACTTGATTGTGCAACAAATAAGAGGGCAATTCGCAGTGAAGGAGCCTATATTGGCACCGTATCGAACTGTGGCACAAAAAGTGATGGAGGACTTCAGGAAAGTGGTTATTGAGTACGTGCCAAGAGGACAAAATAAACAACCTGATGCATTAGCCACGGTAGCATCTAGAGTATATGTCCAAGGAGAAGACCTAGATGTGAAGGTGATGAAGAGAACCCTCCCAACCACGGTGTTAGACTTGTTCCCCAAAGACCTGACCGATGATTGGAGACATAACATTTCCCATCAATTGCAAACGAAGGAGGGAACCATATCACCGGTGGAACTTCAGAAATACGCCATCATCAAGGGAGTCTTGTACCATAAAGAAACAGATGGGGTATTGACACGATGCTTGGGGAGGCTCGAAGCACAGCGCGTTTTGCATCAGGTACATGCAGAAAATTGTGGGTTGGCCGATATTGGATTGTATCGAAGGTTGCAGCGCCACGGGTATTATTGGCCTGAAATGAAGAAGGAAGCCGATGCACTTCAACGACAATGTGTTTCATGCCAAGAATACCCTGGGGAGGAGGAATGCGCCTTCATCGATGACATAGCGGATTGGCGAATCCCTTATGTAGAATTTTTACAAAGCGGCAATCTGCCTGCTGAAAAGAAGGACGCAATCTTGATAAAGAGAAAGTCACAACGATTCTTCTTGCAAAATGGAGAATTGTTTAGAAGAGGGTTCAATGGCAAGCCCTTACGGTGTTTGGAAGTAGGAGAGGCCAAAGATTTGGTCTACCAAATGCATAAAGACGAGCACCAAGGGGGAGCCAAGTTATACAAACAGCTTATTGATCATGGTTATTACTGGCCAAAGATGGAAGGAGATTGCTTGGATTTTGTCAAAAAGTGTCACATCTGCCAAATTCACGGGAATTTGATTCATGCTCCCGCTGTAGACCTACGGACCATAGCAACACCGTGGCCCTTTCATACGTGGGGAATGGATCTTATAGGTCCCATTCATCCTAATTCTAAGGGCAACATATGGATCTTGACGGCTACTGAGATGTATACAAAGTGGGTAGAGGCAATCCCTTTGAAAAAGGCTACGGGTCCAGCAGTGGCGAACTTCATTAAGGAACATATCATTTGTCGTTTCGGGATCCCGAAAATCATTCTGTCAGATAATGGAACTCCTTTCATCAATCGAGACATCAAAAGTCTGATGGAAAGATATAGGGTGAAGCATTACAAGTCATCGCCATACTACCCGAAAGGCAATGGGCAAGCAGAAGCCACAAACAAAACCTTGATCAAGATCCTGTCAAAAACCCTAGATGATCATCCGAAGACATGGGCAGAGCAGTTACCAATAGCATTATGGGCATATCGAACTTCAAAAAGAAAACCTACGGATGAAACCCCATATGCTTTGGTCTATGGAGAAGAAGCTATCTTGCCCGCCGAAATAGAAATCCCTTCGGCTAGGATGAGACTCCGAAGCTTAGTCGAGGAAGAGAACCGACCAGCAGCCCTAGAGGCCTTAGCTGACTTCCGAGATCGAGCCAAAGAAAAATTGGAACGGTATCACGAAAGACTGCGACGACAATACAATACCGCAGTGGTACCGCGACAAATTCTGGTGGGGGACTTGGTGCTCAAGACAGCAAATCAAGTCATGAGGGGAACACCAACCACCAAATTTTACCCCAAATGGGAAGGCCCGTATAGGGTACGAGAGATCTCCAAAAGCGGGTATTGCAAAATATCTCGCGTGGGATCAAATGCTATCTCAGGCCCATTGAACCTGAAATGGGTAAAGAAATATTACACATGAGATAGTCATCACGAGAGTTATACTTTTAACTTCAAAAGTAGTTGAGGCACCTGACTATAAGCCCTCACAGTTATACTTTCAAACTTCAAAAGTAGTTGAGGCACCTGACTATAAGCCCTCACAATTATACTTTCAAACTTTAAAAGTAATCGAGGCACCTGATTATAAGTCCTCGACCTGAAAAAACAAGTTACACTTTATCTCTAAAAGTGACGAACGTTATGCTTTATTCGACAAAAGCAAGATTTATTGTATTTTAATGAAAATTTTGAAACGTTATGCTTTTCGTTAAAAGCAACTTGATCATCAATAAATTATCAAACTTTCATTCACTAATTTTTTCGAAAAGATATATATATACATGTTATTGATAACATTCATGTTTATCTATTCATAAGACCTATTGTTGCCTTGGAGTATTAATTTGAGTAACTTGAAATTCAATGATAAATATTGAGTTTTGAGGAATCATTCAAATTAAAGGCAATCAATAAGGTTAAAGAAACTCTAATTTGATAAATAAAATATGTGTAAATGAGTTTCTGAAACAGGAAAAGGAAAAAGAGACTACAGCAAGTCATGATCTAAAGGCCACGACATATCAAACTGCAACGAAGGAATAGCTAAGGCCTCCAAATCACTAATGGCAGCATCCTGAATCTTGAGATTTTCGGCTTTTGATTTCTTGACATCTTGAGTAGCTGACTCTAAGTCCTGGAGCCGTCGCTCTACCTCCTGAAGTTGAGACTTTAAACCTTGCGCATGGATCTTCAATTTGTTTATGGCTTCGTCAAATTCTGAGATTTGTGCTGAAAAAGAGTCATCTTCACACTTACGTATAGCAATCTCCGAACGTAGCTCAACAAGGTTAAAATTCGACTGGAGGAGATCCAACCTAGCCCGAAAAGGGGACATGTCAACACCCACAGCCGCAAGGTCGTCTACATCATCACTAAATTTCTTTAAGTCCTCAGCCCGCAAAGAGTATAAGGAAAGAGTGTGCAACCCAAGCACAAGGCCTGCGAGCTGATCTAGGAAGAAGGTCTGGGCAGAAGACGCCTTAATAATCAGCTGGTCGAGTATATGTGGGAACCGAGTTAAGAGGCGCTCAAGACTTTCCCGACTAGATGATGATATCCGGAAGCTCCTCCAAGAAACAAGGTCTTCGTTTGGATTGAAGGAAGCTCTAACAGGAGCAACTTTGGATGCCATCATAGAATTGGTCGAGATAAGGGATGGAGGAGCACGGGGCTGCTGGGATGCTGATGAATCCATAACGCCTTGGTCATCCGGAAGACAGCCTGGAGGATACCCGAGGTCATTATCTAGCGAGGTGTCAACATCCGGATTGAGAGTATCGAATGAGGCAAGCGCATCAACAGGCAAAGGCAACTCTTGCATCTTCTCACTCTGGAAAATAAGATGAGAAAACATATAATATATTTGAAAATAATAAATAAAAAAAATGATATATTTACCAAAGAAAGATACTCACAAGATAGTCAATGGAAAAGTAGTTGGGAGATGCTACCGAAGGCGGAAGGTCGCTCAACCCACCCAAGATGCTGTCTACAATGCCCTCCCGAGAACTCAATAACTCGGTAGACTCCTTCTGGGGAGGATATACACCAGCAATAGTCTCAGAAGGATCCTCCCTCGCGAAAGCAGGAGTCTCATCGGTCTCCTTAGGCCTATCATGTGGAGACGTTGGAGGAGGGTTCGAGGAAATTATTGCATCATCCAAAGCAAGGCTCGAACTCACATCAGATAAGGTGTCTTTAGCATCAAGACTAACACAAGCCTCATGAGAAGAAGAGGACTCAACACTGATAGGTTGGGGAGGGTCACAACTCGTGGAAGCCGCCGTGGATGCCCCATTTGCAGTAATAGGCATAAATTCAACAGGAACATCCTCATCCTCTTCATCAGCATCGCCAATCTAAAAACGGTGGACATAATGATTAAAGGGATCATGAAAATAATTATATGGATAGTAACAGACAAGAATGAAGATACTTCAAAAATGTATAAATACATACCAAATTTCTACGGCGTTTCTTGACCGGATCCTCGGCTACCGGCTCAGTAGGAGTAGCATTCTCAGGAGGGCGTTTTGCTAATGGTCTTAAGCGAAGCCTGAGGCCAGGACGACTAACCTGGGACACGGTAGAAGCCATAGGAGGAGCCATCTCTGAATCCATAGGGGTAGATGTTCTTGTTCTGGAACGTGTAATCCTCATTTCCCCGGCATCAGAGGATCCCTGGGGAGGAACTGGAGGAGGCATCTGAGACAAAGGTAACTGAGATAAGGCCCGTGGTGGAAGGTTCCTGGAGGTAGTAGGGGCCTGTGCAGGAAGGATAACTGGGTCACTTTGAGAATGAATACCTGCTGACCGAGGAGGAGAAGACTTAGGCCTCAAGGCCTCACGTTCAACAAGGCGGCAACTGGCTGGCCATCGTTCTGAACGGACATTGGGCTTAGGAGAACATAACATCTTAGCCCATTGAGGACGCTTGGGAGGAGAAGCTGGTCTAGAGCACATCAGTGTGTCGTCCTCCCATTTCTTAAGATTGATCTGCCAGTAGTTGCGTTCACCAGTAGTATACCGCCCACTCCGAGTAGCAGGTGGTATGATAAAAGAAACGGGAAAAGATTTGTGAGGAGCACCTGGGGGTTCCGAAAAAGCCCATGAAAAAGAAGAAGAGGTGGACACGAAATTGAGTAGAGCAGTCTCATAAGTCTCCTTGCAAGTACGGCCAAAGGGACGCTCCTGGTCAAATCCAAACTGCCTCATCACCCTATGAGGATTATAAAGTACGGTACCGAAATCATTATCCTCAATAAAATATGGAAGCTCCGCAGCCCGAAGGAAGACAAACCAGGACAATGAAGAACCGCTCAGCCCGTTAGTATTTAGATAAGTGCGAGACTCACGCCTATAGAAGTGAGGAAGCTGACCATTATTTTCCGAAACAATAGTGTAAGGACGAGCAGTGAAGCATGAAAAATCATCAATAAAAAGCCGCAAGTCTGAGCTAAAGCGGTAATCAATCCAGCGGGCTGTCCGGGGGTCGATGTGGGGTAATAAAAAAGGGTCTGAAGACTTCTTCTTCCTCTTAGAAAGATGTTCAAAAGAAGAATAACCCTTGAAACGCTCGAAGAGGAAAAGCTGAAGGAAGGAGCCTGGAATGAAGCAATTCACGTCGTACCTGAGTGAATGAAAAGGCAAGGTTGATAATTCAAGAAAAGAAGAGAAAAGTGCAATGTGAAAGACAGTTAATGGAAGCATGAAAACAAATACCTTCCAACAGATTCTCTCAAAGCGAAGGCCACCTCATCTAAACGGCGATACAGGGTTCCCAGAAAGAGGGAAGCAAGAGGAATCTCCAAACCCCGAGATAGCAGAGCTGCTAAACTAAACATGCGAACTGAGGGACCATCAACAGGAGACCCAGGAAAGAGAAAGCGAGACAACCACATAGCCAGATAGGCTGCCAAAGGAAAAGGACAAGGCTCCTTGCGAAAAGCAAGGACGGATTGGTCATAAGTCGAACTATCCCACTGGTTAGTCTTGTAATCCCGAAAGAAGTAGCGCACCCAAGATAACCATGAAGTTTTTTGTCGGCTAGTGGTCTCGAAATCTGGAAGGAGTGTGTCACCTTTGAATCGTGAGACATAATGGGAAGACTGCTTGAAGGCCTCCATCAAATAGGCAACGCACTCAACATCTCTAGCAGACATACTAGATGGGTCACAAGAAGCCGAAGCGACAGCAGGGAGGCTACAAGATATAAACCCAACATAAGCATATAATTTGAAAAAAAAAAGAGGAGAAAATAAGAACGAATGAAAGTTACAAAAAGAAAGGCTTACTGGTAGATAGCATAGACATCCTCTAGTGTAGGGGTGAATTCCCCCCAAGCAGTAACGAATGTGCATGAAGAAGAGCACCAGCGGGAAATCAACACGGTAAGAGCATCATGATCCTGCTGAATACGTAGATCCCTACATAGCTGAATGCAGCGATATATGCCCGCACTCTTTAGTATAGCCTTGTACTCAACATTCCCGAGGATCTCGTCAGTCCAATGTTGCCATCCTTGAAGACGGCTAGATGAGTCAGACAGGAAGCGAAAGGGACTGAAAGGGTATTCTTGTTTCTCTATGCACATGCGGGGAATGCGATCGGAATGGGGGAAGTCGTCCCAACCTCCGCAAGCCACGACATAAAGAAACAAACCCTCTTTCTCTGGCGCAGGAAAAGTTGTGTGATCATAAGTTCGAACATGCTCCCAAAAAGTGTCAAAAGGCCCAAAAAAGGGAGCCTTTCCCCAATCATTGACAAAGGGAATTACCCTGGAACTCTTCAAGTCTTCAGAACATCCGGTAGACGAGGCCTGCAAGTAAGAAAGACTCCACATGAGGATACTAAGGATGTCAAGTAAGGCATATGAGCTTGAGTAGGCTTACCATGGCAAAGGGAGAATTTGAGCCTTTCACTTGAGAATACCTGAAAATAAGAAGAAATGGAGTCAGGGAAGGATCAAAATCACAATTATGAAAGAAAAACAAGATTTGAAATTTTTCCACAAAACTTCGGACAGCCAAAATACATCATTCGGAGCCATTTTTTGGATTATTTCGACATGTGTCATGGCCGTTGGCGATGACTTTTGAAGTGCTCGTCGATACGGTCGTTTTGATATATTATGGGCCCCGAGACTCCAAACGGAACAAAAGTTATGGTCAAAACAGTGATCACGCTTCCCAATGTTAAAATTTTAGTACATTTTCTCCTAGGGTTCGGCCCCCTAGGGTTCGACTTCTTGCAAAAAAAAAAAACAAAAAAAAAACAAAAAAAAAACCTAGGGTTCGGCCACCTAGGGTTCGGCCACCCTAGGGTTCGGCCACCCTAGGGTTCGGCCCCCTAGCCAAAAAAAAAAAAAAAACTATATTTTGTGTACCTTAAAAATTTTGGTGCCCCACAGATTACTTTTTCGGAACGGATGCTTCGTTGTCAATAAATATGGTGTTTTTCTTTATTATCCGAGGGAACCCTACCGAGATATAATCCAAGTAACGGGGCTCGGAAGACAAAAGAAAAGCTACAATAACCTGAGAAGAAACGTAGGAGAAGCAAGTCAAGAAAACGTTCGGCAGAAAGTACTCAAATAAACTAAAAAAAAGAGAAGAAGAAATTGTTTTTTTACCTCGTTCCCAAGCTGAAAACTGTTGGCTTGACGACTTCTTGGTGATCTTCAGACTTGAATGAGGAGAGAAAAAATTTTGCACGATGAAAAGAAAGGCCTAAGTGACTTGGGAGATATATATATTCCAATTGCAAGCTTGCAATAGTAAAGGAAACAATCTCTATGTTCCTCTTAAGGAAGATTTCGCAATTTAAAGATAAGTTTATTTGAGCTTATTTCTAAATAAATATATAAATTTTCGAAAATTGCTTAAAATTGGTATTTTAATAAAATTTCGAGAATATATATATTTGATACTAGTATGACAATTTCGAAATTATATATATATATATATATTGAATGTTTGAAAAAGATCTTGCTTTATAAAATTCTAATAAAGGCAGATTTTGTTTCTAAAATATAAAATAAGATTTGATTATTGGAGCTGATGATCTTCCTTGTTTTAATTCTCAGAAAATAAGGAAATAAATATTGAGCAAAATGAAGAACCTTTCAGATGATTTACCAAGCAGTACTTGGACAAGTGGAGTCACGCAAAATCATTCACAAGCCTGGAGTATTTTGCACGAGCGTCTCTCAAGAATCGTGACTCTCGCGCAGGGGGCAAATGTGGGCCCAAGTGCATATTAGGGTTCACATGACCTAATTGAATTAAATGTACAAATTAGAGTTTACAAAAAACCTAATTAAATGTACAAATTAGGGTTTATGTGACCTAATTTAATGTACTAGACCCGGGGAAGTTTCCACGTGTTCCAAGGCAGAAGACTCGTGGATGCGACCCATTTTGGGAATTGATTGAGGGATTGGATTGGTGGCTAGAAGAACAGGGCAATTTGGGCATTACTTTGATGATTAAAGGGCATTTCTGGGATTTCTCCTTTAAAACATAATTAAAGGGTATTTCGGGAATTTCCCTTAAAACATGTGCCTGGCATGTGACTATTTTCCAGGAAAACTCTATAAATAGCCCCTCTATTCTGAGAAAAGGGGATCGCTCTCAAGACATTATACTTAGACTCTTGGAAGCTCTAAACACTAGAAACTCTCTCACAACTCGAAGACTCTAGAAGGCTCTTGGGATCCCTGCTACCCTAACCCGGTTTCCGGATTCTAGGAGTTCTGCCACGTGTCATTGGAGTAATTGCCCACCTGTTCTTCTCCCCTCTTCAATCAATCAATCAGTTCCGTACTCTTCGTGGATTTCTCTCCTCTCCAGCCAATACGAAACCCTAACCCTAGCGAGGTGTAATTTCTGTACCTACAATATATATATAATTTAAAAGAGGATCCTACATTTAAATTAATTTGATGAATCATAAAATTAGTAGATAATCATCAAGAAAAGAAAAAAAAATATCTCACACAATGCGGAAAAAAATATATATATATAAAAAAATTAGCTTGCGACTCCCACGGACTGCCAACCAGTCCAACTTGTTGGACACTAATTATGCAGACAAGGTTAATTACAAACATCCAAGTACCCAAACCGTACGTCCTAGAGTAATTAGAATTTACACTATAAACAATGTTTGATGGGGGTTTGAACCACACTCTAGTTCGTCCAGCACATCTCGATGCTAATGTACAATTCTATATCCGTAGCCTGATGATTATTTAAGAATTTTTTAAAACTGATTTATTATTTTAATTTAAAGGACTGAGAAATATAGTAGAGCGTCGGAGGCCTTAATATGGGAATGGTTAAACTATTTGTATTTTGGTCTAATTTCAAAACAGAAAGAAGCTTCTATTAGAAAGTTGGAAATGGGTTTAATATACATATAATTAAGTGGACAAGTTTCTGCCATTTATTAAGCCTATTTGGCTATTTTAATTGAATGGGATATTCAAAGTTCAAACCAAACAGCTCCTGATATATTCATACAATTTATTAGCTAAGCTACTAGGTCATTTCAACATGGGCCCGCCTTATATATACTATATCATATCCAGTATTAAAATAGTAGTATTATCATCAAATATTCAAATCCATTGGAAAATTGCAGGCCAGAGAGACTTCTGCCTTTCAGGGACTTGCCTGGATGTCGTTCACACAACTAGTACTATTATATTTATTTCTACCTGAAAAAATATTAACTTGTATATATATTTATTTTTAGGTTATGTTAGTTACAATGGTATGTACTTATTTTTACTTCACACACACTATGTGTTTATAGTTTAAAACTTATAAAATAATTTAGTTTTTACGTAATTTCTTTTGTTAATTACTTGTAAGGAGATAATTTAGAGATCACAAAAATTAAGAGATAAAATACAAATTGGATAATGTCAAAAAATTATTTCTTATAGCATAAGGTGCTACACAGTCTCACAAGAAAATAGTTTCTAATACCCATGCCTTTTAAAGTTTAGTCCCACATCGCCTGTTTCAATAATTCTCCCTCCTTTACTAACCTATATATATATAACTAATATTTCGTTTATTTTATTTATTAAATAATAAGAATTTTTTTATTTTAAGAAAAGGCTTTTTGTAAGAGGGACTATTTCGGGTACGTTTTTTTTCTTTTGTATTTATTCAATTTAATTTTCTGTATTATTATTTTATAACTTTAATTAGTATATTTTAGTTAGTTTGTTAGTTAATATTGTGATATTATTTTGGCTAGATATTATGTATCTCTTTAATATATGGAGGGTTCAATATATGCATAAATACTATTAAATACCAATATTGTAGTATTTAATAAAATGTATTATTTTGGTGAATAGATTATATTGGGCGAGTCTAACCAATTGCATCTGTAATTGTGGGTATTGCATTACGTACTCCAGGTACGGATTCCGTACTCCTTCAGCGATAGTCTTCTAAAATTTAATTAATTCGTTTTGTTCTGCGTTTTAAATTCCGTTATTATTTCACATAATTGTTGCTTGTGAAATTCATATAATTCTTTCATTTTTGAGTTGATACATATGACTCGTATTTGTACTCTTTGAGTTGGATTATCATGTCTACTATTTATTTTGATATCTGTAGAGCGGTACATGTTGTTACCTTCTTTTGAGACATTATGATTATGATTTGATTTGGTTCACATGTACGTATAGAACCCTTTTTGTTGGTATTATGTCGCTTATATTGTGACATGATATTTTTATTAGATGATATCGTAGGGTGTACCTTGAGCTAACCACCTGTAGGGGTACCACAGGCATGTCGTCTTGGCACAAGAGACATGACACTTCCGTGGCGGTGTGATTAGTCCACGGCGTCTCTATTTTGTGCTCCGATGGGAGTTGGCCATTTGGTGATTTGTTGTGAGAGGCGTATGGGTCGACCCTAATTTTCTGTTCTGTTCTGCGGATTGCTGATGTTGTGCCAAACACACTTTCCGATTTTGCATGCATTTGGATCTGCAGTCCAATGTGTGATTTGTCTATGTGGCATTATTTGACTTGTCTATGTGGCAAGCTATATTTCTAAGCTCGGTATGAAATAACCTCAGCCATTTGATTCAGCCTATTATGTTATTCAGTTCAGTTCAGCTATGTTATTCAGTTCAGTTCAGTTATGTTATTGTGATATGTTATTCAATTTAGTTCAATTCAGCTATGTTATTGAGTTCAGTTCAGTTCAGCTATTTAAGTTCAGTTCAGTTCGACTATGTTATTAAGTTCAGTTCAGTTCAGCTATGTTATTGAGTTTAGTTGAGTTTGATTTCGTTATTCAGTTCAGCTATGTTATTGAGTTTAGTTCAGTTTGATTTCGTTATTCAGTTCAGCTATATTATTGAGTTTAGTTCAGCTATGTTATTGAGTTTAGTTCAGCTTGACTTTGTTATTCATTTCGGTTCTCATTTCTGTACTTTATATTCGTACTGGCAATTGGCTCATGCTGTGTTTTTCTTTCGGCAGGTATTCAAGGGGTTCAAGGGTAAGTGTGAAGAGATGTTCCTTTTAGTTTGATATTCTGCTTAGAGTTTGTTAGTGCGTGACCTCCCTTTCCTATTTCGGGAAGGGGGTGTTACAGAGTTGGTATCAGAGCTTAGGTTTCTTTCTTGTAGAAAACTTATTTAGGTTTGACCTGTGAGTTATGGGTAGACTTTTGGGTTAGGTTTTTATCCTGTTTGATACTCTGTTCAGTTGTCACATCAATTTGTATTTGAATTTGTCGTTAATCAATTTCGTTTTCATCTGTTATTTTATTTCATCAATAAATCATTTGGAACGAGAGGCAACTTGGGAGATGGATGAGTCTATCCGGGCGTAGTATCCGCATCTTTTTGATAATTAGGCACGCTCCTTTTCTTTTGATTCCGGGGACGGAATTCTTTTTAAGGGGGAAGTAATGTAATACCCATGCCTTTTAAAGTTTAGTCCCACATCGCCTGTTTCAATAATTCTCCCTCCTTTACTAACCTATATATATATAACTAATATTTCGTTTATTTTATTTATTAAACAATAAGGATTTTTTTATTTTAAGAAAAGACTTTTTGTAAGAGGGACTTTTTAGTAAGTACCTCGTTAGTTAAAAAATTTCAGTATCGAGGGCGTAGGCAGACTGCGAACCTCATAATTTCGGGTACGTTTTTTTTTTCTTTTATATATATTCAATTTAATTTTCTGTATTATTATTTTATAACTTTAATTAGTATATTTTAGTTAGTTTGTTAGTTAATATTGTGATATTATTTTGGCTAGATATTATGTATCTCTTTAATATATGGAGGGTTCAATATATGCATAAATACTATTAAATACTAATATTGTAGTATTTAATAAAATGTATTATTTTGGTGAATAGATTATATTGGGCGAGTCTAACCAATTGCATCTGTAATTGTGGGTATTGCATTACGTACTCCAAGTACGGATTCCGTACTCCTTCAGCGATAGTCTTCTAAAATTTAATTAATTCGTTTTGTTCTGCGTTTTAAATTCCGTTATTATTTCACATAATTGTTGCTTGTGAAATTCATATAATTCTTTCATTTTTGAGTTGATACATATGACTCGTATTTGTACTCTTTGAGTTGGATTATCATGTCTACTATTTATTTTGATATTTGTAGAGCGGTACATGTTGTTACCTTCTTTTGAGACATTATGATTATGATTTGATTTGGTTCACATGTACGTATAGAACCCTTTTTGTTGGTATTATGTCGCTTATATTGTGACATGATATTTTTATTAGATGATATCGTAGGGTGTACCTTGAGCTAACCACCTGTAGGGGTACCACAGGCATGTCGTCTTGGCACAAGAGACATGACACTTCCGTGGCGGTGTGATTAGTCCACGGCGTCTCTATTTTGTGCTCCGATGGGAGTTGGCCATTTGGTGATTTGTTGTGAGAGGCGTATGGGTCGACCCTAATTTTCTGTTCTGTTCTGCGGATTGCTGATGTTGTGCCAAACACACTTTCCGATTTTGCATGCATTTGGATCTGCAGTCCAATGTGTGATTTGTCTATGTGGCATTATTTGACTTGTCTATGTGGCAAGCTATATTTCTGAGCTCGGTATGAAATAACCTCAGCCATTTGATTCAGCCTATTATGTTATTAAGTTCAGTTCAGCTATGTTATTCAGTTCAGTTCGGTTCAGTTATGTTATTGTGATATGTTATTCAATTTAGTTCAATTCAGCTATGTTATTGAGTTCAGTTCAGTTCAGCTATTTAAGTTCAGTTCAGTTCAGTTTGACTATGTTATTAAGTTCAGTTCAGCTATGTTATTGAGTTTAGTTGAGATTGATTTCGTTATTTAGTTCAGCTATGTTATTGAGTTTAGTTCAGTTTGATTTCGTTATTCAGTTCAGCTATGTTATTGAGTTTAGTTCAGCTTGACTTTGTTATTCATTTCGGTTCTCATTTCTGTACTTTATATTCGTACTGGCAATTGGCTCATGCTGTGTTTTTCTTTCGGCAGGTATTCAAGGGGTTCAAGGGCAAGTGTGAAGAGATGTTCCTTTTAGTTTGATATTCTGCTTAGAGTTTGTTAGTGCGTGACCTCCCTTTCCTATTTCGGGAAGGGGGTGTTACAGAGTTGGTATCAGAGCTTAGGTTTCTTTCTTGTAGAAAATTTATTTAGGTTTGACCTATGATTATAGGTAGACTTTTGGGTTAGGTTTTTATTCTGTTTGATACTCTGTTCAGTTGTCACATCAATTTGTATTTGAATTTGTCGTTAATCAATTTCGTTTTCATCTGTTATTTTATTTCATCAATAAATCATTTGGAACGAGAGGCAACTTGGGAGATGGATGAGTCTATCCGGGCGTAGTATCCGCATCTTTTTGATAATTAGGCACGCTCCTTTTCTTTTGATTCCGGGGACAGAATTCTTTTTAAGGGGGAAGTAATGTAATACCCATGCCTTTTAAAGTTTAGTCCCACATCGCCTGTTTCAATAATTCTCCCTCCTTTACTAACCTATATATATATAACTAATATTTCGTTTATTTTATTTATTAAACAATAAGGATTTTCTTATTTTAAGAAAAGACTTTTTGTAAGAGGGACTTTTTAGTAAGTACCTCTTTAGTTAAAAAATTTCAGTATCGAGGGCGTAGGCAGACTGCGAACCTCATAATTTCGGGTACGTTTTTTTTTTCTTTTGTATTTATTCAATTTAATTTTCTGTATTATTATTTTATAACTTTAATTAGTATATTTTAGTTAGTTTGTTAGTTAATATTGTGATATTATTTTGGCTAGATATTATGTATCTCTTTAATATATGGAGGGTTCAATATATGCATAAATACTATTAAATACTAATATTGTAGTATTTAATAAAATGTATTATTTTGGTGAATAGATTATATTGGGCGAGTCTAACCAATTGCATCTGTAATTGTGGGTATTGCATTACGTACTCCAGGTACGGATTCCGTACTCCTTCAGCGATAGTCTTCTAAAATTTAATTAATTCGTTTTGTTCTGCGTTTTAAATTCCGTTATTATTTCACATAATTGTTGCTTGTGAAATTCATATAATTCTTTCATTTTTGAGTTGATACATATGACTCGTATTTGTACTCTTTGAGTTGGATTATCATGTCTACTATTTATTTTGATATCTGTAGAGCGGTACATGTTGTTACCTTCTTTTGAGACATTATGATTATGATTTGATTTGGTTCACATGTACGTATAGAACCCTTTTTGTTGGTATTATGTCGCTTATATTGTGACATGATATTTTTATTAGATGATATCGTAGGGTGTACCTTGAGCTAACCACCTGTAGGGGTACCACAGGCATGTCGTCTTGGCACAAGAGACATGACACTTCCGTGGCGGTGTGATTAGTCCACGGCGTCTCTGTTTTGTGCTCCGATGGGAGTTGGCCATTTGGTGATTTGTTGTGAGAGGCGTATGGGTCGACCCTAATTTTTTGTTCTGTTCTGCGGATTGCTGATGTTGTGCCAAACACACTTTCCGATTTTGCATGCATTTGGATCTGCAGTCCAATGTGTGATTTGTCTATGTGGCATTATTTGACTTGTCTATGTGGCAAGCTATATTTCTGAGCTCGGTATGAAATAACCTCAGCCATTTGATTCAGCCTATTATGTTATTAAGTTCAGTTCAGCTATGTTATTCAGTTCAGTTCAGTTCAGTTATGTTATTGTGATATGTTATTCAATTTAGTTCAATTCAGCTATGTTATTGAGTTCAGTTCAGTTCAGCTATTTAAGTTCAGTTCAGTTCAGTTTGACTATGTTATTAAGTTCAGTTCAGCTATGTTATTGAGTTTAGTTGAGATTGATTTCGTTATTTAGTTCAGCTATGTTATTGAGTTTAGTTCAGTTTGATTTCGTTATTCAGTTCAGCTATGTTATTGAGTTTAGTTCAGCTTGACTTTGTTATTCATTTCGGTTCTCATTTCTGTACTTTATATTCGTACTGGCAATTGGCTCATGCTGTGTTTTTCTTTCGGCAGGTATTCAAGGGGTTCAAGGGCAAGTGTGAAGAGATGTTCCTTTTAGTTTGATATTCTGCTTAGAGTTTGTTAGTGCGTGACCTCCCTTTCCTATTTCGGGAAGGGGGTGTTACAGAGTTGGTATCAGAGCTTAGGTTTCTTTCTTGTAGAAAATTTATTTAGGTTTGACCTGTGATTATAGGTAGACTTTTGGGTTAGGTTTTTATTCTGTTTGATACTCTGTTCAGTTGTCACATCAATTTGTATTTGAATTTGTCGTTAATCAATTTCGTTTTCATCTGTTATTTTATTTCATCAATAAATCATTTGGAACGAGAGGCAACTTGGGAGATGGATGAGTCTATCCGGGCGTAGTATCCGCATCTTTTTGATAATTAGGCACGCTCCTTTTCTTTTGATTCCGGGGACAGAATTCTTTTTAAGGGGGAAGTAATGTAATACTCATGCCTTTTAAAGTTTAGTCCCACATCGCCTGTTTCAATAATTCTCCCTCCTTTACTAACCTATATATATATAACTAATATTTCGTTTATTTTATTTATTAAACAATAAGAATTTTCTTATTTTAAGAAAAGGCTTTTTGTAAGAGGGACTTTTTAGTAAGTACCTCTTTAGTTAAAAATTTTCAGTATCGAGGGCGTAGGCAGATTGCGAACCTCATAATTTCGGGTACGTTTTTTTTTCTTTTGTATTTATTCAATTTAATTTTCTGTATTATTATTTTATAACTTTAATTAGTATATTTTAGTTAGTTTGTTAGTTAATATTGTGATATTATTTTGGCTAGATATTATGTATCTCTTTAATATATGGAGGGTTCAATATATGCATAAATACTATTAAATACTAATATTGTAGTATTTAATAAAATGTATTATTTTGGTGAATAGATTATATTGGGCGAGTCTAACCAATTGCATCTGTAATTGTGGGTATTGCATTACGTACTCCAGGTACGGATTCCGTACTCCTTCAGCGATAGTCTTCTAAAATTTAATTAATTCGTTTTGTTCTGCGTTTTAAATTCCGTTATTATTTCACATAATTGTTGCTTGTGAAATTCATATAATTCTTTCATTTTTGAGTTGATACATATGACTCGTATTTGTACTCTTTGAGTTGGATTATCATGTCTACTATTTATTTTGATATCTGTAGAGCGGTACATGTTGTTACCTTCTTTTGAGACATTATGATTATGATTTGATTTGGTTCACATGTACGTATAGAACCCTTTTTGTTGGTATTATGTCGCTTATATTGTGACATGATATTTTTATTAGATGATATCGTAGGGTGTACCTTGAGCTAACCACCTGTAGGGGTACCACAGGCATGTCGTCTTGGCACAAGAGACATGACACTTCCGTGGCGGTGTGATTAGTCCACGGCGTCTCTGTTTTGTGCTCCGATGGGAGTTGGCCATTTGGTGATTTGTTGTGAGAGGCGTATGGGTCGACCCTAGTTTTCTGTTCTGTTCTGCGGATTGCTGATGTTGTGCCAAACACACTTTCCGATTTTGCATGCATTTGGATCTGCAGTCCAATGTGTGATTTGTCTATGTGGCATTATTTGACTTGTCTATGTGGCAAGCTATATTTCTGAGCTCAGTATGAAATAATCTCAGCCATTCGATTCAGCCTATTATGTTATTCAGTTCAATTCAGCTATATTATTCAGTTCAGTTCAGTTCAGTTATGTTATTGTGATATTTGTTATTCAATTTTGTTCAATTCAGCTATGTTATTGAGTTCAGTTCAGTTCAGTTCGACTATATTATTAAGTTCAGTTCAGTTCAGCTATGTTATTGAGTTTAGTTGAGTTTGATTTCGTTATTCAGTTCAGCTATGTTATTGAGTTTAGTTCAGTTTGATTTCGTTATTCAGTTCAGCTATGTTATTGAGTTTAGTTCAGTTTGATTTCGTTATTCAGTTCAGCTATGTTATTGAGTTTAGTTCAGCTTGACTTTGTTATTCATTTCGGTTCTCATTTCTGTACTTTATATTCGTACTGGGCAATTGACTCATGCTGTGTTTTTCTTTCGGCAGGTATTCAAGGGGTTCAAGGGCAAGTGTGAAGAGATGTTCCTTTTAGTTTGATATTCTGCTTAGAGTTTGTTAGTGCGTGACCTCCCTTTCCTATTTCGGGAAGGGGGTGTTACATGGTTATTTTTCTTCCCCTCCATTAATAATATATATTATGAAATTGGACTATTTTAACTTATTTATACTAATTTAATATTTTCTATAAAAAAAATTATCTTTAAATTGGTCCAAAAATAATAACCTCATGGACTATATAATTTTGTCTCTAACGTCATTTATGAGCAAATATAATCTTAAAGAGAAAGGAGAGATTACATAGTACTCCTTTTTAAGTACTATTTAATAAGAAAGGACTAATTCAAACTCGTATAAATTATTCATGAAGGTATGCATAAAATAAAAATATATACTTAATATTCATAAATTTTATAAATGAGATTTTTTGGAAGGGACAAAGTATTAAACTAGTTTAATTATCTCTTATGTATCTTTGTATGTGATTGGGAGTTATTTGGTTTAAAGTAATCTGAATATATTTGGGACTGTCAACATCTAAATGGGTCACCAAAGGGAATTTCTAATTTCCAATAACAGAAAAGAAGGGTACTTGTGTTTCTATATATTAACTTTGGTCAACGGAAAGGAGAAAGGTTATCTACTTATTTTTATTTAAATAGACTAAACGGACAATTACAATAGGATTTGTCTTTCTTTTTTCCTTTTTTTTGGGGTCAATGGACAGACATTCATGTAGTCACTTAATTTTGAATTGATTAAAGGTAGTAGTTAATTAATTTTATTGTTTATCTGTGTAGTTTTGGGTATAAAAAAATGGGCGAGTCATACAAGTAGTTGGTGCCATTCAAAATTGAAACAATGGGCTCATTTTGTGGTTCTCATTGACCAGTCTTTCCTCTTCATTAAATCCCCCATAGTTATGCACATTTCACTAATACGCCGTCGTTAATACTTATTATATTTGTAAATTTCTTTTAAAATTCCTTAATCTCTTTCCTCTTTTCTTTTGGTTGAGTCGTTTTGATGTTAGGATTTTCCTAAAGGTAATTTTGAGCTACAATCTCATTGACTTCAAAATAAAATAAATAAATAAAGAAAGAAAAAAACTCTCCCGTGCTTACTTTTAGGATAGATTTTAGTGCCAAATTCTGTTTTCATTACAAGTACGAATTTTAAATGCTTCCTTTTTCTTTAAAACAAAGTATAATTTCTAAAATATCTTTAAATTGTGCATAAATTTGCAATCCCCACTTATCACATCCTCGCCCAACACAGGGTTGTACTTTTAATTTAGAAAAAATGATATATCTGATTATTTATGTCAACTTTTTAGCTAATTAGACGCATTAAAGGAATGTCTCATAAATTGTACTACCTCCATACCACATAATATGTGACTTTTTAGAAGAAAAATTTATTCTAATTTATTTGTCGTTTACAACTTTTTAGAAAAATAAATTATTTACTTTCTCATATCACCCCTAACTTCTCTCATTGTTCTAAGAATTTTTCTCCCTTGTATTAATAGTTTTCAACTTCTCATAAAAGGGTAGTAATAGAATTTCACAGAAATTTTAATTATTAAATGATAATATTAAATGACTTTCTTAATTCATGTGCATGAAATTAAAACGACATTTAATATGGAACCGAAGGAGGAATATTCACGGGCATGCTACTATGTCTATTCCGTTGAAAAATTAAGAGAGAAAAAATCGGCAAATATAGCAGGACACTAAATTTTATTTGTACAAAGTATTCATAAATTATATATAATATATTGAGATCCAAGAAGTTTAAATATGAGTAGGCTGAGTTGGGTGTTTCACTAGCTAGTTTGTTATGTCTTGGGCTAGGGTTAGGTGATACCAGCCTAATGGACTTGGACTTTGTATTGTGAATACTGAATACGGTCCAAATCCATCCATATAAATATATAGGGCCTTTCAAATGCAGGTGTACCGCATGCGGGATTTTAAAATATTTTATTAGTAGACTGATTATGTAAAAAAGAGGTAGCATCCCACTCACTTGATCAAAGATAAAAAAACGAGGAAAACAAAAAAAAAGGCTAACGCCACTCACTTAGCATGGCTGATTTCTCTCTCTTATGTATATATTTGTTTCATCAGTGTATTAATATAATTTCTCTCTCCACCATTTTCAAAGAACTGAGACTTGAAAGAAGAACGGAGAGATTTCAAGGTATAATTTTTTCTCCACCATTTTCAAATTTTTTATATACTTTCTCATGGGTATAAATTTAAGTTTTGTAGGTTAGAGATTAATAATTATTGTTGTTAATGTTTAAATTAAATTTTTTTAATACTTTCACCGTTTTTTTTTGTTAAATAGTACTTATATTTGCAATAATTTTTTCATTTAGGATTAAACATGTTGAAATTTTTTTCTTCTTGCTGATTAGTTTTGTACTTTTGTCAGTTTGTTAAAATGAATATTGTGGACTTTGAAGTATAGAGTGAAGATAATTTAGACTATGATGTAAATGGAAGTGGGGGGATATAGAGCTTAAAATAGAGAGGAGGGAGAATATTGTTTACAATCATCATGTAGCATTTGAACTCAAGCCTATGATAGGTCAAGAATTTCAAACACTAAATGATGTTAAAAATTTTTATAATGCTTATGTGAAAGAAGCTGGGTTTAGTGTTCGAAATTGGTCCCAAAAAAAGAGAGGTGGGGAAAGTGGTGAGATCATACGGAAGGAATATGTTTGTTCTAAACAAGGAAATAGTTCAATAATAGCAGACTTTGAAACAACAAGATGACCGGAGTCAATAAGAGAGCGTTATAATGCAAAACTTTGTGTTGTGAAGTCAAAATCAGACGCATATGTGGTGAGTGTATTTGTTGAGGACCATAGTCACCCGTTGTCAACCCCTCGAAGAACTCATGTTTTGAGATCCCATCGTAATCTTTTGAGATCCCATCGTAATATTTCGAGTGCCCAAAAATGTTTGTCTCAACAACTTAGCATGGTAAATATACCGCTTCATCAACAATTCAATTTTTTTGGAGTCTAAGCTGGGGGGTTTAAAAATATTGGTTGTACACAACGACATTTATATAACTATAAAAGAGACAAGCGTGATAAAATGTAGGAACATGATGGAAAAATGTTATACGAATATTTAAAATTAGAACAAGGAAAGAATCCTTCATTCACTTTCAAAATTGAGGTTGATGGTGAAAAAAGGATTACTCATTGTTTTTGAGCCGATGCAACATCTAGACGAGATTACAAGTTTTATGGTGATATAGTAGTCTTTGATACTACATACAATACCAATCGATACGGATTGATATTTATACCATTAATGGGTGTTAATAATCATGGTCAGACTATTATCTTTGCTTGTGCATTTTTAAGTGATGAAACTATAGATTCTTTTGTATGGTTATTCAACCAATTTTTGGAAGTTATGCCGGGTAATGCCCCTAAAATAATTATTACTGATCAAGACCCAGCAGTGACAAATGCAATTTCTCAAACTCTTCCAAGTACTTTTCATAGGTATTATAGTTGGCACATATTAACAAAGTTTTCTGAGAAAATAGATTCATTGAAATATAGTGCTTACTATCAAGAATTTTCTAATTGTATATGAAAATCGGAGACTGAGGAAGAATTTGACTCTATTTGGATGGACCTTATTGACAAGAGTGGGTTAAGTGATAACAAATGGTTACAATCAATGTATGATATTCGTTCAAAGTGGGTTCCTGCATATGTGAACCATGTTTTTTCTGCCGACATGTCAAGTACTCAACGAGCGAAAAGTTCCCATTTGTTCTTCAAGAAATTTGTTTCTAAAAAAAATTCATTAGTGGATTTTATGGTTTAGTTTAATAGGGGACTAGTACGTCATCGTCATGAAGTATTGACTGCCGATAACAAAGACATGACTGAGAAGCCTAAATTAAAAAAATTTCATGATATTTTGTTGTAAATGATTGATATTTACACACATAAAATGTTTCTATTAATTCCAAAATGAGTTATTGGAGAGTTTTAATTATAAATTTATGCTTGTGGGTGAGTCAAGCAATCATTGTGTGTATAAGATTCAAAGAAAATGTGGTGAAAAGTATAGAGGTAGACAAATTATTTATGAAAAGGGTTTAGATTTTGCTTTGTACACATGCAAAAAAATTGAAAGCTCAGGGATTCCATGCAGACACATTTTAGTATTTTTGCACAAATATCATGATTTTAAAAAATTGTTGAATGAATACATTTTGATGAGATGGACAAAATCAGCAAAATCTGAGATAGTCATAGATGATGGTGGCATGGAGATAGTTGATGACAAATCATATCTCTTGGAGCGAAGTAGATTGATTCAGTGTTGTTTGGATGTAGTTGATAAAGCCCTCTCAAGTGCGGAAGCAAAAAAGATTTTGATCGATGCTTTAGGTAGTGCACTTGAGAAAATCAATTTAATGGTTGGTTGTGGTACAAATGGGGTGAAATCTAATCAAGTAATTGGTTCTAGTAGTGTACCAATTTTGGAGAACATAAATGGTAATTATGAACATAGTTATTATGAACCGAGTCAAGTGAGGGCAAAAGGATGTGGCAAAAGGATGAGGGAGGAAAGAAAAGGCACTAACGAAGGCAAAGAATTCTAAAGTGAGACGTTGTAATGGTTGTGGCAAAGTTGGACAAGCACGTGATAAAAGAAACTGTCCAATACTTAAGAAATTATCATTTATTTTATTTAAATTATCGTATATTTTTTTACTTTATGTCGATAAAAATTATGATAGTGATGCAAGTCTTAACAATGAAAATCATTCATGTAGATCAACTGATAGCAAAGAACATTCTAGTGATGCATGTCCTAATAATGAAAATTATTCATCCACTCGTAATTTATTCCACATTTCTTTTTTTGGTACAAAACTCTCTCTCTCTCTCTCTATATATATATATATATATATATATATATTGATAGGTATATCATTTTGAGTGTAATTTATGCAATTATTGGAGGTGCTTATACTGTTACAAGTTTGGACATCAAAGCTCCTATGTTATTTTGTTAAAAGTGTTTTGAAGACATCTTTAAATGAATGCTAGTTAAACTTATTGTATTATTTTTATTTTGAAAACATGTTGCAGTGATTGCTAATCTTTTATTATTGTATTAAATAGTACTTAGATTTCTTCTCTGTTTAGCTGGTTTTTTAAAAAAAATTAGTAAAATGTTATTTTTAATAAAATTTTTATTAATGTTGTTAACATAAAAATAAAATAAATTATAATAAATAAATCAATCTGGGCATGTTCGGTTGATATATACAAGCTTATACTTTTAGTCTCTCTCTCTCCGTTTTAATACACTGATGAAACAAATATATACATAAAAGAGATATATTAGCCATGCTAAGTGAGTGGCGTTAGCCTTTTTTTTGTTTTCCTCATTTTTTATCTTTGATCAAGTGAGTAGGATGCTACCTCTTCTTTACATAATCAGTCTACTAATGGAAAATTTTAAAATCCCGCATGCGGTACACCTGCATTTGAAAGGCCCTGTATATATATATATATATAGACACACACACACACACATAGAGGATGGATCTAAAACATACCTCTTAAATAACATACATCTCTTAAATAACATATCTTTATTAAAATTACGTCGTTTTAGAAAAACAAATGAGGTCACGGGTGACATTTTTGTAAATAAAAGAAAAGCAAGTGGGACCACTATCTTTTAATATTATTTTATTTTTTAAAAGAATTTTTAAAATGACGTAGTTTTAATAAAGGTATACTATTTAAGAGAGATATACTATCTAAGAGAGATATTTTAGATCCATCCTATATATATATATATGAGAAAAGGTAATCTAAGGTATGTCTTAGCTGGCTAAGGCTACTTAACAAAACAACGTAGTTTTGTATAAAAATTATAATTAAAGATTTTTTTATATAAAACTAAAAAATGAAAAACTTAACCCTATGAGATAAAACTACGTCGTTTTACTAAGGTTTTACTAAGTAGCCTTAGTCAAGTTTGTCTAAGGCATGTCTTAGATTACTTTTATGCGCGTGCACACATACACACACATATATAGGGAAATGATTCATAGCAAGTAGTTGTTATGGACTAAAATTGGGCATACATCATCTCTACCATACAATAGTAGATCGAACGAGCGGGATTAAAAAATCAAAATCGGCATCCGCTACTAATAGTAACAGACGGATTAATCATAAGTTTTGGACTAATTTAACCCCCTCCCCCCTTAGTCACAGGCAATACAATCTAGCGTTTATTAACTAGGGTTTAGAGTTTGTTAACTAAAACTTAGGGTTCATTATTTAAGGTTTAGGGTTTATAAACTAGAGTTTTTATAAACTAGGATTTATGATTTATTAGTTAGGGTTTAGAGTTTAGGATTCAGGGCTTATATACTATATAATATGTAGGATTAAACTTACTTACTTTAATGAATCCTTGCTTGCTAGAATTCCAACATGAATGTGGACATGTGGGTTTATGATATTAGATCACTATCCGCTTGTAATACTAGCGTATGATTCAATCTACTACTATTGTATAGTTAAAATGAGGGCGTATTAGTAATTTTTGTATGCTCTACTAATAGTTGCGGATGATGGGAATTGTTTCTTAATGTACGTCGTTCGAATTTGAAATGGACTGTATAGGATCTATTTACCCAAAATAGGCTATAACAAATACTTGCTATATATATATGGATGATTAACAGCCACCGTTGGTTGTGGGTCTTATCTCAGTCAACTGATCTCCTACCATTAATTTTAGATATGGATATTCCATATTGAAAGGGAGCAATTAATAAGTATCTATCTCTAAGTTTACATGTTGAAAATGTTGAGATAGGTCAAAATTTAGTGTCAAATCCATCTCCAAATCAAAAAACTTGAGACAAAAATTTGTCTAAAAAACGTAATTTCTGTAGTGTCCTAACCAGACCATGAACAGGCTTAATTTTGTACATTGATATCTGTTGGAGTGTTGTTTGATGGGTTCGGGAGATTTGGTGAGATCCATGTCACATGACGAAGTATCACAGTAGGAGATTTGACATTCTAGAGGGTCTACAGTTTACTAAATATTATATATAATATATAATAATAATTAATATATTTAATTATTTATTATTTTTTATATATTAAGAACGTCACTGAGTCAATAACAAATAATCGGTTCAGATCTGAAAACCTGGATGCCAAACACAATAGTATTAATTGATTGTGATGCAGGGGAGGAAAATCTTTCAAAAGAAAAAATACGTCGTATAAAAATATCTTGTATGGTAAATTATTCTGTAATGTCTCTACCGCATACACATTTCTTGTCGATAATGTGAAAGGTGGTTGTGAACATAGTGGTGAGTTGCAAGATAGTTTAAAGAATTGAGAAATATAATACAATTGTAAATCTCTAATTGGTACGGACACCAAGCTAGTCATTTTTAATTTAAAGGACCGAGAAATAAGAGTAGAGCAAAGGAGGCCTTAGTGGTTGTTTGATAAAATTAAATGAAATAGTTCTGAATATTTAAGTAATCTGAATGAGCTGAATGGAGTTGAATGCTGAATACGGAATGAAAAAAGTTGTCTGATAATTGACATGTCTAAAACATCTAAATAACATATTTTTATTATTTAACCCCTTTGAAAAAATTCAAAATTATTGTAAATTTATTTAATATTACTTAATATAATAGTTAATAATGTAAAAAAATTATATATAAAATACTTCATTCAGCCAAAAAAATTACACATAGTCATTCAGCTTAAAAATTTGTCCAATTCAGCCATTCAGTCGATTTTTATTCAAAACCAACGCACTGAATGACTGACCGATTCAGCCATTCAATCATTTAACTCCATTCAACTCTAAACAAATACCCCTTAATCTGGAAATGTTTATAACTATTTTGTCTAATTTCAAAACAGAAAGAAGCTTCGATTGAAACGTTGGAAATGGGTCTAATATATTACGTGGACCAGTTTCTGCCATATATCAAACCTATTTTAATTGAAAGGATGCTCAAACGAAACAGCTCCTGAAAATGAGCCTTACTTATTTATAATATCCAGTATACTACTTAATGGCTTCTTCAATGGACAAATAGAATAGCATTTGTCCTTCTTTTTCTTTGGTCAATGGACAGGACATTCATCTGGTCACTTAATTTTTAATCGATTGAAATTCGAAGGTAGTAGTAAATTAATTTATTGTTTCCCTGTGTAGCTTGGGTTACAAAACCATGGGCACGTCATACTAGAAGTTGGTGCTATTCAAAATATGAGAATCAATGGGCTCATTGTGTGGTTCTCATCCTTCTCTTCATTAAATCTTATGCACGTCATAATTGTAATACAAAAAGGTATTTTTTTTTTCTAATAATATAAAATACTTTCTCCGTCCCAAATTAATTGCTTAGTTTTGACTTTTTAAAATTATATTGACTATTTTTAAAACTAATTTTTGTACCATTTTTGCCAAAATATAGGTGAAGAAATTATAACCAAAAGAAAGTATATACAATTTACTACTAATACCAATTTTTATAATGTTAAAAAATATATTTATATATGCTTAATTATTAATTTTAAAAATAATCAATTTGACTAAAAAAAGTCAAAACGAAGCAGTTAATTTGGACAGATGGAATAACATGATTTTTGAAATATAACAACGTGATTTCACTAATATGATATCACTAATACTCATTATATTTGTAAATCTCTTTTAAATTCGTTAATCTATTTCCTCTTTTCTTTTGGTTGAGTCGTTTTACTATTAGGATTCTGGTATAGATAATTTTGAACTACATCTCATTGACTTTAAAATTAAAAAGAATAAGGAAAAAAATAAACTCTATGCTTATTTTTAGGATGGATTTTAGGGCACAATTTTATTTTACATTACACGTACGAATTTTAAACATTTCCTTTTTCCTATAAACAAAGTATATTTTCTAAAATATCTTTAAATTGTTCATAAATTTACAATCCCCACTTATAATATCCTTTCCCAAGACAAGGTTAGACTTTTAATTTAGAAAAAAAATGATAATATCTGATTATTTATGTTGATTTTTTAGCTAACTACAAGCATTAAAGGAATGTCCCGTAAATAATAGTATTCACGGACATTTACTATGTCTATTCGGCTGAAAAATTATGAAAAAAAATAAGAAGAAGAAAATCGGCAAATATAGCAGGCTAAAATTTATTTCTACAAAGTATTCAAAATTAAAAATAATGTTGAGATCCAAAAAGTTTAAATATGAATAGGTTGAGTTGGGTGTTTTCAGTTTTCACTATATAGTTTCTTAAATCTAGGGCTAGGGCTTGGGCTAGGGCTAGGGCTAGGGCTAGGGCTAGGTAATGCAAGCCTAATGGACTAGGCATTTGTATTGTGAATACAGAGTACGGTCCAAATCCATCCTATCCAGGCCATGGACAGACTTAGTTTTGTACATTGAAATCTATATTCAAAATGTATCTATTAACCTGCACAAGTCACTCCGTCTTATTTTTAGTATAGTTACAAAATAAATACATTTACCCTCAAGTCAATTCCGTAAGACACTAACACACAATCTCAATTTTATCAACTATTCTAAGTCGCTACAATTTATCGATGGTCATTTCGCCTAATGGTATGACTCACTCTTAGTTATATAGAAATTTTGAATTCAATTTTTATTGACAGTAGATAAGTTATAAAAAAAAATCCAAAAGACAGTAACAACGCGTGATAAAGATTAAAAAAAAAAGAAAAAATTAAAACAATCTTACTTAAAAGATAAGGGATAACTCTTTCATTAATTTTTAAATTATAATTATTTTTCACATCTACTTCACTCATAAAAGGAACAGTCCCATAAAATAAATTAATTGTAAAAAATAGATATAAATTATATGATAACAACACAAGTGACTGAGGCACTAGATGAACAAACTAATATTTTTGTAAAGTTTTTCTCGTATGAATAATAAATCGGACATAGAATTTCTTTTTGTTTTTGAGTACTTATATTATTACAATCCAGTTGTACGAAATAGATTTTATACTAGAAGTATATAAGGAGAACTTGGGGAGCAGACCAGAGAAGAAAATTAGTGAGAACTTAAAAGAAACACATATTTTTCAATGGGTAATATTAATCGATTTTATCTTTTATTGAAAGATTAAACTCAAACTTTTGACCTTTTAAATAAAGGGAGAAGCCTTACAGAATATCACCTTTGACTTAATTTGACTAGTAAATAGATCCTAATAAATATCAAAATTTACTTGTAAAAATAATAATTAAATAAAAATAATAATTTCCTAAAAATATGCACAAAAAAAAGGAAAATAAGTATTCAAATCAAACCCCTATTTACACGTGCCCAATTATCAATTTATCTCCTTTTTAGTGGGCCTCACAAACAACTTCGATATATACAATAAAACCTCGATAAATGAATGTTCGATAAAATAATAATCTCGCTTAGATAATAATTTTTTTCGGTCCCGACTTGAGTATGTGTGCTAAATGCATTAAGTAATATATTTTTTTGAATCCTTAAAGGCCCAACAAAAATATAAATTAATAATTATTAAATTTCATACAAAATTTATATATATAATCCACATATTTTTGAATTTTTTGTAATAACATCTATACAATAGACCAAAACTTTTCAGTCAATTAACAATATCCATACAAAAATTTTTTTTTTCTGAAAATATGCATCTAAAGTTACTTGTTTTATTTTACACCTAAACCAAATTCAACCTCATCCTTAACTTTTGTTGCATACACAACTTCCGGAATATTTTACTCATGTTGTAGCAAGTAGTTATTTAAGGTGATTATTGGTTGAAAGGCTTCTTTTGACGAAATATTTGGTAAAACAGAACTATCATCTAGATCAGGGTCATGCTCATCATTTGTATTCATTATTGATTGAATAATTTCTTCATCTGTAGGCAATTCCATCACTGCATCATTCTCGCTAGGATAGTTCAAAAGAAGTTTGACATCCATCACATTTCTATAGCGTAAACTAGAAATGACTTCATTTAATCCTTGGATCTTTTCATCTTGACCAACTTATGGTTCAAAAACATTATCTTCCTCTGACCGAATCTTGTAATGCCGAAAATAATTTGCAATTGTTGTTTTCACATCAAATTTTCAAGCCGCATTAGCAAAATTGATAGCATTCAAAACATTAATTTTTTTAGAATTTGTTGCTCCAACCTCATAGCCCTCCAAGATGCTAGAATAAAAACGACGTCGATAATGAATTTTCAGTGCTCGAATAACCCTAACATCACATGGTTGAATATTTGACGTTGTATTAGGAGGCAAGAAAAATAGTTCTACATTTCTCAAGCCTTCAATTACCTTTGGATGAGTTAGGCAATTGTCTACTATTAAAAAAACCTTTCTGCTTTTCATTCTCTTGCCAAATCAACCAACAAATTCTTGAAAAAGCAACCCAATCATCCAAGTTTTCTTGTTAGATCGATACTCGTAACCAAGATTATTCATGTTCACATTTTTAAAGCATCTTGGATTTGTATATTTACCAATAACCCAAAGAGATACTTTGTCAGAACCATCACCATTGCAACAAACAACAACAATAATTCTCTCCTTGTCTTTCTTGCGTCCTTGCTTCGTAGCAAGCGAATGGTCGGCTTCCAAACAATAAAATAATCCAATTTCATTCATATTGTAAATATTCTTCAACTGAAATTGGTTTAGTTTAGACCGTATTTCAGGTAAAAAAATTTCAATGTTCTCCATGACAACTGAACCACTTTCACCGAATCGTCGGTAAGACTTGATTCCATGCCTTGCCTTGAAACGTTCTAGCCAGCCACTAGAGAAACTGAATTCTAGATTAGTTTCACCATACATTTTTTGCAAAAACTCTTTTGCTTTGGTCTGGATCATTTCTCTGAACATATTCACTTTTTCTTGCCATCGGAGAAACCACTCATACAAAGCTTTCTCTAACTCAGGGTATTTTGTTGATTTGTGCCTTTTAACATTGCTACTTTTCATCTTATCTGACAAATATTCTACAAATCTTTTAAGAGTGTTTGATATTGTTAATTGACTGATAGACAAATCAAACTTTTGTTAAACTCATGCTTGCATATCTTTTTGGCTAATAGAGGGATGCTCCTTCTTATACTCGGATATTGCTCTCGTTGTTTCATTGGTTGATGTTGATTGTTTTACTTCTTTCAAATGATGAGAAGTCATGGGAGAAAAAAAATTGTAACTTATTGGAATATATCTTCTACATATCTACTTTATACTGTATAGCTAAAGATTTGAATTTTTTTCATTTGCTATGTACATTAACTTAAAACTTTTTGTTTTCCAAAATATTATAAATTTCATCAATTCTTTTTAGTTTCTCTAGACTTAAATTAATATATTAATTGTCTTTTGATTTTTCTGATCACATGCATAAATTAAAAAACTCCATCTAAATAATAAATACTCCCTCCGTTCCAAATTAATTGCTCAATTTTGACCATTTTAAGTCAAATTGACTTTTTTTAGAACTAATCTTTTTATTATTTTTGTTAAAATATAGGTGAAGAGATTATAACCAAAAGAAAATATATACAATTTATTACTAACTCCAATTTTTATAATTTTAGAAATATATTTATATATGCTTAATTATTAATTCTAAAAATAGTCAATTTGACTTAAAATGGTCAAAATTGAGCAATTAATTTGGGACGGAGGGAGTATTAATTTATCAATAAATAAATAAATTAATCATTTATCAATAAATAAATAATTAATATTTTTTTATCACAAGTATACATTTATCGAAGTTTTAGCGTAAAAAGCACGGAAAGTGTGAATATATAAAACTGATACCGTAGCACACTCACTCTCACTCGCACTCGCACTCGCACCATGTCAACCACGTTTCAACTCCTCGGCCCACCGGAAATCCACCTCTCTCCGGCTTCCGCCGCCGATGCCGCCGGTGGAAACCTCGATCTACCTTCAAAGCAACTGGTTGATGCAACTGAAATAGAATCCCTAGCCTCTAAAGCTGAAACCCTCGATCGTACCGGAAAGCCGCAGATGGGCTTAACCGAAAACCTCTCGCCGACTTTCTTATCCGCCGGGAATCCATGTCTGGACTTTTTCTTCCACGTGGTTCCGTCCACTCCGCCGTCCGATCTGATCCAACGGTTACAATTGGCTTGGGCCTACAACCCATTGACAACTCTCAAATTGATCTGTAATCTGAGAGGGGTGAAAGGCACCGGGAAATCGGATAAAGAAGGGTTCTATACGGCGGCGTTTTGGCTCCATCAAAATCACCCAAAAACCCTAGCTTGTAATGTTAGGCCTATTGCTGATTTTGGGTATATTAAGGATTTGGTCGAGATTCTGTATCGGATTCTCGAAGGTTTTGAAGTGAGAAAACTTGATAAGGAGGCAAGGAAAAGGAAATCAATGGAAACACATTTCCAGCGGGTAAAAAAGTTTCGAGAGAAAGGAAGATTCAAGGGAGAAAATAGGAAGGAAAAGGAAAATGGGGAAAAGAAGGAAAAGATTGTGAAGAGTTTGGAGGAGTTGAAGGAAGAACAAGAGAAAGCTAGGATTTTGAGAAAGGAGAGAGAAATTGGTAAGGCGAAAAAAGCCCTAGAGAAGTACGAAAGTGATTTGAGTTATCAATTTTTACATGATCAGATTTCAGGGTTTTTTGCTGAGCTTTTGGAATCCGATGTTGAGAATTTGAAATCCGGGAATCTAAATAAGATTAGTTTGGCTGCGAAATGGTGTCCCTCAATTGGTTCGTCTTACGATAAGGCAACTTTGATATGTGAAAGCATTGCTAGGAAATTGTTTCCTCGAGAATTGTATAATGAGTATGAAGGAATTGCTGAGGGACATTATACTTATAGGGTTAGAGATAGGCTGAGAAAAGAAGTACTTGTGCCATTACACAAAGCGTTAGAATTGCCGGAAGTGTTTATGAGCGCCAATCAATGGGATAAGCTCCCCTACACAAGGGTTGCTTCTGTGGCAATGAAAAATTACAAGAAGTTTTTCTTGAAACACACCCCTGAAAGGTTTACAGAGTATCTTGAAAAGGTGAAGAGCGGAAAGGAGAAAATCGCAGCTGGTGCATTGCTTCCCCATGAAATTATAGGGGAATTGGTGAATGAAGATAGCAGCAGGGAGGTTGCAGAGCTTCAGTGGAAAAGAATGGTTGATGACCTTGCAAAGAAGGGCAAGTTGATGAATTCTCTTGCTATTTGTGATGTGTCTGGAAGTATGATTGGGACTCCATTGGAGGTTTCCGTTGCACTTGGTGTATTGGTATCAGAACTCAGTAAGGAACCATGGAGGGGAAAATTGATTACATTCAGTTCTAATCCTGAACTTCAGAAAGTTGAGGGAAATACCCTTTTGGAGAAGACTCAATTTGTGAGAAATATGAACTGGGGTATGAACACAGACTTTCAGAAAGTGTTTGATCGAATTCTAGAAGTTGCGGTTAATGGAAAACTGAGCGATGATCAGATGATAAAGAGGGTATTTGTGTTCAGTGATATGGAGTTTGATCAGGCATCTGAGAATCCTTGGGAGACTGATTACCAAGCCATTAAGAGGAAGTTTGGGGAGAAAGGGTATGAAAATGTTCCGGAAATTGTGTTTTGGAACCTGAGGTATTCTTCTTCCACTCCAGTGATGGCCAAGCAGAGTGGTGTGGCAATGGTTAGTGGGTTTTCAAAAAATCTTCTGACAATTTTCTTGGAGGGTGGTGGAGTTGTCAATCCCGAGGAAGTCATGGAGCTGGCCATTGCTGGTGAAGAGTACAAGAAACTTAGTATATTTGATTGATATATGTCTATTTTCTTTCATTTTGCTTTTGAATTCTGCACCGATGTTTTTTAAGTTTGCTTTTTAGTTTCTAAATGCATGTTCACAACTAGTATTCATGTTGTGTGATGCTTTTGTTGCATAGAGGCTTATGTTGATATCAGTGAACTTGGTTTATCGTTTGTTCTGGGTAGTAAAATGAGTCTGTGAAATTTGTTCATTTTACTGATTGTATCTGATGAAGAAAATGGATGACTAATGTTATATTTCCCCTGTGCTAAGATTTTTATGTGGGTTCAGTTCATTGTTTTTGTAGCAAATAAGCCTGACTGTTCTTCTTCCCAACACCCACTCATGAGTTATGCATCAACATTAAGATCAAAATCAATCTTTTCTAGGAGTTGCTGCTCAATTCTAAATTCTGCTTTCATATTTTATTTAGCATTGTTGTGTTCTTGTTCTCATAACAAAAAGCTGGGAATTGTTAATTCTTTTGGACTTCAAAAATTAAAGTACAATTAAAAACAATTTTATTCTCGAACTGCACTTGGAACATGAAATTTGTACTGGCCCTCCATAGCAACTGCAAAGTAGTTTCATGAGTCAAAAGATTCTCCCTCTGTTGGTATTGTTTTTTAGCTTTGAGCCAGTTTTGTAGATTGAATTTTAGTTGAGTACAGCCACAGAGCTACTGAAGGTTTGATTGTACAATCATGTTGGTGACTTTTTTTTCTTTTGGCTGCTTCATTTTGGTGACTGACTTGGTTTGTTTCTAGATTTTATTTATTTTTGAGTCTAGATTGTGAAGTGGTTGTATTAGGTCTGTCTATTATAGGATCTTATTTATTTTCTTTTCTCCAGGCTGCAGGGCTTAAATGCATTTCCTTGAATTGCTTCTTTTCATCTTTCTTTGTTTGTTTTCAGTACTAGATTAGTTGTTGGTATATCTACATAAATAATACCTGTTAATATTTTGAAGACTCTGTCCACGTCCGTTTGCAATGGTGGTGGTGGAGTAATAACCCTTTGTTTTCTTGTATCTCGTGATTCGCTTTGATAGACGTGTGGTATGATCATGCAAGAGATTTTAGGGATTTCGGATTTTGCAAGTCTGTGAGAGGTGTAGGAAATGAGCGGAGAAGCCATTTCACATCTCTTGTTGAATCTGAAATAGGGGAAGGGGAAGGGGAATAAAAACAAAACTAGAAGATAAGCTTTAAGTGTATAATACTAATTTTAAGTGTACGAATATTTAAGAATTTTCTTGTTTTCTTTTTAGTGTTATAAAATTTTTCAAAAGTGTCAACAATTGAGGAACAGAGGCAGAGAGGGCTGTTTATTATGGTGCTTTTAAAGGTCAAATTGATTCCACCCTCTTGTAAGTAAATAAAGATTTTGTTTATGACTAAATTCCAAATTATATTAAACTTTAAGCCTAAAATCAATTTGCACTCTAAACTTTGTGTTTCATAACAATTTGCACCCTCCAAATTAAAGTTTAGGATGCAAATTGTTTTGATGTAGAGGGTGTGGAGAATGCAAATTGTTTTGAAACTCAAAGTTTAGGTTGTATTTAACTCAAAATAAAATTTAGGGTGCAAATTAGAATTTAGTCAAGATTTTGGTATTATTATTATTATAGGGTGCAAATTAGAATTTAGGGTGCAAATTATTATAATAGGAAAGCAAAGTCTGCTTTTACGGGTTGGCTTTAATTTTTTCTAGCTTGACAGATGACAGCAATTAACAGAGAGAATTAAGATCAATGCTGTTGGTTTTTACTCTTTAACTCGGGAGGAAAAGCAACTCATATATAGTCAACTCTTTTAATTGGTAATTTATCACATGTATGAGCTTAAAAACGGTGACCTGTACAAATAAAAAAAAAGTGGAGACTTGCCTACCTAGCTTAAGAAAAACAACAAAATAGAAGCAAACTTTTTATGACTAGAAAGAATATAAGCCCAAAAGTAAAATAAAATATAATAATATTTTTTAATAAATTGTTGCCATGCAAAAAAGGGTAGAAATGAATTAGAGCTGACAAAATTGTGAACTTATGCATTAACTCGTCCACCAACCCATAATTTAATGGGTAAGTTCATAATTTTGCCAACCCAATTTAATGGATAAGTACACAATTTTACCGACCCATAATTTATTAGGTTTTTTTAGTAATCATGAAAAACATGTAGAAACAAATATTTTTTTTACAAGATTATAAATATATAGATTTTCTTTAGAAAATAATAAAATAATATTCCTGGTGTTAGGAAATGAAACTAATTTTGTAATTCCTTGACCAATATACTATGCAAAGAAATTAGCGAAAAACAGGATTTTCATAATAAATATTAGATCTTGATTATTGCATTTTATAATAGGCAAATATTGATCCTTTGGAGTGTGTGTGTGTGTGTGTGTATATATATATATATATATATATATATATATATATATATATATTTATAGCCAACGTTGTAAATTTAAGGTTTTCTTACAACACATCGTGACCGTTCATCCGATGATCTAACGGTTTAATAGAGGTCTCGTCCGCAATTTAGTTTCCAGTATTCCGCAGTTTAATACTGCGGACGGGACAAATGACCAAAATATCCTCCTTGTAAAAATCTCTCGTCTGCAGAATTAAACTGCGGAAGCTAAGCCAATTAGGAAACGACGTTATATTGGCCAAATTTATTTATTTTTTAGTTTTTTAGGCTCCGCAGTATTAAACTGCGGATGTCAAACAATTGATTCTACTTTATGATTTTATTGATTCAAATCTCCACTCTACCAAAGTTTTATTCATTCATTCAAATCTTCACATATTGGTCTTTACACTTCTTGTAATCTTTTCCTCTCCTTCCGTTGCAACAATGTTATGGCTCGCTTGGCCAAACTGAATTTCTTCAAGATCCATTCTCTCATAATTTGAAATAAGATTTTCGGTATTACCTTCCTGACCTGCTCGTTTTGATGCTCGTTTTTCTCTCAAGGTAATATTGATTATTGAACATCTTAGATTGATTGTGTTTTCTTGGGGTCCATTAATTGAGGTACTAAATTTGTCTACAAGGAAACAATGAAAACAGGAAAAAATTGGAAGGAAATTTTTTATCTGAAAACAGAAAAAGAATACAAGGTTAATTTCTATATTGTATGATTAATGAGTTAAAGGAATCTTGTAAAAAATAAAATTGTTGTATAATACTAATTATACTTAGTTATAATATTTTTATATATTTTTAATATATAGTTATTTAGGAATAGAATTGTTGTAAAACAATGAGTTACTATTATGATATTTAACTTTAAAATTAGTTAACTAAATTCTAGTCACTAATATATAAATTAGAATTAATTTTATAATATTAATTAACTAAAATCTCCTATATAAAATAAAATTTGTAACTGAAGTTTAATCGTTAATATATTTTGTAATATATATATATATATATAATATTTATTAATATTAATTATTATTTATTCATAATATTTTTTTAATATTTTTAATGTATAGCTATTTAGAATTCAAAGTTAAATATAAATCTAAAAATAAAATTTCTAAACATGATTTTTAAGTTAGAATTTTTTGTATAACTAAGTAATTAACTAAATGACTTATAAAGAACAAAATTATTATAAAATAATAAATTAATAATTACTTATAATACTTTTCTATATTTTTAATATATATATATATATATATATATATATATATATATATATTCTTAATATGACGAAGAATGCCACATTCCTCAAAAGTATAACCAATTGAACTAAGCATGGAAGGCCAGCAATTGTGAGTAATGATATGAATAATTATCAAAGTACTTTTCCTCCTCCTTTTTCTCTTTTCTTTTCTCCTTCTTTCTCTTTTCTTTTCTCCTTTTTTTGCACAATAAAAAGTGTTTTAATGGTATTTAAATTTTAGATCTATTTAAAATAAATAAATTAAAATTAAAGAAATTTTAAAAAGTATTTTATTAATTGTTAAATTTTATGCCTATACCAAATACAAAGACCAAAAAATTAAATTTTATCTTAGTATATATGTATATAGATTTTAAGCCAACTAGCTGCTAATTAAATGCTGCTTATAAAACTTAAACGTGCGTTCTTTATGAAGCAAAAGAGAATAATTAAATACAACATATAGTATTCTGTCCGTATATAGATAAACTATATTTGTCTGAATCCATTGTACTATTTTCACCTCCTACTCTCGTATGATCTCCCTTTATGATTCTGCTGCTGTGCATTAATTAAGCTAATTAATAAACCTCAGTTCTTTTTCTTTCTTTCTTTCTTTTTTTTTTATATAAAAAAATGGGAGTCATTTAATTGGTTAATACTACTTGTCTACGTTCAACTTTATATATCTCCATCCATATGCATAACCTAATATTAGAGAAAATGAAAGTAGTCTAGAATATTTTATTTTATTTTGGTGATTTTGGGTTAGGCATCAAGTTATATTTTTTCGAACAATGTATAGTATAAAATGGGGGGACTCTTCTTGGTGAACAGAAGGAGTATTTAATTTAGGGAGTCGCTATTTTCACATCAATTTTTTTTATAATTTCATATGTAGGACCCGCATGTTAACCATGATTGAATTAACCGCTGAAACTTAACAACACTGCACACTTTATTTTCTAAAATTACCCTCAGCTAACCCTCGCGTCCTCTCTCAATCTCCTGCCTCTTGCCTCCTCTCTTAATCTCCTGCCTCCTCATCCTCCTCTCTGAATCTCCTCCGCCTCACTACTCCATTTCCCCTTTCTCCTCCCACTCATTATTATCCTAGTTTAGAAAAAAAAGGAAGTCCCAATTTCGATTTCTGCAATTTTCGGCGATAACTGCGGCGATTACGACTTCTATTCTTGTGCAAGTCACCATTCTCACTCAAGGTATCATATATGTGCTCAAATAATGTGTATCGGTAAAATTTCTTGTGGGTGTGTTGTATCTGATTATGGGTTAGTTGAGGTTCTTTGGTTAATTTGTTTTGTTTCTTAATTAGGGAATTTTTGATTTATCCTACTTCTTCAATTCCAAAAGTTAATTGAAGGTTGGGGTTTTGGTATGTTTGAATTTGTTTGCCTCATTGTGTGATTTCGTGATATAGCTGAAAAATTCAATTTCTTAATGTACCATAATCCTACCCGTTTTCAAATGGAGTATTGGTATTACATACTGCTATTTGTTCTGATGTTCCCTCCCTTGTGTAAATATATTGGGTTATGGAAATACAGTTTAATCCTTGATATATTATGCAATGAAGTCTATCATATCTAAATGATTGAGCAAGAGCTAGTTAACGGAGTGTATGGACTATTTATTAGATGACTAACCACATGAATTACTTAATTGTTAACCTAGGGCCTTGGGTAGAAATTAGCCAAAAAATAGGGGAAAAAATATTTTTGTTGTTGAGTATCATTTGGGCTAACTGCTTCTGATAGTTGGGGGGGGAGGGCATTTTTATTAAGTGGATAGAAAGGTGGGTTTAAAGGAAGCTTTTGTTATGCAGTATATTGTTACTGAACTAGGAGTAATTTTTTGATTATTTGTATTGTTCTGTATTTCAATCTTTTTCTGGAGCTATGTTCTTGATTCTTGGTGGGAATTAAATTGGCAATATCTGTATTTGCTTGCATGGATTTTGGCACTACAGTTAATATGCCAAAAGGTTTGATTACATCAATGCATGTTGGCCTGCACCTTTAAAATGTTAATGATATGTCTTCATGATTTTTTTCTGTGAAATTTTAGAGTTGTATATTTTAGCAGAATTTTTTATAAAAAATTGCTCCTTTTTTTAGTAGGATTTGAACTATAAACATGGAGAATTCTGGAGCAAACGAAAATTTCGAAAACGGTTCAGTCAATGATGGTTGTTTAACTAGTGCAAGTGATAATATTGATAAGCTAGATGGAGTGTTACAACTTCCAGAGATAGAATTTCAAACTTGTGAAGATTTAATTGGGATGGTTCAAACATATGCCTTCATGCAAGGTTACGCAACATCGATAAAAAATTCTGTCAAAGATCGTTTGGTGATTATTGGTTATGATAAAGGAGGTACTTATCGGAATAAACTAAAAATTCCGATGGAAAGTCGTAAAAGAAAGACATCATCTCGTCTAACAGATTACCATTTTAAAGTTTGCGGAAAGAAAAGGGTTGGGCGACCTTGGGTGCTTGAAATTATAAATGCATGTCATAACCATGATCCTACAGTAGATATGTCAGGTCATCCTTCTTGTCGCCACTTTTCAAAAGAAGAGTTTGAACGTGTTAAAGAAATGACCAAGTCTGGAATTGCTCCACGTCAAATTCTTTATTCACTAAGACAATGTAATCCGAATCTCAAGGTCGTTTCTAGAACAGTGTATAATGCAAAACCCAAAGTGCATAAGGATAATTTGGGTGGTCGTACAATGATTTAAGTTTTAGTTGAAGAACTTGGTGCAAATGGTTTTACTTATGATGTGGAATCAGATTCTACTGGACACGTGACACGTTTATTTTTTGCTCACCCTATATCAATAGCATTGACTATAAGGTACTCGCATGTCTTTGTAATGGAATGTACTTACAAGACTAACAAGTATAAAATACCGTTACTTGACATTGTTGGAGTAACAAGTTTCAATACATCATTCTACTCATGCTTCACTTTCTTACAAAAAGAGGAAGTGGACGACTATATTTGGGCTTTGAAGAGATTTAAGGATATTCTTGGTGTTAATTGTGAACCTTTGGCGATTGTGACAGATAGAGAGTTGGCATTGATGAAAGCTATTACAGTGGTTTTTTCAACAACATCCAACATGTGACGCCCCCAAAATTGGGGCTTTCTATTTGATTGTATCGAAAGGCCCAATGAATTGGGATTTCCGCCAGCTACGGTAGTGGCGAAGCACTACTGAGCAATTCACGTATCACTTGATACGGACGACTTCTGTTTTTCAGTCCACACAATCCATTTTGAGTCGCCAATAACATTCTACAAAAATACAAATACCAAATACGAATTTTCCCATTTACAACTAATATTTGTCGTGCAAAATACGACCACACACATACTGTGACTTTTCATACAAATATCGTACCGTATGGTACCACAGTATCCAAACCCAAATTATTACAATGCCGTAAAAAGACGACAACACATGTTTTAAGTCTCTAGTACAATCATTATTAAACTATGCCATAACTTGATAAGGACAACCACTAACTCGGACCATCACTCCACTCCCCGGCTAGTCCCAGCTACATTTTCCTTTCCTGAGAAGAACAATGGAACAAAACTGAAAAGGGTGAGCTCAAATAGCCCAGTAAGAAATATCATGACTAAGATAATGAAGAATAAAATTTATCTTTAGTCTTCAACAGAATTAAATCAGAGATTTAAAGATATTTTAATTGTTCAACAACAACAATTGCAGCGGAACAAACAATCCATTAGAAGAGTCAAGTAGATTATAATATCTACCATCTTCTATAAATTAAAGGATCACCACCAATATTTTATCCCTATAACACCAATTAACAATTCCTATTTATGAACATCCAAATCAACAGTTTATATTCAACAGCCTCTCTTTGCACTACGTGCCAAAGATATTAATTTGTAACATCACCGGTCATGATCATGCCAAACGCCAGTTCATCTTTGCACTACCGGCCAAAGAGAACTTTCACCATACGCCTTTGTTTGTAACACAAAAAGTCATGATTATACCAATACACAGTTTGGTCAAAATCATGTCACGCCAGTTCATCTTTGCACTACGGGCCAAAGAGAACTAATACCACAATTTAAGTATGAGGATGAGGATGATGACAATGATACAGTGAGATTAAGGATAAGAAAAAGCTCTATAATTTAATCAGTATCAAAGATTGACCAAATTGCCAACACGATGACCAAATTGTGGAGTCAAATTCAAGAATGATATTCAAGAAATTATTTCATGCTTCAACTATAACGTATAAAATGAAATAGAAAGATTCAAGTGAAAAGATATTAGATGAAGCACAAACTATTAAGGATATTCTACTAATTTTCAGGGATTTTCTCCATTTAAAAATAAGGTTTTGGAAACAAACAAGGATTTCTTATCATAAATGGAGAAATGTGAAAGAAAAAGATATCCCTTAAAGAGTACAAAAGAAATGATAAGTTATATGAGTATAACAGAATATATGAAACTGCAAATGAATTTTCACCTGTCATGCGATAATTCGCGTAGACAGATTATTTCTACAACAGATTAATAAGTAATGAATACGACGAGTTATTCACCAGGTATGCGTCAATCCGCACGAACAGGTTATACCCACAAATTTATAAGGAACAAATGCAAAGGGATATTCACCAGGTACGACACTCCGTACATACAGGTTATTCCCACAGAGTAATAAGTAATGAATACAAAAGGGTATTCACCAGGCATGCGTCATACCGCACGGACATGTTATCCCCACAAATTAATATAGAATGAATAACAACCTTTATGAGTATAATATCACTTACGAACATGAAAGCAAATGATATTATATATGAGTATGAAAGAAATGATATTCCCTACCTTAGTTAACAAGTGACTGGATGTTACTTTCTATGAAGTTTACTAACTTCGGACAATACTAGTATCCTCACAAATACTCACAGTAACCTAGCACGCTAAGAGAACTTAAGAAATTTAGAGAGAGAGAGGAAGTATAGGCAATGAAGGTGTGAAAATTTCTTAAGCAAACTCTCCCTATTTATAGGAAAATAAAGGTGAGGGCATTTTGGTCTTTTCTCCATATTCTTTTAATATCATCCATTCATTTTTTCTTCCATTAATATCATCCATCCATTTTTTCTTCCATTAATATCATCCATCCATTTTTCTTCCATTAATATCATCCATCCATTTATTCAAAAAGATTAATCCATTATCAAAAGATAAAACCATTAAAAAATAACTCCATTATCACAATAAATCCATTTTTCTGTATTATTGTGTTAAATGTATTAATATCACAGATATCATATACTCGCAATACTAACAACCAGATTATTCCCAGGAAAGAGGGGGCCTTCCATAAAAATGGCGCGCAATTAAATAACCCCTTTCCTTGACAGAATTTCTAGACATTATCGATAATGCTAAAATATCCTATCAAATGATATAAGTTACAGTGTCGTGAAAAATAGTAAAATATATTATGCAGATGCTAATTAACAATTATTGAATCAAGATACTATGCAATTGCTACTTTATCAATTATTGAATCAATAATATAAAACACTGTGCAACATCGTGAGCTACTGTGGAATACCGTGTGCTACTGTGGAATAACGCGCTTTACTGTTCTTTTTATCACCGGGTATTTTAACAGTTATCGGTTAAAGTTTTGCCGCCAATTTCTATCACTTTCTATATCCGACAGTTAACCCGTTGTGGGGCCCACTATCATTGACAATATTGCCATTTCGGCGCCGTCGTACGGTACCGAATATAATATTCCCCGACAGAAAGAATATTTCCCGACAAAAGGAATATTCCCCGACATACTATTTATCAGATAATTTGCATATAACACCCTTAACTATCATTTATAACAATTAAGCACTTCACTATTTAGAAAAATAATCATAAAAAAAATAATAAATTTTTATTTCATAAATTCGGGGTCTTACACAACATCCTATGTGTATGGCACATTTGAGAAAAACATCTTGACAAATTATAAATCTCAATTTCATGGGTATGCCTTGTGCACATAAAATAAAAAGTTTGGGAGATGAAGTGTTATATTTAAATGATATACACCCACAATGGAGACTTGACACAAGATCATTTTTAGATAATGATTTTACTCAAAATAGTGGAGAAAGTGATATATGTGGGTTGCTTGAAAAGTTGAAGGAAAGATATGTGGAGTGGCCTCTTGAGCAACAACAATTTGTTCTAAAGAAAATTTATGAACTTGTGGAAGGACATGATTCGTTGTTACATGAGCCTCGTATACAACTCCACAAAGGTCGTCCTACGGGGTCAAAGAATAAGAAGAGTGCATCTACAAGACGTGATTCTTCTGCTTTTGAATTTGTAGAAAAGGTAAGAAAATGTAGTATATGCAAAGATCCGACCCACAACAAAAGATATTGTCCGTTCAAAGATAACCCAAACACTTCACTTCGTACTCAATTCAGGTTTTAATTTTACTAACTTCATAAATTTGATTGATTAAGTAAGACTAATATTACTATAATATTATTTAATTTTCTTTAACTCATTTTGATCTTTCAGTACTAACGAAGGTGATGGACTATCTGATGTGTCCTTATTGTAACTCATTCAAAAAGAAGAAAGGTACTTCAAATGAAATTGGTTTATATATAATTTGAATGTATTGAAAATAAACATATTTTAATGCTTTTATTTTCCTATTGTGTGTTCATCTATGTCTACAGTTTTGGTGTCAAATTTGGACTGATGATGCACCTGTAGCAAGTTTACATGATGCGTTTGGACTTTTGAAGAAATTGAATTTAATGATCCAAGAGTGATAGAATTTAAAGTTTATTAGAAGATGTTATGTTTACTGTAAAATGTATGAAAATCTCAATAGAACATGTTTACTGTAATATCAATTCCAGAACAGGAATTTTTTTTTAAGTAATGTTGTTTATGTGTTCAATTCTCAATCTTACTGTTGTTGGTCGGAATTTATTTTACCACGTACATGAAAGGTTTGAATATCCATATGCTTCCTTCTTATTATATGGGACTGATGCAGCTGGGGATTTCATCCCAATCAAGCAGGCCCATGCATGAAGTGCCATATGGTTCACAAGATGATCAAAATGGAGAAGATGCGTAAGTTGGTCTACGTGAACTTTTGAAGAGATAAGACCTTATACAGTCAATAATTCCACAGTTTTGGTTCTAAGTAGTCCCATCTCATGTAAAGTTTACATTTATGTTATGCTATGTATTATGTGAGGGTAGTTTTGGAAAATGAATTTGGTATTGTTGTTAAGTTTCAGCAGTTGGGTTAACATGTGGGTCCTACGTGTGGAATTATAAGAAAATGATGTGAAAATATCGTCTCCCTTTAATTTAAAGTGTTGTCCTTCCCTTCATTATATATATACTATAATTTGTTTACAATAAACATCGAGCGGAACAATTGTTATAGTGATGGTATTAGCAACACCATTATTTGTGACAAATTTTATTATGTCGTTATAATTATCTGTGATAAATATTACTGTGTCGCTAAATGTGTACAAGAAGAATCTATAATATATATATATATATATATATATATATATATATGATTAATGGAGTGAATCATAATCCGTCTTTCTCACTCACACACAAACACATAGATTTAAATACACTTTGCACTCTAAATTTTACGCGATTGTTGAGTTTTTCACCCCAATCTTCAAAAATGTGTTTAAGTACACCCCTAAACTTCACTTCCGCTAAATAAAACGCACACTTTGAGGTTTTAACCATCAAAAGTGACGAACACTTCTGGTTATTTAATTTTTTTTAAGGCTAAAACAGAGAAAAAAACATATTAAAATGAACTAAAAACATTTAAAAAAATATACTAAAAAACATTAAAAACTAAAATCCTACTCTAAACTCAAACCAACCATCTCTTATTCCTGCCTTTTACTTTATCGGCGAGTTTTCATTGAGAATTCTTATAACATTGTCAATTTAAGATTATTCTTACAACACATCGTAACTTTCCATCCAAAGATCAATCGGTTAACTAGACCACATTGATGGGAAAGTCATTTAAAGGGTTAATACTAGCTACTTGTCCACGTTCAGCTTTACGTCTCTCAACCCATATGCATAACCTAATATTAGAAAAAATGACCGCTCCAAAATTGTTTCTCTCTAAAATTACCGCTAATGACTGCTCCAAATCACGATATTTAATTTTATGGAATAATGTTCTATAATTTAATTATTTAATTTAAACAATTTCTTCCGGTTAAATTATATTACTCTTAACTATCGTCGTCAGTGGCGGAACCAGGACCATATTACAGGGGGTCAAAATCTCTCAGGCATGTAACATCCAAAGCTGTCGTTTAACGGATGCGATAAGCAACCTCCATCTCTTGCCCGTGTGTTAGTAGTATATGTGACACACATTTGTTGTATCAATTTTAACTAATGGCAACAATAACCACAACAAATTTTTAATTTTTAAAAACCCACGTATTATATACTTCATATTATATTTTTAAATAAACAAAATAGACAAATTTACAATTTAAACTATTTAATTATTCAATAGTTACCTAATTTAATTAGAACAAACAATCAATAAAACGAGAAAGTAGAAACCAAAGTCCAAAGATATGAGATATCTGATGCCACATCACAATTCACATGACCACATCTTCACCATCCAACCAATTTCTAAGGGCTAAAATGCCAATTCATTCAATAACCCTTCTATAAACTTTGTCAAATAGGAATCAGAAATATATACTTACAGAAGTGGGGATGCCGGTAAATGCAAAGAATCCAAGTACTGGAACATAAAAAATGCTATCCGACTCCAACACTCCAAAAACAGGCTTTTGATTTGTATACTCAAAAACAGAGCCAATCTGCATCAACCTACAAAATATTTCATCAAATTAAGAACTTTTACATCTTCAAAACAAAAATAAAAACACAAAAATATGTACACTTATAAAAGGAAGCTTACAGCAGCAATAGCAGTGAACCAGTGATAAAGAGGTAAGCAAGCAAGTAGACATAAAAGGGGAGCTCAAAGGTTGAAGAGCTCTGCTGAGCTTCACTCCGAGCCCAAGGAGGTGGCTCTTCGAAATCGGGTTTAGCCCATGAAGGGATTGGCTGTTCTTCTTGTTCGGACTTGTTTGATTTTTTGGCAGACCCTTCTGTGAGAGCTAACACTGTTAGCCTACGGCTGCTGCGGAGTGAATTCATCCCATTTTTGGCAGCGAGACTAAGAAGGGGAGATCGACGGCTAGGGCTAATATTGTTGCGTCTGGCGTCTGTGGTAAGGATTTGGCCCCCTTTTTTAAAGTTACTAAATGAAACGACGTCATTTCATTTAATAACTTTAAAAAAAATATTGGGCCACATCTGTTTCTTCGTTGCTGCCGTCGGCCGAGAAAGAACAGAGCTTCGTTGTTGCCAGCGATGGAGATGGAGCCATGGAGGGTCACGAACACGGAGGGAGATTGGGGGGGTCAAGAAAGAAAACTTCGCCTGAAGCTTAGCCTGAGGGCCGGAGTTACCATAGTCAGATGACCCCCCTCGCCCCCCTGTTTCCGCCTCTGATCGTCGTAAACTACTCCTTCTGTCCTCAAAAGGATGACTAAAGTTATAATTTTTTTTTATCCACAAAAAGACGAGTTAAGGTACATAAAATGAATGGTAAAAATGTCATTTAGTGAGATTCATTAATATAAAAAAAATAAAAGTACTTATCACTTTTTATAATCTTGTAGGGTATTTAAGAATAAATTTGAAACTTTTTTACTCTCTTTTTATTTTTGTTATTTTTTTAATGTGTAAAAAATGTACTTTATTCATCTTTCGAGGAGGAGGGAGTAATTTTGAGGTAGTGTTCCACACAGACTCTTGACATTAATTGATTCAATGAACCTGGACATACTTCACAATACATGTATGTATATCCATACATATACGTCTATTCCAATTCCATCCTATAAAAAGAGTACATCTTGCACACAAAAAAAAAACAATATTTATTTTACAAAAGTATATTGATAGTAGTATATACTTAAAGCCTTTTAAGAATTTTGTTTTCACGACAAAAAACAAGAAAAACAAGAAAGTAAAAGCTGAAAGCAGTAGACTTTTAGTATAGGTATGATGAAAGCAGGAGGAACCAACTAAAAGCAGTAGACGACCACAGTACAAGCCTACGCCACTTTTAATAAAGGTATGATTTGGAACTGTAAAAAAAAAATTAAAAAAAAATAAAAATTGGGTCTAACTAGTTAACTGATTTAGACATATTTTTCTTTTAAAAGATATGAGTCTAAACTTTAATTAAGTAGTTAACTAATTTAATGATTTTAATTAATTTGAGTTGACTTGTCAATTTGTAAACCAAATTGCTAGTCTAGACTTCATATTTTAGTAAATCAATTAATCTTATAAAATATCTTGATTTAAAGGGTTTGAGATTTAAATTTGAAAGAAGGGTCGTCAACGTTATGGGTTATATATACATATTTAGGTCTCAGGTTCGATTCTCATTATAAATGAGTTTATTTCTTTTTTTATGTGAAGCTTGTTTCTTTTTATGTGAAAATTGTTTGTAAGTTTATTTTATTTTTTTTAGTGTAATTTGATTGATTCTTGAAATTGTAATAGTGATCGATGATCTATTTTATTATAAAATTATATTGTATTTTCTAAAACAGCGTGGATTTCAAAAACAAAAAAAAATACCTTTTACAACTTGATCTGATCAAACAATGACCTCGTGTTTCAGTACATCAATTAATCTTATAAAATAACTTGATTTTGATCTCAAACAATGACTTCGTGTATATACACTTGATCTAAAACAATGACATCGTGTATATACCTTGTACAATTTGATCTCAAACAATGATTTCGTGTTTCAGTGCATCAATTAATCTTATATAATAACTTGACTCCTATTTTCTCTATTTTTTGCTTTATATTCAAATCCCATTTTATTACCGTATTGCGTAACTATTGGTTTACAACGAGGATGCATGCATGCCTTAAGAGTCCAACATTTCAACTCAATGGATCAGTACCCTAACCAAACCTAATCCAATTCATCTGAATCAACCCAAAAATACAAAATCTTTTGTTGAAAAATTAAGTTTGTACAAACCCTACGTGTAATAGCAAAATAATCAAGGATGTTGACTGTTTTTCTAGCCCTTAGTGTGACCCCAAACCCCCGATAAAAACCCATTCATTCTACATTAGATTACACACCACATCATAGCTACCCCAAATACGTCAAGTAAAATGTCTCTCAAATACTTGCAGCTACTCTTCTTCCTTGGAGTGGTGATTCTCACCACTCCCTCCCTCGCTGATCATCACCCTAAACTTGGCCAAACGAACATCAACTAGATAACAATTAAAAGAGAATTGAAGTTTATCATAATTTTTTTGATAAGTAAAAATTGAGGTTATCTTACATGAGCCGATGACCACAAACACGAAAAAGCCAATCAAAATGGGGTCAATAGGATAGTTATTCCCTTTCTTTGAAACCATTAATTTCAGGCACGACTCCTCTCTTAGTAAACGTTTTTTTGAAACCTCTCAACCTTAATGTCGTCTTTTCGGACAAAATTTATAGATATTATAATAGCAATATTAAGTTATTTTGTGAAATTTTAAAAAATATTTCATAAATATTATATATAAAATATATGAATAAAAAAAATAAAAATTTTGATATTTAAAAAGCAAATTCGTGCTTTGCACGGGACACTTAGATAATTTTAATGCAATTAGTAGAACCTAGTACGATTTCGTCAACGTCTAAAAGGACATACTGCAAATCAGAAACAATACATAATGAATCTACAAGGGAAAATGGTCTTTTTTAGGATGGAAGGAAAATCATTATGTGCTCCTAAATATTCTAGTAGGCTTTTCTATTTTCATTTTCATATGCTAGCTTAGGGTTTATATCTTCTTTCCGTTTCGAATTACTATGATTAATATTGACTTTTTAAAAGTTAATTTGAAATATTTTAAATTTAAAATTGACATGATTCGATCATTATGTTTTAAATCTTATAACTAGTAGTACTTTTTTAGGTAATTTATAGTACTCATAATTGTATTGACATAAACTACATAAGTAATGCATGTCAATTTTAAATTTAAAAATTTTGAAATTAATTTTTTAAAATTTAATATTGATTTTATAATTTGAAACATCCGGGGGTACTATCCCTCCGTCCCAAATTAATTGCTCAATTTTGACCATTTTAAGTCAAATTGACTATTTTTAGAACTAATTTTTTTACTATTTTTGCTAAAATATAGGTGAAGAGATTATAACCAAAAGAAAGTATATGCAATTTATTACTAACTCCAATTTTTATAATTTTAGAAATATATTTATATATGCTTAATTATTAATTTTAAAAATGATCAATTTGATTTAAAAAAGTCAAAATTAAGCAATTAATTTGGGACGGAATGATATTTTTTATTTAGCAAGAGGCAATCCGGTTTTAGTCGTGGCTTAATCTGTTTCAATTTGATTCCAATTAAATAAACTATTCCCTCCGTCCCAAATTAATTGCATTTTTAGGACTTTTTAAAGTCAAATTGACTATTTTTAAAACTAATTTTTTTACTATTTTTGCTAACATATAGGTAAAGATATTATAACCAAAAGAAAGTATATACAATTTATTACTAATTTCAATTTTTATAATTTTAGAAATATATTTATATATATTTAATTATTAATTTTAAAATTAGTCAATTTGACTTTAAAAAGTCCTAGAAAAACAATTAATTTGGGACGGAGGGAGTACTACATATACGTTGCTTGTCAAAAAGTTGCCGACATGGTAGAATTTAAACATATATTCGAACGGAGTCTTTTATTTTTTCATTTTAGGTTCTTTGATGTTGACCGTGATAGTGATGGTGATGGTGATGGTGGTGGTGGTTGTATCGCAGCACGTGTTTGCGTGAGCGGTCAGTGGACAAGTAACAAGTTTAACGCTGTTTAAAAGAGGGCTTATGTGAGATACCTTCGAGGTATATAAGTTATATATTTTAGTTTTATAAAATGAGTTTATCTCAAGCATTTTATTAAAATTTAATTTTACAGATGGGAAGATAATACAAAAATATGAATAAATGTAAATTTTTATTTAATTTGAGGTAGTGTAGCACTATTATTTAAATATTGTAAAATAAGTATATTTTTTGACAACTAAGATTAATTGAATTTTTATTACCATAAAGTTGATCATAGACATCATCAAATCATATAAAAATTCATATATTCAAATGTTTTTATATGTTATTTAAATCCGTACCGTTAGATTTGTCTAAAAAAATCCTAAAAATAGAGGTATTAACTCTATGGGTTGTTAGATACCCTATAGGGTGTATCCTTTTTTCACAATAAAAGAATAGAAAATTTGTAGATTTTTTTTATGTTATTTCTGAGTTTATAAAAATAAAAATATAAAAAAAAATTAAATTTCACATTTAAATTATTAAGTTACCGTTACATTAATTTTATTATGTTTATAATTTAGAGGGTATAATAGGAATTATAAATATGATCTTATGTTATTTAGTTTTTCGTCCAAATTCATTTATTTTTAGACGGAAAAATTTGACAAGAAAATGATTAAGGTTTCCGTCCATTTTTTTTTCATTCATTAAAAAACTCAATAACAAAGTAATTAGACAAAAAATTAGTTTTCCGTAAATTTTAAAACTCATTAATGGTTTTCCCTCCTCTAAGTGCTCAATTGTTTATCAGTTTAAAAGAATTTTGTACGTTTGAAACTTTTGAATACGTACAGTTAATATATAGAAACAATTTATTTAACATATTAATGCAAGATATATTATCTTGGGTTCAATAAATGTTTTAAACTTCCAAATGCATAAAAATTATCGCTACAAACGCCACAAGTATAGGACTACTATATCTACGTCCAATCAATATTTTAAAAGGGAAAAAAAGGAGAGGGGGTGGGGGGGAGGCGAGGGGAATAGTCAATATTAAACGGAGATAGATAGTGCCGCTAATTTATTGCAGTCATTAATTTATTAAACAAGAACTAGTAGTACAACCTCATAACATAAAACATGCAAATAGAAAATACACTAAATAAACCCACGAGCATTCTCTGTAGAGATGTTACTGATAATGAAAATGCAGCACAAATTCATTAAGCAGCAACTCTTTATTATTTCTACAGGCTAGTAACTCAGTTGCCATGGCTAATGGGAGCTTATGGGGTACGTACTGGTTTAGTTGTGCAAGTTTACGGTATTCTCTGCCGGAGGGTGTCCCGGGTAGTGGCCATATGGCGGTGAAGGCTTGTGGATAGGCGGTGGCCTCACAATTATTGGTGGCAGATGCGGGGGCGTATGTACTGGTGGTGGCTTCACTACTATAGGAGGTGTATACCCTGGTTTGTGCTCTTTGGGTGGTGGCTTCTCAACTATAGGAGGTGTATACCCTGGGGCTGGTTTGTGCTCTTTGGGTGGTGGCTTCTCTACTATAGGAGGTGTATACCCTGGGGCTGGTTTGTGCTCTTTGGGTGGTGGTTTCTCCGTTATAGGATGTTTAAAAACTGGTGTTGGCGGCTTATAAAACTGAGGCTTCTCCACTACTGGTGGTGGATGGTGACCACCACGCGGTGGACGTTTATGATGATCAGCAAGGGAGGGAGTGATGAGAACCACCACTCCAAGGAAAAAGAGTAGCTGCAAGTATTTGAGAGACATTTTACTTGATGTATTTGAGGTAGCTATATATGATGGTGTGTAATGTAAGTAGAGTGCATGGCTTTTTATAGGGGGTTTGGGGTCACTAAGGTCTAGAGAAAACATTCAACATCCTTTATTATTTTGCTTTTACAATTAGGGTTTGTCCAAATTTTTCAACAAAGGTATTGATTTTTTTTGTCTTGATTGATTCATGATGTTGATGAGGATTGTTTATGGACCAATATTGACTATTGAGTTGAAATTTTGGACTTTAGGAATTAGGAGAATATATTATTTCTGTATGAGAATTTCTCAAAAACCGCGAGACTTACATTCAACCCATAGCTTCTAGACTAATTAAGGTCTTAATTTGATTCTCAGTAATGAAAATTTTTACTTTTTCCTAACAGAAAAAGAAAAAAGAAAAAAGAAAAAGAAAAAAGGCATCCCCGTTTTAAAGCAATAAGAAGGTAGTAAAATGAGATTGGAATATAATCTAGAAAGCAAAAGGAGTCATTAGAGTGATGTACTCAAGAAACAAAGCTGTTGTTTGAGCTTAAGTTGTATGAGGTACTAATTAACCGACTTGTAGCTTTTTAGAAATGAATTTAGAAATGGGCATTTTTTTTTCAAAAGTAATACACAATCACCCAAAGCTGTTGTTTGAACTTAGAGATATTGGGTGACTGTTTGGAATAGATAATTTGCCCTTGTAGCTTTTTGAACAGAAAAACATAAATAAAATAATGTATATTTATATATAATGTGGATTAGGATGTCCTTCATTACACCTTTAATTTTTTTCAATTCACATTTAGCGACACAAATAGTATATCGTGACATAATAAAATTCGTCGTAAATAAAGAGTAATGTTAGGGATACAAATTATATACAAAAACTGTGCACAAACAGTATACAAAAAAAGAGAACATAGGAAGTGAGACTTATAATTAAATGTTTTACATATTTTCATAAATAAGTAATACATGAATCCTACCTTTTATGTACAATTTGTGTACATAATATTATTTTTAAATAAATGTGTTGCTAATACTATCACTAAAAATAATATTTATGTCGTTAATGTTTCTTGAAAATAGTTATCGGATAGACATAATGGATGGACTCTAATCCATATAATAAGAAATAGTGATGGATTGCTGTAAAAGAAAGCAGCATTTAATTAGCAGCTAGCTGGCTTAAAATTTTAATGCAATTAGAAACTGTACATCAAGAATCTTCCAAGGAAAATAGACTTGATACATTCAGTTTCTTCAACTACACATACGTAAGTGGCGTGGACTTAATATAGCCCTTTGTTGAAATTAACACACACTAGAATTTGGTTTTAAGACGGCGATCGAACTGATCAACAGTTTTGCGGACAGAACCTATCTGAAGTTTTCAAATCAAACAAGTACTCCTCTTAAAAATAATACGTTTTTATAAATAATTTTTCACTTTCAACTTTACCCTTTAAAAAATATTCATATTATGCAAATTGAATTACGGCACCAATTCCATCGCCCTAAAAGGTAGAAACCCAGTCATACTTTGTCCTTAACAATCACAAGCAGCTCAAATTAGTATTAGTAGAGTAGTAGTACGTAGGAACCCACTCGTACAATTACGCAAAATTAGAGTACTATTTTGATCTCAAATGAGCTTGAGCTAATACTCCCTCCATTCGTTTTTATTTGTTCCTGCTAATAGTATGTAGGAACCCACTCGTACAATTGCGCAAAATTAGAGTCTCTCTCATCTTTCCAATAAATTTTAAAAAACTAGTATTGAATTTTTATACTCAATTAAGTCAATTAAACAAAATATTAACTGTATTTTTTAATCTATGCACATAATCTTAAAACGTCAATTAAAAATAAACGGAGAGAATAGTTATTAGTAATCCACGTCAGCAATCCAGGACATTCTTAATAAGTTGTTATTTGAGTTAGTGCACATCGAAGCGGTAGACATGCCAGCTCAGCTCATTTGAGATCCAAATAATATTACACTGTTTCGAAATTAGAAATACATTTTGATTTTTTTGAGTCAATTTGCAAAATTTTAAAACTCAAAATTGATATAAAGTTATTTAGTTTTAATATAAACAAATATAACAATTGTAAACTAACTATAAAGTATTACTAATTATCATCTTTGTTGTTTTTAAAATTTGAGTGAAATTATGTCAAGTTTGAATTTTAAGATTTTACGAATTGACTCTAAAAAATCAAAATGTATCTCTAATTTTGAAACAGAAGGAGTATTAAGGGAAAATTGGGTATAGTATGGTATGGTATGTTTCAAAATAAAAATGTATATCTAATTTTAGAACAAACAAAAAAGAAAAATATATATCTAATTTTGAAACGAATGGAGTAAAACTTACTCTCTTTCCAAAATTTGAGATACATTTTTAATCCAATGAGTTTTAAGAGGAAAAATATTAATTTTTTAGCCGGTTGTAATTAAATACACACACACACACATATATATCTAATGATCTTCATAATTTCTAAAATTTAAGAAAATAAATTTATTATCAGAATTATGGAAAATGATATTGAAGGTAAAAATCAGCAAAAATTGTTTACTATTTTTTAGCATGGAAGAAAAATTATTATGTGCTCTTTTTTATTTTCAGATGCTAGCTTAGGGTTTATATTTGTTTATATCCTCTCTCCCTTTTGAATTATAAGATTAATATTGACTTTTTAAAAATTACTTTGAGATATTTTTAAATTTAAAATTGACATGATTCATTTAAATTTTAAATATTATAATCATAATACTTTTTTGGTAGTTTATAGTATTCATAATTGTACCGACAAAAACTACATGAATTTATGCATGTCAATTTTAAATTTAAAATTTTTGAAATTTATTTTAAAAAAATCAATATCGATCGTAATTTGGAACATACGAGGGAAAAAATAATTATTTAGCAAAAGGCAATCTGGTTTTAATCATGGCTTAATCTGTTTCCATTTGATTCCAATTAAATAAACTACTACACATGCGTTGCTTGTCAAAAAGCTGCCGACATACGGTAGAATTTATCCGAACGGAGTTTTTTATTTTTTTTCAGTCTAGGTTCTTTGATGGTGATGGTGGTGGTTGTGGGTGGAAAATCTCCTCGAGTCCCAACCACTTTAATTTGTATCGCACAACATGTGGTGGTGTTCGCTCAGCGGTCGGTGGACAAGTTTAACACTGTTTCTGAGTTTGAGACGAAAAAAATAAAAACTTAATAATATATAATGTAAAATAAAAGAATAAAAAATATGTATAATTTTTTTTATATTATTACTGAGTTTAAAAATAATAATATTTTTTTTAAAAAAAAAATTCCTTAAATTTCACATTTAAATTATTAAGTTGCCCTCATTATGTTTATAATCTAAATGGTATAATAGAGATTATAAAAGATGATCTTATGTTATTTAATTTTCTATCCATTTTTTGATCAAAAAGTTTGGTAAGAAAAGTGATTAAGTTCTTCGTTCATTTCTTTATTTTCCGTTCATTAAAAACCTCATTAACAAAGGAATTAGACAAAAAACTTAAATTTTTCGTTTATTTCTTTTCTTTTATCTCTACTTTAAAACTCAGTAATAACTTTTCCTCGTCTAACTGATCGTTTGTTTATCAGTTTAAAAAAAGATTGTACGTTCGAAAGTTTTAAATGTGTACATTTAACATATTAATTAACGCATTATTTAGGGTTCAATTAATGTTTTACACATCCAAATGCATAAAAAGTTAACGCTAGAAACGCCACAAGTTACGTTTATGACTATTTAGATTTTGGAAATGGCTCGGTAAATACACTAGTATCATATTATTACGAGGGAAAACACTAGGCAGAGCTCCACATTTGGATACTCTCTGTACATGAAGTGTAATGAGAAGTAGTTCATTTGCTAACATCACCTATTGGTTAATACAAGCTTATGAAACGTGACTAGTTTCTAAAATAGTTTTAAATTTTTTTATTTGTACTATATTCTATTAAATGTCAAAATTTTAGAGGTATTTTTGTTAATTCTATAAATTATATATCAACTATATTTTTCAAAAATTGAAGAAATTAAACTCGTAGGTGCTAAAAAAAATTTAAAAAAAAAGTGAAGAAATTATATTGATTATTTTTGTAGAATTTCATCTTACATATATAAAGTGGCGGTGCTAAGTTACATCGCAATGACAAATTAGTTTTACTAAAAAAAAAGGAATTAAGGAAAGTGAGAGAATACTTATATTTTTTATCTATTATATATTTATAATATGTTCGTGTGAGTATGTTAATAAATAATATTAATTATATGTATTTTTTTGTAGTGAATATGTATAAGTAGTATAGAGAAAAATATACACTTAAATGAATTTAAAAATGTGAATAATTAAATATTTTTTTTATTCAATTTATACTATTAAAGTTGTGAAGTTACATATTAATGAAAGTAAAAGTTGTTAGAATTAATTTTGAGTTTTGCTACCTAATAAGAAAGGGAAAAGAAAGAGAAATAATTAATATGGTAGTGAGAGAAAGTGATTGGAATGAAAAATAAAAGTTCAATGAACAATTCATTAATGTAAGTTCAATGAATAATAATTTATTAACTTAGTTTTAATTAATTCATTTGAATTAACTCGATCAACCAACTTAATTTAATTCAATTGAGAAGTGAATAATTTTTTGACTTATTATATACTAGTATTGATATACTCCATCTGTCGTGAAGAGAGTTCAAATGGTTTTGCCAACCTATTCTTATTCTTAGGATCATTATCATTTGTATCTAATAATATCTAATAAAATACGTCTTGATATTGTAGTAAAAATATAATGTCATATTAAAAACACATTTACAGATTTTTTTTGTAATTATTTTAATACTTTTAATGACATTTATTATTTTAACTATATTATTTTTGTTTTGACAATATCAAGCACCCAGTAATAAAACTACTATTATACAAGGTCATTCATGTTTAACCATATGTACTGCTGGTTTTCATGGAATCAACCACAAAAGAATTTAGATATTGCCGGAAACATGAACTATAATTGCCCGAACTCCTATAATTGTGACTGAAGACTCGTCTAAAATTCTATTTAATGTTGTTTATTGATTTTCGATGTTTGAATTTGACTATTTTGTTTACTTAAGTTTCTATTGTGTTATCTTTATCACAATGAGAATGCTTTCATACTAAAATGTCGTCTGTCTCTTCACTTTAATAATATATACTTGTGTTAGAATATAATTAGTCCTTTCATTTGCAAGCTTATTGGGAGTAGAATATAAAATGAAAGGACAAAGAACACAAAAGGTTGGGCAACTAAGGAATTTAGAAAGTTGGCAAGTCTTTTCATTTCTCTTTTAAAACCTTTCAGCAGGTTACATGTGATGTATATTTATATATCATACATAGAAGGTGGGAGGGAGAAGGAGCACACACACACCAATATACATGCATTCCCATTCGTTACTTTAGAAGGAAAAGCATAGACATACCAACAAGAAGCATTAGAATTAGAAAGTGCGAGAAGGGAGAAGGAATTAATCCGAGAGTTTCAATAGTAGAGAGAAAAATAGCTCATTTGAGTTATAGAAATAAGTGAGGAAGAGAGAAAATAATTACTAATATTATTTTCTCCAATTTGTACAATATTTTCATAGTAGATTTCTGAGATCTCTCCCCGTGGTTTTTTCCCAATTGGGTTTCCACGTAAAATTCTGGTGTTATTATTTTATTTTCATATGTCATTATTTTATTTCATATTAACAAGCACTAAACAGCTACATATCCTCCACCGTTAAACGTCTTTTCGGCTCGTTATTTGGTGATTTGACGAGCGGTCAGAATTTGGCGTTAACATTGGCGCTAGAAGGAGGGCCTAGTGCAGCATAATATACAATCACTCAATAGTATTTGATCAGAAATCATGGTGTCAAACAATACAAAAACGACATCGACACGGAATACATCAACGACCAATACACTCCAACCCCGTGGGTCGGTCAAAGATAAGTTGCGGCCATCGAAGAGCATCTCGGATAGGCTGGGCCCCCAAAGTCGCTCGGTGGGCCAATTCGACTCCCGGACATCGATTGTCAGAAGGAAATTGTTCTCTACCACACAGAGGACGGGTGGCCATGGTGATGGTACCGATGACCAGAACTCCGAGCCAGATCAAGGTCGAGACAAGAGGGAGTTGATCTTGGCTAGAAAGATGCGGCAGAACAAGGATGCTATGAAGGCCCTACGCCTTCAACAGATGAAGTTGGACAAACAGTTAGCGTCTTTGTTACACGGAGAAGAAGTTTCCTCCAGCCATGATCGGCATTCGGAAGATTCTTCAGGAGACCGATCCAGGACACATCGTCTGAACGATTCTCGACGAGAAAGTAGCAGGCCGAAGAGCCGGACCCCAGTCCGCGGCAGGCACCGAAACCGCACGCAGGACAACAGCAGGCCGAGGAGCCGCACACCAGTCCGCAGCAGGCACCAAAGTCCCTCGCAGGACTTGGGCAGACTGAGAAGCTGTTCTCTGATCCGCATGAGGCATCATAGCTGCTCGCAGGACGATAGCAGGCCGAAGAGCCGCACACCAGACCGGGGTAGACGTCGGAACCGCTCCAGGGATAATTCAAGAGTTAGGCCCGAACGGACTCTTTGAGAGAACAGGACCGATTCCCTAGCGGAAAGGTTGAAGGAAGTAGAACAGAGGCTGGCTGTAAGACCCCGAAAATTTTAATAAATAGAATTTAATTTTCTTCTTATTATTATTTTAAACAGAAAGGTGTTAAATCGATAATGATAAAGTTACTAGTGAAATGTGACAATTGAGATGTCTAGTAATAACGCTAAATCACTATTCACACGATCACTATTCACGGGGGTACTATTCACGCTAAAAACGCTTTTACATTTTCTTCGATCTTCGAATTACGTCATAACGTTTATATAAGCTGGATACGAAAATTATACGGTATAAATATGAAAGTACTATTCATACGAATATACTATTCATTTATACAAAAAGTCAAACTAGTATGTCGGGGAATATTCCTTCTGTCGGATATAGAAAGTGATAGAAATGGGCGGCAAAACTTTAACCGATAACTGTTGAAATACCTGATGATAAAAAGAATAGTAAAATGCGTTATTCCACAGTAGCACACGTTATTCCACAGTAGTACACGGTATTCCACAGTAGCACACGGTGTTCCACAGTGTTTTATATTATTGATTCAATAATTGATAAAGTAACAATTGCACAGTATCTTGATTCAATAATTGTTCCAGTAGTATGTGCATAATATTTTATATTATTTGTCACGACACTGTAACACATATTATTTGATATGATAGTTTAGCATTATTGACAATGTCTAGAAATTCTGTTAAGGAAATGAGTTATTTAATTGAGCGCCATTTTTATGGAAGGCCCCCTCTTTCCTAGGAATAATCTAGTTGTCAGTATTGCAAGTATATGCTATCTGTCATATTAATACTTTTAACTCAATAATACAGAAAAAGGGATTTATTGTGATAATGGAGTTATTTTTTTATAATGGTTTTATCTTTTTGATAATGGAATTATCTTTTGAAAATGGAAGAAAAAATGGATGGATGATATAAATGGAAGAAAAAATGGATGGATGATATTAATGGAAGAAAAAAATGGATGGATGATATTAATGGAAGAAAAAAATGGATGGATGATATTAATGGAAGAAAAAATGGATGGATGATATTAAAAGAATATGGGGAAAAGACCAAAATGCCCTCACCTTGATTTTCCTATAAATAGGGAGAGTTTGCTTAAGAAATTTTCACACCTTCATTGCTTATACTTTCTCTCTCTCTCTAAATTTCTGAAGTTCTCTTAGTGTGATAGGCTATTGTGAGTATTTGTGAGAATACTAGTATTATCCAAAGTTAGTAAACTTCATAGAAAGTAACATCCAGTCACTTGTTAACTAAGGTAGGGAATATCATTTCTTTCATACTCATATATAATATCATTTGCTTTCATGTTCGTAAGTGATATTATACTCATAAAGGTTGTTATTCATTCTGTATTAATTTGTGGGGATAACCTGGCCGTGCGGTATGACGCATGCCTGGTGAATATCCTTTTGTATTCATTACTTATTATTCTATGGGAATAACCTGTAAGTACGAGTGTCGTACCTGGTGAATACCCTTCTGTATTCATTCCTTATTAATCTGTGGGTATAACCTGTTCGTTGCGCGGATTGACGCATACCTGGTGAATAACCCATCGTATTTATTACTTATTAATCTGTTGTGGAAATAATCCATCTACGCGAATTATCGCATGACGGGTGAAAATCCATTTGCAGTTTCATATATTCTGTTATACTCGTATAACGTATCATTTCTTTTGTACTCTTTACGGGATATCTTTTTCTTTCACATTTCTCCATTTAAGATAAGAAATCTTTGTTTGTTTCCAAAACCTTATTTTTAAATGGTGAAAATCCCTGAAAATTAGTAGCTTAATAGTTTGTGCTTCATCTAATATCTTTTCACCTGAATCTTTCTATTTCGTTTTATACGTTATAGTTGAATTCTGAACTTATTTCTTGAATATCATTCTTGAATTTGACTCCATAATTTGGTCATCGTGTTGGCAATTTGGTCAATCTTCGACACTGATTAAATTATAAATCTTTTCTTATCCTTGATCTCACTGTATTTATGTTTATATCATTGTCATCATCCTCATACTTAAATTGTGGTGATAGTTCTCTTTGGCCCGTAGTGCAAAGATGAACTGGTATGACATGATTTTGACCAAACTGTGTATTGGTATAATCATGACCTTTGGCGTTACAGATAAAGGCTTCTGGTGAAAATATCTTTGGCCTGTAGTGCAAAGATGAACTGGCGTTTGGCGTGATCATGACCGGTGGTGTTACAAATAAATATCTTTGGCACGTAGTGCAAAGAGAGGCTGTTGAAACTGTTGATTGGTGTTACAAATAAATATCTTTGGCACGTAGTGCAAAGAGAGGCTGTTGAAATTGTTGATTGGTGTTACAAATAAATATCTTTGGCATGTAATGCAAAGAGAGGCTGTTGAACATGAATTATTGATTGGTGTTACAGGGATATAATATTGGTGGTGATCCTTTAACTTATAGAAGATGGGAGATATTATAATCTACTTGACTCTTCTAATGGATTGTTCGTCGTTCTGCTACAGTTGTTGTTATTGAATAATATCTTTAAATCTCTGATTTATTTCGGTTGAAGGCTAAAGATAATTTTATTCTTCATTATCTTAGTCATGATATTTCCTACTGGGCTATTTGTGCTCACCCTTTTCCTTTGTTCTCTTCAGGAAAATAGAGTGTAGCGGGGACTAGCCGGGGAATAGAGTGATGGTCCGAGACAATAGGAGTATCTCAATATATTACTATTAGTGTGGCAATACATGTATTGAGAATTTAAGATGTATTTGTTTTGTGTTGTCGTATTTTGCACGACACTTATTAGTTGTAAATGGGAAAATTCGTATTTGTATTTGTATTTTGTGGAATGTTATTGGCGACTCAAAATGGGTTGTGTGGACCTATTTTGGGGGCGTCACAGTTGGTATCAGAGCCATAAGTGTGAAGAGCCCCGAGCCTCTTGCTGGTGACTTCCTTTGTGGGATGCACCGAAGCCAGACTCTCCGTAGGGGACGCCGACAATTAATAACGGTGGCAAGCTGATAGGTACCACTGTGAGGTGCTATCCGTGGTATTGGATGTGAGTCACAGTTGGTATCAGAGCTTAGGGATATGATCTCTGGCAGAGATCGGGGATTTGAACTAGGAGGGGAGAGATGAGTAGAATCCTATGCTAGTGTGTCCTACCTAAGCTAAATTTCGCTATTTAATTAGTTGGTCTTGACGTAGAGACACGATGTGAAATGTCAATTTCTTTAACTAATCTTTTGTTTTGTTGTCGCATTTAAGAATGGTATTTAAAAACCAGGAGATGAGCAATGGAGAAATTATGATAAAGAGGAAATGACATGGGAACTAGAATCTGAAATGAAAGCTAGGTATCCTTACATATCTCTTCGGAATGCCAGGTACGTACGTAAATTTCGGGGACGAAATTTCATAAGGAGGGGAGATTGTAAGACCCCGAAAATTTTAATAAATAGAATTTAATTTTCTTCTTATTATTATTTTAAACAGAAAGGTGTTAAATCGATAATGATAAAGTTACTAGTGAAATGTGACAATTGAGATGTCTAGTAATAACGCTAAATCACTATTCACACGATCACTATTCACGGGGGTACTATTCACGCTAAAAACGCTTTTACATTTTCTTCGATCTTCGAATTACGTCATAACGTTTATATAAGCTGGATACGAAAATTATACGGTATAAATATGAAAGTACTATTCATACGAATATACTATTCATTTATACAAAAAGTCAAACTAGTATGTCGGGGAATATTCCTTCTGTCGGATATAGAAAGTGATAGAAATGGGCGGCAAAACTTTAACCGATAACTGTTGAAATACCTGATGATAAAAAGAATAGTAAAACGCGTTATTCCACAGTAGCACACGTTATTCCACAGTAGTACACAGTATTCCACAGTAGCACACGGTGTTCCACAGTGTTTTATATTATTGATTCAATAATTGATAAAGTAACAATTGCACAGTATCTTGATTCAATAATTGTTCCAGTAGTATGTGCATAATATTTTATATTATTTGTCACGACACTGTAACACATATTATTTGATATGATAGTTTAGCATTATTGACAATGTCTAGAAATTCTGTTAAGGAAATGAGTTATTTAATTGAGCGCCATTTTTATGGAAGGCCCCCTCTTTCCTAGGAATAATCTAGTTGTCAGTATTGCAAGTATATGCTATCTGTCATATTAATACTTTTAACTCAATAATACAGAAAAAGGGATTTATTGTGATAATGGAGTTATTTTTTTATAATGGTTTTATCTTTTTGATAATGGAATTATCTTTTGAAAATGGAAAGAAAAAATGGATGGATGATATAAATGGAAGAAAAAATGGATGGATGATATTAATGGAAGAAAAAAATGGATGGATGATATTAATGGAAGAAAAAATGGATGGATGATATTAATGGAAGAAAAAATGGGTGGATGATATTAAAAGAATATGGGGAAAAGACCAAAATGCCCTCACCTTGATTTTCCTATAAATAGGGAGAGTTTGCTTAAGAAATTTTCACACCTTCATTGCTTATACTTTCTCTCTCTCTAAATTTCTGAAGTTCTCTTAGTGTGATAGGCTATTGTGAGTATTTGTGAGAATACTAGTATTATCCAAAGTTAGTAAACTTCATAGAAAGTAACATCCAGTCACTTGTTAACTAAGGTAGGGAATATCATTTCTTTCATACTCATATATAATATCATTTGCTTTCATGTTCGTAAGTGATATTATACTCATAAAGGTTGTTATTCATTCTGTATTAATTTGTGGGGATAACCTGGCCGTGCGGTATGACGCATGCCTGGTGAATATCCTTTTGTATTCATTACTTATTATTCTATGGGAATAACCTGTAAGTACGAGTGTCGTACCTGGTGAATACCCTTCTGTATTCATTCCTTATTAATCTGTGGGTATAACCTGTTCGTGCGGATTGACGCATACCTGGTGAATAACCCATCGTATTTATTACTTATTAATCTGTTGTGGAAATAATCCATCTACGCGAATTATCGCATGACGGGTGAAAATCCATTTGCAGTTTCATATATTCTGTTATACTCGTATAACGTATCATTTCTTTTGTACTCTTTACGGGATATCTTTTTCTTTCACATTTCTCCATTTAAGATAAGAAATCTTTGTTTGTTTCCAAAACCTTATTTTTAAATGGTGAAAATCCCTGAAAATTAGTAGCTTAATAGTTTGTGCTTCATCTAATATCTTTTCACCTGAATCTTTCTATTTCGTTTTATACGTTATAGTTGAATTCTGAACTTATTTCTTGAATATAATTCTTGAATTTGACTCCATAATTTGGTCATCGTGTTGGCAATTTGGTCAATCTTCGACACTGATTAAATTATAAATCTTTTCTTATCCTTGATCTCACTGTATTTATGTTTATATCATTGTCATCATCCTCATACTTAAATTGTGGTGATAGTTCTCTTTGGCCCGTAGTGCAAAGATGAACTGGTATGACATGATTTTGACCAAACTGTGTATTGGTATAATCATGACCTTTGGCGTTACAGATAAAGGCTTCTGGTGAAAATATCTTTGGCCTGTAGTGCAAAGATGAACTGGCGTTTGGCGTGATCATGACCGGTGGTGTTACAAATAAATATCTTTGGCACGTAGTGCAAAGAGAGGCTGTTGAAACTGTTGATTGGTGTTACAAATAAATATCTTTGGCACGTAGTGCAAAGAGAGGCTGTTGAAATTGTTGATTGGTGTTACAAATAAATATCTTTGGCATGTAATGCAAAGAGAGGCTGTTGAACATGAATTATTGATTGGTGTTACAGGGATATAATATTGGTGGTGATCCTTTAACTTATAGAAGATGGGAGATATTATAATCTACTTGACTCTTCTAATGGATTGTTCGTTCCGCTGCAGTTGTTGTTATTGAATAATATCTTTAAATCTCTGATTTATTTCGGTTGAAGGCTAAAGATAATTTTATTCTTCATTATCTTAGTCATGATATTTCCTACTGGGCTATTTGTGCTCACCCTTTTCCTTTGTTCTCTTCAGGAAAATAGAGTGTAGCGGGGACTAGCCGGGGAATAGAGTGATGGTCCGAGACAATAGGAGTATCTCAATATATTACTATTAGTGTGGCAATACATGTATTGAGAATTTAAGATGTATTTGTTTTGTGTTGTCGTATTTTGCACGACACTTATTAGTTGTAAATGGGAAAATTCGTATTTGTATTTGTATTTTGTGGAATGTTATTGGCGACTCAAAATGGGTTGTGTGGACCTATTTTGGGGGCGTCACAGTTGGTATCAGAGCCATAAGTGTGAAGAGCCCCGAGCCTCTTGCTGGTGACTTCCTTTGTGGGATGCACCGAAGCCAGACTCTCCGTAGGGGACGCCGACAATTAATAACGGTGGCAAGCTGATAGGTACCACTGTGAGGTGCTATCCGTGGTATTGGATGTGAGTCACAGTTGGTATCAGAGCTTAGGGATATGATCTCTGGCAGAGATCGGGGATTTGAACTAGGAGGGGAGAGATGAGTAGAATCCTATGCTAGTGTGTCCTACCTAAGCTAAATTTCGCTATTTAATTAGTTGGTCTTGACGTAGAGACACGATGTGAAATGTCAATTTCTTTAACTAATCTTTTGTTTTGTTGTCGCATTTAAGAATGGTATTTAAAAACCAGGAGATGAGCAATGGAGAAATTATGATAAAGAGGAAATGACATGGGAACTAGAATCTGAAATGAAAGCTAGGTATCCTTACATATCTCTTCGGAATGCCAGGTACGTACGTAAATTTCGGGGACGAAATTTCATAAGGAGGGGAGATTGTAAGACCCCGAAAATTTTAATAAATAGAATTTAATTTTCTTCTTATTATTATTTTAAACAGAAAGGTGTTAAATCGATAATGATAAAGTTACTAGTGAAATGTGACAATTGAGATGTCTAGTAATAACGCTAAATCACTATTCACACGATCACTATTCACGGGGGTACTATTCACGCTAAAAACGCTTTTACATTTTCTTCGATCTTCGAATTACGTCATAACGTTTATATAAGCTGGATACGAAAATTATACGGTATAAATATGAACGTACTATTCATACGAATATACTATTCATTTATACAAAAAGTCAAACTAGTATGTCGGGGAATATTCCTTCTGTCGGATATAGAAAGTGATAGAAATGGGCGGCAAAACTTTAACCGATAACTGTTGAAATACCTGATGATAAAAAGAATAGTAAAACGCGTTATTCCACAGTAGCACACGTTATTCCACAGTAGTACACGGTATTCCACAGTAGCACACGGTGTTCCACAGTGTTTTATATTATTGATTCAATAATTGATAAAGTAACAATTGCACAGTATCTTGATTCAATAATTGTTCCAGTAGTATGTGCATAATATTTTATATTATTTGTCACGACACTGTAACACATATTATTTGATATGATAGTTTAGCATTATTGACAATGTCTAGAAATTCTGTTAAGGAAATGAGTTATTTAATTGAGCGCCATTTTTATGGAAGGCCCCCTCTTTCCTAGGAATAATCTAGTTGTGAGTATTGCAAGTATATGCTATATGTCATATTAATACTTTTAAACTCAATAATACAGAAAAAGGGATTTATTGTGATAATGGAGTTATTTTTTTATAATGGTTTTATCTTTTTGATAATGGAATTATCTTTTGAAAATGGAAGAAAAAATGGATGGATGATATAAATGGAAGAAAAAATGGATGGATGATATTAATGGAAGAAAAAAATGGATGGATGATATTAATGGAAGAAAAAATGGATGGATGATATTAATGGAAGAAAAAATGGGTGGATGATATTAAAAGAATATGGGGAAAAGACCAAAATGCCCTCACCTTGATTTTCCTATAAATAGGGAGAGTTTGCTTAAGAAATTTTCACACCTTCATTGCTTATACTTTCTCTCTCTCTAAATTTCTGAAGTTCTCTTAGTGTGATAGGCTATTGTGAGTATTTGTGAGAATACTAGTATTATCCAAAGTTAGTAAACTTCATAGAAAGTAACATCCAGTCACTTGTTAACTAAGGTAGGGAATATCATTTCTTTCATACTCATATATAATATCATTTGCTTTCATGTTCGTAAGTGATATTATACTCATAAAGGTTGTTATTCATTCTGTATTAATTTGTGGGGATAACCTGGCCGTGCGGTATGACGCATGCCTGGTGAATATCCTTTTGTATTCATTACTTATTATTCTATGGGAATAACATGTAAGTACGAGTGTCGTACCTGGTGAATACCCTTCTGTATTCATTCCTTATTAATCTGTGGGTATAACCTGTTCGTGCGGATTGACGCATACCTGGTGAATAACCCATCGTATTTATTACTTATTAATCTGTTGTGGAAATAATCCATCTACGCGAATTATCGCATGACGGGTGAAAATCCATTTGCAGTTTCATATATTCTGTTATACTCGTATAACGTATCATTTCTTTTGTACTCTTTACGGGATATCTTTTTCTTTCACATTTCTCCATTTAAGATAAGAAATCTTTGTTTGTTTCCAAAACCTTATTTTTAAATGGTGAAAATCCCTGAAAATTAGTAGCTTAATAGTTTGTGCTTCATCTAATATCTTTTCACCTGAATCTTTCTATTTCGTTTTATACGTTATAGTTGAATTCTGAACTTATTTCTTGAATATCATTCTTGAATTTGACTCCATAATTTGGTCATCGTGTTGGCAATTTGGTCAATCTTCGACACTGATTAAATTATAAATCTTTTCTTATCCTTGATCTCACTGTATTTATGTTTATATCATTGTCATCATCCTCATACTTAAATTGTGGTGATAGTTCTCTTTGGCCCGTAGTGCAAAGATGAACTGGTATGACATGATTTTGACCAAACTGTGTATTGGTATAATCATGACCTTTGGCGTTACAGATAAAGGCTTCTGGTGAAAATATCTTTGGCCTGTAGTGCAAAGATGAACTGGCGTTTGGCGTGATCATGACCGGTGGTGTTACAAATAAATATCTTTGGCACGTAGTGCAAAGAGAGGCTGTTGAAACTGTTGATTGGTGTTACAAATAAATATCTTTGGCACGTAGTGCAAAGAGAGGCTGTTGAAATTGTTGATTGGTGTTACAAATAAATATCTTTGGCATGTAATGCAAAGAGAGGCTGTTGAACATGAATTATTGATTGGTGTTACAGGGATATAATATTGGTGGTGATCCTTTAACTTATAGAAGATGGGAGATATTATAATCTACTTGACTCTTCTAATGGATTGTTCGTTCCGCTGCAGTTGTTGTTATTGAATAATATCTTTAAATCTCTGATTTATTTCGGTTGAAGGCTAAAGATAATTTTATTCTTCATTATCTTAGTCATGATATTTCCTACTGGGCTATTTGTGCTCACCCTTTTCCTTTGTTCTCTTCAGGAAAATAGAGTGTAGCGGGGACTAGCCGGGGAATAGAGTGATGGTCCGAGACAATAGGAGTATCTCAATATATTACTATTAGTGTGGCAATACATGTATTGAGAATTTAAGATGTATTTGTTTTGTGTTGTCGTATTTTGCACGACACTTATTAGTTGTAAATGGGAAAATTCGTATTTGTATTTGTATTTTGTGGAATGTTATTGGCGACTCAAAATGGGTTGTGTGGACCTATTTTGGGGGCGTCACAGTTGGTATCAGAGCCATAAGTGTGAAGAGCCCCGAGCCTCTTGCTGGTGACTTCCTTTGTGGGATGCACCGAAGCCAGACTCTCCGTAGGGGACGCCGACAATTAATAACGGTGGCAAGCTGATAGGTACCACTGTGAGGTGCTATCCGTGGTATTGGATGTGAGTCACAGTTGGTATCAGAGCTTAGGGATATGATCTCTGGCAGAGATCGGGGATTTGAACTAGGAGGGGAGAGATGAGTAGAATCCTATGCTAGTGTGTCCTACCTAAGCTAAATTTCGCTATTTAATTAGTTGGTCTTGACGTAGAGACACGATGTGAAATGTCAATTTCTTTAACTAATCTTTTGTTTTGTTGTCGCATTTAAGAATGGTATTTAAAAACCAGGAGATGAGCAATGGAGAAATTATGATAAAGAGGAAATGACATGGGAACTAGAATCTGAAATGAAAGCTAGGTATCCTTACATATCTCTTCGGAATGCCAGGTACGTACGTAAATTTCGGGGACGAAATTTCATAAGGAGGGGAGATTGTAAGACCCCGAAAATTTTAATAAATAGAATTTAATTTTCTTCTTATTATTATTTTAAACAGAAAGGTGTTAAATCGATAATGATAAAGTTACTAGTGAAATGTGACAATTGAGATGTCTAGTAATAACGCTAAATCACTATTCACACGATCACTATTCACGGGGGTACTATTCACGCTAAAAACGCTTTTACATTTTCTTCGATCTTCGAATTACGTCATAACGTTTATATAAGCTGGATACGAAAATTATACGGTATAAATATGAAAGTACTATTCATACGAATATACTATTCATTTATACAAAAAGTCAAACTAGTATGTCGGGGAATATTCCTTCTGTCGGATATAGAAAGTGATAGAAATGGGCGGCAAAACTTTAACCGATAACTGTTGAAATACCTGATGATAAAAAGAATAGTAAAACGCGTTATTCCACAGTAGCACACGTTATTCCACAGTAGTACACGGTATTCCACAGTAGCACACGGTGTTCCACAGTGTTTTATATTATTGATTCAATAATTGATAAAGTAACAATTGCACAGTATCTTGATTCAATAATTGTTCCAGTAGTATGTGCATAATATTTTATATTATTTGTCACGACACTGTAACACATATTATTTGATATGATAGTTTAGCATTATTGACAATGTCTAGAAATTCTGTTAAGGAAATGAGTTATTTAATTGAGCGCCATTTTTATGGAAGGCCCCCTCTTTCCTAGGAATAATCTAGTTGTCAGTATTGCAAGTATATGCTATCTGTCATATTAATACTTTTAACTCAATAATACAGAAAAAGGGATTTATTGTGATAATGGAGTTATTTTTTTATAATGGTTTTATCTTTTTGATAATGGAATTATCTTTTGAAAATGGAAGAAAAAATGGATGGATGATATAAATGGAAGAAAAAATGGATGGATGATATTAATGGAAGAAAAAAATGGATGGATGATATTAATGGAAGAAAAAATGGATGGATGATATTAATGGAAGAAAAAATGGGTGGATGATATTAAAAGAATATGGGGAAAAGACCAAAATGCCCTCACCTTGATTTTCCTATAAATAGGGAGAGTTTGCTTAAGAAATTTTCACACCTTCATTGCTTATACTTTCTCTCTCTAAATTTCTGAAGTTCTCTTAGTGTGATAGGCTATTGTGAGTATTTGTGAGAATACTAGTATTATCCAAAGTTAGTAAACTTCATAGAAAGTAACATCCAGTCACTTGTTAACTAAGGTAGGGAATATCATTTCTTTCATACTCATATATAATATCATTTGCTTTCATGTTCGTAAGTGATATTATACTCATAAAGGTTGTTATTCATTCTGTATTAATTTGTGGGGATAACCTGGCCGTGCGGTATGACGCATGCCTGGTGAATATCCTTTTGTATTCATTACTTATTATTCTATGGGAATAACCTGTAAGTACGAGTGTCGTACCTGGTGAATACCCTTCTGTATTCATTCCTTATTAATCTGTGGGTATAACCTGTTCGTGCGGATTGACGCATACCTGGTGAATAACCCATCGTATTTATTACTTATTAATCTGTTGTGGAAATAATCCATCTACGCGAATTATCGCATGACGGGTGAAAATCCATTTGCAGTTTCATATATTCTGTTATACTCGTATAACGTATCATTTCTTTTGTACTCTTTACGGGATATCTTTTTCTTTCACATTTCTCCATTTAAGATAAGAAATCTTTGTTTGTTTCCAAAACCTTATTTTTAAATGGTGAAAATCCCTGAAAATTAGCAGCTTAATAGTTTGTGCTTCATCTAATATCTTTTCACCTGAATCTTTCTATTTCGTTTTATACGTTATAGTTGAATTCTGAACTTATTTCTTGAATATAATTCTTGAATTTGACTCCATAATTTGGTCATCGTGTTGGCAATTTGGTCAATCTTCGACACTGATTAAATTATAAATCTTTTCTTATCCTTGATCTCACTGTATTTATGTTTATATCATTGTCATCATCCTCATACTTAAATTGTGGTGATAGTTCTCTTTGGCCCGTAGTGCAAAGATGAACTGGTATGACATGATTTTGACCAAACTGTGTATTGGTATAATCATGACCTTTGGCGTTACAGATAAAGGCTTCTGGTGAAAATATCTTTGGCCTGTAGTGCAAAGATGAACTGGCGTTTGGCGTGATCATGACCGGTGGTGTTACAAATAAATATCTTTGGCACGTAGTGCAAAGAGAGGCTGTTGAAACTGTTGATTGGTGTTACAAATAAATATCTTTGGCACGTAGTGCAAAGAGAGGCTGTTGAAATTGTTGATTGGTGTTACAAATAAATATCTTTGGCATGTAATGCAAAGAGAGGCTGTTGAACATGAATTATTGATTGGTGTTACAGGGATATAATATTGGTGGTGATCCTTTAACTTATAGAAGATGGGAGATATTATAATCTACTTGACTCTTCTAATGGATTGTTCGTTCCGCTGCAGTTGTTGTTATTGAATAATATCTTTAAATCTCTGATTTATTTCGGTTGAAGGCTAAAGATAATTTTATTCTTCATTATCTTAGTCATGATATTTCCTACTGGGCTATTTGTGCTCACCCTTTTCCTTTGTTCTCTTCAGGAAAATAGAGTGTAGCGGGGACTAGCCGGGGAATAGAGTGATGGTCCGAGACAATAGGAGTATCTCAATATATTACTATTAGTGTGGCAATACATGTATTGAGAATTTAAGATGTATTTGTTTTGTGTTGTCGTATTTTGCACGACACTTATTAGTTGTAAATGGGAAAATTCGTATTTGTATTTGTATTTTGTGGAATGTTATTGGCGACTCAAAATGGGTTGTGTGGACCTATTTTGGGGGCGTCACAGTTGGTATCAGAGCCATAAGTGTGAAGAGCCCCGAGCCTCTTGCTGGTGACTTCCTTTGTGGGATGCACCGAAGCCAGACTCTCCGTAGGGGACGCCGACAATTAATAACGGTGGCAAGCTGATAGGTACCACTGTGAGGTGCTATCCGTGGTATTGGATGTGAGTCACAGTTGGTATCAGAGCTTAGGGATATGATCTCTGGCAGAGATCGGGGATTTGAACTAGGAGGGGAGAGATGAGTAGAATCCTATGCTAGTGTGTCCTACCTAAGCTAAATTTCGCTATTTAATTAGTTGGTCTTGACGTAGAGACACGATGTGAAATGTCAATTTCTTTAACTAATCTTTTGTTTTGTTGTCGCATTTAAGAATGGTATTTAAAAAACCAGGAGATGAGCAATGGAGAAATTATGATAAAGAGGAAAATGACATGGGAACTAGAATCTGAAATGAAAGCTAGGTATCCTTACATATCTCTTCGGAATGCCAGGTACGTACGTAAATTTCGGGGACGAAATTTCATAAGGAGGGGAGATTGTAAGACCCCGAAAATTTTAATAAATAGAATTTAATTTTCTTCTTATTATTATTTTAAACAGAAAGGTGTTAAATCGATAATGATAAAGTTACTAGTGAAATGTGACAATTGAGATGTCTAGTAATAACGCTAAATCACTATTCACACGATCACTATTCACGGGGGTACTATTCACGCTAAAAACGCTTTTACATTTTCTTCGATCTTCGAATTACGTCATAACGTTTATATAAGCTGGATACGAAAATTATACGGTATAAATATGAAAGTACTATTCATACGAATATACTATTCATTTATACAAAAAGTCAAACTAGTATGTCGGGGAATATTCCTTCTGTCGGATATAGAAAGTGATAGAAATGGGCGGCAAAACTTTAACCGATAACTGTTGAAATACCTGATGATAAAAAGAATAGTAAAACGCGTTATTCCACAGTAGCACACGTTATTCCACAGTAGTACACAGTATTCCACAGTAGCACACGGTGTTCCACAGTGTTTTATATTATTGATTCAATAATTGATAAAGTAACAATTGCACAGTATCTTGATTCAATAATTGTTCCAGTAGTATGTGCATAATATTTTATATTATTTGTCACGACACTGTAACACATATTATTTGATATGATAGTTTAGCATTATTGACAATGTCTAGAAATTCTGTTAAGGAAATGAGTTATTTAATTGAGCGCCATTTTTATGGAAGGCCCCCTCTTTCCTAGGAATAATCTAGTTGTCAGTATTGCAAGTATATGCTATCTGTCATATTAATACTTTTAACTCAATAATACAGAAAAAGGGATTTATTGTGATAATGGAGTTATTTTTTTATAATGGTTTTATCTTTTTGATAATGGAATTATCTTTTGAAAATGGAAGAAAAAATGGATGGATGATATAAATGGAAGAAAAAATGGATGGATGATATTAATGGAAGAAAAAAATGGATGGATGATATTAATGGAAGAAAAAATGGATGGATGATATTAATGGAAGAAAAAATGGGTGGATGATATTAAAAGAATATGGGGAAAAGACCAAAATGCCCTCACCTTGATTTTCCTATAAATAGGGAGAGTTTGCTTAAGAAATTTTCACACCTTCATTGCTTATACTTTCTCTCTCTCTAAATTTCTGAAGTTCTCTTAGTGTGATAGGCTATTGTGAGTATTTGTGAGAATACTAGTATTATCCAAAGTTAGTAAACTTCATAGAAAGTAACATCCAGTCACTTGTTAACTAAGGTAGGGAATATCATTTCTTTCATACTCATATATAATATCATTTGCTTTCATGTTCGTAAGTGATATTATACTCATAAAGGTTGTTATTCATTCTGTATTAATTTGTGGGGATAACCTGGCCGTGCGGTATGACGCATGCCTGGTGAATATCCTTTTGTATTCATTACTTATTATTCTATGGGAATAACCTGTAAGTACGAGTGTCGTACCTGGTGAATACCCTTCTGTATTCATTCCTTATTAATCTGTGGGTATAACCTGTTCGTGCGGATTGACGCATACCTGGTGAATAACCCATCGTATTTATTACTTATTAATCTGTTGTGGAAATAATCCATCTACGCGAATTATCGCATGACGGGTGAAAATCCATTTGCAGTTTCATATATTCTGTTATACTCGTATAACGTATCATTTCTTTTGTACTCTTTACGGGATATCTTTTTCTTTCACATTTCTCCATTTAAGATAAGAAATCTTTGTTTGTTTCCAAAACCTTATTTTTAAATGGTGAAAATCCCTGAAAATTAGTAGCTTAATAGTTTGTGCTTCATCTAATATCTTTTCACCTGAATCTTTCTATTTCGTTTTATACGTTATAGTTGAATTCTGAACTTATTTCTTGAATATCATTCTTGAATTTGACTCCATAATTTGGTCATCGTGTTGGCAATTTGGTCAATCTTCGACACTGATTAAATTATAAATCTTTTCTTATCCTTGATCTCACTGTATTTATGTTTATATCATTGTCATCATCCTCATACTTAAATTGTGGTGATAGTTCTCTTTGGCCCGTAGTGCAAAGATGAACTGGTATGACATGATTTTGACCAAACTGTGTATTGGTATAATCATGACCTTTGGCGTTACAGATAAAGGCTTCTGGTGAAAATATCTTTGGCCTGTAGTGCAAAGATGAACTGGCGTTTGGCGTGATCATGACCGGTGGTGTTACAAATAAATATCTTTGGCACGTAGTGCAAAGAGAGGCTGTTGAAACTGTTGATTGGTGTTACAAATAAATATCTTTGGCACGTAGTGCAAAGAGAGGCTGTTGAAATTGTTGATTGGTGTTACAAATAAATATCTTTGGCATGTAATGCAAAGAGAGGCTGTTGAACATGAATTATTGATTGGTGTTACAGGGATATAATATTGGTGGTGATCCTTTAACTTATAGAAGATGGGAGATATTATAATCTACTTGACTCTTCTAATGGATTGTTCGTTCCGCTGCAGTTGTTGTTATTGAATAATATCTTTAAATCTCTGATTTATTTCGGTTGAAGGCTAAAGATAATTTTATTCTTCATTATCTTAGTCATGATATTTCCTACTGGGCTATTTGTGCTCACCCTTTTCCTTTGTTCTCTTCAGGAAAATAGAGTGTAGCGGGGACTAGCCGGGGAATAGAGTGATGGTCCGAGACAATAGGAGTATCTCAATATATTACTATTAGTGTGGCAATACATGTATTGAGAATTTAAGATGTATTTGTTTTGTGTTGTCGTATTTTGCACGACACTTATTAGTTGTAAATGGGAAAATTCGTATTTGTATTTGTATTTTGTGGAATGTTATTGGCGACTCAAAATGGGTTGTGTGGACCTATTTTGGGGGCGTCACACTGGCGGCAGCAGATCAGTCGAAAGAATTGTCGAACAATGCCATGTCACCTTTTACTCCGGAGATAAAGCGGGTAAAGGCTGACACATCAAAGAAAATGCCCCCGTTGGAGACTTATGATGGCACTGAAGATCCCTATGACCACACGCATGCTTACAATCAAATTATGGATTATTATGATCAACCCGATGCCGCCAAGTGTCACATGTTTGTCACCACGTTGAAGCATGGGGCTCGGGAATGGATGTCGTCTCTTACCCCAAATTCTATCGGCTCATGGAAACAGTTATGTGACAAGTTCCATGCGCGCTTCGGAAGTAATAAGCGGAGGGGAAAGCTGACAACATCCTTAATGCAAGTCAAGCAGTGTTTCGATGAAAGTCTTGGCCAGTACGTGAAGAGGTTTAGGGAAGCGGTCGGTACTGTGACCGACCTGAATGTGCAGCAGGCTGTGGGATTCTTTACCACAGGGTTAGATCTTGTAAAGTCCAAAAAACTGGTTAAAGATCTCATTCTTAATCCTCCCGGAGACCTATCACAGGCTTATAGTCGGGCTGATGGGTTTATTATACTAGAGGAAGCTATTGAGAGCCTGAAGCCATAGGAACGCTCGAAAGATAAATCAAGGGATCGGGATCGGAACAATACTCCCAGGTCGGATAACCAGTCGAGGTGAGGCTTTAATGGAGGAGGTTCGGGGGGAGGTAGACCCCCCTTTCCAAACAAAAATGTGAATAAAATCTACACTCCCCTGAATACCGATCGAGCAAAGATACTGGAGGAGATCAAGAATAAACCGTATTTTGAACCCTGCCCAATGAACACGGAGTCTTATAGGGGAAATCATAATCGGTATTGCAATTACCATCAGACCTACGGGCATGCCACAGAGGATTGTTATAATTTGAAAGATTTGATAGAAAAGAAAGTCCAAAGTGGAGATTTGGTTCAGTATGTTGTGGGTTAGCAAGGAAACGTTCCGACACGACAGGAGTCGACAGCTCCCGAACAAACAAGGGTTCAGCAACCGAATCAAAATCCACCGGCTCAAGGGGTGATAGATGTCATAACCGGAGGATCCCACAGAAGGCTAGCGGGGAAAAAGAGGAGAACCGTGCTAGACGCAGTTCTGTCAGTCACTGAACAGCCTACTAGGAGAGAACAAGCTTATCATGACGTGGTTATTTCTTTTTTGGATCAGGACTATCCATCCGAGCCGGTAGAGCCACACGAAGGAGCCTTGGTGATAACGGCTCAAGTCGGATCAATGCCTCCCACAGGGGTTGGGAAGGCCATTATGGTGTTATAAGGTCGGATGGTGATATAAGGTCGGATCAATGTCTCCCACTGGGGTCGGGAAGGCTATTATGGTGTTATAAGGTCGGATGGTGATATAAGGTCGGATCAATGCCTCCCACAAGGGTTGGGAAGGTTATTATTGTGTTATAAGGTCGGATGGTGATATAAAGTCGGATCAATGCCTCCCACAAGGGTTGGGAAGGCTATTATTGTGTTATAAGGTCGGATGGTGATATAAGGTCGGATCAATGCCTCCCACAGGGGTTGGGAATGCTATTATGGTGTTATAAGGTCGGATGGTGATATAAGGTTGGATTAATGCCTCCCACAGGGATTGGGAAGGCCATTATGGTGTTATAAGGTCGGATGGTGATATAAGGTCGGATTAATGCCTCCCACTGGGGTCGGGAAGGCTATTATGGTGTTATAAGGTCGGATGGTGATATAAGGTCGGATCAATGCCTCCCACAGGGGTTGGGAAGGCTATTATGGTGTTATAAGGTCGGATGGTGATATAAGGTCAGATCAATGCCTCCCACAGGGGTCGGGAAGGATATTATGTCATTATAAGGTTGGGTCGATACCTCCCACTGGGGTCGGGAAGGCTGTTATGGTGATATAAGGTTGGATCAATGCCTCCTACAGGGATCGAGAAGGCTATTATGATGTGATAAGGTTGGTTCGGTTGTGATAAGGTTGGTTATTTATATCTTCGGTTGTGATAAGGTTGGTTCGGTTGTGATAAGGTTGGTTATTTATATCTTCGGTTGTGATAAGGTTGGTTCGGTTGTGAAAAGGTCGGTCATGTATCTATCTTCGGTGGTGATAAGGTCTTTGGGTGTGACAGTTCATCTTCGGCAGTTATGGATCTTTTGTTAGTATAAATCTGTGTACTCTCTTATTTTATGTTCCTTACAATAAGAGAGTGGGGGGCAATGTTAGAATATAATTAGTCCTTTCATTTGCAAGCTTATTGGGAGTAGAATATAAAATGAAAGGACAAAGAACACAAAAGGTTGGGCAACTAAGGAATTTAGAAAGTTGGCAAGTCTTTTCATTTCTCTTTTAAAACCTTTCAGCAGGTTACATGTGATGTATATTTATATATCATACATAGAAGGTGGGAGGGAGAAGGAGCACACACACACACCAATATACATGCATTCCCATCCGTTACTTTAGAAGGAAAAGCATAGACACACCAACAAGAAGCATTAGAATTAGAAAGTGCGAGAAGTGAGAAGGAATTAATCCGAGAGTTTCAATAGTAGAGAGAAAAATAGCTCATTTGAGTTATAGAAATAAGTGAGGAAGAGAGAAAATAATTACTAATATTATTTTCTCCAATTTGTACAATATTTTCATAGTGGATTTCTGAGATCTCTCCCCGTGGTTTTTTCCCAATTGGGTTTCCACGTAAAATTCTGGTGTTATTATTTTATTTTCATATGTCATTATTTTATTTCATATTAACAAGCACTAAACAGCTACATATCCTCCACCGTTAAACGTCTTTTCGGCTCGTTATTTGGTGATTTGACGAGCGGTCAGAATTTGGCGTTAACAACTTGCTTTGGTGAATTTTGTATATGGATGGGACAATTGGGGGCTCAAATTTGATTATTGCAACATGGTTGTGAGTGGAATCTCACTTGTGACAAATGTAATGTAATGGAGACTAATGACAAAGATACCATCTTGACCTAATTATTTTTGACACCTGAGACAGTTATATATGTTATTATTTAAGTTATGCTCAAAACTCCATTCTTCATGTGTGTTCTAAAATTTGAATTTTGAGATGGTTATATGAAACTTTTACTTCGGTGTTCTGCTTGGCATAAATACCATAAGATTGTAGATTTTATATTATATCTATGAGTTCCCTTAATTTAACAATAAACACAACACTTTAATTAGTTCACTAATTTTTAATTATGAGTAGACGCTTGATTTCTCAGTGGTGCAGTTTGATCAAAATAAACATTTAAACTTAATCCCAATCCCAAAACACGAATGGCTCCTAAACCTAAATTCCCAAATTAATCTTCCCAAACGGCTAAAGCTCCCATATTGCCTCTACAAGCCGCCCATTTGCCTCCTTTGGCTCGCTTTTACAGAATTATTTATGAGAGAGAGTAGAGGCGGGCGAAGAAGGGCCACGAGGAGATGTAATCGCGGGTGGAATTTTTCGGTCTTTATTTATACAACTATATATATATATATAATTCCGGATATTAAGCATACCATCTTAAATGTCATACCAAACATATCCCCTTTAGCGACGGACCAGGCGACGGTTTGGTCCGTCGCCATAGGTCCGATCCGTCGCTAAAGCCTTTAGCGACGGGTCCGTCGCTAAAAGTTGTCCATCGCTAAAGACTTTAGCGACGGACCGGACCTATGGCAACGGACCAAACCGTCGTCCGATCCATCGCTAAAGGGAGTATGCTTAGTATGTCATTTAAGGGGGTATGCTTAAGATCCGTTCTCTATATATATATATATATATATATATATATATATATATAGAAAGAGAGAGAGATACGATATAAAAGGGGTAATTCTGATCTAGTGTGGTGTAGATACAGATTATTAGGTATTATTGATATTTTAATTGGGAGTATTTAGGTAACTAAAATTGGAGCTTTGATCCATGAACACAAAAAAAATACAGCTACGGGTGCTATAGTTCCTCTTTCCATGTTCTTCCGTCGAGATAATGAGGGACCCTATGCATCAAAAGTCAAAACTCCTGCATAATCTGCTCTCACTCAAATTAATTAAGATAAACCCCTCACTAATAGGTTAAAGAAATCTCTCTCCATTCACAAATCTCTTTCTTCTTTACTTGATTCGGCAAAGCAGAGTATGGTTAAATTAGGATTTGGGTGTTAGAGTTTGAGTTTGGGGTTAGTATCTTGGTTTGAGATTTTTAATTTGAGGATGAATTTGGGGTTAGGGCTTGTTAGACCATCTATCTCCTCGTTTCTTTCCTTTTTTTATTTCTCTCTTCTCCACTTCCCTTTTCTTGGTTTATTGTCCACAATAGCTCGTCATGGTAGAATTTTCAATGGAAACTTGCCGGAGAATAAAGGGCATGAAGAAGAGAAAGGGTTTGAGTTTAGAGTAGGATTTTAGTTTTTAATGTTTTTATTATATTTTAAAAATGTCTTTAGTTCATTTTAACATGTATTTTTTTGTTTTAGCCTTAATAAAATTAAATGACCGAAAGTGTCCATCACTTTTGATTGGTTAAAAACTCGAAGTGTGTGTTTTATTTAACGAAAGTGAAGTTCGATGTGTATTTAGACAAATTTTGAACATTGGAGTGCAAAACTCAACAACCGTGTAAAATTTAGGGTGCAAATTGTATTTTAGTGTGTGAAAGGCAGATTGGGATTCCCTCCATTAATCATTATATATATATATATATATTCTAATTTCTCCCTATACATATTCAATGATATAATAATATTGACTAAATGACACTTTTATTCTTCCAATTTGCCACCGAATGTCAAAGGCGTCCCTAAAATTTATTTTTCGTCAATTGAGTCCCTAAAATAACAAATTTGTGTTAATTTTGTTCCTTTCCCCAATTTTCACCTTAATCCGTCTAAAATCTGACCTGGCCCATTTTTTTCATGGTAAATTTGTCTTTTCCATTATTGGATGTATTATTAATATTTAAAATACCCAATAAAAAAACAAAAAAAAATACAAATTAAAACTTATAATTCTTCCCCTTCTTCCTTGCTAAATATGATTTGAAGTAAAAGCTATGAGAAATCAACGTGATCAAGATTAGCAAACAAACCATATTTCCAAAAATAATAATAAACTTTAAACCTATAAATCCAAAATACAACTACTCGATAATCCTCAATGTTGGAGTGTGATTTAATGGGTCCGGGAGATTCGGTGGGACCCGTGTCACGTGGTGCAATATCATAGTAGAGGATTTGACATTCTAGAAGGTCTACAGTCCCAGTTGACTTATGACTCTTTTGTTCTATTTAACTTCCTATTTCTAAGGAAGTGGGATTCTCTTCAGTCAAGGGATTTTCAGTTATCTTTACATAAGACTCCTAATCCGATTTAGGGAAGTGTAGTCAAGTTATAAATATACAGCCATAATTCAGGTTTCAGGTACATTCACTTTGTCTACTTTTACGCACTAAAATAATTACCAACCTCTATTGTTGACGTTTTCTAGTATGTGCTTATTCTCACACTGAAGTTATCCCCTGACGGTCCCGACCGTCAAGATTTTTGGTGTGATTGTTTGTTTACTGTGCAGGTTTAAGTTCGTTGTTTGGTGATTTAACGAGCAGACAGATTTTGGCGTTAACATTGGCGCTAGAAGCGTTCGATATCAGCTTCCAACTTCTTTTCTTTGGTTGTTATTGTAGTGAGACTGTTCAACAACTGGCCGAAGGCAGTTAGAGCCTGGAAGAATAAAACATTATGCTTAGTTTGTTAAGATGATGAAAATAGAAGAGAAGTTATGTGTGTAATGCTTACCCGACCCCCATGAATGACACTAAAGATGACGAGTTCCTCATGGTTAGTTCTTCGAATCTCCCGTTGTCCCTTGGGAGGACGAAAGCGCCGTAGAGCTCGTAGGGAAACTCGTTGGGCATGTTCTCATGCCATATGGTGGTCGGGGAAGTGGTTCTTTGTCGTGGTTTGAAGGCGGAAGGGGGCGATGATGCTTGTTAAGTGGAGTCGGTGGGTGTTGGGCTTATTTTTATACATATCCTTTTGGAGGGGTTCGGTGGTTAGCTCTTCGGGCCTAATTCTTTTGTCGGGTGTGGTTCATTTGGTGTGGATTGTCGGGGTTCGGTTACGATTGATGATTGGACGGGTTTGAGGATGATGTCTTGGGGAGATTTAGTAGAAGGAGTCGAGGGTTTGGAAGAGGTTTTTGTTACTGCTTTCACCAGCTTTCACTTTTTCTTTGTTAGCAACATTTCCTCATCGTTCAGTTCTATAAGGCGCTCTTCAGTGCCCGTGCCACCGCGATTGGCTCCTCTGTTGGTTGGTTATGGGCGGGAGGTGTCTCGATGGTTGGTTTCGAGATGCTTTCAGCTGGTGTGGCTTCGGTGGGTAGCTGGGATCCGATCTGGGTGATCAGCTGCAGTTTGAAGATGGTTACTGCAAAACATATAAAGATTAGCAAGAATCAGAATCTAATACTTTTTTATATATACTGTACCATATTGAGTTTAGGACTTACGTTTGTGGTTAAAGAGCCAATATTGGTCGACCAACAGGTCTAGAGACTAGTTCACCTTCGGCATCTTGGAATAGAATGTCTTAAATTCTTCGATCTGATCGTAGAGGGTGCTGTCGAACCCAAATGTGGTCTTTAAAGGTTCTCCTTAGTTCGGTAGCAAGTGGATGTCGAGGCCTTTGATGAAGACCTAGTATGAGTGTCACCCTTTATTGTTAGATAGGGTCTTCATCCACATGCGTCGGCCTGGTTGTTTGTTCAGTTGGCGGTACCCTAGTTCCTTTGATCGACGCAAGGTAAATATGGCGAAGAAGAAGTCCAGGGATGGTCCGACTTCGCACTCATGGCAAAAGGCAATGAAGTAGATGAGATGAATATACGCGTTTGACACCAATTGTGCAAACCCGATCCCCACAAAACATAAGAAAGATGATATGAATTCATGAAGAGGGAATCGTATTAGCGCGTATATAGGTACGACGACCCATTCGCCCTTCGGGCGCCAGTACATCCTCTCCGAAAGGTTTGGCGCACGGAGTTCGTACTAATCTGGTATTTGGTATTGACGTCAGAGGTGGGGTAGCATGCGGTTTGATACGGAGGATCGAGTGTTGATGAGGGAATATGCTTTCTCCGATTGGTATTATTCTTGAATCCTCATCTTTGTAATTTCAGCCTCGCCCAACACGGGAGATGGGGTGCCTTCTATCAAAGGGGAAATAGTGGCTAGAAGTGTGGAGCCGATGGTGACGGCAGTGGTGGGTTGGTTAGGTTGTTCTTCTGGGATGGTGTTGGTGGCTGGTATCGTCCTTGTGGGTTGAATGGAGGAGGTGGTTGCAGCAAACTGGGTTTGGTTAAGAGAGGAGACGGGTTAGGCAGAATGATCACCATACATGGTTGACCGATGGGTATTGCGGTTTGGTAAGAGATGTGGCCGGAGAAGGTTGTTATACAGTGGGAAGAAGGCAGTAAGCGCTTAAGCTCTCTCGGAAAAATTTGAATGTGTGAATGAGAAGTGGGGGTTCGTATTCTTAGGAGAGAAGACTTAAAAGGTGACAAATTTGATGTGCATGTTTCCTTATTTACGACGTAATGATGGTAGTGGTGGGTCCCAATCAGGCACGTGGCATACGAGGGGTGATGGTTTGGCTTCAACAACAATAATATATTAATTGTTGATCAATTTTTGTACTTTCTTATTTTAAGCTTCTTATAATAAGAAAGTGGGGGCAATGTTAGAGTGTGGTTTGATGGGTCCGGGAGATTCGGTGAGACCTGTGCCACGTGGTGCAATATCACAGTAAGAGATTTGACACTCTAGATGGTCTACAGTCCTAGTTGACTTATAGCTCTTTTGTTCTATTTGACTTCTTATTTCTAAGGAAGTGGAATTCTCTTCAATCAGGGGATTTACAGTTATCTTTACATAGGACTTCTAATCCGATTGAGGGATATGTGATCAAGCTATAAATATACAACCATAATTTAGGTTCCAAGTACATTCACTTTGTCTACTTTTACGCACTAAAGCAATTACGAACATCTATTGTTGACGTTTTCTGGCCTGTACTTATTTTCACACCAGAGCTATCCCCCAGCAGCCCCGTATGTCAAGCTTTTTGGTATGATTGTTTATTTACTGTGCAAGTTTAAGTTTGTTATTTAGTGATTCGGTGAGCAAACAGATTTTAACGTTAACACTCAGAATTATTTCAAAATCCCCTGAATAAATACAAAGACATACCAGGTGTAAGAAAAAATTTCACCGATCTCATTTTAATCCTCCTATATCAAAAATAAAAAAATTTCCCTGCCTTCTTCAATGTGGGTCAAAACTTATCTTAATTCTAAGGCTAATTCTCAGCATTCCTTTCCTAAAGGCCATCTCATGTTTAATGCTATATTGTGGACTATTTGGAAAAGTCGAAACAAGGAGTCTATGGAATGGAATATTTTTGCTCCACCCCTTTTGAAATTGACAAAGATATTAACTATCTTTTTCTTGACCTTAATTACCACTGCATTTCCTTATGAGTCTAATCAAAATTATAGAAAAAATCATATTTCTATGGCCTGGAATAACCCCCCTGTTGGTTGGTTAAAGCTCAATACCAATGCTAGTGTCAAGCATAACTAGGACTCGGTTGGAATTGGTGGCTTAGTTCGCAATAAGAATGGGAATTGAATTAATGGTTTTCATGGAAAAATTGGCATGTTTATTTTGTTAACAACGGATCTGTGGGCAATTAGGGAGGGTCTCAGTATTAATTGGGATATGAGAATTGTTAACGTCAAATTGTGTCCGCTCGTTGAATTACCAAACAACGAGTTATAAACCTGCACAACAAACAGACAAACACACTGAGAAGTATGACGGTCGAGACTGTCGGGGGATAGCTCCGGTATAAGAGTAAGTACAGGTCAAGAAACGTCAACAAATGTGGTATGTAATTGCTCTAGTGCGTAAAAGTAAATAATATGTAAGGTTCCTAGAACCTGAATTATGTTTATAGTTGATCACACCTATTTAATTTTTTGCGCTTTCACCGAGTAGAAATAGGAGTCCTACGTAAAATTCCCTTATAACTACCAACATCATAATTGAATTAGATTTAGTTTCCTTAAAAGTAGGAAGTCAAATTAGATAAGGGAATCATAAGTCCATTAGAACTGTAGATTTCATAGAATGTCAAGCTTCCTGACTGAAATATACTGCCACGTGGCATAGGTCCTACCGAATCATACGGGCCCATGAAACCATGCCCTAACAAGAATTCCTCAATTAGAAGTGGAAAGTGATTTGGAGAAGGCGGCTGAGTTGATCATGACAGGTGAAATTCAGAATTATCTTGATAAAGGGTTTGTTCAAGACTACAGAATTCTCTTGAGAAATCCTTGGAATGTTCAAATCATGCATACTGAGAGGCTAAGAAACAGATGCGCAGACTTGCTTGTGGTGTTAGGCCATTGTTCTTATTATGTAACCTTAGTCATGTTACATAATAAGTATGGCTAAGGTTACATAATAGAAAATATTATGTAACATTAGCCATGTTACATAATAATGTGAAGCTAACAACGTCCAAAATACCAATTCCAAAATCAACTGGCCATCTACATACGAGCTCATAAACTGAGTCGAATTTCACAGTGGAAGCTTCAGTGTCACATACTAGCTGCGCGGTTTCTGCACCGATCCAGTGGCCGGCGGATGGTGCGGGAGTCGTCGATGCACACCAAATCGAGGAGAAGAAAAGCTCAGATTCCTAGTCTTCATCTCGCCGTCGATCCGATTATCTTCGCAGAGCTCCTTCCTAGTCTTGAGATAATTGATTTCCCTAAAATTTGCAAAAGATCTATTTTAAGAAGATGGGATTTTTTTTTTGTCTTTTATAGATTTTTGTTTGAGAAGATTTAGGGTCGTTCGTCAACTTATTAAAATAACTTGTTAAAATTTAAGTTGATTTATAAATTATTTTAAATTATGACTTATAAGAAAAAGTATTCGGCATCAATTTAACTTATAAGTCAAAAATCAAGTTAAAATAAGTTACAAATGTGTTTAGCTGATAATGACTTATAAGTTAAAATAAAATTTAAGTTGACTTATAAGTTATTTTAAGTTGTGACTTATAAGTAAAAGTGTTCGGCATCAGTTTAACTTATAAGTCAAAAATTAAGTTTAAAAAGTTATGAAGGTGTTCGATTAATAATGACTTATAAGTTAAAATAAAATATAAATATTATTAAAAAAATATATTGATTCAATATCATATCATAACAATCACAATTTTTATTAGGTTAAGTATATCATAGCATTAAATACTTGAGCTAAATTAAGATTAACATAAATTACAAATAAATAAATAAATATTAAGAAAATGAAGAACATAATTAACTAATTATCCATTTAAAAAATAATTTTTATAAATAAATTTCAAAATTAAAGATATAAATTTTTCTGTTTAAAAAATAAAACTAATTTCAAAAAAAAGTTATAAATTGCACTATTGCTTATTTATTTATACACACAGAACAAAGGAAAATATAAATAATAAAAAATAAAAGAGAAAATTATAAATTAACTTGATAAAGAGGGAAGGAGTGAGGATAGAAATGTTATTTAGAAAAATAGAAGAAGGTAAAATTGTCATTACATTTGACCAAACCTATACTTATTAAAAATGACTTATAAATCATTTTTAAATAAGTTAGGATTTATTACTTATCAAAACTGACTTATAAATGAAAAAATAAGTTGTTTCTGTAATTCTATGGATAAGCACACCTAGAGGGGGGTGAATAGGTGTAATTTGTATTTAGCGAACAACAGTGATAAATTTTCAAAATGACTTTCTGCAGGAAATTCAGACAGTGATACCCTGTCTGAATTAGTGTCTGAATTAGTATATGTTCTTCGTGATGATATGAACAGACAGTTATACCTTGTCTGAATTGGTGTCTGAATTAGTACAAAACGAGACAAATTGAAGGAGAAGCAACACCAAGATTTTTTACGTGGTTCAGCCCTTAACATGTAGTCTAATGGCTTAATCCACGTCCAATACCAACTGGTATTGGAGACTCTTTTATTAATCAATTTGGTTTACAATTTAACCCCTTTACAAAAACAAGTTCTACAAACTTTGAGTACCAATACTCCCTGAGCACCTCTGCTCCCTGTGCACCTCTGCACCCTTAGGCACCTATGCCTTCTTGAACTTTATTGTAAAGACTCTAATCCAAACCTGATTAGAAAACACTAGACTAACCACTTAGTCTATCAACTATTTACAGAATTTATTAACAGATAATAACAAGATAAATTATGATCAAAGCAATAATGATATCAACAATATAAGGCTCAATTAATATGCAATGATCAAAGAGTTGGATAAAGATATCACCAGTTTAAGCACAATGATTGCAAGCTAAAATTAAATGATACTTGATGTAGCACAGTAGCTTAGAATGATTTCTTCACAAGGAAAAATATAGCAGTTCTTTTTAAGGCTTGTGAAGAGAGAATTTCTGAATATATATCTTTTTGGATCTGCTTGTTCTTCTCTCCTATGCTTGAGCCACGGCTGGACAGTTTTATACCATAAGGGAATATAGCCGTTGACAAACGAGAGAGAGGGAGAGAATTGTTTTCTGATGGAATTCTTTCCTACCGTTGGAATACATTATTGTCCATGATGTGATGTTGGTTGGCTACGGATTTAGCAAGAGTGGGAAGTATCGAAGGAAAAAGTAATGAGCAACATTTCTTTTTAAGCATTAAACAATTTCTCCCCATGAATGAATGTTGGGCAACTTCAGCAAAATTCTTTATTGGGCATTAACAAGGAATGGGCAGCAGCACGAAATGTTTTAATTAAACATGGGAATGTTGTGCACAAGATAGTGTATGGAGGGAATATATCAAAAATGGGCAGCACTAATAATACTAATATTCATGATAGACAACTTTGGAAGAATATTTAGTATTTTAAGGAACAATGCTAGGAGTAGTGGACGGATGGGCTAAGCAATTTTGGAATGATTATTTTAATGGGATATTATCCCAAAATACTAAGATACATGGAGGAAGGAATATATCAGATAGTGCAACCATGTATCATGATACTAAAGTCATTAAAATAAAAGCATTCCTACCAAACAATGAGAAATGGGTGGATGGGATAAAGCAAGTGATGGGTAACATTAAATATAATAAAGTGAAAAGCATGTGCTAGCATCTATTCTTAATATGAGCAATGGACCATATTCATGCATTATTCTAGTGAGTGGAGGTTTGAAATTTTATTCATATGAATACATTTAAAACATGAGGTAGACATGTATACTTAAAATATTAATATATCATGCTGATAAGTGGAGAGTAAGTAGGCAACATTAGTATGTTATTTAATGGATATCATATGCCTGCAGTATACAAGTGGAAATATAGAGAATCATTTAACCAAATTAATTTGACCAATCCGCAAGGAAGCATTATTAGGAAATATGATACAACCAATTAGAAAATATTTGATCTATATAAATGTTGAAGGCTTAATAAAAATATTTTCATATCTAATTAAATTGCTTCCATAAATATTTTCATGCAATATAAATCTTAGAGTGTGTAAAAATATAATAACATTATAAAATAAGTTGTCATCATTAAAACCAAAAAACCATAAATCAACATTCTCTCCCTTTTTGATGATGACAACCTATAATATATAACTCCCCCTAAATATATGGCTCCCCATAAAATCATGCATATAATCACTAAGCACATGTTGAAGCTCCTCATAAATTATAGCATATGCATATCAATTTAAATATTATCTCTCTCCCCCTTTGTCATCAACAAAAATAATTTATAAGAAATATTTAAAGACCACGGATATTATCTCTCCCCCTTTTTCATTATCAAAAAGAATAACCAGCCGTAGATAGTCATGCCCAACTCTCTACGTAAAGTGCATAAACGTTCTTCACTTAAAGGTTTTGTAAAAAAAAGTCAGCCAATTGATGTTCAGTAGGGACAAATACTAATTTTATTAATCCATTAGCAACATTATCACATAGAAAATGATGTCTAACCTTAATATGTTTAGTACAAAAATGAAGCATAGGATTTTTGGAATATCTATTGCACTAGTATTGTCACCCAAAATAGGCACATTTTCACATATAACATTAAGATCATGCAAAGAAGAATCGTTTATAAGATGTGAACAACAACTGCCTGCTGCCAAGTATTCACCTTTTGTAGTGGATAAAGCAACTGATGTTTCTTTCTATAACATGCATAAGCTAATAAAATTCTTATTGCATCCAACCTTGCAACAGGGACAAAAGTTTCTTCATAATTTATACCTTCCTGTTGATTATAGCCTTGAGCTATCAATCTAGCTTTGTTTCTCGTGATTATGCCATTTTCATCAAGTTTATTTTTGAAAATCTATTTTGTACCAATGATAGATGCATTTTTAGGAGGTTTAACAAGATCCCATACCTGACACCTTTCGAATTGATTTAATTCTTCTTTCTTGTGTTCATCCATGTGTTGGGATCACCTATGATCAAATCAGGAGGATGATTTCTCACATTTCTAGATGATCTAGGAAGTCTGACCGAGGTCATTTGCTCTTCAGGTTCAGGCTCCAGTATATCAAGTTCTGCATCTGACTGGTCATCACATTTTTCTTCTAATTCAGACGGTTGAGACTGTCTGGGTTTAGGTGTCTGCATGTCAGAGTTTTCTACATATTCAGACGACTCAGGCTGTCTGATATCTCTTGTATGTTTTCCTGATACGCTTGATTTTTCTTCTGATTCAGACGACTTAGGATGTCTGGATTGAGCTGTTTGAATTTCATGGTTCACATTTGCTTCTCCTGCAGAATCCTCTTCCTTTGAAAGATCATGGTTAAATTCATCACATATTACATGCATTGATTCCTCATCAAGATTGTCATTTGAATTAAATATGAAGCATTTAACACAAGATTCTCCCAAATAATTTGTAAGTAACTTACTCTCCAATAATATAGCCAATAATATACTCATCTGAGTACCATCAAAAAAAATAATTAAGTGAACATCATAGCCATATCAAAGTAACCCAAAAACAGTTTAATAAGTCAGTACATAAGTCTTACTAATTACCAATTACTTTGCTTCAACAGTGAAAGTTTCAAAACATGTTTTATCAAGATTTTTGTCCATTCCCTTAGACCTTTTTAGTATAGGCTAAAAACATTTTAGTACAAAGTCCATACATACCCTTTGATAAAATTACTGAGATTACCCTTATTTGATTATGTTAAAGTGACCAAGGCATGAATAACAATACAAACCACATATAAATGTAAATATTAAAAAGATTCATATAAAACACCAAATACATTATGCAGTGAAATATTTTATGAACATATATAGTCATGCACATCATCGAAACAAAGTACTAGAGTGAATATAATACCAACAGACTCAAGGTACCCAAAAACAAAATTGCCAATTTACCCAATAATAGTACATCCAAATTATCTTTTCGCCTCCTTTTTAGCCTTGAGACACCTACAAAACAAATAAATAATCTCTATCTTTTTGGTACCCAAATCTTCTCGGGTCCTTTTGGGTTAGTAACATATAAATCACATTTCTTTACCCAAATTTATTTTATTCTAATTTTATTACAATTATAATCAAAATGACCTTTAAAACCACATTTTTTACAAGTAACAAATGGTGAACAATAAAGTGGTTTATGCCTTGATTTACTATTAATCATTCTAATATTATTATTAGATTTAAAATCAACATGATTATATCCAAGTCCTTGCTTATCAAGACTAGACCTTTGTGCCCCTAACATAACATTTAAGTTCTCTTCTCCTTGCACAAATTTAGCAAGGTCCTTTTTCAAAGAAATTATTTATTCATTATTATCATTTTGCATGCTTATAATTTTTCCATCATTAAAAGCATCTATGCATGTATCTCTCATTTTCAAATTTTCTTTCAAAACTTCATTTTCATTTTTGAGATATTCATTTTCTTTTCTCTCTTCAATAAATGACTCAACTTCACTCATTAGCTCATTTACGCAATTCTTTAAATATGTAGTTTTCTTTTTGAGCTTTTGATTCTCATTTTGTAAAGCAAGATAATCAGATGTAGATATTTCAAAAGCATCATAAAAATTTGTTACCTCAAATTGATCATCATCTTCAAGTCCCATGAAACAGAGTTGGCCAATTTCTTCCTCTTGTTCTGTTTTACTCATTGGAGTTGAGCTACCTCTTTGATTCTTCCTTTGTTTCTTCCTTTGAAGTAGTCTCTCGAGTTTTCTTGAGATCATTTCAATTTCTTTATCAATATCTTCGAGATCACCTTCACTGTTGCTTTCAGTTTGAAGTGCAAATGTCTTCTTTATTGGTGCCTTATCTTCTTTATCGTACCTTCTTAGCTGATTGTCAAATTCTTCAAGCTCTCCAAATAAAGTGAGAGTTTCCATAGAGCTGATTGTGGTTGAATCTTGAAGTGTAGTCACCTTTGGTGCGAACCGCTTGGGCATAACTCTAAGTATCTTTCTATTTATCTCCCTTTGATCAATTTTCCGTCCAAGCATACTTAGAGAATTCATTAGAGTGAGGAATCTAGCTTGGGCTTCTTTGATTGTTTCATCCTTCTCAAACTTGAAGAGCTCATATTCTTGCATCAACATGCTTAACTTGACTTCCTTTACTTTCGTAGTTCCCTCGTGGCTCATGATCATTGTGTCCCAAATTTCTTTTGCCGTATTGCATGCAGAGACTTTGTCGATTTCAGCTTGAACCATACCACTCAGCAATGTGTTCATGGCTTTGGAGTTATAGGAAAACATGTAGCTTTCATTTGCATCCATCTCCATAAGAGCCTTTGGTTTTCCATCATCATGCCTAGGAATAGTAGGTTCATTTTCAACAACCCACCATTCCCATGGATCCTTCTTGAGGAAGATCTTCATTCTGAATTTCCAAAAGTTAAAGTTTTCGCTCCCGAGCAATAATGGTGGCCTGCTAGTGGACTGACCTTCTTGAAAGCTTAGGTGTGCCATAGGATCTTTCCCTACGACCTGCAAAGATCAATATTAGTAGAGCCTCGCTCTGATACCAAATGTAATTCTATGGATAAGTACACCTAGAGGGGGGTGAATAGGTGTAATTTGTATTTAGCGAACAACAGTGATAAATTTTCAAAATGACTTTCTGCAGGAAATTCAGACAGTGATACCCTGTCTGAATTAGTGTCTGAATTAGTATATGTTCTTCGTGATGATATGAACAGACAGTTATACCCTGTCTGAATTGGTGTCTGAATTAGTACAAAACGAGACAAATTGAAGGAGAAGCAACACCAAGATTTTTTACGTGGTTCAGCCCTTAACATGTAGTCTAATGGCTTAATCCACGTCCAATACCAACTGGTATTGAAGACTCTTTTATTAATCAATTTGGTTTACAATTTAACCCCTTTACAAAAACAAGTTCTACAAACTTTGAGTACCAATACTCCTTGAGCACCTCTGCTCCCTGTGCACCTCTGCACCCTTAGGCACCTATGCCTTCTTGAACTTTATTGTAAAGACTCTAATCCAAACCTGATTAGAAAACACTAGACTAACCACTTAGTCTATCAACTGTTTACAGAATTTATTAACAGATAATAACAAGATAAATTATGATCAAAGCAATAATGATATCAACAATATAAGGCTCAATTAATATGCAATGATCAAAGAGTTGGATAAAGATATCACCAGTTTAAGCACAATGATTGCAAGCTAAAATTAAATGATACTTGATGTAGCACAGTAGCTTAGAATGATTTCTTCACAAGGAAAAATATAGCAGTTCTTTTTAAGGCTTGTGAAGAGAGAATTTCTGAATATATATCTTTTTGGATCTGCTTGTTCTTCTCTTCTATGCTTGAGCCACGGCTGGACAGTTTTATACCATAAGGGAATATAGCCGTTGACAAACGAGAGAGAGGGAGAGAATTGTTTTCTGATGGAATTCTTTCCTACCGTTGGAATACATTATTGTCCATGGTGTGATGTTGGTTGGCTACGGATTTAGCAAGAGTGGGAAGTATCGAAGGAAAAAGTAATGAGCAACATTTCTTTTTAAGCATTAAACAATTTCTCCCCATGAATGAATGTTGGGCAACTTCAGCAAAATTCTTTATTGGGCATTAACAAGGAATGGGCAGCAGCACGGAATGTTTTAATTAAACATGGGAATGTTGTGCACAAGATAGTGTATGGAGGGAATATATCAAAAATGGGCAGCACTAATAATACTAATATTCATGATAGACAACTTTGGAAGAATACTTAGTATTTTAAGGAACAATGCTAGGAGTAGTGGACGGATGGGCTAAGCAATTTTGTAATGATTATTTTAATGGGATATTATCCCAAAATACTAAGATACATGGAGGAAGGAATATATCAGATAGTGCAACCATGTATCATGATACTAAAGTCATTAAAATAAAAGCATTCCTACCAAACAATGAGAAATGGGTGGATGGGATAAAGCAAGTGATGGGTAACATTAAATATAATAAAGTGAAAAGCATGTGCTAGCATCTATTCTTAATATGAGCAATGGACCATATTCATGCATTATTCTAGTGAGTGGAGGTTTGAAATTTTATTCATATGAATACACTTAAAACATGAGGTAGACATGTATACTTAAAATATTAATATATCATGCTGATAAGTGGAGAGTAAGTAGGCAACATTAATATGTTATTTAATGGATATCATATGCCTGCAGTATACAAGTGGAAATATAGAGAATCATTTAACCAAATTAATTTGACCAATCCGCAAGGAAGCATTATTAGGAAATATGATACAACCAATTAGAAAACATTTGATCTATATAAATGTTGAAGGCTTAATAAAAATATTTTCATATCTAATTAAATTGCTTCCATAAATATTTTCATGCAATATAAATCTTAGAGTGTGTAAAAATATAATAACATTATAAAATAAGTTGTCATCATTAAAACCAAAAAACCATAAATCAACAGTTTCTGAACACTTTAACAATAGAAAATAACTTTTAAATTAGTTTGATCAACTTATAAGTTGTTTCCGAACACTCCCTAATAAGAGATATGGTGGATGAAGATAGAGATTTGGGTTTTGGTTTGCAATTTTGGGTTTGATCCTATTCTCAGTACCCACGAAATAATTTGGGAATGAAGCTTTGATTTATTAATGTTTTTTTATTTCTTTTAATTAACTAATAATTTAATATATTGTAGTGTTTTAATACACACATATACAGTTAATTTTATATTTTAATAATATATATGTAATATATCTAAATACAGATAAACATTTCTCTAAGTTTATTATGTAATTGGAAAAGACAAATTTACCCTTAAAAAAATAGGTCGGTCAGATTTTAGGTAGATTTAGATAAAATTTGAGAAAAAGAACATAATTGACACCAATTTGTCAATTTAGGGACCCCATTGATAAAAAATAAACTTTAGGGACGATTTTGACATTCGGTGATAATTTAAAAAGACAGAAATGTCATTCAGCTTAATAAATTTGTCACAGATAATTATAGCGACATAATAAAATTTGTCACAAACAATTATATTGTTGATATCATCACTAAAATAATATTTATATCACTCAATGTATATTGAAAAAAATAATATATATATATATATATATATATATATATATATATATATATATATATAATGGAGGGAGTCCTAATCACGGAGAACTCTTTAATAAAATACTTCCTCAGTCCAACAAGAAGAGTCCCCATATTTTATATCACTCGGTCCCAAATTAATTGCACAATTTTAACCATTTTAACTCAAATTGACTATTTTTAGAATTAATAATTAAGCATATATAAATATATTTCTAAAATTATAAAAATTAAAATTAGTAATAAATTGTATATATTTTTTTTTGGTTATAATCTCTTCACCTATATTTTTGTAAAAAATAGTAAAAAGATTAGTTTTAAAAATAGTCAATTTGACTTAAAAAGGTTAAAATTGTGCAATTAATTTGGGACGGAGGGAGTACTATACATTGTAAAAAAAATGTAACTAATACCGAACCCAAGATCACCAAAATAAAATAAAATATTCAAGACTACTTCCAGTTTTTCTAATATTAGGTTATGCATACGGGTTGAGATATGTAAAGCTGAAAGTAGACAAGCAGTATTTGTAATACCCATGCCTTTTAAGTCCCACATCGCCTGTTTCAAAAATTCTCTCTCCTTTCCTTACCTATATATATAAAACTAATATTTTATTTATTTATTAAACAATAAGGATTTTCTTATTTTAAGAAAAGACTTTTTGTAAGAGGGACTTTTTAGTAAGTACATCCTTAGTTAAAAATTTTCAGTATCGAGGGCGTAGGCAGACTGCGAACCTCATAATTTCGGGTACGTTTTTTTTTCTTTTGTATTTATTCAATTTAATTTTCTGTATTATTAGTTTATAACTTTAATTAGTATATTTTAGTTAGTTTGTTAGTTAATATTGTGATATTATTTTGGCTAGATATTATGTATCTCTTTAATATTATGGAGGGTTCAATATATGCATAAATCAGTTAAATACTAATATTGTAGTATTTAATAAAATGTATTATTTTGGTGAATAGATTATATTGAGCGAGTCTAACCAATTGCATCTGTAATTGTGGGTATTGCATTACGTACTCCAGGTACGGATTTTCGTACTCTTTCAGCGATACTCCTTTAATTTTAATTTGTTCGTTTTGTTCCTCATTCAGAATTCAAATATTGTTTCGATATTTTGTTCATAGTTAAATTCATATGATAGATTTGTTTGATTTTAGATATTCGAAAATTCGTTATTTGTACTCTTTAGACTTATTGAGCATGTCTAGTATTTATTTTTGTAGAAACGTACATCCTAATATATTTTGGGAGATTTTGTGTCAATTCGTTTCGATTTAGCATGTGCGTATTAGAACCATTTTGTTGGTATTATGTCGCTTATATTGTGACATGATATTTTTATTAGATGATATCGTAGGGTGTACCTTGAGCTAACCACTTGTGGGGGTACCACAGGCATGTCGTTTTGGCACGAAAGACATGACACTTCTGTGGCGGTGTGATTAGTCCACGGCGTCTCTGTTTTGTGCTCCGATGGGAGTTGGCCATTTGGTGATTTGTTGTGAGAGGCGTATGGGTCGGCCCTAGTTTTCTGCTCTGTTCTGCGAATTGCTGATGTTATGCCAAACACACTTTCCGATTTTGCATGCATTTGGATCTGCAGTCCATTGTGTGATTTGTCTATATGGCATTATTTGACTTGTCTATGTGGCAAGCTATATTTCTGAGCTCGGTATGAAACAACCTCAGCCATTCGATTCAGCCTATTATGTTATTCAGTTCAGTTCAGTTCAACTATGTTATTGTGATATTTGTTATTCAGTTCAGTTCAACTATGTTATTCAGTTCAGTTCAGTTCAGTTATGTTATTGTGATATTTGTTATTCAGTTCAGTTCAATTCAGCTATGTTATTGAGTTCAGTTCAGTTCAGCTATTTAAGTTCAATTCAGTTCAGTTCAGTTCGACTATGTTATTAAGTTCAGTTCAGTTCAGCTATGTTATTGAGTTTAGTTGAGTTTGATTTCGTTATTCAGTTCAGCTATGTTATTGAGTTTAGTTGAGTTTGATTTCGTTATTCAGTTCAGCTATGTTATTGAGTTTAGTTCAGTTTGATTTCGTTATTCAGTTCAGCTATGTTATTGAGTTTAGTTCAGCTTGATTTTGTTATTCATTTCGGTTCTCATTTCTGTACTTTATATTCGTACTGGGCAATTGGCTCATGCTGTGTTTTTCTTTCGGCAGGTATTCAAGGGGTTCAAGGGCAAGTGTGAAGAGATGTTCCTTTTAGTTTGATATTCTGCTTAGAGTTTGTTAGTGTGTGACCTTCATTTCCTATTTCGGGAAGGGGGTGTTACAGTATTAACCCATTTAATGACTCTCCCATATTTTTAAATTAAATTAAAAAAAAACTGAAGTTTATTAGCTTAATTAATGCACAGCAATAGAATCATAAAGTGAGATCGTACGAGAGTAGGAGGTTAAAATAATACTACAATGGATTCAGACCAATATAATTCATCTATAAACTGACAGAATACTATGTGTTGTATATTATACTCTTTTGTTTCATAAAGAACGCAGGTTTTTTATTTTCGCTCAAAATTAATGTCAATCTTTTTAAAGTTAAGGGAAATCATACTAATCCTCCCTTCTAAAATATAAGACAAATATTAATTATTTATTTAATTAAAATCAATTTACAATATTTTCAATTCACGAATAGTTCTCACTCAATATAATTCTAAATATCATAAAATATTTATAGTGTGTGTACTAATATTACAAGCTATTACATTTTACATATGATGTGTATACTTAAAAGTCATCCTTTTGTGAGCGAAATCATAATGTAAGGATATACAATAAATCGAGGGAGTATTTCGGAACGGCCGTAGTAGATTGAGATATAATGCGTGAAGGATTTATAGATGATGGTGTCATTCTTCTTGCAAGTAAAGGAATATTATATCTACGTACGTCCAGATTAAAATTATAAAAAAAGAAGGGAAAAAAATGTCATTAAACAGAAACCATGCATATTAGTAGATAGATAGTACTGCTAAATATATAGCAGTCACTAATTTATTATACAAGAACTAGCTAGTTGTACGAACTCATAATACTTTGCCATGCAAATAGAAAATACACACAGTAATCCCACGATCATTCTCACTAGAGATGTTACTGATAATGGAAATGGTACATAAATTCATTACGCAGCAACTCTTAATTATTTCTATAGGCTAGTAACTCAGTTGCCATGCAAGGATGCATGGCTCATGGGAGCTTATGGGGTGGCTCAATTGTGCAACTTTCCGGTATTCTCTGCAGGAGGGTGCCCCGGGTGGTGACCAGATGGCGGTGAAGGCTTGTGGACAGGTGGTGGCTTAACAATTACTGGTGGCAGGTGTGGCGGCTTATGTACCGGCGGCTTCTCAACTTTAAGGCTCGGCTCATGCTCTTTGGGTGGTGGTTTGTGACTCGGCGATTTGTGAACCGGTGGTGGCTTGTGACTCGGTGGTTTATGATGATCAGCAAGGGAGGGAGTGGTGAGAACCACCAGTAACCCAAGGAAAAAGAATAGCTGCAAGTATAATTTGAGATACAGTTTACTTGATGTATTTGAGGTAGCTATGATGGTGTGTGTACGCAAGGAATTTTGTACCTTGCTAGGGTTAGGGTTCGTAATAATGGTGGAGGCGAGAAATCTACGAAGAATACGGAATCGGTCAACGGATTGGAGAGGGAAGAAGAACTGGTGAGCAACTACCCGAGTAACACGTGGCAGAACTCTTGGGGTCCTAGCGTAATCGCCAGTGTCCAAGAGCCTTGTCAAGTATTAGGTGATCCCGAGTGAATTCAAGATAGGCTACGCCAACACTTGATTCTAAGTTAATCACAAGTCCAGAGAATTCTTCTAGCTCTCTTGTCTTCAGAGAGAGAATCCTCCAAATATTCTCTCCAAAAAGTCCCCCTTCTTGTAAGAATGAAGAGTTATTTATAGAGTTGTCTAGCACATGGGTCATGTGCCAGACACATAATTCTAGGGAAATTCCAGAAATACCCTTAGTAATAGGGAAATTCCTAGAATATCCTTGGTTATCCGGGTAATGCCCAGATCGTCCAGTTCTTCTAGCCACCAATCCAATCCCTCGATCGATTCCCAATTAATGAGTTGCCCCCACGTGCCTTCTGCCTTGGGACACGTGACAACACCTCCAATTAGTCTCGTATATTTATTGTTATATATTCATTCCCGTCTTATTCGCTTTGATTCATTGAATTAATTAGGTCAACTGTAAACCCTAATTTGTGCATTCAATTCGATTAGGTCAAATTGTGAACCCTAATTTGTACTTGGGCTCACATTTGCCCCCTGCACGTGAGTCACGCCATTGGAGTGATGATCGTGCAAACTACTTCAAGCCTCTGAGTTATGCTTCAAATTTCCGGACCATCCGTTGAATTCGATCTTGCAAGCCTCAAAAACAAAAATCCTTAAGAGAGGGAATCCCTAAGGGAGCTCTCCAAGAATATCTTAGACATTTTTTTATCAAATCTTTCCAAACCTTGGAAAATCTTTGTTTCCTTAATTAATCTATATATATATATATATATATATATATATTTATTTATTTAAAACTAGAACTATGCACTAATACATGGTAGGTATAGGAGCCTGAAACAGACCTAACCAAAATGACTTTAAAAATTTGTTAATGATGATTTGCTTAAAGTGCATGTTCCTCAAAAATACTCCTCTGATTGCTCCCTATAATTCGAGAGATGCGAAAGAGATAATTTAACTTTGGGTATGAATACTACATACCGTTGGTTCACAATATCTTTTGTCAGCGCTTCTACTGATAAACAATGAATTCAAGATAAATTATATATTATCAAATAAAATAAAAACTTATTTTATTTTGGAAATAAAATCAAATCATTCCCATTTAGAAAATAGAATATTTGTTTCCATAATATATATATATATATATATATATATGTATATATTTGGAAACTAAATCAAGATGAATTATATATTATCAAATAAAATAAAATCTTATTTTATCTTGAAAATAAAATATAAAAAATTTGTATCTTATTTTTTTTTTTGGAAAGACAAAGGAGTCAATATGAATCCAGCGCCCAGCACATACTTTATGCTTAGGTATTATGTAATAGAAGTGCACCCATGGATATTTTGATAATATATATATATATATATATATATATATATATATATATATATATATATATATATAGGGCAATGATCTATGACATCTATTTGCTATGAATCAAAAAATGGCATATAGCATCTTAACCTTTTATTGCTGTAATGTATGGCTGAGATTTAAATTGAAAGATTGTCGTCCGCTAGAAGTTCTAGCGGACTGGTTTAATCACTTTTTATACCCATCATGCCCCCAAGTCAACTGAAAGTCATCAAAAAATCACCACGTCCGCTAGAAATTCTAGCGGACTGTTTTTCCCTGAAAGTTTTACCCCCGTTAAACGAATTGGGCGATTCCTCTAGCAGCAGCCGTCAAACGAATTGGGCGGTTCCTCTAGCAGCAGCGATTTCTCCAGGGTCCAGCCAAACCCTTCAATTAGCAACAAAATTTGTAGTCAAGCGTGGAAGATTTGTACTCAAGCTCAAGCTCAACTTAAGTGCAGCGGTTAATCGGTGAGTTTTTCGATTTATAAGGTTAAGAATTGAAAACTTCTGGGAATGTAAATAAGTTGACCCTGCATAAGAATGAACAAATGTGCACTAGCTTTCAGATTTTGAAGAAATGTCTCTGGGAATATTTCTTGGGACTTGCGATGCCTTTGCAGAAAGTGAAGGTATTAATTATCCTTGCGATTGGTCTGGCATTTGTTGTTCTATGACTTGAGATCATGTTATAAACCTGTAAGAACTTCTCTTTGTCTATTTAATTTCATCATGTACCCAATGTTTAACAGTTAGGTCAGCTTATTGGTAAAAACTTAACTAAGAAATATTAGTTCCTAATTTGCCATGTATAGAGCCTAATCTGACCCTTAAATTTGCGGTGGAATTCTGTTTACAGCAATGTTTCTGGGTCATCTTTAAAGGGATTTATTGCGTCAGAATTGCATCAACTCTCTTACTTGCAAGAACTGAAAGAATTCATTCTACAGTCTACACTATATTGAGCATTGTCTTTCATTTTATTTTTTGCAGCTTTAGTTATTACGACATAATATGCAAATTAAATTTAACTTTGCCAATGTTTGTAAAATTCTTCATGGAAAGAGTTTCATTGGTATAATTCCCAAATAAATTGGCTTGTTGAAAGTTCTTGGATGGTGTTGAATAGATGATAAAAATGGGGAGTAGTGCAGTCGTCTTCAATATTTGATTATGTTGGCTGCAGCCAATAACTTTCATAAGCTCTAAACACATTATTTGTTGTCATAAGAAATGAAAATTTAGCCAATTTATAATTGCAAATGAGCTGTTTCTTCTGGATTCATATGGATGGAGAGTAAGCAACAGTACTTTAATTTGTTGTAACATTAAATTTGTTGAATATTGTTACAATTTGTGTTGTTTGTATTTGAAATTTCAGGGAAGGTATGGTGCAGTGGTAGTATGTTGGTTTCTTGGACTTGGGTCACTAGTCGCATGGAATATATGCTCACAATTGGAGACTACTACTATGCATTATTCCCAGTAAGTGACTCTTAATTAGCCCAAAAGTGAGCATCACTTATATGTTTCCTGCATCTAAATCTATTCCTCTTTGTTTTAAGCAGTTAGTTATATAGCTTTTCTTGTCAATTCTTCACATAACATTTGGTTTCACGAGCTTGTTGCATTTTCAATATTGTCCTGGCTTTAAGGATATACTCCTATTTTGCACACAAAAAAGTCCCATTTGCCATTTTTCCCGAGGAGAAGAGTTCTGGTTTTATTGATAGCAGTAGACACATTTATTCTTATATATATAGTGTTTCATTATAAAGTGGTTGTGCATATTTATTTTGCGACTGTTTTTAAACATCAATTTCAATATTGTTTTTTTTTTTGTGGCATGTTGCAGCAGGCATGTTGTTGAATTACTTCATTTGTTTTGTCTTTGTCCCAATATGGAATGTTTAATTTGATGTTTGGATTTGTTGGCATGTTGCAGCAAATTGGCTAGTATTTATCATGGAAAAGGCTTATCATGGAAAAGGCTAGTATTTATCAGTTTATTTCTGATACATATTTGAAGTCCCAGTATCAATCAAATTTGGGTTTGAAATGTTACAAATTTGGATTTCGAATCATGTTACTGCAGCAAGCAGCAGGCAGCAGGTTTAAATTTGTTTGGATTTGGAATGTTTTTTTATTTGAATTTGGAATCATGTTGCTGCAACAGATGTAAAATTAATTTTGGGTTTGGAATGTTTCAAATTTGGATTTGTTTGGCTTTGGAATGTTTTGTGATCAAATTGTAATTATCATGTTACTGCAGCAGGTTCCTATTTGAGTATGGAATTGGAATCATGTTACTAAGCCGTCCGCTAGAATTCTAGCGGATGCAGTCCATTTAATCCTAGCTTTCTCGCTGCCTTAGACTGCTGGGGGCATGATGGGTATAAAAAGTGATTAAACCAGTCCGCTAGAATTTCTAGCGGACGACAATCTGTCAATTTAAATCTCAGCCATACATTATTACAATGAAAGGTTAAGATGTTATATGCCACTTTTTGATCCATAGCAAATAGATGCTATGGATCATTGCCCATATATATATATATATATATATATATATATATATATATATATATTTAGTGAAACTATTCAAGAAGTTAATTTTTTTTACTGATTAGCCAAAAGTAGGCCAACTATGCATATGCATATTAATTCTAAATTAGATGCATGTGTACAATCTGTATATACATAAAATATTGCCTTATAATCTATATGCATGAATGAAATTTATATGCATAATTGCTTGATTAGAGCCATAAATTAAGATATCAGAATTTTACCTCCTACGATAATGGATATGGCTATTCTCAAAATCTTGAAGCAGAAATTAAATCAGCGAACAAAGTAAAAAATATTTAATTTACCAAGCAGAGACCCTTTTTGAATAGGATGGAAAAGTCGGCAAGCTTGCTGCGATGATAATTTTACAGGGGCGGCGGCTGTGGTAATTTGCAGGATCGTCATGACAGTTGAGTTCCAACGATGACGGTAGAAATTGCAAAACGAAGGCAACGATGAACGAAAAAACAGCAATGAATATTATAATGGCGCTGATGATTGCGATTTTCTCGATGAATTGCCGCGTTATGAAGGTTCATCATGTAAGGTAATTTTCAATTTCGCATATGAATAATTCTCTGAAGTTATCCGGTGGCGGCTGGGCTCATAATTTAAGATCATCTATGCATATTACGAAACCCATCTGCTAGATTAAACATGGTTCTTTTCCATGCAATCGCGCCAATTAAATAACTTATCAATGACTGGTATCAGTTGAATCAATTGGGCATATGATGCCATCTTCAAAATCAATAGGCTGCTGACCCATCATTACATCAAGGTCCTCTCTGATAACTTTAGAAGTATTATGTATATATCCAAATCATGTAATCCTTTAGAGTTTTGCAACAAGACCGAGGGAGTTTACTTATAATCAGACTCTAATTCATAATTCGCTTCGATTGTTGTAGGTGACTTGCCTCCGAGAGAACCCTCGCTCACTTCGACACCGAAAGTCAGTTATAGCAATAATCTTTGGGGCAGAACAAGAGGCAGAGCAGTTAGTTCAAAAGACTTGGAAACACTTGAACTGATTTCCTCTCAAGAAGCTTGATCGAGCTGCTCGCCGTTTGGTTAGAGAGAGAGAGTGACTTCAATTCTTTTCTTTTCAGGTTTTCTCAATCTCTTTACCGGTCTAAGTCTACTCATTGAGCGTCAGATTTTGTTTTCGTCGACTATTGTCAAAGAGACGTTTTCTTTAAGGCACCTTATTGCTTCACGATCCACTATGGTAAGCAAGTTAATTACTTCATGTGCTTTCTTTCCATAAGTTTCTCATATCAATTATTCATTCTTATGTCTAGTTTTCATGGTTGTAGGCTAATTTCTAAGATCGCTCCATGGACCACAAAACCCCCAAGCCACCCCTTGCTCTTAAGTATTGGGGAAGGGCTCCCTTCTTCGGAGATCCTGATGTTTTTTGGGATCGCGTCAAGAACTACGACCGGCATTCTTTCCCTCGTCCTGACAAAGAGGGCCTGTTTCTCTATGTCGCGGCTTACGAAAGTCAGGATAGTTATCCTCGTGCTAGTAGTATTCCCCGCATGTGCATTGAGACACAGGCATATCCATACAGCCCGGTTCGTTTCCAGCCAGATTCTTCCGTTCGACTCCAAGGATGGCAACATTGGACCGACGAAATTATGAAAAATTCGGAACATGTGAAAATGCTTGAAAGCGCTGGCATTCTGCGGTGTATTCATTTGTGTAGAGATCTTCGCATTTATCATGACCAAGATGCGCTTCGTACCTTACTTTCCCGTTGGAGTTCTTCGACTTCCACTTTCGTCACAGCTTGGGGAGAGTTTACCCCCACCTTGGAGGATGTATACGCCATTTATCAGTAAGCTTCACTTTTCATTGCCTCTTTTATCCATTCCTGCTCTTTTTTTTTTTTAAATTATACTTATTTTTTATTCTCGCTTCCTTGTCAGCCTTCCTGTTGACGGTGAATTTTCATGTGTTCCCTCCAATTTATCACAAAGGGATGGCGAGTGCGTGACCTACTTGGGGGAAGCTTTCAAACGTGCCTCGCGTTTGGGTTCGCGATACAAAGGAGATGAGCTACTTCCAGATTTTGACACTTCTGGCCGCCAACGGACCTCTTGGCTTTCTTGGGTGCGTTATTTCTTTCGTGATTACAAACCAGCCAATTGGGATAGTTCCGTTTATAGTGAATCAGTCCTCAATGTTCGTGGCACCCCATGCCCCTTTCCGTTGGCCGCCTATCTTGTCATGTGGTTGTCCCGCTTTATTTTTCCCGGCTCACCAATGGACGGACCTTCAACTCGTATGTTTTGCATGGCTACTTTACTAGCTCGGGGTTTATCGGTCCCCCTTGCCCCTCTGTTCTTAGGGACCCTATATCGTCGGTTGGATGAGACTATCATGGCCATAGAGGAGTCTGTCGGGAGGTATTTATTTCCTTTATTCATTCCTTTATTCCGCTTCTTTTTCATAATACGTTCCTTTTATTTACCAATTCCTTTTGATTTTCAGGTACGAAGTAACTTGTTTTGCTCCGGGCTCCTTTCTTCAAATTTTTCTTTTTGAGCGTTTCCCAAGCCATGCTGACTTATTGCCTATTTCAAAGAAGAGAAAAACGTCATCCATTCCTTTTTCGTCGCCTACTATTGTTCCTCGCACTTCGAGGTGGATTGACCATAAGCGCACCTCTGACTTGCGGTTGTACATTGACGACTTCTTCTCCTTTGTTGCCCGTCCTTTTACCATAGTTCCTGAGGGTGGTGTTCTTCCTCATTATTATAGACTTGAGTCACGCCATCTTGCAACTGTCAAAGATCTAAAAGGCTCAAACCTCTCTTGGTTCCTCTTCCTCCGTTCTGCCGAATTGCCATACTTCACAGAGGATGACGAATTTGGGACTGTGTTTTATTCTCCTCAGAGGGTGATGAGACAATTTGGTTTTGATCAGCATGTCTCCTTCAACACATCTGATGGCGGTGATTATGAGGAGGCTTTGGAGAATTTCATTCCTTCATCCACCTCTTTTTCATGGGAGATTCCTACACCACCTAATGCCCGTGGTGATCCTTTGCCTTTTCATTTGCCTTTTATAATTCCTGGTGCCTCCCGACAAGGACACTACTCTGCCGGTGAACGAAATCGTTGGGTTTTTGTCATAAAATTGTGGTTAGATGAGACTTTATTGACTGCACAATCAGCCTCTCCTCCCAGACAACTCGAATGGGCCAAGCTATTACCCCTAGGTCAAACTCACATCCAGAAAAATGGCCTGTCAGTGCCCGACTTTCTGAGCGTGAGGCTTCTATGCGTCAACCTTCTCCACATCATGCCGTTTCTACTTCCCGTCGTCCACCTCCTCGAGTTCCTCCCTAGGGGTCCTCTGCTATCGAAGAGACGAGGATTACACGTTCGAGAGCAAAGGAACCCATTGTCTCTACACCTGATGTGGTACCTCCGATGGCAACCAATATAAATCCCGGTGATGATGGTATCATTAGGCGGACAGTTAAGGGGACCACAATTGTTTTGAAGCCTTTGTCCAAACGACCAAATGACGATTCGAGTCCTAGCATAACAGTCGTTGATGATCCCACTAAGAGACGTCGAAAATTTATGGTAAACTCTGTATGATTTGTGCTCATTTTCTTTCAATAATTATATTTTTACCTGTATATATATATATATATATATATATATATATATATATATTTTAGGTTATAGAGGATGAGAAAGAAGATGATGAAGATAATGTTCCCATTGCACTTCGCCAAGCTTCTAGAAATAATATGGGTTCCACCACTAACAAGCTTTCTCAGCCCCTCAGGACTATAGTCGAAGCTTCTTCCCCAGATGACCCCCGCGTCAGTCTCAGTGCAGATGATTCTCCATCTGATGCGGGCTCAACTTTAGCCAGAGGTAGCATAGTTCCTGATAATCCTGAGGGTACCAGTGACAATCATGACATGGAAACTAGAATAGTGAATCCCATTCCTCCCCAGAAGGAAGCTACCAAAAGGGTGTCTGCAAGGGAAGGCGCAACTGCTAACTTTGTGGGAGAGGCGTCTCATGATATTCTTTCTCCTGAACAGTTGGTAAAGACTTTCTTACATTTGTTGTCGTTGTTTGTTCTTTATATATATATATATATATCTGCCATTTCTTATTCCGTTTCATTTTTTTTTCTAGGCCAGGGAAATGGATACTTTGGATATACCCTTCGGGGATCTTGCTTCTTTTGATCTGCACCATCAGGTTGGCGACCTGCCTTTTGGTGACATCAACGATCTTCTCAACATTCCAGCTCCAACAACACATGTGCCTCAAGATACAACAATTTCTTCAAAAGCATCTCCTGTCAGAGTTCCCTTCAATCCAACTGAAATGCTTGTCCCTTGGAAAGACTTTCATGTTGCTGCCCCCAGTCAAGAGATTCTTGAAAGCCTCTTGACCCGTTACCCAAATATCCTTGGTCGATTCAATCTTCGTAGTCCTTTCTTCCAAACTGTGGCACTAGACCGACTTGCCAATCTAGTTCTCGAGATGCGCCAATTTTCTATCCAGTCACTGCAATCCAAAGATTTAGAGCATCTAAACTACCAGGTTGATGACCTCTCCTTTTTTGGTTTTGATATGTCTCCCTTCCGCTCTAGGCTGGACCTTATTGGCAGTAATCACCGTGCCATTGAACTTCGCTCAAGGATCAATTTTCGTCACCAAGAGCAGGAGAATCTTTCAAAAACATTGTTGGAGGTTCATGACACATTGGACAAGTTAAAAGCTAGAGTTCAAGAGTTTGAGTCAGCTGAACAAGAGATCAAAAAGAGAATTTTAGTTGCTACGGAAGATCATGATAGTGCCGTTGCTGACTTAGAGGTCTTATCTTTGCCCCCTGTCCTATTTGATGTATCATGGCCTTTGGATCATGACTTCCTTTAGCTTTCCTTTCCTGTATTAAAAAAAAACTCTGAAAACACATTTTTTTAATGTCTTTGCCTTTAACTCTAATTCTCATGACACAACTTTTTTTTCTTGTATCATGAGTTGATAAAGTTAACGTTCCAAGGCAATATGATATTAAATTATTTTCGCAAACTAACACTTTGATCTATACTTTCAAGCAAGAAATTCATTCAAGTATAAGTGAAAGTTCTAACAATTTTATTATTAAATCATAATTTTTACAAATCGAATAATGTTTATCGCATCATTCCTGGTTTTAACATGTAAAGCATAACGTCACCCAAATTTAAGGCTAAAGGGTAACTGGTAAATCTGAGGACTTATAGGTTCAGGTGCCTCATCACTTTTGAAGATAAAGTGTAACTTGTCGGGTCCGAGGACTTGATCAGGTCGGGGTGCCTCGGTCACTTTTAAAGATTAAGTGTAACTTTTCTTGATTCGATGTCTACCTCACGTATAATATTTCTTTACCCACTTTAGGTTCAGGGGGCCAGAGATAGCATCAGATCCCACACGAGATATTTTACAATACCCGCTTTCGGAGACCTCTCGTACCCTATACGGGCCTTCCCATTTGGGAAAGAATTTGGTGGTTGGTGTTCCCCTCATGACTGGACTCGCTGTCTTGAGCACCAAGTCCCCCACTAAAATTTGTCGAGGTACTACTGCAGTATTGTATTGTCGCTGCAATTTTTTGTGGTACCGTTCTAGTGTTTCTTTAGCTTTATCTCGGAAGTCAGCTAAGGCTTCTAGAGCAGCTGGTCGGTTCTCTTCCTCGACTAAGCTTCGAAGTCTCATCTTGGCAGATGGAATCTCTATTTCTGCGGGCAAGACAGCTTCTTCACCATACACTAGGGCATATGGAGTTTCACCCGTAGGTTTTCTTTTTGAAGTTCGATAAGCCCATAGCGCCATTGGTAACTGTTCTGCCCATGCCTTCGGATGATCGTCCATGGTTTTTGAGAGGATCTTGATCAGGTTTTTGTTGGTTGCTTCTGCCTGGCCGTTGCCTTTCGGGTAGTATGGTGACGATTTGTAATGTTTCACCCTGTATCTGTCCATCAATCTCTTGACATCCTTATTTATGAAGGGTGTCCCATTATCCGACAAGATAATTTTTGGAATCCCGAAACGACAAATAATGTACTCCTTCATAAAGTTTGCCACTGCTGGTCCTGTAGCTTTCTTTAAGGGAACTGCTTCCACCCATTTCGTATACATCTCTGTTGCAATCAGGATCCAAATGTTCCCCTTAGAATTAGGATGAATGGGCCCTATGAGATCCATCCCCCATGTATGAAATGGCCAAGGCGTTGCTACAGTTCGTAGATCCACAACAGGGGCATGTATCAGGTTCCCATGGATTTGGCAAGCATGACACTTCTTAACAGACTCTAGGCAGTCTCCCTCCATTTTTGGCCAGTAGTACCCATGATCAATCAGTTGTTTGTACAATTTGGCTCCCCCCTGATGTTCGTCTCTATGCATCTGGTAGACCAAATCATTGGCCTCACCTATATCTAGACATCGTAAAGGTTTGCCGTTGAATCCTCTTCTAAACAGTTCCCCATCATGCAAGTAAAATCTTTGTGATTTCTTTTGTATTATCATTGCATCCTTCTTTTCAACAGGGAGGATGCTGCTCCGTAAAAACTCCACATACGGAACTCGCCAATCTTATGTGCCATCAATGAAAGCGCACTCCTCCTCCCCAGGGTATTCTTGGCACGAAAGACATTGTCGCTGTAATTCCTCCGCTTCTTTCTTCATTTCGGGCCAATAATACCCTTGTCGCTGTAACCGCCGATACAACCTAATATCTACCAATCCACAATTTTCTTCATGCACCTGATGTAGAATTTTCCCTGATTCATTCCTCCCCAAGCATCTTGCCAGAACTCCATTCGCTTCTCTGTGGTACAACATTCCTTTAATTATGCAGTACTTTTGAAGTTCTGCCAACGGTATTGTCCCCTCCTTTGTTTGTAGTTGATGAGAAATTGAATGTCGCCAATCATTTGTCAACTCCTTGGGGAATAATTCCAGTACCGTGGTAGGGAGGGTTCGCTTGATCACCTTCACATTCATGTCCTCACCCGAAACATATACTCTGGATGCTATTGTTGCCAATGCATCAGGCTATTTATTTTGTTCCCTCGGCACATACTCGATTACCACCTTTCTGAAAGCCTCCATCACTTTTTGTGCCACAGTTCGGTAAAGTGCCAAGGTAGGTTCCCTAACTGCGTATTGCCCACGTACTTGTTGCACTATCAAGTTAGAATCTCCCCTTACTTTGAGGCGTTTTGCTCCTAGTTCTCGGGCTATCAGTAAACCCAATATGAATGCTTCATATTCTACTTCATTGTTCGTGCAGGGAAAATCCAACTTGTAGGACAATGCCACCTTCTTTCCTTTCTCAGTAGTCAAAACTACTCCTGCTCCTCCTTTTCCCTCTGTAGATGATCCGTCAAATGCCAAGTTCCACCATTCTGAGTCTTCTTTTTCCACGTCGATCAATTCTACTTCTTCTCCGGGGAGTTCTTCATATGGGGGTTCATATTCTCCATTTGGAAATTGAGCGAGCAGGTCCACCAAAGCTTGACACTTGATTGCCTTCGGTGTTACACATTTGATGTCATACTCTGAAAGGATCATCATCCACCTTGCAGGCCTTCCTACTAATGCAGGCCTAGTCAGCAAGTACCTGATCGGATCAGTCTTTGTCACCAGCTGCACTTCATGTGCCAGAAAATAATGTCGCATTTTCTGTGCAATAAACACCAATGCTAAGCAATGTCGCTCTAATAATGAGTATCTGGTCTCTGGTCCTCTAATAATCCGACTGATGTAGTACACAGGCTTCTCCTCCCCGTCTACCTCTTGTGTAATCACTCCTCCTATAGATTTTGCAGTTGAAGTGATGTATAGTTGTAATGGGCTTCCTCTTTGTGGTACCGCCATCGTCTTTGCCGAAACTAATATCTCTTTTACCCGTTCAAAGGCTCTTTGTTGTTCTTGCCCCCAGTTCCATTCCGCCTTCCCTTTCAATAGCTTCCCGAAGGGTTCTGTCACTTCTGCTAATGCTGGCATAAACCTTCTCAAGTAAGAAACCCTGCCCAAAAAGCTCTTCAACTGTTTCTGCGTTTTCGGTGGGGGCATTTCCGTGATTGCTTTAGTTTTTTCTGGATCCACTTCCAATCCTCTGTTATGTACAAGGAAACCCAAAAATTTTCCAGCCGTCATTCCAAAAGCACATTTCTTCGGATTCATTTTTAACTTGTACTGTCTGCACCGCTCGAAAACCTTCCTCAAATCTTCCACATGGGTTGCCCTCTTTTTTGACTTCACCACCACATCATCCACGTAATCTTCCACTATATCATGTATCATATCATGGAAGATAGCATGCATCGCTCGCTGGTAAGTCGCTCCGGCATTCTTCAACCCAAATGGCATTACCACATAATAAAAATTCCCAAAAGGGGTTCGGAAAGCCGTCATCTCAGCATCTTCTATAGACATCTTTATCTGGTTGTAACCTACAAACCCATCCATGAACGACATCATTTCATGGGCAGCCGTTGCATCCACCAAAGTATCTATGTTAGGTAATGGGTACATGTCTTTCGGGCACGCCTTATTCAGATCCCTAAAATCCACACATATACGCAGCTGCCCGTTAGACTTTTTAACTGGTACAATACTGGATAGCCATACCGGGTGTTGAATCGGCTTGATAAACCCTACTTCTAACAGCTTCTGAATTTCCTCCTTGATCTGTGTCTCTACTTCTGGTGCATAATTTCGAGGTGCCTGCCTCACTGGCTTTACTCCCAGACTTATGTTCAGTTTGTGCTCTACTAATTCTGCATCAATCCCGGGCATCTCATCATAGCTCCATGCAAACACGTCCCGGTACTCTCGCAACAATTTTACCAGTTCTTCTTTCTGGACAACATCTAATTCTCTATTGATATGAATCAGCCTCGATGTCCCTTCCTCTGTTGATAGGTTTACTTCTTCCAATTCATTCTGTTGAGGCCTAGGTCGATCTTCGAAGTACTCCGGCGCTGGCTCCACCTTTTGTTGTACCACTTCCTTTTTTTCACTGTTGCTGGAGTGGGGGACTTCTCCTGAGTCCTTAGGCCTGAATGTGCCTTCAGACTCTTCCCCCTTGCACCGTCATAACCGAAACACAACTTTCCCATCGGGTTTCACAATCCTCTTCCAACTTGCATTTTCTTCATCTTTTCTCTTTGTCCCCGATAGTTTCTGCCTTTCAGGTTCTGCCTTTTTAGCATTAATCAAATTTCTAGCATCATCTGAGGCTAATTCTTGTTTCCCTTGTTCTTTTCCTTCATTCTCCAAGTCAACCACCATCGGTTGCTTCCCTTTGGAGCTTTCCCCCTGTTCTGTGGCTAGTTTCTTCTTCTTCTCTTTCTTTTCAGGAACAAACTTGTCTGCCTGTACGTCTTCCCAGTTTGCCAATTTTAATGAAGTAGGCTTGGCGATGTTATTCTCTCCTTCCTCAGCCACATCATCGAAGAAGGCTGCTTCAATAATGTGGGCTTCTTCTGGCTCAAAGGGGTTCTTAGTTGTCGACACCTTCACTTCCTTTCCTTTCCAAATGGCCTTGATGCACTGATGAAACACAGAAGGTACTACCCCGTAGTCATTCTGCCACGCCCGTCCTAACAGCACATGATAAGCAGCATCTATCTCTACCACATGAAACGTCACAGGTCCTCTTATCCTACCAACTTGCATGTCTACCCTCACATGACCAAGGGTCCTCGTGCACTGGTTTGCGAATCCTGTAATGCTTATTCTTTCCTTGATGAGCTTCTTCTCTGACAACCCCAACTGCTTAAATACGCTATAGGGCATGATGTTCACAGACGCCCCATTGTCAATGAATGCCCTCCTAACTTCTATGCCATTAATGATTGCTGTCACATATAGTGGCCTGTTGTGGGGGTATTTCACCTCTCTATCTGCCTTGGAGAAAGAAATCTTGCCTTCCTCCTGCTCCCTCATTCTGATAAAACTTTTATTGGTCGCCATGCACATCTCCTGGATTTCAGCAACCTTTATTATTGTCTTTGTTACTTCAATCCTTGCTTCCTTGGACAACCCAAGCTGATCAAAAAAATTCCGAAACTTTACTCCGTTCATCAGTGTTGTTACTTGCATCCCCAGCTCAGGAACTTCCACCTCTTCCGGTTCTTCCACAGTTTCTGCCACCATGACTTCTCTGGCTCCCGACACATCAACATGAACCACAGTGTTACACGTCTCCTTGCCTTTATGGTCGGGTAGTGGTTTATCATGGACACTGTTTCCTTGCCCCAACTCGATCTCTCCTGCTGCCAGCTTCTCATGGTAAATTCTCCGCAAGCTATAACAGTCCATTGTAGAGTGCCCTACATACTGATGATATACACAAAAATTCGGATTCCTCTTCATTTCTTCAGTCACTGGAAATCTAGCTCGTGGTGGTTTCACAACCCCATGTTCTACCCACTGCTCATACAAGCCTCTGAATGCCTTCTCGCTACAAGTGATTACTTCTGGGATAGGTAACCCTAAATACTTATCTCCTGACTTGCCTTTTCTTCCCCCATTTGTCTCTGTCTTCTCCTTCTTTCCCCCTTGTGACTTTTGTCGAGCATCTGCAAAAGCCACAGTTGCAGTTCGTTTTCCTTTCCATGTAGCCGTTGAGTGATTCACCGGGACTGCTACAATTCCTCCCAAGTCTTGCGCAAAAGTGGAGAGTATGGCAAATGAGTCACAAGCTTTAGTAATCAAATGAGGCTTAAAAGTATCTAAGGCCCCGTTATTCCATATGTTCACCAGATTTTTCTCTTCGATGGGCTCTACACACTTCTGTGCCTGGGCCCGAAATCTATCAACGTAGTCAGACAGTTGCTCATTCATTTTCTGTTGAATTCTCATCAACTCAACAATCGTCACTTGCTTCTGAACATAGAAAAACTTTTTAAAGAACTGAAGTTTCATTTCATCCCAATCTCTAATTGACCCTTTCTCCAGATTATAATACCAACTGAAGGCTCCATCAGTAAGCGTCTTGTTAAACTCCCTTAACAAAAGATTGTGATTGCTTACTTCATTAATCCCCAACCATGGAGACATTGACTCCACAAATCTTGCGATGTGTTCTCTCGCATTTCCCTTCTCTCCACTATATTTTGGGAATTGCGGTGGGTGTTCGACGTACCCAGCAGGGTATGGTTGCCTCCTCACGTGCGCCGGGTATGGTGGGGCAAAATCCAATTCTGCAGGCCTGGTTGTTTGTCTTTTCATTTGATTGATCAAGTCCATCATATCCTCCTTTGTCACATACTGATTGATTTCTGGACCCTTTTGAGGTGTCGCCACATACTGATTCATTGGGGGTGTTGGTGTGATAGACACACGTTGGTGTATACTGGCATCTTGTAGAGTCGGTTGTTGGTTGTGTTGTTGGTGACAGATTGGTGTAGGGGGCAAATGCACTTGTGGGTTAATCGGAATAAGTGGTTGTTGGGTGGGACTCACTTCTTCCCTTTGTTGTACTCCTTCACCATTTTGTTGACGTTCAAGATTTATCACTGGAATCTGTGGGGCTTCTCTTCCTTGCGACCCATTCTGATGATTTTTATCACTTTCATCCATCTCCACCTGTTGTTGCTGCTGCGAGCTTCCTGGAAATATAGCTTTAAAGGCAGGTACTTGCATCATTTGTTGTCGAAAACTAGTCATCTCCTCCTGTTGCTTTTGCATGTCAAGCATCATGTTCATCATCATTCCCTGACCTTCACGTGCCTCCTTCAATGCCTTCAACATTTCCAACTGCACATTCGTCGACACGATTTGTTCTCCAATGGCTTCCTCACCTGGCCTTCCAACGCCTCCTTGTGCATTATTGGTCTGTCTCTGATCTGCCACCGGGGAAACAAAACTACTATCCGAAGCTTCTTCAACAATCGGTCGATTGAGGTCTGCTTGTCTTTCTGCAAAATTTGGTGAAGTGATGCTCACTGTCGGCGAAACTCTTCCCGTAGCTCTTCCACTCCGTGTTGTGGGCATACCCTTCACAAATTCTCACCTCCCCAGCAGAGTCGCCAAAAGAATGTAGGCAAGGAATTTTGTACCTTGCTAGGGTTAGGGTTCGTAATAATGGTGGAGGCGAGAAATCTACGAAAAATACGGAATCGGTCAACGGATTGGAGAGGGAAGAAGAACTGGTGAGCAACTACCCCAGTAACACGTGGCAGAACTCTTGGGGTCCTAGCGTAATCGCCAGTGTCCAAGAGCCTTGTCAAGTATTAGGTGATCCCGAGTGAATTCAAGATAGGCTACGCCAACACTTGATTCTAAGTTAATCACAAGTCCAGAGAATTCTTCTAGCTCTCTTGTCTTCAGAGAGAGAATCCTCCAAATGTTCTCTCCAAAAGTCCCCCTTCTTGTAAGAATGAAGAGTTATTTATAGAGTTGTCTAGCACATGGGTCATGTGCCAGACACATAATTCTAGGAAAATTCCAGAAATACCCTTAGTAATAGGGAAATTCCTAGAATATCCTTGGTTATCCGGGTAATGCCCAGATCGTCCACTTCTTCTAGCCACCAATCCAATCCCTCGATCGATTCCCAATTAATGAGTTGCCCCCACGTGCCTTCTGCCTTGGGACACGTGACAACACCTCCAATTAGTCTCGTATATTTATTGTTATATATTCATTCCCGTTTTATTCGCTTTGATTCATTGAATTAATTAGGTCAACTGTAAACCCTAATTTGTGCATTCAATTCGATTAGGTCAAATTGTGAACCCTAATTTGTACTTGGGCTCACAGTGTGTATTGTAAGTAGAATGCATGGGTTTTTATAGGGGGTTTGGGGTCACTAAGGGCTAGAGAAAATATTCAATATCCTTGATTATGTTGCTTTTACAATTAGGGTTTGTACAAATTTTCAACAAAGGTTTTAATTTTTTTTATTGTATTGGCTGAATCATGAAGTTTATGTGGATTGTTCAGGATATCGAGTTGAAATGTTGGACTTTAGGAATTAGGAGAATTCTATATGAGAATTTCTCAAGCGCACTTACCATCAACCCATAGCTTTTAGACTAAGGTCTTTGATCCTCAGTAATATATGAAAATTCATGCTTTTTACCAACTAAAGAGAACGATAAGACAACCCCGTTGTAAAGCAATAACAAGGTAGTAAAATGAGATTTGAATACAATCAAGAAGTAATCATTTTAAAGAAAATAATATGTTGCGATTTAATATATCTATTTTTGGTCAAACGGATGAGTTAAATTAAATATAAGTGATAAAAAATTTAAATAGATATATAAGATGGTAGACCGTCCTTATATATTATCTAACTTCATGTATTGATATTTTTCGTAATTATAATTTGATTAAAAAAATTTGTATTTCATAGCAAGACTCTAATCTTAATTTTCGAGACTGAGACCCTTGTTAAGAAGTTTTAGCGAGGCTTCTTTGAAATTCCTTGGCTACTACAAAATTTGGAATTCTTAACATCTAGGCGCCATTCATCCTGAAGTAACGGTTGAGATTAAATTCTTAGGCCAAATCTTCTAACTAAAAGTTTATACAATAACATAATGTTAAAACTTAACTCCTAAAACGAAATCACGTTATCTATAGGGATATGTTCAACCATCATTCTGTGTAGACCTGATTCACATCAGGCATCAATCGTTTAACTTTATCCCTCCCCCATTCAAGTTTATAAGGCATATTTACAATCAAAATTACTCCTATTAGTTACCAAAATCAAATTATGTTAGGGATGTAATTCATTTGTTTTGTCAAAGCCAATAATTCCAAGACCGGTGTGAATTTTTTGGGCAACCACTATTAAAGGGGTTGTGCGCCTCTCTTCTCAATAGTCCAACATGCCTATTTGGAGAAGAAAGTACTTAATCATTTGAGATTCGGAATAAATTTTTAAATCATTTGCTTTAGCTCAAAATTACGTAGTTTCAGTAAATTTTTACCCAAAATTTTTTAGAATTTAATTTCAATAGTCAGTTGAAGATGAATGACTCAGATTTTAGGAACTTCAAATTTTGAAGTATTATAGGAAATTCAGAAGAGCCGAATCTATAAAAAGTTACTGCAATTTCTGTTTGACCCTGCTACAAATCAGAAACAGTACATAATGGCTACTAGTGGAAAATAGGGTACTACATATATACCACCGACAACCTGCTTAAAAACGACAAATAGGTTAGGTTCTTCGACTTGAAACTGCCTTTTGTTGAAATTAAGACGCACCAGAATTTTGTTTTATGACAACTTAGAACTGATCAACATTTTCGAAAACGGAATCTATCTGAATTTTTCAAATCAAACAAGAAGTACTTGACAATAAAACTTACTCCCACGTTTCTAAAATTTGAAATACGTTTCTAAAATAACGAATTTTAAGAAAATATTTATTTTTTAATAGGTTGTAATTAAATGTACACACGCACATATTCAATGATCTTTTCAATTTTTATATTTAAAAAAATAAATTTATTATCATAAAAATTACGTAAAAATACATATTGAGGTGAATTCTACGCAAACCTTAATATTCAAGGCAAAAATCAACAAAAACTGTATATTATATTTTAAGATGGAAGGAAAATCAATTTTTTTTCATTTTCAGATGCTAGCTTAGGGTTCATTTTGTTTATATATTCATTTTTCTTTCAGCAAAAGGCAATCAGGTTTTAATCATGGCTTAATTTGTTTCAATTTGATTCCAATTAAATAAACTACTACATATACGTGTTTGTCAAAAAGTTGCCGATATATATGGTAGAATTTATACTTATATATCCGAATGGAGTCTTTTATTTTATTTTTTTAATCTAGGTTCTTTGATGGTGAGCGTGGTGGTGGTAGTACTTGGGTAAACCTGCTCGAGTCCAAACCATTTTAATTAATATCGCACCACATGTGGTGGTGTTCTTTAGAGGTGTACAACGATAATTCATCGGTCCGATTGAACCGTATTTGTTATCGTTTTTATTTAAAAATAAATACCAATATAGATATCGAATAAACCAGTATCTCAGATCGGTTACAATAAATCCATATTCCGGACCGATTAGACTAATACATAATTTGTGCTATTTTTTAAAAAATATAGCCCAAATGTCAAATATATCTAAGCCTCTTTTTCTTTTAAATTCCAACACATGCAGCCCAAATGTAAAATGAACTCAAACTTTCAAGCCCATTTAGAAGCCGAATACTTCATATCTTCAAAATCTTTCTTTATTTCCTTATCTTACAAACTAGCACCATAGCAAAGCAACTCAGCATATTAAGTTAGATCTGATCCAGCACTCTGCAAGATGCTGCAACATTCCAGAAGGCCAACATACAGCAGGCAAATCTGGAACTTCTTTCTAAATATTGGAACTTCTCTCTAAATATAAATACATATATATACATATATACAGACGAATTTTCAGACGGACCGTTCGTCTGCGAACATGTTAAAAAAAATGCAAAAGGCAGATGCAGTCCCACTAATTATACTTTACATGAAGGATAGTTGACTAAAATTTTTAGGAGGCCACGTCTTTGCTTTTTGAATGAAGTGGTTGGGATAACAATTAATAGTGGTGACTAAATGTTTGTTTATTAATTGTGTTCAAATTGTGGCATTAAACAGACTAAAAGTGAGATATGAAAAAATACGTTTGAACACAACTGAAAAGGTTTTCTCTGTCCGTGCTCTCTCCGACGACATCTGAACACATTCTTTCTGCTCGTGCTCTCTCCGACGACAAGGTATTTTTTCTCACTCTCTCTCTCTCTCAGTATATTATAAAAAAAGAAAAAAAACAAATAAACAAAATAACAGATCTAGAGATTAAATTTGTTTATTAATTTGTGATTATTGTTTTATTTGTTTATTATGTCTGTTCATTAATTAGTTGTATTAATTTGTTTATTAAGTTTGTTGAATAATTTTTTTTATTAGATTGTTCATTAAAATTGTGATTAACTTTGTTCAACCTATGTAGTAAATTTGTTTAAGATGAAATATTTGTTCCATTTTTTTTATTACAGAGTTGTTGAAAATGGACAGTGTGCGAATGAAATTTGAGAGTTGTGATAATGTTGAATTGAATAAGGAAGAAGATGGTGGAGAAAATATGGAGTTTGAAGTAGAGGGAGCACAAAATTCATCAATTCACATTCCTCAAGTGAGAGATGAACTAAAACCTAAAAAAGGACAGCAATTTGAAACACTAGAGGATGCTAAAAAAATTTACAATGCATATGCAAAAGAAGCCAGTTTTAATATTCGAAGTTGGTCACAAAAGAATAAAGGTGGTGAAATCACTAGGAAAGAATATGTTTGTTTTAAGGAAGGACAAGGTTCAATAGTGGCAGATATTGATAAACAACGGCGTAGAGGGAATTTGAAATACAATTGCAAAGCCATGATTGCTGTTTTGAAGTCAAAATTTAGGTTTTTTGTTGTGAGTGTTTTTGTTGAGGGGCATAGTCACCCGTTATCCACCCCAAGAAAAGTCCACCTTTTAAGATCTCACCGTAGTATTTCTAGTGCCCTAAAATGCTTAATACAAGAACTTGGCATGGTTAATATACCACCACATCAACAATTTAGTTTTGTTGGAGTTCAAGCAGGGGGGATACAAAACATAGGTTGTACGCAACAAGACCTATATAATCACGAGAGGGGTAAACGTAATAAGATGAAGGGCCATGATGGTGGGATGTTGCTTGAGTATTTTAAATTGGAACAGAGCAAGAATTCTTCTTTCACATTTCAAATTGAATCAAATGACGAAAATCGTATTACGTGTTGTTTTTAGGCCAATATAACCTCTAGAAAAGGCTTACAGCTTTTATGGTGATGTGGTAATCTTTGATACTATATACAACACCAATTGATATGAATTGATCTTTGCACCATTGATGGGAGTTAATAATCATGGTCAAACTATTGTCTTTGCTTGTGCTTTCTTATCTGATGAGACTATAAGTTCTTTTATTTGGCTTTTCGAGAAATTCTTAGAATTTTTGTTAGGTGATGCCCCAAAGATGATTATAACTGATCAAGATCCGCGATGATAAAGGCTATTTTTGGGACTCTTCTAAGTACTTATCATCAATTTTGTAGTTAGCATATTTTGACAAAGTTTTCTGAGAAGTTAGATTCTTTAAATATGTTCAATTCTATAGGAACTTTTCAGATTGTATATGGAAATCAGAAAGTAAGGAAGAGTTTGATTCTAAGTGGGAGGATCTTGTTCAAATAAATAGGTTGAGTGACAATAAATGGTTGAAGTCAATGTATGAAATTCGTTCGACATGGGTGCCTGCTTATGTGAATCATATTTTTTCAGCAGGTATGTCAAGTAGCCAACGAGTCGAGAGTGCACATGCATTCTTTAAGAGATATGTTAACAAAAAAAATTCTCTAGTGGATTTTATGATTCGGCTTGGTCTTGCACGCCAACGTGAAGAAGAATTAAAGGCCGACAAAAAAGACATGATTGAAAAGCCTAAGGTAAAAATGACCCACTCTTTTTTATTGCAAATGGTTGATGCGTACACATGTGAATTATTTTTTGATTTTCAAGATGAGTTGTGGGAGAGCTTCTTGAATTATAAATTTCACCATATTAGAGATTATGGTAATCAACGTTGTACAACATTCAAAAACAAGGTGATGATAAGTACAAAGTGAGGGAGATTATTTATGAAAAAGACTTGAATTATGCTTCATGTAGTTGTAAGAAATTTGAGAGTGCCGGAATTACTTGTAGCCACCTTTTAGCATATTTGAACAAATTCCATGACCTTGAGAAACTTCTAAATCAGTACATATTGAAGAGATGGACTCAATCTGTAAAATGTGGGAATGTTAGAGATGACAGTGGAATCGAGATAAGTGATGACAAACCATATTTCATGTTGCGGAGTCAATTGATTAAAGAATCCTTGGAAGTAGTTGATAAGGCCATTGTGAGTGTAGAAGGAACTAAGATATATAGGGATTCTTTGAGTTATGCACTTGTTGAAATTAATCAATTGAATCTTGGTGATAAAAGTAAAGGAATTACCGGCGAGAAAAGCAGTCAAATTGGTTCAGTAAGATTGAGTTCAAATTATGATTATACACTTCACGAACTGAATCAAGTGCGGGCAAAGGGGTGCGGAAAAAGACTGAAAGGAGGAAAAGAAAAGTCATTAGGAAGGGCTAAAAATCAAAAATCAAGAATGTGGCGTGGATGTGGCAAAATTGGACAAGCACGTGATAAAAGAAATTGTCCAATGCTTCAAATTCGGTAATACATCTTCTTTTTTTGTCATTTCAATTTGATTTCATATAATTCCATTTAAAATATTTTTATTGACTTTTGTGTAGGTCTTCCCAATGTGACGAAGATGACGACAATTACTTATCTATATAATTGGCGTCTCGTTCTAGTGGGCTGGAGTTTTTATTTTATTGCTACTGAATTTGGCACTTTTTTTTCATATTAAAAACTTCTTATGGATACTGTTATGGATTTGAGACATTATTATGTGCAACATAAATTTATTTATTTTTTCATAATTTTTTTTTTTTGAAATTATATTCAACACAATTTATATTGAACCCACTGGTTTTATTTGTTTATTTGTGATAAACAAAGTTAATCACAATTTTAATGAACAATCTAATAAAATAAATTATTCAACAAACTTAATAAACAAATTAATACAAATATTTCTTCGTATCTCACTTTTAGTCTGTTTAATGCCACAATCTGAACACAATTAATAAACAAACATTTAGTCACCACTCATAATTGTTATCCCAACTACTTCATTCAAAAAGCAAAGACGTGGCCTCCTAAAATTTTTAGTCAACTATCCTTCATGCAAAGTATAATTAGTGGGACTGCTTCTCCCTTTTGCATTTTCTTTTTAACATGTCCGCAGACGGACGGTCCGTCTGAGAAAGCGTCTGTACATATATATATATATATATATATATATATATATATATATATATATATATATATATATATATATATATAGAGAGAGAGAGAGAGAGAGAGAGAGAGAAGTGCCAGATTTGAGGAGAGGAGAAGTTGTTGTGGGTATGCCTCCCTGAGAAATTAATGGCTTTCATGATTCTTTTTGTATCTCTAATCTATCTCCTTCCCAATTTCTATTTTTCTTTTTAATCGCCACTTTGATGCGCTATATTCTTGCAAAGCTTGAATTATTTTGGTACAAAGACTTCACTGCAAATTTGTTAAGGAAAGGGAAAAAAAAGAAGGAATAATTAAGAAAGCAATACACCTCTTTAAAGAGTGGGAGTTTTTGATCTGCAAAGATGAAAAGAGATGAAGTAAAAAGTAAGAGTGGAAGCCTGGAAGGTAGTAGAAATTTTTAATAATATTATATATTATATTATATCATATATTATATATATTAGCACTCGGTGTCACACGCGTTAAAATAAGAATTTTATAAAATTCGGAGAAATAAATAAAAAGATATAAGAATTTAAATTGTAAAAGATAAAATAATAATATAATTAAAATTATATATAAGGGCAAAAGAGAAAATAAAAAAGTGTGACACAGTTACACCAAACCTCTCCTACAGAAACTTTATAACATAGATTATTATAATACATTAACTGCTAAACCGGCGCCGATTCACAAAATCCCGAACATTGATCATAAACCAACTTTAATGGACCGGAACAACCGGTAAATATCAGTTTATTTTACTGTTATCGGACCGATGTAAAAAAATACTGTATTGAACGGTTTGGACGAACCGATTTCAGTAAAAAAACTAATTATACCGTTAGTTTTGCACAGCCCTAGACTGTTCGTGACAGCGGTCAATGGACAAGTTTAGTGGCTTTCTCTTTTTTAAGTGTTTGTCCGTCTATAAGTTCAGTGTTTATTAGTCTATCAGTTTAAAATGATTTTGAACATTTCAGAATTCAAATATGCACAGTCAAAATATAAAAATAATTATATATATATATATATATATATAACGTATTATTTAGAGTTCAAATGTTGTTGCATACTTATGATTAATTAGATTTTGGTAAGCTTGGAAACAACTCTACGGTGTTAGATTTAAGCTCGAATAATAAACACAAATTGTTACACGCATGTACATGTTAGTTTTAGTTTTATGAATCATTATTTGAACTAGTCCATGTAACGGATAGCATAGTTCCAATTGTTTAGCTAATTATTATGGATATTTAGTTAGCAGTGGAGTTGTGGAAGTAGTGTTGTAATTGGTCGTAACCAAGTCCTATATTTTTGGTTGTGCACATTAGATGCAATGCCTATAAAGCAAACCAGTTTCATTAATAAAATATTTATGAGAAGTATTATCAAAGAAGCTTTAAGCTTTTTCAATGGAAGTCTCAGTTTCCCTCGAAGTAAACCACCAAACAATGAGTTCACGTCAATATGAACCCACCAAAGTACGGGTTTGTTTCAATTGGTATCAGAATTTGGCATCTCAAATCCGCTACCATCAATTGAAGATCGACTCAACCGATTGGAGATGAAGCTGCAAGGTCTGTTAGCAGGTCAAAAGCAAATTCGCAAGCAAATGGAGAAATTGTATGTAGCCATTAATTCTAAACTCAAATGTTACAATAAGTCTACCAGTTAATTGGATGCAAAATGAGATGCCTGTGAAGGACGACAATTTAAAATGCAACACTAACCAAGCAAAAATCAGAAGAAACTATTATGTTTGGTGGCCCTCAAATTTAGACCTGGCAAAATTGGCCCAAGCCCGCGGGCCGGCCCAGCCCGCCCAAAAAAAGTTGGGCTCTGGGCTTCATTTTTTTAGCCCGCCAAAACTTGGGCCTTTTTGGCCCGCCCAAATTTAGCCCAACCCAACATTGGCCCAGCCCGTGGGCGCCCAGCCCGCTCAATCCTTTGTAAAAATGGCCCAAGCCCGCGGGCCGGCCCAGCCCGCCCACCAAAAAATGGGCTTTGGGCTTCACTTTTTCAGCCCACCAAAACCTGGGCCGTTTTGGCCCAGCCCAATTTTAGCCCAGCCCAACAATGGCCCAGCCCGTTTGGGCCAGCCCAGCCCAATTGCCAGGTCTACTCAAATTGAAAAATCGCAAATAGTGAATGTCACAACCCTTGCAAGCATCAATAAAGATGGTTGTTGCATGCTAACCGGACCAGTGGCGAAGTCATGTACAATATATGGGGTCAATTGACATCACTCATTTTTGATTTTTTTTATACTTATGATGTAACAAATGTTTTGGGTATAACTTAGTAATTTGACCCCATTGAAATTTATACTTGAACTCTCTTTCATTTATAAAACAAATGTAGAATAAGATTGCATTGTTAAACAATGTGGGACTTCAAAAGTCCAAGTAATATTATACTTTTGTTCTATAAATAAAGGAGAGTTCAAGCCTTAAAGAATAATTGACATAGAAGTGTAAAAGGAGGCATTGAGCTGGACTTACCTTTTATGTTTTAAGGATATCCTGCTTGTTCAAATACATGTTTTACATATGTAATCGGTCGAAAAGTATAAAATTATCTAAAAAAATTAGCTCGAGGTGGCAGCCCCCGAACCCCCGCTAAATTATTTGTAGGATCAGAATTTTTTGACCCCACTCAGTTGGGGGTCTGGCTTCGCCACTGAACCGGACCACTAATGAATTCATGCTTCAATCTTGAAGGCGAACAGGACAATACTCCAGATCAAACTAATCATATTGGTGATATGAGAAAACTTACTATGGTGATAGAATTTGTTTTCAAAATCACAAGTTACAAGGTCTGGGATCCTGGTAAGGCACACATGAAACCTTGATGAGAAGGCTTTTTTTTAAGAGAGGAGGAATGTTACATACATGTACATGTTAATTTTAGTTTTATGAATTATTATTTGAATAAGTCCATGTAACGGTTAGCATAGGTCCAATTGTTTAGCTAGTTTTGTTTAGCTTATTATTAGGGATGTTTAGTTAGTATTGTAACCAAGTCCTACATTTTTTGTTGTACACCTTAGATGTAATCTATTATCTATCTATTTATCTATATTATAAAGTGGGGAAAAAATGGCGTAAACACACATAACCTGTCCTTTAAACTTTCTTTATTTCCTTTTACCCTTTTTCTCTTTCCTATTATCTCTCATCTCCCATTTTTTAGCATTTTATTTTTCCTCTTCTAACACACCCATGGTATGTGCTTTGTAAACTAGTGCCTATAATGGCAAATCAATTTCATAATAAAAGATCTATGAGAAATATTGTTATATATTGCACCTTATTTTATATTTTTTTGACTTATTATTTGTCATATTTGAGTTTGATAAAATTCATTTGTAGACATAATTTAAGTAAGTATAAAAGGTATAACGTTAACTTATTTCTATGTGGATAATAAGTGTAATTCATTTGGTTCAAGTTGAAATTTTATCAATGACTTAAGTGAAACATTTATTTGATAAGGTGCAAGTTGTTTGCAAGAACTAGTTTGTCTTGGTTTTATATTGATTAAATAAAAAATTATTAATTAGTTGCTTTATAAACATAAGTGGTGTAATCTTATTTAATTATATGAAACTAAAGAAAAGAAGTTCAATATATTTTGGATTTGACAATTAGTTAATTTAAATTTTTTAATGTGACTCTCTATTTTTTCTATTTAAATTATATTAGTATTAATAATTTATAACTTACATCATTATGACTAATGTGTAACTTATAACTTTATATTTATAATAATGTGTAATTAAAATGGAATTAATAATAGTTGTTACTATTATATATGTATACATATATATCTATGTGTAGATATGAAGAGATATACATATATGAGAAATAGAGAATACTTACATTATAAGAAGAAAACTTGCACATGAAATTCTCTTTTCTTTCACTTCGTTTTTTTCTATAAACGTATAATTATCACAAAGAAATATTTAACTGGAACATTTTGTGAATTGCTATCACAAAATTGTTCAACTCTGAAACTTGGCATTTTTCTTGAAGGTATATCGTCTGTAACTCATAGCAAATCATTTGTGGTGGGGCAATAAAGACCTTAAAGACAGAGATCACACGTGTCATATTTTTTGACTAATTTTCGATTATGACTTTATGAAGTTACGATTCTAACGACAAATATTATCAAAGAAGTTTCAAGCTTTTTCAATAGAGGTCTCGGTTTCTTTTTAAATAAACCACCAAACGGCGAGTTCACGTTAATATGAACCTACCAAAGATACGGGTTCATATCACAATGTCACAAAAAATAGATGAAATCAAAAAAGTAAGAACACATAATATATCCAAGTTTACTAAGTTTTAGCTAGTCCTATTTGTCTTGATGTATTCATTAGATGCATCACACATTTTATAATGATTCACATACCGAACAATACTTTTATTGCAACTAGAAAACTCTAATTGTTATAACATGGACGCAAACCCATAAAATTTAAAACATTAGTTAAACTTAAGACTGAACTATTAATAAATTTTTTTACTAAAATATGAGTCACTCCTAGCACATATTACTGATGAGATTACTGATGAGTATTCTATAGACTATAATACTATAATTGTTAGAAAACCTTTGTCTCTTCATCTTCTTATCTCTTTATCTTCTACTTTCTCTCTCTCCATGCCTATATATAAGGCATCAAATAGATATCAAGTAGAGAGTAGAGCAATTCTCCCCTGAAAATGTAAAACTCATCCGAGTGGTTTGAGTGATATGGGTATTAACCATTAAGTCCATGGTTGCTTGTATATTGAAAGAAGTAAGAATATCATAATGAAAGAGAAGTGTGGATGACCACTTAAATATAAGAGTTTATCAATATACATTTTGTTGATATACATTTTGTTTTATCTATCACTTCACAATACGTTATTAGCACGAGTTTCTACCCAATTTTGAAAAGGAAGTTCTTTCAACTCACTGTAAGTATTATTTCATTACAATTAAATTTGATCTTGTATATTTAATTGTTTTAGTAAGTTAAAGCAGTGACAAGAAAAGACTCATATTGTGCTAGAAATCAAGCTATATATTTATATAAATGTTGAACCTTACAAAACTTGAATTTGCTACCCCTTTATATCTTGAGCAAGAATTATTTGTCATGGACTTTTGATGCTGAGATTCATCTAGAGGCAAAGAATCTTGAAGATACAATTAAGGTTGGAAATTATGCATCCTTGCAGGATCATGCAAAACTCAGTGATTTTTATTCGTCATTATCTCACTTATGAAGACATATTAGAGAAAACATTGACTACATTTCATGCCTCAAATATCCTCCTGTAGTAGTAATATCGAGAGCATAAGTTCACAAAATATTCCCTGAAGCGATAGAGAAAACTATGTTCCCTGAAATGATATCGTGTCTTCTAGTGACTGAACAAAATAATGAGTTTTTGCTAAAAATCTACCAATCTCGTTCGACCAGTTCTACTCCATTTCCTGAAGTGAATGGAACCTCATTTTATAAACATAGAGGAAATTATGGTCGTAGTCATAGGTGTGGAATGGAAGGTGGGTCACGTACCTGTCGTACTCCTAAATATTTGGTAGATTTATATCAAGCTTCCATAAAAGAAAAGGGAAAGGGAATTGAAACGAAAATTTGTTGATCATAAGGATCTTGAAGATCCCATGAATGATCATAATGATCTTGAAGATCTCATGAATTATCTTGACTTTCCAAATGAAAATGACCGTATCAATTAATTATTTTTCTTTCATTATATTATGGCATTATAATAAGCATTTTTATTTTGATACGTTTCATTTATGTTTTAAGTAATAAAGTTTAATTTATGTTTTACATATATGAAGATGTATGCCTACCGGTAATTAGAGGCTCTCGAAGAGCGATTATCATATAGAATGATTTTTAAAAATTATGCAAAGCTAATGTCAATACCATATCAGGTTCATTGAACTTAATTGAAAGCTCTGGAAGAGCGATTATTCATCAAACTTAATCAAGGCTCTGGAAGAGCGATTATAATTGAAGACTCTGGAAGAACGATTATAATATTGCCAAAGGGCACAAAACTTTGTATTAATGATACTTTGTATTCTACTGAGTCAAGCAGAAATTTACTCAGCTTTAAGGATATACGTTATAATGGTTATCATATTAAAACTAATAACGAAGACAGTGAAGAATTTCTTTATATTACTTCAATAGTATCGGGCCAGAAGCTCATACTAGAAAAACTGCCTATTTTCTCTTCTAGTTATATTATACTACAATGAGAATAGTTGAAACAAATGTTGCAATACACTAGAAGTATTCAAACCCAAAGGTTTTTATGCTTTGGCATGATCGTCTTGGTCATCCAGGATTAATAATGATGAGTCAAATTATTGAAAACTTTCATGGACATCCCTTAAAGAACTAGAAGATTCTTTTACCTACTAATTATCCGTGTAGTGCGTGTTCTTAAGATAAATTAATTACCAAACCATCACATTCAAAGATTGTTGTTGACTGTCCATCTTTCTTAGAAAGAATTCAAGGTGATATATGTGGATCAATACACCCATCTTGTGGTCCATTTAAGTATTTTATGGTTTTAATTGATGCATCAACCAGATGGTCACATGTATGTTTACTTTCTACTAGAAATGTGGCATTTGCTAGGCTCCTTGCTCAAATAATTAGGTTGCGAGCACAATTTCCTGATTATCCAATTAGGAAAATTCGTTTAGATAATGCTGGTGAATTCACATCTCAAGCTTTTGATGATTATTGCATGTCTATTAGAATTGATGTTGAACATCATGTTGCACATACACATACTCAAAATGGTTTAGCTGAATCACTTATCAAGAGACTTCAAATTATTACTCGACCTTTGCTTATGAAATCAAAATTACCAGTTTCTACTTAGGGTCATGCTATTTTACATGTTGCATTATTAGTTCGCATCAGACCAACTGCTTATCATAAATTTTCACCATTGCAACTTGTACTTGGCCAACAACCAAATATTTTTCACCTATGCACATTTAGTTGTGATGTATATGTACCTATTGCACCCCCACAACGCACTAAAATGGGTCCTAAATGTAGACTTAGAATTTATACGGGTTTTGATTCCCCATCTATCATTAGATATCTTGAACCTCTAACTAGTGATGTTTTTAAAGCACGTTTTAAGGATTGTCATTTTAATGAAACAATCTTCCCACCATTAGGGGGAGAAAAGTCGTTGCCTGAAGCACGATGTTTGCCTGAAGCACGAAATTTGCCTGAAGTACGACGAGAGATTACATGGAATGCTTCGACGTTATCTCATCTTGATCTTCGTACAAATCAATGTGAACTGAAAGTTCAAAGGATTATTCATTTACAAGGAATTGCAAATCAATTACCGGATGTATTCACCGATAATAAGAAAATAGTGAAATCTCACATTCCAGCTGCTAATACTCCAGCACGAATTGAAGTCCCTGTAGGACAATCAGTTAATACAGCAGCAAATGAATCAAAGCCACACTTGAAGCGTGGAAGACCGATCGGTGTTGAAGATAAAATTCTCCGGAAGAGGAAAGTACAAGAAAAACAAGTTGCAGCCTATAAAGAGGCTATACCCATGAAACAGACCACAAAAATAACGGATTTATCCAAAACTTATGAGCAAAAATCTCCTAAAAATAAAACTCTTAAAGAGTTATCCCCTGAAGAGGATCAGGTACCTGAAAATAACGAGATCTCGATACATTATGTATATACAAGAGAAGTATTGGATATAAATAAAATTATTGTTGACAACATATTTTTATATAATGCTCTTGACATTACCAGAAGTAATGATAATGAATATGAACTACAAACTGTTGATGAATGTCAACGTAGAAATGATTGGCCAATGTGAAAAGAGGCGATTCAAGCAGAATTAAATTCACTAAATAAACGTGAAGTTTTTGGACCTGTAGTCCGAACACCTGAAGGTGTAATGCCTGTTGGATACAAATGGGTATTTGTACGTAAACGAAATGAGAAAAATGAAATTATAAGGTACAAAGCGCGACTTGTAGCACAAGGTTTCTCGCAGAGACCTGGTATTGATTATGAAGAAACATATGCTCCTGTAATGGACGCAAATACATTCAGATTTTTAATTAGCTTGTTAGCAAAAGAAAATTTGGATATGCAATTAATGGATGTTGTTACAGCATATCTGTATGGATCATTAGATAATGATATCTACATGAAAATTCCTGAAGGATATAAAATGCATGAAGCATATAATTCTACATCTCGAAGTATGTATTCTATCAAGCTACAAAGATCCTTATATGGGTTAAAGCAATCCGGACGCATGTGGTATAATCGTCTTAGTGAATATCTTTTGAAAGAAGGATTTGAGAATAATCAAATTTGTCCATGTATTTATTAAAAAAAATCAGAATCCGGATTTGCTATTGTTGCAGTATTTGTTGATGATTTAAATCTTGTAGGGACTCTAGAAGAGTTAACAAAAACAGCAAATTGTTTAAAGAATGAATTTGAGATGAAAGATCTTGGTAAGACAAAATTTTGTCTTAGCTTACAAATTGAACATCTTCCAAATGGAATTCTTGATCATCAATCAACATACACAGAAAAAGTCCTGAAGCACTTTTACATGGATAAAGTTCATTCTTTGAGCACTCCAATGATGGGTCGGTCACTTGATATCAAGAAAGATCCGTTTCGACCACAAGAAAATGATGAATAAACTCTTGGTCCTAAAGTACCATATCTTACTGCAATTGGTGCTTTGATGTATCTTGCAAATTTCACACGACCTGATATAGTATTTGCAGTTAACTTACTAGCAAGGTACAGTTGTACACCAACTCGAAGACATTGGAATAGAATTAAGCATATTTTGCGATATCTTCGTGGGACTACTGATTTGGGATTATTTTATCCAAATCGATCAAAACCATAGTTAGTTGGATATGTTGATGCAGGTTATCTTTCCGATCCACACAAAGGCAGATCACAAACAGGATATTTATTTACTTATGGAAATACTGCTATTTCATGGAGATCTGTTAAGCAAACAATTTCTGCTACTTCATTAAATCATGCAGAGATTATCGCAATTCATGAAGCGAGTCGTGAATGTGTTTGATTGAGATCGGTAATTCAACACATTCGTGAGAACTGTGGATTATCATCAATCATAAATAGTCCAACGATATTATACGAAGATAATGTTGCTTGTATCACTCAAATTAGGGGAGGTTATATCAAGGGTGATAGAACCAAACATATTGCACCAAAATTCTTTATACACATGAGCTCCAGAAGAGTGGCGATATTGATGTCAAGCAGATACGATTATATGATAATTTGGCTAATATATTCACTAAGCCACTACCAACTGCGACTTTTAAGAAGATGGTGCACAACATTGACATGCGTCGACTTAAGGATATTTTTACCATGAATAGTGGTACTCATGAGGGGGAGTAAATTTTCTGAAAGTTATGTGCTGATTGTACTCTTTTTCCTTCGCTAAGGTTTTTTTCCACTGGGTTTTCCTTTGCAAGGTTTTAATGAGGCAATCTTAAGGCACTAGAAGACATACAAGAATATTGTACTCTTTTCCTTAGCCAAAAATTTTTTCCACAGAGTTTTTATTTGGTAAGATTTTTAACGAGGCATATTCTTAGAAAGTGGTCATCCAAGAGGGAGTGTTAGAAAACCTTTGTCTCTTCATCTTCCACTTTCTCTCTCTCCATGCCTATATATAAGGCATCAAATAGATATCAAGTAGAGAGTAGAGCAATTCTCACCTAAAAGTGTAAAACTCATCCGAATGGTTTGAGTGATATGAGTATTAACCATTAAGTCCATGGTTGCTTGTATATTGAAAGAAGTAAGAATATCATAATAAAAAAGAAGTGTGAATGACTACTTAAATATAAGAGTTTATCAATATATATTTTGTTGATATATATTTTGTTTAACCTATCACTTCACAACAATAATCATATTATTCCAAGGAAGGACAAAAGGTGGATACTCTGTACATGAAGTGTAATGAGAAGTGAGAAGTAGTCCCTTTAGTCCCTTCGCTAGCATCACATAGTGGTTTATTATAACCGTTTATATATATCTACTCCATCCGTCGTAAAACGAGTTCCAAGTTTTTCTACCAACCTTTCTTCGTTTTTTAAATATTGGGAATATTAGGATTTGTATCTAATAACAAAGCTGCAGATATAGTTAGAACAAAAATAATATTATTATAACAAATATAAATATTTAAAAATATTATTATAATTGTTGTAAAATGACACTTTAACAATTTTAAGCGATATTTATTATTGTAATAATATCCATTTTACTCTAATTATATCAACCACCGAGAATAAAATTATTATACAAGGTCACTCATGTTTAAACCATCTATACTGCTGGTTTTTAAAACTAAAGCAAGTAGTATCAGAACTATATATATATATATATATATATATAGTAGTGTTTCAGTACTTGTGGAGAGTATTTTAGATGTATAAAATTGACTTTTGCCTTTTAAAAAAGACAACCAAGATATACATCAGGAATCCATATACGTTGTAGTCATGGCAAACATAAATAGGACAGCTATATATGTGATATATTGGTCCATGAGATCTAATTAGCACACGCAGTTCCTTGTAATTTAAACTCTCACGTGGTATATATTTAGGGTAACGTTAGAACACTCAAAGTTTTGTCTCAAAAAAATATTTTAAAGAATGTGTTATCATAATATTGACGGGATAAATATCATGTAATTGGTTATACTATAAATTATTATTAAAATATTTAATACCATGTCAATTGAGACTTCTTTGAAACCGAAAATTTGAGACTCCTAACATTACTCATGTACTCCCTCCGTCCCAAATTAAATGTTCAATTTTAATTTTTTAGTCAAACTGACTATTTTTAAAATTAATAATTAATCATATATAAACATACCTTTAAAATTATAAAATTGGAGTTAGTAGTAAATTGTATAAACTTTTTTTTAATTATAATCTCTTCATCTAAATTTTGGAAAAAAAATAATACAAAAATTAATTTTAAAAATAATCAATTTAACTTTAAATTTTAAAAGTAGACATTTAATTCGGAAGGGATGAAGAATTTAATTATCACCTCATTCACAATAGGAAATCATCAAATAAATATGGACCTTTGCCCAAAAAAGACAAAATAAATTGAAGGGACGGGCCAGGAAAGAATAAAGGAGATTATTAAAACTATGGGCGGTATTGAATAATCGGGACATGGGTCTAGAGAAACGGATAAAAAGATCAAAACGAATTGACAATAAAGCGAAGTAGCACCTAAAAACAAACTCTATCAGACATGTTTATCAAATTTATTTTATTTTTTTATTTTACGTGCATTCAAATACAGTAAAAAAAAAAAAATTATCGTGGGATTTTCAGTTCTTTCCCATTTATTTTAATAACCTTTTTCTTTATTTGTGAGATTTGTATAGAGCTCATCACTCATAGAGGTGAGAGTTTACTTAAAAAATTTATGAGAGGTTGTTGAGATTGATTATGTAATTTATTTGTATTAATTTATATTCTTCTATGATAAAAAAATAAAAAATAGAAAAAGAAAAAAAAAGAGCATCTTTTATTCTTATGTTATCCCAAAGGAACAGAGTTATATAGATTGCTTTAATATGTGCTGCTGCGTGGCAAATCTTTAGCATCAATGCTCCCAGATGATTCAGTTGCTAGTTTTTTGAGCCTCTTAATTCCCTACCTTTGTCATTCCTTGTTCTTGTGGAAATGCATGGGACCATCATTTTCTCGAGGACTCGAGGTTAAGAGGAGAATTTGGTGGCAGCTGCGCTTAATTAGTTAATTGCACCATAATACAACGGCTTGGTGATTAAAGGTTCAGCTGAATGATGAAATGTCCAATCAAACCCTCAAAATTACAATATATCCCTCCATTCTAATATTAGCAATGTACTTTTGTTTTTTACTCTTTTCAAAATTAGAGATAAACACTTTTTAAGATATAAAATAATATTAAATTCCTAAAATGTTATCACGTATACTCTTGATAATTCGTGCAAGACACGTTAATTTTAAAAATAACATATTTCAATTTTTATGTAATATAAAGAAACAATAGCGATAAACGAATACAATTAGGAGCTTTTCATAAATATAATTTATTATAAATTTGACACAATATATATAGAGAAATTTGGAAACAGTAGATACATTCATGCACAAATTATTTTTAAATTTTTTTTGTAAATATTTGTAGAGCATATGTTTTAGAATAAAATATTTTTAAAATATGTATAGATAAACTTGAATACAGTAGATACATGCATGTACAAATAATTTTCAAATTATTTTATACATGTGTGCATGTATGTGTGTGTATATATATACATATATATATATCATTATTATATTTTTTACAGGATACGAAAAGTTTATATATTATATTAAAAAAAATTAAATTAAATTATGAACTTGGTATTAACTCACGACTAATTAAAATTACTTGATAAAATTATAAAATTATTGTGAGTCCACAAAGATAAGATTTTTTAATGACTTCTATAATTAATTATTGATTCTTAGTTGATCGTGTTATCAATGCCACGGCAACTAAATTTCTGTAGAACTTTCCCATTAAATGAGAGAATGGGATCTGATCCTCTTTTATTCTATAGTTGTCTTGCTTACTATTGTCTAACCAAAGTCTAGCTCAACCACAAACTTTTTCAGATTATTAGTAGAAGGAGCAATTGAGAATCAAGTAGAGCAATAAGTATGGGAAAATAATATAATTTTTTTAAAGTCTCTTGTTTTTTAAAAATGTATCGCTAATCTTAAGAAGAAGGAATAACTAATTGAAAAAGATGTATATTGTCTGCTTGCTTTAATCTAATGTAACTTTTCGTCCAAATTATAAACATCATAATGTCCTCGCATTTCAAATGGTACAATCAATTTCTGCACTCGATGAGATAAATTATTCTTTCGCCACAAGAAAAGAGTCTAATTCTGACGAAATTACAAAAAAAACAATCTAATTCTGACGAAATTATTTCTGACGGACTAAATTTCCTCGAAATTAAGTTATTTTCGATGGAATATTTTCTCGGACATAATTCCCTCGAAAACAACTTAATTCTAACGAAATTCCATCGGAAATTTGAGGCCCCCGTGGCACCATAGTTCTCACCAGCGCCAAATTTAATTTCGACTAAATGACATATAATTTTGATGGAATTTCCGTCAAAAATAACTTAATTCTCTAAATTGAAATTGATTATCCACTAATTGGCTCTAAATCTAAGTTGAGTTAAATGTTATGTGCCCAATGTAATTTTCTGTATAAAATAATTTAAATATTAAGTAGTTAATTAAATTATTTAAATAACTAACATATAGATAATAAATTACAGGACCGATTTCAAAAGTTTCAAGACCATCATATAGTTGAGTTGTGGCATGTTTGGGGAGATCCTAAACAGTTAGATTCCACCGTCCTTCCGCTTGAGATTAGATTATCTCAGGATGAGGAGATGACTCTTTGGATCGCGTCTCAGAATCTTCCCGACAGTACTACTAGCTAGGCATCGAGTGTAAGACCTCAACTTTTTATAAATAAGATTTTTTTTTTATTTTCTTATTATTATTCTAAACTGTTAGGTGTTAAATTGATAAAATGATAAGGTAAGGATGATATGTACAAGTATACAGTATGTCAGAGAATATTCGTTCTGTCGGAGAATATTATATTCGGTAAAATACGATGGCACCGAAATAACCAATCATTGGTGGGCCCCACAAAAGAATAACCGTCGGATATAAAAAGCAGTAACTTTTTAAAAATGGGCGGTAGGACTTTTACCATTAACTATTGAAATAGCCAGTAATAAAAGAATAGTAACACGCGTTATTCCACAGTAGCACACGGTACTCCACAGTAGCACACGATATTCTACAGTAGGACACGGTATTGCCCAGCATTTTATATTGGTTCAATAATTGCTACAGTAATAATAGCATAGTATTTTATTATTGACTTAATAATTGTCACAGTAACAACTGCACAATATTTTATATTATTAAATCAATAATTATCATGACACAGTAACTCATATTATTAAAAGGATATTATTAGTTAGCATTATTGGCAATGTCTAGAAGTTCTGTCAAGAAAATGAGTTATTTAATTGCGCGACATTTTTTACGGAAGACCCCCTCTTTCCTGAGAATTATCTGGTTGTCAGTATTGCGAGTATATGATATATGTGATATTAATACATTTAACACAATAATACATAAAATGGATATATTAATAATAATATTTTTTTGACAATGGATTTATCTTTTTGATAATGGATTTATCTTTTTGATAATGGATTAATCTTTTTGAAAAAATGGATGGATGATATAAATTGAAGAAAAAATGGATAGATGATATAAATTGAAGAAAAAATAGATGGATGATATAGATTGAAGAAAAAATAGATGGATGATATAAAAAGAGTGTGATAATTGATGTGTGGTAGATATTGATTATATTTTACTATAAATAGGGAGATTTAGCATAAGGAAAATCATAACTTCCTTACTTGCTTATACTTCCTTCCACTTTCTAAATTTTTTTGTGTAAGTTCTCTCTAAGTGTGCTAAACTATCTTGAGTAGTTGTGAAGATCAGTAAGAGTACAAGTATTATTCAAGTAAGTTTTTCTATAAAGTTGGTCAAGCACTCACACACATCACACGGTGTTTATAATTCTTCCTTTAGAAAAGTTATTTTGAAAAACTTCATTTGAAATTTTATTTTGAAATATTATTTTTGAAGTTTATTCTTTACACTACAAAGAATATACTATATAATCATTTTTGATAATTGTATAATATACGAGTTAGTGTAGACCATATGTGATAGTTACTAATTATATTATAAATATATTTAGGTTGATAAACTTCATAAAAAGCAACATCCAATCACTTGCTACTTGAGGTAAGGGATGTCATTTTCTTCATACTCGTAAGTGGTATCATTTCTTTTGTACTTGTAAAGGATATTATTTTCTTTCGTACTCGTAAAAGATATCATTTTCTTTCATACTCCTCCATTTATGGAAGAAATTATTATTCGTTTTCATAACAATATTATTAAATGGTGAAAATTTCTGAAATTAGTAGAATATCCTTAATAGTTTGTGTTTCATCTAGTATCTAGAATATTCTTAATAGTTTGTGTTTCACCTAGTATCTTTTCACCTGAATTCTTCTATTGAATTTTTATCGTTATCTTTGAAATATGAATCGTGAATATCATTCTTGAATTTGACTCCACATTTTAGTCATCATGTTAACAATTTAGACATTTTGGTCTCTAGATAAATTTAATTATAAATCTCTAATATTTATCCTTGATCTCACTATATTTATTTTTATATTATTGTCATCATCTTCATATTTAAATTGTGGTGATAGTTCTCTTTGACCCATAGTGCAAAGATGAACTGGTGTGGCATGATTATGACCAAACTGTGTATTGGTATAATCATGGCTTTTGGTGTTACAGACAAAGGCTTGTGGTAAAAGTTCTCTTTGGCTCGTAGTGCAAAGATGAACTGGCGTTTAGCATGATCATGACCAGTGGTGTTACAAATAAATATCTTTGGCCCATAGTGCAAAGATAAACTGTTGATTTGGATGTTCTATGAACTGTTGATTAGTGTTAAAGGGATAAAATATTTGTGGTGAACCTTTAACTTATAGAAGATGGTGGATATTATAATCTACTTGACTCTTCTAATGAATTGTTTGTTCCGCTGCAGTTGTTGTTGAAATACTTATAATATCTTTAAATCTCTAATTTATTACTGTTGAAGGCTAAAGATAATTTATTCTTCATTATCTTAGTTATGATATTTTTTACTGGGCTATTTGAGCTCACCCTTTTCAGTTTTGTTCCATTATTCTTCTTAGGAAATGAGAGTGTAGCTGGGACTAGATGGGGAATGGAATGATGGTCCGAGTTAGTGGCTGTCCTCATCAAGTTATAAAATAGTATAACAATAATTGTACTGAGAACTTAGAACGTGTGTTACCGTCTTTTTACGGCATTGTAATAATTTGAGTTTGGATACTGTTGTACCATATATGATATGATATTTGTATTGAACTCATAGCATGTGTATTATTGTATTTTGCACGACAGTTTAATAGTTGTAAATTAAAAAAATTGTATTTATAGTATGTATTTTGGCAACTCAAAATGGGTTGTGTTGACCTATTTTGGGGGCATCACATCGAGTGTTGGATCAGCCTAGGATACCGGCATATACGTTCCTTAAAGATATTCATTCTATTATGTTTCTCGTTATTTTGTAATTTACATCGCTTCGTAAATACTTTTGAAAGTTGTTTCTATTTTTGCATGCTCTAGTCAGCATCAACGTCCGAGAACACCTATTGGGCTATCTCACACGGGCGCTAACTTGGACGACGAGCTATTTTAGAAGGTTATGACATGGGTGTCAAAGACGTTTAGTATGAATCCGATATTCAGTCAGTATATATTATCTATCCGTGCTCGCTTGTATCAGCTTGCTTAGGACATTGCATGAGGGGTCACCACTGAGAGTACGGGTATCCTGTCAGAACAGTTCATCATGATAAGCGATGATATGGTATGGATGGTGGTTATCCTATTATTGGAGGCTTTTGGGCCGCTACTAAGTCAGCCCCTGACTATTCTTCAAGTATTTTATTCATATTAAGTCGTATATTATGCCTGTTACTTAATTATCATATAGTTATTTCTTTAATTTTCATTATGTTTATATACTAATACATTATATTTTTTTATAGTATCAACAAGGTGGCGATTCTGAGCGGGGGATGATGGCAATGATTTTTAAATATCGAAGCAGCAACGTCAACCCCGCCCGATGATCCCCCGTATAGCGATGGTAATATGAATCATCGTTTGTAGATAGTTGTATCTGTACTTAGTTTATATTGTAAATTATATTCTTACTTAGATGTAAATTGTAATTAAGATAATTTTACATTGTAAATCATTGTTGATTACAATTTTTAGTTTAACTTATGTGTATTACTGTTATCTATCATAATTCAATTTATATTTGTTATCGTTCTATACGTGTATGTTGTTGTTGGGATATGTATTTATATATTATTTGGAAGAGTTGTCATTTTGATGTGTATGTTGGTTGTTGGGATATATATGCATGTGCTATTGTTGAGAAATACTGGTTGAAAATATGTACATGTACAAATTGTAGTTTAAAATTTTGAAAATTACAAAAACAAAAAGTATATATGTAAAAAGCACTATTTTTAACGGAGTATTCGTCGAAAATAAGTTGGACCAATTTAATCACGAATTGACGTAAGGCAAGATATTTTTAACGACATATTCCATATTTAACCCCAGCAGTTGGTGCAGTGGTTCAAATGAGGCCCTGGGACGAGCCGTAGACTCGGACGTTCTGGGATCGAATACCACCAGTAATAATTTGTCAAGGCCAGAAATATTTCATGGGGCTACGGGGACGCGAGCGCAAGCCCGTATGAAAAACCTGACCCGGGGTGGGGAGACTTAGTCCGACTGCGGTTGGAAAACTCCACATTATCAAAAAAAAATCCATATTCGGTCAAATATATATTCTATCGGAATTAAAGTATTTCCAACGAAAATTCTATCGAAAATAATTCTGTCGGAAATAGTTAATTCTAACAGATTTTTTGATGGAATTATTTCTTGTCATTCAACTGAGTTTATGACGGAATAAGACTATATCCAATAGAATATTCCATCGAAAATAACATTTTTTTCTTATAGTGTTCAATATATTCATAAAAAATAGAACTATCTCGACTTATTTGTCCGATGTTACATAAACAAGAAACAAATGGCTGAAAGAAGAGGTACGATACAACAGTATACTAAACGAAAATTAATCTCACTCACTCCCTCGGAAGGAAGCCTACTCCGCGGAATTGAGTCTAACAAGACATATGGGGGGAGGGGGGACATGCCAGTCCCCTGGAACCTCCGCTTGGATTGATTAAAATTAAATACATTTGAGTGAATTGTCAATTTTACTAGTGAATTAAGCATCACAATTCACATATTCATAACAAATATTTATTATGATACTAAGATAAATATCTCTATGTACAACCATAAAAAAATGACATTTTATGTGGGAAAAAAATTGTGATATCCACAGTTAATAATAGCATAAGGGCTAAATAATTTAAATCAGAATCGTCCATTCTCTTACAAACAAACAAATGATCATAAATGTGTTTAATCGCGAAGTAACATAGCAAACATTTACTATAAATCACTCTCCATATACAAAAATCAAGTTAGTTTTTCAAATTAGGAAACTTTTTTCCCCTCTTAAATTAGGAAACTTATTATAAATATTTTCAAAATATAATAACTTCAATGAATTTCTAATTGGTATTTTAATTTTGTGTTAATTTCCGTCATAAATGTCCAAAAAAGCTTTTTATTTTTTATTTTTATTGGTCATAGAATTTGTCCTTTTATTTTGGGCTTGGGTGTTGAGTTTTGAGGGTGCGTACTACGCCCACCGTATGAACCAAGTCCGTGTCCATTTCAATTGTCCGCGTCTCTACATATGTACGTGCGTAGCTGCTCTCCTCTCTTCCGGAAAGAATCCCCTCTCTCTCCTCCATTTCTTTTTCTCTCTCTTCTTTTTCTCTCTCTTCTTTTTCATTTAATAAGCGGCCTATAGATAGAGATAGGCACGAATGTTTCACAAAAAAGCCAATTCCAAAACACCACAGAGATATATACTACTACTCTTGAGTTCACTTTTTCTCTCTTTCACAGCTATTATTATGCTAATAACCCAAGAACAAAGGCAAGTATATAATCGAATTCAACCCCCCCTTAATTGATTCTCTACTTTTTCTTCAATTTCGGTTATTGGGTAGAATCCCAATTAGTTTGACATGGAACCTTTGGCTCTTGACGATATAATCAAGCGATTGCTTGAAGTTAGAGGCAGACCAGGGAAGCAAGTGCAGCTATCCGAGTCCGAGATCAGACAGCTTTGTCTTCAGTCCAAGGATGTGTTCTTGCAACAGCCCAATCTCTTGGAGCTTGAGGCACCCATTAAGATCTGTGGTATATAGTCCTGAAATTTCTTATGCTTACTGTTTATATGAAATGGGTTTGTTTGAATTGTTTTTTATTATGGTTAATTTTTATTATGGTTAATTTGGTTGGTTTGATTATTTTTGTGGGTTTTATTTAGTCTGTTATTGTAGTGGGTTTTCTTTAACCTGTTAGTGTAGTGCGGTTGTGAAAATTGAAGTGGGGTTTTGTTTGATTGGTGGTGACTTGAACTGGGTTGAAACTTTTATTTTGGCCATGTAACTGTCACTGTATGCAGGGGCGGATTTTGGTCTTACAGAGGATTTGGCGGGGTTTCGAGCCATTTTTTTTTAATAATTTTGTGTTTTACGGACATTTGCATATGTAAAATATGTATTTGGTTACAATATTGTTAATATAACAAGTAATAATATTATATATATATATAATAAGTCAACAACCCATTTGAGATCAATTATTTTATGCAATGTACATATAATTCTATAATATACAATAAATAAATATTCATAAATCGTTACCTAAAAAAAAGAAATTTCAAAATAAATAATCAACGTATGGATAAAAGATATTAAGAATCATTAAACTAAATTTTACTGAAAACATAATCAACGCATGAACTTGTTTTCTTTTAATACATCGAGTTTAACTTTTAATACATATGCTACTGCTTTACTTTGTACTTTGTAGAATTAGATTAGCATGAACTTGTTTTCTTTTAATACATCGAGTTTAACTTTTTTATTAATCTGCCCCATTTATAAATTCTGCCCTATTCCTATACCTTAAAAAAAAAAAAATTACCCATGGGATAAAAAACCCTATGCTGCCCTTCAAATGGATCCGCCCTGACTGTATGGTAGGGGTATTAATTGTAGTTGATATGATAAGAATTCAACACGAGTAAATGAAATTGACACGTGGAAAATCATGGGATGGATATCGGTTTAATTGATTCCCTGAAAGGAATTCTATTATTACTTAAATTTCAAACAATATAATAAGTTGTTGGCTGAAGTTAGAATCCGTATCTCCTCATAGAGAAGTTAAAATATATATCTCCTCATAGAGTTGATCTTTGGTATTAGACAAATTACATAGTTTGACTTGCTTTGTGTGCCTGTATTATTTCCATTTATGGGTTTAATTGCATTTTATGAAATAATTGTGTTTAACTTTAAACTATTTTTTTTTCCCATGTGGGTTATGACATTGTAATGTTGTGCGGTTGAATTTGCACCTGTTGCTTTTCTTGTAGATAGCCTGTTTTTTACATGATCTTTGTAGGAATGGGTATGTTCTGAATTATTTTCATAATGCCTGGTGAGTAGAAGAAGTATGAATTACGTCATGTTCATCTATTTCTTGGTAGGTTTTGTTGGTCATGTTCATCTACTTTTTTTTATTGAATTATTTTGGGTGGGATAAGTATTAATGCATATTATGGTATCAAAGGATGGAATTGCTGGATACATTATCTGCGGTGTGTGAAAAAGCAGGTACTGTTAACAAAATGTGTAGTTCTCTGGAAAAATCTAGCGTTTTTCATGGCTAAAGAACAAGCTCCTATTGTCCTCAAAAAATACAGTATACTCTACATAGGGTCTGCCCCCAAAAGGCTTCTTCCTAAAGCTTTGTGTGCACTCACTCCAACAGAATATCAAATCGTTGATGCCCTCGGCATAACCTCTACAACTCCCTAAACTAGAAAAATCAAGGTTCTAAAAGGCGCTAGGCGGGAGGCGGGCGGCCGGAGGGGGCCTAGGCGGGATTTTTATTTTAAGTCAATTTTAATATTTTATCTTACATTTATCCAAACAAAACAATAATATAAAGCAAAACAATCTATAATAAAGTTAATCTTTGCCTTTGCTTAAAGTTCAAACACATATCCATATTGTCAATGTCAAAGTTTAAATACAAACATGCAATTGTTCAAAATTTAAACACAAACAAATAATCAAAAAATACAAACTAATAGTCCTCATCTCCATATCCCTCTATATCTTAACTCTTCTTCTCCATATCCTTCCAAGATAATGTCCCCATCGGACTCACACTCATACTCCTTCAAGATAATGACCCACGACGTTATTTTGTAGCTTAGTTATTAAAATAAAAATAAAAAAGAAAAAAATAATTGTAGCCCTAATTTCTCCGCCTAGGCCACGCTTAGGGGCCTAATTTCTCCGCCTTACCCGCCTAGGCCTACCTAATCTCTTAGAGTGATTTTTTTGCCGCCTTGGGCCTAGGCGAGGAGTCAGAGGGGGCCTAGCGCCTAAGCGGGTCATAGGCGGGGATTTTTAGAACACTGAGAAAAATGATTTACAAAATGATTTCTTGTTGTCACTTTTTTCACATCCTTGGTAATCGGTAGTGAGTTACTACGCTGATTGTTAACGAATAATGGGTCAAAAGTTTTCTAGGGTGGGTTTCCATTAAAAGTGACCACTTTAAAGTGTGCCACTAGTTCTTACCTATACAACAGAGAAGCTCTATTGTCCCCAAGCTTGTTGTAAAAGGACCTCGACCATTCTGAACTAACTATTTCTAGAGAACCTTCACCTCTTTTTATACTGCACCACACCTTGCATTATTATAGTAACATACATGTTTTAAAGGTATAATTGTTCGTGGACATTAATTCCCGATCTTGTACTTCTCTGAAAAGCTGGGGTGTGCCACTAGATCAATAGGGTACAAACATTACCTGATGCTTCAAGTTGATGTCCATCTTATAAATAAATTCTATCGACTTTTTACCTGTTTGTTAGATTAGCAATTCTAGTTAGAGGCAGATACTGTTGTGGATTATATATTGAAGTCTGCTCCAAGAGAATAAGATACCTCCAATAAACTTCAATTTATCTGAGTTTGCCAAGGCGAAGGATCAATATTTAGGCGTTCCTGTTTGATCTTATTTGATGACTTAAAACTTTTGGATGTGGTTTTTTGAGTTATTACATAAATGTTAAATCTATAGGGATCTCTCTGATGTAAAAGTGGGTTCGTTTATACCATAGGCTGATAATAAAAGTCTTGTACCCTTGTCTTTAGTGTAACTTGTTTTTTTACAATGTAGATAACACCAGCATAAGGTTTTTCCCCAGTGACAGTTTGGGTTAGTAGTACATAAATCGATAGGGATCTCGGTTGATGTAAAAGTGGGTTTGTTTATACCATAGGCTGATAATAAAGTCTTGTACTCTTATTTAGTGTAACTTCTTTGTTACAAAGTACATAATACCAGCAACAGGTTTTTCCCTGGTAACAGTTTTTGATTTGTGGACTGAGCAAAGCCACACGTTTCTACCAGGAAATAAGTTTTTGGTATCATGTTACCTTAAAAATTTTATGCCATTCTTTGAATATAATTTATCAATATACCTGAACATTAATCAAATATGTCTAAAGCCCCATTTTTATGTCTAAATGGTTGAATTTTTACTTTGCCTGTCCATAAAAATGTTTGGTGGAAGGAAGAAAGACCTTTGTACAATGATTTTTGGACTTTAAGAAGACACAATACATATGATAGTCTTATGGAGTATAGTGATGGTAAGGAAGGTATCCAAAAACATTGTGGTGTGATGTAGTACTTGTAACAAATAACTCAGTATTAGAACGTTTTGAGTAGGGAACACAGTTTATTTGGGTGGGAATTTAGCTGATTTCTTTCGCTTTTGTCCTGGAAGATGTATTTAATCTATATTCAAGAGGTTGCATTTTGATGTATGCTAGTTTATGTTACTGTTTAATTGATGAACATGGATCTGTAATTCTTATGGTATAACCTTGAGATACATTAAAAAGTAGTATAAATGGCTATTGGTAAGTTTAAGAGTTGAAATGGGATAATTGGTACTTGCTAGTGAATGATTTGATTCGGATTCGGGATTTGACCCGAGTTTTTACTATTTTCCCTCCCAATGCTCTCTATAGTGCACTATTTGAGTTGATCCCAAACCCATCTATTTGGGGGGGGGGCAGGTCAGATTTTGTGTTACAGCAATCCATCATGTGTCCGGGATCTCGTGTATGGTATAAATCGTCAATAACTTCTGTAGTTCATGAAGTGGAAAGTGTCAAAATGCACAATATTATTTGATCATGCCTGGAATGGATTTATTATTACATCTATCTGAATCAACCTAAAACTCCATTTTGCCTACTTTTTTTCAATATCATAGAATTGTTGTGGTTTGCATCTCTGTGTAGATCTTATATTTTTCCTTAGATTACAACATCAAAGTTATTAAGATGATGAAATTTCTAGTCTCCAATCAAATATACATGATTGCTCAAATTTACTTTTGCTAGCACCTCTTAGTGTCATCACTACATAATATCTAATGTATGGGAACTTAAGTTTCTTCCTTTCACTTTTAATTGTATTTTTCTTTGTTGAATTGTTCAAACCACAACTTTTTGGTGTTTTGGACTGAAAGCACTTTTTAAAACGCAGGCTGCATTTATTTTATTCATTTATTCTTTCAGACAAGCTCTGCAGTGATTTAGTATTGAACTATTGAAAATATATGTTAGTGACATGCATTTTAAATTGAACAAGATATATTTTGGTAATTTCCCAATGAACAACCAGCTTGTTTTGTATTTTCTTTTGATTGTTTGAGATTTAAACTTTGTTGCACAACTGCTTCCATAAGCTGTTTAGTCATTCTCTTTCTCTCCCCTCCCCTCCCCCATACACCCCCCCCCCTCTTCCCCCTTCTCAAAAGTGTAAAATGATTCTGAAATCATTTTAATATATTTTTCTTTTAAATTCAGGAGATATTCATGGTCAGTATTCTGATCTACTGAGGCTTTTCGAATATGGAGGCTTACCTCCTAAATCCAATTACTTATTTTTGGGGGATTACGTAGATCGTGGGAAGCAAAGTCTGGAAACAATATGCCTTCTCCTTGCATTTAAGATAAAGTATCCAGAGAATTTTTTCCTTTTAAGGGGCAACCATGAATGTGCTTCTGTTAACCGCATATATGGATTCTATGATGAGTGTAAGCGAAGGTTCAATGTGAGGCTCTGGAAAGTATTTACAGATTGTTTTAACTGCCTACCTGTGGCAGCTCTCATCGATGAAAAGATATTATGTATGCATGGGGGTCTTTCTCCTGACTTGAATGATTTAGATCAAATCAGGAATTTAAAACGCCCAACTGATGTTCCGGAAACAGGTCTACTTTGTGATCTACTGTGGTCAGATCCTAGTAAAGATGTTAAAGGGTGGGGAATGAATGATAGGGGAGTTTCGTATACCTTTGGCGCCGATAAGGTGACTGAGTTTCTTCAGAAACTGGATCTTGACCTGATTTGTCGTGCTCACCAGGTCAAAATGTCCTCTTTTTTTATTATTATAATTATTTTTTTTCAGAATGTCAATGCCTCAAGTTAATTCATTATTTGCAGGTTGTGGAAGATGGATACGAGTTTTTTGCTGATAGACAACTTGTAACCATATTTTCAGCCCCTAATTATTGTGGAGAATTTGATAATGCTGGTGCCATGATGAGTGTGGATGAGACATTGATGTGCTCCTTCCAAATATTAAAGCCTGCAGAAAAGAAGCCAAAGTTTGGGTTCGGGAGCACAACTACAGCTAAGCAAGGAAGCCCTTTCACAAAAAACAAGGTATTCTATTCTCCAAAGTAACTGTTTCTAAAAAGGTTAACTGGATGTTAAACTGGAATGTCTTTGTTCTTTTTCTGCTTCATCTAAAATCTCAGGAAGAAGAGATACGAAATAAGAGCTTTTTTACAGAAAGAGTTAAACCTAGAGCTTTTTGTGAACGCAAGGAGAGGCTTCAAATAGCTAATGCAGGAATAACATCTATGCATCTCGTATGATTATTCATGAGGACTTGCCAACCTCTGAATCTAGATAAAAACCTGTGTGAAATATGGACTGTGATGCAAGTAGAATGGAAAATTTTAGACGAGTATAGCAAACTTATGCATTAGGTTGAGAAGCACATATTTAATCTTTATCAAGAACATGTGTCCCTTGCAGAATATCTTAGAATCTTCCAACTTGATTGTGACATTCAGTTTCAGAATTTGTTTAGTTTCAAACCAGTCATGTTTCTGCTCTATGTTACATGAACTCAGTTGCATGCATTACACCATTTGTCTTTTAGTCACGTGCAATGTTAATTATTCCTACCCGACTGTACAAATACAGTTGTTTTCACTCACTTATTTTAGAATGTAATCCGTATCATGCGGTCTTAAATTCCAACATCTTATGGAAGCACAACTCTCTTTTCTCTACATGCTTCAACATTCTAACAGAAGGCATGTTTAACCCATGTCTTCCTTGCCCAGTGGCAAAGGTGAGGTGTTGGCCTTGCTGGGCAATGGGTGGTTAATGATAATTGATATCAATGTTTTGTTTAAGAAAATAAATTGTATAATCTTGATGGCTTTTCAGTGGTAGTACTTGCACTTATTTCCAGTCATTCCTCGGAGCGAAGATATGATGAATGTGTTCATTTATTTCGAGACCTGTGGAAGATGTTGTCCTGAATCTGTGGTACATAGGGAGGTACATGGCAAAGGACTCGAGGCCTCTTTGTACGAGAGGGTCAAATCATTGGAAGCACTCTTCAGCAAAATAGAAAATATAGAGTACGAGGGTTGTAATAACATTTTTTTTTTTTTCCTTTTGCAATGTAAAAAACAAATTGCTTTGGCAGTGGATAAGGATCCTACTTCAACAAGAGAATTGCTGGGTTTTTTTATAGGAAAAAAAACATGGAACGATGTTGGAGCAGGTGAAGACATCATTGGGAAATTTTAAGCTGTTGGAGGTTTCTTTGCATTTGAGATGAGTTTTATGTGATCATTGTTTCTGTGAGTTCTAATGTTTCTCTCCGTTGCCCATGACTTTCCTATTTGGTTGGTTTCCTTGCAATTGAGAATAATCTACATAATATGTTCTGATATCATGTTAGAAATATTTAACTTAAAATTAATGGTAACATCGTGTTAAAATATTTAACTTTAAATTAATGGGTTAAATTTAGTTTTGCCGATTTACATTTGTATTATTAAATTATTATTATTTTCAATTGACTTATTGAACTACTTTTTTTCTTAATAAAACGTTTTAAGTTCCATCCAAAGCAGCTGGCTTTTAACGGCAAAAAATAAAAAAATTAATTTTATTCCATTATCCATGTGGCCCTTACAGATTCGTCTATATGGCTGTCAAGGTGGAATTACTATCTATAAAGACAAAAAAAATAAAAATATGCTAAAAAAGTAATAATCTTTTAACTTTTTTTTAGTATATTGCAAAGTTAAAAAAAAAAAAAAAAAGTTTATAAAAATTAAAACATATTGAACAATGAAAAGATTAAAACACAAATCAAACCATTCAAACAGCCTCTTCCCAATTTCTGTTAAAACTCCGATCTTTGCAAATCCCAGTCCTGGCCATCACCACCACCCCAGTCACCTCCACCGGCCTCGTCACCGCCTCTACCCTCGTCATCACCAGCACCACTGGCAAACCCATCGCCAATTAAGCTCAGCTACAACCATCTTCAACCACAGATCTGCAACACCAGCGTCAAATATATCTGACCGTTCACAACCGTCAGCCACCATTGTCATCCACATTGACCATCATAGATTTGTCACACGCACAATTGGTACCATATTTTCCGATCTACATCTACGTCATTTAATTGATTCGGATGTTCAAAAAATTAGAAAGTGAGAGTCATTGAAATGATTAAGATGTTCAGCTTTGCGTTTCAAAGGATTAAAATGTTCAACTATCCCTCTCCATATATAATCACTGGTGGCAACTCAATGGGTGATTCACGGCTAACTTTCCCATTTGAGCATGAGCAAGAGATAAATTGAAAAACAAATTGCAGTTGGAGAAGGATGACATGACCTTTTTTTTCTTCTTTTTTTTTTAATTAATTAATTTAACTTTTGTTATGTTTTAGTCTAATTTATATTTTGTTTAGTAATTTAATTTAATTTAATTCTTCAACTAAGCTTCTCTCTCCTACACGTAGATTAGTCGTTAAAATTTTAATAGAGTTTGACAATTTTTAAATTTTTGTAAAAAAATTACAGCTTAATGAGTTGACAAAATTACAGCTTAATGAGTTGATCGGAAAAAAAAAAATCATTTTAATGAGACAAAATATAAATCGAGATTCAATTCAACGGGGAAAAAGTAATTTTACCCTAAAATGTGAAGTGATCTCTTCAAGTTATTTATAAAGTGTTCATTTGATGTGAGATTTTGAATCTCAACATAGACAAAAATATATTTGCTCCATCCTAAAATAAAACAAATTTCTTTCTACGTCGTTTACATTTAATATTTTCTCGCAATAATTCAAAGCGCAAACAGAAGAAGCTTTACAAAGATTTACAATTTCATGAAGTTGTGGTCCTAAAATTATATGTTCATTATTCTGGCGTGGGAAATAGGGAGCTTGACTTGAAGCCTGCAAGGAAGGAATTAAGTTCATCATCTCTATTTAAATTTATGTGAAAGTTTGGTACATTCAACTTTTGACATTTGATTCTTGTGATCTTATATACAGTCAAACTGCATTACGACAGTAAATGAAAAGTGATCAAAGAATTTAATTCTTTCTTTCCTCTTTTTCACAACTAAAATTGGGGAATTTAACATAAAATTTATCGTATCGTTTCTTTGCAATTTAGGTTAATTTTGTTTGCACATACTACTGCAGAAATCTATTCTCTTGTCTAATTTTTTAGTAAGTTTTATCTTTATGTCCTTTATCTAATCTATTTTCTCTCTTCACTCTTTCTTCTTTAGTCAAGAACCTTAGCCTTCACTTCAGATTTAGGATGGCTCTCTTTTTGAAAATACTCTTTCGTAAATCTCTTTTATTTTGATCTAATAAATTATTCTCTTTTCTTGTGGAGTTTGTTTTTCCCGTGGGGAGAGTTCATTACCATCTGTTGAGATATTTTGCTTTCTTAATTTGTTTGAGAGATTTTATTTTCTTCATTAGATATTTTTTTTTTCATTCGTGAGACTTTTTCGGTGCATGATTGTTGAAGAGATTGTTCAGATTTGAATATGGCTAACGGTCTGTTCTTCAGTTGCCCACGCTAAAAAAGGGTCCAGATTTACATATTTTATTATTATTTTTGAGATATAAATGTATTTCAGAAGTTTTTAGTGTCCAGCGTTGTTATTACGATTAATAATTTTCTCTAATTATTTGTTATTTTGTTTAAAAGAATTTCTATTTCAATCATTTTAATATATTAATATATTTCAGTTTTTTGAATTGTTTGATAAAAAAAAAAGATTTTTGTTTGAAAAATTACTATTTCAGCCATTTTAATATATTAATATATTTCAGTTTTTAGGATTATGTGATAAAAAGGTAAGTCTTATCTTTTATTTCACACCAAAATATGACTTGGAATTATTTACTCGTAGGATAAAAAAAATATTCCAAAAAAATCCCATCTAATAGCACCCCCTCATCCCCTACTGGTATATTATATAATCTTTATTAAAGGAAATTTTGGGATTATAGAGAGAGAGATAAAATATTGGTTCTAAATTTCTATATTGAACACGTAATACATAGAACGTCAATTTCTTAAATTATGATGGAAGTTTCGAGTGGCCTCGACTAGTTGAGCAGGATATTATTTTGGTTCTTTCGGTAGGTTGTGCGTGTGTATGCTTATGTTATGTTTGGATTGAAATACGGAATAGAATGATTTTAAGGTATTTTAAGTGTATATTTGGTTGTTGTTTGTTGGTGGTGGTATTGTTATTATATAATGGCAAAATTATCATATATATCTATTCCATTGGAATGTATTTTATTTTACCTTATTCACATGGAATAAAAAAAACAAATGGATGAAATGAATTTTCATTCCATTGGAATGATTTATCCTTTAAAATGATTATCAAATATACTATTTTTATTTTATTCCTTTATTTATTCTATTCCCTCAATCCAAACGTAGCATTAGATCTTAAAACACGACCAACCATTTTTTCCGTGTCACAAACAACTTTCTAAGTCTCTCCTTATCTTCATCCACCAATTTAGGTGTGTTTTTAAATACATATACAAAACAGTGTTGTACAGTCTCTACAACACTGTTTTGTATATGTATCCAAAAACACAACTGAATCACTTTTTTTTATAAAAAATTTTGTTCCAATAAATCATATAAATTATTTGGGAGTCAAAACCAAAAAAAAAAAAAAATCCGGCCGGTCGCTAAAATGTCCCCAGGCGCCGGTCGCCGTAGAAGGACTGTTTCACATATTTATACTTTTACCTCCCATTGAGGGTCAAAAAATAAATAGGTAAAATTCAAATACACTCATGTCCAATTTTCATGTCACATAGAGTTTTTGAAAAGAAATTAAAAGACAATTCTCTCTTATTTTCTCTATTTTTTTGTTATATATAAAATTATAATCTTTTAAACGGTAATTATTAGATTAGCGGTGCGTTTCACCCAAATAACACTAATAATATGATATTCTTTTGAAAGATGATCTTATTTTGAGTACTATTATACTTACAAAAAACTCTTATAAAAATTAGTTTATAAAATGATATGTCAAGTTTAATTAATGGATAATTGACCATACATGAGTGAATCTAGGAATTATAACCTATCAAAATCATACACATTATTATGTATTTTTTATAACAATTCTTTAATTACCGTATTATTATTATTATTATTTTTAATACATTTAAAGAGAAAAAGGAAGGCGGTGACTTGGTACGTAATATGTATCTCTCCTTCCGTAATTCATAGTTTAGTACATCCACAAATAAGTGGTAGAGTAGATTTTGGACAATTTAGCCTAATGTGTATTTTAGGTCGGTTCAATCTTATGCCGAAAGTTTAAACCCACAAAATAGATATCGATGGTCAATCAAATTAATTCAATTTAGATCCTCTCTTGAATTGTTATACATAGTTTTAGTACAAATTTTTTTTAAAAAATAAAATAAAATTACTGTAATATGAAAAATATTAGACCCCCAGATGCCACGTGGAAGAATCAGAGCCGTCGGATGAGGATCAAAGTTTCTCACGTGTGTACGTAGACTATATATACTAAACAGAAAAGAGAAAGGAAAGAGGAGAATAGGAAGGAGTTAAATACGTAACCAACTTCTCCAATTCCCTCCAATCCCATTATATTAGTATATATATATCACTCTTCTCTCATCAAAAACTCTCTGTGAGACTAATGTTGAACAACTTTTGAGGTGAGATATTTTGATCCATAACTCTTTATTACTCTACTTTTGTTTATCTTATATATTATTTTTTTGTGAAGAGAAGTATGTATGTGTATTATTAATGTTTAGAATTTTGGAAGAAGTGAAATGGCTAAGCTTTATTATTTTAAAGTATGATGTAGATGAAAGGGTGTCTATTCTCTTGAAGTAAACAAAAAAAAAAACAGAAAGTTTAGGAAAAAAATTGCTTTTTGATTTTTAAATTCAACATGGATTAAAATTAAAGTATTCTTGAAATTGAATATTGAGTATCTTGATATAAATTCAGCTATTTATTTCTTTCAATAGTCTTTGAAGAAAAAACTTTACGAATTCACAAAGTAGGGTAAAGACCGACAAAATAATCACAATATATTGGTAAGTTTGAATAGCATGAAGTTAATTATAAAATAATCCGAAACACCTTTTAAATATTAAACAATAAACTGAAAATTCTAATTACGAAAAAGAATGTCAAATTATGAAAAATTCAAATATGTTCAGAAATTAGTAAAAACTTTGAAAGGCTCAAACAACATATGTCATAATCAAATGCAACTAGTCTTGTAATTTTTGGAAGGAATTTTGTTTTGATATACTATGGTCCCATAACTCCCCATGGATCAAAGATTATACTAAAGAAAAAAATAGAGAGAAATTAGTTCTTGATGTGATTTCTTGACTTTATTCGGCTTCTGGCTTTCTGTGCTTTGTTGAAATATCTTCCCCTTTTGTTTGCTGATATTTTTTGTTGCTTGCATGGCGCTTTTAGCTTTTTTACCATCTTTTGTACTTTTGATGAATTTACGAGCTGTTCTTCGACCTTTTCACTAAAGAATTACTAGCAGAACAGGGGAAGCAAAACAGAGCAATTTGATGCTGATCTAGCCATAATATTTTAGTTTTTCTTAAGAAATTTTTGTCATGTTCATATTTGCATAATTGCATGTACGTACATGCGTATATATATATTAAAGAATCGCTAAAATCATAAAATCTCAATGAATCTATTTTCTTGAAATTTCAACAGTTGTTATATTATATGGCCAAGAAACATTACCTATTAAATCTCTGGAATAACTGGCATCCTTTTCTCTTATTCCAATTTCCAGTGTTTCTTACTTCCTAGCACCATAAAAAACATTGCATATTCCCCCAATATATTTGTATTTTGTTACGTATAATGATTTTTACTTCCGATAAATTTTAAACAAAAATAAAATTTGGGATTTTAGTAGCTAACAATTACGTGCTTTTGTACTATGTTTTCAGGAGTGAAAAGGTTTTGAGTAGAGTTGGTCATGGCCAAAGAACAACTCCAAGTGCTTAATGCACTTGATGTGGCCAAAACACAATGGTATCACTTCACTGCAATAGTTATTGCTGGAATGGGATTCTTCACTGATGCATATGATTTGTTCTGCATTTCTCTTGTCACTAAATTGCTCGGCCGCATATATTACCACCAAGATGGCTATCCAAAACCAGGAACACTGCCTCCAAATGTCTCGGCCGCAGTGAATGGCGTAGCGTTTTGTGGGACCCTAGCCGGCCAACTCTTCTTCGGGTGGCTTGGTGACAAAATGGGGCGAAAACGAGTCTATGGCATGACACTTATGCTCATGGTCATTTGCTCAATAGCCTCTGGCCTATCCTTCGGCAAAAACCCAAAATCTGTCATGACCACACTTTGCTTCTTTCGCTTCTGGCTAGGTTTTGGGATAGGTGGCGACTACCCTCTTTCAGCCACCATTATGTCCGAATACGCCAACAAAAAGACACGTGGAGCCTTCATAGCAGCGGTCTTTGCTATGCAGGGATTCGGAATTATGGCTGGTGGGGTGTTTGCAATCATTGTTTCCACGGCTTTTAAGGCCAAGTATCCCGCACCAGCATATGAAGATAATGCTTTGGGCTCTGTTGTCCCACAAGCTGATTACCTTTGGCGCATAATACTCATGTTCGGTGCTATTCCTGCTGCCTTGACTTACTACTGGCGCATGAAAATGCCAGAAACTGCAAGGTACACTGCCTTAGTGGCCAAAAATGCCAAACAAGCCGCTGCAGATATGTCCAAAGTCTTACAAGTGGATATAGAAGCAGAACAAGCAATTGAGAAGATAGCTCATGAGCCAAAGAATGAATTTGGTTTGTTTTCTAAAAAGTTTCTTCGTCTCCATGGTTTACATTTATTCGGAACTACTAGTACATGGTTCTTGTTGGACATCGCGTTTTACAGCCAGAACCTTTTCCAAAAGGACATTTTTAGTACGATCGGATGGCTTCCTCCAGCCAAAAGTATGAATGCAATACAAGAAGTTCACAAAATTGCAAGAGCTCAAACACTTATTGCACTATGCAGTACAGTTCCTGGCTACTGGTTTACCGTGGCGTTTATTGATAAAATGGGAAGATTTGCAATTCAAATAATGGGATTCTTCTTCATGACTGTATTCCTGTTTGCTTTGGCTATTCCATATGATCACTGGACTCATAAGGAGAACAGAATTGGTTTTGTGGTAATGTACTCGCTAACTTTTTTCTTTTCGAATTTTGGTCCAAATGCCACCACATTTGTTGTTCCGGCTGAGATTTTCCCAGCAAGGCTGCGTTCAACGTGTCATGGTATATCTGCTGCAGCCGGGAAGGCTGGAGCAATGGTAGGGGCATTCGGGTTTTTATATGCAGCTCAGAGCCAGGACAGGACAAAGACGGATAAAGGGTATCCACCCGGTATTGGGGTGAAGAATTCACTGATAGTTCTTGGTGTTATCAGCTTGCTTGGTATGCTGTTTACATTCTTTGTGCCCGAATCGAAGGGAAAATCATTGGAGGAAATGTCACAGGAAAATGAGGGAGACATGGGAATGGAAACAAGGCCTCAGGATAGTAATGATATTAGGACAGTTCCGGTTTAATTAGGTTGTAGTATATATTTATGCTACTGGGGTACTTAAGTCGAGTCCCTATAGGTTCTTGAGCTTACTTTTTAAGATGAAATAAGCACTTGTACTTTGTGATTAATAGCGTAGTCTTTTGGATAGTAATATAAGCTGTGTTTTTTTTACTTTTTGAGAAATCAGAAGTTAAAACAGATATTTACATATATATAGTAGCTTCTTCTTATTCTCTACTTTGACAAGGGAACTTAATTTTGTTGTTATTAGCAAATTGATCACTAGGTTCTCCAACATAGAAAATAGTTGGTTTATTGAATTGTTGTAAATTGTGCATTAAACTAATCATAATATACATAAAGAATAAGTAAAAGTCAAATTGGGAATTAATATTCTTATGAACATGCTTAGAGCGAAAGTAGATGAATAAACATTTTAACAACAAACATCTAAATGCCCATCAGAAATGGATGGGACACTACTAATCCAAATAAAACGTATAAGATTGCATCCATTGAGTATTTTCTAGTCATGAACAGGTAAATAATCACTTTTAAATCTGAATCCCTCACTTCATGAAAGAATTACATTAACTGAAACAGAAACATCCCATATAAAACATGAAGACACATGCATAATTGGCTCATGCCTTTACCCTAATTGACATATTAGAAGTCTGTCATTTGTCAAGGGAGACGAGAAACAACAAATTACAAGTTCTAAGCAAGAGAACAGATTTACAAGAACACATATCTAAGTTAAGAAAAGCATGGTAGCATAACTATACAGCATTTATTTACTGGATGATCCTCTTCTCTTTATAAATACACGATTGCAAGGGAGTTCATAGACAATACACCATCATGCTCCCGTATATCCATCACCCAAAAAAAAAAGAAAAAGAAAAAGAAAAAAAAGACGCAGAGATCATTGTCCCAGAAATCTGATATAGAGGTACACAGCTAAAGGAGATCATAAGGAACAGGAAAATTTTGAAGGAGCAAATACAACTCATTAACACTTACTCTATTCATATTAATTGTTAGTGCACATTAAACGACCAATAGAAGCTGAAGATTCTATAACAGAAAACCTACCGAGCAAGTTTTTGATAATTATAGTTGGAGAAATAATGAGCTCTAATGGCACATCACTTACCCTCCTTGGTTGAACTTTTCTCTATATCTATCTCTACTTGGCATGGCTGCTTCAGGTCAGAAGATGCGAAACAGGATTGGGGAACAGAAAAAGAACTCATGCTACAAGTGTTCTGCTTTTTCGCCGAAGAGGATACAGCCGTAGAGCACAAGTCGTCGTCCACTTTTGATGTCTCACTTTCACTGTTGTCATTATGCAAGTTCTTTTGAAATCGTCCTTCCTCTTTGACAGACATTAATCTCTTCCGATTAGACAAGCCATTCTTGAAATTTTGAATTGAGGGCACCTGCTGGTCATGAGATGAAGTAGCAGGGCAAGGAGCCTTCTCCTTTAGAATAACCTTTGGAATGGCTGAATTATCAATATATTCAGAGTTATCACAAACAACTTCATCTGTCCCATCCGATTTCTCTGCTCTTGCAGCTGCTTCTCTTCCCCGCATGGTTATTATAGCCTCAGTTAAGCGATCCCTTGCCAAATCAATGTCAATAATAGGTTTTGGATAGTTAACTCCCAATTCCACCCCTGCAGCTTTGAGCACAGTAAGAGGTGCATCCCAAGGATGATGGATCCACTCGGTGGGCATTCTTGCTAGCTCAGGTAGCCATTGCATCACATATTCACCCTCTGGGTCAAAGTTAAATCCCTGAAGCTGAATCATAATTGGGGGATACAAAATCAGAGGTATCAACTGAAAGCGCCATATGATCAGTCAATTAGTAAGGTATAACAAAGCCATCATGAAGCAACTTTTTTTATTCAAATTCTCTTTTTGCTATTTTCAGTAAACTTATTTGCTTAAAGTTTGTCACTGAAAGAAAAAAGGAGAAAAAGAAATCAACAGGAAAGTACTTGCAGAAAGTTTCACCAAACAGTAAGTTACAAAGATCAATTTTGTTAGCATGTGGTTAGATCTCCTTATGTTTCTTAAGGGCATGAGCCTCATATCCACATACATGCTGAGTTTGAGGTGATGTTACCATATTCAAAGAATATACGTAATTAAATATATATACTCTAAAATGTCAAAACATGTCAGTTTACAATTATTTCGTTCTAATTATAGATTTAGAATGGAAGAAAACACAACGGTTACAACTTCACAAATCACAATATGTGCAAACGCTGTTTTACTTGGGTTATATTGGCCTTGAAGATAGGTCAATAACAAATTGAAAACTTTTATTTCTTAGTAGCTACATAATTGCGAAACTTCGTCTGGTATATTTTGATACTTTCCAATTTGAAAATATTCAGGTTTTAAGGATATAAAAATTTCAGTTCTTTCAGCAATAGGGTACAATGTAAATTATTTTACAATAGATACTGCAAAAAGTTTATAAAACATGGAACCACGACACACCTGTGGATTATCTAGACGCTCAAGCTCGTGTCCATCTGGCAAGCTACCTGATATGTACTGCCAACCAAGGATATCACTTTCCAAATCGGCATCCAGAAGTGTATCCCAAAAGTACTTCATCCCCCATTGCCACGGAAGAAGCAGAACTTTCACAAAGAAACTAGAAACAATCACTCTAATCCTATTGTGCATCCACCCAGTTGCCCAAAGCTCTCTCATTCCTGCATCAACCAATGGATAACCAGTCCGACCTTGTCTCCAAGCCTTAAAATAGGCCTGATCCGCATGCCAGGGGAAAAACTTCAGGTTGCTCAACAATGATCTTTCATGAGTAAATGGGAAGTTAAAACAAATGTATCGTGAATATTCTCTAAACCCAATAGCCCTAAGAAACAGTGTGATACTCTCTTCTCCAACAGAGCTTCCTTCTTTTGCCCACACTATCTGCTTCATACGCACACAGTGGAATACTCTCCTCACACTTAATTCCCCGAAATGAAGATATGGGGACAAGAGCGATGTCGAATTCCCTTTAACCCTTAGCCTATCCTTCGAGTAGTCAATCAGATGCTGCTCCACAAATGCAGTTAGAACCTTATCAGCATTGCTCCAACCTGGAGACCATCCTCTTCCTAATAAGGCATTACTAGGTTTTTCCAGTTCATCTTCAAGACCTAGTTCCTCAATCGAGCAATTTTTAACTAATCCTGTCATTTGCAAATTTAAAACCACGATTAGTTTTCATGTTTATTTCATTTCTTTTCTGTTTTCCTCTTTGACTTTTCCTTTGATGTTTATATCAATAAAATCATTCAACGCCATAATTTTGCCGATCAGAATGGTCCAGCCAGGATTTGACTTTCCTTACTAGTTTCGTACTAAGAAATTCATCAGATGATTTAACGCCCAGTTACAGCTAAAGTCAGACTGCAATAAACAGGTGTTTGTACTATAATTGAAGAATACAGCTAAAAAGGGTACCTGAAGCTGGAACTAATCGCCATGGAGGAAGATGTGAAACAGGTTCATTTTGCATTTGCAAGCACCTCGTCCAGTATGCATCAAAGGTTGTAAAGGCATGACCTTCATCATCATATATGTCCCATGGTTCATACAATAAATCTCCATTATAACTTTGCACTGAAATGTCAAGCTCCCCAAGCTTTTGTTTGATATTGTGATCGCGAACAAGTGAAACAGGATCTGTATATAAATAATTAAATATAAAAATAAAGACAGGCAGTACATTATAAACCAAACGCAAGAGACAGAAATATTATTACCCTAGAGACTGGTTTGAAAGGGAGGAGATGGCAACTTCACAAAGGATGCCATTTCTCCCAGTTCTAGTCATTTCTCTTTCATATTCTTCTCAAAATCAGAAACATTAAAGTTATCTTCCATTTAGTGGAAGACAATGTTCAATCGAGTTTTCTATTAAGCATAAGTATAGTCAGGTTCATATTTAACTATCTGAGAGCACATTAACATTTCATACACTGACCAACCAATCTCAAGGATTGCGTGTTGAACTTCCTGATCTATTTATAAAAGCTGTGAGTCCCATGAGAAATTTTTATCAAATATTTACTTTCTAAATATTTCCCCTGGTTTGTGTTTCCAGATTACGATGCACTTTGATGATAAAAGAAAATTTCAGACTCCTTGGTTTGCGGTTAAAATTTCTGTTGGTCTTGCAGTTGAAATTATTGTTCTTTCAATAGTTTGCACCCCAAGGTTGCTTCTTTCCTTTATTGAGATACGTATTTAATTTATCATAGTTTAGAAGAAAAAAAAAAGTAGTGAAATCATCCTCCAAGGATCCAACGGACACTAACTATATAATATGACAGAATATCAAATATTCAATAATATTTAGAAAATTAGTATTTAAGAAGTGAAAGATCATTTCGCCACTAGAAAAACAATTGAAAAGGAAAACAAAACAGGACAAGAAGAACCAAAAACATACCATAAAGATGGTTATATACTACTTTCGTTGCCCCAACAGCATTTATGCAGTCCAAAAGAGCAGCAAGAGTACTCTCAGCTTTGATTAGAACAAGTGAAGCACCAAGTGAACTCAAAGATCTCTCCAAATGTATGAGAGACTGCTTCAACCACCACCTTGAAACTCGTCCTGGGTAAAATATCCCTTCTTCTTTGGGACACCATATAAACACAGGGAGAATAGAGCCATCCCTTGCAGCGGCAGCCAACGCAGGATTGTCATCAATCCTGAGATCCCTCCTAAACCAAACAATGGTCTTACAATTGGTATCCATCTTGAAGAATTCAGATCCTTTAGTTCAAATCAAAGACTTGAATCTCAAACTGCCTTCTTTTCAACCCAAACTTCCCCTTGATCCAAGATCAGTCAAATCTACCATGTCCCAAATCCAAGAAAACCCATATAAGCAAATTTAAAGACGAACCCACTGAATACCAGATAAAACCAACTTGCAAAGAAGCAATTCAACTTCAGCTACCACTTACACAAGCTCAAACTCAGCCCCGCATAAAGTCAAAGCTATTGGCCAGCCCAATTCTTCTGTTCATAAACCAAATCAGATCTTAAACCCAACCATTAACCATCAATCAAGCTCTGGAAAACACTAAAATATCTTCAAACCCACCAAACAAAAGGCAAACCTTAACCAAAAACCAAGAGGCAAAGTGAAAATTACAACATAAAGAGGGCAACCCAATCAGGGGGAAAAAAACACTTTTTTTTGCAACCTTAATTCTTCAAGAACTGCTAGATTTGTGGCAAAACAGTAAGGATTTTATAAGCATAAGATCAAAACATCATGTGACCAAGTGGTACAAATCCCAGAAAAACTACCACGAGTTTTTCACAGTTACTAAACAATATTTTTTTCCCCCAGGACCACCAACAAACAAGTAGAACAGAAAGAAACAAATAAAGTTATCTCTATTTCTCCATGTATATCAATACACTATAGAGAAAGTGATACAGTGATAGAAGAGAAGGGGTTGAATAATACCTTGATCTGGTGTGAGGCCCTCATTGGGAAGCTGTCAAAACGCCCATGCCATTCTTCTTCTCTTCTACAATCTTCTTGATAAAGTGTCTTACCCAACTGTGCTTGGACACTAGCGTGACTGTATGAGTATAAATAAGGAAATAATACTCATCAACATAAATAAGGAAATAAATTTTATGCTCTAAATTTCTGGATTTGAGCTCCATTGTAGGGTTAAAATTATGTAAAATTTGTTCGATCAATTCTTGTTAATTTATAGAGAAAAGGGAATTTAAAATTTAAAGTATGATACGGATAAACTGGACTTTAAATTACTCTAAAAGTAATACTAAATAAATGTCTTTTTGAAAATTCACTAGTATAAATGGGAAGAACATGAAAATATAAAAGAACTTGTCACACTTTTCATGTAGTTTTGCAAAGTGAAATCTATTATTTTATGTATTAAAATTTCAATAGATTTTCATTGACACATATTAATGATTTTCTTAATTAATTTTGAATAAGAAGGACATTATTAAATTTTTTGAAAATCGACAGTCTTTCTAATTTTTTTTCACATCTTTGCAATTCAATTTTTTAAAAATATTTTATAATACGGAATTATATGACATATATTACACATTATACATATGATGATTAAAAAAATCATTGTCCGTACATGTGTATCATTAATTAAATTATGACTAATTGTGCACAAGTCATCTAGAATATAGAACAGTACAAAACAATGTTATCAATGATAAGATATTAGGATATTATTTTAAAATTATTTATACATAAAACAGTTCAAGGTAATGTCTTGTCGTTATTGAAGAAAATTCTAAGAACCAGTAGTTTCCTCCCAACTGTTGCTGGGTAGTGGTTATATTATTATACATATCCATTGTATGTTCCAAACAATTATGGTAGGGTAGGACACACTTTTTTTATTTTTTTTATGTTTGTTTGATAGATTAAATTAAATTTAAACACACATCTTTGATCACTATCAAAATTTATAAGAGAGTCTAGTATACCAATTGAGATTTTATTTAATCACTTTAAATATTTCTTTTATGACAACTTTCTCTTCTAACTTAGATTCTATACTATATGCAAAGAATAATCCACTTATCCTGTTTAAAGTAAGTTTTTTTCTTTATATATAAAGTAGTATATATGGTCAGTGGTCTGTTGAGGAATCCGGATATGGTATGGTCGTCATAGTTCTATTACCATCGTCTTAACCCGATTCGTTAACGGATAAATTCGTTTTTGAGACTGATTGGTAGTATATATAGATTAGTTTTTGTCCATCATAAGTTTATTTTATGGAGTTGTATTTAGTAAGTATAAGAAATATAATTATTTATCATTAATCAGTAATGTGGACAATATCTTTCATTTCGTCGGAATAGAATCTGAAATATCTAATAAGTTTTGTTTTGATTTATCAACCCACCGACTTATCAAATATATATTTTTTAAAATATAATTTTTTATGATAATATAACATGACACTGTATACAATGAGACACTATAAAAATTAACAATAACTAATTATGGGTGCAATTAATGTTTTTTACATGTGGGTACAGTTTTTAAATTTTGCATATATATCCTTTCGTTAACAAAAATACAAAAAATTCCAAACCACTTGGGCAAGTAAACATCATTGTCCTATATCCTACTTTGAATATTCTCAAGTTTATCAACAAAATTTAATTATTATATTATTATTATTAAATTAAATGTTTAATAAAGTAAGAATAAGTATAAAACATAATTGTATTAGTCAAAAAGTTAAATATGACTTCTTTTTTTTGAAATAAAAAAGGCAATACTGTTTCAAAATCATAAATACATTTCTAAAACGATAACGTTATGAAAACTTTTATTTTTTTAAATTTATATATAATATTAACTAGAAATATAGTTATAATGGCATGCTATTATTTCAATCTACTAAATTTTTTTATGTTATTTTATAAATTAAAATTAAAAAATATATTTTAAATTTCGGAAGGTTCTACATAAAGGACAAATAAATATATAATAAAGAGAGGGGGGGGGGAGAAGGAGGATTGACATAAGACCATCCTCCCAGCTCATTTTCATTATCACGTGAGCTTCTTTCTTATATTGATTTTTTGACACAAGTGGACCAATAATCGTCTGTCCGAATGTCTCCTTGTGAGTGCAATTAATCCGCGGTAAAAAGTAAAAACAGGTAAACACTCACGGCCAACGTTTCATGCAACATCAAACTCTCCCTGTCCCCATTTTATTATAACATTTTTTGTTCCCATTTTATCGTCACCATTTTTTATCCACGACCAATTTTGACGATGTTACTCTCAAAACGAACCATGTTACTCTCAATGTTTTAAATTAAGAATCCATTTATAAAACGATTAATTTTTTAAAAAAAATAATTTTATTTTCAATTTATCTTTATCGTTGTCTTTAAATGTAGTAATTGTAAAATAATAATTTTTAATCAACCAAAAAAAAAAGTAATGACATTTTAGAAAGTTTATTATTTTATGACGTCGTTATAACAGTGTTTCGAACAAATGAGAAGAAACATATATAACAAAAATAAAAAAACAGAAACAGTTAATAAATGAGCCCGGACTATTTGATAGTGTGTATATTTTGTTTCTAAAGCACCAACAGAATCCATGTCAATGTTTCTCCCTTTCAAGAACTACGAAAGGGTGTCAGGGAGATAAGGCAAGATAGCTGAAAAATACTTCCTAGCAACAAGGAGATCTAAATGTGTGGATATCGGAAATATTCCATAGCATAAGTAAACTATTCTTTGCTACGTTTGGATTGAAAAAATAGAATTAAGTGAAAAAAATAAAATTGAGAAAATAATGAAATGAAAAGTGGAATTATTCATTCCATTTTATTCCTGATTGGAATGAGTCACTCCACACCTTCGTCTAAAGAATAAACTTTATAAATTTGGCAGAAATGAAAATGGTTCATTCCACTCTAATGGAACAACAAAACGTACTAATTTTCATTCCACAGGACCGAGTCATTCTATTCCCATCTTGATTCCTGCAATCCAAACGTATCATTCTAGCTAATAATTGTTGCAACAAGCAGCTGTCTCAGGTGTATATTAAGAATCCAAAATTTCAAACAGAAGAACCAATGAATCAATCATACGATGCCCTTTATAGGATACATAATTAGAAATCAAATTATCATTATCCATACAGCATTCCTTTCACCATCTGAGAAGCATCATGACAATAAGGAGACAAGTGCTCCTGATCAGCCTTCCCAGGTGCTAAATTATTATTTAGACTAAGCTTTGTATTTATATATCATATTTGGTGTCAGAAACAGGTACTGCACATAAAAAGTAACAAGCTGAATCAAGAACCAATCGTTTAGGTTGCGATTAGAGCACATAGATTACTAAAACCATAAACACCTTTTAACAAGAAAAGGGTTTAGTTAGCACGCTCCTGGAGCACTTCAAGCTCCATCTCAGTTGGGTCAGTGGCTTGAATCTCATAATGGATGCCCTGCAGCTCCATTCTAAACCTGTCCTTGGATGTGGCGTACAACATTTTGGCACGAATGCGGGACACGGAAGGAGACCTGACAAAATATGGTGATATCACATAATTAAAGAGTAATCAAACAGCTGCATATAACAAAGAATACCAAATATGACGCCGATGCTGATGCCAATGTCAGTGTTATTACCGGAGGAAGATATTAACTTTTAACTAATAGAAAATATAAGATCCACGGATCCCTAGCCTTCCTAACATTCAATCCAGTGGACCATAAATATTTCCAGATGACAAAAACACAATGAGCTTAGAAAAAGAAGCAGAATTTACACCATACATACTGCACTCCAAATACCATGTCGAAGTGTCTCAGGGAGTATGAGGGGTACATAGTTCACAGTACTTGCTGGATATAAATATATATATATATATATATGTATATGCCAGCTGTTTTTGTTTTGTTATTATTAACCTCCCCTAACACGAGCATCAAGAAAGAAAATGAACAAGATGCAGGGAAGACTCAGTGACCTCTCATCTCTTGGGGGTCCATATCATCTGAGAATTTTTCCTGTTCCATTAGCATAGCTTTACATATATATATATATATATATATATATGTGTGTGTGTGTGTGTGCGCGTGTGCGTAGACACACAAACATATATAGGTCAAATCAGATATGTAATTATTGGAATAATTGTTGGAGACTCAAATGATGGATATGCAAGCATGGTAACTTATATGCTGTTCTATATCTCCATGTAGTTCCTCACTGCAGCCACATTAAGTAACTTAAAGACGGTACAAGCATATATATATATATATATATAGTTACATGGATAGATGGAGATATCAATAGTTACGTAACATCAATCTCTTCTCACAAAACCTGTTACAGAGCTTCAGAAAAGTGTAACATCAATCCCTTCCTCCCACTTATTAGTGGTGTAGAAAATGTGTCACTTTAAAGTTTCCACTATGAAACAATAAGTGAACCATAAAACAAAGCCCACAGTTGAAACAAAATATTGACAAATTACAGAATTAATATCTTCAATTCATAATAATATGGAAAGTCAATTGTCTTGTTTAGAGAGCATTAAAAAAAAGAAAAGAAATTAGTAAGCTAATCAAGCGGCAAGGAAACAATTTGGTGATGATGCAAGAGTATAATTACACAATACAACGAAATAGATAATAATGTGAGAACATTTGATGATAAAGTCCTAGTGATCACTCCACATCATGTACAGAACCAAAAATAAAAAATAAAAAAAATCAATATATAAAACTAATCTTCAAGTTTCAGCAGAAAAAGATATCTGACAATAAATGGTTTAGCAGTGATGGTTTCAAATGCAAAAAACACAAAAGATTTGAATCACAGAAATCAGAAAACTGACCATGCAATAAAGAAGATCTTGCTCTTTTGGCAATTCTCAGAAGTCACAAAATCATAGTCATAGACTGCATATCGGCAATCATTCTCGGGCAGAGATGCAGTGAAGTCATCATAACTCTCAGCTGGACCTCCAGTCTTTTCGACCACCACCTCTTTCTTCTTCTCATCAATCTTAAAAATTACATAACGGTGCACCTTCTTCCTCTGCAGTTCCAGATATGTGCTTTTACTTTGATCAGCAACACCCATGCCAGATGATGCATTTGTCTGCAAGTAAAAGAAAAATGAATGTTGGCTCAAGATAAGGCCACATGCTGATCATAGCTCTGTAGTGTTTTGAAAGATGGTCCAACACACTCAACTTTCATATTCTATAAATCAATGGTAGGAGTTTATAAACACAATGCCCTGTAATGTCCCATGTTTACTGCATTTACAGTAAAAGAACATGGATAGAATACTTTAACCCTTCCGTTATGCTTATAAAAAATGAGGGAAAGTTCAAAGGCAATGTGCATACCAATAATCTGGTAATATATTTTACAAACTCATAAAATAATTTGCTATATTAAAGGAAATATACTTGAGAAACAAAACCTTTACGAATATTCCTTGCCTTTCCATTAACTTTTCAAAGACTATCTTTCAAAGACTATACCAAGAAAAGGAAAGAATAAATCTAGGCAAGCACAAATCTCACATAGAAATCCCACTACAAAATGAAGCATATTAAAAGAATGTCATCCTGACCTTATTTGTGTCATAGCACCCCCACCTCTCCAACCCTTGCAACAATCTCTTTCGCTCATGGATTTGGTAAGGAAAAATAAAACGTAGAGAAAATCAAAAGAAATGTGATTTCCTTCGTCCTTTCTTTACTCCTTAAATCTGAATTCATAGTTAAACATTACAAAAATTATTCTGCATCATGCGACAGAAACGAAAATTTACATTAAGATTAAAATTTTATCTTTTGCTTTTACTCCTACTTTCTTCTTAATCTCAACTTTACAATGGTAATGAGACAAAGAATCATTTCTTTCCATCAACAAATCATCAAACCTGACTATCTTTAGGTTCTATGCAATTACCCACTAAAAATTTCAACTGAAATTCATTTTAGTGTTATACTCGAAAACCTTATATCAGATTATTAAGACCCGCCTTGCTTCACAATTTCACAAAACCAACAAGAAGATCAAGATTCTTATTCCTCACAAACAGTAGCCAACATAGAATCAAACTGTTATTCTATTATGCATTAGACCCATGAATTACATTAATTAACTTAACAAAATTAAAGTTAAAATTGCACACTTTGGTCACTTGTCTACAAGTAATGGGAAATTCACACCAAAATTAAATTAAACTGAATTTCTAGACATATGGAACAATACAAATAACATACGGGGAAACAAATTTATAAAAAAAAACAAAAAAAAAACCCAGATCACTACATCAAAAACTCTATACAATATAAAAGCATAAAATTTGCATACATCTTATATAGAATCTGTACGTGCAAAGAGTAAAGTGGGATCTATACAGAGCAATAAAAAAGATAAAATGGAACCATAACTACATAGAACTTACCCCTCTGAAAGACATAGCCACTGGATTTGGTTACAAAGATTGTGTTGTTAGTTTTTATATAATGCAGAAAAAAAAAGAGAAATAAAGAGAGGGAAAAAATACTTTTTATGGAGAGGAAAGTAGAATAAAAGACAACCACCGAAGAGAATAAATCCAAATGGGAGTTAAATGTTTTCAAAGATAATAATTCACTTAATATTCTCTGCTTTTTTTCCACAGAGAAAGAGAGAGAGAGAGAGAGAGAGAGAGAGAGATTCGTGTCGTAAGGAAAAAGGAAAATGAGGCGGGGGGCTGTGTCCATTCTTTTCTGAAAAAGACTGTCCACTTTATTTTGCCACCCCCACTCACTCAGTTATCCATCCACTCGGTCTGAAAAGCAAAAAGTTTAGCCCAGTTATTTCTTGGGCCTAATAGTGTGGGCTCGATTGATTTTGAATTAGGGTCTTTAACAATAATATACAATAATTAAAAAATATTTATAAAAATAAAACATCCATAAAATAATTACAAAAATAACGTAATTCACATTAATCGGGAATTCAAATAACAAACATTTTAAATATATGTATGTACATATATGGAGAGAGAGAGTGGAAGTGGAGATCTGAAGCTATAAAGAGAAAGTAGCAGTACCAGTGTTGGTGAGCATAATGTTCATGGTGTTTTTGGCGCGGACGGAGCCGGCACAGAGTATGGCGAAACCGAGCTGCATGGAAAAGACGAGGTAGGCGGAGAAGTGGAGGTAAGTTGAGTCGATGGCGTAGCCGGTATCGGTGAACCGGTTAGAGACGGCAGCGAACTGGTCACAGATAAGGGTGGCGGCTACGGTGGGGTTGGTGGTGTTGGCACCGAAGAACTGTGCCAACTGATCGGCAGAGCAACTGGTTGCCGCCATGGCTGGCTGTTTTACTTGAAAGAGTAAAACACTGAGAAGAGAGAAAGGATTTGAAGGTCTAAGTTTTTATTGGATAACCAAACTTTCATACCAAAGTAACCAAACGTTCATATCAAGGTAACCAAACATTCATACCAAGGTAACCAAACATTCATACCAAGGTAACCAAACATTCATACTAAGGTAACCAAACCTTCATATCAATGTAACCAAACCACATCCACAATTGCAGTTTTTGCATAGTGCAGCCACTGAGAAAACAAGTCATATTTCTATCCCTATACGCTGGTAACCAAACACTAGTATGGAGATAACCAAACACTAGTATGGAGGTAACCAATTTCTGAAAGTGTAGTAACTAGTTTTGGTTACCTTTATATTAAGGTTGGTTACCTCTATATTAAGGTTTGGTTACCTCTGTATTAATGTTTCGTTACCTTTGTATTAAGGTTTGGTTACCTTTATATTAAGGGTTGGTTACCTTTGTATTAAGGTTTGGTTACTTTTGTATTAAAGGTTGGTTACCTTGGTATTAAGGTTTTGTTACCTTTATATTAAAGGTTAGTTACCTTTGTTTTAAGGTTGGATACCTTTTGTATTAAGTTTTGGTTACCTTTGTATTAAGGGTTGATTATCTCTGTATTAAGGTTTTGTTACCTTTGTATCTAAGGTTTGGTTACCTTTGTATTAAAGGTTGGTTACCTATGTATTAAGGTCGGTTACCTTTGTATTAAGAGTTGGTTACCCTCCTCCTCCTCAACTCGTTTTCCATCACGACGACACAACCGCCGCCGTCCACCATTTCTCACCCCTCCCTAAAGCCACTAGTAGTTAAATTTTACTACTGCAGTATCTGAACTTGCCATTAAATCCGTAACCACCACCGTCCCAACCCACGACAGTGAGTAGTGAGTACCATTTTCTTTTTAAAGCTTGAATATGCTTATTTACTTGTGTTCTAAACATAGCTATTTTTGTTTTGTAGTTCAATACTATCTTTGCCCAGCTGATGCATCAATCTGGATCCAAAGTTGATAAATTTAGGGCTGATTTTCTGAAAAGCCAGAGCGAGCTGGCATATGCTGTCAAGGATGCACAATTGTGGGAGAAGAAGCTAGGCACATACACTGGAGGGGAAACTCCATGATACCAAAAATAGGTTGACGAACGACGCGTGAAAACTCTTTAAAGGCTGAAATGGAGTCCCTGAAGATGGCGAGAGAGAGATTGTATTAATATTGTAAATAAAAATGAAAAAGTGTAATATTTTTGTAATTATTTTATGGATGTATGATTTTTGTAATTATTTTCAAAAATGTACTAATATATGTAATTAGGCCTTTGAATTATGAATGGCAATTCGACGGGCGGAGGGGGAATTACATATTCCAATCTTATCTCCTATCTAATAAAAATTCTTCCTACTCGTCTCATTATTTACGAGATTAAAATTTAATAATCATCTTCATGTTCAGGCGAATTTAAACCTTCGTCGAGAATTTATATCACCGTGACGGTTAATATTTTATGAATTTTTTAATAAAAAAATCAATATTAATTATCTTTATAATAATATATATATAAAAAATTAATCATATTTTAACGTATACATGATAAAATTAAGAAAAATCAAATCATAATAATATATACACACACATAAGGACATATATTTTAATTATGTAATATATAATAGTATAAATATTAATTTAATTAATTCATAATTATTCAGAGGGCGGGAATTGGGGTGAGGAAAGTAAATATTATCTCCTCTCCATCCCAATAAAAAATATTCAGTGATTTTTCATCCCTGGTTAGAGTTAAAATTACTGTCTCCATTCGAGGCGGGGGTATAGGGATCACCGCAACGACGAAATCAGGATTTGATCTTGAGGGGGGCCAAGAACTTTTTTAACAAAGGGACGAAATCAGGATTTGTGGTGTATATAATATAATATCCGAATATCCAAAAACTAAGCATAAAGACACATTGTGCATAGAGATACCCATCAAATTATATAAATCTCAATAAGAGCAAATCGAACAACGCAATGACAACAGGGACGACAGAAACAAAGCCTTGCTCAATTCTCTCTTTTTAAACCAAACAGTTCTAAGAGGAATATTATTAAATATCACATGTGCATCAATTTGTGGGATAGAGTTCATATAGTTTTATTATACATGCTTCAAGCCATGTTTTTCTCCTTTATTATTCCGCACAACAACAATTAGTCTCCTTACTCTTCACAGCTCAATGCCTCAGTCAACAGTTTATTTACAGCACAATTTATCCTATATAACATTTAATTTCCAATTTTAAATGAAATATTAAAAACATAACACTACCCTTGTAAAAACTGAGTTCCCAAGAAATATTAGCTTTGATGTTTGATTTACGAGTCTCTTTCCACTTCTATGGACTATTGTTTGTGATTTCCTCTTGAATCAACTTACTATTGCTCTTCTTAAGTCTTAACCGAATTACTGATAATGCCTGGACATTTAGGAGATTTTTTTCAACCTTTTGGTGTTTAAGGAATTTGGTTTATAGAAAAATAATAGAGCATGGAACGAAATTTTGGAGAATAGGGATTTAGGGAATCACAAACATGCTGCATAATCAATAATCACTAACAAGGTTTTAAAAACCGGACCGGCCCGGCGGTCGGACCGGTAAAAACCGGAACCGGTCCGTCTTCCGGTCCGGTTTGGCCCAGAAAACCGGTTTTGGTCAAAACCCGGATTGACCCGTTGACCACCGGTTCAACCGGTGGTCCAACCGGTAAACCCGGTTAATTGACCCGGTTGGCCCGGTTGACCCGGTTTTTTTTTAAAAAAAATTATTTTTTTTTTGCCAAAAAAAATTTTAATGTTAAAATTAGTCACTTTTATTAATATTGTAACTCATCTTTATTATGTTATAGTTCATAAAAAATGAGATTTTTAAAAATTTTATTAATTACTAATAATATATATTTTTATATATTAATTACATCACCGGTTCAATAACGGTCCGACCACTGGTTGGACCAGTGACCCACCCACCCGGTACCCTTTCCGGTTCGATGAACGGTCCGGGTTTAAGAACACTGATCACTAATCAGTAACCCAATTGTTTAATTCCACGGAGACATGCTACATAAAGAATTCTATTAAAGCTTCGATTTTCCAAAAAAACAACAACACCGACAGTCCATTGGTTTATGTTATTCCACTCCCCTGCAATAGTTCTTTTAAATATATCACCATAATATAAATGGATGTTTTTTCAAAAAGTAAGTGTTCTTTTTAAGAATAACTTTATGAATCTAAAGGTAATAAATTATGTTTAAAAGAAATTACTGATTAGTAAATAGTTTTATTAATCACAGTTTTCAGATATATCAAAATGCTAAAAAGTACGAAAAAATAATTTTTAAACGAACAAATAATTTCCAATTAACCTGCTGGCTTATTTTAAAATTTTAATCATAATACGTTTGTAGGCCCCAAACTGCCCCCTTGCGTTTTGTCTTAAACCCACCTAAAAAAGCTGAGATTTTATCTGTGCCCTAGCCCTAGATTTCATATACATCAAGCATTCCTTTCAATTTCATATTATTTCACCCAAAACTGATTAAATTTCAGCGATTCATACTTGTTGAATTCAAATTACAGTTTTCTCTGGTCTGAATTTGGTGCGTACAATGGACTCTCAAGGTAAAACTCCAATATTTATTCCTTTTTGCTCAATTCCATCATTCTCATGCAATCGTTGAATCTTCTGAATAATAAAGTTTTCGTTTTTTTGGTGCTTTCAGGGCAAAGAGGCTCAAACCCTAAGGCCATGCTTACATCTCTCGTCGGCAAGAGACAGAAGCTTCAGGAAGAGCTTCGTACTATCGAGAAACAAGTATACTGTTATATTTATATATAGTTTGATAATTTTGAGGTATAAGTTTAAATTAGTGAAATGATAAATGCACTCCAAATTTTACCCGATGAGCTCTACTCCAACTTTTATCATTTCCCTTTTAAGTTATTGTAAATTGTAAATTTGGTTGTTTCATGCAGAAATTATACTATAAGTTAAGATGCGAGTTAAGTGTGTTGGGTTATATTGTAGGTTTATGAGTTAGAGACGAGCTACTTACAAGAATCAAGCAATTTTGGGAATATTTGGAAAGGTTTTGAAGGCTTTCTTTCTTCAACGAAAAACACCACAAAGTATGCAGCTCTAGATGTTGTCCTATGTTTTTTTCCTCGTGCATTGTTTCTTTTTCTGTTTTACATTCTATTATTTCTTATACTAAATGATTTGGTCATTTAAGCTCTGTAAAGTTCAGTGTCTTAAAACCAAAAAAAAAAAGTTGTTTTGGAGTTATTTCAGCAGAAGTGTTTATCTTTGCAAGGATGATAGTATACAAATTGACTGAAATATGATAATTAAGAGATTTGCCAGTAACATTTTTGGGCTAGACACTATGATTTTGTTGAGGGAAGAGAACAGAAGGAGCTAGTTAGTTTTTCCTTAATTGTGTAACAGTATTAGCATAACAAGAATGTGATGGGGTAAGTTTCGAGCTCCACCTCATGTCTACATCAAACCAGGGGCTGACTAACATATACTTTAAGCGTGATGATGACCCTTCCAAAGTTGCGCAATTTTTTTTCTTTCTAAACTATATAATTTAACATAAATTTTAAATATGGCCTTAAATGTACTCCCCCCACCCCCTTCCTCAGCCTCAGCACATAAGTATTGACGCCATCAGTAATTATCCTAGGTCTGCCCATGTATGACTAACTTGGTGGACTGCCATTTGAGGGTTATCCTTCTTTATCTAAGAAAAATTTGGTGCTCAGTATGCTGCTTTGGATGCAACTCAAAACAAATTGATTTGACTAGATCTACGTGAACCCTTCTTTTCCAGTTAAATCCAATAGAGTCCAAGACTCTAAACCATGGTTGGATCCAAGATGATCATATTCTTTTTCCAACCTTGGTTGTATTCCAAGATGACATTGACTAGTATGTTGATTGATGTTTGCTATTACCAGATGATTTCAGTTGGTCTCTTTTCCTTATATCTTCTAGCATTGCCACTTTTAAATTCCTTTGAATGGATATTGTTTCTGATTGTAGATATTCTTGCAACTCTGTTCATCTATCTCGATATTCTAAATGTAGTAATTGCTCATTCTATGGAGACGTTGTTTCTTTAGTATCAAATATCTCGCATCTTAAACTCTAGCTAGACTCTTTACTATCTTGTATGAATCTCCATTATTTAGATCGTAACTTACAAAGACTCGATATGTCAAACTTCAGAAGCATTCTCTTTTTTATTCGTCTTACTCTCAATTTACATGGATAATGCACTTCTTGATTTACCTTTGTATAGTCATACAAGATATCAAAAGCTGCCCTTCTATATTTATTTACCGGTGATCAAGTATCACCTGTTGTTTCTGGTCCTACCTTTGCAAAAGTCGCTCTGCACTCATTCAATTTTGTTATCCTTAACCTAAAACCATTACATGCTAGAACGTCACTTGTCGTAAACTAGTTACTAAAATATAATATATAATTAGGTAATTCGTCATATTAATACTGTATATGCACCTCAATTTGATACTTTGTGATTTGGATGAGTAAGATAAGCAATGTTGCCTTCGCAATAATCGGTTATGGCCTCTATCCTAGAACAGTGCTATGAGTTGCATTATTGGTTAAGTGATGACATAGAGGTTTCTCATTCTAATGGAATCTACATGCCGAGTTACGAAATTTTACATCCGAAAATTCTAATTAACTATCTATATCATGGTTTCGAATGCTTTTTACATGGTACCCTTTGCTTGAAGAATCTTGTGAAAGTGAGGAATAATCACTATGCATAAGATATCGGTTATCGCAGCCTGAATAAGCATAGTGTAATTCTCTAGGAAGATACCATTTTTTTTTTTGTTTTTTCAGTAGGATTTGAGTCGAAAACTATGATAACCTATCTGACAGAATCTTCACTTCTGATGTACATTGGGAAAGTCAATGGAAAATACTAGAAAAAACGTGGATTGATATCATGGCACTTTAGAAAATAACTATACTTCAAAACTTCAGTTTACCTTTCAAAACCACTAGAAAGTTTCTCTCAAAGCAGTCTTGTGGAGAAGGGGATTGTGGCAAACCATTGCAGGACATCAAGCAAAGGGGAATTCGTTGCTGGAATAAGCTCAAGACATTTAGACTTGGATTTATGATATTGTTTAAAGTTTTTCGTATACGTGACTTGTTTAAAAAAGGGAAAAAAAACAAAAAGAAAAGAAAAAAGACAGAAGGTAATTATGATGGTAGAACTTGCAGCCTAGTACCCTTAGGTATGCATTGGATAAACTACCAGGTGTGGGCAATACCCTACAAAGTACAAACAATGCACACGAGGTACTCCCATAATAAACTATGTGTGGGCGTCCTCAAGGAGAACATTTGCCTCTGCCGTGAAATTTAATTATGTAAATAATCCCTGCAATTCTCATCATCGATAACGACTTTTTAGTATAGTGTTATTTCCGTTGGTTTGATGATTGCTATAATTAGTGATTCTGATGGACATCTTTCCATCAGATCAATAGCAGCTCTGCACATAACTCCTGGTATCTGCACTACTGATTCTCACATATTTACTGCAATAATAAGTTTTGCTCACACTCTATTTCTTCATAAGAAGAATTTATTGGTTGAACTTTTTAGTGACAAAGTTCTTATAACATTGTGGTGCAGCCTAAAGAGATCCAAAAAGTTTCAGCTTGAGGATAGGCTCTTTTCACTGTCATCAGTTACCTCTCCTGCAGTACGTATTGCAATTTTTATTTCTCAGAGCTTATTTTATAAGATCTAATTTTCAGCACAGTGTTATACTGTCTTTTTTCTTTTATTACGAGTAGTCATATATTTATGTTCTGGGCTCGTACATCAAAGAATACATGACCAATGTACTGCAGGATTTAAAAACCTTGTACTAAAACTTTGATTTTATAAAGGGGTCTATTGTTTTATGTGTCATGCGAGTTTTACATCGCTTTACTTTTCCTTTCATTTTCGTCACTGTTTCCAATTTCCAAACAAACAAAGCATAAGATAACTAACTCATCTATTGGAAGGACACTATACTAGCTGAGATAATGGATCTGACCTTTTTGACTTTCTTTTAAATTCTTAATGATAAATTAAATTCTTCAGTTAGTACTGCAATGGCCTTCTTCTGTCGAGTGTTGAAGATAACATTATGTTTCTTTTTTTTGAACTATGTTTACGAGTATGCTATTTTGATTCATCAGTGTCTCACATGGTGCTTGTGTTATATTTTTTCCTTGAAATAACCACTTTCTTATTAGTGGATAACAACTTTTCTGGATTTAAAATTTCTTACACTGTTACGTATTTTTTTCTTCGATTGACACCTTTCTCATCCTCTTGGTGTACTGCAATCTAATTTTCTACTCCTGTTTTGGGAATTAAAAATATGTTTAGAATTGCTTGAATACTTCACATGAACTTGGAATTTGTCAGTCAGATTATACATTGTTGGACTTCACTTTGTTTTGTTTTGTTTATGTTCAGGCAGAAGAGCTAGGAATTGGACGAGAAGGTGAGCTCATAATATGGATAAGATTATTATTTCCCTTTCCCTTGATTGGTAACCCTTCTCCCTTCTTTCTTTCACTGTAGATGGAAAGTCAGATATGGGTCAAGGTCGGCCCAAGGGTGGAGCCTTAGCTACCAATGGACCGTAAGTACACATCCCATCCCTTGAAACCCAAATTCTAAATCTTTTTGTCGACACAAAGATTATATTCTCATTGATATTTCAGGAATTATGCCATAGGTTTTTAAATATACATTTTTTAGCATGTGAATTTTTGTGCCATTCGGTGCATTTCTTCTCCAGGGGAAAACCAAAGAAGGGAAGAACAGGGCCAAGAGATGGAAAGAAATTTAGGCTGTCGAGTGATTTAGATCCCGACGATGAAGATGATCCTGATATGAGCTTGAGATAGCTGGAGTCTTTGTATTTGTAATTTAAACCTCATATGTAACCATATGTGTTAAAAGTGTTAGTCACCAGCAATGAGTCACTTTTAACTTATGCGCTCTCAATTTGAATATGCCGATAGATTCTCATATAAAAAAAAATAAAATTGTGCAACTTTGTGATCGTGGATTAATCCTGATAACTGAATAACAGTGTAATACACAAGGACAAGAAAATTTCATTTATGTTTGTGTTGTAAATTCAAATTGTCCACTAATCAGCTATATAAATTAGTACAAGTAGTATCCAAATTTGTAGTATGTTAAGAAGGAATCCCAACCTGTTAGAAAAAGAGAAGGTGTGTTTTTGCATGATTTATATCTCTTAACGGAGAAAGAAATTTCTAAAAACAATAAATTTATTTTTGGTTCTACTAAATTTATTACAAGATTTTTAATCAAAAAATTTAAATAAGATAGTATATCTTAATAAATTTTATGTGGGATAATTTTATTTTTATAACATTATTAAGATATTAAAATATTAAAAATATCTCTCAACTTATTACTCAATTTAGTTGTATGAATATTAGTAATAAATTTTACAATTTAATTATTGTCTTAACTAGATTAAATTCATTAAAATTTGAAAATTTGTCAAATAAGATCTATTAAAAATATGTATGATTTATTTTTTAAACATAATAATTATAAAATTAGTTGAATATTTATAGTGGATTCATTATTAACTTCTTGTCATAACTAAATTCAAATTTATCAAAGCTTGAGTTTTATAGTTTTATTTGAATTAAAATTTCAAGCAAATTTTGTCAATATAAACATTAATATATAATTTCATGCATTATAAACTTAAATAAAATTAAAATAATTATTTTATCATAATCATAACTAAGTAAATCTACACTCCATTCAAATATTTACCTTAATAATTGATCAAAGGAACCTACAATATATAATTCAATAATATATTATTTAAATAAATATCTAACAATTTAGTAACTATGACTGTCTTCTTAAAATTATGATCAAATATTTATCTAACATTTAATTACTTATCTTAATAATTAACATAATAAATCATTATTCATGACTTCGTGTTTTACACAGGATTGATGAGCTTGTATCGGAAAATTTTCAACTATAGTCTTGCAAATTTTATTGTGAATTATGCATAGACAAAGTCATTTAATTATCCGCGTGTCTTTGAAAAATCTGAGGTTTTCGTATACCTATTTTCATGCGTTGACATCAACAACTTAATCTAACAGGAAGAGGGGGTTGACACTAGCTTTTTTGGCTTAATTTGAAGGAGACTTTTATATAGATGGTGGTTCCATGGTATGGAAATGTCCTCCTTGGTTTTAATTCTGCTTTTAATGGTTTACCAAAATTCTTATTTAGCAGGTAATAACATTATGAAGCTAGGACAATTGTGGGCCTGCAGGTAGGTAGATGCACTAGTAGCTTTGATAATTCTTGCTTTGTCTTTTATACTTTCAAATCTTCTGGAAGAGATAATTATCTGTTAAACAAATTTTGTATAGGGCAGTATAGTTGTTTAGGGTATAAAATGATCCAAGTTACTTGAATTGGTTAGTTTAAAGTTAGTTTGTGATCGATGTAAAAAAGATAAATGAGTCAAACTTGATTGATTTTTGAGCTGGTTAACCAATAGGAAATTGATATTTTTAACATAGTTGAATACTCCTTCTATTTTAAAATTAGAGATATATTTTTTTTAATTCGTTCTAAAATTAAAGATATATTTTCATTTTAGGACTATAAAGTATATTATGACGTTTCTAATTTACCATTACTTTTTTACTATTATTTTTGATACCAAACCACCACAATTACATTCCAAACTAATACTAGAGTTATATTTGAGAATATAAAATTATTCTTAAAAATCGTTGTTTTATAAATATATTTTTAATTTTGATACGGAGAGAGTAATACTCGGGCCCGTTTCATAAAAATAGTTATCTTTGTCAAGTTTTTTCTTTAACAAAAAGAATTAACTTCTTAGTGAGTAAATGACACGGTTTCTCAAATTTATTATCATAATTCTGTTATGTGCCTAAATAATATACTTTGTTTAAATTAAAAGTTGAAATAGTTATAGGTTAGTGGTTAGAAAATGTAAGAAGTGGAATAGTGAGTTGAGTGATTTACTAAAACATAGGAAGATGGGTGTAGTGGGTCACTATCATAAAATTATTTAATCAATTATATTGGATATTGAAATGAATTATCATATTATTTAATTACTATTTATCATGATAAATTTTTTTAATTAATTATATTAGATTTTAAATTCCTTAATTTTCTCCTAAATTCCCTACGTGACATGTTATTATTAAATCGTATAAAACACTAATTTTATAGGTCATTTTTATATAATTTTTTCTCATGTACTATATGTGAAATGGAATAGATGAAAATTATTATTAAAGAATTGCTTTAAGCTTTTTTAATGTAGGTCCTGGTTTTTCTTGAATTAAACCACCAAAGTATGAGTTCACCTTCATATGAATCCACCAATGATACAAGTTTATATCAAATTTATTATCATATCACATTATTAAATTAATAAATTATTTTTAAATATATAATTGAAACAAAAATATATTTTTAATATTTATAAATAAGACTCTTTTTTTTTGTGGGAAAAAAGTTAGATTACATCAAATAATAAAACTCTACAATAAACTTACCTAATGCGGGAGAAGGAACTCACAAGTCACATTCAGTGGGATAACACATAACAAGCCCATATATAATGAAAACGAATAAATTTATGTACACACTTAAAGTCATGACTATAAATAATAATTAAAAAATTCGTATCCATTCACATTCGTATTAAAAAAAATTCAAATATTATTCGTTTTCAAAACAAAATGAATATATTGTATTCGCTTTAAAAATATCCGCAAATAAACGGATATGAATACGGATATAAGTGTATTCGTATTCATTTAACATCTGATCGTAAATATACCCGGTGGATAGTGATATCCGGAATCCTATATTCGAATTTGGATACATATCCAAAATTAGATTAACTTATTTATCAATATATAAACAAAAATAAGATTAACAAAAATAAGATTAACTTACAAGTTAGCATTAAATATTGCTTGAATTAGTGCAACTTTAGTGACATATTTGTATAACTAATGACTAATGACTAAGTGTTTCTTGAGTGGCTAACAATGGAGGAAATTGCCTAACATATCCATATGATCATCAAAATTTATAACATGAATAAAATATTTAATAGCCATCATAATAATCAATATATGGTTATGACCAAACCAATACTAATGCATGTTAGTGGAATATGGCCTTAATTAGACACAAGAAGGAAAGATGATAAAAGCTACAACTAAATTCAGTGTTAAAGTAAAACTAAAAAGTGGATTAGTCAAGGATAGTAATTAATTAAGATATAGCAAACCCACTCTTGTTTATTGAGGTTAACGTATGTGCGATAAATATACAAAACACTTTGACATTATTTGTTTTGCCCCAAAAACAAATAGAGCTTAAAATTTAATATAAAATAATCATAAGCGGATCGAACGGTAAAGAAGATCTCTTATTCACAATTTAATATGTAGGTGTTCGCAGTTTAATACTGCGGATATGATGATTGTCTAAAATACCCTTCGTCAATCCGCAGTTTAATCTTGTGGACGCTAGTTATGACAATTGTTAATTCTTGAAGACGACGTCGTTTTAAATTATACGGCCCGTTCGTTTTATATATATATATATATATATATAATTGTTATATTAGGGTTAATGGAAAGAGATTTTATATTTATCAGCACTTATTATACCTGTTTTTAACTACAAGGATGTTGATTTGTGTAGGTTATCAGCACTTATCAGAGTTCGTACGGTCTGGATTTGGAAATAATTTGTTGTGTTACTAAATTCCAAATTACGAAAAGAACTCTTAGAAAGAATAAATTAGGCCTTTGCTTTATTACGAGCTAGCTTGAGATCCTTTCTTGTATTGATGTACAAGAATGCGTTTGAAAGATAATATATATATATATATATATATATATATATATATATATAAAATATAGTTTGATTGTACTTGAACAAGTTGTAAACTAAGTATTTGTTCTTCACACGAGGGGTGGAATTTCAGGACAATTGTCATCTTATTTCTACGTGGTTTTAATGTTATTTTTTTATGACTTCAATTTGACACGCGGCCGAGTTCATTAGGTCAAGAACAATTTTTTTTTTATATTCGAGTGTTTTATCATCAATTACACTCATCAAAATAACATAAGATTATATAAGAGGATAATAATTAATAACGCCCTATATATTAGTATTATATGTGTAGACAATGGTAAAGGTTGGCACAAAATTGTTGACTTAGACTCGCAAGGCCAAGTCGTAGGGTTTTGCACTGATCATGTTTTGTTGGCATTCTAATTCTAAATATAATAGAGTAAAATTCAATGTATTTATTGACTTAGGTTGATCAATCACAGCTCATATTCAACCAATGATGATGTTATATATATATATATATATATATAAAAGGTTTGTTGGACAAAAAAGTTTGGCAAAATGAGCATGAGTCCACTTCACTAATCGATCGCATCATGCTGCATCAACTATATATCATTGCTAATATGGAGGAGTGACAAAAAAAATTAATAAAAATATATATACGATTGTCAATATATATATATATATATATATATATATATATTATGGCTAGGTTTAGCTGTTAATATTGATACTCCCTAAAATTCCGACCATCCAAAAATCAAAATCATAGGGCAATATTTGTGAAGTATAGTATTCATTTGGGGTTAAATCCTTTTTCATCATTGAATTGAGGTTTGTTTTATATTTACATTATTAAACTCAATTTTTTTACATTTGACTAACTGAACTTAATTTTTTTAACAAAACATTTCAAAAATCATTAAACTTATTGACTTTAAACACAGAAGAATTGCACGTGAATTGCATATGATAAAAAAATTATTATATTTATGATACTTATCCATATGTGGCATGCCTAAGCGGACTAACATCATTAAAAACTCACTTTATATTAATAATTATCATTACAGCACCCAAATTGTGACTAGTAATTAGTAAAGATTCTACCAGATAAATTATTAACAGCAATCAAATTTTACACATATTTTTCATTTTAGTTTAATATTTTAACAAACTTCAAAATACTAATAAAGTAACAAAATTTTCTGTTTTAATAGTTTTCAATAAACTCAAAAACACTTATAGGTAACAAAAATATATAGAGCACACAAACAAAAATAAAAATGGGAAATTAAAATTAATTATTGTATTAATATCAAATAAATCTAAATTAATTTTACATTTTAATTTTTTTTGAATTAATTAGAAAAAATTAAATAAAACTCCTTTTGTGAGATGGAGAAAGTATAAAATAAAATAAAAATAAATAATGTTAATTCATATATTAATTAATTCAAACTAATATTTCAATTTATATTGAAAACATAATAAAAAAAACTTCTTATACCAGTTTTGTTCGAAGGAGATCGATCTTCACGGATTGCTTTCGCGAACTGGACTTCCCGGGTCTTTGTGATGGGTCATGAATGGTGATGCATGGATAATAAAATCTATATTAATTAAATAGATAAGTTGGTTCATCCTTTTTTTTTTTGACCATTTTTTTAGTTCACCTATTTTTTGGTTGAATATTTTACTTTTCATACATATATTAAGTCAACTTCTATTATTAATTTATCTAAATTAGAAATTACAATTAGTAACATTGTTTTATAAAAAAAGAAATTTAGTATAATATAATTTTATAGGGAAACAATCAAAATAATATCATCTTATATAATATTATTTTGTTATTTTTATTGAAATATATATACAATAATTAATGTTTAATTAAAATTACATTACTATTTGGATAATATAGTTTGAGAAAAAAAAATTCTAACTATATTATTTTCACAAACTTACTAAATTTTAATTTGTTACTATTATTTAATAAGATTTTATTGCTACTTAGATATTATAGTTTGAGAAAAAACATAATTTTTCATTCAAATTATTTTAACTAATTTGAATTTGTTATTATTATTAAAATACAAATATAATTATATTTCAAGTATAAGCAGAAAAGATCATCTTACATCATACTACTAACGGTTACTACTATTATAATATAAGTACAAATATAATATATTAACTAATTATTAAAAAAACTTTCTACTAAAAAAAATATTAAAGAAACAAAAAAGGCCTCCTACTTTGCACGAGATGTAGTGCTAGTTTAATTTATTCAAAGATAGACAGGTCTTCTTGCCATATCATCTTTCTGTTAAAAATTTAATTGGCTAGACAAATTTTGAATATTTTGTGAAAACATATTAATTTAATGAGTTAATTGTAAAAAAAACAAAAAACAAAAAAAAAATTAGTTTAGTCATTAATAATGTATTTGTACATCGGACCCCACTTTACTAACTAAAAATGTATTTAACTCAATTCATATGGTGTTTTATTTATTTGGCATTCTTAAGAATCTCAAATTTTATATGCCAAATAATATAGTATTAAGTGAGATAATGATATTTATTACAAATAATGTACTCAACTAATATAGCAATATTAAATCATTTGAAATATTATTTGAGAAGCTTAACATTAGTCTTACTTAATATGATTTCGAAATAACGGTGATTACAAGTCTCTTAGTTACCAAAAATAAAATAAAAATAGCCTTCTAATATATTGTAGGACGTTGTCTATAGTAGGCTCACATTTAGATCGTTGTTTTTTTTTGGGCATCATTAATAATTCCATACATTTATAGAACCCCATCTCCCCTAAGGAATGTAGCAATGTAAAATCATTTGAAATATTATTCGAAATAATTTTTTTGAGAACTTAACATTATTTTTATTCAATACGGATTCGAAATAATGGTGATTACAAGTCTCTTAATTACCAAAAATAAAATTAAAATAGCCTTCTAATATATTGTAGGACGTTGTCTATAGTAGGCTCACATTTAGACCGTTGATTTCTTTTTTGGTATCATTAATAATCCCATACATTTATAGAAAGCCGATTCCCCCCAAACCTCAAAAACACTCTATCCTTGGAAACCACCCCCCCCCCCCCCCCTCCTCGCCCCACCCCATCCCCCAAATTAATTAACCTAGCACCCCACACTATAATGGGAGAGTTTGACCCCAACCTCATCATGGATATGGAACTATAAGGCCAAAGGCCTTCGATATTTAGATCGTTGATTAGTACTACTAAGAAAGCCAAGTGGCTACAAGTAGTAGGCGTCACCATGCAAGAATATTCTTAACAGTTGGCTTTGTCTGTATGGTCAATAATTCTCCAATGTGAAACTTCAAAATTGGACTTTGACCGTGCATTAAAAAGAAATCCAAAGTATTGACCCATATAAATCATAAGTACGTTTTTTTATTTTTTTTTATTTTTATTAAAATCACCTTTTTTGTAAGTTTTGTTCAAAAAAGGGGATATGCATGCATCAGTACTATTTTCACTCTTTCAACTGGCACTACATGATGTTACAAAGAAAATAAAATAAAATAAAAAAATGTGAACCATATGCCTCTCTTCCCCTCCAGCTTCTGCTATTCAAAAGCAAAATTAATGATACTTTGTACTTTACCTTAATTTGATTGGGTTTTGGAAAAAGAAAAAGTTAATTTCAATTTTAATATCTAATAATAATCTTTTTGAGCTAAGAAAATTAGCTTCGATAAACCAAATAATAATTTGGCTAAAATGAAAATTTACTTTTATCAACGAGAGAGCATCCAAGTTGCAAAATGATCACCAAATAACTTGTTAATATTATATGGTCTATAATCAACTTTTAATGGATACGGACCTAATTAATATGATCATTTGAAAGAGTATTTTTAACTAAAAAACTGAACTATTAAAACTATTAGGGTCACTTGTGATGTGCTATAGGTTCGATAAATTAAGTTGGTGTTTACTCAATACTTTATATAATTGGAGGTTTAGTTCCCTTATATATTATTTGGCTTCAACTTTTGGATTACTTAAATGTTTGTGATAAGTATTTCATATGGATCATAAGGTGAATCAAATAGGGTTTGCTAGTCGAGCTCCTTCACCCTAGCAAGTACAAGAGGTACTAGAGTTGTAACTTAGAAGTAAAACAAAATACAGACCAATAAAATGAGGTAATTAACAGAAAATTTAACAAATAATTATAATGCTTTTTCTATCACATTTGTAGAGAAATAATGAAAGAGTGTTGAGATATAAAGTTTTATATTGGACAATTAAGACGTAAAAATTCAATATATAACCTTGACGGGCTACGTACATACTCATTGTCAAAATAATTTTCAGTATTCAACAAGATATTGGCTCAAAATATTTTACCACATCACACACAAGAGATTGTATAAAAATATAAAGAACGACGTTGAATAACTAAAATCTGGAAATTAAATATATAGACAAGTTACTTCACTCATTGTACATTAATTATTCATATTGAATGTTTCAACAAAAGAAAGAAGTTAGTTGATCAAGAGCATACATTGGCTCAAAATTTGCCACGTGTAAGAGATCTCTTGTACTAAGATATAATTAAGGTCTTACATTGAACAATTAAAATTTGAAAATTTAATATATATAAAACGAATTACTCTATTTATTGTCAATTAATTAATTTGTGTTGGATTTTTCAACAAAGAAAAAATTAGTTATTTGGGCATGTAGATTACAAAAATTCAAAAATCGTTTGGATAACAACAAGAAGTTAAGGAAAAAAAGTGTTAGTCTATAGGTGCATTATCTATATATATATAATAACTTTGAATTTTAGAAAATTGACTTTAACAAATTAATATTAATCCAATATTTTGGATCGAGGGATCAAGTATATTAACAACTTTGTGAATCCCCATCTCCCAACACAAAACTTATTTTTCCATGTAATTTTGTTTCTTACGCAATTATATAGCTAATGAGATGGATTATTTTAAACAAGGACTAAAAAATAATAGTGCGGATTTTTTGAGCAATGTAGGTGCCTTGTGAGATCAGTATCAAAACTCGTGGGTTGACGGTTTTGCAGTAAAATATGAGTCAGTAAATTAATAAATTTAGCCAATTGTACCACTTTCACATGTGTTTATTCATTTTAATTCAAACTATTTGCAGTCTTTTCAATGATAAATACAGGATATTCATAATATATAAGGATCAAATTGCACTACAATTTGTTTGCTCTCATCATTATATATAAAGATCCATGCAAGACTAATGGGCCCCTCTCCTTTTTTGTTTTTGTTTTACCAAATCACTAAAAGACAGTTGATTAATAGTGTGTGTGTGTGTGTGTGTATATATATATATATATATATATATATATAGTACTGTCCAAGTTCTACTAATAAACAATCAGTTAAAACTATTTTAGTCTTGTATATTTTGAAATAAATAAATATATATGGAAAGAGAGAGGAGAGAGAGATTCTCTTTCCTGGAAAATTCGAGCTAAGACTTAATGAATTTAGATGCTGTAGTTGGATTATTGTGTATATAAATATCCTATTTACTTTGTGCAAGTTTTTAGGATAAATACCCACCCCTGGCCTATACCACACTTTGAGCTTTGAGACATCTCTCTCTATCAATTAATAGGAGATAACAAAGAACTATACTGAGAGAGAGAAAAAAGAAAACAAAGAGAGAGTGAGAGAGTCACAATTTTGAGATGGTGAGATCTCCTTGTTGTGAGAAGATGGGACTGAAGAAAGGGCCATGGACTACTGAAGAAGATCACGTTCTCATCTCTTATATCCAACAACATGGCCATGCAAATTGGCGGGCTCTTCCAAAACAAGCTGGTAATTAATTATGAAAAGCCATTCTTTTTTTCTTTCTTCCTTTTTTCTTTTTTGCCATAGAGATATATAGTTTAGGTCATTTATGATCCAATTTCTCCAAGAGATTGAGGATGGGAGAAAAGTGATCATTTTCCATGAAGATTGGTCGTTAAACTCTATGATCATTTGATTCCTTTGTTTTCATACACATATTTTCCTTATGAAATCAAACTTATAAGTGTAAATTTATTATCAATGAGTTCTATCTTTAGTGGGATCTGATACTCTTATCTTATACTTCATTCGTTCCAAAATTAAAGAGACATACAATTTGACTACTAATTTTGAGGTTAAACGATGACATATTAAACTTTAAAATTGATATGACTCATTAGAATGAAATAAATTTTGTAATTAATAGTTTTTGTTATATACTATACAATTATAATTATTATATCAATTAAAATTAAATTAATTCACATCAACTCAAAATTTAATATACCGTTATTTGACCTCAAAAATCAAATTGTATCTCTAATTTTGAAACGAAAGAAATAATTGATATAACATTTCCTCGTAGAATATTGATGTTAAGTTCTAGCTAGCAGCCGTCTATCGACTTGGTCAATATGATAATGATATAAAATAAAGTACATACTTTTATGCTCACATGTTTATCACGCATATGGCTTTTTATGGGGGAATAATGTTCTAACAAAGATAAAATTTATGTTCAAAATGTCCATAAGTAAATTTCTTCAACTTTATTCAACTGCACAAATAAATTTTGTTGCAGAACTGAGAATTGAGATGGGTTTTTGATATAATATTAAGATGTGCCATTTTCTAATCACTATTTAATGGTTGTCTTCTTTTTTCTTTATCATATTTTTAGGTCTTCTAAGATGCGGGAAGAGTTGCAGACTCCGATGGATAAACTATTTGCGACCGGATATTAAGAGAGGAAATTTCAGTAAGGAAGAGGAGGATACTATCTTTCAGCTACACGAAATGCTTGGTAATAGGTGCGCATCAATCAGAATTCTGATCAAGTCTGAATTAATTTATTATTTTCATATCGAAATATGTACGTTATTAATTAAATCATTAATTATTCTAGAAATATTAAAACAAATTAAAGGAAGATATTGATTAGTGTCAACGATAGGCATAAACTTACAAATCAAGCAATATAATTTCTGGGAGTGATCATAGGAATAAAATACAGATACGTCACTTTTCTATAACTATAACAATATAGGAATAATAAAATAATAATAATTGTAGATTAAGTATAAAAATATTTGTAACTCACATGGCACTGTATAATTCTTTGAAATTGAAAAATTAATGTTGCGTTTGAATTGAAGGAATGAAATGGAGAGTAGAATCATTCATTCCATTTCAGCTGGAATAAGTCATTCCAATTTCATAAATTTGGGAGAAATGAGAATGGTTCATTCCATTCTAATGGAGCAACTAAACATAATTTTTTTCATTCCACATAAATTATTTATTCCATTCCCACTCTCATTCATTCAATCTAAACGCAGCTAAATATGGAATTCAGTACTGCATTGCATGGATTATTGTTTGGAGTTTTCTCTTTGCATATATATGGTGGGACTCAAAAACTTCAATAAATATATGAGATGAATCACATATATAAATTGCTTTATGTGTCTATGTATTTTTGTTTTATTGAAGAATAATTTAATTAGAGTTGAAAAGATTCGCCATCCTCAATCAAACTTATTAGATTAATAGTCCATCTATGAAACTATAGCAATAAAATACACTCATATTCATGTCACATATCTCCTTATTAGGCTTTTGTGTTATAATTATCAATAAATTTTGCTTAACATTTTCTAATGTACACTACCATTAAACTATAACAATTTTCTGCGCTCGTGGGAATATTTATATGAATCATTTTGTTTTATTTTCAGATGGTCTGCGATAGCGGCGAAATTACCGGGAAGAACTGACAATGAAATTAAAAATGTTTGGCATACTCATTTAAAGAAAAAACACAAAAATTATCAACCCTCTCAAGTCACAAAACAACAGTCCATCAAATCCAATGGTCCGACCCAATTACGATACAAAAACCAAGATTTCTCTACCAAACCCGAGGTTTGTGGACCTGGGTATGGGTCGATTTCGCCCCAAAGGTCGTCTAGTGAACTCTCATCGGTCACGGACTTATGGGTCATGCCCACGGCTGTTAAGCAAGAACAAATGGACTCATCGGAGAGTACATTGCCGGAGATCGACGAGAGTTTTTGGACAGAAGAATTACCAGCTGAGGATTCAAAAATGGAGTTTTCAGAATTTCGAGGGGCTAATGATGGTATGGACTATTGGTACAATCTTTTCATAAGAGCTGGGGAATTACCAGAATTACCGGAATTTTGAGGGCTATTTTGGTTGTATTATAAGTTAGACAAGTGGGGAATGGGCAAATTTTGAATCATTCATTGACTTGGAAAAGCATAAAGCAAGTCTTTCATAATGAGTCAATATTCCCTTTTTTTTCTTTCTTTTTTTTCTTTTTTTTTAATTTAGCATTATAGATCTGTATGATGATTACCATGATGATTATGATGTAAAACTCAACTGGGCATTACTTTCCTGATACCTTCTATCAAGATATTTGCAGCATAATTAATAGAAAACTTTATTGCATGCTATTGGCTATACGTGTGTGTATATATATATATATATATATATATATAAGATTAATTTTAATTTTTTGAAGTTAATTTAAAATATTTTTAAATTAAAATTTAATTAAAATTTATTTAATTTTAATCGACAAAATTATGAGACCAATGCTGATAGTCTTCTCTCCCTTTACCTGCACAGTAACATGTTTGAGTTTACCTTAGGGGCTAGCGCTACATGGAAAAAGCACATTTGTTTTAGTTTTTCCAAAAAAAGCGGCCTTAGGATTAATTATAAAATTGTAATAGTATAGGTTCTAAAAAATAGTCAACAAAGTTATGAATATATATTACAAAATATCTATAAAGTAGCACATTAATTTTGAATTTAATAATGTGACAAATTGACTTTTAAAATTTAAATTAACCTTATATTTTTTAACAGATGAAATAGTTTTTTTAACAAACATGAGGGATGGGTTAAATTTTTGTAAAGTTTTGAAGAAATGTTTCACTCGATTTTTGCATGTCTCATACTGTTATGCATGTTTTCGTGGTTAATCAATGGTCCATTAATAATTCTCATTGCTGACAAGAAAAAAATTGAAATTAAAGTCGTCATATATATTATGTGTAATTGCTTTGGTCATTAGTGGAGAAATCCAATTTTGTTTGCCAGTGCAGACTAGTACTAGTAATGTAGCTTTCCTTAAAGGATATTTGACCAAATTGAACGGAGTATATACGATAAAATAAGCCATATATCCATCCCTCTCTATTCCTCTAAGGTCATGACTTATTGTGCAGCCACACGCCAGACGCAAATTTATTATCACTCAACTTTGTCATACGAATAAAAGCCATTGAAATTTTTACATGATGTGATATGTCGTTGCTTTTACATTGGGTTTAATTTTACAGGATGTGATCTGTCGTTGCTTTTACAATGGGTTTAATTTTTGTGTGTTAACTTTCCTCAAGTGTTATGGTTACTATTAACTCTTGCATAATATCTTTCATTTAATAACTTTATCGAATTACCTTAACATAGGTATTACCTTATTACCTCTTTCATTCATCTTTTCTTATCCAATCCATGGACGAAAATCTATTCTTAGCCCAAGTCTTATCTGACTTGTTTCGGCTCATAACTACCTACTATTTTCAAGTATTAACATCTTTATCATCATATCTCGTATGAAAATTTTATTCTTTAATACTCTTTTATTTTTGCCAGTTTGACATAATACATCTTATCCTCATATACCCCTAACATTTCATACCTCCGTCTCCTTATCTCTCATTTTTTATAGTTATCTCTTATCTCCTTTTTCATTCCTAACATGTTTATCCTTTGTGTTTAACTCTCTTTATTCATGTTCAACCTTAGTAACTTATACCTTATTATTAACTAATCATCTATCGAGTCACTAAAACACCTTGCTTTAATGACCTATTTTCTGACCTCTCTCCATTTTACACCAACAGTCTCTCAACCATATATGTTATTCATAACACATAAATTATATTAACATATTTAATCATTCCTCCACTCCCAATCTAGGTTTTAAATTCTAACCTTTATTTAATTATTCAAGACCTTATTTATAAGTCTTATAAATATTGGGAATCTCACAAATTCTAACACTTCGTACGAGCCTCGGTCCATATATAATCAATATCGCATGGTTAGCATGGTAAGCAATTTAAATTTATATTTATTTTTTGGTATAATCTCTCGTATACTTTAATGCTAATGATGGGTGGGTAAGGCTCATTTCCAACTTCTACTTCAAGACCTTGAATCTATTATTGCTTTGGGTTATATGCATCCCAACCTGTATACTTATTAGACTTCCTCAACAACATTTTCATGTGGCTGGCTAGCACACGAAGAAATTGGCACACAAGCAAATGCACTAGAAGAGTGCAAACCATTCTTTGAGTAAGCACCCCTCTATCATCTTTATTCACTTAGAGATGACTAATCTTCAATTTCTTGATGAACCAAATATACGAGTAGCTGATTTTTTGAGGGACCTAACCTACAAATGGTTTTTTAATGTAAATAACCCAATCCCACAAGACTAAAAAGTCCTTAACAACTAATAAAAAAATGTGATAAGTGCGGAGAACCTTTTCAAACATTTTCCCTCTTCTGAATAAGTTCTTTTTAGGTACTCATGCTATTACATGTGCTTTGTTGCTATGCTAAGGTCGGGAGAAGAGGTAAGTTACATATTTGATATTCTATTTGTTTTATATTACGGGGCTTTACAGATAAGATTTCGAATGCCAAGTGTATTTGTTCTTTACTAATTTTTTTGGTAATATATTTTCATTCCTTGAATATAAACCTTCAGTTTTTATGTACTATTATCTTAAGCATCATTATAGTTGTTTTCTTTAATCTCCAGTTTTCAAATTCTATATTTTGCACAGTGATTACAAGTTTGAGCCTGATAATGATGCTTAATTAAAAGACTAGGATTGTATTAATTAAATAAAATACTCTACTTTTGGTTATGCTACCTATTATAACATTTTATCTAATTAATATTTGTTTGGTTTGTCGAGTTTGGGATATGATTTCAATGCAAAATTCAGTTTTAAAAAATGTAGCCAGGGAGAACACAAGTTCGTAATATTCTGACAATGGGTTGCTTCTTTTATCTTTTGATTGAATTTGTTTTATGTGGAATCGGTAATGCAAATTGAGATTTGACACAATATGTTTACTACTACATTGCTCTCTATTTTTCTAATGACACAAAAACATTAGCTGAAACATTTCATTTTACTCTTCTTCGTTGAATCTGTTAACTCGTAGAAGCTATACATGATTATCCATGTAGTAATTATTCTAGCCATCAAGGGTGTGTTGAAGGATGAATCTTTCATTGCTATTAGCACTACTACAAAACAGTAAATAGATAACGCGTAAACAACGTTATGGTTTTTATCAGCAAAACGTCGTGGTTAAGGGTGTCATCTATTTGACCCCCATTTTACAACGTTTTTAAAACGTTGTAGTAAACGCAGTTTACAACGTTTTTTTCGTAAAAAACGTTGTAGATTTGTTTACCATAAACTAGTAGATGGCTGAAACGTTGTAGATGGTATGATTCTACAACGTTTTCCACAATTACACAACGTTTAAAATGTGTTATCTATTATCTATTTAAACAAATTTATATAACCTTAAGAAATGTTGTAGTGTGACCTAAAAAAATGTTGTAATACAACATATAACAACTGTTTGTTTCATAGACTGCAACAATAGACAACGTTTTTAAAAATGAAATGTTGTAATACATTATCATAGACAGCAAGAGACCTGTAATCTGGTACAGGTATAAATTCTCATTTAAATAAAAGCCAAAATGTGTCATGCAACCATTCAATTTATATCCCAATAACATTTACAGTTTCCAATTACTACATCCACAATTGATCAAAACTATCCATGCATCTCAAATTCACTTTTCAATATAAATTACTACTATATTGAAATGTGAATTACTACTACCTAAACATGTTCCAAAAAGCCTAGGTTCTCCCAAAAAGCCTATACATATCCGGGGAAGGTTTTGCGTGAGTGTATTAATCCTGTTCGCTGCTGCATCCTTTGCAGCATTCACAGCAAGCACCTGGACAAGACACTTGTCACAAATAAGTAAATTAAAAAAATGAAAAGACTGGGGATAAGAATGACTTAATCATACCTTTGGAATGATTAATAGAGATTCAGCAAACTCTACAATTGCCAGCTGCTCCCGAGATCCTAAAGTTGTAGCAAGATATTCTAAATAAACAGATAGTGCAGCCTCAACTGCACCTCCACCTGCAACCACCTGTTTTGTCACAATTTAGAATAACTAATCAGTCAGTAAGATTTATATTATTACTTACTTTCAAATGATTTTCCTGTTTCCTTTTGTCAAAAAAATGTACAATGTAATCACACCTTCTACAATCAGGAATCATAAAACACAATATTTTACTACTACGTTAACTGCTCATGTGCTGCATGTCCCGTAGCATCAGGGTCAGCATGTCCAACTTTGGGGCACTTTTTAATACGCACCACGCGACAATAGCAAAAGAAAATATTTTTATTTTTGAGTACAGTTGCACCAAAGCATTTACCTCCTCACCAAGTCTAAGTAAGCCATTATCTTTGTGTCTTGTTTTACAATTCTAATTCGTTCTGTTCACCCAAATTTTAAACATAAATTTCCTTGTAAATGATTCTAAGATTGAACTTATTTAAAGACAATGCGCAGATCGAAGTAAGAAACAACTACTAACATGTATTACAATGTAAAATGCTCCTTGTTGTGTTCAAAAGAGTTCTCTTTTACTTATTTAAATATTAAGGTTTGTATTAGACACGCCTAGACAGATGATTTTTTTTTCCAATCTTGAACTTCAAAGACTAAAAACTTATTAAAAAAACTATGTCCAAGTGTGTTCTATGCAAATCTTAATATTCGAGGGGGGAAAAGAGAGCAAATAAGCAGAACCAACATATATAGGACTAACAAATTAGTAGGACTCTTAATTCCAGAAGGACGTAATATGTGATAAAACTAAAAAGACAAATGAGGTTATGATTTACATAGTAAATATAATCATCATCGTACGCGTTCACCATGATGAAGGATTCTTCAAAACCATGTGTTTGTGTAAAATAATGCATTTAAAATACTAAGACAGCAGCATATCAAACTTCAGCGATCAAGCAACAATAATTCTTCAATAAGTTCATTCGAGCACTATACCAACATAAAACTCTACAAATACATATAATGACACAGAGTAACCTTCTATCTTTTCTGTTACTGGATTTCTAACCAAAACAAATAAATAAACAATATTAACTTTTGACTTTCAGTAAAATTTAGATGATTCATACCAATGCAACTGAACAAATTTTCATGAGAAGAAAAGGATTCCAAACCAGAGAGGCTGAGACCCTAACTCATCAATCTAAACTTCATATAGGCTCATATTCACAGGTTTATTCCTTGTATGTTAGCGACAGAGAATCTATATATTCACCCACCGATACAGCTTATCAGCTCACATTTGATTTACAAGGCATAATCCATTCTTCCTTTCACTGTTTTTAGTGCAAAGTCCGTTTTGACCTTTAAGTGTTGCTGTTGCGCAATCACACCTCTCACCAGGAAAAGAATTAGTCAAAATTCTACACATGAAAACCACAAAAACCAACTCATTTATTCTACAAAGTAAAAATCTGTGACCTAAGGCAACTCAACAATTAGTACAGGCTCATGCTTCATACATCTCTAAAAACAACCGCCGAATAATCCACCACACAACAACTCCACACCAAACATGCTACAACACACACGCCCACTAGAACCCTTTTGAAAATGTTGCACATGTAGACACTGCCAAAAAACATCTAGCTAAATAAAGAGTTAACTGATGAATGATGAGAGAAGGTTTAAGTTTGGAAGTAGTGACTGAAAACAAGCAAACTGAAATCAAAGGAGAAACTGCCATCTCTTGTCAAAAAGCTGTAATCATATAGCCAAAAGGGTGAAAAAACTGGACTAATATAGATTAAGTAATTTCATTTTCTCATCAGTAGTGATATTTGCTAAATTATCGTGCAAGGCTCATGATTCATGAAGCTTTGTTCTAAGACAAGCAAATAAAAGATGGTATCAACATAATACAAGTTCTCTGTCTAAAATACAAAAGATTTGGATATTAAGAAAAGAAAATGACACAAAGAATTAATTTTTTTTTATATACTAAAAAATCTTTCAACACCACCAACATACAGAACAAAGAAATTAAGATACAAAACTCGTGAAAGTATCCAAAGGGTTTGTATGATTGCATAATGAAAATAAAGATCACAACAGTATATTGCAAAATAGGTCAAAAGAATCATCCATTATTTCTGATTGATTATTCCGTATATTTAAACCAAATGCTTGAATATTTACACGATGCACCAACAACAAACAAAAATAGGAATCAGATGGTAAGACTCCAAAATTACTGATCAATCAAATAATAAGCAATCCAAATGCATGAATATTTAAACGATACACCAACAACAAACAAAATTAGGAATCAGATGGTAAGACTCAAAAATTACTGATCAATCAAATAATAAGCAATGAGGAGAGACAAGTTGTATCAAGTAAGAGTGCAAATACAGCACAAACAAAAGTACAATTCTTTCCTTGGGAAAAAGAGAATATATTCAAAATAAATGACATGTATATAAAATTTTATTTATGTTTTTTACCCCTAACAAAATGTTGCTGAATGGATCTAAATGGAGGAACGTACGTCACGGAACTGAAGAAGGCCGAGTTCGCCGAGGTAAGTGATGCCTCGGTGAGCGGACTCGACGGGAATGATAAGCTGAACAAAAGTCATCTTCTCCGACCGCATCAGATCCATTACCGGCAAATTGTCTATGTACTCCATTATCCATCCACCAAATCAGAAACACCTGATATTTTGTATAAACCCTAGGTGAGAGAATCAAGAGGGAGGAAGGAAGGAGGAAGGAGGGCACTTACAATGAAACCCTAGCCCCTAAACAGCATATCTTCAAATCTCTTCAGATTTCAGCCTCAAATCGAACATTCACCGAATCAGAACATAACCATATAGCCTTAGATCGAACATTCACCGACGAAAACTGGTGAGAGAACAGAGTTCAGAGAGAAGAAAACGTGACGAGTTCAGAGAGAAGAAAAATCGAAAGGGAGATTGAAATGAAGACCTAAGTGAGCTTGGATAGAAAAATGACGAGAGCAAAGAGAGTCTTTTAATTTTAAAGTTCCATGTTTTTTAGATAGATAATTTAAAATCAAAAAATTCCCTTTTACATAGATAACGTTTTTTCATATTTATCTATAACGTTTTTTTTAAAAACGTTATGGAAAAAAATACCACAACGTTTTTAAAAAAAACGTTGTGGTTTAAGTGTTGTCTATTTACTGTTTTGTAGTAGTGAAATTATGTATGTGTGAGGTGTTTCTAGCTAGCTTAATTGCTTTACAGGTCATTGTAATTATGAGCCTTAGACATTTAATTTTTTGTTATTATTTTTTCTTCACAAAGTAAGTGTTAGGCATGTACATTAGGTAAAAATTAATAGTAAAGCTCGTGATGGAGTCAATTCATCTTCTAAGGCTCTCAGGTTTCTACAACTACTACTGCCGTGTGGATTATTATTTTCCTTTTGACACAAGTTTCAAGTGAGAGATGATAGAATTTCTAAATTTGAAAAGAAATATAATCGTTTTTAATTTTTTAAGGAAACTAAATGAAATCTGAATTTATACATATTAGTATATGTTTTCACCAATGTCGTCACCCCTCATCTCATCTTCCCCACACATATCTAGACAAGCAACAATTAGGTTTAGAAAAGATGATATATATTATAGTTCACATACTTAAAATTTGAGTATTAAGTATTTACTTGTAAGAACAAATCGAACTCTTTCCATTGAATAATTGCAATTTCATAAAATATTTATCTTTTCTAACTTATTTAATTTGTTGCTTCTCTAGATATGTTTTTACCTTAAATATTACTCTTTCTGTTTCAAAAAAAAAAAGAGAGTAAAAGTCTAAGTTGTCATTTTCCGTTTCATAAAAACCATCCTTACTCTTAATCGTTAATAATAATATAAAATGATATAATATTCTAAAATTTACAATATAATTTTATTATCATATGACACCACTACTGAAATAAAAACTTATCATCTTTAATAATATCATGTGCACAAATTGTACACAAAAAGTTGTGCACAAAAAGTAGGACTCATGTATTGCTTATCAATGAAAATGTGTAAAGTATCTAATTGTAAGTCTCACTTCTTATTTTCTCTTTTTAATTTTTTTTATATTGTTTGTGCAAAATTTTTGTATATAGTTTGTGCAGAACGAATCAAGAGTATACCCTCTTAAATGACATACCAAACATACCCTTTTTGGCGACGGACCGGACGACGGTTTGGTCCGTCACCATAAGTCATGTCCGTCGCTAAAGCGAATATACTTGGTATGTCATTTAAAAGAATATGCTCTTAAAATACACTCATAGTTTGTGTCTCTAACATTGTATTACTCTCTTTATATTATTTGCAAATCAGAATTTTTTGGGGACTTCTTAAAAGCTTAATGCATTTACTCTCTTATATAAAAACATTTTCCTTGGAAACGAACAAGATAGTGACATCGGATTAATACCAAACCACGACAAAGAAAATTTGAAATTGGCCATGTACAAATTGTCAAAAAAAATGGTCTCATTTTTGATATCTTTGGATGAATACCAAACCACGACAAAGAAAATTTGAAATTGGTCATGTACAAATTGTCAAAAAAATGGTCCCATTTTGGATTCTCCAAAATGATAAGTACTAAAACAAGGCAACAAACATGTAGGGAAGGAAATTGAAGTATGCAAAGGCACGATTCTGGGCTAAATTTGGAGAAGAGAAGGTTTATTCTATTTCCCTTGAAATTTATTCTGTTTTTCATTTTATTACTCCTTTTGTTGGTTAATTATATTATATGCTTTTTATAAAGTTTCCTCCCACATGAAAGTAAAATTAAAAAAAATATTCCGTCTCAAAACCTCAACACTTAGGTTTTATGGTGTGTTTGAGAGTTATTTCTATATAAAAAAAAAGTATGTAAAAATCACATACTGAACTTAGACAAGTAGTATATATATATTGTAATTGTTTTGTCTCCACATTGAGTACATGCCCTACTTATTTGGAAATTGTTATTTTTACAAGATAAACTTGATATTATTATAAAATTTCACTCACATAAATATGGATTCTATTTATTATTCACGTGAGAGGAGTCGCGAAAATATCGATTTCTTTAGTAAAAATATCAATTTCTTATTTTTTTTTGCTATAAAAAAGTTGTCTGAAATAGTACTTTAACTCTTTGCTGTTGTGTAATAGCTTTTTAAAGAAGCATATATGGCTATGTGGGCTCAAGGAAAAGAAAAGGAAAGAGCTGTGAAATCATCCACAGAGTACTTGGAAAAGCTAGAGGAAGAGATTAAAGGAAAGAGTTTCTTTGGAGGAGAAGATATTGGGTATTTGGACCTTGCACTCGGGTGGATCTCTCACTGGTTACCCGTTTGGGAAGAAGTTGGGTCCTTTAAAATTATGGACCCAATAAAATTCCCAGCCCTTACTTCATGGATACACAAATTTCTCAATCACCCAGTGGTCAAAGACAAGTTGCCACCAAGAGATAAGATGCTTGTGTACTTTCAAGAGCGTAGCATTATTCTAGCATCTGCTAGCTAATTATTAATTAGTACGATTTTAAAATTAGAGATATATTTTGAATTTTTTAAGTTAATTTATGAAAATTTAAAATTCACAATTTGTATGATTTTATTTGAGTTTTGTAGTAAGTATTTTACTTTTATCTATATGTGAATTATAATTTTCAGTAGCAATAAAATGAAGTGAATTCAACCTTCTTCTTTTTTGTTTCTTTAATCATGAAACATCCACCTAAATAGAATATATATATATATATATTTGTTCACAACTTGTTAATTGTACATAACAGTATATTTTCATCAGTTCATGTTGCATGAGTTTGTATGACTTGAATGTTTATTTGGAATTTCACGGTTTTGATGACTTTGATATTTTGAGATATATATACTTCTATTTCAATTAAAACATTCTGAAGACGGATGAAGAATTAATCATGTTTTGATATTAATATTATTTTAATTGTGTTTTAAATTAACCAATATATATATATATATATATATATATATATATATACTCATGCATTTGGCATGATGTTGGTTGTCATACTGTTCAACATGTATGGGTTGTCGTTCATTTTGTTTGAATTTCTTTGGACATACCATATTACCCTTGCATGCATTCTTTCCAAATCAGCTACTTATATATAGCATCGAGTGAACTATTACTTTTTGCATAAATACAATTGATACAAAGATCTCAAAATACTTTTTGTAGGAGTAAAACTTGTTTTTATCAGAACCATGCCAACTCAATCATTTTAAAGTATTGGAGGGAACCAAATTCAACAATCAGTAATATTATTGTGTGATTCTCTATTTTTCTTTTTCACCACACATATTTTATGTTAGTTGGTGATAAAACGGTTCAATTCTTTTTTCAAAACACATCAATTCCCAAAACAAGTTGGGGTGTGTTATAAAACTATCACAAATGTTTTAAAACTGGAGGACAGAGACTACTCCCTATTATACTTAGCTATGAACCATCAGAGTATAACGCAGGTTACCTATACTCCGCAGAGGGTGAAATTTCAGTCAAACTAACAAATGCATAGCATAGCATAAAACAAAGCATTTCTTATACAATTGCAACGCTTTGTAATACAAATACAACTCATTACTACGTGCCGGATTAACGCATTACTTAATTGGAGGACAACTACAGTACCAAATACAAATCCTCAACAATTACCGTACTTTGATAAGCCATATTTTCTTCAAAGTGAGACCGGAAAAATTCTCTTTTTGTGGTTTCCAAGCTGTAAAGATTGGATTGGAGGCCTCCCCTTACTCATTTTCCTATCAAGAAAAAAGAAAAAAGAAATAATGTGTGTTATTTATCTCTTTAACTTAATTGCTTTACAGGTCATGATTGTTATGAGCCTTGGAAATTTTTTGACAAAGTAAGTGTTAGGTAGGTAGAGTAGGTAACAATTAATAGTAAAGCTGGTGAAGGGAGTTGATTGATCATCTTCCAGTCTCTCATGTTTCCACAACTACTACTGTGTGCATTATTATTTTCCTTTTGACACAAATTGCAACTTAGGATGATTATATAAAATGACACAATATTTTGAAGTTTGTATTACAATTTTATTATCATATGCCACCACTGCTAAAGTAAAAACTTATCGTAACATTAAACAAAAATACATATTTAATATCTCTATATTCAATATAGTGGCTTCATCATGAAAACGTTTGGTGCAATTGTGTCACAAATTTTACTTCCTTTTTACCTCTCCAAGTTAGAAAAAAATATTATTTTATCTTTTATAATTTATTTACTTCTATTTTCTCATTTTATCTTTTAAATTTAATGAAATTTCTGTTTTACACTCACCGCGTGCGCTACAAGGGCTAGTTTATATTATCAGCAAACCAGAACCTATTTTTGGGACCCAGAGATTCTTAAAAGCTTCACATTTTCCTTGAAAACAAACAAAATAGTGACTTCGGAGAAATACCAAACCATGACAAGAAAATTTGAATGGTCCAAATTGTCAAAAAAAGGGTCTCATTTTGGATCTCCAAACTCATAATTATAAGAAGAAAGCAACAACCATGTAGAGAAGGAAACTAAAGTATGGAAAATTCAGAGGGAGTGAAGCTCTTGGGGTTTTGGGTTAGCCCTTATGTTATGAGGGTAGAGTGGGCATTAAAACTTAAGGGTGTTAAGAATTATGAGTACATAGAAGAAGATGTTATGCACAACAAGAGCCCCTTGCTTCTTGAGTTGAACCCTATTTACAAACAGGTCCCTGTTCTGATTCACCAAGGGAAAGCGATTTCCGAGTCATTTGTTATTCTGGAGTACATCGATGAGACTTGGAAACAGTATCCGTTGTTTCCTCAAGATCCTTATGAGAGAGCAAGGGCACGATTCTGGGCAAAAGTTGGAGACGAGAAGGTTTGTGCCCTAGAAATTTATTATGTTTTTATTTTTATTACTCCTTTTGTGGGTTAATTATATATTTCTACAAAAAAAATTCAAGTCCTCTTGCATATAGTCCAATTTTTTAAATTGATTTTTCAGCTTAGTAAACACAATATCATGCACGGTAAATATTTATACTTTTAGGGCATATTTCCACTGTATTTAGTTGGTTAAAAAGTTGGACAAGATATTACGTTTTCGTCCTTAGCTTTAAAAAGAATATTGAAATGGGATCTAAGAAAAAAGAGATCAGTTAAATATAGGGCGAAAAGTCTGAAATTGAACTTTCCTTGTCCAGCATTTGCATGCTTTCGAGAAGAATATAGAAGAACAATTTTGATATTCTCCTAACCTTCTCACCAATCTCATTAGTATATATCTCTAAATGAGTAAAAGTCACAAACGAATAACCAACTTAGAGAAGTAGAATAGTGTAAATTTTCTGTCTCCAACTTGAATATTTCATCCTATAAATATTTATTGAAAGTTCACTTGCCTTAGATTTTAGACATGTACTTATCGTGTCTTTGAAATTGTTTAAAAAATATGGTTATTGATTCTGATTATTGTCTTTAATTATAATCAACTTTAAAAAAATAGTTTAAATTTAATAAATAAAGAGTACTTGGTCAAACCTAATATATTAGATTTGACAAATAATCAGAAGCTCCTGATTATTTTTATAAAAAAAGAGTATAAACAGTTTTTAAAATCAGATTATCAAACAATTTTTGTTTTTTAAAACTGATTATAAACAAATTTACCTGCTTATAAACAATCTCAAATACCTAATTAATTGACTTTTTTCTACTATAACAAAATTGTCTAAAATAGAACTCAACTCATTAACTACTGTACTGTAATAGCTTTTGAAAGATGCACATATTGCCATGTGGGCTAAAGGAAAAGAGAAGGAACGAGCTGTGAAATCATCCATGGAGTACTTGGAAAAGCTAGAGGAAGAGATTAAAGGAAAGAGTTTCTTTGGAGGAGAAGATATTGGGTATTTGGACCTTGCACTGGGGTGGATCTCTTACTGGTTACCCGTTTGGGAAGAAGTTGGGTCCGTGAAAATTATGGACCTAATAAAATTCCCAGCCCTTACTTCATGGTTACACAACTTTCTCAATCACCCAGTGATCAAAGACAAGTTACCACCAAGAGATAAGACGGTTGTATACAATCAAGAGCATAGCATTATTCTAGCATCTGCTGGCTAATTAAGTAGTACTGTTAGAGGTATATTTTGACTTTTTAAAGTCGATTTATAAAAATTTAAAATTTATAATTGACACGACTTTATTTAAGTTTTGTAATAAGTAGTACTTCTTTCGTTCCAAATTAACTGCTTAGTTTTGACTTTTTAAAATCATATTGACTATTTTTAAAACTAATTTTTGTACTATTTTTGCCAAAATATAGGTGAAGAGATTATAACCAAAAGAAAGTAAATACAATTTACTACTAATACTAATTTTTATAATGTTAAAAAATATATTTATATATGCTTAATTATTAATATAATGTTAAAACTGATTATAAATCATATAATTCTGTGTAACTCTGTTTTTGATATGTATCTAAATCATACATAAATCATTGTTTGTTTTTTTAAAATTTTAGTTCTAATAAATCATATAAATTATTTGGGAATCAAAACAAAAAAAAAACAAAAAAAAAAAAAAAAACCGATCCCAAACCGGTTTCCATTCCCCGGGCTTAATTATTGTTCAACTGTTTCGGCTCATTGCCATGATGTTGGTTGTCATACTGTTCAAGAAGTGTGGGTTGTCATTCATTTTGTTCGAATTTCTATGGACATACCATTGCAATTGTTGGAATATTGGTTAAAATTAAATAATAAAAGGGTGGAGAATAATGAGTTAGGTAGGTGTGGACACATGGAATGGGTGTTCTCTCATTAGTTGCATGTGGTGGGTTTATTCCAAGTGTGTGTGCTTGCACACCAAACTTTCTAAGTTGGTGTGCTAATGGAGAAGAAAGCATTGCCTATAAATACTTGCCTTATTGTAAACCAAAGTATTATCCTAGGGGAGTAGGATCCCATCCGGGAGAGGGTGGAGAGAGTTATCCAAATGTAGAGAGATAAGAGGTATCCAAGTGTTAGAGAATTTTGTGTGGGAAAAATTCTCTTGGGAAGAATTATCTTTCTTGAGTGGATGTGAGGAAATTTCTGAGAGTGTAAGTGATTGTAATATTATTCACATAGTAAATTTTCTCTGGTTGTCTTTGACAACGAAAGTGGTTTTTTCTCCGATTTTGGAGTTTCCACTATAATTCTTGTGTTGTGTGATTGTGTTCTAAATTCTCAATTTTTTATTTTTCTATATCGTGAGACGTTGTAATTCCCAACAGCAATGAATATCAAATACCCTTCTTTTCAATTAATTATAATTATATAGCATCCAGCAAACTATTACTTTGTGCACAACTACATTTGATCTCAATAAACTGATTGAGATATTTGAGGGAACCAAATTGAACAATGAGCAGTATTATTCTGTCTCTGTCTAATTCTCTTTTTCACCAGACAGGTCTCATTTTAGTCGAATTTCTTTCAATTCATTTTTCAAAACAAAGTTAGTACATATCGGCTAAAACAAACATAAATGTTGTACAAGTGAGCGACAATCCAGACATAATAGTTGAAAATTAAATCAAATTTGAAATAGTTTAACACAATTTGTTATTTTATGATTTTATGTACATTGTTCAGAATTAAAAGATTAATATTGACTTTTTAAGAGTTAATTTCAAATATTTTTAAATTCAAAATTAACATGAATTAATTTAATTTATTATATTAATATAATTATGAATATTATAAACTACATAAAAAGTAGTACTAATTATAAGATTTATTGTTTTCAAAATTTAAATGAATTATGTCAATTTTAAATTTAAAAATATCACAAGATTGACTTTTAAAAAAATCAATATTAATCTTATAATTTAAAACGAAGGGAAGGGAGTATGTTATTTTCTTTTATTTATATATATATATATATATATATATATATATATATATATGTTAGACTTGTTTCTCATTGTGCGTTATCAGTTTGGAGGAAGCTATCAGCTACTAGACATTAACTTTAATGAACACATTCATTTGATAAATATATGAACTTGAAGATTTCCTTTAGCAAATTTTTCCTGCACAAAATGAAATCTATCTCTATTGATTTTGAAGTTAATAAATTTCGGCAGTAACAATTTCTAGACACTTATTCTCAGCTTCCTCGGAGGACCCTTACAACTCTTAATATTATAATGTTACTGTATGAAAATATATAAGAAATATTAATCATACCATTGTACAAGTACTTTTTATATTTTTAGTAGAACACCTTCAATATATTCTGAAGTCTACAAATTTTATATTTGTGAAACGGAGGGAGTATCATTTATCATCTAGAGTAACCACGAATAAGAGTTAATAATAGATGCCTTTTAAGATGGTATCATAATATTCAGAATGACTAAGGCAGAAGAAAAATAAAATTATTGATCACAAATGGTCCATGTAAACAAAGAAAACCATAGATCCACCAACAGCAGGATCTATACAAACAGCTTCTCCATCATTTGAGTCCCACGTGAACTAAACAAAGGGATTATTCAAAACTGTTGTTACTTCACAAAAAACAAAATTACCGGACAACAAGATTCAGGATACTAAAAAATTCAAGAGAGGCACGAGTATGCCAAGGCCTTTTCCTCACTGAGCTCTTCAGCCGTCAAGTCCAGCTTCTTCCTTGAGAACTCGTCAATAGAAAGTCCTACAATGAGGAAAGTAAAAATGGAGATACCATGTTGAAAATTGTAAAATTGTAAGACCAAAATATATTATCTATACCCGAAAGAAACAGTTAAAGGAAGGAAATACCAGAAAACATTCTCATATACAGTCACTGGCTATACAAACAAATTCAAATATTCCATATTGCAGCCGATAATGCAGTTCTTTCCTTTTATTAGTAAAAAAGATAACCCTGTAGCTATGCTTTGATATTTTACTACATACTTACCTTGAACAATTTTCCATTCTCCGTTGGCACATGTCACTGGGAAGGAGTAAATAAGCCCCGAAGGCACATTGTATGAGCCATCAGAGTATACTCCCATAGAAACCCAAGTTCCCTAGAATGAACAGTAGGGAGAAATTTCAGTAGAACTAACAAATGCAAGCATAAAACAAAGCATCTGTATGATGTGATTTATCATGAAAATTGGACAGGATGACTGACCTCTGGTGTTCCAAGGACCCAATCACGGATGTGGTCACAAGCGGCACTGGCGGCAGATAATGCACTAGAGAGCTTTCTAGCTTTGATAATCGCAGCACCACGCTGTTGGACAATTTTGATGAATTCTCCATTTAACCTAAAATCAAATTAGAAAACAACATTTCAGGTGAATTTCTTTTACAAAAAACTGAATATACATGTAGTAAATGCCAGCATAAATCTACACAAAAGGAAAAGAAAACCAATCACTTATTTTACCATTCATCATCAGCAACAAGCGCTCTGACCGGCTTGTCTCCAACAGTTGCATGGTTCACATCAGGATACTGTGTTGAGGAGTGATTTCCCCAGATGATAACATTCTTAACATCGGATACTTGAACGTTCAGTCTCTCTGAAATTTGACCAAGGCCCCTGTTATGGTCTAACCTCGTAAGACAAGTAATGTTTTTCTCTGGGATTGATGGCGCGAATTCCTTCAGGATCAATGCGTTGGTGTTGGCAGGGTTTGCAACCACCAAGACCTGGAAAAAACAAGCAACAAAACAAATTAGAATGCATCAAAATCTTACACGAATAGAAAGTCTATCACAAACTCATACACAAAACTACATGTACAACCACAATTTAAAAATATGACGAGCGACAAAAATACGTTTATACCATGTGCACCAACTATTACGAAAATAGTTAAAAAGTTAAATACTTTTCTTGGAAAAGAACTATCATGTCAGTAATTTTGAATTAAATCCTACTCGCAAGAGCCAAGAGGTAAATTTAATAACACCACTCATGAATATTCAGCCTATACTCAATAAACTAAGGGGTTGTTTGTTTACTTCTGAATGAGTCTGAATAAGTCTGAATCTGAACGAATAAGTCATTCAGACCGTTTGTTTAACAATTTTAAAACTTTGAATGCGTCTGAATGTGTCTGAACGATTCATCCAAAAATTTATGGCTAAATGAGTAAAAAGTAGTATTGAATGATATTTTTACTTACATTCTCCGTAGACAATTAAAATTTACATTCAATATCCATCTTGTTTACTATCGTAAACAAATTTTGGTATTTACAAATTGTTTTTGATTTTTGTTTAACAAAAAATTGGATAACCAATTTAATGAATGTTGTTGTAGTTTTTTGTTTTGATTTTATGTACTGCAGAATGTTATAAATATTTTTTTTGTGTTTTATTCCTAAAATTATATTTTTAATTTTTAATAGTATACTTCATCAAAAATTGTTCAAAAGTTTATATTTAATTTTTCTTAGATAATATTGTTTATTTGTAATTATATAATAAATTTGTTCATAACAACCCAAAAGGTTAAAATAGAATAATACACGTAATCAGATGTTTTAGACAGACAATTATCAAACACATCATTTCATTTTGTATTCAGATTTTTTACTCCATTCAGCTCATTCAGATTTTCTTATACATTCAAAACATTTCATTCAGTTTTATCAAACAACCCCTAATATAATTTAATTTGATATTAAAAGTCACACTAAGACTACACGGATCTTTAAACATAACAATAATCAAACGGGTTTCTCAAAAGTAGTGATTTATTTAGTGATGTGTTTTTTAATAAACAAAATGGATCTATTCCCAAAAACAATTGATACATCAAAGAAGTAGACACTATGACAATAAAATTCAACCAGTCTGCACATTATGATGCTGCCTTTATCAACAACATCCTGTCTCATTGGTGTTCTGCACATCTACAAAATAGTGATGCGTGTTTTTAATAAATAAAATGGATCTATTACGCAAAACAATTGGTACATCAAAGAAGTAGACACTATGACAATAAAATTCAACCATTCTGCACATTACGATGCTGCCTTCATCAACAACATCATGTGTCATTGGTGTTATGCACATCTACAACTACTTTTCATTATTAATCACGGAATAAACATGCTAAACTACATAGATAAGCACTTGCATAGTTGTATGATGCCAATAGAAAACAGGCCTTGAAGTAAAGCATTTCGTGGTGGAGCTTGCATAATAAGATATTCTTCCTCATTCTGAAGAAATATTGTAAGAAATCCATGTTAATTATTTATGAATAAAGGTTTCCAATTATTCACAATCACCTTGAAGTTTGATGAAAACTTTTTAGTGACAAATATGTACTAATGATGACTTGTGATTGTGAACTAACATAATAAACAAAACAGGATAAAACAATAATGAGTCTCAAGGGGCACTAAAATTATAGAGTATAACATCCTAAGCCCCCTAAGAATTAGTTACCTTGCAGTTGGCAGCAGCATGCTTCTCAAGAGCAGAAGCTTGGGACTTGTAAATGGACACATTCTTTGTCATCACGTCTTTCCTTTCCATTCCTTCTTTCCTAGGGAAACCACCAACCATAACTGCAATGTTGACGCCAGTACATGCCTCAACAACATCAGTAGTAGCAACAACACCTGATACAAATATCATAACATTAAAAATATGGTCAAAGTCCATTAGTATTCCCAAGTATTGGATGACAAGATATGCTACGTTACTAAAGTATTTAACTAAAATTTACGAACAGATCATACAGACCTTTGAGGAGAGGAAAGGCAGCATCCACCAACTCCATTTTCACGCCATTCAATGCCTCTGCAGCAGGTGGAATATCAAGCATGTGGAGGATCACAGGCTGATCGGGACCCAACATCACGCCTCTGGCAATCATGGGCACAAGAGCATATCCAATTTGTCCTGCAAAACCAATATTGTCCCTTAATATATGTAGCTTTAAGCAAAGATTTGAAAGTATATATCCCTGTGATCAAACACAAGCTAGAAAATTTTGCATAGAAATCAAAAATTCACAAGCAGCAACCACTTGGTATACAAGTATCATCCATTCTCATATAAGCCTTGTTACAATTATTATATTATCACATATAATAAACTAAAGCAGGTGATTTTCAAACAAAGTTTTCACGAGAATCTCATTAAACTATGTTTGCATCTTATAAGATACCTAGAAACTATAAAAAGTAAAATAAAATTTAGCCTTTTAACCTAGGAATTAAAAACCTCTATAAAACTGGGTCTAAAACACCATTACAGCTAGATGAATATCTGAGACAGAAAAATTATGAAAATTGCTTTTCTCAAACTTACATATTACATTTTGCACACTTGAATTGAAAAGTCCCACAATAGCATACAGTTGCAAGGAAGTACCTAACATAAACTATGAAGTAACTAAATTTTTAGACTCCACAGTGAAAGAATCCATGTTTATCACATACATATGATATAGCTGTACACAGCAACCCTGCTCATATCATTCACTACAACTAGCAAGCAGGCAAAATGTTAAAAAAGATTACTTCAAACCCTTGTAAAAATCTAATTCAATCTAAACAAAAACTAAACTTGATCAAAAGACTAATCTAACATCTAATCTAACCAAACCAGCAAATAATAAGACTCATTAGATCACTAAAATTTCAGTTCATCCATAACACTATAACACTACGTGATCTAAAATAGAGAAGGATAAACGGCAGAATATATATATATATATAACTACATTAATTGATGATTCCTACGTATTTGATCAACCTTTAAATATAAAGGGTGAATATAATAACAGATCTGAAAATGATCATAGAGCATATCCTTAACGATTTATGTGCGTATGTATGTATTATACCTGCAGCACCAGTAACAAGAACTCGAGTTGGTTCTTTCGCCATTGTTGAGTATCTGATCTTAATCTAATCTGTGCCAGAGAGAGATAAAGGGAACGATGAGTCGGTCTGCGTGAGTAGGGACTGATATAGTGCTCAAGATAAACAAAACAACTGAACGACGTCGTTATGTTCCGAATTACCGTCATTTTCAATTGTGAGGTTGGGTTTCTATTGTGCGCCGTGATGCGTAAAGCGCTTTAGCAGATGACACCTACTGTTTGATTATTCGTGACTGGTAGGAAAACTGATGCCACGTCAGGCTTAACGTTTTTCTTGGACTGTGTGCTCTTGGATTATAAGCTGACGTGTAACCCATTAGTCAACTTGTTTGAGACTTTAATTAGTGTTACATCGACCAATAATACTCGAGTCCTCCTACGCGGACATGGAAAAATGACATGGAAATTGGACATTTCTAATTTCCCTTGGTTTTTTTTTTTTTTTTTTTTTTTGGGTTTAGTCCAAATATATTTATACTATGGATTTAAAAAAAAAAATTAGAAAAAAACGTAAAAAATTAGGTCCAATTTGGATATATATCAAAAAAATGGTTGTATGGGCCCATACAACCATTTTTTTGATATATATCCAAATTGGACCTAATTTTTTACATTTTTTTCTAATTTTTTTTTTTAAATCCATAGTATAAATATATTTTGACTAAACCCAAAAAAAAAAAAAAAAAAAAACCAAGGGAAATTGGAAATGTCCAATTTCCATGTCCATTTTTCCATGTCCCCCTAGACTTACTGATAATACTCTCTCCGGTTCATAATTATTGTATAATTTTTTACGTATAATTAGTGATATTAAAAATATGACATTTAATATTAATAAATTATTATAAAAAATAAAACATGTAAAGTAAATAAATATTTAACTTAATATTATTTAAAATAATAATAAAAAAATTTATCTTTGTGACAAAGGAAGTACTAATATATAACCAGCTCAAATAATGGCTTGAGGCCTGCATCATATTTTAATTTTAATTTTAATTTTTAAAATACAACGGCATGACGCTCACATTTACGCAAATGAGTTCACAACCCATGCTTTGCCAAATTTTGTTGTACATTTTTTATATTATTAATATTTAATTAAATAAGATAGTTTTTCATTTTATATTTAATATATAATTGAATCATTTAGTTAATAGTGATATTATATTTATAGGGAGTCATAGTTAATACGTATTTTAACATTATTCAGATAAATAAATATCTGAACATTAGATTGGACGATCTTTATTTAAAAATTCTAACCATTCCTCTACTCATGATAGCATATGGTACTTCTTTTTTTTTAACTATAGATAGTTTGTTTTTTTTATGAACGCGTCAAAGATATATTTATCTAAATAGTGTTACATTAAACATTTATTACATATTAGTACTTTTTTTAAATATAGACGGTCTATTTTTCAAAGATATATAAATATCCAAATAATGTCACATCAAACATTTACTACACATCACTCCACATATTAATTATAAGCCATTTATATATTTAGAGTAAATACATGAAACCAGCCAATAATATTTACTCATCAAATAACACAATCCGTACTTAGGCAAGTAAGGCATATATGGCTTGTGCTCTTTTATTTAGTTTACTAGCTCATGGTAAATTTAATTAGGCTAGGCATACTCCCCTTGGCCCTTGTGACCTATCCCTTTGGACTAAACAAAGTTGACTCCTCTCTGTTAAACTTCAACTTTCTGGCATCCTCCCTGGAAATCGTATACGAGTTCATCAGCACATCCTCCGGCATAGTGCCGAGAGCCGAACGGCTTCCGGCCATTGTGCTAATCGTCGGGTTCTCATTTGTTTTGAATGCCACCCACTCTAGATCACCTTCATTACCGGCCTTCTTTACCACCGCAAAGTTTTGTGGCACGATAATTATCTGACCCTCTCGGACTTGATCATCAAACACTGATTTCCCTCGATTGCCAACTACTTGAATTCGGCCCTTCCCTTTAATGATATAAATCACACTATGCGCATTCACATTCCAAAAGGGCCCCAAGATTGCGTTCTGAAAAATATATTTTTTTTATTAAATATATACTTGTTAATATTGAAACAAAAATGTCAATGTCGCACAAAAATATATTAATTTTTTTTTATCTAGTTAACTTATAAAATAATTTTTTTTAAATTAATATAAATTTATACAATGCTATTCAATACAATCTTAAATATATAAAGTATAAACTACTTAAAAGTACAATTAATTATAAAAAATTAATAAATCCCGTCACATTCAAATTTTAAAATTTCAAGAATTAACTTGGGAAGTCAAATGTGATTCTTTTAATTGTCAGAACAGAGTGATAATTATATAATTCAAGATTCTTACCTTATAGAGAACTCCTCTCACAGCACCAAGTTGGAGATAGTTGAGGATGGGGAAATTCTGACCGTTGAGTAGGCTGATACGTCCGCCACGTGGGTTGTACACGTCAGCATGTTGGGGGCTGGCAATGTTTTGTATAAGACTCATTGTGCATATAGTTTCCTCTAAGCCATTAGGTCTTCCACCTCTACCATGCTGTTTTTGTGCTTGTTCTTCCTGATCATATTCTGGTATTACCACCTGAAACCTTTCGGCTTTGACAATGCTGCCCCTTTGATCATTTTGGCTCTGTAAATTCCTCACCGTCTTGGTGTCAACTTTATAAACATCGGCAAGAATCTGCTCGTCGAAACCCTTGAAGATACTGCTAGGTTCGTATTCCTGCCATTCTTGGCCATGGCCATGACCCTTTTGCTCATGTTGGCCGCCGCTTTGTTGTCCTTCTTTTTGTGGGTTTCCGGCAAGGAAGAATCTCTAAGGCCAAGTTTTTTGAATTACTTTTCACATTAAATAATACAATAGCAATATACTAGCTATAAATTTTAATACTTCCTCCATGTAGTCTAAAGGTACAATTATATTTATTTTCCAAAAGAATGAGATAAAGTACATAAAGTGAAGGGTAACTATGTCATTAGTAGAATCCATTAGTATAAAAAAATAAAACTATTCATCACTTTATGAATCTTGTAGACCACTAAGGAGACATTTAGAACTTTATGTACTAACTTTTCTCTACTTTTACTTTTTTTAATAGGTGTGAAATTTGTATTTTGTTCATCCTTTTGAATACGAAGAGAGTAAGAAACTAAGTGCAGGATATTCCTACTAAAAGTATCAACGTCATGACATTTTGTATGATTATATTTAAATTATTACCTTTGGCATATTTGAGAAAGAACGTAAAAAAACAACCAATAAATCCATGTGAAATTAAAGTAATCTTTTGGACTAAAATACAAAACTCCATCCTATATGTGTATTTTTGTGATATTTTTCTCCTTGAATTTTTATTAATTAGAAATTGTCACCCTTAAAGTACAATTATTAGTGAAAACATTACTTTTATGATATAATTTTGCCCAATGCAATATTAATTCAAAAGATATAATTTTACGCTACTAATTACTGCTACGCATATTCTCAAAGTTGTAAACTCAGGGTACAATTTTGTATTTTAATCTTATTTTTAGTGTTTAAAGTTTAGTGAATTCGATTTTTATGGTAAAGGTTTAATATAAGGATTGAAGACTAGGTTCAGTATGTTGTTACATACCCAATAGTTCTGATCAAGCAGGTTAGAATTACTGCTGGAATCTAAAAGTGAAACACTAATAATGGATGAATCTCCATCGTTGTAAATCCAATGAGCAACACCAGGCGGCATGGCAATAACATCACCCTCTCGGAACCGTCTGAGCTTCTGGTGACGGTCTATGGTCGAACACTGACTTGGGTCTCCGCTTCCGCTTGACTGTAATTCTGATTCATATGTCTCGGCACAACCCGGAAATACAGTTCCCAGAATACCCCTACCTGCAATATTATTAATTAAATATGAAAAGTATTTATCCAAAAATACATTTTGATTTTTTAAATCAATTTTTTAAAAATTTAAAAGTCAAAATAAACACACCATAAAAACAACTATAACCATTATAAATTATTCTTAAAATGTAAAGTACTATTAATTATTCATCTATTCTACACAAAGAGTTTTGGTTACAAAATTTACAAAATTAATTAAGTTTATATACTTAGGTTCCATATGAATCTATAGTTTAGTGATGACACAATAATAAATTTGTTATGATAATTATGAAAACATTGTCATGTTATACTAATATTAAATGAAATTGGATTATTTTTGGGAGTATCATATATATTTGATGTTTTCAAAATATAAATGGATTCTTATTAATTTTAGGTTTTACATTTTTGTCAACCGAATTAAAATGTCAAAATGTATCTCTAATTTCTAAACATAGTTAAAAATTCAACTCATCAAAACTAAGGAAGTAGAGAAGTACTAGCCTTGGACTATGTAGGTGAGTTGTGGTGTATTGGAGAAAGAAGGCAAAAGAAGGCCTTTGGTTTCGATAACATGTCGAATTGCTTCAACACCAGCGCATAAGAATTCGTCGCTGTTGGGATACCAAAACTCCGTGACTCCGGCCTCAGATTTGAGCTGGCGGCTAGGTTCTTGAGCGGTGAGCCTCTCAATCTGACAGTCAGTTTTAGCTAGTAATCGGGGTCTGGGATCTGGGCTTAGCCATGTTCCCTGCCGATGCTCTAGCTGAGCTGAACAAACATGGGAGAGAACAAGAAAACAAAGGCCAAGAGAGAAATATGAAGTATATCTACTCATAATTGTATTAATTATGAAGAGTTGGTTTGAAATTTAATTTAGCAGAGGGGAGAAATAATGGTCATATGGATATTAGAGTTTTGACACGTCAAATTGGGCAGGTGACACGTTTGGCTTCTGGCTCTCCTTGCATGAATTTAATTATGGAAACAGATATTTCTTGTGATATCTCTACATGATTCTCTCGCACGTGAGCATAAAATGAGTTTTATTTTTTATATAAAAAATAATTATACAGAAATATCAAAAATACGTGTAAAAATAATACTTCCTTTTAATTATTTTTAACGCCAGTTAATCACTTGATTTATGTTTGTGAGTAGCATCACTATACTAAAGAGTGGTCGGACATGTGCACATGCATTGTTTCAAAATTTTAATGGTTAAATTTTTTTATTAATTTTTAATGAGAAAAATACTTTCAATGATCATAATTTTTTACAAAATTATACTCTATTTATTCTAAAATTAAAAATATAATTTGACTTTTAAAATCAAATTATTGCATATTAAACTTTAAAATTAATCATAAACGTTGATTTTGATCTCAATTAACATTTATATATTCAGTTCAAAATTTTAAAATTAACATTTATATATTCAGTTCAAAATTCCAATTTAAACTTGATTTCGATCTCACAACTGGACCGCAAGCTTTGCTGGTACTTCCTTTTGCAATTCAAACAATCTATATACATATACATATATAATAAGGCAAAATTAATTTTTTCCCCTTAATTTTTGGTATGAGACTAGAATTTAAGTGTTATTAAAATATTTTTTAAAGTCTCCTGATTTTATTTTATTAAATACTATTAAAATACTTTTTAAACCTATAATTTAACTAGAACCAAAACACCATTTATGATCCTAATTTTTTTTAAAGAAACTTATTATGTTATAGTAATTTTATTTCTTACAGAAGTCATTTACTAATATTGATTCTCATGAACTTAAATTAAAACATCTACGGTGATATATCATATAGTAATAAATTATTCTACTATTTTATCATAATTATCCACAAACTAAAATATTAAAATATAAGTAAGCTATACTGAACATGACAGGAGGGCAAATTCGTCCATTGGGTCGGCCTGCGAGAGCAAAGGATGGGCACCGGAACGAACACTCGACGTCACCGCAACGATTTGCAAATCAAAATCGACGTGACAGCAAGGCCGTCCGAAATGAGCATGCCCGAATGATGTGGCACGTCTCCCAACGGTTCACGGACTTCAAAATGCAAGCCTTTTAGCAGAAATCGAAGTCGTGACATGAAAATTGAGGCGTGACACGAAAAACGAGAAAATCAGCCCACCCAGCCGCGGATCAATCTGCGGCCAAAAGATTAAAATAATGGTAGTGCGCGAGACGGCTGAGTGCGATGGGCGGTGGGCCAGCCAGCCGCAGATCAATCTGCGGCCAAGCCGCAGATCAATCTGCGGCTGCCCTAATGCAGCCTATTTCAGCTCAGTTTCTTCATTTCATCCGAGAGGTTCAGCAGCAAAAGAAGGAGGTTCAGCAGCAAAAGAAGGAGGCGGCAGCAGCGGAAAAAGAAGGAGAAAACAGCAAGCAAATAAGAGAAATCAAGAGAGAAAAGAGTGAGAAATAGTGAGCAATTGTACCCGTCCGTCCGGTCATTAGGTTGATTGATGCATATCCGGTCGGTTCGGGATATATATTTTTTAGACAAACTTATATTTATAATATTGATCACGATACTACGTCGTTTTGACAACAATTGAACGCTAACGGTCGTATCCCAACTGATAACGCGCGAAAATTTTCTATAAATAAACGGTGTGTGGCACATTTCTGAGATATAAAATCTGGGCACATTTCTGAGATATAAAATCTCTTTCCCGTTTCAGAAATCCCGTTCCCGTTCTGCATTATACTTTCCGTTGCCGTTCTACAGAATCCCGTTCTTTGCAAAAGTATTGCATCCCTGTTTCTCGTTTATGCAATAAAATTGTGCAGTAAGTTTTTCCAGTTTTTCATTAATGCATGCATCATTAATATCCATATAAGTTCGGTTCATAACATATAATTTGGTTCGAAGTGTTCTTAATTTTAAAGTGCTTCTAAGTAAAAACTGGAAATCCATTTTATCTTGAGAAGCAATTATTCGATTAATCCTTTAGCACTAGTGAGGGAATAAATTTGCTTTAAGGAGACTTTGTGAATTCAAAGGACTCGGATTTATATTTTACTTATTTTTATAATTTGTTTCTGTTTTGCATAAATTTTATATCTAAATATAAATATATTAAATAATACTAAATATTACAGATAACATGACTACAACTCACTTTTAATATCCTAACGGTCATTAGGTTGATTGATGCAAAATTCTTAAATTGTAAACTCCAAAAACTCGAGAGAAAATGAAGCAAAAGGAAAAAGATTTGAAACTCTTTAACTATTTATCGCATTATATTTAATTATTTATTTTTATATTAGCTGTTTTAGAAGTATAGATAATTAAATTTATTTTCATTAAAATATCTTTTCCTTCTTTTGTTTCTTTTTCTTTTCTTTCATTGTGTTTTTCTAGTTCCAAACCTTAAAACCAACTTTGGGCCTTAAGTTAATTTTCCGGAGATGCACATGAGATTCCGCTTTTTAGGGGTGAGCATGGTGCGATTTGGTGCGGTTTGAAGCTCAACCCGCACACGAAACCGCTTAGGTGCGGTTTGACAAATCTAAAACCGCATATGAAACCTCTTATGATTGGTGCGGTGCGGTTTTAAACTGTGCGGTGCGGTTTCGGTTTCAAAACCAATTAAAACAACAAACTTTATTTTTACCCGCTTCTCTTCTCTCTCCACATTAAACTCACAAAGTTATGGGATATTCCTCCTTTTGGTTTTTCTTTTTGTCTCTGTTGCTTATGAATCAAATGGTGCAAGTTGAAAGTGTGGACTGTCTTAATTGTAAAATTGTAATATGTGGATACATATTACATGCTGAGAGGTGAGGAATTGATAAAATATAAGTGTCATGGATTAAAGTAGAAGCTCTAATATACCCAACATATGAACATACTACTCTGAAAGGAGGATTTGTCTCTTGAAACCTGTTAATAATGGGATATAGAATTGGATTCTTAATTAGAATTTAGTTTGTGATGCTGACATATTTTTATTTATTATGGTTTGAAAATAATGCACTTAGTGTTTAACAAAAATAACTCTTGCATGGTGCGGTTTCGGTTTTATGCATGAGGTTTTGACTAGTAACCAAACCCAAACCATAAATTCGGTTTTTCAACCCACCTAAAACCGCCACACACGCCGGAACCGCTGGTGTGGTTTTAATTGGTGCGGTTTGTTCCGTTTTTGGTGCAATTTCGGTTGCAATTTGGTTCCTTACTCACCCCTACCGCTTTTTGTCAAATAACGAAAGTGAGGATGCTTTGAACAATTGTTTGGAGAGAAACCCAAGCAAGAGATGGTCAGACAGTGCACTTCTTAAGCATAAAGTTTCATAGACGAGCTGCAAGTTTACTACTTGAACGAAATTAATCAATCGGATTTATTATTATAATCCAAAAAGTCTAATAGAGGACATAGAAACAGCCCGCAACTTTATTTTGTCAATCATGTATTATCATATGCCCTCTGTGTAATACATGTTTGAAGATCTTTAACATATTAAGATTATATATATATATATATATATATATATATATATATATATATATATATATATATTTGGGTGCATTGGAGGGCAAAACTCAAAATAAAAATAAAAATTCTAGGAATTAAGATTATGAGATTCAGACTGGTAGCATTGGCACTGACTCGTCCCCCCACTGGCCCACCTCCAAACCCCGGTGGAGAACGGGGTACAAACTTACTTCATTACTCTCCCCCCCTTCAGTAGTAATAGAATAGATTTTTCACTGGTATTCCTGAAAAAAAATAATTTAAGATATTATCATAAACAAAATTACTGATCACAATGGACCATCTAAACTTTCATTCTTATACCCCATGGTAGGGTTCAGCTATTCATGACAGAATTCTGAACTTCAAATATCCCAAAATGCAAAAACAAAGAAAACTATAGATCCACAAACAGCGGGATCTATAGAGAAACAGTTATCTCCATCATTACAGTTCCGCGAGAATTAAACAATGGGATTATTCAAAATTGTTGTTACTTCACTAACACAAATCACGATAACTACTAGATACCAAGATGCTGGTGATTAAGAAATTCAAGAGAGACACGAGTATGCCAAGGCCTTTTCCTCGCTGAGCTCTTCAGCCGTCAAGTCCAACTTCTTCCTTGAGAACTCGTCAATGGAAAGTCCTACGATGAGGAAAGTACAAATTAAGATTCCATGCAGAAAATTGTAAAATTGTAAGACATACAAATATATATATTAATGGAACTTGTACCCAAATGCAGTTATCCAAAAGAATCAGTTTTAAGGGAAGACAATAAAATAAAACATACTCATATACAGTGACTAATTATACAAACAAATTCAAATATACCATATTGTAACTGATAAATGAAGTTCTTTGCCCTTTATTAGTAACAATGATAACCCTATAGATATGCTTTGATATTTTACTAAATCCTTACCTTGAATAATTTTCCATTCTCCACTGGCACATGTCACTGGGAAAGAATAAATAAGCCCAGCAGGCACATTGTATGAGCCATCAGAGTATACTCCCATAGAAACCCAAGTTCCCTAATTTAGGAGAATTAAAAAATGCATAGCATAAATCAAATCATCTGTAATGTAATATAATTTGCTCAATATATCACGAAAGTTAGACAAGGATGACTTACCTCTGGTGTTCCAAGAACCCAATCACGTATGTGGTCACAAGCAGCACTAGCGGCAGATAATGCACTAGAGAGCTTTCTAGCTTTGATAATCGCAGCACCACGCTGTTGGACAGTTTTGATGAATTCTCCATTCAACCTAAAATCAGATTAGGAAACAGCATTTCAGGTGAATTTCTTTGGGGAAGAACTGAAAATACTTGATGAAGTTAATGCCAGCGCAAATCTACACGATATGAAAAGAAAAGACAAATCTCTTATTTTACTTACCATTCATCATCAGCAACAAGAGCTCTGACAGGCTTGTCTCCAACAGTTGCATGGTTTACATCAGGATACTGTGTTGAGGAGTGATTTCCCCAGATGATAGCATTCTTAACATCTGATACTTGAACATTCAGTCTCTCTGAGATTTGACCAAGGGCCCTGTTATGGTCTAACCTTGTAAGACAAGTAATGTTTTTCTCTGGGATCGATGGTGCGAATTCCTTCAGGATCAACGCGTTGGTGTTGGCAGGGTTTGCAACAACCAAGACCTGGAAAAAACAAACAATAAATCAAATTCCCCTAAACAATTGATGCATCAAAGAACTAGACTACATAAACATGTTGAACTACAGAGGCACTTGCATAGTTGTATGATGCTAATAGAGTACAAACCTTGCAGTAAAAACCATTTCAGAGTGGAGCTTCCATAATTAAATATTCTTCCTCATTCTGAAGAAATATTGTCACAAATCCAACTTAAATATTGTACAAATAAAGGTTTCCAATTATTCAGAATCACCTTGAAGTTTGATGAAAACTTCTAGTGAAGAATATGTGCTAATGATGACTTGTGATTGTGAATTAACATGCTAAACAAAACAAGATAATTCAATTATAGACTATAACATCCTAAGCCCCCAAGAATTACCTACCTTGCAGTTTGCAGCAGCATGCTTCTCAAGAGCAGAAGCTTGGGACTTGTAAATGGACACATTCTTTGTCATCACGTCTTTCCTTTCCATGCCTTCTTTCCTAGGGAAACCGCCAACCATAACTGTAATATTGACGCCAGTGCATGCCTCAACAACATCAGTTGTAGCAACAACACCTGATACAAATATCATAACATGAAAAATACTGTCAAACTCCACTAATATTCCCAATTATCGGATGACAAGATATGCTGTTTTTCTGAAGTATTTAACTAATATTCATGTAGACAAGATACTGACCTTTAAGGAGAGGAAATGCAGCATCGACTAACTCCATTTTCACTCCATTCAATGCCTCTGCAGCAGGTGGAATATCAAGCATGTGGAGGATCACAGGCTGATCGGGTCCCAACATCACACCTCTGACGATCATGGGCACAAGAGCATATCCAATTTGTCCTGTAAATCCAACATCGTCCGTTAATATATGTAACTTTAGTTTAAGGTGTGGGCATTTATCCATGTGACGTGATCATGCATAAGCTAGAATAATTTGCATTGGAGAAATCAAAGATTAACAAGTAGCAACCACTTGGTCTACAAGTATCATCAATTCTCATAGAAGCATTGCTACAATTATTATATAATCACATATATAAACTAAAGGTGGGAATTCTCAAACAAACTTTTCACACAAATCTCATTAAATTATGTTTGCATCTTGTAAGATACTTAGAAACTATAAAAGGTAGAATAAAATTTAGCCTTTTATCATATGAATTAAAAACCTCTATAAACTGGGTCTAAACTCTAAACCACCGTTACAGCAAGTTGAATATCTGACTTAAACCCATTACAAAAATTGCTTTTCACACACTTACAAATTGCACCAAATCCAAGCTTATTAAATATGAAATTTAATATTATTAAATGCATTTATTATAAAATGTAAAAACATATCAAATTCCTATACAACACTGACCCTAAACCACTATTTGGCCTAATTGAGTATCTGAGATGCACAGATTGTGAAAACCTTGTACACAATCTTACAGATTGCACCCAAGGGCCAGTAAATATAAAATTTGTATAAATGTAATGCGTCTATCATAAATCAAACAGCATACTCCCGTTGTCCAAGTTTATGCAGACATGGTAGTAATTTGCATATATTTTAAGGTGAGTCAGAAACACAAACATATAGATATAGCTGTACTCTGCATCCCTCCTATCACTCACTACAACTAGTAAGCAGGCAAAATGTTCAAAAAGATTACTTAAACCCCTTGTAGAAATCAAATCAATCTAAAACTATGAAACTTGAACAAACAAAAAAACCCTTCAAACACAACTTGAAAGCTAATTCATCATCCTAACATCATAATCATCATTTATGGTAAATAAAGGAGTATACTATCTAGCCCCCTACAAATAATCAATTTCAAACTCTCATAATTAACCTCTAATCTAATTAAATCAACAAACAATAAGACTCGGTAGATCACTCAATTCATCCATACCACTATAACACTATCTGATCTACAATAGAATCCGATAAACAGAAGAAAATACATAAAAGTTACATTAATTGATCGTCCGTACGTACTTGATGAACTCTTAAAAATAATCAGTGAATACAACAGTATAAACAGCAGATCTAAAAAAAATATTAAACATTTCTCAACAATTTATATGTGTGAATGTATACATTATACCTGCAGCACCAGTAACAAGAACTCGAGCTGGTTCTTTCGCCATTGTTGAGTATCTGATCCGATCTGATCAAATCTGTGCTAATAGATAAAATGGAGAGAGAGAGAGAGAGATAGTGAACGATGTAAACGAAGAGTCAATGTGAGGAGTGAGAAATGCGCAGTGATATATAAACTGAAGACGACTGAACGACGACGTTTATGTTCGAGATTAGGTTATTGACTTTTTCTTGTTGTGACTTGTGAGGTGGGTTTTCTATTGTGCGCCGTGATGCGTAAAGCGCTTACACGAACCTTTGGATGCCTATTGGATATTCGTGACTGATGGGCAAAATGATGACACGTAATGCAGGCTTAGCGTTTCTTGGACCGTGTGGTATACGATTAAGCTGACGTGTTTGTGGCCCATAAGTCAACTTGTTTGAGACTTTAATTAGTGTTGCATCGACCCATACAACATAGCGGCCCAAATAATGCCTTGAGGCATGCCTCAATTATTATTATTATTTTTTTGATATATAATTTGAATCTCATTTTTATGTACAAGAATTAAGACAAAAAAAATTAAATTATATTTTGACAAAAATATATTACTTTTGTTACAAATAGTCACATTAATTTATTAGTTATATGTTAAGTTATATATTTGTGTTAATTTATGCATTATGTCTATATTTTTATATTAAAAGACGGAACAAATGACGGTACGAAGGGGTTCAAATAAATTGCAGTCTTTTAACATAAATTAGTGATCTTTCTTTCACACATATATTAATGAAAATATATTTGGGAAGATGTGTCATAACAATGTTGTGAAATTTAAAAGGAAATAAATGGAGTATATAGTTTTTAGAGATAAATTCGGAGAAGTTGATGTGCGACGGTTTCGATTTTTAATCAATTTAAAATCGCTGCGGCCACAATAGAGTTTGTACCAAAACCCCATGAGGGAGAGTATTGTGCTACACTTTTGGTAGGACAAGGTACAAAATTTAGTGACTTAAGACACTGCAAAGGGCAAGAATCAAAGACTTGTAAAAAAATGTGTAGCTCAAGGGATAGTGGAGGAGTTATTTCGATCAGTAGTTTAATTGTGAGAGTAAAAGGAGTTCAAGAACCATATAAAAGTTTTAATTGAGTAAGTTGGGTTTTTTTTTTTTTTTTTTTACTTTTTTTTTAATTTTTTTTTTTACAAGTCATGAAACAAGATTAAGGGGTTGTTTGATAAAACTGAATGAAAAGTTCTGAATGTATAAGAAAATCTGAATGAATTGAATATAGTATAATATTTGAATACGAAATGGAATCATGTGTTTAATAATATAGGAATACGTATGTTTTCCTATATTAATCTTATGAACTGTTATGAACAAATTTATTATGTAATTAAAAATAAACAATGCTATCTAAGAAAAATTAAATATAAACTTTTGAATAATCTCTGATGGAGTATATTATTAGTTATATAATTTTAAAAATAAAACACTAAAAATATTAATAATATTTCAAAACAAAAGACTACAACAACATTCATTAAATTGGTCAATAACCAATTTGTAAAAGAAAAATAAGAAATAATTTGTACATAACAAAATTTGTTTATAATAGTAAAACAAGATGGATATTAAATGTAAGTTTCAATTGTCAATGAGACTATGTAAATAAAAATATCATTCAACACTACTTTTTACTGATTCAGTCATAATTGTTTGGAAAAATTGTTCAAATACATTTAAAATTTAAAAATTGATAGTCTAAATAATTTATTCGGTCATATTTAGACTTATTTATAAGTAAACAAACAGCCCTAAGAAAGATTCATTCGATTATAAAGAATTAGAGGTATCTGGGGTTGTGACCTTAGGTTGACGGACTAGTTTATTAATAATTTCATACATACTAAAAAGATGTCTGAAGAGTGGAGGAGGTGCAAGTTAATGTCAATTTATAAGAACAAAATATCATGTTCAAAATTGCTTTTGTTACAAAGGATTAAGCTCATTATCAACAATACATTTTTGATATTTGGCAATCAAAATATAAAAGCCTTTTCTTTTCCCAGCCTCCATCAATATAAGAAACTTTTGGTAATTATTTAACAAGTGATTCTCGGAAGAAAGGCATTCTAGTAATTGAAATAATGAAATTCATACTTATGGTATACCTTCTATTTTTTCTTCTCTTAGTCCAAATTAGTACTTGCAATCCACCAATTCCTAAATTTTGTCTTCTTAATTTCTTTTGCGAACTACAACTACTACCAAGCACTAAAGTTCTACACAACAGCTCAACCAGGTAAACAACCACTCTATTAAATTCAATCACTTCCAATTTAACTATGAGAGAAATCAGTTACAATTAACTAATTTCTTTCATTCCAAATCTTCCATATGTATACATTAATTTTACGCACTCAAAAAATAATACCCAAATGACAAATTCTCAAAAAATAAATAAAAATTCCACACAACCTATTTCTCCTATACATGAAATCACACCATTACGTATATATATAAATCGAAAACCATTTAAAATTTTCCCCACAAAAATTTTGGGCAAAATATACCAAAAAAGTAGTCTTTTTTTGAAGAAATAAAAATAAAAATTCACTCTGTACCTTTAGTAATCAAGCCCCTTCTTTCATCTTTTGAATTAAGATGAATACATAACTGTGTCCATATATATATAAATAAAACTCATAATTAAGCACCTCGAGCCAGCATCTCTTGGAACTCAAGGAGAGATTGCTCCCTTTGTAGCTTCATATCTTGACGGAACTTGGAAATGAATTCCTCTGCTCTTTCATCCACTCCTCTAATTTGTGGCAAAGATAAACCCTTCCATGCCTCATCAAGAACCTTTACACCCTTTTTAGGGGTAAAATTATGTTCTTTTTTAAGCTTATTTATATTCATATTTGTAGCTTCTACTTTGGCCTTATTGGAAGCACCGCTACTAGTAGTTGAAGCAGGCAATAATACTTCTTTTCCTTTGTTTGGACGCATTGAGGTTGGCTTTGGAAATAGGTGGTCTACGTATATGGCCGCGGAGTTCTTTTGAGTTAGGTGGTGGTGGTAGTGGTGGCGACGGTGATTGAAAGAGCGTCGAGTCTTGACTCGTAGCTTAAGTTGGATAAAGGGTCGGATTTTTTTGATGGATTTGGAGAATTTGAGGATATTGTTGGGTAGTTTGGATTGAAGATTGTTGGTGAAGCTTTTCCACGCCTTCTTAGCGGGTATAAGCTTCTTTGCTAAGTTGAAGCTGGACATCAACTGTTTATGTTTGGTTTTCTTTGATATGAGCAAGAGAGGAGGGAGAGAGAGATTTTCTTTGAAGGTTTTTGCAAGCACAAATGGTGGATTTGATGGATTTTATACTCCTGGCTACCTTGTTCCTGCTTCATTCTTTTCTTAATGTGCTTTCTTTGCATGGGTGGTGAAAAAATGTTGACTAACATGTAAATCTATTTTATTATTTTAACCTTCTGGACTATTATGAACAAATTTATTATGTTTATAAATAAATAATGTTATCTAAACAGATTAAATATAAACTTGTGAACAATCTTTGATGAAGTATACTATTAGTAATATAACTTTAAGAAGAAACACTAAAATTTTTAATAACATTCTATCAGTTCATAAAACCAAAACAAAAGACACAACAACATTCATTAAATTGGTTATTGAGCAATTTGTTAAAGCAAAAAATCAAAAAACAACTTATACATAACAAAATTTGTTTACAATAGTAAAAAAAGATGGATTTTAAATGTAATTTTTAATTGTCTATGTGAGTAGGTAGGTAAAAATATCATTCAGCACTACTTCAACTACAATTTTCTGGATGAATCATTCAGACACATTTAGATGCATTTAAAATTTAAAAATTATAAGATAAACGGTTTGAATGATTTATTCGGTCAGATTTAAACTCATTCAAACTCTTTCAGATGTAAACAAATAGCCCCTAAGCCTGATCAATTTGTTACGTTGAGATGATATAATACTTCAGTTTGAGTCTAATCAGTTTATCGTGTTGTGAATTAGACTGTCATTCAGTTTAACTCACTTTTAAGGTACATTTTGTTTTTCAATTTAACAAGACCCAAAATTATACGAGTGTCATAGTTCCCCCAAAGTTGGTAGATTTATAAAAATTTAGATCTATACTTTGAACAAGTTTGTCATTTATAAAAATTGAAGGACCATAATGTTAATACGCGACAAATTAGACGGCCAATTTTTCATGTTAGTGAAAAATGTCTATTAGTTATTTAACTAATACTGACATGCCATTCTTAATTCAATTATATTGTTAACTTATTTACAAATGAGAAATGTCCAATTGTTTAGTAATGGCAAATGAAATGGTACTCCAAAAGGAAAAGTGGAAAACTGCACATATATACTAGTGGAAAGGTGGATATATATATAACTTTCGGCAGATTTTGGAAGCCAGACAGACCGGAGCAATCCTAGTTAGCTTGGTTCCTAAGTTTATTCAACAAAGAAAGCGATATTCACTAAACCAAACCGTAGATTTCTTGAGTGGAAGCTAGGCCACGCAAGGTATGAGAAAATAATATTTAGAAAAAGAATACCAATCTCTCCTTATCAATTGATTTGGATTCAATAAAGTTATCGATCACATAAAATGAATTGTATTTTATTCATATTTAATAATATTTAATATACAATTACAAACGTTTTAAAATACAAATACAACTCATTGCTACGAGCCGGATTAACCTATGAAATTGGAGGACAAATATACCAAAAACAAATCCCTCAACAATCACCATACCTTGATGATAAGATGTTTCTTTCTCTTTTGAGCCTGGAAAAATTCTCTTTTTGGGGTTTCCAAGCTGTAAAGATTGGATTGGAGGCCTCCTTGCTCATTTTCCTATCAAGAAAACAGAAAATATAATAAAAAGAAATTATATATGTGTATGTATGTGTGAGGTGTTTAATTCTAGCTTAATTGCTTTACAGGTCATTGTAATTATGAGCCTTAGACATTTAATTTTTTGTTATTATTTTTTCTTCACAAAGTAAGTGTTAGGCATGTACATTAGGTAAAAATTAATAGTAAAGCTCGTGAAGGAGTCAATTCATCTTCTAAGGCTCTCAGGTTTCTACAACTACTACTGTGTAGATTATTATTTTCCTTTTGACACAAGTTTCAAGTGAGAGATGATAGAATTTCTAAATTTGAAAAGATATATAATCGGTTTTAATTTTTTAAGGAAACTAAATGAAATCTGAATTTATACATATTAGTATATGTTTTCACCAATGTCGTCACCCCTCATCTCATCTTCCCCACACCTATCTGGACAAGCAACAATTAGGTTTAGAAAAGATGATATATATTATAGTTAACATACTTAAGATTTAAGTATCGAGTATTTACTTGTAATAACTAAATTCTTTGCATTAAATAATTGCAACTTCATAAAATATTTATCTTTTCTAAACTTATTTAATTTGTTGCTTTTCTAGATATGTTTTTACCTTAAATATTACTCTTTCTGTTTCAAAAAAAAAAGAAAAAAGTAAAGGTCTGAGTTGTCATTTTCAGTTTCATAAAAACCGTCCTAACTCCTAATTGTTAGTAATAATATAAAACGATACAATATTCTAAAATTTACAATATAATTTTATTATCATATGTCACCACTATTGAAATAAAAACTTATCATCTTTGATAATACTATATGTACAAATTGTACAAAAAAAATTTGCACAAAAAATAGGACTCGTGTATTACTTATTAATTAAAATGTGTAAAACATTCAATCGTAGGTCTCTCTTTCTATTTTCTCTTTTTAATTTTTTTTATATTATTTGTACACAATTTTTGTATATAATTTGTATCTCTAACATTATATTACTCTCTTTATATTATTTGCAAATCAGAATCTTTTTTGGGACTTCTTAAAAGCTTCATGCATTTACCCTCTTATATAAAAACATTTTCCTTGGAAACGAACAAGATAGTGACATTGGATGAATACCAAACCACGACAAAGAAAATTTGAAATTGGCCATGTACAAATTGTCAAAAAAATGGTCCCATTTTTGGATGCATACCAAACCACGACAAAGAAAATTTGAAATTGGCCATGTACAAATTATCAAAAAAATGGTCCCATATTGGATTTTCCAAAATGATAAGTATAAAAACAAAGCAACAAACATGTAGGGAAGGACATTGAAGTATGGAAAATTCAGAGGGAGTGAAGCTCTTGGGGTTTTGGGTTAGCCCTTATGTTATGAGGGTAGAGTGGGCATTAAAACTTAAGGGTGTTAAGAATTATGAGTACATAGATGAAGATGTTATGCATAACAAGAGCCCCTTGCTTCTTGAGTTGAATCCAATTTACAAAAAGGTCCCTGTTTTGATTCACCAAGGGAAAGCGATATCCGAGTCATTTGTTATTCTTGAGTACATTGATGAGACTTGGAAACAGTATCCTTTGTTTCCTCAAGATCCTTGTGAGAGATCAAAGGCACGATTCTGGGCTAAATTTGGAGAAGAGAAGGTTTGATTTCCTTGAAATTTGTTCTGTTTTTCATTTTATTACTCCTTTTGTGGGTTAATTATATTATATGCTTTTTATAAAGCTTCCTTTCACGTGAAAGTCAAATTAAAAAAATATTCCGTCTCAAAACCTTAACACTTAGGTTTGATGGTGTGTTTGTGAATTATTTCTGTATATAAAAAAAAAAGTATGTAAAAATCACATACTGAACTTAGACAAGTAGTATATATATATTGTAATTGTTTTGTCTCCAAATTGAGTACATACCCTACCTATTTGGAAATTGTTATTTTTAGAAGATAAAATTGATATTTTTATAAAATTTCACTCACATAAATATGGATTCTATTTATTATTCACGTGAGAGGAGTCGCGAAAATATCGGTTTCTTTGGTAAAAATATCAATTTCTTATTTTTTTTTGCTATAAAAAAGTTGTCTGAAATAGTACTTTAACTCTTTGCTGTTATGTAATAGCTTTTTAAAGAAGCATATATGGCTATGTGGGCTCAAGGAAAAGAAAAGGAAAGAGCTGTGAAATCATCCACAGAGTACTTGGAAAAGCTAGAGGAAGAGATTAAAGGAAAGAGTTTCTTTGGAGGAGAAGATATTGGGTATTTGGACCTTGCACTCGGGTGGATCTCTCACTGGTTACCCGTTTGGGAAGAAGTTGGGTCCTTTAAAATTATGGACCCAATAAAATTCCCAGCCCTTACTTCATGGATACACAAATTTCTCAATCACCCAGTGGTCAAAGACAAGTTGCCACCAAGAGATAAGATGCTTGTGTACTTTCAAGAGCGTAGCATTATTCTAGCATCTGCTAGCTAATTATTAATTAGTACGATTTTAAAATTAGAGATATATTTTGAATTTTTTAAGTTAATTTATGAAAATTTAAAATTCACAATTTGTATGATTTTATTTGAGTTTTGTAGTAAGTATTTTACTTTTATCTATATGTGAATTATAATTTTCAGTAGCAATAAAATGAAGTGAATTCAACCTTCTTCTTTTTTGTTTCTTTAATCATGAAACATCCACCTAAATAGAATATATATATATATATATATATATATATATTTGTTCACAACTTGTTAATTGTACATAACAGTATATTTTCATCAGTTCATGTTGCATGAGTTTGTATGACTTGAATGTTTATTTGGAATTTCACGGTTTTGATGACTTTGATATTTTGAGATATACTTCTATTTCAATTAAAACATTCTGAAGACGGATGAAGAATTAATCATGTTTTGATATTAATACTCCCTCTGTCCCAAATTAATTGCTTTTCTAGGACTTTTTAAAGTCAAATTGACTATTTTTAAAATTAATAATTAAACATATATAAATATATTTCTAAAATTATAAAAATTGAAATTAGTAATAAATTGTATATACTTTCTTTTGGTTATAATATCTTTACCTATATGTTAGCAAAAATAGTAAAAAAATTAGTTTTAAAAATAGTCAATTTGACTTTAAAAAGTCCTAGAAATGCAATTAATTTGGGACGGAGGGAATATTATTTTAATTGTGTTTTAAATTATCCAATATATATATATATATATATATATATATATATATATCTCTATTGGCTCGTTAAACGTGCCCGTCTGTATTCAGATTAACTGTTTCAGCATCATTACTCATTGGCATTTGGCATGATGTTGGTTGTCATACTGTTCAACATGTATGGGTTGTCATTCATTTTGTTTGGACATACCATTGCAATGAATATCAAATACCTTTTTTTCCAAATCAGCTACTTATATAGAATCCGGTGAACTATTACTTTTTGCATAAATACAATTGATACAAAGATCTCAAAATACTTTTGGAGTAAAACTTGTTTTTATCAGAACCATGCCAACTCAATCATTTTAAAGTATTGGAGGGAACCAAATTGAACAATGAGTAGTATTATTGTGTGATTCTCTATTTTTCTTTTTCACCACACATATTTTATGTTAGTTGGTGCAGAGGCAGAATCAGGGGTCGAGGGGGTCATATGACCCTGGTACCCTGATATTCCGATGCTGCCGCGGTGACGCCTGCGAACATAAATAGAGTTCAATTGTTGCCCGAGTCTGCCCTCTCATTCTCTAACTCTTTCATTCCAAAAACCAATTCAAGTCTAACTCTTCCTACTACTAAGCTATTGTTAAATATTTCAAATCTACTAGAAATTGAAGCTGCGTTTGGAATGCGGAGGAAATTAAAATTCATTTTTGGTATGAGGGGACTGGTCCGACTGGATTCAGCTTACAACAAACCTATAACAGGAATCAAAATGAAAGTTCAAGTAGATTATAAGCAAAAAGGTACCTTATTCATTTCATTTGTGTTCATTGAAGATTAAGTAAATACATAAGTGTATATTGATCTAATTGTTGTGCTTGAACTGTTGATTGGGCTATGAATTAGAAGGAGATTAGTTGTTGTTGTGCGGAGTAATAAGGAGGAAAACATGGTTTGAAGCATCTATAAATGCCTATGAATTATGTCATTTAAACTAATGCACATAAGATGTTTGTAAAATTTCCTCTTTGAGACTGTCGAACATAAATAAAGGAATTTAGTTAAGTTTATGAGCAAGGAAACCTTCATACATATTATATAAAGTAATTCAAGTGGTTTAGGTAACCTAAAACAAGTTTAAAAGTAAGATTTTAAGAATTGAACAAGTTAGGTTTGGTTAAAAATCTGCTCGGGCAGTTTCAAGCCCTTGTAAAACCTGTTTAAAAGGTCCGTTTTGGCTGGGATATATTTTTTAAAAATAGCTTGTCATGCCATCTACAACATATCCAAAGTTGGTTGTAATTGAATGTATGGTCTGCAAACTAGAAAATGGCAAAGTAGGTGTTTTGATATGGGCTGCAGCTGGGCTAGCAGCAGCAGCTGCGCTACAGCAGTTGAGATTGGCCTGAACATGGTGTTGGGGCTGTTTTGGTGATTTCAACATTTAGAGAAGCACTCCAAGCGTTCATGACCCTGCAGTCTGCAGACTCGCAGGATACAGTTGACTCGTCTCAGTCGTACAACTGAAAGAAACATTCCAAACGTCAATAAATAAATTTTTTTTATTAATGTATTTTGACCCTCTAAAATTGTTCTGGTTCCGCCAACGGTTCAATTCATTTTTCAAAACACATCAATTCCCAAAACAAGTTGGGGTGTGTTATAAAACTATCACAAATGTTTTAAAACTGAACAACAGAGACTACTTTCTATTATACTTAGCTATGAACCATCAGAGTATAACCCAGGTTCCCTATACTCCGCAGAGGGTGAAATTTCAGTCAAACTAACAAATGCATAACATAGCATAAAACAAAGCATCTGTTATACAATTACGCTTTGTAATACAAATACAACTCATTACTATGCGCAAGATTAACACATTAATTAATTGGAGGACAACTACAGTACCAAATACAAATCTTCGACAGTACTTTGATAAGCCATATCATCTTCAAAGTGTCTTTCTTTTTTGAGCCTCTCTTTTTGTGGTTTCCAAGTTGTAAAGATTGGAAGCCTCCTTGCTCATTTTCCTATCAAGAATAAAAAAGAAAAAAAATAAATAATGTGGGTGTTATTTATCTCTTTAGCTTAATTGCTTTACAGATCATGATTGATTATCTTCCAGTCTCTCATGTTTCCACAACTACTACTGTGTGCATTATTATTTTCCTTTTGACACAAGCGGCAGTGAAAAATGATTATATAAAATGACACCATATTTTTAAAGTGTATTAGAATTTTATTATCATGTAACCACTACCTAATAAAAACTTATCACAACATTAAACAAAAATACATATTTAATATGTCTATCAATTTAGCAGCTTCATGAACCGCCGGGCACGATTTGGTGTAATTGTGTCACAAATTTTACTTCCTTTTTACCTCTTCAAGTTAGAAAAAAATATTATTTTATCTTTTATAATTTATTTACTTCTATTTTCTCATTTTATCTTTCAAATTTAATGAAATTTCTGTTTTACACTCATCACGAGTGCTACATGGGCTAGTTTAATTTATATTATCAGCAAACCAGAACCTATTTTTGGGACCCAGAGATTCTTAAAAGCTTCACATTTTCCTTGAAAACAAACAAAATAGTGACTTCGGAGAAATACCAAACCATGACAAGAAAATTTGAATGGTCCAAATTGTCAAAAAAAGGGTCTCATTTTGGATCTCCAAACTCATAATTATAAGAAGAAAACAACAACCATGTAGAGAAGGAAACTAAAGTATGGAAAATTCAGAGGGAGTGAAGCTCTTGGGGTTTTGGGTTAGCCCTTATGTTATGAGGGTAGAGTGGGCATTAAAACTTAAGGGTGTTAAGAATTATGAGTACATAGAAGAAGATGTTATGCACAACAAGAGCCCCTTGCTTCTTGAGTTGAACCCTATTTACAAACAGGTCCCTGTTCTGATTCACCAAGGGAAAGCGATTTCCGAGTCATTTGTTATTCTGGAGTACATCGATGAGACTTGGAAACAGTATCCGTTGTTTCCTCAAGATCCTTATGAGAGAGCAAGGGCACGATTCTGGGCAAAAGTTGGAGACGAGAAGGTTTGTGCCCTAGAAATTTATTATGTTTTTATTTTTATTACTCCTTTTGTGGGTTAATTATATATTTCTACAAAAAATTTCACATGTAAGTAAAAATGAAAATAAATAAATAAATAAATCTTCAATCTCAAATCCTTGACACTTATGCTACGTTTGGATTGGTGGAATATGAGTGAGAATGGAATAACTCATTCCTATGGAATGAAAAAAATTGTGTTTGGTTGCGATTGAAATAAAAAAAAATTGTGTTTGATTCTTTGAGTGAGAGAGAGCATATGGAATGAATCATTCCAATTAGAATGAAATGAATCATTCCATTCTTCATTCAATTTCTTTAATCCAAACATAACATTAATTTTTACGTTGTGTTTGCGTTAAATTTTTCAAGTTCTCTTGCATATAGTCCAATTTTTTAAATCGATTTTTCAGTTTAGTAAACACAATATCATGCCCTGTAAATATTTATACTTTTAGGGCATATTTCCACTGTATTTAGTTGGTTAAAAAGTTGCACGGGATATTACGTTTTTGTCCTTAGCTTTAAAAAAAAGAATATTGAAATGGGATCAGAAAAAAGATATCAGTTAAATATAGGGCGAAAAGTCTGAAATTGAACTTTCCTTGTCCAGCATTTGCATGCTTTCGAGAAGAATATAGAAGAATAATTTTGATATTCTCCTAACCTTCTCACCAATCTCATTAGTATATATCTTTAAATGAGTTAAAGTCACAAACGAATAACCAACTTAGAGAAGTAGAATATTGTAATTTTTCTGTCTCCAAATTGAATATTTCACCCTATAAATATTTATTGAATGTTCACTTGCCTTAGATTTTAGATATTTATTTAGAAAATGTTTAAAATTACTTAAAAAATGTGATTATTGATTCTGATTACTGCTTTTAATTATAATCAATTTAAAAAAAATAATTTTAATTTGATAAATAAAGAGTATTTGGTCAAACCTGATATTAGATTTAAGAAATACTCCCTCTGTCCCAAATTAATTGCTCAGTTTTGACTTTTTAAAGTTAAATTGATCATTTTTAAAACTACTCTTTTTACTATTTTTGCTAAAATATAGGTAAAGAGATTATAACCAAAAGAAAGTATATACAATTTATTACTAACCCCAATTTTTATAATTTTAAAAATATATTTATATATGCTTAATTATTAATTCTAAAAATAGTCAATTTGACTTAAAAAAGTCAAAACTGAGCAATTAATTTGGGACGGAGGAGTAATTAGAAGCTCTTGATTATTTTTTTAAAAAATTGATTATAAACAGTTTCTAAAATCAGATTATTAAATTTTTAAAACTGATTATAAACAAATTTGACTGTTTATAAACAATTTCAAACAGTTAATAGACTTTTTTCTGCTGAACAAAATTGTCTAAAATAGAACTCAACTCATTAACTACTGTTGTGTAATAGCTTTTGAAAGATGCACATATTGCCATGTGGGCTCAAGGAAAAGAGAAGGAAGGAGCTGTGAAATCATCCATGGAGTACTTGGAAAAGCTAGAGGAAGAGATTAAAGGAAAGAGTTTCTTTGGAGGAGAAGATATTGGGTACTTGGACCTTGCACTCGGGTGGATCTCTTACTGGTTACCCGTTTGGGAAGAAGTTGGGTCCATGAAAATTATGGACCCAATAAAATTCCCAGCCCTTGCTTCATGGGTACACAACTTCCTCAATCACCGAGTGATCAAAGACAAGTTGCCACCAAGAGATAAGACGGTTGTATACAATCAAGAGCATAGCATTATTCTAGCATCTGCTGGCTAATTAAGTAGTACTGTTAGAGGTATATTTTGACTTTTTAAAATTAATTTATGAAAATTTAAAATTTATAATTGACGCGATTTTATTTAAGTTTTGTAATATGTAGTATCTTATTTTTATCTATGTGCCTTATTTTCAGTAGCAATAAAATGAAGTGAAATGAATTCAACCTTTTTCTTTTTTCATGAAACCGTCCACCTAAAGAGAATATAAATTATATATTTATTTTTGTTCTCAACCTGTTTATTTTATTATATTATATTATATTATATTATATTATATATATATATATAACAGTATATTTTCATCAGTTCATGTTGCATGAGTTGTATTAATCATGTTTTAATATTAACATTCTGAAGATGGATGAAGAATTAATCCTGTTTTAATATTAACGGTCGATAAACGTGCCGGATTGATTCAACTGTTGAGTCCCGGAGAATAGAAACAGGTTTGGGGACAGCTTATTTTATTTTATTTTATTTTATTTGGTTTTTTTTGTTTTGACTCCCAAATAATTTATATGATTTATATAAATCATATAAATCATATAATTCTATGTAACTCTGTTTTTGATATGTATTCAAATCATACATAAATTATTTAGGAGTCAACACAAAAAAAAAAAAAAACCAAAAAAAAAACCGGTCCCAAACCGGTTTCCATTCCCCCCGGGGTTCCATAGAATTATTGTTTCTGTTTCGACTCATTGCCATGATGTTGGTTGTCATACTGTTTAAGAAGTATGGGTTGTCATTCATTTTGTTCGAATTTCTATGGACATACCATTGCAATGAATATCAAATACCCTTCTTTTCAATTAATTACAATTATATAGCATCCAGCAAACTATTACTTTGTGCACAACTACATTTGATCTCAATAAACTGTTGTAAAAGTAAAACTTGTTTTATCATAATTAATTGAATCTTATTGAGATATTTGAGGGAACCAAATTGAACAATGAGCAGTATTATTCTGTCTCTGTCTAATCCTCTTTTTCACCAGACAGATCTCATTTTAGTCGAATTTCTCTCGATTCATTTTTCAAAACAAAGTTAGTACATATCGGCTAAAACAAACATAAATGTTGTACAAGTGAGCGACAATCCAGACATAATAGTTGAAAATTAAATCAAATTTGAAATAGTTTCACATGTTCAGAATTAAAAGACTAATATTGACTTTTTAAGAGTTAATTTCAAATATTTTCAAATTCAAAATTAACATGAATTCATTTAATTTATTATATTAATATAATTATGAATATTATAAACTACATAAAAAATAGTATTAATTATAAGATTTATTGTTTTCAAAATTTAAATGAATTATGTCAATTTTAAATTTAAAAATATCACAAGATTGACTTTTAAAAAATTAACATTTTCTAGACACTTATTCTCAGCTCCCTCGGAGGACCCTTACAACTCTTAATATTATAATGTTACTATATGAAAATATATAAGAAATATTAATCATACCATTGTACAAGTACTTTTTATATTTTTAGTAGAACACCTCGATATATTCTGAAGTCTACAAATTTTATATTTGTAAAACGGAGGGAGTATCATTTATCATCTAGAGTAACCACGAATAAGAGTTAATAATAGATGCCTTTTAAGATGGTATCATAATATTCAGAATGACAAAGGCAGAAGAAAAATAAAATTATTGATCACAAATGGTCCATGTAAACTTTCAGTCTTATACAGTTGTACCCCTATGGTAGGATCATCTCTCCAAGACAAGAACCAGAACTTCAAATAACCCCAAACTATAAAACAAAGAAAACCATAGATCCACCAACAGCAGGATCTATACAAACAGCTTCTCCATCATTTTAGTCCCACGAGAACTAAACAAAGGGATTATTCAAAACTGTTGTTACTTCACAAATCACAAAATTACCGGACATCAAGATTCAGGATACTAAAAAATTCAAGAGAGGCACGAGTATGCCAAGGCCTTTTCCTCACTGAGCTCTTCAGCCGTCAAGTCCAGCTTCTTCCTTGAGAACTCGTCAATAGAAAGTCCTACAATGAGGAAAGTAAAAATGAAGATACCATGTTGAAAATTGTAAAATTGTAAGACCAAAATATATTATCTATACCCGAAAGAAACAGTTAAAGGAAGGAAATACCAGAAAACATTCTCATATACAGTCACTGGCTATACAAACAAATTCAAATATTCCATATTGCAGCCGATAATGCAGTTCTTTCCTTTTATTAGTAAAAAAGATAACCCTGTAGCTATGCTTTGATATTTTACTACATACTTACCTTGAACAATTTTCCATTCTCCGTTGGCACATGTCACTGGGAAGGAGTAAATAAGACCCGCAGGCACATTGTATGAGCCATCAGAGTATACTCCCATAGAAACCCAAGTTCCCTAGAATGAACAGTAGGGAGAAATTTCAGTAGAACTAACAAATGCAAGCATAAAACAAAGCATTTGTATGATGTGATTTATCATGAAAATTGGACAGGATGACTGACCTCTGGTGTTCCAAGGACCCAATCACGGATGTGGTCACAAGCGGCACTGGCGGCAGATAATGCACTAGAGAGCTTTCTAGCTTTGATAATCGCAGCACCACGCTGTTGGACAATTTTGATGAATTCTCCATTTAACCTAAAATAAAATTAGAAAACAACATTTCAGGTGAATTTCTTTTACAAAAAACTGAATATACATGTAGTAAATGCCAGCATAAATCTACACAAAAGGAAAAGAAAACCAATCACTTATTTTACCATTCATCATCAGCAACAAGCGCTCTGACCGGCTTGTCTCCAACAGTTGCATGGTTCACATCAGGATACTGTGTTGAGGAGTGATTTCCCCAGATGATAACATTCTTAACATCGGATACTTGAACGTTCAGTCTCTCTGAAATTTGACCAAGGCCCCTGTTATGGTCTAACCTCGTAAGACAAGTAATGTTTTTCTCTGGGATTGATGGCGCGAATTCCTTCAGGATCAATGCGTTGGTGTTGGCAGGGTTTGCAACCACCAAGACCTGGAAAAAACAAGCAACAAAACAAATTAGAATGCATCAAAATCTTACACGAATAGAAAGTCTATCACAAACTCATACACAAAACTACATGTACAACCACAATTTAAAAATATGACGAGCGACAAAAATACGTTTATACCATGTGCACCAACTATTACGAAAATAGCTAAAAAGTTAAATACTTTTCTTGGAAAAGAACTATCATGTCAGTAATTTTGAATTAAATCCTACTCGCAAGAGCCAAGAGGTAAATTTAATAACACCACTCATGAATATTCAGCCTATACTCAATAAACTAAGGGGTTGTTTGTTTACTTCTGAATGAGTCTGAATAAGTCTGAATCTGAACGAATAAGTCATTCAGACCGTTTGTTTAACAATTTTGAAACTTTGAATGCGTCTGAATGTGTCTGAACGATTCATCCAAAAATTTATGGCTAAATGAGTAAAAAGTAGTATTGAATGATATTTTTACTTACATTCTCTCGTAGACAATTAAAATTTACATTCAATATCCATCTTGTTTACTATCGTAAACAAATTTTGGTATTTACAAATTGTTTTTGATTTTTGTTTAACAAAAAATTGGATAACCAATTTAATGAATGTTGTTGTAGTTTTTTGTTTTGATTTTATGTACTATAGAATGTTATTAATATTTTTTAGTGTTTTATTCCTAAAATTATATTTTTAATTTTTAATAGTATACTTCATCAAAAATTGTTCAAAAGTTTATATTTAATTTTTCTTAGATAATATTGTTTATTTGTTATTATATAATAAATTTGTTCATAACAACCCAAAAGGTTAAAATAGAATAATACACGTAATCAGATGTTTTAGACAGACAATTATCAAACACATCATTTCATTTTGTATTCAGATTTTTTACTCCATTCAGCTCATTCAGATTTTCTTATACATTCAAAACATTTCATTCAGTTTTATCAAACAACCCCTAATATAATTTAATTTGATATTAAAAGTCACACTAAGACTACACGGATCTTTAAACATAACAATAATCATACGGGTTTCTCAAAAGTAGTGATTTATTTAGTGATGTGTTTTTTAATAAACAAAATGGATCTATTCCCAAAAACAATTGATACATCAAAGAAGTAGACACTATGACAATAAAATTCAACCAGTCTGCACATTATGATGCTGCCTTTATCAACAACATCCTGTCTCATTGGTGTTCTGCACATCTACAAAATAGTGATGCGTGTTTTTAATAAATAAAATGGATCTATTACGCAAAACAATTGGTACATCAAAGAAGTAGACACTATGACAATAAAATTCAACCATTCTGCACATTACGATGCTGCCTTCATCAACAACATCACGTGTCATTGGTGTTATGCACATCTACAACTACTTTTCATTATTAATCACGGAATAAACATGCTAAACTACATAGATAAGCACTTGCATAGTTGTATGATGCCAATAGAAAACAGGCCTTGAAGTAAAGCATTTCGTGGTGGAGCTTGCATAATAAGATATTCTTCCTCATTCTGAAGAAATATTGTAAGAAATCCATGTTAATTATTTATGAATAAAGGTTTCCAATTATTCACAATCACCTTGAAGTTTGATGAAAACTTTTTTAGTGACAAATATGTACTAATGATGACTTGTGATTGTGAACTAACATAATAAACAAAACAGGATAAAACAATAATGAGTCTCAAGGGGCACTAAAATTATAGAGTATAACATCCTAAGCCCCCTAAGAATTAGTTACCTTGCAGTTGGCAGCAGCATGCTTCTCAAGAGCAGAAGCTTGGGACTTGTAAATGGACACATTCTTTGTCATCACGTCTTTCCTTTCCATTCCTTCTTTCCTAGGGAAACCACCAACCATAACTGCAATGTTGACGCCAGTACATGCCTCAACAACATCAGTAGTAGCAACAACACCTGATACAAATATCATAACATTAAAAATATGGTCAAAGTCCATTAGTATTCCCAAGTATTGGATGACAAGATATGCTACGTTACTAAAGTATTTAACTAAAATTTACGAACAGATCATACAGACCTTTGAGGAGAGGAAAGGCAGCATCCACCAACTCCATTTTCACGCCATTCAATGCCTCTGCAGCAGGTGGAATATCAAGCATGTGGAGGATCACAGGCTGATCGGGACCCAACATCACGCCTCTGGCAATCATGGGCACAAGAGCATATCCAATTTGTCCTGCAAAACCAATATTGTCCCTTAATATATGTAGCTTTAAGCAAAGATTTGAAATTATATATCCCTGCGATCAAACATAAGCTAGAAAATTTTGCATAGAAATCAAAGATTCACAAGCAGCAACCACTTGGTATACAAGTATCATCCATTCTCATTTCTCATATAAGCCTTGTTACAATTATTATATTATCACATATAATAAACTAAAGCAGGTGATTGTCAAACAAACTTTTCACGAGAATCTCATTAAACTATGTTTGCATCTTATAAGATACCTAGAAACTATAAAAAGTAAAATAAAATTTAGCCTTTTAACCTAGGAATTAAAAACCTCTATAAAACTGGGTCTAAAACACCATTACAGCTAGATGAATATCTGAGACAGAAAAATTATGAAAATTGCTTTTCTCAAACTTACATATTACATTTTGCACACTTGAATTGAAAAGTCCCACAATAGCATACAGTTGCAAGGAAGTACCTAACATAAACTATGAAGTAACTAAATTTTTAGACTCCACAGTGAAAGAATCCATGTTTATCACATACATATGATATAGCTGTACACAGCAACCCTGCTCATATCATTCACTACAACTAGCAAGCAGGCAAAATGTTAAAAAAGATTACTTCAAACCCTTGTAAAAATCTAATTCAATCTAAACAAAAACTAAACTTGATCAAAAGACTAATCTAACATCTAATCTAACCAAACCAGCAAATAATAAGACTCATTAGATCACTAAAATTTCAGTTCATCCATAACACTATAACACTACGTGATCTAAAATAGAGAAGGATAAACGGCAGAATATATATATATATATATATATATATATATATATAACTACATTAATTGATGATTCCTACGTATTTGATCAACCTTTAAATATAAAGGGTGAATATAATAACAGATCTGAAAATGATCATAGAGCATATCCTTAACGATTTATGTGCGTATGTATGTATTATACCTGCAGCACCAGTAACAAGAACTCGAGTTGGTTCTTTCGCCATTGTTGAGTATCTGATCTTAATCTAATCTGCGCCAGAGAGAGATAAAGGGAACGATGAGTCGGTCTGCGTGAGTAGGGACTGATATAGTGCTCAAGATAAACAAAACAACTAAACGACGTCGTTATGTTCCGAATTACCGTCATTTTCAATTGTGAGGTTGGGTTTCTATTGTGCGCCGTGATGCGTAAAGCGCTTTAGCAGATGACACCTACTGTTTGATTATTCGTGACTGGTAGGAAAACTGATGCCACGTCAGGCTTAACGTTTTTCTTGGACTGTGTGCTCTTGGATTATAAGCTGACGTGTAACCCATTAGTCAACTTGTTTGAGACTTTAATTAGTGTTACATCGACCAATAATACTCCCTCCGGTTCATAATTATTGTATAATTTTTTACGTATAATTAGTGATATTAAAAATATGACATTTAATATTAATAAATTATTATAAAAAATAAAATATGTAAAGTAAATAAATATTTAACTTAATATTATTTAAAATAATAATAAAAAAATTTATCATTGTGACAAAGGATGTACTAATATATAACCAGCTCAAATAATGGCTTGAGGCCTGTATCATATTTTAATTTTAATTTTAATTTTTAAAATACAACGGCATGACACTCACATTTACGCAAATGAGTTCACAACCCATGCTTTGCCAAATTTTGTTGTACATTTTTTATATTATTAATATTTAATTAAATAAGATAGTTTTTCATTTTATATTTAATATATAATTGAATCATTTAGTTAATAGTAATATTATATTTATAGGGAGTCATAGTAAATACGTATTTTAACATTATTCAGATAAATAAATCTCTGAACATTAGATTGGACGATCTTTATTTAAAAATTCTAACCATTCCTCTACTAATGATAGCATATGGTACTTCTTCTTTTTTTTAACTATAGATAGTTTGTTTTTTTTATGAACGCGTCAAAGATATATTTATCTAAATAGTGTCACATTAAACATTTATTACATATTAGTACTTTTTTTAAATATAGACGGTCTATTTTTCAAAGATATATAAATATCCAAATAATATCACATCAAACATTTACTACACATCACTCCACATATTAATTATAAGCCATTTATATATTTAGAGTAAATACATGAAACCAGCCAATAATATTTACTCATCAAATAACACAATCCGTACTTAGGCAAGTAAGGCATATATGGCTTGTGCTCTTTTATTTAGTTTACTAGCTCATAGTAAATTTAATTAGGCTAGGCATACTCCCCTTGGCCCTTGTGACCTATCCCTTTGGACTAAACAAAGTTGACTCCTCTCTGTTAAACTTCAACTTTCTGGCATCCTCCCTGGAAATCGTATACGAGTTCATCAGCACATCCTCCGGCATAGTGCCGAGAGCCGAACGGCTTCCGGCCATTGTGCTAATCGTCGGGTTCTCATTTGTTTTGAATGCCACCCACTCTAGATCACCTTCATTACCGGCCTTCTTTACCACCGCAAAGTTTTGTGGCACGATAATTATCTGACCCTCTCGGACTTGATCATCAAACACTGATTTCCCTCGATTGCCAACTACTTGAATTCGGCCCTTCCCTTTAATGATATAAATCACACTATGCGCATTCACATTCCAAAAGGGCCCCAAGATTGCGTTCTGAAAAATATATTTTTTTATTAAATATATACTTGTTAATATTGAAACAAAAATGTCAATGTCGCACAAAAATATATTAATTTTTTTTTATCTAGTTAACTTATAAAATAATTTTTTTTAAATTAATATAAATTTATACAATGCTATTCAATACAATCTTAAATATATAAAGTATAAACTACTTAAAAGTACAATTAATTATAAAAAATTAATAAATCCCGTCACATTCAAATTTTAAAATTTCAAGAATTAACTTGGGAAGTCAAATGTGATTCTTTTAATTGTCAGAACAGAGTGATAATTATATAATTCAAGATTCTTACCTTATAGAGAACTCCTCTCACAGCACCAAGTTGGAGATAGTTGAGGATGGGGAAATTCTGACCGTCGAGTAGGCTGATACGTCCGCCACGTGGGTTGTACACGTCAGCATGTTGGGGGCTGGCAATGTTTTGTATAAGACTCATTGTGCATATAGTTTCCTCTAAGCCATTAGGTCTTCCACCTCTACCATGCTGTTTTTGTGCTTGTTCTTCCTGATCATATTCTGGTATTACCACCTGAAACCTTTCGGCTTTGACAATGCTGCCCCTTTGATCATTTTGGCTCTGTAAATTCCTCACCGTCTTGGTGTCAACTTTATAAACATCGGCAAGAATCTGCTCGTCGAAACCCTTGAAGATACTGCTAGGTTCGTATTCCTGCCATTCTTGGCCATGGCCATGACCCTTTTGCTCATGTTGGCCGCCGCTTTGTTATCCTTCTTTTTGTGGGTTTCCGGCAAGGAAGAATCTCTAAGGCCAAGTTTTTTGAATTACTTTTCACATTAAATAATACAATAGCAATATACTAGCTATAAATTTTAATACTTCCTCCATGTAGTCTAAAGGTACAATTATATTTATTTTCCAAAAGAATGAGATAAAGTACATAAAGTGAAGGGTAACTATGTCATTAGTAGAATCCATTAGTATAAAAAAATAAAACTATTCATCACTTTATGAATCTTGTAGACCACTAAGGAGACATTTAGAACTTTATGTACTATCTTTTCTCTACTTTTACTTTTTTTAATAGGTGTGAAATTTGTATTTTGTTCATCCTTTTGAATACGAAGAGAGTAAGAAACTAAGTGCAGGATATTCCTACTAAAAGTATCAACGTCATGACATTTTGTATGATTATATTTAAATTATTACCTTTGGCATATTTGAGAAAGAACGTAAAAAAACAACCAATAAATCCATCTGAAATTAAAGTAATCTTTTGGACTAAAATACAAAACTCCATCCTATATGTGTATTTTTGTGATATTTTTCTCCTTGAATTTTTATTAATTAGAAATTGTCACCCTTAAAGTACAATTATTAGTGAAAACATTACTTTTATGATATAATTTTTGCCCAATGCAATATTAATTCAAAAGATATAATTTTACGCTACTAATTACTGCTACGCATATTCTCAAAGTTGTAAACTCAGGGTACAATTTTGTATTTTAATCTTATTTTTAGTGTTTAAAGTTTAGTGAATTCGATTTTTATGGTAAAGGTTTAATATAAGGATTGAAGACTAGGTTCAGTATGTTGTTACATACCCAATAGTTCTGATCAAGCAGGTTAGAATTACTGCTGGAATCTAAAAGTGAAACACTAATAATGGATGAATCTCCATCGTTGTAAATCCAATGAGCAACACCAGGCGGCATGGCAATAACATCACCCTCTCGGAACCGTCTGAGCTTCTGGTGACGGTCTATGGTCGAACACTGACTTGGGTCTCCGCTTCCGCTTGACTGTAATTCTGATTCATATGTCTCGGCACAACCCGGAAATACAGTTCCCAGAATACCCCTACCTGCAATATTATTAATTAAATATGAAAAGTATTTATCCAAAAATACATTTTGATTTTTTAAATCAATTTTTTAAAAATTTAAAAGTCAAAATAAACACACCATAAAAACAACTATAACCATTATAAATTATTCTTAAAATGTAAAGTACTATTAATTATTCATCTATTCTACACAAAGAGTTTTGGTTACAAAATTTACAAAATTAATTAAGTTTATATACTTAGGTTCCATATGAATCTATAGTTTAGTGATGACACAATAATAAATTTGTTATGATAATTATGAAAACATTGTCATGTTATACTAATATTAAATGAAATTGGATTATTTTTGGGAGTATCATATATATTTGATGTTTTCAAAATATAAATGGATTCTTATTAATTTTAGGTTTTACATTTTTGTCAACCGAATTAAAATGTCAAAATGTATCTCTAATTTCTAAACATAGTTAAAAATTCAACTCATCAAAACTAAGGAAGTAGAGAAGTACTAGCCTTGGACTATGTAGGTGAGTTGTGGTGTATTGGAGAAAGAAGGCAAAAGAAGGCCTTTGGTTTCGATAACATGTCGAATTGCTTCAACACCAGCGCATAAGAATTCGTCGCTGTTGGGATACCAAAACTCCGTGACTCCGGCCTCAGATTTGAGCTGGCGGCTAGGTTCTTGAGCGGTGAGCCTCTCAATCTGACAGTCAGTTTTAGCTAGTAATCGGGGTCTGGGATCTGGGCTTAGCCATGTTCCCTGCCGATGCTCTAGCTGAGCTGAACAAACATGGGAGAGAACAAGAAAACAAAGGCCAAGAGAGAAATATGAAGTATATCTACTCATAATTGTATTAATTATGAAGAGTTGGTTTGAAATTTAATTTAGCAGAGGGGAGAAATAATGGTCATATGGATATTAGAGTTTTGACACGTCAAATTGGGCAGGTGACACGTTTGGCTTCTGGCTCTCCTTGCATGAATTTAATTATGGAAACAGATATTTCTTGTGATATCTCTACATGATTCTCTCGCACGTGAGCATAAAATGAGTTTTATTTTTTATATAAAAAATAATTATACAGAAATATCAAAAATACGTGTAAAAATAATACTTCCTTTTAATTATTTTTAACGCCAGTTAATCACTTGATTTATGTTTGTGAGTAGCATCACTATACTAAAGAGTGGTCGGACATGTGCACATGCATTGTTTCAAAATTTTAATGGTTAAATTTTTTTTATTAATTTTTAATGAGAAAAATACTTTCAATGATCATAATTTTTTACAAAATTATACTCTATTTATTCTAAAATTAAAAATATAATTTGACTTTTAAAATTAAATTATTGCATATTAAACTTTAAAATTAATCATAAACGTTGATTTTGATCTCAATTAACATTTATATATTCAGTTCAAAATTTTAAAATTAACATTTATATATTCAGTTCAAAATTCCAATTTAAACTTGATTTCGATCTCACAACTGGACTGCAAGCTTTGCTGGTACTTCCTTTTGCAATTCAAACAATCTATATACATATACATATATAATAAGGCAAAATTAATTTTTTCCCCTTAATTTTTGGTATGAGACTAGAATTTAAGTGTTATTAAAATATTTTTTAAAGTCTCCTGATTTTATTTTATTAAATACTATTAAAATACTTTTTAAACCTATAATTTAACTAGAACCAAAACACCATTTATGATCCTAAATTTTTTTAAAGAAACTTATTATGTTATAGTAATTTTATTTCTTACAGAAGTCATTTACTAATATTGATTCTCATGAACTTAAATTAAAACATCTACGGTGATATATCATATAGTAATAAATTATTCTACTATTTTATCATAATTATCCACAAACTAAAATATTAAAATATAAGTAAGCTATACTGAACATGACAGGAGGGCAAATTCGTCCATTGGGTCGGCCTGCGAGAGCAAAGGATGGGCACCGGAACGAACACTCGACGTCACCGCAACGATTTGCAAATCAAAATCGACGTGACAGCAAGGCCGTCCGAAATGAGCATGCCCGAATGATGTGGCACGTCTCCCAACGGTTCACGGACTGCAAAATGCAAGCCTTTTAGCAGAAATCGAAGTCGTGACATGAAAATTGAGGCGTGGCACGAAAAACGAGAAAATCAGCCCACCCAGCCGCGGATCAATCTGCGGCCAAAAGATTAAAATAATGGTAGTGCGCGAGACGGCTGAGTGCGATGGGCGGTGGGCCAGCCAGCCGCAGATCAATCTGCGGCTGCCCTAATGCAGCCTATTTCAGCTCAGTTTCTTCATTTCATCCGAGAGGTTCAGCAGCAAAAGAAGGAGGTTCAGCAGCAAAAGAAGGAGGCGGCAGCAGCGAAAAAAGAAGGAGAAAACAGCAAGCAAATAAGAGAAATCAAGAGAGAAAAGAGTGAGAAATAGTGAGCAATTGTACCCGTCCGTCCGGTCATTAGGTTGATTGATGCATATCCGGTCGGTTCGGGATATATATTTTTTAGACAAACTTATATTTATAATATTGATCACGATACTACGTCGTTTTGATAACAATTGAACGCTAACGGTCGTATCCCAACTGATAACGCGCGAAAATTTTCTATAAATAAACGGTGTGTGGCACATTTCTGAGATATAAAATCTGGGCACATTTCTGAGATATAAAATCTCTTTCCCGTTTCAGAAATCCCGTTCCCGTTCTGCATTATACTTTCCGTTGCCGTTCTACAGAATCCCGTTCTTTGCAAAAGTATTGCATCCCTGTTTCCCGTTTATGCAATAAAATTGTGCAGTAAGTTTTTCCAGTTTTTCATTAATGCATGCATCATTAATATCCATATAAGTTCGGTTCATAACATATAATTTGGTTCGAAGTGTTCTTAATTTTGAAGTGCTTCTAAGTAAAAACTGGAAATCCATTTTATCTTGGGAAGCAATTATTCGATTAATCCTTTAGCACTAGTGAGGGAATAAATTTGCTTTAAGGAGACTTTGTGAATTCAAAGGACTCGGATTTATATTTTACTTATTTTTATAATTTGTTTCTGTTTTGCATAAATTTTATATCTAAATATAAATATATTAAATAATACTAAATATTACAGATAACATGACTACAACTCACTTTTAATATCCTAACGGTCATTAGGTTGATTGATGCAAAATTCTTAAATTGTAAACTCCAAAAACTCGAGAGAAAATGAAGCAAAAGGAAAAAGATTTGAAACTCTTTAACTATTTATCGCATTATATTTAATTATTTATTTTTATATTAGCTGTTTTAGAAGTATAGATAATTAAATTTATTTTCATTAAAATATCTTTTCCTTCTTTTGTTTCTTTTTCTTTTCTTTCATTGTGTTTTTCTAGTTCCAAACCTTAAAACCAACTTTGGGCCTTAAGTTAATTTTCCGGAGATGCACATGAGATTCCACTTTTTAGGGGTGAGCATGGTGCGGTTTGGTGCGGTTTGAAGCTCAACCCGTACACGAAACCGCTTAGGTGCGGTTTGACAAATCTAAAACCGCATATGAAACCTCTTATGATTGGTGCGGTGCGGTTTTAAACTGTGCGGTGCGGTTTCGGTTTCAAAACCAATTAAAACAACAAACTTTATTTTTACCCGCTTCTCTTCTCTCTCCACATTAAACTCACAAAGTTATGGGATATTCCTCCTTTTGGTTTTTCTTTTTGTCTCTGTTGCTTATGAATCAAATGGTGTAAGTTGAAAGTGTGGACTGTCTTAATTGTAAAATTGTAATATGTGGATACATATTACATGCTGAGAGGTGAGGAATTGATAAAATATAAGTGTCATGGATTAAAGTACCCAACATATGAACATACTACTCTGAAAGGAGGATTTGTCTCTTGAAACCTGTTAATAATGGGATATAGAATTGGATTCTTAATTAGAATTTAGTTTGTGATGCTGACATATTTTTATTTATTATGGTTTGAAAATAATGCACTTAGTGTTTAACAAAAATAACTCTTGCATGGTGCGGTTTCGGTTTTATGCATGAGGTTTTGACTAGTAACCAAACCCAAACCATAAATTCGGTTTTTCAACCCACCTAAAACCGCCACACACGCCGGAACCGCTGGTGCGGTTTGTTCCGTTTTTGGTGCAATTTCGGTTGCAATTTGGTTCCTTACTCACCCCTACCGCTTTTTGTCAAATAACGAAAGTGAGGATGCTTTGAACAATTGTTTGGAGAGAAACCCAAGCAAGAGATGGTCAGACAGTGCACTTCTTAAGCATAAAGTTTCATAGACGAGCTGCAAGTTTACTACTTGAACGAAATTAATCAATCAGATTTATTATTATAATCCAAAAAGTCTAATAGAGGACATAGAAACAACCTGCAACTTTATTTTGTCAATCATGTATTATCATATGCCCTCTGTGTAATACATGTTTGAAGATCTTTAACATATTAAGATTATATATATATATATATATATATATATATATATATATTTGGGTGCATTGGAGGGCAAAGCTCAAAATAAAAATAAAAATTCTAGGAGTTAAGATTATGAGATTCAGACTGGTAGCATTGGCACTGACTCGTCCCCCCACCGGCCCACCTCCAAACCCCGGTGGAGAACGGGGTACAAACTTACTTCATTACTCTCCCCCCCTTCAGTAGTAATAGAATAGATTTTTCACTAGTATTCCTGGAAAAAAAAATAATTTAAGATATTATCATAAACAAAATTACTGATCACAATGGACCATCTAAACTTTCATTCTTATACCCCATGGTAGGGTTCAGCTATTCATGACAGAATTCTGAACTTCAAATATCCCAAAATGCAAAAACAAAGAAAACTATAGATCCACAAACAGCGGGATCTATAGAGAAACAGTTATCTCCATCATTACAGTTCCGCGAGAATTAAACAATGGGATTATTCAAAACTGTTGTTACTTCACTAACACAAATCACGATAACTACTAGATACCAAGATGCTGGTGATTAAGAAATTCAAGAGAGACACGAGTATGCCAAGGCCTTTTCCTCGCTGAGCTCTTCAGCCGTCAAGTCCAACTTCTTCCTTGAGAACTCGTCAATGGAAAGTCCTACGATGAGGAAAGTACAAATTAAGATTCCATGCAGAAAATTGTAAAATTGTAAGACATACAAATATATATATTAATGGAACTTGTACCCAAATGCAGTTATCCAAAAGAATCAGTTTTAAGGGAAGACAATAAAATAAAACATACTCATATACAGTGACTAATTATACAAACAAATTCAAATATACCATATTGTAACTGATAAATGAAGTTCTTTGCCCTTTATTAGTAACAATGATAACCCTATAGATATGCTTTGATATTTTACTAAATCCTTACCTTGAACAATTTTCCATTCTCCACTGGCACATGTCACTGGGAAAGAATAAATAAGCCCAGCAGGCACATTGTATGAGCCATCAGAGTATACTCCCATAGAAACCCAAGTTCCCTAATTTAGGAGAATTAAAAAATGCATAGCATAAATCAAATCATCTGTAATGTAATATAATTTGCTTAATATATCACGAAAGTTAGACAAGGATGACTTACCTCTGGTGTTCCAAGAACCCAATCACGTATGTGGTCACAAGCAGCACTAGCGGCAGATAATGCACTAGAGAGCTTTCTAGCTTTGATAATCGCAGCACCACGCTGTTGGACAGTTTTGATGAATTCTCCATTCAACCTAAAATCAGATTAGGAAACAGCATTTCAGGTGAATTTCTTTGGGGAAGAACTGAAAATACTTGATGAAGTTAATGCCAGCGCAAATCTACACGATATGAAAAGAAAAGACAAATCTCTTATTTTACTTACCATTCATCATCAGCAACAAGAGCTCTGACAAGCTTGTCTCCAACAGTTGCATGGTTTACATCAGGATACTGTGTTGAGGAGTGATTTCCCCAGATGATAGCATTCTTAACATCTGATACTTGAACATTCAGTCTCTCTGAGATTTGACCAAGGGCCCTGTTATGGTCTAACCTTGTAAAACAAGTAATGTTTTTCTCTGGGATCGATGGTGCGAATTCCTTCAGGATCAACGCGTTGGTGTTGGCAGGGTTTGCAACAACCAAGACCTGGAAAAAACAAACAATAAATCAAATTCCCCTAAACAATTGATGCATCAAAGAACTAGACTACATAAACATGTTGAACTACAGAGGCACTTGCATAGTTGTATGATGCTAATAGAGTACACGCCTTGCAGTAAAAACCATTTCAGAGTGGAGCTTCCATAATTAAATATTCTTCCTCATTCTGAAGAAATATTGTCACAAATCCAACTTAAATATTGTACAAATAAAGGTTTCCAATTATTCAGAATCACCTTGAAGTTTGATGAAAACTTCTAGTGAAGAATATGTGCTAATGATGACTTGTGATTGTGAATTAACATGCTAAACAAAACAAGATAATTCAATTATAGACTATAACATCCTAAGCCCCCAAGAATTACCTACCTTGCAGTTTGCAGCAGCATGCTTCTCAAGAGCAGAAGCTTGGGACTTGTAAATGGACACATTCTTTGTCATCACGTCTTTCCTTTCCATGCCTTCTTTCCTAGGGAAACCGCCAACCATAACTGCAATATTGACGCCAGTGCATGCCTCAACAACATCAGTTGCAGCAACAACACCTGATACAAATATCATAACATGAAAAATACTGTCAAACTCCACTAATATTCCCAATTATCGGATGACAAGATATGCTGTTTTTCTAAAGTATTTAACTAATATTCATGTAGACAAGATACTGACCTTTAAGGAGAGGAAATGCAGCATCCACTAACTCCATTTTCACTCCATTTAATGCCTCTGCAGCAGGTGGAATATCAAGCATGTGGAGGATCACAGGCTGATCGGGTCCCAACATCACACCTCTGGCGATCATGGGCACAAGAGCATATCCAATTTGTCCTGTAAATCCAACATCGTCCATTAATATTTGTAACTTTAGTTTAAGGTGTGAGCATTTATCCATGTGACGTGATCATGCATAAGCTAGAATAATTTGCATTGGAGAAATCAAAGATTAACAAGTAGCAACCACTTGGTCTACAAGTATCATCAATTCTCATAGAAGCATTGCTACAATTATTATATAATCACATATATAAACTAAAGGTGGGAATTCTCAAACAAACTTTTCACACAAATCTCATTAAATTATGTTTGCATCTTGTAAGATACTTAGAAACTATAAAAGGTAGAATAAAATTTAGCCTTTTATCATATGAATTAAAAACCTCTATAAACTGGGTCTAAACTCTAAACCACCGTTACAGCAAGTTGAATATCTGACTTAAACACATTACAAAAATTGCTTTTCACACACTTACAAATTGCACCAAATCCAAGCTTATTAAATATGAAATTTAATATTATTAAATGCATTTATTATAAAATGTAAAAACATATCAAATTCCTATACAACACTGACCCTAAACCACTATTTGGCCTAATTGAGTATCTGAGATGCACAGATTGTGAAAACCTTGTACACAATCTTACAGATTGCACCCAATGGCCAGTAAATATAAAATTTGTATAAATGTAATGCGTCTATCATAAATCAAACAGCATACTCCCGTTGTCCAAGTTTATGCAGACATGGTAGTAATTTGCATATATTTTAAGGTGAGTCAGAAACACAAACATATAGATATAGCTGTACTCTGCATCCCTCGTATCACTCACTACAACTAGTAAGCAGGCAAAATGTTCAAAAAGATTACTTAAACCCCTTGTAGAAATCAAATCAATCTAAAACTATGAAACTTGAACAAACAAAAAAACCCTTCAAACACAACTTGAAAGCTAATTCATCATCCTAACATCATAATCATCATTTATGGTAAATAAAGGAGTATACTATCTAGCCCCCTACAAATAATCAATTTCAAACTCTCATAATTAACCTCTAATCTAATTAAATCAACAAACAATAAGACTCGGTAGATCACTCAATTCATCCATACCACTATAACACTATCTGATCTACAATAGAATCCGATAAATAGAAGAAAATACATAAAAGTTACATTAATTGATCGTCCGTACGTACTTGATGAACTCTTAAAAATAATCAGTGAATACAACAGTATAAACAGCAGATCTAAAAAAAATATTAAACATTTCTCAACAATTTATATGTGTGAATGTATACATTATACCTGCAGCACCAGTAACAAGAACTCGAGCTGGTTCTTTCGCCATTGTTGAGTATCTGATTCGATCTGATCAAATCTGTGCTAATAGATAAAATGGAGAGAGAGAGATAGTGAACGATGTAAACGAAGAGTCAATGTGAGGAGTGAGAAATGCGGAGTGATATATAAACTGAAGACGACTGAACGACGACGTTTATGTTCGAGATTAGGTTATTGACTTTTTCTTGTTGTGACTTGTGAGGTGGGTTTTCTATTGTGCGCCGTGATGCGTAAAGCGCTTACACGAACCTTTGGATGCCTATTGGATATTCGTGACTGATGGGCAAAATGATGACACGTAATGCAGGCTTAGCGTTTCTTGGACCGTGTGGTATACGATTAAGCTGACGTGTTTGTGGCCCATAAGTCAACTTGTTTGAGACTTTAATTAGTGTTGCATCGACCCATACAACATAGCGGCCCAAATAATGCCTTGAGGCATGCCTCAATTATTATTATTATTTTTTTGATATATAATTTGAATTTCATTTTTATGTACAAGAATTAAGACAAAAAAAATTAAATTATATTTTGACAAAAATATATTACTTTTGTTACAAATAGTCACATTAATTTATTAGTTATATGTTAAGTTATATATTTGTGTTAATTTATGCATTATGTCTATATTTTTATATTAAAAGACGGAACAAATGACGGTATGAAGGGGTTCAAATAAATTGCAGTCTTTTAACATAAATTAGTGATCTTTCTTTCACACATATATTAATGAAAATATATTTGGGAAGATGTGTCATAACAATGTTGTGAAATTTAAAAGGAAATAAATGGAGTATATAGTTTTTAGAGATAAATTCGGAGAAGTTGATGTGCGACGGTTTCGATTTTTAATCAATTTAAAATCGCTGCGGCCACAATAGAGTTTGTACCAAAACCCCATGAGGGAGAGTATTGTGCTACACTTTTGGTAGGACAAGGTACAAAATTTAGTGACTTAAGACACTGCAAAGGGCAAGAATCAAAGACTTGTAAAAAAATGTGTAGCTCAAGGGATAGTGGAGGAGTTATTTCGATCAGTAGTTTAATTGTGAGAGTAAAAGGAGTTCAAGAACCATATAAAGGTTTTAATTGAGTAAGTTGGGCTTTTTTTTTTTTTTTTTACTTTTTTTTTAATTTTTTTTTACAAGTCATGAAACAAGATTAAGGGGTTGTTTGATAAAACTGAATGAAAAGTTCTGAATGTATAAGAAAATCTGAATGAATTGAATATAGTATAATATTTGAATACGAAATGGAATCATGTGTTTAATAATATAGGAATACGTATGTTTTCCTATATTAATCTTATGAACTGTTATGAACAAATTTATTATGTAATTAAAAATAAACAATGCTATCTAAGAAAAATTAAATATAAACTTTTGAATAATCTCTGATGGAGTATATTATTAGTTATATAATTTTAAAAATAAAACACTAAAAATATTAATAATATTTCAAAACAAAAGACTACAACAACATTCATTAAATTGGTCAATAACCAATTTGTAAAAGAAAAATAAGAAATAATTTGTACATAACAAAATTTGTTTATAATAGTAAAACAAGATGGATATTAAATGTAAGTTTCAATTGTCAATGAGACTATGTAAATAAAAATATCATTCAACACTACTTTTTACTGATTCAGTCATAATTGTTTGGAAAAATTGTTCAAATACATTTAAAATTTAAAAATTGATAGTCTAAATAATTTATTCGGTCATATTTAGACTTATTTATAAGTAAACAAACAGCCCTAAGAAAGATTCATTCGATTATAAAGAATTAGAGGTATCTGGGGTTGTGACCTTAGGTTGACGGACTAGTTTATTAATAATTTCATACATACTAAAAAGATGTCTGAAGAGTGGAGGAGGTGCAAGTTAATGTCAATTTATAAGAACAAAATATCATGTTCAAAATTGCTTTTGTTACAAAGGATTAAGCTCATTATCAACAATACATTTTTGATATTTGGCAATCAAAATATAAAAGCCTTTTCTTTTCCCAGCCTCCATCAATATAAGAAACTTTTGGCAATTATTTAACAAGTGATTCTCGGAAGAAAGGCATTCTAGTAATTGAAATAATGAAATTCATACTTATGGTATACCTTCTATTTTTTCTTCTCTTAGTCCAAATTAGTACTTGCAATCCACCAATTCCTAAATTTTGTCTTCTTAATTTCTTTTGCGAACTACAACTACTACCAAGCACTAAAGTTCTACACAACAGCTCAACCAGGTGAACAACCACTCAATTAAATTCAATCACTTCCAATTTAACTATGAGAGAAATCAGTTACAATTAACTAATTTCTTTCATTCCAAATCTTCCATATGTATACATTAATTTTAGGCACTCAAAAAATAATACCCAAATGACAAATTCTCAAAAAAAAATAAAAATTCCACACAACCTATTTCTCCTATACATGAAATCACACCCTTAAGTATATATATAAATCGAAAACCATTTAAAATTTTCCCCACAAAAATTTTGGGCAAAATATACCAAAAAAGTAGTCTTTTTTTTTTTGAAAAAATAAAAATAAAAATCACTCTGTACCTTAATTAGTAATCAAGCTCCCCTTCTTTCATCTTTTGAATTAAGATGAATATATATAACTATATATGTCCATATATATATATATATATATATATATATATATAAATAAAATCTCATAATTAAGCACCTCGAGCCAGCATCTGTTGGAACTCAAGGAGAGATTGCTCCCTTTGTAGCTTCATATCTTGACGGAACTTGGAAATGAATTCCTCTGCTCTTTCATCCACTCCTCTAATTTGTGGCAAAGATAAACCCTTCCATGCCTCATCAAGAACCTTTACACCCTTTTTAGGGGTAAAATTATGTTCTTTTTTAAGCTTATTTATATTCATATTTGTAGCTTCAACTTTGGCCTTATTGGAAGCACCGCTACTAGTAGTTGAAGCAGGCAATAATACTTCTTTTCCTTTGTTTGGACGCATTGAGGTTGGCTTTGGAAATAGGTGGTCTACGTATATGGCCGCGGAGTTCTTTTGAGTTAGGTGGTGGTGGTAGTGGTGGCGACGGTGATTGAAAGAGCATCGAGTCTTGACTCGTAGCTTAAGTTGGATAAAGGGTTGGATTTTTTTGATGGATTTGGAGAATTTGAGGATATTGTTGGGTAGTTTGGATTGAAGATTGTTGGTGAAGCTTTTCCACGCCTTCTTAGCGGGTATAAGCTTCTTTGCTAAGTTGAAGCTGGACATCAACTGTTTATGTTTGGTTTTCTTTGATATGAGCAAGAGAGGAGGGAGAGAGATGGATTTTCTTCGAAGGTTTTTGCAAGCACAAATGGTGGATTTGATGGATTTTATACTCCTGGCTACCTTGTTCCTGCTTCATTCTTTTCTTAATGTGCTTTCTTTGCATGGGTGGTGAAAAAATGTTGACTACCATGTAAAACTAAGATGTTGTTTAGTAAAACTAAATGAAAAGTTTTAAATGTATAAGAGAATTTGAATGAGCTAAATGAAATAGAAGCTCTGAATATAAAATGAAATGACGAGTTTGATAATTGTCTGTATAAAACATCTGAATTATACGTGTATTTTATTATTTTAACCTTTTGGACTATTATGAACAAATTTATTATGTTTATAAATAAACAATGTTATCTAAACAGATTAAATATAAACTTGTGAACAATCTTTGATGGAGTATACTGTTAGTAATATAATTTTACACTAAATTTTTTTAATAACATTCTATCAGTTCATAACCAAAACAAAAGACTACAACAACATTCATTAAATTGGTTATTGACTAATTTGTTAAAGCAAAAAATCAAAAAACAACTTATACACAACAAAATTTGTTTACAATAGTAAAAAAAGATGAATATTAAATGTAATTTTTTAATTGTCTATGTGGGTAGGTAGGTAAAAATATCATTTAGCACTACTTCGGCCACAATTTTTTGAATAAATCATTCAGACACATTCAGATGCATTTAGAATTTAAAAATTATAAAATAAACGGTCTGAATGATTTATTCTATCAGATTCAAACTCATTCAGATCCATTCAGATTAAACAAATAGCCCCTAAGTCTGATCAGTTTGTTACGTTGAGATGATATAATACTTCAGTTTGAGTTTGATCAGTTTATCGTGTTGTGAATTATACTGTCATTTAGTTTAACTCACTTTCAAGATACATTTTGTTTTTCAATTTAACAAGACCCAAAATTATGCGACTGTCATAGTTCCCCCAAAGTTGGTAGATTTATAAAAATTTGGATCTATACTTTGAACAAGTTTGTCATTTATAAAAATTGAAGGACCATAATGTTAATACGCGACAAATTAGACGGCCAATTTTTCATGTTAGTGAAAAATGTCTATTAGTTGTTTAACTAATACTGACATGCCATTCTTAATTCAATTATATTGTTAACTTATTTACAAATGAGAAATGTCCAATTGTTTAGTAATGGCAAATGAAATGGTACTCCAAAAGGAAAAGTGGAAAACTGCACATATATACTAGTGGAAAGGTGGATATATATATTACTTTCGGCAGATTTTGGAAGCCAGACAGACGGGAGCAATCCTAGTTAGCTTGGGTCCTAAGTTTATTCAACAAAGAAAGCGATATTCACTAAACCAAACCGTAGATTTCTTGAGTGGAAGCTAGGCCACGCAAGGTATGAGAAAATAATATTTAGACAAAGAATACCAATCTCTCGTTATCAATGGATGGATCTGGATTCAATAAAATTGTCAGTCACATAAAATAAATTATATTTTATTCATGTTTAATAATATTTAATATACAGTTACAAACGTTTTAAAATACAAATACAACTCACTGCTACGAGCCGGATTAACATATGAAATTGGAGGACAAATATACTTAACACATGAAATTGGAGGACAAATATACCAAATACAAATCCCTCAACAATCACCATACCTTTGATGATAAGATGTTTCTTTCTCTTGTGAGTCTGGAAAATTCTCTTTTTGGGGTTTCCAAGCTGTAAAGATTGGATTGGAGGTCTCCTTGCTCATTTTCCTATCAAGAAAACAGAAAATATAATAAAAAGAAATTATGTATGTGTGAGGTGTTTCTAGCTAGCTTAATTGCTTTACAGGTCATTGTAATTATGAGCCTTAGACATTTAATTTTTTGTTATTATTTTTTCTTCACAAAGTAAGTGTTAGGCATGTACATTAGGTAAAAATTAATAGTAAAGCTCGTGAAGGAGTCAATTCATCTTCTAAGGCTCTCAGGTTTCTACAACTACTACTGCTGTGTGGATTATTATTTTCCTTTTGACACAAGTTTCAAGTGAGAGATGATAGAATTTCTAAATTTGAAAAAAAATATAATCGTTTTTAATTTTTTAAGGAAACTAAATGAAATCTGAATTTATACATATTAGTATATGTTTTCACCAATGTCGTCACCCCTCATCTCATCTTCCCCACACATATCTAGACAAGCAACAATTAGGTTTAGAAAAGATGATATATATTATAGTTCACATACTTAAAATTTGAGTATTAAGTATTTACTTGTAAGAACAAATCGAACTCTTTCCATTGAATAATTGCAATTTCATAAAATATTTATCTTTTCTAACTTATTTAATTTGTTGCTTCTCTAGATATGTTTTTACCTTAAATATTACTCTTTCTGTTTCAAAAAAAAAAAGAAAAAAAAAGAGAAAGTCTAAGTTGTCATTTTCCGTTTCATAAAAACCATCCTTACTCTTAATCGTTAATAATAATATAAAATGATACAATATTCTAAAATTTACAATATAATTTTATTATCATATGACACCACTACTGAAATAAAAACTTATCATCTTTAATAATATCATGTGCACAAATTGTACACAAAAAGTTGTGCACAAAAAGTAGGACTCATGTATTGCTTATCAATGAAAATGTGTAAAGTATCTAATTGTAAGTCTCACTTCTTATTTTCTCTTTTTAATTTTTTTTATATTGTTTGTGCAAAATTTTTGTATATAGTTTGTGCAGAACGAATCAAGAGTATACCCTCTTAAATGACATACCAAACATACCCTTTTTGGCGACGGACCGGACGACGGTTTGGTCCGTCACCATAAGTCATGTCCGTCGCTAAAGCGAATATACTTGGTATGTCATTTAAAATAATATGCTCTTAAAATACACTCATAGTTTGTGTCTCTAACATTGTATTACTCTCTTTATATTATTTGCAAATCAGAATTTTTTGGGGACTTCTTAAAAGCTTAATGCATTTACTCTCTTATATAAAAACATTTTCCTTGGAAACGAACAAGATAGTGACATCGGATTAATACCAAACCACGACAAAGAAAATTTGAAATTGGCCATGTACAAATTGTCAAAAAAAATGGTCTCATTTTTGATATCTTTGGATGAATACCAAACCACGACAAAGAAAATTTGAAATTGGTCATGTACAAATTGTCAAAAAAATGGTCCCATTTTGGATTCTCCAAAATGATAAGTACTAAAACAAGGCAACAAACATGTAGGGAAGGAAATTGAAGTATGGAAAATTCAGAGGGAGTGAAGCTCTTAGGGTTTTGGGTTAGCCCTTATGTTATGAGGGTAGAGTGGGCATTAAAACTTAAGGGTGTTAAGAATTATGAGTACATAGATGAAGATGTTATGCATAACAAGAGCCCCTTGCTTCTTCAGTTGAATCCAATTTACAAAAAAGTCCCTGTTCTGATTCACCAAGGGAAAGCGATTTCCGAGTCATTTGTTATTCTTGAGTACATTGATGAGACTTGGAAACAGTATCCTTTGTTTCCTCAAGATCCTTGTGAGAGAGCAAAGGCACGATTCTGGGCTAAATTTGGAGAAGAGAAGGTTTATTCTATTTCCCTTGAAATTTATTCTGTTTTTCATTTTATTACTCCTTTTGTTGGTTAATTATATTATATGCTTTTTATAAAGTTTCCTCCCACATGAAAGTAAAATTAAAAAAAATATTCCGTCTCAAAACCTCAACACTTAGGTTTTATGGTGTGTTTGAGAGTTATTTCTATATAAAAAAAAAGTATGTAAAAATCACATACTGAACTTAGACAAGTAGTATATATATATTGTAATTGTTTTGTCTCCACATTGAGTACATGCCCTACTTATTTGGAAATTGTTATTTTTACAAGATAAACTTGATATTATTATAAAATTTCACTCACATAAATATGGATTCTATTTATTATTCACGTGAGAGGAGTCGCGAAAATATCGGTTTCTTTAGTAAAAATATCAATTTCTTATTTTTTTTTGCTATAAAAAAGTTGTCTGAAATAGTACTTTAACTCTTTGCTGTTGTGTAATAGCTTTTTAAAGAAGCATATATGGCTATGTGGGCTCAAGGAAAAGAAAAGGAAAGAGCTGTGAAATCATCCACAGAGTACTTGGAAAAGCTAGAGGAAGAGATTAAAGGAAAGAGTTTCTTTGGAGGAGAAGATATTGGGTATTTGGACCTTGCACTCGGGTGGATCTCTCACTGGTTACCCGTTTGGGAAGAAGTTGGGTCCTTTAAAATTATGGACCCAATAAAATTCCCAGCCCTTACTTCATGGATACACAAATTTCTCAATCACCCAGTGGTCAAAGACAAGTTGCCACCAAGAGATAAGATGCTTGTGTACTTTCAAGAGCGTAGCATTATTCTAGCATCTGCTAGCTAATTATTAATTAGTACGATTTTAAAATTAGAGATATATTTTGAATTTTTTAAGTTAATTTATGAAAATTTAAAATTCACAATTTGTATGATTTTATTTGAGTTTTGTAGTAAGTATTTTACTTTTATCTATATGTGAATTATAATTTTCAGTAGCAATAAAATGAAGTGAATTCAACCTTCTTCTTTTTTGTTTCTTTAATCATGAAACATCCACCTAAATAGAATATATATATATATATATATATATATATATATATATATATATATATATATTTGTTCACAACTTGTTAATTGTACATAACAGTATATTTTCATCAGTTCATGTTGCATGAGTTTGTATGACTTGAATGTTTATTTGGAATTTCACGGTTTTGATGACTTTGATATTTTGAGATATACTTCTATTTCAATTAAAACATTCTGAAGACGGATGAAGAATTAATCATGTTTTGATATTAATATTATTTTAATTGTGTTTTAAATTAACCAATATATATATATATATATATATATATATATATTGGCTCGATAAACGTGCCCGTCTGTATTCAGATTTATTTAACTGTTTCAGCATCATTACTCATTGGCATTTGGCATGATGTTGGTTGTCATACTGTTCAACATGTATGGGTTGTCGTTCATTTTGTTTGAATTTCTTTGGACATACCATATTACCCTTGCATGCATTCTTTCCAAATCAGCTACTTATATATAGCATCGAGTGAACTATTACTTTTTGCATAAATACAATTGATACAAAGATCTCAAAATACTTTTTGTAGGAGTAAAACTTGTTTTTATCAGAACCATGCCAACTCAATCATTTTAAAGTATTGGAGGGAACCAAATTCAACAATCAGTAATATTATTGTGTGATTCTCTATTTTTCTTTTTCACCACACATATTTTATGTTAGTTGGTGATAAAACGGTTCAATTCATTTTTCAAAACACATCAATTCCCAAAACAAGTTGGGGTGTGTTATAAAACTATCACAAATGTTTTAAAACTGAACAACAGAGACTACTTTCTATTATACTTAGCTATGAACCATCAGAGTATAACGCAGGTTACCTATACTCCGCAGAGGGTGAAATTTCAGTCAAACTAACAAATGCATAGCATAGCATAAAACAAAGCATTTCTTATACAATTGCAACGCTTTGTAATACAAATACAACTCATTACTACGTGCCGGATTAACGCATTACTTAATTGGAGGACAACTACAGTACCAAATACAAATCCTCAACAATTACCGTACTTTGATAAGCCATATTTTCTTCAAAGTGAGACCGGAAAAATTCTCTTTTTGTGGTTTCCAAGCTGTAAAGATTGGATTGGAGGCCTCCCCTTACTCATTTTCCTATCAAGAAAAAAGAAAAAAGAAATAATGTGTGTTATTTATCTCTTTAACTTAATTGCTTTACAGGTCATGATTGTTATGAGCCTTGGAAATTTTTTGACAAAGTAAGTGTTAGGTAGGTAGAGTAGGTAACAATTAATACTAAAGCTGGTGAAGGGAGTTGATTGATCATCTTCCAGTCTCTCATGTTTCCACAACTACTACTGTGTGCATTATTATTTTCCTTTTGACACAAATTGCAACTTAGGATGATTATATAAAATGACACAATATTTTGAAGTTTGTATTACAATTTTATTATCATATGCCACCACTGCTAAAGTAAAAACTTATCGTAACATTAAACAAAAATACATATTTAATATCTCTATATTCAATATAGTGGCTTCATCATGAAAACGTTTGGTGCAATTGTGTCACAAATTTTACTTCCTTTTTACCTCTCCAAGTTAGAAAAAAATATTATTTTATCTTTTATAATTTATTTACTTCTATTTTCTCATTTTATCTTTTAAATTTAATGAAATTTCTGTTTTACACTCACCGCGTGCGGTACAAGGGCTAGTTTATATTATCAGCAAACCAGAACCTATTTTTGGGACCCAGAGATTCTTAAAAGCTTCACATTTTCCTTGAAAACAAACAAAATAGTGACTTCGGAGAAATACCAAACCATGACAAGAAAATTTGAATGGTCCAAATTGTCAAAAAAAGGGTCTCATTTTGGATCTCCAAACTCATAATTATAAGAAGAAAGCAACAACCATGTAGAGAAGGAAACTAAAGTATGGAAAATTCAGAGGGAGTGAAGCTCTTGGGGTTTTGGGTTAGCCCTTATGTTATGAGGGTAGAGTGGGCATTAAAACTTAAGGGTGTTAAGAATTATGAGTACATAGAAGAAGATGTTATGCACAACAAGAGCCCCTTGCTTCTTGAGTTGAACCCTATTTACAAACAGGTCCCTGTTCTGATTCACCAAGGGAAAGCGATTTCCGAGTCATTTGTTATTCTGGAGTACATCGATGAGACTTGGAAACAGTATCCGTTGTTTCCTCAAGATCCTTATGAGAGAGCAAGGGCACGATTCTGGGCAAAAGTTGGAGACGAGAAGGTTTGTGCCCTAGAAATTTATTATGTTTTTATTTTTATTACTCCTTTTGTGGGTTAATTATATATTTCTACAAAAAAAATTCAAGTCCTCTTGCATATAGTCCAATTTTTTAAATTGATTTTTCAGCTTAGTAAACACAATATCATGCACGGTAAATATTTATACTTTTAGGGCATATTTCCACTGTATTTAGTTGGTTAAAAAGTTGGACAAGATATTACGTTTTCGTCCTTAGCTTTAAAAAGAATATTGAAATGGGATCTAAGAAAAAAGAGATCAGTTAAATATAGGGCGAAAAGTCTGAAATTGAACTTTCCTTGTCCAGCATTTGCATGCTTTCGAGAAGAATATAGAAGAACAATTTTGATATTCTCCTAACCTTCTCACCAATCTCATTAGTATATATCTCTAAATGAGTAAAAGTCACAAACGAATAACCAACTTAGAGAAGTAGAATAGTGTAATTTTTCTGTCTCCAACTTGAATATTTCACCCTATAAATATTTATTGAAAGTTCACTTGCCTTAGATTTTAGACATGTACTTATCGTGTCTTTGAAATTGTTTAAAAAATATGGTTATTGATTCTGATTATTGTCTTTAATTATAATCAACTTTAAAAAAATAGTTTAAATTTAATAAATAAAGAGTACTTGGTCAAACCTAATATATTAGATTTGACAAATAATCAGAAGCTCCTGATTATTTTTATAAAAACAGAGTATAAACAGTTTTTAAAATCAGATTATCAAACAATTTTTGTTTTTTAAAACTGATTATAAACAAATTTACCTGCTTATAAACAATCTCAAATACCTAATTAATTGACTTTTTTCTACTATAACAAAATTGTCTAAAATAGAACTCAACTCATTAACTACTGTACTGTAATAGCTTTTGAAAGATGCACATATTGCCATGTGGGCTAAAGGAAAAGAGAAGGAACGAGCTGTGAAATCATCCATGGAGTACTTGGAAAAGCTAGAGGAAGAGATTAAAGGAAAGAGTTTCTTTGGAGGAGAAGATATTGGGTATTTGGACCTTGCACTGGGGTGGATCTCTTACTGGTTACCCGTTTGGGAAGAAGTTGGGTCCGTGAAAATTATGGACCTAATAAAATTCCCAGCCCTTACTTCATGGTTACACAACTTTCTCAATCACCCAGTGATCAAAGACAAGTTACCACCAAGAGATAAGACGGTTGTATACAATCAAGAGCATAGCATTATTCTAGCATCTGCTGGCTAATTAAGTAGTACTGTTAGAGGTATATTTTGACTTTTTAAAGTCGATTTATAAAAATTTAAAATTTATAATTGACACGACTTTATTTAAGTTTTGTAATAAGTAGTACTTCTTTCGTTCCAAATTAACTGCTTAGTTTTGACTTTTTAAAGTCATATTGACTATTTTTAAAACTAATTTTTGTACCATTTTTGCCAAAATATAGGTGAAGAGATTATAACCAAAAGAAAGTATATACAATTTACTACTAATACTAATTTTTATAATGTTAAAAAATATATTTATATATGCTTAATTATTAATATAATGTTAAAACTGATTATAAATCATATAATTCTGTGTAACTCTGTTTTTGATATGTATCTAAATCATACATAAATCATTGTTTGTTTTTTTAAAATTTTAGTTCTAATAAATCATATAAATTATTTGGGAATCAAAACAAAAAAAAAACAAAAAAAAAAAAAAAAACCGATCCCAAACCGGTTTCCATTCCCCGGGCTTAATTATTGTTCAACTGTTTCGGCTCATTGCCATGATGTTGGTTGTCATACTGTTCAAGAAGTGTGGGTTGTCATTCATTTTGTTCGAATTTCTATGGACATACCATTGCAATTGTTGGAATATTGGTTAAAATTAAATAATAAAAGGGTGGAGAATAATGAGGTAGGTAGGTGTGGACACATGGAATGGGTGTTCTCTCGTTAGTTGCATGTGGTGGGTTTATTCCAAGTGTGTGTGCTTGCACACCAAACTTTCTAAGTTGGTGTGCTAATGGAGAAGAAAGCATTGCCTATAAATACTTGCCTTATTGTAAACCAAAGTATTATCCTAGGGGAGTAGGATCCCATCCGGGAGAGGGTGGAGAGAGTTATCCAAATGTAGAGAGATAAGAGGTATCCAAGTGTTAGAGAATTTTGTGTGGGAAAAATTCTCTTGGGAAGAATTATCTTTCTTGAGTGGATGTGAGGAAATTTCTAAGAGTGTGAGTGATTGTAATATTATTCACATAGTAAATTTTCTCTGGTTGTCTTTGACAACGAAAGTGGTTTTTTCTCCGATTTTGGAGTTTCCACTATAATTCTTGTGTTGTGTGATTGTGTTCTAAATTCTCAATTTTTTATTTTTCTATATCGTGAGACGTTGTAATTCCCAACAGCAATGAATATCAAATACCCTTCTTTTCAATTAATTATAATTATATAGCATCCAGCAAACTATTACTTTGTGCACAACTACATTTGATCTCAATAAACTGATTGAGATATTTGAGGGAACCAAATTGAACAATGAGCAGTATTATTCTGTCTCTGTCTAATTCTCTTTTTCACCAGACAGGTCTCATTTTAGTCGAATTTCTTTCAATTCATTTTTCAAAACAAAGTTAGTACATATCGGCTAAAACAAACATAAATGTTGTACAAGTGAGCGACAATCCAGACATAATAGTTGAAAATTAAATCAAATTTGAAATAGTTTAACACAATTTGTTATTTTATGATTTTATGTACATTGTTCAGAATTAAAAGATTAATATTGACTTTTTAAGAGTTAATTTCAAATATTTTTAAATTCAAAATAAACATGAATTAATTTAATTTATTATATTAATATAATTATGAATATTATAAACTACATAAAAAGTAGTACTAATTATAAGATTTATTGTTTTCAAAATTTAAATGAATTATGTCAATTTTAAATTTAAAAATATCACAAGATTGACTTTTAAAAAATCAATATTAATCTTATAATTTAAAACGAAGGGAAGGGAGTATGTTATTTTCTTTTATTTATATATATATATATATATATATATATATATATATATATATATGTTAGACTTGTTTCTCATTGTGCGTTATCAGTTTGGAGGAAGCTATCAGCTACTAGACATTAACTTTAATGAACACATTCATTTGATAAATATATGAACTTGAAGATTTCCTTTAGCAAATTTTTCCTGCACAAAATGAAATCTATCTCTATTGATTTTGAAGTTAATAAATTTCGGCAGTAACAATTTCTAGACACTTATTCTCAGCTTCCTCGGAGGACCCTTACAACTCTTAATATTATAATGTTACTGTATGAAAATATATAAGAAATATTAATCATACCATTGTACAAGTACTTTTTATATTTTTAGTAGAACACCTTCAATATATTCTGAAGTCTACAAATTTTATATTTGTGAAACGGAGGGAGTATCATTTATCATCTAGAGTAACCACGAATAAGAGTTAATAATAGATGCCTTTTAAGATGGTATCATAATATTCAGAATGACCAAGGCAGAAGAAAAATAAAATTATTGATCACAAATGGTCCATGTAAACAAAGAAAACCATAGATCCACCAACAGCAGGATCTATACAAACAGCTTCTCCATCATTTGAGTCCCACGTGAACTAAACAAAGGGATTATTCAAAACTGTTGTTACTTCACAAAAAACAAAATTACCGGACAACAAGATTCAGGATACTAAAAAATTCAAGAGAGGCACGAGTATGCCAAGGCCTTTTCCTCACTGAGCTCTTCAGCCGTCAAGTCCAGCTTCTTCCTTGAGAACTCGTCAATAGAAAGTCCTACAATGAGGAAAGTAAAAATGGAGATACCATGTTGAAAATTGTAAAATTGTAAGACCAAAATATATTATCTATACCCGAAAGAAACAGTTAAAGGAAGGAAATACCAGAAAACATTCTCATATACAGTCACTGGCTATACAAACAAATTCAAATATTCCATATTGCAGCCGATAATGCAGTTCTTTCCTTTTATTAGTAAAAAAGATAACCCTGTAGCTATGCTTTGATATTTTACTACATACTTACCTTGAACAATTTTCCATTCTCCGTTGGCACATGTCACTGGGAAGGAGTAAATAAGCCCCGCAGGCACATTGTATGAGCCATCAGAGTATACTCCCATAGAAACCCAAGTTCCCTAGAATGAACAGTAGGGAGAAATTTCAGTAGAACTAACAAATGCAAGCATAAAACAAAGCATCTGTATGATGTGATTTATCATGAAAATTGGACAGGATGACTGACCTCTGGTGTTCCAAGGACCCAATCACGGATGTGGTCACAAGCGGCACTGGCGGCAGATAATGCACTAGAGAGCTTTCTAGCTTTGATAATCGCAGCACCACGCTGTTGGACAATTTTGATGAATTCTCCATTTAACCTAAAATCAAATTAGAAAACAACATTTCAGGTGAATTTCTTTTACAAAAAACTGAATATACATGTAGTAAATGCCAGCATAAATCTACACAAAAGGAAAAGAAAACCAATCACTTATTTTACCATTCATCATCAGCAACAAGCGCTCTGACCGGCTTGTCTCCAACAGTTGCATGGTTCACATCAGGATACTGTGTTGAGGAGTGATTTCCCCAGATGATAACATTCTTAACATCGGATACTTGAACGTTCAGTCTCTCTGAAATTTGACCAAGGCCCCTGTTATGGTCTAACCTCGTAAGACAAGTAATGTTTTTCTCTGGAATTGATGGCGCGAATTCCTTCAGGATCAATGCGTTGGTGTTGGCAGGGTTTGCAACCACCAAGACCTGGAAAAAACAAGCAACAAAACAAATTAGAATGCATCAAAATCTTACACGAATAGAAAGTCTATCACAAACTCATACACAAAACTACATGTACAACCACAATTTAAAAATATGACGAGCGACAAAAATACGTTTATACCATGTGCACCAACTATTACGAAAATAGTTAAAAAGTTAAATACTTTTCTTGGAAAAGAACTATCATGTCAGTAATTTTGAATTAAATCCTACTCGCAAGAGCCAAGAGGTAAATTTAATAACACCACTCATGAATATTCAGCCTATACTCAATAAACTAAGGGGTTGTTTGTTTACTTCTGAATGAGTCTGAATAAGTCTGAATCTGAACGAATAAGTCATTCAGACCGTTTGTTTAACAATTTTGAAACTTTGAATGCGTCTGAATGTGTCTGAACGATTCATCCAAAAATTTATGGCTAAATGAGTAAAAAGTAGTATTGAATGATATTTTTACTTACATTCTCCGTAGACAATTAAAATTTACATTCAATATCCATCTTGTTTACTATCGTAAACAAATTTTGGTATTTACAAATTGTTTTTGATTTTTGTTTAACAAAAAATTGGATAACCAATTTAATGAATGTTGTTGTAGTTTTTTGTTTTGATTTTATGTACTATAGAATGTTATTAATATTTTTTAGTGTTTTATTCCTAAAATTATATTTTTAATTTTTAATAGTATACTTCATCAAAAATTGTTCAAAAGTTTATATTTAATTTTTCTTAGATAATATTGTTTATTTGTAATTATATAATAAATTTGTTCATAACAACCCAAAAGGTTAAAATAGAATAATACACGTAATCAGATGTTTTAGACAGACAATTATCAAACACATCATTTCATTTTGTATTCAGATTTTTTACTCCATTCAGCTCATTCAGATTTTCTTATACATTCAAAACATTTCATTCAGTTTTATCAAACAACCCCTAATATAATTTAATTTGATATTAAAAGTCACACTAAGACTACACGGATCTTTAAACATAACAATAATCAAACGGGTTTCTCAAAAGTAGTGATTTATTTAGTGATGTGTTTTTTAATAAACAAAATGGATCTATTCCCAAAAACAATTGATACATCAAAGAAGTAGACACTATGACAATAAAATTCAACCAGTCTGCACATTATGATGCTGCCTTTATCAACAACATCCTGTCTCATTGGTGTTCTGCACATCTACAAAATAGTGATGCGTGTTTTTAATAAATAAAATGGATCTATTACGCAAAACAATTGGTACATCAAAGAAGTAGACACTATGACAATAAAATTCAACCATTCTGCACATTACGATGCTGCCTTCATCAACAACATCATGTGTCATTGGTGTTATGCACATCTACAACTACTTTTCATTATTAATCACGGAATAAACATGCTAAACTACATAGATAAGCACTTGCATAGTTGTATGATGCCAATAGAAAACAGGCCTTGAAGTAAAGCATTTCGTGGTGGAGCTTGCATAATAAGATATTCTTCCTCATTCTGAAGAAATATTGTAAGAAATCCATGTTAATTATTTATGAATAAAGGTTTCCAATTATTCACAATCACCTTGAAGTTTGATGAAAACTTTTTAGTGACAAATATGTACTAATGATGACTTGTGATTGTGAACTAACATAATAAACAAAACAGGATAAAACAATAATGAGTCTCAAGGGGCACTAAAATTATAGAGTATAACATCCTAAGCCCCCTAAGAATTAGTTACCTTGCAGTTGGCAGCAGCATGCTTCTCAAGAGCAGAAGCTTGGGACTTGTAAATGGACACATTCTTTGTCATCACGTCTTTCCTTTCCATTCCTTCTTTCCTAGGGAAACCACCAACCATAACTGCAATGTTGACGCCAGTACATGCCTCAACAACATCAGTAGTAGCAACAACACCTGATACAAATATCATAACATTAAAAATATGGTCAAAGTCCATTAGTATTCCCAAGTATTGGATGACAAGATATGCTACGTTACTAAAGTATTTAACTAAAATTTACGAACAGATCATACAGACCTTTGAGGAGAGGAAAGGCAGCATCCACCAACTCCATTTTCACGCCATTCAATGCCTCTGCAGCAGGTGGAATATCAAGCATGTGGAGGATCACAGGCTGATCGGGACCCAACATCACGCCTCTGGCAATCATGGGCACAAGAGCATATCCAATTTGTCCTGCAAAACCAATATTGTCCCTTAATATATGTAGCTTTAAGCAAAGATTTGAAACTATATATCCCTGTGATCAAACATAAGCTAGAAAATTTTGCATAGAAATCAAAGATTCACAAGCAGCAACCACTTGGTATACAAGTATCATCCATTCTCATTTCTCATATAAGCCTTGTTACAATTATTATATTATCACATATAATAAACTAAAGCAGGTGATTGTCAAACAAACTTTTCACGAGAATCTCATTAAACTATGTTTGCATCTTATAAGATACCTAGAAACTATAAAAAGTAAAATAAAATTTAGCCTTTTAACCTAGGAATTAAAAACCTCTATAAAACTGGGTCTAAAACACCATTACAGCTAGATGAATATCTGAGACAGAAAAATTATGAAAATTGCTTTTCTCAAACTTACATATTACATTTTGCACACTTGAATTGAAAAGTCCCACAATAGCATACAGTTGCAAGGAAGTACCTAACATAAACTATGAAGTAACTAAATTTTTAGACTCCACAGTGAAAGAATCCATGTTTATCACATACATATGATATAGCTGTACACAGCAACCCTGCTCATATCATTCACTACAACTAGCAAGCAGGCAAAATGTTAAAAAAGATTACTTCAAACCCTTGTAAAAATCTAATTCAATCTAAACAAAAACTAAACTTGATCAAAAGACTAATCTAACATCTAATCTAACCAAACCAGCAAATAATAAGACTCATTAGATCACTAAAATTTCAGTTCATCCATAACACTATAACACTACGTGATCTAAAATAGAGAAGGATAAACGGCAGAATATATATATATATATAACTACATTAATTGATGATTCCTACGTATTTGATCAACCTTTAAATATAAAGGGTGAATATAATAACAGATCTGAAAATGATCATAGAGCATATCCTTAACGATTTATGTGCGTATGTATGTATTATACCTGCAGCACCAGTAACAAGAACTCGAGTTGGTTCTTTCGCCATTGTTGAGTATCTGATCTTAATCTAATCTGTGCCAGAGAGAGATAAAGGGAACGATGAGTCGGTCTGCGTGAGTAGGGACTGATATAGTGCTCAAGATAAACAAAACAACTGAACGACGTCGTTATGTTCCGAATTACCGTCATTTTCAATTGTGAGGTTGGGTTTCTATTGTGCGCCGTGATGCGTAAAGCGCTTTAGCAGATGACACCTACTGTTTGATTATTCGTGACTGGTAGGAAAACTGATGCCACGTCAGGCTTAACGTTTTTCTTGGACTGTGTGCTCTTGGATTATAAGCTGACGTGTAACCCATTAGTCAACTTGTTTGAGACTTTAATTAGTGTTACATCGACCAATAATACTCTCTCCGGTTCATAATTATTGTATAATTTTTTACGTATAATTAGTGATATTAAAAATATGACATTTAATATTAATAAATTATTATAAAAAATAAAACATGTAAAGTAAATAAATATTTAACTTAATATTATTTAAAATAATAATAAAAAAATTTATCTTTGTGACAAAGGAAGTACTAATATATAACCAGCTCAAATAATGGCTTGAGGCCTGCATCATATTTTAATTTTAATTTTAATTTTTAAAATACAACGGCATGACGCTCACATTTACGCAAATGAGTTCACAACCCATGCTTTGCCAAATTTTGTTGTACATTTTTTATATTATTAATATTTAATTAAATAAGATAGTTTTTCATTTTATATTTAATATATAATTGAATCATTTAGTTAATAGTGATATTATATTTATAGGGAGTCATAGTAAATACGTATTTTAACATTATTCAGATAAATAAATCTCTGAACATTAGATTGGACGATCTTTATTTAAAAATTCTAACCATTCCTCTACTAATGATAGCATATGGTACTTCTTCTTTTTAACTATAGATAGTTTGTTTTTTTTATGAACGCGTCAAAGATATATTTATCTAAATAGTGTTACATTAAACATTTATTACATATTAGTACTTTTTTTAAATATAGACGGTCTATTTTTCAAAGATATATAAATATCCAAATAATGTCACATCAAACATTTACTACACATCACTCCACATATTAATTATAAGCCATTTATATATTTAGAGTAAATACATGAAACCAGCCAATAATATTTACTCATCAAATAACACAATCCGTACTTAGGCAAGTAAGGCATATATGGCTTGTGCTCTTTTATTTAGTTTACTAGCTCATGGTAAATTTAATTAGGCTAGGCATACTCCCCTTGGCCCTTGTGACCTATCCCTTTGGACTAAACAAAGTTGACTCCTCTCTGTTAAACTTCAACTTTCTGGCATCCTCCCTGGAAATCGTATACGAGTTCATCAGCACATCCTCCGGCATAGTGCCGAGAGCCGAACGGCTTCCGGCCATTGTGCTAATCGTCGGGTTCTCATTTGTTTTGAATGCTACCCACTCTAGATCACCTTCATTACCGGCCTTCTTTACCACCGCAAAGTTTTGTGGCACGATAATTATCTGACCCTCTCGGACTTGATCATCAAACACTGATTTCCCTCGATTGCCAACTACTTGAATTCGGCCCTTCCCTTTAATGATATAAATCACACTATGCGCATTCACATTCCAAAAGGGCCCCAAGATTGCGTTCTGAAAAATATATATTTTTATTAAATATATACTTGTTAATATCGACACAAAAATGTCAATATCACACAAAAATATATTAATTTTTTTTTGATCTAGTTAACTTATAAAATAATTTTTTTTAAATTAATATAAATTTTTACAATGCTATTCAATACAATTTTAAATATATAAAATATAAACTACTTAAAAGTACAATTAATTATAAAAAATTAATAAATCCCGTGACATTCAAATTTTAAAATTTCAAGAATTAACTTGGGAAGTCAAATGTGATTCTTTTAATTGTCAGAACAGAGTGATAATTATATAATTCAAGATTCTTACCTTATAGAGAACTCCTCTCACAGCACCAAGTTGGAGATAGTTGAGGATGGGGAAATTCTGACCGTCAAGTAGGCTGATACGTCCGCCACGTGGGTTGTACACGTCAGCATGTTTGGGGCTGGCAATGTTTTGTATAAGACTCATTGTGCATATAGTTTCCTCTAAGCCATTAGGTCTTCCACCTCTACCATGCTGTTTTTGTGCTTGTTCTTTCTGATCATATTCTGGTATTACCACCTGAAACCTTTCGGCTTTGACAATGCTGCCCCTCTGATCATTTTGGCTCTGTAAATTCCTCACCGTCTTGGTGTCAACTTTATAAACATCGGCAAGAATCTGCTCGTCGAAACCCTTAAAGATACTGCTAGGTTCGTATTCCTGCCATTCTTGGCCATGGCCATGACCCTTTTGCTCATGTTGGCCGCCGCTTTGTTGTCCTTCTTTTTGTGGGTTTCCGGCAAGGAAGAATCTCTAAGGCCAAGTTTTTTGAATTACTTTTCACATTAAATAATACAATAGCAATATACTAGCTATAAATTTTAATACTTCCTCCATGTAGTCTAAAGGTACAATTATATTTATTTTCCAAAAGAATGAGATAAAGTACATAAAGTGAAGGATAACTATGTCATTAGTAGGATCCATTAGTATAAAAAAAATAAAACTATTCATCACTTTATGAATCTTGTAGACCACTAAGGAGACATTTAGAACTTTATGTACTATCTTTTCTCTACTTTTACTTTTTTTAATAGGTGTGAAATTTGTATTTTGTTCATCCTTTTGAAGACGAAGAGAGTAAGAAACTAACTGTGAATGAAACGTGTAGGATATTCCTAATAAAAGTATCAATGTCATGACATTTTGTATGCTTATATTTAAATTATTACCTTTGGCATATTTGAGAAAGAACGTAAAAAAACAACCAATAAATCCATGTAAAATTAAAGTAATCTTTTGGATTAAAATACAAAACTCAACCCTATATGTATATTTTTGTGATGTTTTTCTCCTTGACTTTTTATTAATTAGAAATTGTCACCCTTAAAGTACAATTATTAGTGAAAACATTACTTTTATGATATAATTTTTCCCAATACAATATTAATTCAAAAGATATAATTTTACGCTACTAATTACTACTACGTGCATATTCTCAAAGTTGTAAACTTAGGGTACAATTTTGTATTTTAATCTTATTTTTAGTGTTTAAAGTTTAGTGAATTCCATTTTTATGGTAAAGGTTTAATATAAGGATTGAAGACTAGGTTCAGTATGTTGTTACATACCCAATAGTTCTGATCAAGCAGGTTAGAATTACTGCTGGAATCTAAAAGTGAAACACTAATAATGGATGAATCTCCATCGTTGTAAATCCAATGAGCAACGCCAGGCGGCATGGCAATAACATCACCCTCTCGGAACCGTCTGAGCTTCTGGTGACGGTCTATGGTCGAACCCTGACTTGGGTCTCCGCTTCCGCTTGACTGTAATTCTGATTCATATGTCTCGGCACAACCCGGAAATACAGTTCCCAGAATACCCCTACCTGCAATATTATTAATTAAATATGAAAAGTATTTATCCAAAAATACATTTTGATTTTTTAAATCAATTTTTTAAAAATTTAAAAGTCAAAATAAACACACCATAAAAACAACTATAACCATTATAAATTATTCTTAAAATGTAAAAGTACTACTAATTATTCATCTATTCTGCACACAGAGTTTTGGTTACAAAATTTACAAAATTAATTAAGTTTTTATACTTAGGTTCCATATGAATCTATAGTTTAGTGATGACACAATAATAAATTTGTTATGATAATTATGAAAACATTGTCGTGTTATACTAATATTAAATGAAATTGGATTATTTTTGGGAGTATCATATATATTTGATGTTTTCAAAATATAAATGGATTCTTATTAATTTTAGATTTTATATTTTTGTCAACCGAATTAAATGTCAAAATGTATCTCTAATTTCTAAACATAGTTAAAAATTCAACTCATCAAAACAAAGGAAGTAGAGAAGTACTAGCCTTGGACTATGTAGGTGAGTTGTGGTGTATTGGAGAAAGAAGGCAAAAGAAGGCCTTTGGTTTCGATAACATGTCGAATTGCTTCAACACCAGCGCATAAGAATTCGTCGCTGTTGGGATACCAAAACTCCGTGACTCCGGCCTCAGATTTGAGCTGGCGGCTAGGTTCTTGAGCGGTGAGCCTCTCAATCTGACAGTCAGTTTTAGCTAGTAATCGGGGTCTGGGATCTGGGCTTAGCCATGTTCCCTGCCGATGCTCTAGCTGAGCTGAACAAACATGGAAGAGAACAAGAAAACAAAGGCTATGAGAGAAATATGAAGTATATCTACTCATAATTGTATTAATTATGAAGAGTTGGTTTGAAATTTAATTTAGCAGAGGGGAGAAATAATGGTCATATGGATATTAGAGTTTTGACACGTCAAATTGGGCAGGTGACACGTTTGGCTTCTGGCTCTCTTTGCATGAATTTAATTATGGAAATTGATATTTCTACATGTGTTTGTGATATTTTTACATGATTCTTTCTTATATGAGCATAAAGTGAGTCCTATCTTTATGTAAGAAAAAATTATATAAAAATATGAAAAATACATGTAAAAATAATACTTCTTTTTAATTATTTTTAACGCCAGTTAATCACTTGATTTATGTTTGTGAGTAGCATCACTATACTAAAGAGTGGTCGGACATGTGCACATGCATTGTTTCAAAATTTTAATGGTTAAAAATTCTTATTAATTTTTAATGAGAAAAATACTTTCAATGATCATAATTTTTTACAAAATTATACTCTATTTATTTTAAAATTAAAAATATAATTTGACTTTTAAAATCAAATTACTGCATATTAAATTTTAAAATTAATCATAAACGTTGATTTTGATCTCAATTAACATTTATATATTCAGTTCAAAATTTTAAAATTAACATTTATATATTCAGTTCAAAATTCCAATTTAAACTTGATTTCGATCTCACAACTGGACTGCAAGCTTTGCTGGTACTTCCTTTTGCAATTCAAACAATCTATATACATATACATATATAATAAGGCAAAATTAATTTTTTTCCCCTTAATTTTTGGTATGAGACTAGAATTTAAGTGTTATTAAAATATTTTTTAAAGTCTCCTGATTTTATGTTATTAAATACTATTAAAGTACTTTTTAAACCTATAATTTAACTAGAACCAAAACACTATTTATGATCCTAAATTTTTTTAAAGAAACTTATTATGTTATAGTAATTTTATTTCTTACAGAAGTCATTTACTAATATTGATTCTCATGAGCTTAAATTAAAACATCTACGGTGATATATCATATAGTAATAAATTATTCTACTATTTTATCATAATTATCCACAAACTAAAATATTGAAATATAAGTAAGCTATATTAAGTTTGAGCAATTTGAATTAGTATTTACAACATAAATGGCAAAATTATTATAATATAGCTATACTAAAATTTACGATCGTAATAGTTACCAAGGATTAACTTATAAAGAGACATAATGATAGTGTTTTATGAGTGTTTAGTATTTTAGTTTTTTTAAAGAAGGCAAAACACATGTTTATTTTATAAATAGCATTATTTTTAATATTTTATTTGTTTTATATATGATGTTTTTAAAAAATTGAATTTCACAAATTAACTTACTATTGGTATTAGAATGATTACAACATTTGTTTAAAAAAATAAAAATAAATACAAACCACATACAATTGTCTATTACAATTAATATTATATTATTTATGAACAATTTTATTCTTTATAAAATTCTTTTAGCTCATTAATCATACCTTTTCGAGCAAAATTTGTAAATATTGTCATAACAATAGTAAGTTAATTTGTGAAATTTAAAAAAAAAACATTTCATAATCATTACATATAAAATGAATAAGAAATTAAAAATTATGCTATTTGAAAAATAAATTCGTGCGTTTTTTAGTCTTTGGTATGAGCTTAGAATTTAACTACAATTAAAATACTTTTTAAAGTCTTCCTAAATTTATTTAAAACAATCTAAATAATTACTAATAAAACCTAAACTTAATAGAACTCTCTTGTATATATGTTCCATGAAAATTTTGGTTGATTCCAGTAATTTTCTTCCATCCCCATGGTGTAGTATCATAAGATTCTGATTATAAATAATAAAATAATAAAACAAAACTAAATCATATATATGCAATTAGTAAGCTAAGTTGTGAAATTATTAACTATTAAAAATAATTAATAGTTAATGTTAGAGAACCAAAATTCTTCTCATGATCCTACAAACTTTAATGTTAACTTATGATCTACAATAATTTTATTCTATAGTTCTTTTATTACTTAATCATACAATAAATTTTAACTTTAAAAACATGTTTAGAATTTTACTTTACTCAAATTTAGACTCTAAATAACTAAATATTAAAAATATAAGAAAAATATTATGATTACATAATAATTAATATATGAGACATGTAGTTAATTAATGTCGAATAAATGCAAGATTTGAACGTGGCACATAACCTGATACTTATACGTTCTTGATCAAAATTTGGTGATGATCATCAATCGGCATAACTAGCCTCCATTGTAGGTGACGCAGTTTAAATCTACACCCAAGATAGAACTACTAGAATACAAATTAAACATGCAAATAAAAACACACAGAATTTGTATATTTCCTCTCAATTTTCGCCACATATTATATTATGTACGTGTAAAGAAACTAGGCTTATAATCCATGCAGAATGATCATAATTAAAGCATGCATGCAGATATAAAGAAAGAAAAGCCACGTGTCAAACCCTAAACTCCCTATCCTCTACTCTCCCTCCCTATAAGTACAAGAACATTTTGATCTCACAATTCATCAGTATATACAACAATGGCATACAAAAGTTCTATATTTCTCTCTCTTGGCCTTTGTTCTCTTTTTCTCTTTCATGTCAGCTCTGCTCAACTAGAGCAGCAGCAAACATGGGGAAGCCAGGGGAAAGCATGGGGAAGCCAGCAGCAGCAGCAAGGACCCGGCCGCTTGCGAGCCAAAACCGATTGCCGAATCGATAGGCTCACTGCCCAAGAACCTAGCAGCCATTTACAGTCCGAGGCCGGAGTGACTCAGTTTTGGGACAAGAACAGCCCGGAATCCGTGTGTGCCGGTGTTGAGGTTGTCAAGTATGTTATCCGACCCAAAGGCCTTCTCTTGCCTGCTTACGCCAGTTCGCCAGTACTCGTGTACATTGACCAAGGTAATTAATTGACAAATTAAACCCTCTCTTAATTCGTTATTGCTCCCTCGGTTCCTTTTTATATGTCGTTGATAGATTTCAAAGAATTTCTCATATTATCTGGAGCTCTTAATCTTTGTGTTTTTCTTTTAAAACGTCAATTAAAAAAGAAAAGATTGAGTAATAATGATTTATTAGCTTAAATTACAATGACGTTATATATAATCTTGATTGATTCAGGTAAGGGTATTTTTGGAGCTGTAATTCCGGGCTGTGCTGAGACATATGAATCGGAAGCACAGAGGAGCGGAGGACAACAGGGACAGAGATTCACCGACCGTCATCAGAAGCTCAGGCGGTTCCGGGAGGGTGATGTTCGTGCCATACCTGCTGGTGTCACCCACTGGGTTTACAATGATGGAGACACGGATCTTATTACAGTGGCACTTATTGACACCAGCAATAATGCCAACCAGCTTGATAACAACTTCAGGGTAAGAAATAATGGATTGATCCCAAACAGTTCGAGATGTACAATTTATTTGGACAGTTTATATATAGAAATTAGTTGAATTGATATAACAAAGAGTAGTATTTCGGATGACCTTTGTGATACAAATATTAGACAGTCACAACTCTCAAATTATACAAATATAACTTATTTTTTAAGACTATCTATATATATTGTCGTATTTGAACTGCCTGAAATCCGAATCAAAAAATAACATATCAAAATTTTTCAAAAGTATCACCGTCACATTATTAACTAATATGGCTATATATTAAATTTAAATTTGGTCTCAGAAATTCTTCCTTGCTGGAAACCCACAACAAGGCCAACAAGGACAACAAGGCCAACACCAGCAAGGTCAACAGCAAGAAGCTGGCAACATCTTCAACGGTTTCGACGAGCAGATTATAGCAGATGCATTCAATGTTAATACCGAGACTGCGAGAAAATTAGCAGGCCAACAGGATCGGAGAGGATTTATTGTTCGAGCCGAAAACCTTCGGTTGGTTGCCCCAGAATTCGATCAGCAAGAACAACAGCAGTATGGTAGAGGAGGTACTAATGGCTTAGAGGAAACACTATGCACAATGAAGCTTGTAACAAATATTGCAAGCCCACAGCGTGCTGACGTGTACAACCCACGTGGCGGACGTATTAGCACCCTCAATAGTAACAAATTCCCCGTCCTCAACTTACTCCAGCTTAGCGCTGAGAGGGGAGTCCTCTATAAGGTAAGAATCTTGAGCAAATCTATATTCTGACGCCTAACACGCAAAACTGTATGCTGAGCTTATCACTTGCAGATATATAACACTTAATTTTAAAAATATAACAAATTGATATCTCGTGGTACAATTAATAGTGCAAAATTATACCCTTTGGGTCATTTTTGCATTGATTATTATACCTTAAAAAGTACGATTTTTCATTGATAATTGTGTGAGACGAGATAGAAATTTGTTATATTGTAAAGTCAGATACTATATTTCCATAAACTAATAAACACATGATACAGCTCAAACGACGTGACTGTCATATTTTTAAATATTTACTTATAACTTCATATAAAATATTCTTCAGAATGCAATCTTGGCACCACACTGGAATGTGAACGCACATAGCATAATTTACATCACTAGAGGAAACGGAAGAATTCAAGTTGTTGGCAACCGTGGAAACTCAGTATTCAATGATCAAGTACAACAAGGTCAGCTAATAATCGTGCCACAAAACTTCGTCCTGATAAAGAAGGCAGGTAATGAAGGTCTAGAGTGGGTGGCATTTAAAACGAACGATAATGCGATAACAAGCCAAATAGCTGGAAGGATCTCGGCCATTCGAGGTATGCCTGAGGAGGTGCTGATGAACTCCTACCAGATTTCAAGGGAGGAGGCTAGAAACTTGAAGTCTAACAGGAAGGAGTCTACTGTGTTTAGTTCATCTAGGTCACAACAAAGCTTAAGGGCGTATGCTTAGATTTTACTACTGAGTAAATTATTAATGTAGAGAATAAATAAGAGCACTCATGGGGATGGAAAAAAGCCACATACATATTAGCCTACGGGAATTTGTTGTTTTGAAGAGTGAATAGGTTTGTGTATTGTATTTCCTCCAAATAAATAAATGGCTAATTAATTTTCGTATAACAACTGTTGCACAATATATTTTTAAGTTGCTCTCATTTAAGTTGCAGGATGGAAGGTAAGTTCTTAATATATTTTAATACTTACTTATAAATGAGTATGATAATGATTATTATTGATAATGATGGATGGATAGTTTTAAGAAATTTTGACAAGGAAATTAAATCGGTGACAGAATTACATAATTAATTAACATAGTTTTTTCACATTAATTTAGCTTATAAAATCTCTTTGGATCAGTTTGGTTGAGACTCATTTGATTAAGGGATGAGATCAATTTGGTTTACACTCAACAGTGACTGGATTGAACGTTTTCAGTTCATCTAGTACCATTTATTTTGTGAAATGGAGGGAGTAACATTTTTCCTTATGTTGTTTTGATCAATTTGGTAGTTATTTTTTTTTGTTTTTGGAGCAATGTATGGTTAGTATTATGTTGGTTACCTTTTTTATTATTTATTTATTTTTTATTTTTTTATGTCAAACCATGTAAATTTAAAATCAGGAGATGGGTAAATTAGCTCTTTTAACCATTGGGCCGTCTGGGTCAACCAAGAAAATATTCTAGACCTATCAATTTTTTAAATTTTTTTTACAATTTCCTTTGCATCTTCATTTTTTTTAGTATATCTTTTACTCTTTCTTCTTTACCTCTCCTGATTCACTGTTGATTCACTGTTCAACTAATTCATCACTTTTGTTTTAAATCAACGGTTTTGAAAGTTTAAATATGATATTTAAAGAATTAAAGATTTTTTTTAGGATTTCAAAGAGAGAATATATCTACACGTACAAACAAATATGTACTCTCACCATTCCAAATCACCCTTTCATATATTTATTTTATTTTTTCTTAGTTTCTTGTGTTTTATACATATAATTTGAACTGAAACAGATTCAGAGTAAATATTAGTACTAATGGCTTGCATAAAGTGCAAGTAGGTGTAGTTTTTGTTTTTTAGATCAAAGAATTTTTTTAAAAATAAATTCAATTGTTTTCTCTCAATACATATAATTTTTTTTTTCTTTTTTCCAAGCACAAATTTATAATTTGTATTATATATAAACTTCTATGTGGAAGATGATCACAATTCTGTATTGGTCATTAGTTTTGTCAATTTAAAAAATATGATTTGAAAATTTTGCAGGAAATTCAACAAAAGCACTTAATAAAATTATACACCAACCTTTAATATGAAAATGAATATAAAAATTATGTTGTTTGATTGACCTTCTTCCACCTCCCAGTTAGACACAATATATATTACAAATAAAGTAAATATAAATATGGGTTTTAAGGTGATTGACGTAGGCCACGTAATTTAGGATAAATGTTTTTTCCATCACTCTACTTTAGGTCAACTTACAATCAACTAACTAAATTTTTTTTTTACAGTTAATTAACTATACTTTACTTTTCTTACAAAAATTTGAATTTCCGTCAGCGGGGTTAACTATTTTAACGGCATATTGACGTGAAAATGCCACATATTACTGAATCCTAGTTGGAAGCTACTTGTACCAGCTTTGTACACATCAGCTATAGCCCACCCATCAAAAACAAGTATACCCATGATGACCCGATCCGACCCAACGAATTTCATCCATGATAAATAAGAAATCAGACATCAAAAGGGACAAAATTTAGGGTTCTTCATAGCAGACATCAAGAAGGGTTATAGGCGACTGGTTTGAAGTAATTGAAACTAAGAATCCAATACATAGGTGCATTTAGAGAAAATGAGTATCTCAAGTGGTGTAGATAGCTCGTATAGAAGGAAAATGGTGACCAAATCAACCAAATCTATAGATTCTGAGCACGACTCATCCTCATTCAATCCCATCGTCTGCGGATGTGGAATCGTTACACCAATGTGGGAAACATGGAAAGATGGAACCCTAAATTCAAGTAGAAGATTAGTTGGTTGTAGCAGGTACAAGGTATGTGAATTTGCAATTTTTAAAAAAAAATTGGGGATGAAATAAAAATGGGGTTTTTTACTCACAAATCTTACTTTATTGTTTATTTTGAGCAGGAGCCAAAGATGTATTGTTAATTTTTCAAGTGGTGTGACCCTCCATTCATTGAAAGATCAAGGGAAGTGATAAAAAAAATTGAGGGATGAACTATGCTCTGTGAATGAAGAAATACAAATGCTGAAATAATTTGAGAATGGAAATGTGGTCAAAGAATTGAAGAGGGAAAACGCCCACAAAAAAAAAAGAAACTCACAAGGATGTGGATTGTTCTAATTTGTTCATGGTTGATTTTTTTTAAAAAAATTTAGTAATAGTGGTGTAAAACAACATTGGGATGAATGATCGTAATTTTTTGGAATGGTTGATATTTTTTATTGTAACTGTGGAAGTTTGGTATTTGAAGTTTTTGATTGTAAATGTGGAAGTTTGGTATTTGAAGTTTTTTATTGTAATGAATGAAATAAACAGAGTATTTTGCTCTTTTGGTGTATTTGGTATGACATTTCTAATTAAGTTGTGTTAGAAACAGAGTATGAATGCAAAAAAAGAACAACCCTGACTGCACCAAACAATCGTAACTGCACTAAAGTTATGAATGTCACCCTACAATGATCAGTAATGAATGTCCAACAATAAATATCACAACCAACCCACACACTGCACCAAAGTTATGAATGCAATCCGTAATCATATTATAAAAGTGATGACCAAACCAAAAGTGAGCCAAGACTAAAATGCAAAACATTGATAACACTAGTGCAAATCAGTAAATAGACAACACTTAAACCACGACGTTTTCTTAAAAAACGTTGTGGTATTATTTTACATGACGTTTTTTTGAGAAAGTGTTGTAGTTGGGTATACAAAAACGTAGGGGCAATTTTTGATTTAAAATTATAACGTTTTCTTTCAAAAAACATTGTCTATATAAAAAACATGGAGGAAAAAACACGAAATAACAAATAGCTCTCTCTCTCTCCTTCTTCCCGATCTCGACTAAAGCTATCAGTCATTTTCTCCTAAAAACTCGATCCTCTCTACTTCCCTAAATCTCTTACAGCCAGCCCTAAATCTCTCGTACCCAACCGTAAATCTCACACCCAACCCCTAAATGGCCAATAACGATCGAAAAGGAAAAGGAATCAAAATGGTTTACAACAATACGATAGATTATATAAGCGAGCACCACGTGAGTCTTATATCGGAAACCAATCATCGTCGACCCTTGCTTCACCGCCTCCATCGCGTATTCAAACTGGAATAACCTCCCCGCCAGACTCCATGTCGTCACGTCCGTAAATCTCCATCGCGTATTATAAGCCAGGCACATAATTTTCTCTCCCGTAAATCTCTTCTCCAGATCTATATAGAATACACCTAGAACAGGTTTGTTTGTGAACTCTTTTCCATACTTATTGTTAAAACTGATGACATGCTTTCTTTTTTGCATGTTTTAGTGTTTCCTTCAAAGTCTATGACTACAAGAATCCACTTTATTGTCATTGTACATGGTGTCTAGTGGAAAAATAACTTGACAATGAATAACTTATCTGTTATGATGAATTGAAACTGTGCATATAAAACTTCTAAGTATAGTGAAATGATTATCAATGAATAAGATATATGGATTGCTTGAAAATATTACATGTTGTTGTTCTCTCTGTGTCTCTCAGAAATGCAGGCTTGCAAGGTTACTATTATACATTGGAAATGTTGTTGTTCTCATCTATTTATGTCGTCAATCTTTCTATACAATGTGTTGTTTTCTGTGATATCTGTAATAGTAGTCTGATTATTACTTGAAGAAAAACGATCTAAGTTTTTAAGTTATGTCATCAAGACAAGTCAGTACATTATTTTGAAGTTTGCTTGGGATTGGTTATAGCTTGAAGAGATGAAGATTGTGATTTTGCTTGATTTTTACGCTTTTTGTAGTTAATGTGTTTATTTGGTCAAGGCACTAAAAAGTGGTGTTTACTGCAATGCATACATTTGTGATATGGAAGAAAGTGAGGAGAGATGGCCATAATAAATTTTGTTTAATTTTCCTTTCGAGTGTTCCTGCAGTGACAGCAGGGATAGCCTAAAAATATGTAGGAGAAAGACAAATGGAAAAGTTCCTGGATGTAGGAGAAAGACAAATGGAAAAGTTCCTCTAGCACAAATTTTTCCTGACTTAAGTTGCAAAAAGGTATCAAGATAATCAATGAAATGAAATTATTGTTTCAGTATCTCAGTTGTATTCCATATTCAGGTGCTTCGATTTTTCAAAAGAATAGCTTTTTTGGTTAATACCACACCAACTGTTTGACAAAATGTTTCACCAAGATTTCTTGACGGGAAGCTGTATCCTACCTTGATGTGTAGCTGTAGATGGTTAAAGTTACTTTAGCTAGCTGAGAAGTAGCAATTTAACTTGGTAGTCAAAAAGTTAATATGAGCACTAACTTAAGCTTGTACTGTATGTGATAGATTCCATTTTGAACCCACAACACTAATGTAAAAGCTAAACACAGTAATAGAATATGACATTTTTTTCGTGGTCATTACATCTCCAATAGAAAATTTTCATATAAAAACTTATATATGAAATGGACCCCATTTTACATTGATTGAATTTTCTTCCACTTGTCATAATGCAGACAAAAGTTGCTGATGCATATGAGCCTCATCACACTTGGTCTTTTATTTTTCATTTGGAGCTGGTAGAAAAGCATTACTCACTAGGATTCATTTAGAACTGGTAGAAAATTATTACTCACTTGTGGTAGAAAGTTTTTGAAGATCATTTTATACTCAGGAAACTAAGATTACTCTTATTTGAAATGACAAATGTTGGAGTAATTTTAATTGGTCTGATGTATGTTTGGATATAACCTGAAAGTTGCTTGTGTTAATTGAGTTCCAGGAAATATCAGGGGACAGGAAATAATAAAAATGCTCTCCTTGGACTTTAAAAGTATTTTGGTATTTTCCTACAGGTCTAAAACTTTAGTTTCTCTGTGGAGGCTTTACTGTATTTATATATATACTCATTATTATCTTCTAATTGTTAGAAATTACATGCATTTGTTGATTCGTTTTTTTTTTCTTTTTATTTTAGGCCAACTTCAATTAATGACAAATATGATGAGTACAAAAAGAAGTGGAGAGGAGGTATCAGTAAGCTATTGAAAAGAATTCTGCTTGAATTATACTTCATGTTGTGTTAAAGCCTAATGGCTATTTCTCTCATATAAGTCTCAAAAGTGTAAAATGTTAAAACTGATTATTATTTATGTGTGTTACATAAAGGTGAATTACATAACAAGCAGCAGCAACATGAGCAATGAAGAAGCAGCAACGTCGTCATTAAAAGGGGAAGTAGAAGGCCTGACAGTGGTGGTGGGGAGAATAAGATCAAGCCCACCAAACTGTGAGCATAAATGTTATGGATGTATTCAATGTAGTTGTAATTATATTGAAAAGTGAATTTGAAACTGTAAACGTATGGTATTATTGTGATGTATTTTGAAACTCTGAATGTTTGATACATTTTGGTTTTAAATGAGAATTTAGAGCTTTTTTAGCTATATCATGGCATTAACAGTCCTTGTTTGGTACTGACATAATTAATATTGTAGGTACTTGTGTAATGTGTAATGTGTCAAACAGCAATATTTTTTAGGAAAAAAACGTTGTGTAAATGTGTCAAACTACAACATTTTTTATAAAAAAACGTTGTGTAATGTATCAAACTATAATGTTTTAAAAGCGTTGTGTAAGTGTGTCTAGTAGATGACACCGCTAACCACGATATTTCTGGAGGCCTAATTACAACGTATTTTAAGCATTATATATTTACTATTTTGTACTAGTGTAACCAAACCAAACTGAAATAGAAAACCAAACGACCATAATTTGTATAACATTAATCAATCAATAACATTGATAACCACCAGTCATGTAACATTGATCAATCTGTACCATTAATTACAATAAATTTCCCTGCCTTCCTTGCATCACTATCCCAACATATGACATAGTTTAAGATTTACCAAAAATAATCACCAAATTGTACGAACTCAGAAGTTATACTAAAAGAGTATCACCAGCTATACCAAAATACTATCACCAGCTATACCAAAACACTATCACCGACTATACCAAAACTATATGCAAAAGAGTTGTCAAGCTATACGAAACTATACCAAAATATATAACATAAATACTATTCCCATAAACTAGTAATTAAACTGCCTTACATGCTACTGTTTTGTGTAACTTCCACCCTTCTGCCTTGGTGTTTTAAATGGCCTGCATGTTAAAGATTGGGAATTTTGTGTGTTTGCTTGTCTTTTCCTTGTATTAACCCGGTATGATGAAGTGCAGCCTTCCACGGTTGTTTCTGATGTCTTCTTCTTCCTCACAAAGGTTGGAGTTGGCATCTAATTAGAAGTACACAACAGGTAATGTAAATTAGTACCACTGAACACAAATCAGATTTATACACTTAGCAACAATACTAAATAATCTCAATAAATTATTTCACATGGATTAAATTAAAGTTATACTTACAAAGGTAATTTTTTTTCTTTCCCTTTTATAGTCTCAATTGCTTTGTCACCCATTTTGGAAATTTCAGTACCCTATAGAATAGAATAGAAACAGTCAATAAAACTGAACTTATATGTACTTGTGCATATATTTATATTAAACTTACCCCTACAACATCTTGAGTAGGTGGAATAAATGACACAACTCTTTTCCGCCTTGGGGACTTAAGCTTATGCTTATGCAGTCCAGGCAAAGTTAGGTGCTTTGTACACTTGACTCGATTGTGACCTTCTCTCTTATATATGTTGCGGTGCATCTTTCTCCCTTTCCTTGATACCCTAGCCACCTTGTTGGTATTTACTCTATCTTCTCACTGCTCTTTTCTTCTTAATCTTTGTGCCCTCCCCTTCAACTTTTTTTTCATTGGTGGAGGCAGCATGATATCATATTCAGTAAAGTCCCAAAAATCTTCCTCATTTAATTCTTTTAGGGTATAAGAATAGGTTTTAATATAAGTGTCCCTAGTGTACCAGTGAGCCACATAATCTACGAGGTTTTCATAGATAGAATGAATTGCTCTAACAACATGAGAACAAGGGACTCATGTCAAATCCCACACCCTATATGCACAACTTTTTTGCTCAAGATTAACAGTGTTTCCTCCTCTCCTTCTCTCCTTCACTTAGAACTTTGACTGTCCATCTCATAGAGCTTCACAATTTGCAAAGTCTAATATAGTTGCATCCAATCTCTTCTTAATCTTTGGGCAGATTAAGTCTTCAGTCTCATCATTGCATCTCTTTTTTGATATAACCTCACCATAATTTGATTATGTATCTCAACAATCATATGTAGCACTGGCATATATCTTGTCTTTATGATCCATGCATTGAAACACTCAGACATGTTATTTTTCACACTATCAATCTTTGAGTGAGTCTCAAAGAATGCCTTGGACCAAACCTTGGGATCTTGTTATGCTAATTTGTCATGTACAGGAGTTGATAACCTTTTAACCTCTCTCATTGCCCTTTTATGTGCCACAGTATGAGTTGTTATGGATGCTTCCCAAAATGTTGCTTTAAGTGCTTGGGAAGGAAACCTCTTCCTCCAATTTGCATAGATGTGTCTTGCACAGTTTCTATGCTCTGCATGAGGAAGAAGCTCCTAAATAGCCCCTTTCAATCCCTGAAAATATTAAGTTAGTAAAATTTACATGCCCATAGTTTTAAAGTAAATAATGAGGTATTAAAGCTATTACATACATATTAATAAAGATGCTAACCTTTTATTGATCAAATATTAAAGTGAGCCCATAGTCATATCCCAAAATAAGATCAGCCACCAACAACTGCATGAACCAAGTTCAACTATCATAATTTCCACTCTCCATCACCCCCCATAGCTATAGAAAATAGCTGATTGTTTCCATCCCTGTAAACTGCAGATAAAAGCTGTCCACCACACACTGTTTTTAGAAAACAACTATCTAGGCCAAGAACAGGTCTAGATCGATCTTTCCAAGCCTTTTTCAAAGTATCATAACAAACATATAATCTCTTAAATCTAGGCACATCTCCAGGATTCAATCTTATTATTTTTATATCAACTGTATTATTCTTATTACTCTTAACTATCTCGACACCAAAGTCCCACACCCTTCCATAATGATCCTTCATGACCTGTTAAATCCCCTACAGTGCTAACTGTCTAACCCTCATGCACTTCACCTCTGTAACACCCAACTTCAATTTTAACTTTATCTCTTCTTGCATCTTCCTTAATTTCTAGCTAGGATTCCTCCTAATCTTATTCCCATAGTACTCAACCAAGTACTTGACTGTAGCCAGCTTATTTTTAAAGATTTTGGCGCAATTATAAATGTCTAATAGAGACTTCACCTGCCGTGTATCAGTCCCTTGTACGTAACTAACCCATAATTTTCATGGACATCCTTTGTCACACCTAACTTGGTATCTTTTGAAATCATTGACTGAATACTATAATTTCCTCCCATTTACAATAGAGTAGTCTCTGATGGCATCTTTAAACTCCTTAATACTGAAAAATATCATGTACTCCTTAAACTTTATCAACTTTTTTTGTCTTAGTGTTGTAAACCTCAACTGTCTTTTTTTTTCTTTACTAGGGGGAGGCCCTACATAACAAACATCCTTATCTTCTTCACTGCTCTCAGAAAGAGACCTGAGAACATCATTGTTCTCATATTCACTTTGCCATGATGCATCATTTGACTCACTGCCCTCACCATGATTTCCACTAGCACTTTCGTTCCCAAATTGTTCTCCCTCTATTTCATTTATCTTTGGCTCATGTCTTGCCACATTGTCTTGCTCATTTTCAGGCTCATCCTCACCCTCACCCTCTTCGTCTCCATCATTCCCTTCATCCCCCTGATTTCCTCCTTTCTATCCTTCATTGCCTACCTCCTCCCCCCAATTGCCTCCTTCATCGAAAATATTAGTATCTACATCCTCCAACTATGTGTTTTTTTTCATCTCCCTATTATACTCCCTACATCTCCTCCTAGCTTCTACTAATTTTTCATCACTGCAGTCTTCATCAACATCACTATTAGAGGTATCATCTGTCTCAGAACATTCTTCCTCAATTGTCCTCTGTTTATCCCTTTTGGACTTCCTTTTAGCACTCTATTTTACATTCTCACAGTTTTTAGTCATTCTTTTATCACTCACATTCTGCCCGGCCATACTGTCCACATTATCATCCATTATATCTCCCTCTTTATCACCTTCACCCTCACTCTTAGCCTCACCCTCACGCTTACTATCAGAGGTATCACTGTTATTATCAGACACAATATCAACCACATTATCAACCACATTTTCACCCGCATTATCTTTCAAAGCATCACCAACAGACCCTTGTATGTTAACATTATTATGCTCATTCAATATGGAGGTTTGATCAGTATTATATGGTAATACATGGTCTCTATAGAGATCAATGACACCAACTGACAAGCAAAAATTAACCATATCTCTTATACTAACATCATCATAAACAAGTCTAACATTATTTTTAATATCTACTCCACTTTTAAAGTAAACAGTTGGCTTAGGATGATAACTAAGTTCAATAGCTAAGTCATCTATTGCACCCATACATATATAATTAGCATCCAAGTGTGGTAAGTGATGAACCTTTCCTCCCACATAGTCACAATTAAGGAGGAACTTCGCACCATAGTATATATTTAATTGCACAATATTATCCATCTGTACACAAATATAAAAAAATAATAAAAAATAGAGCATAAATAATATAAAAATCAAAACAAATTATCCATGCATAACATACATGGGGTGTGTGTTTATAATATATATATATATATATATATATGTACAAATATAATCAACATATATAATATGTTTATGTATCCATCTGTTCACCAATAAATAAATAAAATTTGCAAAACATAACATCAACACTATAAAATAAACCAAATATCAAACAAAGCATACATGGGGTATATGTGTGTATATATATATGTAACGATCGGGAATTTTAGATTTCCTTGTAACCCGAGTTATGTATGAATAAAATGAATTTGTATTTTTATTTATATTATTATGTGTTATGTGCTCAAAGTTGTGTTGCAGCCTAGATAATGTGCATGTATTAAATGTTATGTGTTGTTGTGTCGTTAGAGTGAATAAATCGATTTTGCAAAAATTCATAAAATCACTATTAGCGGGACCCGCTTCCCGAGGCACTATTCACGGGCACTATTCAGACCCGAACTTTTTCGTCTATTTCGATTTTTATTAATTTAGATGAGGCATATATGCTGAGGAATAATTTTTCCAAGTGTCAGAAATTTTATTGGAGTTGATACGTGATTTAATCTGTATCCGAAATGTATATTATGGGTGTTCCGAATAAATAGACAAATCCCATAATAAATTTTTGCATGTTCCAATAATTTATGGGAGTACCCATTATAATTTTGGGTAGAGTTATTTACCAAATTTGATACAAAAGTGGGAATATTCGGGTATATTTATCTGTATATTCGAATTAATTGGTGAGACATTTAAGCCTCAAACCAATTGGGGGAGGCCACGTGTATATTGAGAGCCAATTGGGGGGAAAGGAATAAACATGCACAGTACACAATTCATGGGCTGTTAACACTTTGCCTAAATAACATTTCCAATGGCTCGGGTAAACCATTTTCTGCATACCCATACATTCTATATGCTCCCGAAGCATTCTTCTTATCCCCCTTAGCTCATTCTCCTCCTCCATTTAGCAACTTAAGAGGGAGAGAGAGTTATTTTGCTAAGCAAGAAGGTCACTGCAGTTAGAGGGAGAGTAAGTGTGCGTGTGTGTTTGTGTGTGTGCGGCAAGAACGTAGAAGGCAAGCAAGGAGAAGAGGAAGGGAGGCTTCAGCATAAACGAGCAAGGAGAAGAGCAGCCTAGCAAGTCATCTCAACCTACCCGAAGCTAACAAGGAGAGGTAATCAAACTACAACCCATTTCTTCTCCATTGAAGTTTTCGTGAATTTTTTTTTTGGCTTTCATGCTTGCGGGTTGGATTTTGTTAATTTTTGTTGTTGTTGGTTGTGTTGAATCTATCATAGAGGTTCTTAAGAAGCTATATAAACCATTAACACCTTCAAAGTGAAACAAAAAAAAAGAATGATTCGGACCCAAGCTTAAGGAGGAAGATAATGGACATTAATGGACTGTTTGGACCTTCGGACAATTAGAGGACTATAAAGCCTAGATGTTATGATTATTATGATGGTTTGTTGTTGAAATATTGTACTTCTATCAGTTGTGAAGATATACCAAGTTGAATGAACCAATATGATGCTAAAATGAAGTCACAGTAGCCATTTGTGTGAGATATTTCATGGTTGCGAAAAACAGAGCATGCAGTTTATGTTTTAGCTCAGGATTTGGTCATGTTAATGATTATGGGTCGTCCTGAATTTGTGATATGTTGTAGCCTTGTGTCTTAGGAATCCATAGAGTTCGTAAGAGATGAAATTGATCGAGTTTAGGGGGAGATATAGCAGCTGGAGCAAGGCGAGGTATGACTGTATCGCTGCTTGCAGGAACAGCAGTTCGCTACTGCAACTGCTACTGCATGGCGACTGGTCCGGGTTGAGTTCTTGATTCCGTTCAAGTTATTTATCGATTTAGCAATTATTGTGCTAGTATTCATACCTTTATTCAAGTACTGCAATGAAAGCCCATTTCATGCAGTGTCACATATTGTGTGATTCCAAAGATTATGAAGTGTTATTTATTCAAGATATTATTGATGGTATTACGCATGCTGTTGAACCTTAAAGTTCTTTATTCCATAAACTGTTTGAAAGCTATGTCAAAGCTAATTGCTTCAGCTAGACACTTATTGATTTGTCTATTGAAGTGAGGTTAAGTCCTCCAACAATTATTGTTGTTAAGTAAAATTATCCGATCAAATTGTTTTGGTCTGGACTCCCATGTAAAGCTGAGTAGAACAACCCTCACAGCAGGGGAAATTGTATGAACGTCGGGGAACCGACACGCGCGTAAATGAAAAATGTAAGGCTTATGCATAACGCCAGGTATTTTAGGCTGATCACCTATTGTACCAGTTTTGTGGATTATCGGATGAATTTCCAGTAATTCTAGAATAGAGTTCTGTGCCTTGGTGCACCCTCAGTATTGAATAGTTCCCTTCTTCGGGAAACTTTGAAATCCTTGGATACTTCAGAAATCCTTCGGTCCTTAGTGGCCACTATAACGGTGATGAAAGAAGTTGTTTATTTCCTTGTGTTAGCTAAATTTTTACTCCTGAGAGCTATAAAGTTATTCATGTGATTATTCACTGCTATTATACTTGCGGGGCAATTTGTTGCTCACCCCTTGCTTTCCTTAAAACATTTCAGTTAGTGCGGCACGTGGCGAGAGCTCAGGAAAAGATAAGGGAAAGGAAAAAACTACGGAGTAGTTGTATTTTGTTGTTCTAGAATTACCGTTTGTATTAAGACATATTTACCCTTTTGTATTATGTTATGTTTTGTACTAGTATTGGTTTTGAGACTTGTGACATGTTTATTTATGTTATATCAATGTAAATATTCCTTTATTCCGCTTTAAGTTATCGATTGTATAATTCTTGTTTTAGATAGTGGCGAATCAGGTCCGTGGCTCAGGTGACCCGGATTTGGGGGCGTCACAATATATATATATATATATATATATATATAATGTATATGTATAATATATATGTATATATAGTAGTGCTTATCATAAAGAAGAGTTTTAAAAATCTGAAAAGAAGAGAATCTGTAACAAAGACAAAGAAAACAAATAAAACTTTCCATCAAACTCAACCTAGGGTTTATGAAAAAAAAGGACAATACTATAATAATGTAACAATAAAAATTTATCAAAGTCAGAAGAGGGGGGACAAAAGGGCCATCCATACCTGTCGACTGTTACTCTCAATCGAGCAGTAGTCTAAATTAATCGACGATTTATCAACAGTGAGGATCAATTTGATCAACAGTGAGGATCGATTTTCTTAATTAGGGTCGTTACTCTCGATTGTTGGATCGATTTTGTTTCGATTTTCTTCTTTTCAGATTTTCTTACACAATCAAACTAAATCAGATGAATATCGATTTGGCTTCCTTTCCGACAGAGACATATGTTTTACATATGGGGTCCACCAAAGGTTGTTTGAGAGGGAATTTTTTCCTCCAGATCCACATAATGAAGTCCACGTGGGATAATCCTTGACACATAAGCTTTTTTTTACACGTCAGCTGCTTATGTGTCTATTTTTGTTTAAAGTCAAAGGACGTTTTTAGCGATTTGTAAGAAAAGTAAAGTTTAGTTAGTTGAATGTAAAAAAAAATTTAATTAGTTAACTGTAGGTTGACCTAAAGTAGAGTGATGAAAAAAACATTTATCCCCACATAATTTTATTTTTGGTTTTGTTTTGGTTTTGGCTAGTTAAATAATTTTAGAAGCATAAAAAGATTTGTGATTTTAGTTGAATTCTAATATTTTGGAGGAAGAATATAAAAAGAGTTTTAATTCTCGTTAAATTCTAGGACTAATGAGGAAAACCAAAAAATCAAAATTTGTGTTATTATTTATTAATATAGATATAGATAGATATTTGAAACAAAATAAAAATAGGGAGACTTTGAAAGTATTTCCAGTTGTAGTTAAATTTTAGGCTCATACCAAAGACCAAGTACCAAAAAAACTTAGTTTTATCTTATTATATGTTTATATAGATTATAGGTCGAAATTCACGTTTTATATAGTTAAAAAACACATTTAACCCATTTCAAACGTATGAATACAACATACGATTGATATAATGTATGTCATTTTTATAATTATACCAAACTTTTCGTATCCTGTGTTGTATTATTTCAACAGTGTACATGCATATATTAGCTAACAAAAATATATACAATGATATTAATATACATACAACTCTTTAATTTCATGTTCAATTTAGTACTATAATTCCTAGTTATTATTTATACTCAGATTATAATGTCAAATGACACATCACAATTTTAAATTACATTATCAACATTAACTCAGATTATATAGTAACACGAGAGTGCGTTTCATTCATGTTTTAACCAAGTTATGGATTGGTTTGATCTAGCATCATTCCATGATATTGATTGTCATAATTTTAACAAGTATTAGTCACATTCATTTTGTTTACATTTCTATAGACATGCCATTACAATGAATATCAAATGCCTTCCTTTCCACATCAATTATAACCTATAAATGCTTTCTTCACAAAATGAATCAAACTATTACTTTTGCACACCTACATACAACAAAACTATGTTGAAGCATCTTGCGAGTAAAAATGTTTTTATCCGAATCAATTTAATTTTATTGGTGATGTATTGGAGGGAACCAACAAGGCATTTTAGTATTCATCCTTCTCAATCACATGTAGTAATCAATGTGCTTCTTTTTCGTTTATCTTTTCCTTTTAGTTAGGTTTGGTAGATGAAATACTAATTTTTTATTAATAATTATACAAATCTAAATTACAGCATTTATTCTAACCGTCTATGTAAATCAATTGTAGAGGAATTAAGTACTTATATGCCTATATAGTGCAAATGACGGAACAAAGCAACACATACACTACTGTGTGATTTGTTTGACGGAACAATTGAGAGGATAAAAGAAAGAAAAACAGAAGATTTTGTGATGTTAATTTGAACCAAAAATTGATTGGAGTGGGTGGAGTGTTTGGGATTTATGTATGTATATAAATTTTTTAATAATTAAATTTTTTAAATAAATAAAAGTAATAAAATTTGTTGTTTAAAGCATCAAGTTTTATGTATTACATGCATATACAAATATTTAGTTTTTTCTGCGGGCTAAAATAGAAGCTCCTCCTTTAGAAATACTATAATGAATATGTTCTTAAATTCTTAAAAATTAATATTATATTTTGTTGATTTTTCTTTTAAATCACAGTTTTACATAGGACACCCTTAACTAAAAGGCATTCAAATTGATGTAATCACCACAAAATCAACTCTCATTTTACTGTGGCCAAACTTTATAACATTAGTAATCATGTCATTAAACTAATTTCATTATTATATATCATTTTATATTAATTAAAATTACGTCACTTCGAAATAATTGCCTAAAGATTACATACTCAAATTTATTATTAATAGAAATTATTGGTAAGAAACTTAAAAATTATGTAAAAATGTGCCCATGAGGGAGGGAGTAACATTTATCCCATAGTAATAAAATCATCACTGATCTATAGTCCTATACCAACATATACACCTGTTAAATTCAGCCAACTCGAGTTAAATATATTTAGCAGTGTTCTTAAATGAGTTCGGCTGTGGATAAAATTTAAACTTATTTTATATTCTGCCATGCATGTACTTCAATTTTCTTAATATGCTTTTGAAGATAGATGTATATTATATATTAAATCTAAAGGGTATCCACACAAATTTACGCTTAAATTTGTCCCATGCACAACTCTTATGGATAAAAGTGATGAGATTAATTCAATACTCTCATTATAGGTTCAGATACCTATAATTGTTATAAATAACAAATAATAAAAAAAAAAATTTAAAAAAAAGAAGAGAAAAAATAGAGTAAGGTGTAACTCGTCAAATGCAAAGTCATTCCTAATTGGCAAAAAAGAAAAATCAACTCAACTATTGCCAACCAAAAATAAATAAAAATCACGTGTTAAATAATACCTGTAATTTATTTTAAAGTTACTGGATAATAGCACTAACAAGAGGGAAATGGAAACAGAAAATTAAATAGGATGATTATCGTATTTTTATGTAGAATTAATTGCTAAAACTAATTACATTTCAATATTTTCAAAAAATGTCAGAAACCCTTAACACGTGATTTCAGGGAGGATACTAGAAACTTGAGTCTACTATGTTTAGTTCATCTAGGTCACAAAGCTTTAATGGAGTATGCTTAGATTTTACTATTGAGTAAATTAATAAAGAGAATAAACAAGAGTTGTCATTGGAATGAAGAGAAGTCATACAAATGTTAATTAGCCTAGGAGAAACTTGTTGTCACTTATGTAATAAATCCTTAGATTTTTCAATAAAATTTTATTTTGCCGATTAGAATAGTATGTATATATTCGCTCACGGGAACTTGTTATTTTGAAGAGTGAATAGTATTATATATTATATTTTCTTCAAATAAATGAATGCCTAATTTTTATATAACAACAATTGCGAAATATTTTTTTAAGTTGTTTTCATTTTAAGTTGCATGTAGACGGGAGATAAATTTTTAATTTATTTTAGGGTTAATAGCACTTTGGTCCCTATTGGAATGTAATATTGAGTGGCTCACGTGGGTCCAAGTTTCCACAAAAAACTTTCTTATTTTATGATCCGTGTATTGGTGCATGCTTCTTGCCTGTCATGTTTCCTAGTTTACTTTATTTGTGAGTTCCAATAGAAATGCACAAAGGAGATGATTATTATTATTATTATTATATATATATATATATATATATATAGCATCTCGGCAGTAAGAGGGGGGACACACCTCCACAACTCCACAACAAAACAATAACTAGCAGCAAAGGAGAGTTAGACGGAGGTTCAGCAAAAGTGAGCAATTGAGAGCTTGTATTCTGTACATTATTTTCGTAGTTAATTTCCGAGCTCTCTCCCCGTGGTTTTTCCCAATTGGGTTTCCACGTAAAATTCTGGTGTTATTATTTACTTTTCATGTGTCATTATTTTTACTCTATTACAAGCACTAAAACAGTCACATACGCTCCACCGTTAAACGTTATTCTCGGCTCGTTATTTGGTGATTGGGCGAGCGGTCAGAATTTGGCGTTAACATTGGCGCTAGAAAGAGAGCTAAGTTTTGTTTCAATTTTCAATCACCCACAGATTTAATAGGAGTTATGGTGTGTGAGGCGAATACCGGTTCTGACCAGGAAATAATTTCGGTCAATCCCACTATGCAAATTAGAGGCTCAGTCAAAAGTCGGTTCGAACTACACTCCGATTAAAATTATGCCGGCAAAATATCATCCTCGGCCTACACACAAAAGCTAAGTTACTTTATCTTACCGAATCATAACAATGCATATACGTGTGCATTAATTACTATAATATAGTACTTGTGTGATTGTTATATGCCTATTCGCTTTGAAAAGAAAGTATAGAAACCCTGTGCTGCGGAAAAAGATAAAAAGATGTGACTCTTTTCTCTTTCCTCCCACCCAAGTCCTCCTTAATCTCGATGCATGCTCTCAATTATCATATCTACCTCTAGTACCCTAATTGGTTTAATTTCTTTTTAATTAATACTGGTAGTAGATTTAATTTTTTTTTTAAAGAATCTTGTGAAGGCAAAAGGATACTCCACTTATTAAGTTATCCTAACTTAATCATTGGTAGAGGATATAGGATTTTTGCATGCAAAGCTTTCTGAAAAATGGCTACAATGGCAGAATCAGCAGGAGAATGGTGATCAACTTTGGATAGTTCCTCTTCGGGGAGGTAATCTTCCTCTTCGGCTTCGGCAGTTCCTCTTCGGAGGGGTGAGTTTCCTCTTCGGCGAAAGAATAGCTTCAGCAGTCAGCATATGCTCCACTTCGGCATGCCCAGAATAAGGTGTACGCCACGTAGTCAGTCTTGGAGCTCAAAAAAGCTTGGCCATGCTCAGAAGTGAAATGGGTTTCAGGTGGGCATGTCTCATCCTTTCTTCCCCCCAACGGCGTAGTCTCCACTTCGGCATCGGCGTAGTCTCCACAAACTCATCGGCGTAGTCTCCACTTCGGCATCGACGTAGTCTCTACAAGCTCATCGGTGTAGTATCCACATCGGGTTCATTGGAGACTCCACTTTGGAATATACCCAATTCCGCTTCGACAAATCCTCTTCGGTGATAAGAGCTTCGGCGATTTCTTTCTTCGAGTTCGGCATAGCATGACAGGTGACTTCGGGTACTGTACAAAGCCTCAGTACCGAAAGAAGGTTGCACTAATATGCAGCACCTCTCGTGCAACTTCTTTCCAAAAAGGCAACTCCTCCCAAAATCCACCCTCTCGCTCAGGTTCTCTCAAGACACTTTTGATTGAGGTGAAGCCATTAGAGTTAATTGATAACTTAATAAAAGAGTGTCAACACGATGGGGGGGAAAATGGTTTCTGAAGGACTAATAACTTTGCAAGACATTGAAGAAGCCAGGTCTAATAAAAATAATGGCAAGTTCATATGTTCATTAAGCATGACTTCGGGTTCGGTTGAAGCGAGCTTCCCCTTCGGGTTCAGTTGAAGCGAACTTTCGTTCGGGTTCGGTCAAAGTGAGCTTCCGCTTCGGTGGCGGCAATTCCTCTTCGGCGAGGTCCGCTTCGGCTTCGGTGGGACTTGGTCAATGAGCTGGTTGTTTGGGAGCGAAAGCCCTTTGAGGTCGGAGAATTTTCCAAGGGTAGGAAAGAGAAATCCATTGAGCTTCTGCGATTTAAAGATGATACGCGTCACGCGGAGCACGTATGAGTTGTTTGAGATCCTCCGCTCGTGGAATACTTTGGCGGAATTGCATGGATTGCTCTCCAAAACATGGCATTGACCCATGATTCCCAAGTCTTCCTGGATAGTCAAGAGAGCATTTTAACCTGAAGCATCCAGATTTAATCTAGCATTAGCGAGGAGCAGTAGAGTGAAGAAAGAAATGAGAGAAATATGGTGTTCGGAGGCCATTGGTGGCCACTGCCGGTGGGGCTTGAGGAGGTGGTCGGCAAGGGAGGTAGCGGTGCTTGGTGCATGGACCTCAAATGGCTGTTTGGTTGTTTATATACAAATGTTGGCATTGTGTTAATAGGGGAAAAAAGGGAAAAAGGAATGGGTCATCATGGAGCTTTAGTCATATGGATGGAGCACTTCGGCAAGGGACCAGAAAACATGCATCACCTCATGCTCAGGTTAGCAATGCCTTCGGGTCAACTGTACTTGGACCAAGCATGATTCCCGTCGGGTTAGCGTTATTCCTTAGTCCAACATTCCCCAAGCAGCTGCGGTGTATCATATGCCTTCGACATATACTCATGGGTTCGGCTGATCACGCCAATAGCGGAATATTATCGCTTCGATCTTCAATAATTTGGGGTTGACTACGGCGGGCAAAAGACTTCATCCTCCCATGGTCCTCTGTACTACACCCAAACAGAAACAAATAAACTCAGTCGTCCCTTCGGAGTACTTCAGATGGTACCCATTTCGACTTCGGATTGGGTGGTGTTCGGTATTGGTGGCTTCAGCAAGGGAAGGTTTTGGGACATCCAGAGTGTAACCTATAGGGGGACAATTAGTTTAGGATAGGGGGGAATACATATTTTGAATATCCATGCAGCTAATTGTGTAATCTATGTAATTTAATATTGTTGTCACTAACAGCGGCATTATTGCTACGGTGTTTGGAGCTACATTCTTGGGCGTTATCTTGTGCAACAACTTGCTAAAATGGGTTCTCAGGTTTTGGTTCCTTTCCGAGGTTCTGAGGAATCTCCTCGTCATCTAAAATTAATGGGAGATATAGGATAGTGTCCAATGTACTTCTTTGCTCATACATGTTACGCACGTAGATTTCCAAAGAACATGGTGGTATCATGAGATTCATGCAAGTTTCATGTTTGGGAGCATTATCATCATCTCCATCCAGAATGCCAAAAGCTAAAGCCGCTACCGAGGAAGCTATATTACGCGAATTACCTGAGCTTTGGGTTCGGTATTGGTGGCTTCGGATCTGACGGCTTCTGATCGGGTTCGGCATCTTGATAGCTTCGGGGTCGGCATAGAAACCTTCGACCACTTCGACCATGGATTTTTAGGAATTGCAAAAGGAGATGAAACTCATCAGTATCCACTTCGGATCATTTCGGTCATGACAGATTTAAGGCAAGGAGAAACTCAATTGGTATAACTTTCTTTCATGACCTCTGAAAAGTATTGTTGAAGAAGGGATAAAAAATGGAGTCCATATCTTCGTGGCCGAAGAGTTTATAAAAAATGAAAGAGAAGTTCGGCTTTTTGGTTTGGTTAAAATAGTTTGTGGATTCGGGCTACAGTAGTCAGGTCAAGACAAATTGGCTCATGACTTATTCTAACACGAGCCCACTCTAGTATCACTTTCGGCCAAACCTATTCAATGTCCATCGCTACTCCGGTGTATCAGATTACATTCCCATTTTGGCGAAGTATCCTTCGGAGAGGTCAGACGGTGGTGCCGATCAAGAAGAGGCCTCGAGCCGTTCCCAATAAAATTGGTCAGACGGTGGTGCCGATCAAGAATAGGCCTCGAGTCGTTCTCAATAAAATTGGTCAAGCGGTGGTGCCGATCAGGAACAAGCCTCGACGTCGTTCCCAATAAATTGGTCAGGCGGTGGTGCCGATCAAGAACAGGCCTCGAGTCGTTCCCAATAAAACTGGTCAGGCGGTGGTACCGATTAGGAGCAGGCCTCAACGCCGTTCCCAATAAATTGGTCAGACGGTGGTGCCGATCAGGAATAGGCCTCGACGTCGTTCCCAGCAATTTGGTCAGGCGTTAGTGCCGATCAGGAACAGGCCTCGACGCCATTCCCAACAATTGATTCTTGGACTTTTAAATGATGTACTCTTCCGATTAAATGTTCCATTAAAACGAAAGACTGGGGGGGGCAATGTTGGGATGTAATATTGAGTGGGCTCACGTGAGTCCAAGTTCTCACAAAAAACTTCCTTGTTTTATGATCCGTGTATTGGCGCATGCTTCTTGCCTGTCATGTTTCCTAATTTACTTTATTTGTGAGTCCCAATAGAAATGCACAAAGGAGATGATTATATATATATATATATAGCTTAGTATGTTTATATATATATAGCATCTTGGCAGCAAGAGGGGGGGACACACCTCCACAGCAAAACAATAACTAGCAGGAAAGGAGAGTTAGACGGAGGTTCAACAAAAGTGAGCAATTGAGAGCTTGTATTCTGTATATTATTTTCATAGTTAATTTATGAGCTCTCTCCCCGTGGTTTTTCCCAATTGGGTTTCCACGTAAAATTCTGGTGTTATTATTTACTTTTCATGTGTTATTATTTTTACTCTATTTACAAGCACTAAAACAGTCACATACCCTCCACGGTTAAACGTTATTCTCGACTCGTTATTTGGTGATTGAGCAAGTAGTTAGAATTTGGCGTTAACCGTCCTTATATGTATGTCCCGCGTGTTATAATTGGAACTGTTGTTCTAGATATTACGGCAGGTTTTTATTGCTTATAATATTTGTATGTGTATATATATATATATATATATATATATATTATGTATGCATACATATTACTTGATATTAGAACGTATTAACTCTCCTATCATGTTATTGTTGGAGGCGTATCCCATCTTATGTTTGGGGTAATTCTCCTTATAACTTAGTAGACCTGGCAATTAAGGCCCAGGCCCGCGGGCCGGGCGGGCTTGGCCCATAAAAGTTGGGCTACGGGCTCAAGAATTTTAGCCTAGGAAAAACTGGGCCGCTTTGGCCCGGCCCGGTTTTGGCCCGGCCCGCGGGTGGCCAGGCCCGTCCACATATAATTTGCAAAAATTCAATGTCAATGCTTCCAAGAAGACTCGAACCCAAGACCTCTCCAACTTCATAACAAGGGTTTATACCAACTGAGCTACAATAGTTATTGTTATGTATATGTTACATATATATGTATATATATATTATTAATATATATATATATATAACAATATATATTATTAATGTATATATATTATTAACGTTATATATATATATGTATATATATATATAATAAAAATTTGTTATTATTTATTTTCCTCTCTCTAAGTTACCTTCTCCTTTCTCAAGATTTCCAAAAGTTTTACTAACATTATATATATATATATATATGTATATTATTGTTACAACACCTCTCATTAGTCATTACTAAATAAGAACTCATACCAATAAGGCAATAACGTGTGTGTGTGTATATATATATATATATATATATATATATATAATTATATATATTATTAATGTTATATATAATTATATATATTATTAACGTTATATATATAACAATATATATTATTAATATTATATATATATATACGTTATTGTTATATATATTTATATATTAGTAACGTGTGTGTGTATATATATATATATATATATATATATATATATTATTAACTTGTATATATAACAATATTTGTTATTATTTATTTTTCTCTGTCTAAGTTATCTTTTTATTTCTCAAGATTTCCAAAAGTTTTACTAACATTATTATATATATATATATATATTATTGTTATATATATATATATATATATATATATATATATTGACGTGCACACACACGTTATTGCCTTGTTGGTATGAGTTCTTATTTAGTAATGACTAATGAGAGGTTTATATATTAGTAACGTGTTATATATATATATATATATATAAATATATATATATATACATATATATATAATTATATATATTATTAACGTTATATATAATTATATATTATTAACGTTATATATATAACAATATATATTATTAATATTATATATATATATAAGTTATTGTTATATATATTTATATATTAGTAACGTGTATATATATATATATATATATATATATATATTATTAACGTGTATATATAACAATATTTGTTATTATTTATTTTTTCTCTGTCTAAGTTACCTTTTTATTTCTCAAGATTTCCAAAAGTTTTACAAAATTTGATACATATATATGTTATTGTTATATATATATACACGTTATTGTTATGTATATATATATATATATTTATATATTAGTAACGTGTATATATATAATTATATATATTATTAATGTTATATGTATATATATATATATATAACAATATAAATTAACTGTGTGTGTATATATATATATATATATATTATTAACGTATATAATGTCACAAAGTTTGTCTAGCTCAGTTGGTAAGAATTCTTGTTTAGTTGTAAGTGGTCATGAGTTCAAACTTTCTCAAATGCATTGTTTTAAAAATAAAAATTGAAAGCCCGCGGGCTGGCCCGGCCCGGCCCAACGCCGGCCACGGCCTATTATTTTCAGCCCATAAAAACCCGAGCCTTTTCGGCCCGGCCCGTTCTTAGCCCGGCCCGTCTCAAGCCCGGCCCGTTTGCCAGGTCTATAACTTAGTATGTTTAATTTTGTTCTTGCATAAGCTTATCTTTAAAATGAAAAGGAATAACCATGTTTATATATATTGTATCTTTAATTTTATTGATGTGTATTAATTGTTTTCAATTCCAAAATACCAGTTGAAATAACAAGATACAGCATGTTTATTGGGGAGATCAAGTGTGGTGGCTGGTCAGTTGATTACGTATACATGCTGCATGATGTTTATTTAATCTGGAATATTACCATTTTTATGACTTTATTTTACTTTTATGTTTTTTAAATATACTAGCTCATAATCCCGTACGAAGCACGGGTTTTATTTTGTTATAAAATTATTGTATTGTTTATAGTTTTTTATATTTTATTATATTAATATATTATTTCTACTAATAATAAATTAATATTGCGTACAAAGATTTTTATATAAAAAAAATATTACCTTCTGAAATATCATATTTAACTAATAATGTATGATAACTAATTATTGATGAAAAAATAAATAAATTTAAATATCTACAATAATAATTATTCTACTTATATAATATAAATGATAGTATTCCTCTTTAAAATAATTTATTTGTTTCTATATTTCTATGTTCATCTATTTTTATGTAATAATAAAATCTTAATTAAACTCAAATAATTATACTTATATAATTTAATAATAAAATATTGTTATACAATAAATTATTATTGTTATCAATAATATGAATTTTAAAGAATACTAACTAAACTAGAAAATATATAAGAATAACTAAGAGATAGTGGTAAGTAGATAATTATTTATAGTTAGAATTTGGATCGAAAAATTGAGGGCATCCGATTAATGTTTTAATCATGAGAGTAAGTGTTTTATTCATGTATTAACCAGTACAGGTTTGATCGATAAACATGCCATGCCTTCTTTGAATTGGTACACCATCCTTCCATGATTTTGGTTGTCATAATTTTTTAACCAGCATTGTTTTTGGTTGTTGTCATTCATTTTGTTTACATTCCTATGGGCATACCATTGCAATGAATATAGATTGTTTCTTTTCCCCATCAATTGTTATTTAAATATGCTTTCTGCATAAAATGAAGCAGACTATTAATTTTGTAATGCTGAGGGTCAATTTAATTTATTGGTGATATATTGGAGGAAACCAAAGGAGGAGATGAGTATCATTTATTTTTACTTGCACATAACAATTAATATATTTTATAAAAGTTTAAATATTATTGTCGGTATTCAAAATTATAGAATAATTTAAGGAAATCAATAATTATGTGTAATGAATGAAATAAAGGTTATTTGTTGTGATGTATATAAATAAAGGTTGGTAATAAAGATTATTTAATGGGATGTATGAAAATAAAAGGTGGTAAAGCGTGGTATTCAAAATTATAAAATAATTTAAGGAAATCGATAATTATATGTAATGAATGGAATAAAGATTATTTGTTGGGATATATATAAATAAAGGTTCGTGATAAAGATTATTTGATGTGATCTATGAAAATAAAAGGCAGTAAAATGTGGTATTCAAAATTATAAAATAATTTAAGGAAGTCAATAATTATATGTAATGAATGGAATAAATGTTATTTTCTGGATGTATCTAAATAAAGGTTGGTAATCAGGGGTGAATTTAGGGCCGTAAATGGGTCCTTATCGGATCGGATCGGGGGTGATCCGAATTCAATCCGCTAAGGAATTATCGGATTCGGATCGAATCCGATAATCCGACGGATCTCATATATTAAGGAATGAATCCGAATTCGATAATCCGATTCGATAATCCGAATCCGATTAAGCCAAGTAACATGCACACATTCAAGCAATAAAACTCCAATAAAAATTCAAGGCTTCAAGCGACCAATATCAAGCAATAAAACTCCATATTTTTTAGCATTAAAATCAATACATATCATATTTTTATCGGATCGGATTATTATCTGGTTGGATCGATATGTATCCGAATTCGATCCATTTACTTATCGGGTAATCGGATTTAAAAAATGGATCCAGATCCGTCTAAATGGATCGGGTTCGGATCGAGTTCGGGTCAGGACTCGACCCGTTGACAGCCCTAGGTGGATTCATGTTAGGGGCAGGGGGCATCTGCCCCCACTTAGTTTTCAGGAGGCCAGAGGACAGAGTCAAGCAAAGCTAGAAAAGGCCAAAAAGACATACACTGAAACTAGAAAAAAATTATTTGAGGAGCTAACATTCTCACTACCTTAGTTTTTGGTCTTAAAATTTATTTAATATTGTCTAAATTCAATGGAGCAAAAACTAATTCAATCTCTCTTTTCTCATTCAAAAATTTCGAAGTACGAACTATCCCAATTTCAAAAACTGCAGAGTTTCTTTATTTTTTCCATTCAGTTTCAACATTGAACATTTTGTGTGTGTTTTGGAGTAGATAGTTGGGCATAAAAGAACTAAATGTCAAAAAAAAATTGGGCAACAGTCAACACGGGTTCCATATTCTTAATTTAGTTTGATTATCTCTCTTTAAATTTCTCAATTCCCTGATCTGCAACTAATACAGGTATATTTTAATTTTAGTTTTTTAATTTTATAAATTTAACAATTGCTTTATGAATTTTTGTAATTATTTATGAATTTTTTTTGTACTTTTATAAAATTAGAGTTTTTTACTTCTTAAAACAACACTGCAACAATGAAGAGAACTCCATCTAATAAAAGTTATTCGGGTATGTGTTCTATTCTATTTTTACTTTCTTTAAATTTTATAATTTATTTTGTAATGTTACTTGTTTATTGTTGTTGCTAATTACACTTGACTATTCATATTGTATATTGGTTTTGTTTTGATATTGAATTAGTTTTTAAATATTTATTAATTATCAAGCATGAACATACGTAATTGGGTTACAACAACTAAACGTATAAAATTTGAATCTATTACTGAAAATATTCAAACCGAAGGGACTAGTGATGAACATGTCACTACTAATATTCACCAAGAAACGCACCCGCAAAATATTAATCTCCAAACCCAAACCCAAACCCATACATCGATATCTTCTATCCTTAATATTGAGGGAGAACCCGGTAAAAGACCACCAATAAGTTATTATTAAAACTAAAATAATATAAATCAACAGAAGTCTCGAAAAATGTTAATGTAAATAATATTTGGGCATTATTTAATTTTGTAATTTATTTTATTAAGAATTTATTTATTTTAAATTTGACCCCACTATTTAGCAAAAAAAAATTGCCCCCATTGACTTCAGCGGTTGGATCCATCTCTGTTGGTAATAAAGATTATTTGATGGAATGTATCAAAATAAAAGGTGGTAAAACGTGGACGGATTAAAATTAATGAGTTCTCATATGTGAACATAAAAATTGGACATGAAAATTGGATGTGTGTATTTGAATTTCACCAATTTATCAATTTTTATGTTCAATTTTCATGTTCACGTAAAGTTTTTGAAAATTAAAATTAGACATACAAGTTAATTTTTTCTTTTGGTAAAAAGAAAGTCTTTCCTAGTAAAGGTCTCCCTGTAGGAAAATTTTGTTAGAACTAAATAAAACTACTTGGCGAAGGTAAGTTGTTGAAATGGAATCTGTCCTTATTAATAATCATTTCCCAACTCATTTAAAAGAAGCACCACAAGTAGTTTGTTGATTAATCGCCTTCACATAAGACACACTTAAATATAATTACCTTATAGTATTTTTTTTAACTATTCAAATGTTCTATTAACATACAATATTAGGAAAAATTATGTACAAATAAGTGTCATGTGTAAACTTTAATTTTCAAAGAACAAAAATAATATTCTTTTAGGAGCAAACTGTTATCCGATCTAATTCGATTTGGACCTGTTAGACTTTAATCGTTGACCAAGTCAGGCCGGACTTTTTGGCCGAATCTTTATGTCTATTGTAGCTTGAAGGCCAAACCTAAGCCCCGATCGGTTCAATCTGCTTCTTCTCTTTTTTTTTTCTTCTTAATTTAGTTTTAAATATTAAAATTAAAAACTACAAAATATAAATTAATAAAGTTAAAATAATAAAATTAAAGTGAAAATTTAAATGAAAATATACTAACTAGTTTAAATGAAGATGTATTATTACAACAAGTAATCACTAGAGTCTAGCAAATATTGCCATCACAAATTATCAACTCATAGAGCACAACACCATGGAGATACGCATACTAGCAGCAGCTTATGAGCTATAAGATTGAAATACAGAAGTGAACTTTACAAGAATCATTATGTTTTATTATTTTATGTTCACTTATGAGGATGTGATGCAAAATGAACATGAGAAACAAGTAAATATTTCCAGCGTGCTTAATAGATGGTCGAAAAATAATTACAAGTTCATATATTTGATTTTTTTGGGTGGGTTGCTACAATGGGCTGATAGCTGGCTTTCTGGTTGCTGCTATTTTTTTCATTTTTTTCTTACGTTAGGCTGGGTTGGGCGAAGGACTAGACTGCTAATCACATTTTTTTTTTGAACTGGGCTGGGGCTGGAGCTGGGATGGGAACTTTACTGACTAGGCCTTGACTAGGTCTGTAGGCTAGGACGGTCCCAGGCCTCAGACAAGTCAAGCCGGGCCGGGCCGGGCCACTACCAAAAAAGCAGGGTCATTTTAAGGTATTCAAGCCAGCTTTTGATCACACAAGGCCTTTTCAAACTAGGTCCAGGCCAAGCACAGGAGTCAAGGGCTTTTGTGCATTACTAGTAGAGAGGGAGTAATATTTAAGATAGAAAATATTTATTCGTGTATATATACTATAGGGTCCATTATGAGTAAAATTAAAACATATTTTATACTCTATCATCCACTTTATTGATAGAAATAATCATGAAAAATATTATGTTAAACTGGGTCCTTTGTAAACATTAATTTTCAAAAAAAAAATAATATTTTTCTAAGAGGGAGTAATGGACTCAATACTCTTACAAAAATATGGTAACTAAACATGACATACAAAATAATGCATTGTATGGTAATTCGTTGGTACTTTATCATAGATCCCAACAGTTCTAATCAATCACAATTATTATTTTGTATCTATTTTTTAATCTCTAATATATCATTAGCACGAAAATAAGGAATAGGATTCTCTCCATTTCATTTGAAATGGAGTCTCTATTTCACCAATTTTTACCTCATAATGATATGGTTACTAATAATCCAAATATATTAATAGATAGTTAATGATATTAAGATCAATTTTAAGAATAAAAAAAAGTAATCTGACATTTTTTCACCGTTAAAAATCTTTTTCACCATTGAAATTGACGGTGAAAAAATGTCGGATTACTTTAAATTTTTTTAGAATTGATCTTAATATCATTAACTATCTATTAACATATTTGGATCATTAGTAACCATATCATTATAAGGTGAAAATTGGTGAAATAGAGAGTCTCCATTTCAAATGAAATGTGGAGGATCCTATTCCCGAAAATAGACACCCTATCAAATCCAGTCAACTCCAAGTTTCCTGATTATTTATTATATATAAATATGCTATAAAGAATAGTTACTAATAAAAGGGTACTTAAATAGGGTCTATGTAGTTTTAAGAAAGGAAATCTTTTATTAGTAAACTTTTATGAATTCTACTTTGAGAAAAAATAAAATTTATTTTATACATTGTCCCCTATTTTAGTTTTCTTGGTATGCTTTTAAAGAGTGATTATAGTAGATTAGGGGGAGGTCATATCATTGAATCTTGTCAACTTTAAGGGTTACTCGAACAAGTTTATACCTAAATTTTTGGGTGCACAGGAAGAAGTGTACCGATGAAATTAGAGATCATACCCATAATTGTTTAAAAGTCAAAAATTGTAGATTAATGTGTAACTTTCCAAATCAAAGTCATTCCTAACTGGCAAAAAAAAAACACTCAACTATTACCAAAAATAAAAATAAAAACAAAAAATAATGCGTTACATAATACTTGGTAATTTATTTTAAAGTTATTGGATATCAGTATTAACAAGATGATTATTGTACTTTTTTGTAGAATTAATTGCTAAAATAAATACAATGCCAAAATATTCCATATAAGCAAATTATTGAAATTAATATTACAATTTAATATAAACCTCACAATTCGCTTGCAATTTTTGTTGATACCAACTTTTTTACAATTGAAATAAATGCAAGATGTGAATGTGGCACAAAACCTGGTAGTTGTACATTCTTGATCACACTTTGTTGATGATCATCTATCAGTATAACTGGCCTCCATTGTTGCTGACGCAACCAGAAATCAACACTTCAGATAAAACTACTAGACTACAAATTTAACATGCAAATAAAAACACCACAGAAATTGTATATTTCCTCACAATTTTCGCCACATATAGTACCGTGTGTAAAGAAAATAAGGCTTCTTAGCCATGCATAATATAATGACGCACAGAGAGAGAAGACAAATGTCACCAAGTTTTACGTGACCCTCCTCTCCTTGGCTATAAATACAAGCACATTCTAATCTCTACTCTTCAGATCATCATTAGTGTTTGCAACAATGGCATGCAAAAGTTCAATATTTCTCTCTCTTGGCCTTTGCTTTCTTGTTTTGTTTCATGTCTGCTCTGCTCAGATAGAGCAGCAGCAAACACGGGATAGCCAGGGGCAAGAATGGGGAAGCCGGGGGCAGCAGCAAGGACCCCGCTTGCGAGCCAAAACCGATTGTCGCGTCGATAGGCTCACTGCCCAAGAACCTAGTCGCCATTTACAGTCCGAGGCCGGAGTGACTCAGTTCTGGGACGAGAACAGCCCGGAATTCGTTTGCGCCGGTGTTGAGGTTGTCAAGTATGTTATCCGACCCAAAGGCCTTCTCTTGCCTGCTTACGCCAGTTCGCCACAGCTCGTTTACATTGACCAAGGTAATTAGTTGACAAATTATACTCTCTTAATTTGTTATCGCTACTTATGAGTTAAGTTACGATGAAGTAATATAATCTTGATTGATTCAGGCCAGGGTATTTTGGGAGCTGTGCTTCCGGGTTGTGCTGAGACATATGAATCGGAATCACAGATGAGCCGAGGACAACAGGGACAAAGGTTCACCGACCGCCACCAGAAGCTCAGGCGGTTCCGGGAGGGTGATGTTCGTGCCATACCCGCTGGTGTCACCCATTGGGTTTACAATGATGGAGACACGGATCTTATTACAGTGGCACTTATTGACACCAGCAATAATGCTAACCAGCTTGATAACAACTTCAGGGTAAGAAATAACATACCAGAAATATTCAAAAGTATCATTGTCACCCCTTTTCGCATAACATAAAAGATTTGTATGTGTATAGAGTACTATCTTGAAAATATAAGGATATAAATCAATTAATTAATGTACGACATATTTCATCTAAATTTGGTCTCAGAAATTCTTCCTTGCTGGAAATCCACAAGGCCAACAAGGTCAACAAGGCCAACAAGGACAACAAGGACAACAAGGCCAGCACGGTCAGAGGCAAGAAGCTGGCAACATCTTCAACGGTTTCGACGAGCAGATTATAGCAGATGCATTCAATGTTAATACCGAGACCGCGAGGAAGTTAACGGGCCAACAGGATCAGAGAGGATTTATTGTTCGAGCCGAAAACCTTAAGTTGGTTGCCCCGGAATTCGATCAACAAGAACAACATCAGTATGGTAGAGGAGGTTCTAATGGTTTAGAGGAAACCCTATGCACAATGAAGCTTGTAGCAAACATTGCAAGCCCACAGCATGCTGACGTGTACAACCCACGTGGCGGACGCATCAGCACCCTTAATAGTAACAAGTTTCCCGTGCTCAACATTCTCCAGCTTAGTGCTGAGAGGGGAGTACTCTATAGCGTAAGAATCTTGAACAAATATTCTCGTTGACGACATGACAATGATATTTTTGAATATTTATTGATTATTTTGGTATAAAACATTTTTCAGAATGCAATTTTGGCACCCCATTGGAATTTGAATGCGCATAGCATAATTTACATCATTAGAGGGACCGGAAGAGTTCAGGTTGTTGGCAACCGAGGAAAATCAGTCTTTAATGATCAGGTACAAAAGGGTCAGCTAATAATTGTACCACAAAACTTCGCAGTGATAAAGAAGGCAGGTAGTGAAGGTCTAGAGTGGGTGGCATTCAAAACCAACGATAACGCAATGACAAGCCAAATAGCCGGAAGGATCTCAGCTATCCGGGGCATGCCTGAGGAGGTGTTGATGAACTCATACCAGATTTCCAGGGCGGACGCCAGAAACTTGAAGTCCAACCGAAAGGAGTCTGTTGTGTTTAGTTCATCTAGGTCACAAAGGGAGTCTGCTTAAATTTACTATGAGTAAATTAATAAAGATACTAAATAAGAGCCGTCATGAGCACGGAGAGGAGCCACATATACCTAGTCGCCTACGGGAATGTGTTGTTTTGATGAGTAATATTGTGATATGTAATATATTTCCTCCAAATAAATAAATGGCTAATGGTATATTGGTATGAAATTTTCGTATCTAAATTGTTGCACAATACATTTTGAGTTGCTTTTAAGTTCTTATTTTATTTTATTACGGGATACTTCTTTTTCCAATCGCGAATATACATCATTCTTATAAAAAAATATTATTTTCATAAATAAATTTAATAGTTTCATAAGTCAATGAATATACATCATTCCTATAAAAGAGTATTATTTTCATAAATAAATTTAATAGTTCCATAAGTTAGCCCTCTACCATAAAGATATGATGGTCTTCCCTCTCATGTGTGAGAAGGCTGCTTAATAGTTATTCATAATTAGTAATGGTAATTAAGTTGTTACGGTCTTATTGATAGTATTTTTAAGAACTTCGAGCCAAAGATTAATTTTAGAACTTTCACAATAGCCTTGCTTATTAAATCTCTGATGGTCAGTTTTGTTGAGACTCATCTGATGAAGGTAGATGATTTTGGAACTTTAGGATTCCTTAAGATTGTTCATGGTCCTGCAGAAAGATCTTGAAAATAAGAAATGATGTTAAGATTGTTCAGGTTCGAGTTCATGAGAAATGCTCAGGACCGAGGCAAGAATTTTTTCGTAAGAGGTCAAAGATCGACAGTCGCAATAACTCGTGATTTTATTAATTCCGAAAAAATCTTCTATAGAATCACCAAAAAAATAATAATCGTTGAAAATAAAATAAAATTGTCAGGTCAACCTCTAAACATTACTTTCTTTCAAAACTATGAACACTAGTCATGATCTTCTTCTTTTAGGAGGATATATAGTGGATTTCGCCATAAATTTTGTTTTTCAATCTGTTAATAACTAGAAAATTATCTCTAGTCATAAAGCAGCAGCGCCAACGAGCCATTGACGTCATTGGTGTAATTGAATCACAATTATTCTTTTTTTATTGTCCCAACAAATTTGGATATATTATTATATTATCCTTTTTGATTTAACTTTTTTGTATTTTTCAATTTTATCATTCAAATTTGATGAAATTCCTATTTATCCTTCCACTAATTACAAACGCAATACATGTGCTCTTGGTGGCTAGTTATAATTAAAAGTTTAAGATTATAAATGTGTTAGAAGATAACATCTTATCTCATAATTGTAGTTAATATCCCATAATTAGTGTGTATATATTGTTGTAAATTAGAGATTATCATAATTGTAAATTAAGAATTGCACTGTGAAACTTGTATATAAGTCAATGTAATAGAGAGTAGAAGATAAAAAAATTAGGGACAATTGCAAGGATAAGTACATTTTTAAAAAATATTACAACATAAGTGCATACATAGAATATTTACAAAATTAGTGCATCTTCAATATTTAATTTACAAATCAGTTTTAATTATGGTAACTGTTACTATAATTAAAGGGATACCAAATCATTTGTTGATTCTCTCTTTCATTTGAAAACCCTTATTTTCTAATTTGGGATCTTACCTCCCTCCTCCCGCCTCCCTCCCGCCCCTCTCCCCCTCCCCCTCCCCCTCCCTACTCCCTCCTCCCTCCTCCCTCCTCCCTCCTCCCTCCTCCCTCCTCCCTGCCTCCCTCTTACTCCTCCCTGCCCATCCCGCCTGTATCATGGTGGCGTCAATGAAGTATTCACGTTTATGGTTGGATTTTCGATTTCTCCAGGTAACCAAACACTAATATGGAGGTAAACAAACAATAGTATGTCGATTTTTTGCTGCATTTAATCTAGGTAACCAAACACTAGTATGGAGGTAACCAAACACTATTATGGAGGTAACCAAACACTATTATGGCGATTTTTTGCTGCAGTAAATCTAAGTAACCAAACACTAGTATGGAGATAACCAAACACTAGTATGGAGGTAACCAATTCCTGAATGTGTAGTATCTAGTTTTTTCGTGCAATAAATATAGGTAGTCAAACACTAGTATGGAGGTAACCAATTCCAAGATGTGTAGTAACTAGTTTTTTCATGCAGTAACTCTAGGTAACCAAAAACTAGTATGGAGGTAACCAATTCCTGAATTTACTTATCTTTGGTATGTACCTATATTTCTTGTTTATCGGCGCTTATTATAACTTAAGTTATGCAACGATCATGGTCTTCTTTTTTTCCTCAAGGTAACCAAAAACTAGTATGGAGGTAAAGTTATGTAACGATCATGGTCTTCTTTTCTTCACAGCGGAGGAAGATGATGAAGAGAATGATGAAGGGGAGACGGCGGAGGAAGATAGTGAAGGGAAGGCGTAGATTCGCGGCGGAGGCGGTGATGAAGAGGTGAGGAGGCGACAGAAGAAGATGATGAGGAAGATGAAGATTAGGAAGTCAGTAGATAATTTTTTGTTTTTTGTTTCTTTTGATTTGAATTTTGAATTATGGATTTGTTTTTGTTGTTAGATCTCAAAGATTTGAATTTGAATTATTAATTATGGCGGTTATTTGTCCTTGATTTTAGGTTTCCTTATTAATGTGAAATTGAATGGTTTGAATATGTTGCCCTCTTTTTGTAATTATTTTGTGGATGTACTAATGATGTAATTACTTTCAAATTGTTGTATATTTCTGTAAAGAACCCAAAAAATTATTATCCAAAATCAGTTTCTTCTTTTCTACATGGTATTAGAGCGGGCTATCCTTGGGCCTAATTAAACACTCTTCTTAGCCTTCATTCTTACCCACTTGCAGTCCAATTTTTAATGGTCAAAGTTATCCATTTCTTAACTAGTACCACTTATCAATTTGGCCAATAGTTGCCCGTGGTTTACTAGATTTATTCTGGGCTTGTCTTGTGACTAGCTTCTTCTGAGCTTGCTTATCTTGTGTGAGTCTTCATAGTCATCAGGTCCACGTGCAACCCTCAATACACCAGGTTACACATGAGGGGGAGTGTAAAAATATATATCTTGTCTCACATTGAATACGCCTTGAGAAAATATGTCTAGTATATAATGACTTGGACCAACTCTTCTCATAGCTAATTGATTTTGAGTTAGAGAGTTTATTATCTTTATATAGTAGACTTTGGACCCATTTTATAAATCTAACAAAATGTAATTCGCTCAACAGACTATTGACACTGCTATAAAAATTGTGCAAGAAATAGACTGGAAAAAAATAGTAGTGATGAAATTTACTGAATATTTTTCTCTTCATTGTGGCACTTTGCCAAAGAGGTAATGTGTACTACATGAAGCTAGCATATCCGTAGTCTAGTCCAACAACAACAAAAAGCTACCATATTTGCAACTAGTGAAGCATTACCTTTCAAGAATATATAAGACTCCTTTAACGGCAATTTCTTATATCTTGAAGTTGAAGTTGAAATTAACATGGACGACATAACGCATCCTTATCTGATCCACATTGTAGACTATGTATTCATTGTACAACAAACTACCCTGCAAGAAGAAGCATTTGAATGTATTAGTGATCTTAATTAATCTGATACACCATCTCAATTAGTAATCTTATAAGAAATTGACAAGAATGAAAAATCAAAGTACTAGAGTAGAACCTTGACGTATGAAGCTTCCTTTGGCTTTCCCAAGGGAACAACAACGCCATCATCAAGTGTCTCAACCTCTGAAAAATCTGGGGCAGTTGCACCAACTCCTTTAGTGCTGCAATGTCAGATATAACAATATTATACTGCCTTAGTTTCACAAAAAGTCCCATTTGTAAAATTTGCGAATAATAAGTGTGTATATATATATATATATATATATATTTGCTTCAGTATATTCCCAAAACTAGTAAGTAGTTAGCGCGGTAGGGCGATATGATTATGAAACTATAATCATCAACTTAAGGACACTGTGTCATTTTCTACTACTATCTCTAAACAGTGTACTCTTTTTTTGGAACAAAAGAAATTGGTAAATGGGACTCCTTTTGTGGATTGGAGAGAGTATCCTGGAAGCAATCCATATATGGCAATTGATATTGGGTCCAGATGGCTTTAGGAACCCAGGGATTTAAATTGATATAACAGGTAACAACTCGTTGGCTTAGAAAAAGTGAAACTAAGAGGTGCCGTTCACCTAATTTTACAGAACATCTGTATTCTAGGTAGGCCGTGGCTATTTTGTAGTACTGTTTTGAGTGGATTAGCATGGCCGTACCATGAAAAATACAAGTGAAATTTTTAGAATTAGAAAATGAAGTATTGATTTCTAACAACTGACAGAAAGAAATATTAATGTAAACCTTGTATCAATTACTTCTACTCTAATATAACTTATATGAACATGAAGCAATTGTGAATAGGTTATATTGTTAATAAAATTTTAGGGCCTCAAATTTCTCAAGCATACAAGGGAGAAGGAATAGGAGATTGAGAAGTCACTGGAAGAATTAAACCTTAGCTTTCCATCCGGCAACTTGTCTGCATCATAATTTGCTGTTAGCTGCTCAGCCATGTCACCCAGTGCAACCTAAAACATAGATGATAGCAATTGACCAACTCCAAGAAAGTCATTTAGTTCAACATAACAAAAAGGCTGAATATCACTGATTAGAAAATTTTCTAACCAATGTACAATAAATGAAGAGAGTGATTGATGGCACATGACACTCTGAAATGCATTTAGTTTTATGAATGTATTCAAGTAACACATTAGATCTTTTACAAAGAAATTACGTATTCAACCAATGCCAACCTCACATAAAAGCAGCACACCAGCTGTAGCCGTATGACTTGAGCAACAATAATTTGCACTTTTTGAGAACATGTCAGCAAAATAAACACCCTTTCCAAACATGTAACCTGTTACAGGTGCTTCAGGAGGAGCAATGCGCAAACCTGGTGGTTTGTCATGGTAAAAATCGCAGTGAGAAAATTTGGATATTTTTTAACAAACAAATAATATGAAATGAAAGTAAGGATAACCTTCTTTTAGAATTCCAGTCCAGTTTGTGAGCCGAGAACCATGCCACAGTAGCATTCTGTTTTTTGTATTGGAGAACTGCTCAGAAGAATAACAGCAGAAGTTATACCAGGCTAAAAATGATTACGAATAATGAAATTCTGAAAGCAACAGTGTATGACTTCAAGACAAGGAAAAAGATACCACATAATAATGGAAAATGTTCTACTTACCTTACTGAATCGCTCAAGCTCACCCTTTCTTGACACACGTAATATCTGGACAACATCCACAGTATAGTTCGCATGTGTCTTTGCATGAGTGTTCTTCATATACTTAACAACCTGAACACAAACAAAGAATCTACATATAAATTATCCATATGAAGAAAAACTAATAAACTGCAGAACTAATTTAAAATGGCTTTTGGGTCATTCAAATTTCAAGGAAGGAAGAGAACAAGTTGCTAACTTTATGTTTAAAAGTTTATACATATTAAGGGACTACTGCATTAACCAAATAAAAGAAGTGATTCTTACCATACAAAACTCCTTGGAATCGACTTCAATTGGCGTCAAATCACAATTGAGGCGTTCATAACAAGAATACAATGGATCTTCCTATTACAATAGTAGATAGTTAAACTTAAAAAACCAAATTTACAAGTCATTCAACAGAAAAGCTAGTATCCTATGTATATACTATATGACTGCAAACGCGAACACAAATTCAACTTGAATGGGATCTAAAATGAATACATGGGTTGTACTGACAGTTCCAAAGACCCGAAGTGAGTAAAATACAATCAGTAAAGCACAACTTAGTCCAATGAATACAATTTAAACTACAACTAGATTTTTGTACTACTTAAGAACAACAACAAAAATAAATTACTATTAAAAAGGAGGACAGAGTAACTTGATCTCAAGATATGAAGCATTAGGGACTATTGAAAGGATAAAAAAACTGAAACGTTGTAGCAAGAAGAGGAAAAATAATGACTCGTAAATTAGGTTTCAATCCTGGGAAATTTAAAACAATTCAAGTTGTCTGATAATGGTTAGAGTTTGTCTATTGTTTTGGAGGGGTAGGGGTTGGGGTGGGGTGGGGGTTGGTTATAATTTATACCAATAAAATAACTGAACTTCAAGTGTTGATTCTAGTCTTCTAGAAGTCAAAATGTAAAACCCAATTCCCACCTTCCAAAGTTGCGAAAGAGTAAAATTGTAGATTTCACTAAAATTGAGATTTCAGCAGTACATCTAGGAGATATAGAACTGTTGATTTCAGCAAAAAAGCTCAGCATCGTCAGCTTTAGCATATACTTGGATAAATTCTTGCATGCGACTTTAAGAAAATGACCAAAACAACAGGAAACCCTCAAACTTGCCGTACAGAGTTAATCAAGTGGGAGAAGACCTAAAGAGCAATACCTGCTGCATTCCAGTGCCTTCCTCCAACAACTTAGTCGCAACCACAATTTCACCAAGGGCTTCAACCTTCAACCATATTAGAATTAATCATTGTCAATGAAGAAAAAAAACAGAGATTAAACGTATACATACACCAAATCTCATGGCAACCCAATGTATGATCACCAAAGAAAACTGGGAACTACCATTTCCAATTTACGTTTCAACTTTTGAGGACTGTCAATGACAAACTCACCTGCCAAATTACGTTTTTAACGTTCATTAGGCATACTTACAAAAGAAAATAAAGAAAAGTAGCTATTCACTATATTCAAAGTACTATCTGAATATGATCAACTACAAACATAATAAGCGAGTATACAAAAAGAAGCAAGGTGGAGGGAGAGAGAGAACTCACGCATCTTTCTAAAACCAAAATCATGAGGAATAATTGTATAAAATTCTCTGCAAATAAAAATCATATGAGATATTGTCAAATATTGGTCATATGTGGTGAAAATTTTGCATAGCAGCAAAAACTTTATACTGCAGCATAACTATAAGTATGAAAGAAAAGTAGAACAAGCATATGTATACGATGAATATCGTGAGAACCCTGCAGTTAGAAATGTGAAAATAACTATAATTAGGCATTAGAGAAACCATATTTCGAATCTCACCCACTTAGCTGCTCAAGCTTTTTCCTATTTGATTGGCCAATCACATCAGCAATCCTCTTCAACACTTTGTATCCCTATAAAGATTCAAATCAAAACATGTACGCTTTAAAATAAAGAGTTGTGAAATAAAGAACCATTCCTCTTCCCTTCCTCAACATACTATAAAAGCACTTCATAAGTAAATCTGCTGCATACTGAAACTAGACCTCTCCTAAATTTTATGGGCCCATTCTAAATCTGAAGTGGAAATAATGCAAATTGCAGAAATAGGCAAACTTATGGGCTTTAGTAAGCAGAAAACTGAGGCTTTAGATTTAAAAATATGGTTGTAGGGATTAGGACTAATAGCTACAGAATCCCTTTCACCCCAACCTTACCAGCAAAAATATCTTGAAAAATCCCTGCTTAGATTTAGGAGTTAAAATAGGTGGCTACAACTTGTTGTGGCCCCTGCCCCAAAAACTTTAAAAGGACAGCCTTATTGTTGTGTTTATTCGTTGCAATTGTGTCAATTACTAGGCACCACCCTCCAAAGACAACCTGAATTGGATTAACTCAAGTTAAAACTCAAACAGCCATGAGATGATGTAATAGACAATTCTTGTCCAACTAAGCTATGGTAAACATCATCCCTATGAGAACCCAAACAACTACAAATTCAATTAGAGAGAGAGAACTTTGCAGGCAAGGATCTAATATATTGACACTAAAAGCTTGCAAAGCAACTTCCGTAAGTGGACTCTACTTTCCCTCATCTACCTACGTACTTGAATCATCTCTGAAGCCAGACTAAAAGCTGAAATTAGCACCGAACCCTTAAGTTGCATCGATCAGTCATACCATTGCCAACCACCTAAATAGATCCTCACAGTGACATTCCCAAAAAAATTTTATATCTACATTGTTGGCCCATTCACAAATAGTTTAAGCTTTTGGAGCAACAGCAACTGGTGGTCTAACAGTACAAGAGAGCTTCTTTTGGAATGTCTTAGTAGTTAGTTCAAGTCTCCCAAAAATTCGCTCATTCACACACTCTGTCTATGTCTAGTTCCTTTCTTTGGGTTACTTGTTCAACTGCAAAAATGGGATTGCATGTGTGAGGAGGTGCAAAAAGTTCAATATAGATTGTGTCATTCTCTCATGACTTAAGCTATTGGAACAGTTAGTAGTCCACATCCATGTTCATGTCCTACCAAATTTAAGCATTAACAAATTTTGAGCCTGAACCCAAATTCTTTGTGCCCTCCTACCTTAATATATTTCAAGTATACTTGGCTTATAACTAACCTTTGAATTTGGTTAAAATATAAAACATAAAAAACATAACCTTTATATTTTATTTTCGCTTTAACATAATAACCAAATCAGAAATGATATTAATGTATCATAAGGAAACACAAGTGCATCACTGAAAGACTAACCTTTAAAATTGTCGACTTGCTTAGCTTACCAAGTGGCAACTTTTCAGCATTATATCCTATAGGATCATAGAAAAAAAAATTTGAAAACAACATGAGTCAAACTAATATAATATTATCAATGTTATCAATAGTTAAGAGGGTACACATTAGAACATAATTAGCAGAGTAAATTTTAATATGCAGACAGTCTATAGGATGAGAACTCATAAATATAGCAATGTCGATGATCAAATAAAACAGATTTCTTTTTCATTCATGTACTGTGTCCTAGTAACATAAGAAGAAAAAATAGGGTAAGTAACAAACCTATTTCCATCATTTGTTGCTTCATCATGCTAATGTTGCAAATAAGAGAGATAAACTTTGCTACACGAGCTTCCAGATTTGTTTCTCGAGGTTGAATTTTGATTGTAGAGTTAGACTTCGCTTGGACCTGATAATGGTTATCAGGAGTTCATGAAGTAGTGGACAATATGAATTCAAAGTTATAAATGTTAAGATAAGATGGAAGGTCGCCAAAACAACAAAGATTAGGCACTCATACTTTGGGCACATGGGACCTCCAACTTTGTCTAGGCCATAGAAAATCAAACTTAGATTAAGGAAAATAATCTGAAATGCTACCTTTATAACACAGGCATCCCCTTATTTATATTCTTTTCTCCTTTTTGAATGTCCCTCTCTCTTCAATGATAATATTGTTTTACATACGTAGCATAAGATGCAAGAACCAAATTTAATCAAGTGCATATTAAGATTCAATATGTTCAAAATGCAGGTACCTCGAGCATAAAGCCACTATGCAACTAAGCATTAGCATAAGAGAAAAATGAAAACTCACGTCTAATTCTTTCTGTGTTTCGGTGTAATCCATTTCCAACCATGTGTAGCTCTTTTGGTGACAAACAAACTCCTTCCGGTCAGACCACTGATTCTTAGTCTTGGCATAGAACTTCTGTTCAAACTCTTGGATTGCACACTCTGGCGATGTGTAGGGGCCATGTAACTTATCCTGACCCTTTACACCAACTCTTCCCCATCTATTGTAAACCATTAATCTGCTACCATCATCAGATTCTGCAATTGGATTGGGAAGACAGAAAATAAGAGTACAAAATATTAGTGGAATCTGAGAGGCATGAGCGTGTATGTTCATGAACTCCGTCAAGGATGAAATAGTTTTGTAACTCCAAGCAAATAAAGATTTGTCTATAACATCTCAATAAGCAGTCCAATTAGCAACGTAGCAGTGAGCAATGCTCATGTTCTCACGAGGAAGTAGATTAAAATGCCAAACATATGCCCCATTATACTTGGTCAGTCAATATCTAGTGATGTTCCACAGTTTTAGTATGTTTCTTTTTAGCATGTTTTACCAATTCATTACCCCGAGACCCACATATTTCCTTATCATATTGTCATTACGTCTCATTCATGAGAAGAAAGATATATCCTTGAAACAAATTACTAATGGGATTGAGAAGTAACCTAGAACTTGAATAACGTAGAACTTGTTATTGTTATCCCCAACATTTGTCTGGTTCAACATGGCATCATAGATTTCATCACCCTACATACATAAAAACAAAAAAATATAATGAGAATAACATGTCTTGCAAATTTCATATCAATCAACAAAGCAAAAACAACATGCAAATTCATTTTGTTTTGTATTTAATTTCTTACTACTAAAACAAAAATATAGCTAAATGACTACATGATATAATCAAACTATGCCACTTACTCGTTGCAGTACATGGTAATGAGCCTTAATCTCATTCGGGAGCCATTGATCCAACACTGCTGCACCTTTCTTGGTAGCTGTTACCAGTTTCTCCTTCTTGTATTCATTCACATCTTTTTCTTCTTTGCCTGACACCCATTAAAACCATCAGAAATCGGGGAAAGCAAAAGGAAAAAAATATACCTCTTCCCAAATTGAGGGTCTCATTTGACATTTTTACTTGGTTTAGGTTTTCCACATGCTTAGACATAATTTGTCAATGGTTTTTAAATTTTAATTTTAAAATTAAAAAATGTACTATGCACGTCCAAATATGTGATTCTCATTTGACTTTTGACTCTATTTTCTTAGCACGATTGTCATTTGCATAGAAACAGTTAGATGTGATTGTTTCTATAATGTTTATGATATTGGGAAAATTCATTATATATATGCTTAGTAGGTCGGTCACAAACCTTAATATTCAAAAGTCAAATGCAATTAGAATTTTTGGTAAGAGGGATTATGTCTAGTTTGATCAACAGTCAATAACACTTAATTTTAGCTCTGTACCACTTAATACTCCCTCCAGTTCCAAAATATAAGGGCAACTTGCTAAAAATCTAAAATTTAAGGACATAGGACACTCGCTTGAGTATTTATACTTCCAAAAGTCATTTCACTCATACAGTTTTCAAATAAACTAAAACTCATTTTTCACTTGTATTCTGGAACCGGGGAAGTACCTCCATTCCACAAAAAGAGTCCCATTTCCGTCAATTTCAATTTGCTAAATCCTAAAATTCAAAATTGCTATGAAGTTATTTGATTTTGATTAATATAATAGCTAATATTGTAAACAAAACTAAAATTATTTCACATCACAATTTGAATTGTAGGATGTTGCAATTTAACTAAGATCAAACTTAAATGGGATTCGTTTTGTGGAACGATGAAAGTATAAGGAAGAAAACATGCACACAAATAATTTAGTCAATACGTAATATGTCTTTATATATAGTTTCAAGTTAATAGAAGCTAGTCAGTTACCATCAATTACAATGTCCTTGGAGTTGGTCTCAGCATCAGCATTACAAAGCCTATCTATAAGCTCTTTCTTCAACCCACTAGCAGAAATCCCTCGCAGATTGGCTTCTTCGCGTAATTGTTTAACACCCATGCTTCTGAACATGTCAGTCGCCTTGATTTTATCCGACCCATTTGAATCCCCCATTTCAGAATCATCTCCCCTCAGTCTTTTCTTGCTAGTTTTTGGATCATTGGTCGATTGCTTATTTTCTTTACGGATAGCCGATTCCAGCCTCCGAACCTGCAACATTTCAGTCACAATCCAACTGACCAAAACTCTTGTAAAAAACTGATAAATTAGAGAGAGAAATAGGAGAGAGAGTTAGGCTTACCAAGGTGGGTTTAGTTCCTGTTGTACTAAGGCCACGTTTGGCGAGTTCGGTTCTAAGCTCATCGACTTTGAGCGAGCTTGAGCTTGAGCCTGAACCTGAGCCTGCCATTTTTCAAAGGACACAGAGAGTGAGCGTTTGAGGTTACCGGAGAAGAAGGGACTGTAATAGGGATTTTGGGTTCTCAAAAAGAGCGGGCATTAAACGCAGTAGTTAAGAGTTTTTTAAAAATATACTTCCTCCGTCCCAAAAAAAAAAGGACTAAAAGGTACAAATTTATTTAATGAAATTTATTAGTATAAAAAAAATAAAAATATTTATTATTTTATATAATTTTATATGACTATTAAAAATAAATTTAAAAAATATATATATATATTTTTTATTTTACTTCTATTTTTTTAAGATGCAGACAAATTATACTTTACTCGTCGGTTTTAGGGACGAAGGAAGTAGTCTACACTTTGTTTGTTATTTTTGATAAAAAATAGAAAGTGAAATTAAAATTTATGATATAAACGAAAAGTGATATTTTTTTTCCTTTGTGTTTATGAGTTTTTGTGATGAAAGAATAAAATACAATAATACATTATTATTTTGCATTATGAGACTAAATTTATGAAACAACTATAAGGTATATTCGATTTTCTTAAATATTCTATAAGTTTTTAAAATAATAAAATAATACAGCACCATTTGGGTGCTCCTTTTGATTTGCAATTTGGAGATTAAATACCAGAGCTGAAACACTAATTTTTTGTGCAAAAATTACAATTTATTTTGAGTAAGAACTAATGTTTTTTTTTAATATTAAGTGTTTAATATAAACATAAATATTCAAAAAATATAATTAGTGCTAAAATGGGCCTACCTAACCCAATTCTTTTCAGTCAGCCCACGTCTCCTTGGTGTTATCTTCTCGAACCACCCATACAGCAAATACCGTGTTATTTATTCAACGAACCTAACTCAATTCTTTTCAGTCAGCCCACGTCTCCTTGGTGTTATCTTCTCGAACCACCCATACAGCAAATACCGTGTTATTTATTCAACGAACCTAACTACACTGGAGGCTGGAGCTCCAATAAGGCAGAAAGCCATGGCTTCATCTTCTTCTCCTTCAAGCTCCTCTGTACTCTCTGCCTTCCTCTGCAAGAACAGCAACAACACTCGCATTTCCTCTTTCCGTAGCTTCACGCGCCCCTTATCTTCATCCAATGTAAAAAGGAACTTCTGCTTGTACCACGCCAAGAGGAGTAATCGTACCAGAATTAGTGCGAAACATGGGGAGAAAAGCGCATTGCAGTACAGAAAAGTTGGGGACTCGGACCTTGAAATTAGTGAAATCACGCTCGGCACTGTAAGTAGTTGTAATTCGGGATAATTCGTCAATTTTGTTTCTTTTTGCCATTTAGTTAATTACTGTTATGAGAATTGTGGTGCAAAATGTGTGCATATAATCAGATAGTTTGAATGCAAGTTCATTCCAAGAACTATAGAAATGTATGATATACTCCCTCGGTTCCAAAATTGGAGATACATTTTTTTGTTAGATACATTACTATTCTTAGACTATAATGTCAGTTCCTGTGTACTATCATGCCACCACCACTACGTAGTTATAGATTTGGAAAAATAAAGTTTTCCTTGAAAGTTATAGTTATAAAAAATGTATCTCTATTTTCTAATTTTGGAATGAAGAGAGTTTGTGATTAATTGATTACAAAAAACTAGCGACTTAAAACTTTATTTACCTCAGGAAAATATGTAAAAGTATAAAACAACTGCAACTGATAATTTTTATAAATCTATTAGGCCAAATTATTTCAAATGCGGAAGGATCGGCAGGGAACTGCATACGTCTAAGTCTAAGGATTTTTCATTGAAAGGAGGGATGATCTTTTTTTATATTAATGTCTGCCCTGTGCGGGGCTGGGGGAGAGGATTAAATTAGGAAGGAATGGTTGTGTAATGAACGTTTAAAAGCTAAAGCAGCTCTTTATGTTTCGTTTATTTTTTTCCCAGCCGTAAATGCTTCTATTTTCAGAAAGTGGTAGTAGATTTTTAGGTTTTCTCCAGTAAAAATGGAAGTATTACTGATTCGCTGTTGGATTTTCAATTGTTTTTGTGATGGATTTATTCTGTGATTTTCCAGATGACATTTGGGGAGCAGAACACGGAGAAAGAGGCTCATGAAATGATTGCTTACTCATTTGAGCATGGAATTAATGCTTTGGACACCGCAGAAGCCGTAAGGCTTTTCTTTTTCTGGCACAAGTCAAACTTTTCTAATATCCTTTATGATGTTGTCATGTCATAGTCGTGCATTTTCACTATGAAATAAGAATTTTTTTTGTTGTTCTTTCCCACCCCTCTTTCCCCAAAGTATCCGATCCCAATGAAGAAGGAGACACAAGGACGAACAGATCTTTACATTGGTAGCTGGCTGAAGTCTCAACCCCGCGACAAGGTTTGTTTAAATTTTTCCAAACTATCTAGTTATTGGTTCTCTTCTTGCACATTGCTTCTGAGGTTAAATATTTAGCTTCATTCAACATTATATTATTTTTTTTCCCATGAAATCCTGGCTGATGATTAAGATTCTTTTAATGCTTTGTCACTGATTGATTGAACAGCCTGAATCTCTTTCTATAAGTTTCTGAAATACTTTTTGCTATGTGCCTGATTTGCTTCTGGTAAAGTATGACTGGTATTAGTTGATGACTTTTTGGGAGAGAGTAAATTTTCTCTTTTTCCTTATTTTCTACCCTATAGAATTTCAAGTTTAGAGTGCAGCAGCTGTTTCTGCAAAGAGATTTGTGAGACTTGTACTGGAAGCTTAGTTCAGAATTTATCACTATCTTGTGAATGCAAGTCTTACATGAATTTTATAAAACATTTGACTTATAACGTTTTAAGATCAAAATTTGACTCATCATGAATTTGCTGTATGCTTTTTTTCTGTTTCCACGTTCAATTACCCCTCTAAATGACATATATGTATTAACTATTAACATTATGTTTAATTTCCTAGTGGATTTCTCATAGTTGATTAAAGTAAAGATACAAGGATCTTGTATCTATAATAAATATAAAAAAAAGTTATAAAAAAAAAAAAAAAAACTTTTTCAGAGAAGTAGAATCAGTGACTAATATATGGTCATAATTATTTGTATTAAAACATGTTGCTGTGATTTCGGTGTACTGATATATTTGAGCATGATGCTTCATGATTAGGTTATATTGGCCACCAAGGTATGTGGTTATTCAGAATCAGAGCGAACAAGTTACATACGTGACAATGCAAAGATTTTGCGGGTCGATGCTGCTAATATCAAAGAAAGTGTAGAGAAAAGCCTTAAACGTCTTAATACTGATTACATTGATTTGTTGCAAATACATTGGTGAGTTTTGAGTACTATAATAAATTCAGAGTTCTTAAAGTATGCTAAGTTTCTCTCTATCCTATAGAAAATGTGAAATACTGCTTTCACCGAATTGTACATGCATCTCAAGATACATCAAGTCAGTTGTCGTTGACATTTAGCTAATGGGCCTACATGCATTTGCCCACATATATAAATTTACTATGGAGGCTATCTTGACAATTCACAAGAACTTTACCTTCTTGTAATTTGACATTTTTTTATAAAACTTGGTTGGGTGTATAATACTTAGATTCTGATTAAGTTTTTGCAATGTAAAGTACGAAAGCTTGATTTCCATAAATTACCTCCAACTGAGAGGAATTTTTTGCAATCTGCAAGGACATTAAGTTTATTTATTTACTTTTATTTATGGTTCCTCTCCCTTTATCTCTGTACTTCCTGTGTGGGTATTTGTCCAATCACCTCAATGATCAGTCACTTCAATTATCTCTCTCTCTCTCTCACGCACACATGGTTTGGATATAGTGTAGTGCTTGGTTTCTAATTTACGTGATTACTGATTCATTTTAGGCCAGATCGCTATGTGGCATTGTGGGGAGAATTCTTCTATGACCCTTCAAAATGGAGGCCAAGCATTCCGTTTGTTGAGCAGCTGAGGGCCTTTCAGGAACTCATTGATGAAGGGAAGGTAAATAAACACTGTTCAACTATACATTTGCATCTAGCTATACCTGCCTTGAAAGTTTTTGCAAGTTATGTAAATGCATCTATTAGAGTAAATTTGATGAGAGAAACAACTTTAATATATACCCATGAAACAAATAAAGCACAACCATAAACGTGAAGGTATTTAGTTTCCTTAAATAATACACCTTTAAAACACGTTTTGAGGACAGACCTAATTGTGCACAATGATTTTATCTTTGAACCTGAAATGTTGTGTGAAAAAGCTCTTGCGGCTAGCAGTCAATATTAGAAATGTCTCAAGTATTCTATTTTATTTTTGTTTTGTTTAAAAACTTTTTCTTTGGGTGGTGGAGGGTTGTCAAGGTGAGACCTTTAATCCTCTACTTAAAGAAAGGTGTAGGGGTAGGCGTAATGTGTGTTATGGACTATGGAGTGGGCGGGAAGATCCTTGTGGGATAGTCTTCCACAGCATAAAACTTGAATACCACATCAGCTTCATTGTTATACATATTCATATGTTTAGCACTTTAACTCATTTTAAAATCTTAATCACTATAATGCTTTTAAATGGTTCTAACAACTCAATACTCTTGAAAAATAGCGAAACAATAACCAAGTAACACTTAAAAAAACTTTTCTGAAGACTGAAATGAAAGAAAGAAAAAGGGAAAGTGTTACCATTTAAGGTTAGAATTGCACATCATTATATATGGCTGATTATTGGTACTCTCTGCTGTAGCATTATTACTATGCTGACATGATCAGTGTACAAATTTATTCAGGTGCGCTATATAGGCGTTTCTAATGAAACTTCTTATGGAGTCATGGAGTTTGTACATGCTGCAAAAGTTGAAGGACTACCAAAGATTGTCAGTATTCAAAATAGCTACAGCCTGCTAGTTAGATGTAAATTTGAAGGTAAATTATTTTCCTTCATAATTCTCTATTATCGTGGAAATTTGAAAGAGGAACTGTTCCCCATGGAAAGTTTTGAGTTACTGATTTGTCAAGAGAAAGTTGTTTTGAGCTAAACTATTATAACTTTGAACATTAGACATCTCTTTATTTATTTATTTATTTGATAAGTAACATTAGATATATTACTCCTATGTTTTATCTTAATTTCATCGAGACTCCAACTTTCTGATGGACCAAAAATATCTTCCTTCTTGGTGCACCACGTCAAATAAATTTCTTTCTTGCGTTCTGTCTAATGTACTGTGTTCTCACTGACTCACCAACCAAAGAAATGTCTTCCTTTCTTGTTTTAGTAATACTATATATCTGAAGCCATGGCCATTCTCATATCTGTTTCCAGTTTCATAAATTTTTACTTATGTAAATGAGAGGATTGCTTTAGTTTTTCTGTAAGAGCATGCAATGGTTTTCCAATACCAAGTATGGTTCTTAGGAGGTCTAATGCATAATCAATCTTTACCTCCCCCTCCAGCTCTTCAGCCATGGTCTATTGCATTAGTGAGGATATTTGTTCTGCTTATTGATCTGAATTTACTTGGAAACCTCATAGTAGGCATGTGAACCCATATAATCAATTCACCTGGGATTATACTCAAACAAATCTTTACATACATTAGCAATTTTGTAATTCAATTTATAGAGCTTTCAGTGTTAAAACCTAAAATCTATGTTCCAGGAAACTTCTGAGAATTGATAGAAAATTGGCTTATACTACTTTTAAGACGCTGTTGACAGTAATATGGAGGAGAAATAGGCTACATTCATTTGTACAGATAAAAATTATGTGTTGAAGAGAGTTTAGTAAATGTTTCTAATTTGATTATTTGCAGCTGATCTCGTTGAAGTTTGCCATCCAAAGAATTGCAATGTTGGATTACTCTGTTATTCCCCGCTGGCTGGTGGATCACTGTCGGGAAAGTATCTAGATTTGAATTCGGAAGCTGCAAAGAAAGGGAGGATGAACCTCTTCCCTCTCTACATGGAAAGATATAATAAATCCCTTGCCAAGGTATGTTACTTTTGAAACTTTTTATGACTTGAGATAAAGTTCTCTCGGATAAGTTTGTGTATTTTTGACATCCAGGAAGCCACAATACAATATATTGAAATGGCGAAGAAACACGGACTAACTCCGGTTCAGTTAGCACTTGGATTTGCACGAGACCGTCCGTTTATGACAAGTTCAATCATCGGTGCAACTTCTCTGGACCAACTAAAGGAAGACATTGATGCTTTCTTGACAGTGGAACGGCCTTTGCCAGCTGAAGTGATGGCGGATATTGAGAATATTTTCCATAGATACAAAGATCCAGCAGCCCTATAGGAGAGTAGGACTTGGGACTGAGGACCAAGGCTTAAGGAACTACTCCTTTTTCTTAAATTTTGTTCAGTTCTTTTTCCCCATAACCGATTTCCATTATGAGGTTATATCTCTTGCACCCTTTTTGTATAGTTGTAAAAATTAACATACATCACATTATGCAGGGTTTTGGATGCTTCTGAGTCCTGATTAAACATATATGCATGTCCATGTCCTACTCCTACAGAGTCTTTGTTTTTAATGAATTAGTTTTTCCATAAGCGTCTACTCGGTTTGATTAATTCATGTATCAAGTGTAAACTCCAAATCAATTATATAATTAAAAACACAAACTTGGTTTCACAAATTTTTAGTTCAGTCTTTTTATTTCCTATTAAAATTAGTATTAGTATTATCTAATTTTGTAATTTTAAATATTATTCAAATCTGTAAAGTATTCAAAAGTAACCCCAACTTGTTAAGAAAAAGAAGGTGTTTTTTGTTTTTATATCTCTAATAGGAAAATAAACTTCTAAGAAAAATTATATATATTTTTGGCTGTACAATTTTATTATGAACTTTTTTTTATCACAATTATATGTAAGATAATATATTTTATGTATGATAATTTTATTATTATAAATTTATTAAGATATTAAGATACCGATCGAAAAAGTCTCCTAACAAATTACGTGATTTAATTATTTTAATATTTATCATGACTTTCATTAACTAAATTAAATTCATTAAACTTTAAAAAAAAATCAAATCACATGATTAGTTGCATTCATAATGTATGCGACTCTTTTTAAAACATAATAACCGTAAATTCGTTAGAAAATTATAGTAAATTTATTAGTGACTAATTATCATAACTAAATTACTAAAACTTGAGTTTTATAATTCTATTCGCATTAGAATTGTAAGTAAATGTTATGAATATAAAGACCAATATAAAGTTCAATTACAAATTTAAATAAAATTAAAATAATTATTTATCATAATCATAACTAAATAAACATACATTTCATTCAAATGTTTAGCTTAATAATTGATCGAATGATCCTGTAATATACAAGTCAACAATTTATTATTTAAATAAATAAATAATTTAATAAGCACAATTATCTTCTCAAAATTATAATTATTTGTTTATTTTACATTTATTAACTATCCATGTATTCCGTATTTTACACGGAATTGGTGAGCTTGTTATGTTAAAACTTAAAATTGAATTGGTCACAACAATTAAGATTATTCGTACAATATACCAAAAAGAGACAAGAGAAAAGAGAAGAAAAGAAAGGAGTCTCAATGGTGTTATGTATTGCGATAAATTTACGCTGAATTATAATTGTAAAAATTTATTGGTAGGACTTATAGGATGGTCACAGATATTACACATTTTTTAAAAAAGATTATCCCTAATACTTATTCACGTAATTAATAAAAAAAAGTTGACATAAAGATTCACAATATATCATTTTCCTTATTGTTTTAATTATACTCTTCTTGTTTTATGAGTCATGTTATGTATTACGATAAATTTATGTCGAATTATAATTGCGAAACTTATCAATACATTAGATTGGTAAAATTACAAGAGGGCCTCAATTATTACACATATCTCTGAAAATATTACTAATGATTATTCACGTAACTGACAATCAAGCGTCGACATAAATATTTGCAATATATATCATTATCGTTGTTTTATAAAAAAGTAATCAAATTTATAAATATTATATTTGTATTTTTATTTTAAGTTTACTTTTAAAATAATACGTTGTCATGGTATATTGCTAACCATGAAAATACTATGCCACTTTATTATCTTAAAAGAAAATGTATTTTTAATTTGGAACTTACTGAGGCAGTATTTGTGAAATCGCGTCCAATCTAGCTAGCAGTAATTGATTTCATATTTAAAATTCTTTTTTTAAAATAAATAAATATAACTTTATGTATTAAACTTGTAAAAGAGAAAATAGGAGTTTTTACAAAGGTTGTTAACAGGGCCAAATAAGCGCGCCAATGTCGCTCCCCTTCCTCTTCAGCTGCAAACGTTCCCCTACACTTTCTCTCTCCTCATTCCTTCTCTTCCTTTTCTCTCTCTCCAACTCCCTCTGTGTATCTGATCTGTTCCGATCACACACAACTTTTCCCTTTTAGAATTTCGAATTTTTCAAGCAATATGATTTTGTCAAAAAATTTATTGCTTTCTGGTGGATCAGTGCATTTAAAGGAGGGGGAGGAGGAGGTGGATCACTAGTTCATAAATCAAAAGTTATTGGTGATGATCTCTGAGATTTTGAATAAGATCATTTGGGGGTTTTTTTAAACAGGAAAAAATTGGAGGGCTTTTTGGAAGTTAATCAGTTGATGTTAGGCATTACAAACTGCATTGGCATCTATGAAGACTATGCGGATGGTTTGGAAGAAGAAATTGCTTCTTCTTCTTCGTCTTCAGTGGATAATTAGATGGAATGGCAGATCTTGCTAGTTCTGGCAACCCTGACCGCGACACCGAGCAGGTCACTTTATTTTCTTTTTCTATGTTTGTGTGTGTATATATATGTACGTATATATTTATATGCATGTATACTTCCATATGCGTGTAAAATTAAGATATACCCAGAAATGAATTCTCTAAGTAATAGGTAAGGGTGAAAGTTATAACATAATGGTCCATAAATTATGCAGTACACCACTTCCATTTATGTTTCTCTGCTATTGTCAGTACTATGATATGCCAATTTTTTATTTTTTATTTTTAATTTATATGGGCTTTAGGAAGTTGAAAAAGAACTCAGACGTTGAGGATACTGTTTCTAGTTATGTCCTTGTCCGGGTAAATGATATTCACATTTCAATCCAATGTCTTGAGTCTTGACTAAACAACAAGAGTTGACGAGCCATAGAACAAAATCATCGAAACAGAAAGAATAGTTTAGTCTCTGTAGACACTTGGAATAACATGATTATAGTTACAACTTACAAATAGTGTACATGAGGCAACCTTGACAAACCTCAAGCTAGTCCCTATATGTTTACATCTCACAAAATGAAACATCTTTTCAGCCTCCTAAACTATTTTGACATGAACATCTTTTGCTTTTCTCTTATAAGCATTCTACAATACTAGAAAGAAACAACAGTCTAAACAGCAACACTGTAGTTATGTGAAAGAATGGTCAATCACAAAGAGGATAGATCCCTAAAGGCCTACGTTTTACTCCATCTGGTAAAATATTATGAAAATTTTATACGTTGAGCTGCAAGGCATATAACAAATTTCTAAATATCCACTTTTCTTTTAATTGCTCTATGCCATGCTTCTCCATATCTGGATTTTTTATTTTTATTTTTTTACAAATATGAGAACACCATTACAGATTTTTTGGGGGGTTAACACGCTGGATGTCTTTTTTATTTTCTTTCTTCCAGGCACTTGTTGCATTGAAAAAAGGCACCCAGTTAATTAAGTACGGCCGGAAGGGGAAGCCCAAGTTTTGTCCATTCAGAGTTTCTCCGGTAAGTTATTACTATTTCTTCCTGGCTTCAGGTCTCCAATCTGTTAAGCACTGCCACACTGGTTAAAGAAAAAGCTTTATTAGGAAGGCATAATCTGATACATTTATGATATTCTCTGTAACTGAGTTTTCTACTAGAATGGTGGTCATGTTGATGCAGCTTTTCCGAATCTAAATGAAGTTATTTTATGATATATTTTTCTTGTAGTTATATGTGGAAATGTAAGAGACCTACGGAAAACTGACGGCAAGTGAAAAGTGAAAAAACATCATTAGTCTGAAACTTTACTATCCTATTTGAAAACCCTGTGCAAGTCATGATCCAGAAGAAGTGTAGTGGTGATTTCCTTGTAAAAACCATATTAATGGTCGTATGGAAGGAATCTCTACATTTATCTACAGAAAATTATCATACAATTGCCCCTTGATTTTCCTGTCTCTTTCTCCTCCTATTACTTCCGTTGGTCATACTTGGAATTTATTATATGTATTGGAGAGAGTATATGGGCTTATACACTGATGGGATAATTTCTTTTCACAACATGAAGAGATTCTGAACATTTGCATTGACTGATGTCGGCTTAGCTGCTATTATATGATTCTGTGTTCTTCACTATAGTCAGCATCAGTTCTAGTAACTTGTAGCTCTAAAATATTTGATTTCCTGTACCTGATTGTTCATACAAATTATATTACACATCTGTTAGTGAAAGCATAGTTAATAAATGCTTTGGGAAACTGTTTTACTGTATTTCACTATAACTTCAGTTTATTAACATTTGATATCTGTCAAATATGTTTTCACTATAACTGCAGCTCCATTTCTACTTTCCATGCATAAACAGTACTTTGATCAACATTGGTCGAAAACCTATCCACCATTCAATACCATGTTTCGCTAACGTAATTGACGTTTTAACTATACCTGTTCATTCATAAGCTTGTTGTATGTATATACAAATTATCCACAGATATTGAAGCCAAGTAGGATGTAAAACATTTTAATTGTGTTTTTCTCTCCTTTTGCGTATATTTTCTTTCAACTACATATATATATATGTGTGTGTGTGTGCTGGTGTTTTTATTTTACTTCTCTATTCATTTCTATTTTTTATTTTTAATTATTTATTTATTCCTTTATATTTTATCTTTTTATTTTTATTCTTGCTTCTTTTCTTCTTCTTCTTCTTCTTTTTTTTGTAATTCATTTTCAGCCCTATGCCAAGTTGCCAACTGGGGTATAAGGCACTGTTGAGTTTAACTTATATATTTTGTCAGTTTCAAAAATTCATTCTTGCCTTTATGGTAAATTGTGATACTTTGAGTGCATCAATACTTATTTGCAATTTTTCCAGGATGAAACAACTCTCCTCTGGTACTCTCGTGGAGAAGAAAGGAATCTGAAGTTATCTAGTGTTTCACGAATTTTACCTGGGCAGAGAACTGTGAGTTAGAACCTTTTTGAGGATGATTGATATTTTCATGTTAAAGTTCATGTAACCTGCATTAGCATATGATGGTACCAGAAGTTTGTCAAATTTTTGACGAGACAAATATAATTTAAAACTAAATTTGTTAATTTGTCACTGCAGCCTGTTTTTAAAAGATATCACCGGCCCGAGAAGGAGTACTTGTCATTTTCACTTATATATAATAATGGGGAAAGATCTCTTGATCTGGTTAGTGAAAGTAATTATTTGCTTACATTTGTGATACTCTCAAGCCAATGCCAGATTTGGTGAAGGATTTGTTTCACCACATTTATTATTTTAATTGATCTTAATCCATAGATTTGCAAGGATAAAGCTGAGGCAGAGGTGTGGTTTGCAGGCCTGAAAGCTTTAATCTCTACTGGCCAAAATCGAAGCAGACGCTCCAGGAGTGATATTTCTGATGTAAACTTTTCATCCTTCTAATCCTTGGAATGACTAGTCAATCTGCCTTTCAATTTAATTTTTTCGTCAACATCCATGTTATTATGCTGGACATTTTCACTGTTCTTTCTGTGTTCATAGGTTCTTGTCAGCATTACAAAGCTAGAAACTTGTTTCCGGCAAATAGTGTCAGAAGTTTTAGAAAGAAACATTCCCCTCTACAAGTCTTTCTAGTTTCTTCCTTCTTTCTTTTCCTCAAGTTTTGGCAAGAATTTCACAAGTTAATCATCTGAAATGCTTTAATGAAACACAGACCATATGCAGTCTCTTCTAATAAAAAAACAAATTTATCAAGATGATGTTCTTCATTAAATATTCAAACCAGCATAAACCGTAAGAATCACAATAACGTGGATATTATTGGTTTCTGCTAGAAAATTGTTCATTTTACCCGAAAGGGAAATTTATATTGTTGATATGTTTCTAGAGATCTAATTCAGTTGTTTACATGTCAATGTTGCAGATAAATGATGTTTTTAGTGATACAAGTCAATATAGGAATCCTTTTGGTGCAACACTAGAATTAAGTTCAAGTATAAGTAGCAGAAATTCACTCGATTACAGTTCTTGTGAAAGTTCTACTCTCTATCCAAGCTCAGATGTTGGGTCTGAACGTGCAAATATGCAAGTAAGAACAAGTGGTGCAGATGGTTTCCGAATAAGCGTTTCAAGCACCCCAAGTTGTTCAAGTCAAGGTTCTGGACCAGATGACATAGAATCACTAGGCGATGTTTATGTATGGGGGAAGATTTGGTCTGACGGGGTTTCAACAGATGAATCTGGGAGTGCACTTTCTACCAAAAATGATGTATTAGTTCCTAAGCCCTTAGAGTCAAATGTAGTTCTTGATGTTCTCCAAATAGCATGTGGCGTACGACACGTTGCTCTCGTCACAAGGCAAGGTGAGGTTTTCACCTGGGGAGAGGAATCTGGAGGTAGACTTGGTCATGGAATTGAAAAGGATTTTGGTCGCCCTCAGCTTGTTGAATTTCTCGCAGTTACTAATATAGAGTTTGTTGGGTGTGGTGAATATCACACATGCGCTGTATCTAGTTCTGGTGATTTATATACCTGGGGTGATGGTGTCCATAATGCTGGACTTCTTGGTCATGGCAGTGACGTGAGCCACTGGATACCTAAAAGAGTTTCGGGTCCTCTAGAAGGCCTTCAAGTTTTATCTGTTGCATGTGGCACATGGCATTCGGCATTGGCAACTTCTAATGGAAAGCTGTTTACATTTGGTGATGGATCATTTGGTGCTCTTGGCCATGGTGATCGAGAAAGTGTTCCATATCCAAAGGAAATTCAATTACTGAGTGGATTGAAAACTAGTAAAGTTGCTTGTGGAATATGGCATACCGCAGCCATTGTAGAGGTTAATAGTCCTTCCGGTTCGAATGTTTTATCTAGAAAGTTGTTCACATGGGGTGATGGTGATAAATATCGACTGGGTCATGGAAACAAGGAAACTTATTTGCTTCCAACTTGCGTGTCTGCACTTATTGACTACAATTTCTTTCAGCTTGCATGTGGACATAGTATCACTGTTGGCCTTACTACATCTGGTCATGTCTTCACCATGGGCAGTACTATATATGGTCAGCTGGGCAATCCACAGTCCGAGGGGAAGTTGCCTTGCTTAGTACAAGATAGATTGGTAGGAGAATTTGTTGAAGATATTGCTTGTGGTGCATATCATATTTGTGTCCTGACATCAAGAAGTGAAGTATTTACATGGGGAAGAGGTGCAAATGGGAGATTGGGACACGGGGATGAAGAAGATCGGAATACTCCAGAACTGGTTGAAGCACTAAAGGATAGGCACGTTAGAAGTATATCATGTGGCTCAAATTACACTGCAACTATATGCATTCACAAGTGGATCTCTGGATCGGATCAGTCGGTGTGTACTGGATGCCGACAAGCATTTGGTTTTACTAGGAAGAGACACAACTGCTATAACTGTGGACTGGTGCATTGCCATGCATGTAGTTCTAAAAAGGCGTTGAAAGCAGCATTAGCACCAACTCCTGGAAAACCTCATCGTGTTTGTGACTCTTGCTTTGCAAAACTTAAAAAGGCTGCTGAGGCTGGTAATTTCTCTAATTTCAGTAGGAAAGTGACTGCCCCTCCTCGTTCAGCAGAATCAGTAAGGCCAGAAAGGGGAGAGGCTAGGATGTCGAGGAATCTGCTCTCTCCCACCATGGAACCAGTCAAGTACCACGAGGTTAAGTCAGCCAAACCTGGGACCAGATCAGATTCTTTGTCCATAGTGAGAGCTTCCCAAGTTCCATCACTTTTACAACTGAAAGATATTTCATTCCCAAGTTCACTTAGTGCTCTTCAATCTGCTTGGAAGCCTGCAATGACAACAGTACCTTCGCAGCCTCCGACTCCTCCACATCGTCAGCCTCCGACTCCTCCACATCGTCAGCCTCTGACTCCTCCACATCGTCAGCCTCAACCTCTGCCTGTGTCCAACTCGAGACCTGTTTCACCATATAGGAGACCAAGTCCTCCACGCTCTGCCACTCCAGTGTTTTCAAGGGGTGTCATTGACAGTCTTAAGAAGACAAACGAGCTTTTGAACGAAGAAGTGAACAAATTGCAAAACCAAGTACTAAAATTTTTCCTTTGTCACTGTCATCCTTTGTTGAATCATTACCATGAGATTCTTCCGCGGAAGCAGTCCCTTGCTAACAGTGTACATATTTTCTCTTCTTGAATTGTAGCTTAAAGTTCTAAAGCAGAAAAGTGAGATCAAAGATGCAGAGGTTAGAAAACTACAAAAGAATGCTCAAGAAGCTGCTGCGCTGGCTGCAGTCAAATCTTCCAAATGCACTGTTGCAGTGGAAGTTGTCAAGTGCATCACAGCTGAGGTAATCTTAATATTCCACTAAGTATCCACTTTTTGCCTCCTCCCCAATGAGGAGCATGCGCTCAAATATTTACTAAATTCAATTCGATATGATATTGAATAAGTGAAAGTGTTTGTATTATACGTTTTGATAATTTTGAAATCTACCATTGGTTACTTCTTAGCAATGGCTAAAGGTGGAATCTTCTTATTTCATACATGAAACCAATTTTTCTAATCGACTGTTTCCTTGCTGTTTTTTATGTTTTTCAGTTGAAACAAATCACCGAGAATCTGCCTCCTGAAATTTCTGAGAGTGAATCCTTCAAATCCATGAATGTTCAAGTAGAATCGTTTTTGAATTCCAGTGTAACTGAAGCATATGAATCTAATTCATCTAAGGTGGCAAGCCAACAAAACTTGCATTCAAAAACTGCTTCGGTTAGTGAATTTACCGACAGGACATATCATGGGATGGAAGATCATTTGGATGATGCAGGAATTCCAGACACATTGTACGATACTGAAAATGCTGCACAGGAAAGTAATGGACCATCTGTTTCTGATATAAGAGAAGACGCACCTCAACCAACAGCAGAAAGTGGACCAAGATCTAGAGCTTCAACAACTGAGGGACGAAAGGAAGTAATTGAGCAATTTGAACCTGGTGTTTATGTTACTCTGCTTCAACTGGGAAATGGTACCAAGATTTTCAAGCGAGTTAGATTCAGGTACTAAAATAGATTAATTTTTGAACTCCTTAATCATTGTTCACTTTGCTTTTGCAACTATGAATTATTTACACACCTACATTCTCCCCTCCCCTCCTCCTATGCAGAAGCATATTTCAAAGAGCGTAAGTAGAATACAATAGCTGCTCTACGTAATATTTAAGAAATCTAGGATATACATAGCTGCGAAATTCAGAGACTTGATGGTTATATTCACTTTGAAGTAGCATATTGTACATGTTTATATAGAAGATGATAACAACATCTTGTTAGGTACAACGAATTTTTAGTCCCAAATATTTCTCAAGCTTACTATTTCAAATTGACTAAAATATTTCCACAGCAAACGAAAGTTTGCAGCACAGCAAGCAGAAGAATGGTGGAAGGAAAACAAAGACAGGCTGCTTAAGAAGTACAGCACGACAAAGACAATCAGCACTCCATCTGAGCCATCTGTACCTCCACCACCTCCCGAGGAAAATGGTGAAGCAGCTGCATCCTCCTAACTTGGTTTTGTTAAGCATTAATGCCAGCAACCAAATGCAGGATGTCGGCCTTTAGGAAGAATCAGAAGGTCATGCTCAGAATAGACTAGAGAATCGACTTTTTGTAGGATGTGGCACAAAGGTTTTTTCTTGACAATACAAAGGAAAAAAATGCCATAATCATGGTGGCAAATTATACTACAAGATGAAGTTTATATGACCTACCAGCCGAAGACAAGGTCACACTTTTAATGTTTATTTTCATTCAGCTGATTATTTGTTCTTGCACGCTGTATTATTTTCAGCATCTGCTATTAACATTTCAGTTGTACAGTAGTTAATGAACTTGGTAGGACAAAATACAAAGTTATTTGTATAGCACTTTTGTTTCTACTCTATAAAAGTGCACTCCCATAATCTATGAGATCAGTGATTACAAATACCTATTCAAGCATGTTGGTTTCGGATCAGAAGTACAGGAGAGAGGGATGGTGAATATATATTGTTAAGGGAAAGTTGGTATATTAGGTACATTGGACAACAAAAATATTCAATTGTGATACTTATTGCAGGACAGAGTAAGTAACAAACTGGTAAAATAAACATCACATTAATGCATATGGTCAGCTGGTCTAGTGAATTAACATGCTTTATCCCTTAGTTTGCCTTTCAAGTTTTCTAATCTTTTTACTTTCTTTGTTTTTCTTTTTAAGTTTTATAAAGTAAATACTAGTTCTCAAGTTCAGTTTTGGTGGGAATGTCATAAAAAGCTATACTTTTATAGTGTGCGGCAAGTTGAATTCGAAACGTGTCAAAAATATTATTATTATTTTATTTTTTTTGACAAACTCTAGTGGTAGAGAAAGGGGAATTCATTCAAGTTATTATATTAAACTTTAAATTGATTTTGATTGATGTGAATTTATTTAATTTTAATTAATATAATTATTATAATTGTATAGTATATAACAAAAATTATTAATTATAAAATTTATTTTATTTTAAATTTTTATGTGAAGTTTAATGACTTTATATCAAATTTTAGAATGGAGGGAGTAGTTATAGAGTATTATCCACAGTACAATTTACAAGTTACTATCTTTATTCCATAATAATAGTCGTTTAGCTTCATGCACATCAATTAAGAAAGTCATTTAATATTATCATTTAATAACTAAATTTTGTGTGAAATTCTATCGCTATCCTTTATAGAAAAGTTGAAAACAGAGAGATAATATTTGGGACAATGAGAAAAGATAAGGGTAATGTAGCGAAATAAATAATTTATTCTCTTAAAAAGTTATAAATAACAAATAAATTAGAACAAATTTTTTCTTTAAAAAAATCTATTATTATAGAATGAAGTTAATACAACATTCGTTAGTCATTTGAACATTTTACCCGCGCTAGTTCAGGTAATCATATTTCTAATGGTGCTCTATATCTTTTTGGCTAAGATAGGAAAACTCCAAGAAGTTTCAATATTTATAGTTTACACCCCATTCGTCACAAAATATTTGCATAAAAGTAGAACACCTTTTCCTTTCGTTTATATTCTCAAAACTTTCCATAGAAAACTTCCCAATTTTCTCTTGATCGGTCCCTAACAGTCCTCAAAAACCCTAAACTTTATTACTAATCGATGGGTCAACAACAAACCAAAGATGAATTGCTGTATCAACAGGTTAATTGTGGTAATGCTGAACGTATCAAAGCTCTTTGCAGCGATGGCGCTGGCCTCGAGGTATCAATAAATTCATTACTTTGAATGCTCATATGTGTACATATTTATGTATGTATAGGTTTCAGAATTACACTTTTATTTTATTTTATTATGTGAGTGGAGTTAAATTTGTGTATTAATTCGAGGAAAATTTGTAACTTAATATATCATAAAATTGTTGTAGTGAAAGTGTGTGTAGCGTGGGCGCAATTTAGAATTGGGGAATTTTATGAAGATTTTGAATTTGGTTTTGAGCAGCTTTACGTTTGATGGTGATCTGGTGAGCAAGTATAGTTTGGGATTATAGTCTGTCCAATTTATGGACCTGTTACGGGATTGTTTTTGATGATGCACAAAATAGGCTTTGTACACACACAGTAATAATAAATGCAGTAATAATAATAAATGCGGTAATTAAAGTGAGGAAACAAGACAACAATTAGAGTGGTTCGGTCAAGTTGACCTAGTCCACTTTTAAATGGCTCTAGTCGCCGGCACTTTATATTATGTCAAAAGAGTATAGAGAGTACAAGCTTAAAGAGAGAGGAGATGGGAGTACAAGAAGTGAGTTGCCCCCCAGTGATGATGAGGCGTTCAATTTATAACAACTCCGTGACAGTTCTTGGGGTAGATGTGTGGCCACTAAACCACGAATTTAGTGGAGCTCCTAACTTCTCCATGATGTGCAAGATGGTTGACGTGCTATCCGCGAGATCTGGAGACGAGGCATGTCCATTCACTTCACGATGTGGGCGTGCGTGGTTCGCTATTACTGATGAGCCCAATTAGCCCCGTGATGGATTACATTGGGTTTGGGCTCACTAGATTTCTTAGACTTGGGCTTATATTCCATATTGGGTTTGTGAAACGGGCTGAATCCTTGGACCGGACCCATCAGTTTTGGTGCAGTGGGTTGATAAAGAAGGGAAGACTTCACTTATTGTAGCTTGCATGAACCCAGAACATTATGATGTTGTGAAAACTTTGATAGAGTTGGGTGCCAATGTGAATGCGTACCGCCCTGGTAAGCCTTTTGACACTCTTCTTGCTTGTTTCTGATAAACCTTTTGTGGGGTTTTCAATGTTCTCTTATAACTTATAAGTTATGTGTATTTTTAAAAAAGAAAATTTGGGTTGATAAATCTTTTAATTTTCAGTGACATTCTAAATAATGTCATGCACCTAATGTGTAATTAATCTTTTTTTTTGATAAATCCTGTTTAGGCAGTCATGGTGGGACTCCTCTACATCATGCTGCGAAAAGAGGTCTTGAAGAGACTGTTAAATTGCTTCTTTCGCATGGAGGTAAGTTTTTGAATTGCAGCTTTAAACCATAGGCTTTTTTACAGTCAATAAATAGATAAGTATCTTTAGTACTTAGCTGATATCAAATGCGTTAGTGATGAACGATGACTGTCAATCTCCACTTGATGTTGCTAGAGTCAAAGGGTATGGCAACGTTGTCCGTGCAATTGATGTAGTTTTGAAGTTTCATAATATTTTACTGTATTACTCTGATTCTAGTGAGCTAGACAGCAATATTTCTACTATTTTAGTTATTATTAATATAGACTTACCTTGTGTTTTCTTGGCTGCAAGAGTATATTGGGCCAAGCTTTCTTGAAAAACTTGCTCCTCAATTTCTTTCAAAGAAAGTGTGAGTGTTACTTTCATTATGCTCTTCTTAAATAAATTAAGAGGAAGCTTTATTTTTTAAATCTAGTTTGTTGGTAAGTACAAATAAGAAGGAAGCTTTAAATGGAATGTTCCATGAAGCACATGCATCAATTTTGGTGTCAATTAAGCTTCAGAATTTGAGTTCCACTTATGATGTTAATTCCAATATTTCATGTATCATGTGTGTAGCTGCATACTGTTGTAATTGAAGCTCTAACAAACTCACTTTGCATGTGCTTCAATCAATGTCGACTCTTCTTGATTAGCATGACATGAGGTTTCAATTTTTCATGCTTCCGATTTAGGGCCACTGTAATAAAAATTAATACATTCTAGATTCTGCATTGTTTATGAAACTTGGGAAACAAGTAGCTGAATTCTTGTTGATGTATCTTACATTATGATTCAAATACTAGTGCTTTCTTCATTTTTATGAAACAACTATCATCCCAAATTACTGAACTTTTGTACTAATACGAATTGCCATATTTGCAGTTGGATCGTTGTTTTTCCATGTGGTTCCCATAATCTTTCAAAGCTTTTCAAGTTGGAGCTTGCTATATATTATAGTCCACAGGTACTTGGATCTCATCATTCAGTGTTAACTCAATTTGCTTTCAAATATCTTCGTCTCTGATCCTGTCTATCCTTTGTAAGACCACATCCACCTTAATATTCTCATTTTCACTCCCATCTTATATGCATGTTGCTTCTTAGATCCCCTAAAAGTCATTTGTTTAAAGGCATATGAATAACAATTTCAGGAAGAAATTTTTGGATTCCGTTTCTGCTCTGTGTTTTCACATGTCAATCGTTCTTTTTATTGTGGAATCTACCTTGATTCATTTGCCCTCTCTCTCTCTCTCTCCATACTCTTGGCCAACCAATCTGACAACTTTCTTTCGCCTAGCATAAATTATGACCATACCAATTCAATGTTTGATCATTTGTGTTTCTTTTAAAATTTATACTGTGCTTGGAAGGTAATTGCATTCTTTTCTTGAAAAAATCAGTGTTTTAACTTCTACAACACTTGTGATGAACAAGCAGGATGCCAAACCTTGCACAATTATTGCACTATGGAAGGTGTCACAAGGTTGGGATGGCCTGGTCTGTCTCGCACAACCAGTCAGCCAACCCCGCACAGCACTCCGACGCACTGTTTAGACCCAACAACACACACACACACACTCAGTTATATGTATACTGATTAGGAATAATTGTATGTAAGCAAACAATGAGCAACACACGAATTTACAGGCAAAACGCCCAACCTTTTATTGCACCTTCAATAAACTAGGAATTTGCCCAAAGGCTTACAATACTCAACAAAGGATGCACCAAGCTATCACTCTTTTTCTGCTCTCTAGCATACTTCCATTTGTGCACCAAGCACTGGCTATTTATAGCCTGATGATCAGTTGACACCCCCAACTGCCAAGAGGTTTGCACCACTAAGGTGCTGCCAAGAAAGGGGTGGCAGTTCCCCATAACTGCCCATGACTGATAACTGTCAACAGGTGTCTTCAAGTCTTTAGGTCACGCACAAATGGGTCCCAGCACAACAATCAGCTATCTGGCCACTTCCCCACTATTGGTACCTGCCCATAACCGCTTTGCCAGCTGTGCCCAACTGTTGCCCCCACTTCCTGACACGCTGCCCCATTGTCTTGTGCAATCTGACATGCCAAACTGCACCTCAACTGCTCCTTGACCCAGCCCAAGTCGCAGCCTGAGCCAACTGTGCATGTCAGCCCACTTTTGATTGCCTCCACATGCATCAGTCTTGCATGCTGCCCAGCCCAGCATGTCAAGCACTATCTTGTGCACAGCCCAATACCTAATGTTGTCCCGTAGCCCAACGCCCAGCGTTGTTTGGCACCTCACGTAGCCCAACACATGATGTTGTCTTGCTCCCAACATAGTCCCACACAGACTAGCGTCGAACCCATGCAACCTTTTGGCACGCTAGGCCCTGCCTATGCCATGCCCCGATCTTTGCCAAGTCTTTGCCCCACAAGCCTTGGTCTTTGATGTCACCGAATGTTGCACCATCCCGCACACCGATTTTCCCAACATTGCCTTCAATGCCTTCCAAAGGTGCAAAGCATGCGTGCCATTGCGCACCATTGCGCACACGCAGCCCGTATGTTGCCCACACTCGATGTTCTTGCCCAAACCATGTCCCGCTCATGGATGGGTCTTTGATCCAATCCAAGCCACCTATCCGTTGTTAGCATTGTTGTTAGGGGAGCCCAACAATGCCTCAATGCCCCGCATCCATCGCCCATTGCCGCCTGCCCATGGCTTGGGTGGACTTCACCGACCACCCCTCCCCTATAGTAGCACTTGTGAAAATATCCAATGTGCCAGCAATAGACATCAAGGTTGCTTGAATAGTCATAATGTAGATCCCCTGGATCCACCAGTTTTCTTGATCAGCCCAAATCTGCCGCACAGTGTGCGCATTTACCGCACGCTGCGCGCATCTGCCGCACGCTGCGCCTATCTGCTGCAAGCTGCGCCCATCTGCTGCACGCTGCGCCCATCTGCTGCACGCTGCGCCCATCTGCCGCACACTGCCGCACAATCTGAGTGTCAAGTCTGTGTCAAGCCAAAAGGAGTCTAACAGAAGGCCAATATGGAGGAACTGAAATTTAACCAGGCTTATCCTACAGTGGTTATTTCTGATATTTCCAGCAGTAATTTCTCAACATTTTAGTGTATATATAGCAGTTATTTTATTACTTAGTAAATTTTTTTTTTGTGTGTGTGTATATTTATATTGTATTTGATTTTTGTCTTCATGCACAGTCAATCCAGAGACGCTGGAGGTGAAGGGGAGGTATGTTGTCCTCCCAAGAGGCAACTTGTAAACCTCATGGATTTAGGCTCAAGTTTATTGAGTTTTGGGCTAAATAGCACCAAAGTTCTAGCTCTAAGAAGGAAAAAAAAAATACTAACTTAAAAAGTCGTAAATTGTGTTTTGTAACAATAATATGGTATTTTTATGGTGAAGTTGGCATTTCACTTTGGTCCATATCGTTTCACCTTCTGAATTTAAGAACCTCCGAATTCTGTATGTTAATTTGTAGGATGACCCTTCTGGTCCATATTAGTGGTAGAAAATTCACCAGAACTTCCACAGAGTTGCACTATCCAATTCAGTTACATTGACAGCTAGAAAATAAACAGATTTCTTATCATTTTCAAGGATTGGTTTTTGCATATTTGGAACAGCATAGTAAAAATTTACATATTCCGATAGTACCACGCAAGTATGCTACTACTTTACTAAAACTTTATGCTTACTTTTGTTACAGAATCGTGGATTAAACTTGCTCCTGCTAATGCGAGTGACAGAGAACAATTAAAGTGGTTTTGTAATGCATGTAAAGGAATTCCTCAGGTACATATTTCCATCACCAACTTAATTTGAATCATTTGATTCTCTATCAGTTATGCATCACGTATTTATATTCATATGGATTTCTGGCTTACGCTTGATCTAAAGATATTTCGTAGCCCATTAGTATTAACAGTAATAATAATAATAATAATAATAATGTTTATGTTTCATTCTATTGTCTGTTATTAATATGCTCTAAAATAAGTAATCTTTTACTGATATATAAAATATTGGTAGCATGACTTACTTTTCCAAAAATTTAGGTAATGAACCCGTCATTTCCTGGATAAGGATCCTCTCCATTTCATTTTGAAATGGAGAGTCTCCGTTTAAAGATGGAGATTGAAAGTTATTACATCTAAGGTCTAAAATATGCCACATCATTTAAAACCCATTAACTTCACTTAACTCAACTAAAAGAAGTTAACTACAATTTATGAAAAAAAAGGCTAACTCTGCCAGAGGAGATGGGAAAAAGGGGAGGGGAGGATTACCACAAAACAATTGAATCTCATCTCTTTGGGTTTAACCAATATATTTTTTACCACACAATATTTTTACTTTTTATCTCAAGGTTTAACCAATTTAAATTTTAATAATCTAATTTACTTTTACACTAGTTAATTGGAAAATATTGAAATTTAAATTGTGATTTTTTTTAATTTTTAAAATAAAATTTTTATACTTAATGTATTGCTTTTTAAAATTTCAATAATCTAATTTACTTTTACACTAGTTAATTGGCAAAGGTTAAAATTTAAATGGTGATTTTTTTAAAATTTTTAAAATAAAATTTTTATACTTAATGTATTGCTTTTTAAAATCTCAATAATCTAATTTACTTTTACACTAGTTAATTGACAAATATGAAAATTTAAATTGTGGATTTTTTTAATTTTTAAAATAAAAATTTTATACTTAATGTTGCGGGCTCATGCAGATCAGTTATTACTAACATTATGATATATTGGAGTCCTTAGTATTACCGCAACGAAGCAATGTTTATGCTGAATTGTGGTTGTGTTGAATTGCGTAACTAGTTACACTGTAAATTACGACAATGAAGAAATGTTTCCAATCAAAAGAAGCAATGACATGAATCACAATATCACATTGTCCAAGCTGTTGCTGCTATTGCGAATTAGGAATTTAGGATAGATTGGAGTCCTTTAAAATCTATAACAAAAATTACAACACTTCTCCATCAGCATACTTTTACTCTTCTTCATCAGCATCTTTCTTTCACACACTGAGAAATTAAAATGAGAATTTTAATCAGCATATTAACTAAAATATTGAAGTTGAATTCTTTAAATAATAAAAAATAGAAAACAATATACCTCTGTAGTCGTTTACCCTTTTTGAGAGATTGAATCAGTAAAACTCTGATGCAAATATTTTGAACGAAATAAAAAAGAAACAATTAAAAAAATTAGCCAAACATGCATCCAAATTATTGATAACATCAAAGTAAAACATCAATTGAAATATCTTTACCATTAACATTTGTGTAAAGCTTGGAATATGACCATTTGTGATATCCTCATTATTTGTGTTTGTCATGACGTCCTGTGCTTCCATATCCTGTAAAAAATAGTAGGGCAAATGACAAAACTGTCCCCCCAAATTTGGACGAAAATCAATTTGATACTCAAAGTTTGAAAATCTGCAATCAAGACCTCTAAGTATTTTGAAACAACAAAAGTGTTCCTTTTGGCCGGACCGGTCAATTTGTCGCCGGAAATTGCCACGTGTCAAGGAGAGAGAAAATAATCAAAAAAATATTTTTTCTTTTTTCTAATTTTTTTTTTCTTTATCAATTTTCTCCTTTCTCTCTCCTCTCTCCTCCCTCCACCTTCTCTCTTTCTCACTCCTCCCTCCGCCTCTCTCTCCTCTCTCCTGCTACCCTTTTCTTTCTCTCTCTCTTTTCTCTCTCTTCTCTTCTTATTCCATTTATTTAATTAATTATTATTTTAAGATTTTATTTTAAATTGTAATAATTTTTTGGAGTGTATATACTTGTATAAAATTATAATGCATGCATGCATTTAAAATGTATAATACATAAAAAAATATCAATGGTAAAAGACAAAATTAAAAACAAGATTATAGCTTACTTATAAAAAAAATAATTACAAAATAATAACAAAATCAAAAAATTAAATACATTCTTTTTTTCTTATTTTTTTTCTTTTTCTTTATCAAATAAAATCTATTAAATAAGAATCTTTTGATTTTTTGATAGATTCTATTTGATAAAGAAAAAGAAAAAAAATAAGAAAAAAGAAAAAGAATTTATTTAATTTTTTGATTTTGTTATTATTTTGTAATTGCTTTTTTTTATAAGTAAGTTATGATCTTGTTTTTAATTTTGCCTTCTTACCATTGATATTTTTTTATGTATGTATACATTTTAAATGTATGCATACATGTATTATGATTTTATACAAGTATATACACTCTAAAATATTATTACAATTTAAAATAAAATATTAAAATATCAATTAATTAAGTAAATAAAGGAAAATGGGAAGAGAGAGATCAAGAAGAGAAGAGAGAGAAAGAAAAGGGTAGCAGGAGAGAAAAGAGAGAGGCGGAAGGAGGAGTGAGAAAGAGAGAAGGTGGAGGGAAGAGAGAGGAGAGAGAAAAAGGAGGGAGGAGAGAGAAAGGAGAAAATTGATAAAGAAGAAAAAATAATTAGAAAAAAGAAAAAATAATTTTTTTGATTATTTTCTCTCTCTTCTCTCCTTGACACGTGGCAATTTCCGGCGACAAATTGACCGGTCCGGCCAAAAGGAACACTTTTGTTGTTTCAAAATACTTAGAGGTCTTGATTGCAGATTTTCAAACTTTAAGTATCAAATTGATTTTCGTCCAAACTTGAGGGGACAGTTTTGTCATTTGCCCAAAATAGTATGTGTTTAGTAAATTAATAATATACCATGATAATATTAAAAAATTAAGTTAATAAGTGAAAAGAAAGGATAATTTAGTAGATTACCTCTGACCCTCCCATTTCTTTTGTTTGCTTCTTTGATATGCCTTCCTTTGGTTTCTTTATCTTTTCTATCCATGATTTTGACCGACGTTTCTTATTACGATAACTCTCTTTTTTCTTTATCCCTTTTGGTCCAATTGTGAATGAAGCACAAAATTGATCTTCCTTGTCTTCAAAATTGGTTGAAGGCCTAATGTTATCTTCTTTTACATTACCTTCGCAACTCCTGGAATCACACAATCTTCTCTTCAAATCTGCAATTGCCGAGTTAAGAATATTATAGCCTTCTTTAGTTTCACATGCCTCATTTACCAATTGAATATATTTAGGACACAAAGCTCGGTATCGATCTACATACTCCAATCGAGTATCCGACTCAATGTTTCGCCTTATGAAATCTTCTACATCTCCATCTCTTGCATCTCTTCTCCACCTCTTCATAATATATCTATCGGGAATTAATTTGATATCCAATACGTCAAGAATTTTTAAACCATGCCTACATAAGATACCAAATGTCTCAAACTTTCTACAACTGCAAAACAAAATTTGATCTAATGGATTCCACATAACTTTGTACTTTCCAGATGCATTGAAAACTTCAACCACATAAGTATTTGTTGTTTTACTCTCATTGCGATCTATGATGGAAAGTGCCATTACCTCTTCAACTTCTGTTTGAAATAATTCGAATACCTTAGGTGTGTACACTACTGCTACTTGGTTAAACATAAGAGAGCTTTTAAGATTCAATCTTGGTAATTTTTGTCTAGAGTTGTATTCTGCTTCTAACTCTTTATAACGTTTTTGATTAACAACTCTTTCAAAATGAGTGAAGAATTCTATTATATTGACGTCATTACGCAAATAATCCTTCAAGTCACAATTGAATCTTTCACTAAGTTGTGTGGTCCTTATTCCAGCAGTGAAAGTCCTTTTAACATATGCTTGGGCCCATTTCTCCTTCAACTTAAATAGATCCCTTAGCCATTTATTTTCACGGGCATCATATTTTTCCAACATTTCATTCCAGGCAGTGAGAAACTCGTCTTCATCGTCATAACTATAGATACATGCTGAGAAATCTTTATTAAATCGTGACCCACCTTTAAGTAAATGACCCAAGTGCCTATTAGCATTCTGCCACATGTGCCAACTACATAATGCATGATATGTTTCAGGTAGGACTTTTGGAATTGCGGCTGACATTGCTGCATCTTGATCAGTAAAAATAGTTATTGGCTTCTTTCCCGACATTGCTTCTAGGAAGGTTTCAAATAACCATACAAAAAATTCAATCGTTTCATCGTATAAAAGTGCACCTCCAAATACAACTGTCTCTCTATGGTGATTCAATCCCAAAAATACACCAAGTGGCCTTGCATCTCTATTTGTACCATATGTAGTATCAAACGTTAACACATCACCAAAGTGGCTATAGTCAATGATCATTCTTGCATCGGCCCAGAATATATTAGTAATCAACTCTTCACTGTCCAATTGTACATCATAATAATATGAAGGATTTTCCTTAAGTTGATGACTAAAATATCTTTCCAAGCTAGCAGCTTCCCCATACTTCAAGGCTCTTTGTCGCTTATTACGTAAATAATTCTTATGATCTTGCTTGGTAAAACCAAGGCTTTCATATCCACCAACTTGCTTACTCATAAGCTGATAAGTCTCCTTCAGTCTTAATCCTGATTCATATGCCAAATCAATCTCAAAAGCTTGAGTTGTAGACATTTTTCGTTGTGATGGCAGCATGTGTACAGTTGCCGAGAGATGGAGATAATGGTTATGCTCAGCAATAAATTCAGTCACTACATATTTTTTACTATCTTGATTAAATCTAATGACCAAACGTGCTTCACAACCACATCTTGTTTCTGCGCGATGCTTATTTATTTTAAGTTCTCGCTTGTCTATGCCTCGAAGTCCCTCCTTGGCGCACACAAATCTTCGCGAAGTAACTATTCTGGTCTTTTTGCATTTATTTGCATACTCTTTTCTAATAGCAAAACCAGCCTTTCTTCCATACTCATTATAAAAATGACATGCAATCTCATCTGATTCAAATTCCATGCCTTTTGATGGAGTAAATTCCACAGACACATTAGGAAGAACAAGTACTCCCATTATCCCTAACAAAAAACTGAATATTTACCCAGTGAACTAAATATTCAACATGGTATTGCATCTAATCTGACAAGAACTATACAAGTAAATTTTGAAGTGTACCACTCAGACAATAACTATACAGGTAAATATTGAAGTGTATAAAATCCAATCTGAAAATAGTGAAACAAATGGTTGCTTTATTAAAATCAAACTGTTACCTCTACTTTGGGGCATAGAAAGAGGCCTGAATGCCAAAACCCTCTTCCAACTCTCCGACTGTTTACCTCCCTTTTATACTGCCAAGAGTTATATTTTTTTTCAAATTAAATTTTGTGAAAACTGATTAATCCCTAAAGTAAATATTAGGAATAAATTGCACAAAAATACTTAATAAATAATTTTGAGAAAGATATGTTCAACCCGATTCTTGAAACCCATTTTTTTTATGCATCAGTTCTTGAAATCTTTATATAGAACACTTACATTTTTGGGCAATAGGATTGTTGAAACTCAAGATTTGCAGCAAATCGTGTCTTCCAACTCTTCGTCGCACCGCCGCCGCCGGATCATCACCAGAGATTAACAGTCCTACCATCACTAACTCGAGCCTCCGCCAACGACACCATCTTCATCATCTCCACCCCTCTACGGAATTGATAGGATTTTATGACCCAAAGAGATGAGATTCAATTGTTTTGTGGTAATTCTCCCCTCCCCTTTTTTCCATCTCCTTTGGCAGAGTTAGCCTTTTTTTTCGTAAACTGTAGTTAACTTCTTTTAGTTGAGTTAAGTTAAGTTAATGGGTTTTAAATGATGTGGCATATTTTAGACCTTAGATGTAATAACTTTCACTCTCCATCCTTAAATGGAGACTCTCCATTTCAAAATGAAATGGAGAGGATCCTTATCCTTGGGTGTGGAAAGGAAATGAGGATAAGGATCATGTTCGCGAACTCGATCATGTTCGCGAACTCGAACATGCTCGCGAACTCGAACATGCTCGCGAACTCGAACATGTTCGCGAACTCGATCATGTTCGCGAACTCGATCATGTTCGCGAACTCGATCATGTTCGCGAACTCGAACATACTCGCGAACTCGATCATGTTCGCGAACTCGATCATGTTCGCGAACAGTTCGCGAACACCAATCGAACCGAACTCGTACACAGCTACTGGTTCGATAGAGTTACTCGAACCTGTTCGAGTTCGACTAAAAGTGTTCGAGTTCGGTTCGAGTTCGTCAGAGTTCGGTTCGGTTCGGTTCGTTTGCAGCTCTAGATTCATGTCATTGCTTCTTTTGATTGGAAACATTGCTTCATTGTCGTAATTTACAGTGTAACTAGTTACACAATTCAACATAACCACAATTCAGCATAAACATTGCTTCGTTGCGGTAATACTAAGGACTCCAATCTATCATAATGTTAGTAATAACTGATCTGCATGAGCCCGCAACATTAAGTATAAAATTTTTATTTTAAAAATTAAAAAAATTCACAATTTAAATTTTCATATTTGTCAATTAACTAGTGTAAAAGTAAATTAGATTATTGAGATTTTAAAAAGCAATACATTAAGTATAAAAATTTTATTTTAAAAATTTTAAAAAAATCACCATTTAAATTTTAACATTTGCCAATTAACTAGTGTAAAAGTAAATTAGATTATTGAAATTTTAAAAAGCAATACATTAAGTATAAAAATTTTATTTTAAAAATTAAAAAAAAAATCACAATTTAAATTTCAATATTTTCCAATTAACTAGTGTAAAAGTAAATTAGATTATTAAAATTTAAATTGGTTAAACCTTGAGGTAAAAAGTAAAAATATTGTGTGGTAAAAAATATATTGGTTAAACCCAAAGAGATGAGATTCAATTGTTTTGTGGTAATCCTCCCCTCCCCTTTTTCCCATCTCCTCTGGCAGAGTTAGCCTTTTTTTTCATAAACTGTAGTTAACTTCTTTTAGTTGAGTTAAGTTAAGTTAATGGGTTTTAAATGATGTGGCATATTTTAGACCTTAGATGTAATAACTTTCAATCTCCATCCTTAAACGGAGACTCTCCATTTCAAAATGAAATGGAGAGGATCCTTATCCCACACCCAAGGCCCTTATGTTGCAGGAATTCCGCCTCCAGCATCAGAAGATTTAGAATTAGTTATGGCGATCAATGCCTCCCTTCAGTCTGCGATACAAAAGAGACCACTGGCTCTTGATACTCAACCTGATCTCGTACCACATGCATCCACGAGTTGGACCGGCTCCACAGACATCACCAATCACAATGGTTCTGCAGCTCTGGGACCGCCTTCTCCTCCTCGTAAAGAATGTAGTAGCGAATGGGAAGTCCTGGGAGATGTTCCAAACGACAATCCTGTTTCTGTTGTCCAAACAACACTTGAGAGCCTCACCCCAGTCTCGGCCCCCATCAGCACCACCTATTGAACATGCAGTTATAGATGCCGGTCCAATCCATTATCCGTCAATTGATTCCAACCCCGTTCATTTATCTTGTCCAGCTGTTGAGACGTTGGCAGCTACAGCGGATGATGGTGCTTGTTCATCATGTGTAATATGTTTAGACGCCCCGTTGAGGGAGCTTGCATTCCATGTGGCCACGTGGCAGGATGCATGACTTGTTTGAATGAGATCAAAGGCAAGAAATGGGGCTGCCCTGTTTGTCGTGCAGAGATTGATCAGGTTTTACGGCTGTATGCTGTTTAATTGTGTTATAGCAGTAAAAGATGAAGCTGTAAATTGTACGTTTTTATCGTACATATATAATGTCGCACTTTATTAGGTGCAGAAAACTAGTTTCATGTTTACAGACTTATTTCTATAGATATTACGATCCCCTTATAATGTCTAGTAATCAATATTCAATATTTTTTGGAGCCAATTTTGTTCTAGGTGTTATAATTACTAACACCCTAAGACTTCATGATCGATACTTTTTTTTATTAAAAAAATCATGTTTTAACTTTTTAAGTGATTAACCCCTCTCCCCAGTCGTCCCGGCCCCCTCCCCCCACCCCCCCACCCCTTAACACACACACACGTATGTACTCTCTCCATCCAACATTATTAGTAATTCTTCCGTCCCCCACCCCCCCGCCCCCCCTACTCCCCCTCCCCTACTCTCTCCATCCAACATTATTGGCAATTCTTCCGTCCCCCCCCCACCCCCACCCCCACCCCACCCCCCACCCCCACCCCCAACACACACACACACAACACATGTATGTACTCTCTCCATCCAACATTATTAGTAACTCTTTTATCGTCGGTGTGGTAGAATTATACTTTTAATTATATTATAATTTTAATGTATTTTGTGTACATTTTCAAATTTGTATCACACATACCAAGAAAATTGTTTTAATAGTATGAGACATAAGGGGTTTATTTTAGCGGCACTTACTAATTTTTTTTTCTTGTTTATAAATTGTAAAAACATGAACCAAACTCATTAGTATCCCCTCCGCTATTCATATCTTCCGATTTCTTCAAATACATCTTTAGTGACATAAATATTACTTTTAATGACAAAATAAAATTCATCACAAACAATGCAACACAATAAAATTTGCCGCAAGCAATTGTGTTGTAGAAAGTGTCACTAAAAATAATATTTATGTCGTTAAATGTGTATTTAAGAAAATTGAAAGATAAATATAATGGAGGGGATCTTAATTAATCAATATTCAATATATATTTAGCAACACAAATATTACATTGAACGATAAAATAAAATTTGTCACAAATAATTAGCGACACAAAAAATTCATCACCAACAATTGTGTCGCTGAAAATATTGTCAATATAATATTTATATCACTAAATATTTATTAAGAGAAATTAAAAGATAATTACAATGATAACAAAAATTATTTATTGTTGATTCTCTTTCTGGGTCATGCTAAGCGTGTACCGAGAGAGATTTAAGTGAAAAGAGTAACAAAAGGAGATTTTTTATTTTTTTTTCCTTCTCCCTTTTCTATAATCCAACAATAATTCTAGGGAGTCCGGGACTTGATGACCGGACAAATTATTTTTTTTTTTGATTTCACTCCCAAATAATTTTTATGATTTATTGGAACTGAATTTTTTTTTAAAACACTGATTTAGGTGTGATTTGGATGACTCTGTAACCCTGTTTTTGTTATGTATCCAAATCACACCTAAATCACTATTTTTTTTATAAAAAAAATCAATTCCAATAAATTATAAAAATTATTTGGAAGTAAAAACAAAAAAAAATAACTTTACCCAGTTACCAAGTCCTGGACTCCCAAGAAGGACTCACAATTCAAACATGTCTACTAACATCACAATCAACTTGCACAGTCGTAGAGTAACATTCTAATTGAGTTCCCTTCTTAGGGGAATTAGTTAAATCCTTATGTATGATGAGTTTGAGTTACAAGAATAAAGATGGAAATAAAATAATTTATTTTTTATAAAATAAAAAATATTGCGTTTGATTGTTTTATAAGAATGAAATGAACAAAATTGGGGGCAGTAAATCCTTTCCAAACATCTGCAAGTGGAATCTGTTCACAGAGAGAGAGAGAGGGGGGGTTGATTGCACAACTAATGTCACTGTGATTGAACTCCATCAAATTTATTTGTAGGGCTTTTAAATATGTTTTTTACATCTCATTTTCAGCTTTCTATTTATTTAAATTTTCTTTTCTTTTTTTCTTATTTGGGTTGCCCATAGCCCATAGGACAAACGTGCAGTATTTGTTCCTTCATAATTTTACGTGAAAGCTGCAATTTGAAGAAACCAGTTCAAAATCTGACCACAAAATTCACCCTTTGTGACTATTAGTATTATTTTCTTGTCTGACATTAGTTCTGTCAGAAGATATTTGATTCCATCTATAATGATATTATCAGAGTAAAAACAATATTAATAGAACAATAACTGCCGTATAAAATTTTAACTATCGTTAAAATAATTATAAAAATATCGTTAAAATATTTATTTATTTTGACATCATTATTTTTATTCTGAAAATATCAAACGTCAAAAATTGTAATTCGAAATCTAAAGATTCAGCTTGCTAATATGTGAAAACATTTCAACCAGTCGTACAACTCAATTTTTTTGACTTTGGAGAGTGGATCTGATTTTGGAGCAAGCGAGTGTACCACATTTTAGGACAAAATTTTAAAGTTATTTTGAAGCCTATTGAACCGATCAGAATTAATTGGAGTTAGTTTTCAAAAAAAGAAAAGAAAAAGGAATTTATCCAAGTTTTTATAAGAGTAATGCTAGAGACACAAACTATTTTACAAACTGACTGATGTGACACTGGTATCAGAACTAATTGAAGTTAGTTTCCAAAAAAAAGAAAAGAAAAAGGAATTTATCCAAGTTCATATAAGAGTACGTAATGCTAGAGACACAAACTATTTTACAAATTGACTGAGGAGGTATTTTTTTTAATTATCATCAATACAACAGTGCCGTATCAGTCAATTTGTAAAATATTTGTAAAATAATTTGTGTCTCTAACATTATTCTTCTTATAATATGTTCCATTAATTTATGTGACCTGCTGCAATTGGATCATTAGCCGTCTATTAAATGGAGGGGATTGTGTTGATCATTATGATGCATTATGGAAAATTGGATCTTTAGACCCCTACTAATGTCACCTAATTTTGAAAATTAAGCTTATTGCCAGAAATTTGGAAAAAAATAAAATAAAGACGAAAATGATTGATGGTGCCAATTCGATTATTTTCCTCGATTCAATGTATGTGATCTTTTACTAACTCAAGGCATCGAATTGACGTCCAGAAGAAAAAAAGGTAGTACGTACGTGATAAAACACGTGGTTTAAATAATTATAAAAGTGTGCTAAATATTCTATTAATTTATCTAATTACGTGTACTATTAATTAAGGCGTTTAATATTATTAAAGTAATAAGTGTCTCTAAAAATAATATATATTGTTAAAATTATTTTAAAAGTGTTGATAATTTTACATTGCTCCGATAATACCAACCTTCTTATTATTTTGTATGAACTTGAAGTTAAAAGGGTCGCCCTACTAGGCCCCAACATCCTCTTATTAGTCTTATGTTTGAGACTTTGGAGTTTGGAGCTAGGAAAACACTTTGATAAAAGTATTTTATTTTATTTTTTACAAAAAGGAAACTATCTCAATAAATATAATTTAAGATAGTATACATATGCAAAATCCAATATCAACTAAAATGTTTTTTGTAGTGGAACGAGAAGTTAATTAATGAAGTGTTAGTAAAATTTTAAAATTAAATATACTCCCTTCACTCAAAATATAAAATTATTATTGTATTTTTAAAGTCAAGTTAAAATGTTTTTAAACTCAAAATTAATATGAATTTCTTTAATTTTAATTAATACAATGATGAATGGTATAAACTAGCTAAAAAATACTACTTATTGTAAGATTTGTTAGTTCATTATTTTTAATAATCTTAATTTTGAGCTTGAAAATGTTTCAAGTACAATTGGTGAGACAATTTTTAATCCCTTAAAAATGTCTCAAGTACAATTGGTGAGACAATTTCTAATCCCAATTTGGAACGGTTGAAGTATTTTATTTCATTTTCTTTCTTTTTCCTAGTATTTTCCAAGTTAAAAAAAAAAAGAAAAAGAAATAGATTAAATTTCAATTTGAACCCTAAACTTTAACCTTAAAATTAATTTGCACCCTGAACTTTATTTGAATTAAATGCACCCTATAATTTTGGTGCAAAAACAAAATACACCCTCCAAACCTCTACATCAAAATAATTTGTACCTTACGCTTTACTAAGGAGAGTGCAAATTGTTTTGAAACTCAAAGTTTAGTGTGCATTTAAGTCAAAATAAAATTTTGGGTACAAATTGATTTTAAGGTTAAAGTTTATAATGCAATTTGGGATTTATTTAAAGAAATATGCTACCTATATATATGCATTTGTAATTCTACCTTTTCTTTTCTTTTCTTTTCTTTTTGTGAAAACTTAAGTACTACAAGTAGTAAAGCAGAGACAAGTGCAGCTTCTTTTGCCACTACTTTGATCTTCTTGTGTATTGAAAGATAAGCCAATACAACTCCATTAATTAGTCTCTTTGTGCTTTGTTTAAAGTTAAGCTCTTTGTGCTTGTGGGAAATCAGTTTTATTCGATTCTTTTCTTAAAATTAGAACAAAATGGACTACTAGGCAATCAATGTGCGCCTAGGGGACAATACCCTCATCCATCTTTACATGAGAAATGAAATACTACCTCCAATAAAGAACATAGGATTTAATTTGACTTTTTTTACAAAATTTAATATTTTTAAAAACTAAATGAATCGCGTTAATTTTATATTTTAAAATATTATAAATTAAGAATGCCTAAATAACTTTTATTGATTGTTGATATTATCATGATAAAAATTATGTTATCATAGCAAATATATATTAAACAGAATTTTTGTAATTATTCTATCGACACTTAACACTTTAAGCGATACTTATATTGTTCTGACAGTATCATTTTTACTCTATCAATATCAATTGTCTTATTTTTATACTCTTTACATCTTGAAGACTTGAACGAAACAAAAAGAAAAAGTAAAAGAAAAGAACCCTCAGATTTATTCTAAGAATGATTCTTTGTGGAAAATGTTAGGCTCAAAATGGTAATACGTACACCTTAGGAAAATGATTGATTCGCGCCCTAGAGAACCCCAGATTTATTCTAAGAAAGATTCTTTGTGGAAAATATTAGGCTCCAAATGGTAATACGTACACCTTAGGAAAATGATTGATTCACGCCCTAGTTTATGCATAGTATAACAGAATTCTATCTATTTTATTATAAATTACAACGGGATGTAAATGATGATAAATAGAGCATGAACGTTTATCACTCCACAATACCTTATGATTTGTTGATATGAGGGCAATTATTCCTATATCAAGAGACTTACCAATTTAGTGTATACAGGATGTTAGATCAACTCTTTTCTTAAAAGGTTAATGTTGGGATGTAATACTGAGTAGGCTCACGTGGGTCCAAGTTCCCACAAAAAACTTCCTGGTTTTATGATCCGTGTATTGGCGCATGCTTCCTGCCTGCCATGTTTCCTAGTTCGCTTTATTTGTGAGTCACAATAGAAATGCATTGAGATTATATATATATATATATATATATATATATATATATATATATATATATATAACCTCTCGGCAAGGGGGGAGGGAGGATATACGATATACAAAAGGGGATGAAACACAAATACACTCTGTAATCAAGATATTATTATTACTGCTCCCTCTCCGTGGTTTTCTCCCATTTTGGGTTTTCACGTTAAATCTTGGTGTTCTTGTTATTTATTCTGTATTTATATTGTTGGTGTATGTTGATATTTATATACTGTGTGAGTTAAAATCCACAAGACTACACCATCATCCGTTGGCGCGATTTTGACTCTGCCTTTTAGTGATTTTATCAGGTGGCCAAAATCTGACGTTAACATTCCATTGAATCGGAAGACTGGGGGGCAATGTTGGGATGTAATACTGAGTAGGCTCACGTGGGTCCAAGTTCCCACAAAAAACTTCCTGGTTTTATGATCCGTGTATTAACGCATGCTTCTTGCCTGCCATTTTTCCTAGTTCGCTTTATTTGTGAGTCACAATAGAAATGCATAGAGATTATTATATATATATATATATATAGCCTCTCGGCAAGGGGGGAGGGAGGATATACGATATACAAAGGGGATGAAATACAAATACACTCTCTCCGTGGTTTTCTCCCATTTTGGGTTTCCACGTTAAATCGTGGTGTTCTTGTTATTTATTCTGTATTTATATTGTTGGTGTATGTTGATATTTATATACTATGTGGGTTAAAATCCACAAGACTACACCATCATCCGTTGGTGCGATTTTGGCTCTGCCTTTTGGTGATTTTATCAGGTGGCCAAAATCTGGCGTTAACAGTTAATTTATTAAATTGACTCCATTATATTTATTAACTCATTTATATTTTTGAATTTATTTGATGTAAAATATCTCAACAATCTCTACCTTTCACTTGAATACTCATTATAAGTAAGGTTGTAAACGAATCAAACAGTTTGGGCTCGATTCGAGCTCGACTCGAAAAAATACGAGCGAGACTCGGATTCGTTAATAAATATGATTCAAATCTGAGCATAAAAAATAGTTCGAATAAAAATATGAGTAAAATTTGAGCAAGTTATACTCAACTCGTTTAAGATTCAAACTACTCGAATTCTCGATTGATTCGATAGATACTTGATTGATACAGATTCGATTAGATACTCGATACATTCTCTTATAATATAGACAAAATTAAATCAAATTAGGATAACTAATTATTATTATTTTATTTTATTTTTAATTTTAATTGTGATTTTATATTTGTAAAGTGTAATAGTAAATATATTTCCTCATTTAAAAGTAAAATAACAAATTCAATTTATAATTATATTTATTATAAAGTAAATTGTTATAAGGAGACTCAAATTTGAACTTGAATTTGAAGCTCGCTAGTAGTTTGAATATAATTCGATCCGAGTCGAATCGAATTCAAGTAATAAATATTCGAGTCCAGTCGAATCTGAGTAGAATTTTTCAAATACAATTCGAATTTGAATATGAATTTAATGTTTCGAGTCAAATTCGAATAGCTCTCTGTTCGCTTCGGTTCGATTCATTTACATTCTTAACCACAAGTATCATATTAGAGTAGTCATCATAAAGCACACCGTCTTTGAGTCCTGCTCGACTTTAATATTAATTTACCACGTCAGGCACTAAACGTGGGAGTATAACCTTTGTTTTTTGTGAACTCTTCACCCTGAACAGCTTTCCGGAGCTATCTTAAGCTCGCTCAATTCAACTCAAATCATACTTTACCGCGTAGTGACAAACGCGTGAATGATCCCTTGTGCTCCACCCGACTTAACTTTATTTGCTCCACCACACAAATTGGGTAACACATGCAAATGCTCCACCATTTAGAGTACGAACTTGATACTTGGGCCCATCGAACTATGGACTCTAATACCACTTGTAGTGGAATTGTACAATCCATCATCTAACTCAAATCAATACATCACACCAATGCAGTGTACACATGTGTAGACGACCTCAAGAAACATGTTTCATTACCTCCTTACCTAAAAGATTAACCTATTAGGTTGAGCTTCTACTATATTTATTAACTTATCTACACTCTTGAATTTATTTGATGTGAAATTCATGTGAAATATCCCAACAGTTTAAACATGCGTCGAAAACAATATCTTTTATAATTTTTATTGTATTTTTTAAGTACATGTGTTTGTAGTCCGTAAGAATGTTACGTAATATACTCCCTTTGTTACACATTATAAAATAAATATTAACGTTTTAAAAATCAATTTGAGATATTTTTGAATTTAAAATTGACATAATTCATTTAAATTTTAAAAATAATAAATCTTATAACTAATAGTATTATCGATAATTATATTGACATAAACTAAAATAATTTATGTTAAGTTTGAATTTAAAAATATTTAAAATTAATTTTTAAAATGTAAATAATAGTTTTATAATTTAAAAGGAATGGAGTAGATTTTTTTTTCTTATGGTGAGACGAAGGGGGTTAAAAAAAAACTTCTCACCCCACTAAAATGAATTGTGTAGCATTGTCTAATCATATAGCTAAAAGAAGAAAGAGGAAAAAGAAAATGTTTTGCCCAATCCAATTCCCCCATGCATATACTCCTTTTTATACTCGTAATATATTCTCCATAGCCCATATCTTAACCTATAGCCTTCATTTGTTGGAGGTCCCTATGGCTAACTAATTAACCACATTTTAAACCCTAGCTAGCTACCTTTTGCAATTCTACTATTGCAGCTTTATTTGGGTAATTAATATACCTGGATTCCTCTAGCTTCTAGTGTCAACAACTGTCTAATCATTTCAACCTTTTTTAGGCAATTGCCCATTGGCTATGGACCCCATGGTCTATGAACTCTACGGACCTCCTTCTAATTTATACGTCACAATATTCTTTTTCTTATTCTAAAGGCCCAAGAATAGATAACAATTATACTACTATATAATATACCTTTTTTTAGCGTCAAGTCATGATTTAAGTATCTACTACAATAATGATTATAGTGAGTAACTTTTTTTATATAAAAGAAAACTTTAATTATATATTATCATGTAATTTTTAAATTCAATAATTAATCAAAATTTTGCCTATTTTATGATCATCTTTTAGTAATTAAAACTTTGGCACAATTCTTGAGTCGTCCACTGCACTAACCTAAACCTTATCAGGAGATTACAACTATAAAAAAAAACCCTAATAAAATAATATATGCAAAGTTTTAGTAAAATTGAAATAAACATTTGGTTTAAGTACGGGTTTAAGAAGAATCAATTTTTCTTGTTTTTGGCTCTATGAAGATATTCATATCTGGGGTGATAATTAAACTATATTGACTTGTATAAAAAAGTTATTTAGCTTCTTTTTTTTTCCTCATTTGATCAAGTAAGAATATCTTACGAATCCATTTCGACACTTTTTTACAATGTGATATGTTTGCGTATTACAAATATTTTTTTAAGTGTAAAGTTGAAAGTGAATTTTTTCTCTATAAAAATCGTTATTTTTAAAATGGATAATTTTGAAAGAGAGGGAGTATTTTTTTACTCCCTTGCACCTTGAACTTTATTTGAATTAAATGCACCCTATAATTTTAGTGAAAAAACAAAATACACCCTCCAAACTTTTACATCAAAATAATTTGCACCCTACAGTTTACTAAGGAGAGAGTTTACTGAGGAGAGTGTAAACTGTTTTAAAACTCAAAATTTAGTGTGCATTTAATTCAAAATAAATTTTTTGAAACAACCAAAGGAAATTCAAGGGCTAGAAAGCATAGCTCCAAATCTCCAACCCTAACCCTAAAAAGCAAGGAAATTAAAGGAAGGTTTTGCTCAAGAACAAATTGCTTCTGGTGGTGATGATTTGGGTCTATAAGTATCGTTGAAGGAAGCTAACTTTTAATTAAAACGCATTTACATCTGAAAAATTTTGTTTTTAAAATTTTTGTTTTTTAAAATATTTATCCAACATTATTAAACTTATATATAACAATACACACTTTTAATATTTTTATCAAATAAAATGAAATACTGCTCTACCAATGATAAAATGTTTTTACTTTTCATATTTTTTACCCATTAAAAGTGATTTCGTCTCACCGTATGATCAGTTCACTCACCGTTTTTATGACGATTTTTTAATTGTCAGTTACGTGAATTAATAATCTCATTTATTATTATGTTTTGCATGCAATAATAATTCAACACAAATTTATCGTAATACATAACATGACTAATTATATTAAGGTGTTGGACGTGAAAACAAAACCTAATATAGTCAAATTTCTTTTTACTAATCGGTATCCCCATTATTTAAAGTTGGATAATTTTAGTACAGAATTGATAGACATTGCAAATTTATTTACTAATTTTTTTATTATCAATTACGTAGATAGTTATTATTAATAATTTTTGAAGAAGATATATAATATAACGGATCCTCGTTATTATTATAATTAATCTCATAAATATATGTACTTTATAATTATAATTCAATAATACATATCACAGCTCATTTTAGAATCACGAGTTTTTCTATATGTTCTTTCTTTTAGTTATAATGATTGATTAGAAAATGCAATTTATTATTTCAAAAGTGTTTTTAAATAGAATAACGTTTTTTATTCTTATATCAAACACAATGCTCTTATAATATAGTTATTTACACATGTCATTGTGTAGAAGACTGAAAAATCATTATCATCATAATTGTTGTATCGCACCATCCTTGAAAAAAAAAAATTGTCATCAATAATTAAATTTTTATTCAAAAATTGTAGCTAGGTACTTTATAAAAGTAAATCGAACAAAAAAGTAAAGAGAATATTAATAGAAAAACGTGATACTTTTGATGGAATATCCGCTATAAGTAAATTTACGGTTGTGTTGTTGAAGTATCTTGAAATTGTACTCCTCAATCAAAAAAGAGTTATTGCATTTAATAATGATATAAATTCGTAAAATATTTTGTGCATTTGTTTGTTAATAACAGGTGAACTAGTTAGTATGTAAAATTTATCAAAACAGTACAATTATAAATTTTGTAACATGTGTAGTATATATTGTTGATTAATTCCACGAAATTTATAAATTAATAATATGAAGTATCTCAATATTGAATATATGTAAATTTTGTGGTGGTGAATATGTATAAATAGTATCGAGAAAAAGACTATACTACGTAAGTTTGAAAAAGTGAATAGTTATACTTTTTTTATTCAATGTATACTATTAAAGCTGTGAACATATGTGTTTGATGAAGGTGAAATGTTTTAGACTTTTGAGTTTTCATATCTTATAAGAAAGGAAAAAAGCAGAAAAAGAATTTGATATTGAGAGATGAAGTGAATGAAGTAGAAAACAAATGATCAACTTGTTTGAGTCAATTCGTTTGAGTCGACTCCATTAACTAAATTAACTCAGACAATTGAATACCAATTATCGTGTTTTTAGATATAGAAATTCAGGAATTGATTTTCTTTATTTAAAGCAAATTGTAAAAAAAAAATACGAATAATTCTAACTAATGGTGCACTAACAAATTTGAACAAACTGATGTGGTATCTTATGTGCATTTTCTAATTTGGTAGGACCTTTCTTGTTGGTGAAAATTCCCTTGCATCTAATGACACACATCACTGGCAATTCAAGTAAAAACATTTCTAACTGTTTATCGTAGAAATGAGCAATCTAATTTTTTTATATATTTTTTTTTAAAAAAAATATTATTTACTACTAATAGTAATAATGAAAAGGTTAAAAAATATTTAAAAAAAATTGACAACGTTTCTATTATAGACAACTAAAGATATCTCAAACACTAATATGAAAAACACTTTTTATGAATCACTCTCGATCTATGAGAAAAGGTAGTTTAAGGTAGCCTTAACTAAACTTGGTTAAGGTTAAGGCTACTTAATAAAACAACGTACTTTTGTATAAAATTTTAAACTAAAGATTATTTTTTTAATAAAACTTTAAATAATAAAACTACGTCATTTTGTTAAGTAACTTTAATCAAATTTAATTAAAACAATATTGCCTTACACTACAAGAAAAACCTTCAGCAGCGACCAATACTTTCAGCGACCGCATTTTACGGTCGCTAATTGTAGTAATAGCGTCCGGACTTAAATCTAATCGCTAGTTAATATCAGCGACCGCTTACGGTCGCTGCTTAGTCGCTGATTGAATTTTGCCGCAAAAAAAATTTGCGCAGTTATTGGTGGGGAGGTTTGTTGTAACCACTAACTATCAGCGATTGCTGTGTGGTCGCTCATACATCCACGTCTTTAAAAATCAGCGACCGCAAGCGGTCGCTGATCACTTTTAATCTAATCAAAACCAGGCAGTCAATCGAGCACCAACAGACGAAGGAAAGAAAGAAAAAGAAGAGGAAAGAGAGGGAGCCGCCATCGCCGCCACCGAGTACTAGCAGATGAAGGTAAGAAAGAAAAGGAAGAGGGAAGAAAGGGAGAAGAGGGAGCCCTCGTCGCCACTGTCGCCCAAGTTGTCGTCGACCACCTCATTTGATTAGGTATATATTTTCTTTCTTTTTGATACTAATAATTATACAATGATAGTAATACATAAAATAAACATGTTTTGATGTTATGTAATAATATATAAATCTTCATATGTTTGGGTAAACTGATTTTAGATTTTGGTTTCATACTAAAATTGATTTGGGTAATTTGATTTGGTTTGAATAATCTCATTGCAGTTTGATTTGAATCATTTTGTCAATTTGGGTAATCTGATTTGGTTTGAGATTCTCATTGTAATTATTATAATCTTATTTGGTTTGAGATTCTTATTGCAATTGTTCTTATTTATAAGTGTTTGTGTAATTTGGGTGTCATAGTGATTTGATTCATTTTGTTCAATATTGCATTAGTACCAATTGTTCTTATTTATTGTTTGTGCAAAATGAGTGTGGTAGTGATTTTTTTTTGTAATGACTATCAAATATTGCTTGAGTTTAATTTTGAGATTCATTATATATATGTATAATTTAATCAAATATTGTTGTTGTTGTCGTTGTTAAATAAATTTTAATTATAGTTTGTTTAATCAAATTTTGAGATTCATTATATAAGTTTAATCAAATATTGTTATTGTTGTTGTTGTTGTTGTCGTTGTCGTTGTTGAAATAAAATAAATAAAGTAAATAATACAAAATAAAATAAAATAAATAATATAATGCATTAAGTAGTATTTACTTAGTTTTTTAATACTAAATAAAATAATATAAAATAATACAAAATTAAATGAAATGAAATGAAATAAAATAAATAATAAAAAATTAAATTGAATTAAATAAAAAATAATATAATGAACTAAGTAGTATTTACTTAGTTTTTCAATACTATATAAAATAATAAAAATAAAATAAAATAAAACAAATAAACATGATTTTGAGTAAACTGAGGGGTTGTGCAAGCTGGACTGTGAATGACATGGTTAACAGTCTAATAGACAGAGAGCTCAGCTATATATATAGAGCTAGCTCTTCCACCCCCCAAAGCTATTAGTGCATTGTAATAGAACTAAGGAAGTAACAGTCCAATAGATAACCATTCTGATAAGCATTCGAGATTAGATTTTAGTTGTCTATCCCTTATATTAAGTTGTTCATTCTTTTCATTATAGTTTGAATATGTATGGTTGGGGCTGTGTTGTTGTTTAAATACCCTCAAACAACAACAGCTTACAAGTATGTTTAAATATTAATCATATGCTTACAAGTATGCTATATGCTTACAAGTATGCTATATGCTTACAAGCATGTTGAAATGTTAATCATATACTTATAAGTATGCTCAAGTCATATGTTTACAAGTATGCTTAAATGTTAATCATATGCTTACAAATATGCTCAAGTCATATGCTTACAAGTATTCTCAAGGCATATGTTTACATAAAGATATATCTATATGTATTTATACGCATCATAAATGACATTGGGCTGAATTATAAATCTCTAACAAGGGGAATACAATAATTCTTGTCTACAGTAGGTATCGTGGTATCATGGACCTCTATTCAGACCGTAGTTGAATGAGACGACGAAAGTCAAGATGCCCTTATTTGAAGTGTAAGAATGTAAATTATATGGACAGGGACATGGTAAACTATCATTTACTTGTTTCTAGGTTCATGAAAAATTATGAAGAATGCTGGTGGGCACATGGACAGAGAAGAGATAGTGGCATTGCACAAGTACACGATTCAGGCCGCAGTACCCATCGTATGAATGACATGGTTCATGATATTATAGGGCCAAATTTTGATTAGGGACAAGGAAGAGCGCAACCTATGAATTCTGATGCCAAAACGTTCTTTAAGTTGTTAGACGAGGGTAGTGAGCCGTTGTGGCATGGTTGCACCAAGCATACTACATTGTCTGTAGTGGCGGCATTACTTAACATCAAGGCTGATCACAACATAAACCATGAGTGTTTTGAGTCGCTCTTGAAGGCCATTAAGAGTATGTTGCCTGAAGGTGAAAAATTTCCTGATAACTACTACTACTGTAAGAAAATGGTGAATAAGTTGGGTCTTGGATACCAAAGAATCGATGCATGTCCGAACGATTGCATGTTGTTTTATAAGGAAAATGAACAGAAGACAAGGTGCACTTTTTGCAGTCATGATCGGTTCAGACCTAATAAAGAGGGTGTGACTACAAAAAAATAAACATACCTTTTAAGATTTTAAGGTATTTTCCAATTACACATCGGTTAAAAAGATTTTACATATCTTCAAGAATAGCTGAACATATGACTTGGCATGCGAAATCTCCAGCTAAAGATAGAGAACTAAATCATCCCGCAAATGGGCAGGCTTGGAAAGATTTCAACTCAGCACGTCCTGAGTTTGCATTAGAACCTAGAAATGTGAGGCTTGGATTGTCCATTGATGGTTTTAACCCGTTCAGCTACTCAGTTGTTCCGTACTCCTACTGGTTTGTGATTGTTACTCCGTATAACTTGACTCATTAGATGTGTATGAAACAGTCATACTTGTTTCTTTCACTCGTGATTCCTGGTCCCAAGAGTCCTGAAAACAAACCTAGATGTTTACTTGACACTTCTTATAGGTGAGTTGAAGGTATTGTGGGAGGATGGAATACAGACTTAGGATGTTTCCAGGAAAACAAATTTCAACCTTAGAACATCGGTTATGTGGACTATAAGTGACTTCCCTGGTTATGGTATGTTAGCTAGATGGAGTACACATAGGAAGTTGGCTTGTCCGTATTGTATGGAGTATACAAAGTCTTTCAATCTTTCAAAAGGTCTAAAGCCTTACTGGTTTGACTGTCATCGTCGTTTCTTGCCGGTAGATCACCCGTTTCGAAGAAATAGAGAACACTTTAGGAAAGGAAAAATAGATAATGATATGCATGCACCGCGATTGTCGGGGACAGAGATGCGTGACTGTGTGATGAGATTGTCGGTCATCTCATTCAGTAAGATTGTTGCCTCAAACATAATCAATGGATTTGACGAATCTCATAATTGGGTTCAGAGAAGCATCTTTTGGGAACCGACTTATTGTTCTACAAATTTGATTCGTCATAATCTAAATGTGATGCATATTGAGAAGAATGTGTTCGACAATGTGTTTAACATTGTGATAAGTGTTACGGGCAAGACGAAAGATAATGATAAGGCACAATTGGATATGAAAGATATTTGTAAGCGTCCTGGATTAGAACTTTATAAATCTCCTAATAATAAGATGGTCAAATCGCATGCAAGGTACACATTGTCCAAAAATCAGGTTGAAGATGTGTGCACATAGATAAAGTCTCTAAAACTATCATATGGATATGCGTCAAACATTGCAAGGTGTGTTACAAGTGGGGAATTGCAAGGGATGAAAAGCAATGATTGTTATGTGTTCATAGAAAGACTCGTGTCTATAGCATTTCGGGACTTGCTTGCTAAACCAATATGGGATGCTTTGACTGAACTTAGTGGTTACTTCAGAGACATGTGTTCCAAAATGTTAACTGAAAATAACATGTCTGTACTTGAGAAGAACATCATTGAGATCACGTGTAAGCTTGAAAAAATATTTTCACCTAATTTTTTTGACTCTATGGAGCATTTGCAAATCCATCTACCCTATAAAGCTCGTGTTGGTGGTCTAGTTTAATATAGATGGATGTACCATTTCGAGAGGGTGATGGAAAACCTTAAGAGGAAGGTGAAAAATATAGCTTACGTCGAGGGTTCAATATGTGAGGCATACAGTTTCAATGAGATATCTACGTTTGTCTCAGACTATTTTCCCGACGAAGTCTTGACAAAAGCCAATCGAGTCCCAAGACATGATGATGGGGACAATGTTGAACTAAATAGTCGGCTTTCTGTATTTGGTCTACCGAGTCGCGCTTATGAAAAAGGGAAGCCCATATTCCTCTCTGAGCAAGAATTACATGCTGCACATACTTACATTTTTCTCAATTGCGAGGAGATTGATGAATTTGTGAGGTATACATGTAAAATTCATATTTATTAGACCTATATCTTAACCTGCAATCTCATACATTCCAATATGTTAATGTTTATAAAATTGTATAGATCATACGATGACGAGTTAAAAACAAATCAGCCCGACTTCACTAATAAAGATATTCAACTCAGTCGTGATTAAAAATTTGCACTTTGACTAAAAGACAAAGTAAGTTAAGTTAATTAAGCACGACATATATAGTATTAATTTATCAATTCATTTAATTTAATAGAATTTTTTTATACTCTTAATGAGGGAATCATTCCTCCAAATATACAAGTCCTAGCTATGGGCCTAGACAGGGACCAAGTTAGCCGCAATGGTTACAAAATAAATAGTTGTGAATTTCATACAAAGACATATGCTCGCGGTAAAAGAACAACTAACACTAGAGTGTGTGTTCAAAGAGATTGTTACAATGAGCTTGATCGTGCCTTTTATGGGAAGTTGGAGGAAATCATCGAGTTGTCGTATAAGGATACTAATGGGGGTCATAATAACTTGTTCAAGTGTCGTTGGTTTGATTCAGGAAAAGGGATACGTGTCGATCGACATGGAATCGTCGATATTGACCTTCATAGGTCCGCGTACGTCAACGCACTATTTGTGTTGCCAACTCAAACAGTACAAGTATACTACACTCCTAGCCCTATTAGGAAAAGGGAAAGACCGCCTCTAGATTGACAAGTTGTAATTCATACTCCCGCGCGCAGTCGTGTCCAATTAGTTGACGGAGAGTTCTACCGAGAGGAGATACTTTATAGACCTTCTATAATAAATGTGGAGGATAACAATGAAGTAATACAGTTAGAGAGTGGAGATGAACCTAGTGAATTGGATCCCGAGTCAGTACATGTGTCAGATGACATTGATACTAACGAGGAAGAGTTATTGACTGACCCTAACACTAACACTAACACTGAATCTGAAGAAGATGATGGTTATGAATCTTCAATACATGTACAAAATGATTCTGACTCAGACAACGATTTTCATTAAAATGTATATTTAGTTTTACTTGTATTACATACATTTACATCTTATATCCTTCTTATTTGGTGATTATAATAACTATAAAATAAAATTACCGGTCAATTATCAGTCAATTATTTAATATCAAATTACCTGTCATTATTGTCATTTTATTTGTATATTTAATGCAATATAACTCATAATAATATCCTGAAATTTTTATTTACAGATATTTTCTGAAGCAACGCAGAGAAAGCGCGGCTTGGGTCTAGGACCTAATCATGTCCCGAAGGCACCAACTTATCCGGATGAGCGGATTCTGATACAGATTAGACCTTCTCCGGACAGCACGTACGTTATTTACCTATTATCTATAAGCATTTTATATTACCATTGTTGTAGATATATACTAATGTAAATTGCTTTAAATATTAAAATAAAATTACGTATTTTTAATGTAAATTGTTGTATATTTTAGTGATTTTTCAGATAGCAAGATTGTCAAGTGCATTTCACACCTTTATTTGCAGAACTGGCATACGCCAGTGATTACGTGGGCGAGCATACTTCTCGCCCATAAGGATGCAGTTTGGGCTGAATTTCAGGTATATTTTTTTAATTCTGACATATAATATAATTAATGAACTAATATTGTTTATATAGTAGTGTTGGATTATGTTAATATCATCGTTTTAATATTATTATTGTTATTTTATTTACAAAAGAGGTATAGATGGGACAACGCGCAGGCATCAGTTATTCAGACACTGTTCTGACAGAAATGCGTCGTCAGAACCAAAGATAATTTGAACAAAAAAAATAAAAAGCCCTGTATAATACAGAGATGGACCATCTAGGACAAGGTGAGCAGTACATGCATGAGCATAGCCCCTGGTAGTGCGCACAACCTATATGGACTGAGATGTGTGACCAGTGGAGAGCTGAAAGCTGGGTTAAGAGACGTAAGACTGCCGCCTCGAACAGAGCCTCAGGTGCACCTGAAGGCGACAAGACAAAAAGCACCTACAGGGGCGATAGTATCTCACAGTTGCAGCATATTGCTGTCAGGGTACGTATGAATAGCAAACTTGTTGGCTTAATTATTTTTTTATGTTTATAGTCATGGTTTTCAGAATATCACATGTTTACATATTAATATGATAGCATGTTTTGTAGGAGGCTCAATCTCAAGGTCAGCCTATCAATTGGTTGGATGTATATTTGGCCACCCGCGATGGTCTGCCTGAGGCTGTCCAGATAACGGTAATAATTTTTTATAACTTTGATATGTTAATAAATTTCTACGTCATTCTTTAGCATTTTATATGTCGACGCCGGGTTTTCTCGTTCTCTGGGTCTCTTCCAAATTTTAGCCTTTTGATTTAATGATTTTTTGGAAAAGGTCGGCATTGATGTCGACGGGGTTTTGAAAGATCGTTTTTATGATGAGCCAATTAACCAGAGTCGCCAGTTGGTATGTTTGAAATGGATGTACCAACTCATCCGAATTTTCGTGTTTTATAAATCGCTGGCTCATATGTGACTCCGAATTAATTGGTCTGCGAATCGAGATTTATAGAGTTCGGGGGCTTGCTTAAGTGAGGGGAAGGTGTTAGGCACCCCTCGACTTCCGTGAAACACGGTTACCGCAATCTTGATGCTTTTCTATCCTTTGATTCATGAAATGTGTGTGTGCGCGCGCGTGTGTGTGTGTGTGCCTATGTTGTGGTGAGTTTGTATGAAAGAATCATTTGGATTTTTAGGGAAAGTCGTGCTTTAATTTGAGAACGCTTCGAAATATCTTTTCGGTATACACGAACAAGCTTTATTTTTTACGAGAAAGGTTTGATTTTAATTGTCCAAAACTATGGGGATTTTCATTAAAGTGTCGTTTTAACAAAACAAGAGTTTTAAACCTTCGTCAAAATAGGAATCGAGATCTATACGTTGCTTTCATAAAATGATGGGGCAATTTCTAGGATCTCTTTCACCCTATGCACAAAGATTTTAATAAAACGTCAATTATTTATAAAATCATTTCGTGTGGTTGTTTTGGGAAAACGATTTTTTCTTTAGCTTTCTCGTTAGATAGGAATCGACATTCATTAATGTTTCTCAAATTTTAACCTCGTGATTCTAATATCCTACTTTGATTGATTTTATGAAAATCTTATCATTTAGCTTTGAAATCAATTTCGTGTCATAATTCAAATTCGAGCATAAACACGCGTCGGGCTATTCATGGGCATGTAAGCCATCAAAATATCCCCGAACGCCAACAATCACAAATTTCACTATTTCGGGGCCTTAAACACGATTCTCGTCTTAGCGTCGTTTTAAGGCCCAACGATTACATATTTTACAATGAAAACTACGTCATTTCTACTTCTTACATCAAGATATGTCCATCATCGGATTTTGGACCACGGGGTCGCTCTCCTAGGCTCACAACCATAATTTCTCACAAGCATCAAGTAGATACAACAACATAACTAACAACGGATTGCTTAACGCACCACAATGATTCACAATTAACAATCTAAATAGATCAATTCCACCTAATGTATTTATCGTCATAAACGAGCAAAACCTCACCCAATGGATATCATAGGATTATTAGGAAGAATTTTGTTCCGATGGAACCCACTCAAATAATTCCTAATCCCATTGTTTTCATAATAATTTACATGAAAATCTACATTTAATTCAATCAAATGATATGATAGGAATTGATATAATAAAAAGAGATTTCACCTTGCAATTGTTATCCAAATGGATGTGAACTTGTGTATTGAATAGAAGAAGACATATGTGTGATACAATCAAATCACAAAATATTATTCCTCTCTTTTTTCTCACTTTCTCTCCTATTTTTTGTTGCAAATCTAGCTATTTTCCTCTCAATTTTCGTACTTTGTTGCTGCTGGAATCTCAACCTTCTTCTCCAAAAATGCTGACCCTCCTGTATGCTGCCGAAGCTGGCTTAAATAGGCTGGCCAAAGCCAGCCGCAGATCTATCTGCGGCTGGCCGCAGATAGATCTGCGGCTGGCCAGCTGGCACGCCTCCCATCGCACTCAGCTGGGTAGTGCTGATTTCCCGGTTTTCGTGCTGGCGCACCCACTTTGGCCGCAGATCTATCCGCGGCTGGCGGGCTTGACTTTCTCGATTTCCGTGCCACGCTTCGATTTTCGTACCGCAACGTCGGTTTTCGCTGATAGGCTCGTGCTTTACAGTCCGAGAATCATTGAGAAGCGCGCCACACCTTCCGGGAATGCCAAATTCGGATAGCCCTGCTATCATGTCGATTTCGGCTGCAAATTATCATTGGTGGCGTCGAGGTGTCCGTACTTTTCCTATCTTTTGCTCTCGCAGGCCGATCCATTTGACGAATTTGCCCTCCTGTCAAGGTTAGTATACGAAGTGCAAAATTTGGGTGTCTACAGCTGCCCCTCTTTATCATGTTTATGAAATGTTAAATGAAATGAACAGGATAAAGAATAGACACTCGATGCATGAATGACAGTGCATAAGAATTGACAATACATACATGAATGACAGTGCATAAGAATTGACAATACATACATGATGCAACACAAGATGTAATGCATGCAAAAAACATCCGCAAGAGTGTCGATGTTTTAACCCCTTGACCGTGTTTGTTAGTCGTTGGGTTCACTCTCTCAATCTATCGTCTCGTTCGGGGTCGGGTATTGTCGCTGGTCACCCATCTCGTAACCCCCGGTTATCGTCACCGGTTGGTTATCTTGTCGGAGCCGGTTTTCGTCGCCGGACATCCATCTCATGATCGCCGGTTATCGTCGCCGGTCGATCGTCTCGTCGCCGGTCGCTCGTCTCGCGATCACCTTATCCCATCGCATTGTCATCAAAGGACGTTATCCTCCTGACTAGTTTGAGAGGCATCCTTGGAGTTCGTCCTTGCACATCGTTCTTGGCCGCCATCGCTTTTGACTCTGATAGGCTAGGACCTTGACACCTAACCTGCTCGATTTTTTTTTCATTTCATGGATCACAGACAGAATTATCATCTATTCATGCATGTGACCCAACATGTAAATTGAGAAAAAATGACTCCTGTACAGTCTTTTGATACTGTTCTACAGATGTCATCACTTGTAGTGGTTCGCTTGGATGCCTTCCCAGGTTGCTCACCACCTTGTGGTGGTTTGTTTGGATCTCAGCCCTTCCAAGGGTGCTCACCATCTTGTCGTGGTTTGCTTGGATGCCTTCTCAGGTTGCTCACCACCTTGTGGTGGTTTGTTTGGATCTCAGCCCTTCCAAGGTGCTCACCATCTTGTCGTGGTTTGCTTGGATGTCTTCCCAGGTTGCTTACCAACTTGTCGTGGTTTGCTTGGATATCAGCCCTTCCCAGGGTGCTCACCATCTTGTCGTGGTTTGCTTGGATGCCTTCCCAGGTTGCTTACCAACTTGTCGTGGTTTGCTTGGATATCAGCCCTTCCCAGGGTGTTCACCATCTTGTCGTGGTTTGCTTGGATGCCTTCCCAGGTTGCTCACCAACTTGTCGTGGTTTGCTTGGATATCAGCCCTTTCCCACCGTGCTCACCATCTTGTCGTGGTTTGCTTGGATGCCTTCCCAGGTTGCTCACCAACTTGTCGTGGTTTGCTTGGATATCAGCCCTTCCCAGGGTGCTCACCATCTTGTCGTGGTTTGCTTGGATGCCTTCCCAGGTTGCTCACCAACTTGTCGTGGTTTGCTTGGATATCAGCCCTTCCCAGGGTGCTCACCATCTTGTCGTGGTTTGCTTGGATATCAGCCCTTCCCAGGGTGCTCACCATCTTGTCGTGGTTTGCTTGGATGCCTTCCCAGGTTGCTCACCAACTTGTCGTGGTTTGCTTGGATATCAGCCCTTCCCAGGGTGCTCACCATCTTGTCGTGGTTTGCTTGGATGCCTTCCCAGGTTGCTTACCAACTTGTCGTGGTTTGCTTGGATATCAGCCCTTCCCAGGGTGCTCACCATCTTGTCGTGGTTTGCTTGGATGCCTTCCCAGGTTGCTCACCAACTTGTCGTGGTTTGCTTGGATATCAGCCCTTCCCAGGGTCATTTGGCAGGCTTTTCCGCTGCTTTGTTCAGTTCATAGTCGGGCGAAGTGGGATTTGCCCCATTCGGACATCTGCTTATGTGCAATGGTTGCACCGAGACTTTGCCATGGTTGGTTTGAGTCAGTTTGGAGTATTTGATGACTCTTGAGTGATTTTCACTGATGACACCGCCCCAGAGGTATTTATTCCCCCCCCCCAGTCTACGGATATGTCCTCCAGATATGATTCCATCTCAGCTGATTTTGCCCCTAGTCAGGTCGCTGAGGATGGCCGGATCCGACTGGCCTTGATTACTACCGTTAGCCGAGCCATTTCTTTATTGGATCGTATCGACATGATGGGGCAGTAGATTGCAGGGGACGCCGATGCTTCAGACCTATCCACCACTTTATCCATCCTGCTTAAGTTAGTTTCAGATCTGTAGATCATTTTATCTCCTGCATAGATTATGTCAGTTTCATCTGTTATCGAAAAGGAAATCTTGTAACGAAATGACTTATATATATAGACATGCATTTATATTCAGTCATTTTCCCCTTTTTTCGTATCGTTGCCTTTCATCGGATCCTCATTTTATCCAGTCAACCACGATTTTGATATCTTGCCCTCTTTTTTCCTCTCAAGTCTTGATGGAGATTGACAGATACTACCGCACACCTGTTGATTTCATCGGACTGAGTCTTAGATTTTTTTTTTTTGACTAAGTGTTTGGTTGGGTCCGGGTTATGTCACTTGAGATGAAGCTGATCAGGTGGCTGACTTCGGGAAGGTTTTGAGGGTATAGGAAGGCTTTTCTGGTTGTTGGGAATTGGTTTTGGCAGAAGAAAGTATTATTTTGTAAGGAATGGGACCGTGCCACGATGGCTGCCTACGTACCCCCACAAGTCGGGAGATCAGGTCCTACGTAGTTCGTTCTTTCAAAGAACGACGAGAAAATGATGATGATGATGATGTGTTCTTTCAAAGGCTTTTCTGGTTGTTGGGAATTGGTTTTTTTTTTTTTTTTTTTTTTTTTTTTTTTTTTTTTTTTTTTTTTTTTTTTAAATGGAACCGCTTCACCGAGTCGGAATTGAGGGGTTATGGAAAACACCTCTCCATCCCTCTCTTGCAATATGAGGGCTCCTCCGGATATCACCTTCTTAATCACGAAAGGCCCCTCTCATTCGGAGCGGGCAAGCTTCCCTTTGGCTTCGCTTTTTCTTTTTTTTTTTTTTTTTTTTTTTTGTTTCTTTTTTTTTTTTTTTTTTTTTAGAGAAGGCATGCCTTTCTTTAGCACTAGGTCATTTTCTTTGAACTTCTGAGGTCTTATCTTTTGTCGTAAGATCGAGAGATTCTTTGCTGATTACAAACTGGCCGCGTGAAATAGCAGCCACCCTTTTCTCATCAATTAGGGCCAATTGGTCGTATCGACCTTGCATTCAACCCTCCTCGTTTATCTGAGCATCTCAACCTCAAATGGCAGAACTACCTCTATTCCGTATACCAGAGTGTAAGAGGTTGCCCCTGTAGAAATACGCACCGATTTTCGGTACGCCAGCAGGGTGAAAGGTAGCAGATCCGGCGATCCCCGATGTTTAGCAGACATTCTCGCCATGATCTTCTTGATATTTTTATTCGCAGCCTCCACTGCCCCATTCATCTTAGGATGGCAAATGATAGCATTGAGGTGTTTGATCTTGAACTGGTCATATAATTCCTTCATAAGGGTACTGCTCAAATTTTTTGCATTGTCGGAGACTAAGGCCTCAGGTTGCCCATATCGGCAAATGATATCTCCATACTGGCTTTAACAGCTCTGTTATCTGGCTAGGGGTCAGATCTGTTCCTATTTTGAGCTCTCTGGGTTTGTCAGGGGTTCCAATTTTTTATGGTGATGGTTTGGTTTGAGTTGGGTTTGGGGTTTGTCTTCGACCCATCCTTTGATCTCGTCAGGCGTGCCGTCATTATCTGTCTCATCTTGCTCAATGCCCATTAAATCGAAATCCAGCTCAATATCAAAATCGTAGTCAACTTTCGAATTTGAAGAATCGTTTGTTAGGCAAGAGACACTCAAATTGGTACACCTGGCATGAAACAAAAATTTTTGTCATATATAAGGCATTTTCTCGCAATGATCATCTTTAAGATAACATGACAAAATAACATAATCATGCACAATTTTAAAATAAGGAACAACAACTGGCATCTACTCATGGTCCTCCTTCATAACCTCTGGCTGCTCTACCACGATCTTCCCGCTATCGATCATATTCTGAATTTTGTGCTTCAGAGCCCAGCATTCCTGAGTATCATGACCAGGAGAACCCGAATGGTACGCACACTTCTTACGCGGATCAAATTCTCCTCCTTTCGGATCAATTGGGGGTGCCAAATCGCCTATCTTTCTCTGTGCTATCAATACCGCCAAAATCTGTTCAAGAGGCTCCCCAAGCGGGGTGAATACCCGATCTCTTGCTGTCTCAAATCTTCTTCGTTCGCCCGACCTTTGATAATTGAGATTATGTTGTCGCGGTGGGGTGGCACAATTCTCTGTATTTGCACTGGAGGATTGTTCTCTGCCTTTTCTAGATGATCTCTGCAGGATGAGGGAAACATCTTCCTCCTTTTTCTGTTGAATTCTACGGGAAGTGCTGCCATAGTTTCCACACTGGATTTGCTCCGCAACCACTTTCCAGAGCTGTGAGGTCCCGGATCTTACCAGATTTTAACCCCATGTCCACCATTTCTCCGTGTTTTATCATCTCGGGCAAAAGGTCTCCCAATCCCCGATATCACCCGCTCATAATAGGGCGCCTCCTGAATGTCCACAAAGGTCATTACCATTTCCGCCTCGCTCATCGGGGGATTCACCTGTGCAGCCATTACCCCTCCATCGTTGTGCATAGTCCCTGAAAGATTCTTTTGGTTGCTTCTTGATTTTTGTCATTTGATATCTATCAGGGGCCATCTGGGCCTGAAAGCTGTATTGAGTTAAGAAGGTATGGGCCAACTCCTCCCAGTTGTGGATTCGGGCATTGTCAAGGCGGGCATACCAGATCCTTGCCTCCCCTGTTAAGCTTTTCTGGAATAGCTGCATCCTCAGCCCCTCGTCCCTCGGCATAAGACCCGAGTTCTCCAATGTATATTTTCAAGTGCGTGTAGGGGTCTCCCTTTCCATTTGTATTTTTCGAACTCGGGGACCTTGAACTTCTCTGGATATCTGGTTCCGGGGAAGACACACAGATCTGAGAGTAATTAACCCTACCCAGGGAGCCTATGCCTCTTAGAGATTGGATGGTCTCCTCCATGTGTTTCATTTTTTTCCGAAGGTCGTCGTCCGTGTCCCCTTCCTCTGGGATAGCAATCACGGTCCTGTTAGATATGGGAACGGCCTTTGGGATGACTGGCTCGTCCTTGAGTCGGGGTTGGTCATCTTTAAGCAGGTTTGTACCACTTTTAGGAGGATTCTGATCATCCCCTGGTGGTGGAATATAATATGCGATCCTTGGTTTACCGGATCCTGTCTGATTAAGAACTGTTCTTTTAGCATCGTGGCCATTTCCATCATCTGTCTTTTAAAATCATCAAACTCTTCCCGAGATATGGAACTATGATTAGGAATATCAGCCATTTCAAAGGTAGAGACCTGGGCTTTCTTAGACTGCGAACGGGTTTGAGGAGCAATCCTGCAGGCAAACGGTTCGAAGTTTAGTCCTGGGGAAATGAAAACATGGATGCATGCTAAAGCTATAACTTTTTTGTGTTTTGGGGTTTTTTTAATCTTTCCCTGCAAAAGAGAAAGTTAGTAGTCCTTTAGTGCCATAACCAATGCTAAACATGCTTTATTATGCTCCCAACTATTCCCTGCAATTCACAGCGGTTAGTAATCTCTTTTGACATAGAAAAGGGATGTATGAATATTGAATGAGATCATGACATTTAGACATATAAACGTAAAAAGGCATGAAGAGACTTTTCCTGCGTTGGGTTAATCTGAGGCTGACCTACCCTAGGGTTACTCTCGCGGGCTTTTCGGCATGAAGGTTCCCAAATCTTCGCAATCTACTCGTTTGAGCCCTTTCGATTGGAGCGGATTTGAGTGGTGCGTTTCCTGAGCCATCTCCGGGGAGCAGCCCCATCGAGTCCCGTAATAAGCAAACCGACGGGTTCGCCTCAGGAGGAGGTACTTCTCTCAACATACATTCACATTCATCGTCCTCACCGTATGCAAATGATTACTTTGAAGTAAAGCAAACCCATTCAATCATTCATTTATTGGACAAAACACGCATTCACACAACAAAAGCACAAAAGATCAAAATATCGCATGCACACACATATTCATGAACTTTTAAAGGACAGGATAGCATCAAAATTTGAACGCGGCTTAAGCCCTCTAATAGCTCCCCAGCAGAGTCGCCAGTGGTCGACGCCGGGTTTTCTCGTTCTCTGGGTCTCTTCCAAATTTTAGCCTTTTGATTAATGATTTTTTGGAAAAGGTCGGCATTGATGTCGACGGGGTTTTGAAAGATCGTTTTTATGATGAGCCAATTAACCCAGAGTCGCCAGTTGGTATGTTTGAAATGGGATGTACCAACTCATCCGAATTTTCGTGTTTTATAAATCGCTGGCTCATATGTGACTCCGAATTAATTGGTCTGCGAATCGAGATTTATAGAGTTCGGGGGCTTGCTTAAGTGAGGGGAAGGTGTTAGGCACCCCTCGACTTCCGTGAAACACGGTTACCGCAATCTTGATGCTTTTCTATCCTTTGATTCATGAAATGTGTGTGTGTGCGCGCGCGTGTGTGTGTGTGTGCCTATGTTGTGGTGAGTTTGTATGAAAGAATCATTTGGATTTTTAGGGAAAGTCGTGCTTTAATTTGAGAACGCTTCGAAATATCTTTTCGGTATACACGAACAAGCTTTATTTTTTACGAGAAAGGTTTGATTTTAATTGTCCAAAACTATGGGATTTTCATTAAGTGTCGTTTTAACAAAACAAGAGTTTTAAACCTTCGTCAAAATAGGAATCGAGATCTATACGTTGCTTTCATAAAATGATGGGCAATTTCTAGGATCTCTTTCACCCTATGCACAAAGATTTAATAAAACGTCAATTATTTATAAAATCATTTCGTGTGTTGTTTTGGAAAACGATTTTTCTTTAGCTTTCTCGTTAGATAGGAATCGACATTCATTAATGTTTCTCAAATTTTAACCTCGTGATTCTAATATCCTACTTTGATTGATTTTATGAAAATCTTATCATTTAGCTTTGAAATCAATTTCGTGTCATAATTCAAATCGAGCATAAACACGCGTCGGGCTATTCATGGGCATGTAAGCCATCAAAATATCCCCGAACGCCAACAATCACAAATTTCACTATTTCGGGGCCTTAAACACGATTCTCGTCTTAGCGTCGTTTTAAGGCCCAACGATTACATATTTACAATGAAAACTACGTCATTTCTACTTCTTACATCAAGATATGTCCATCAACGGATTTTGAACACGGGGTCGCTTCTCCTAGGCTCACAACCATAATTTCTCACAAGCATCAAGTAGATACAACAACATAACTAAACAACGGGATTGCTTAACGCACCACAATGATTTCACAATTAACAATCTAAATAGATCAATTCCACCTAATGTATTTATCGTCATAAACGAGCAAAACCTCACCCAATGGATATCATCGGATTATTAGGAAGAATTTTGTTCGATGGAACCCTCTCTAATAATTCCTAATCCATTGTTTCATAATAATTTACATGAAATCTACATTTAATTCAATCAAATGATATGATAGGAATTGATATAATAAAAGAGATTTCACCTTGCAATTGTTATCCAAATGGATGTGAACTTGTGTATTGAATAGAAGAAGAAATATGTGTGATACAATCAAATCACAAAATATTATTCCTCTCTTTTTTCTCACTTTCTCTCCTATTTTTTGTTGCAAATCTAGCTATTTTCCTCTCAATTTTCGTACTTTGTTGCTGCTGGAATCTCCTTCTTCTCCAAAAATGCTGACCCTCCTGTATGCTTGCCGAAGCTGGCTTAAATAGGCTGGCCAAAGCCAGCCGCAGATCTATCTGCGGCTGGCCGCAGATAGATCTGCGGCTGGCCAGCTGGCACGCCTCCCATCGCACTCAGCTGGTAGTGCTGATTTCCCGGTTTTCGTGCTGGCGCACCCACTTGGCCGCAGATCTATCCGCGGCTGGCGGGCTTGACTTTCTCGATTTCCGTGCCACGCTTCGATTTTCGTACCGCAACGTCGGTTTTCGCTGATAGGCTCGTGCTTTACAGTCCGAGAATCATTGAGAAGCGCGCCACACCTTCCGGGAATGCCAAATTCGGATAGCCCTGCTATCATGTCGATTTCGGCTGCAAATTATCATGGTGGCGTCGAGTGTCCGTACTTTTCCTATCTTTTGCTCTCGCAGGCCGATCCATTTGACGAATTTGCCCTCCTGTCAAGGTTAGTATACGAAGTGCAAAATTTGGGTGTCTACATTATATTTATTTTTAACTATTTAATTGTTAACCTGCTAACAGGACACTTATAAGAGTTTAATGAACGACCGCTATCTTGAAGGCACCCCGCATCCGCCGATTGATCAAAAATTGTGAGAGAAGGCATCGGTTGTGAAGAAGAACTATGTCAAAGGCCAAGGACAACGACGGCGCCCGACCTTTAGTGGCACAGGCAGCTCTGCTACTCAGTCTGCATAGGCAGCGCTGCTACCCAGTCTACACAGTCATCGGGTCATCCAGCCTATCATACTCCTGCTGACTGTGTGAGAGCGATCTGTCGAGATCATGATCTTCTTCGCGTACTGGACGGGCATCTGCAGTCTCCGAGTCCTGATGAGCTAGCAGATACAGTGGCAGCAGCACGACACGAAGATGGCGACGAGGTAATCTTAGTACTTATTACAGTCAAAATAATCATTTAAGTATATAGATACATATATATTGTTGTGTCTTACTTATGTTTAAATAATTTCTATTGTTTAACTTTCCCTCGTTTTGCTTTGTATAAGTCATATCAGTATCAACATATATATTCTATGTGTAACATGTTTTATTCGTTTGTTAATTATATGGCCGTACTAATTTGGACGATGATACATGAAGAGCTAGGCTTGTTTTCTAGATATTTAAAACCATGTACTTTTATATTCATTCTTTAGACAACTGTATGTTAGTTGAAGATGACATTTGTATATATTTCTTTAGTTCATATTGGTTTCTTAATGTTTATATAGTTTATATTGTGTTGGTTTATGTGTTTGCATGTGGATGAATGTTTATATATATATATATATATACTGTTGTATATGTGTTCGGATATAAAGTATGGATGGATGTTTATATGGATGTTTATATTTACTGTTGTCTGTTGGGATATAAAGCAAGTACAAAACAGGTACAATTTTTTTGAAAAATCCACAAAACAGGCATAATTTTTTTTTAAATACGAATCAACGATCGAATGCGGTCGTTAATAACTATCAGCGACCGCTGATGGCATTAGGATATTAGCAATCGTCCGCGATCGCTAATGGTAGTCGCTACCTCGTGTCCACATGGCCCACATCACCCCTGAACCCTGACATGCAGTGACTCAGCTTAGCGACGGAAGTGGTCGCTGATCCTTCGGTCACTAAAAGTAGTCGCGATGTCCAACCAACGATCAGATTATATGCGACTAATATCAACGATCGCAGTCGGTCGCAGATGGGTATCAGTGACCAATAACGGTCGTTGATATACGGTCGCAAATGGACTTTTTGTTGTAGTGATAATATTTTTCTTATATATAAATATTTATATATGTATATCATATATATACATATATTTATGCATGTTCATTAGTACACTTAGGACTGCTCATATTTTATTAGTAACTCTACAGTTGGTGTGTGGTTAGTTACCTGAGAAGCTTTTGTAGACTTTTCTAATGGTAGTAATAAAGAGTGTTTGAGATCAACAATATGATTATTCTTTTAGTGTATCTTTGGTTTGCAGTTTTTAATGTATTATCTAGTTAAATTTTGTAAACATATTTTTTAAATGCAAATTATTTATATCACAAACATAATAAAATCATCACACTAAAAATAATACTCCTTCCGTTTTAAATTATAAAATTATTATTAATTTTTTAAAAGTCAATTTAAAACATTTTTAAATTCAAAATTCATTACAATTATGAATATCATAAAGATCTAAAAAATACTGCAAATTATAAGATTTATTATTTTTAAAACTTAAATTAATTATATCAATTTTAAAAATCTCAAATTAAAATTTAAAATTTTAATATTAATTTTATAATTTAAAAAAAATAATATAATACCTAAAAATATTTAAACGCACTTCAAACATTCTTGTGTAAATTAACACTCCAGACGCACTAAACCAATAAATATAAATTGTAATCAATCTCTATACGAGTAATTATTCTCCACAATGGCGACATACAAGGGCAATTTGGTAAATATGAATGAATTGTCAATCAGTGCAAAAGATGAGTGATTGGTGAAGGAAACAAAATCATATTATTCCCTCACATATTTTAACCCATTTCCTGTCTCCATCTATCATCTCCATCTTACTGTCAACCACTTTTATTTTCCACAAAAGCCCTAACCAAGTCCCTTGACACTTACCAAATACCATTACTCTTTCTCTCTCCTCCTCCTCTCTGTTATTCTCTCTCAAGATGGAAATAGTTACTTCCCCTTTTATAGGAAAATTTGTGCCAATCCCTTGAAACATTCAGAAACCAAAGCCAAACAAAGAAAAAAGGCAACCAACAGCCAATAAACAACCATCCTCATAATCATAGTATGGTATATAACCCTTTCAAGGTTTTATAGGATTGATCAAATAAAGTTGCAAAAGATTTCAAAAGGCAACATAAAGAAATTCTTCACTCCTCCTTTCTTTATTTCCCATCTTCACAATTCTTTTTCTCCCTCATTTTCTCATGAAAAAAAATGAAACCCTAGTACCAAGATTCATCATCCATGATTTTTTCAATCCCAAATCTTTCTTAACTCTTTAAAGGGTCACCATTTCTTAATTTGATCAAAAAATCAAAGATCAAGAAAATTAATTATCCCCTCCAAATGGACTCCACTCAAGAAGTTATAAGCTCTTCAAATATGGATGCCACAAGCATGATAATCACTACACCTACTAGTAGCACAACAAACTCCATAACCTCAGCTTCATCTTCATCTTCATCACCAACAACCCTAAGCCGATACGAAAACCAAAAGCGCCGTGACTGGAACACCTTCGGCCAATACCTCCGCAACCACCGGCCACCGCTCTCTCTCTCCCGGTGCAGCGGCGCCCATGTTCTTGAATTCCTCCGGTACCTAGACCAATTCGGAAAAACCAAGGTCCACACTCAACTCTGCCCCTTTTTCGGGCACCCAAACCCGCCTGCCCCCTGCCCTTGTCCGCTTAGGCAAGCTTGGGGCAGCCTTGACGCCCTCATAGGCCGCCTTCGGGCAGCCTACGAGGAAAATGGCGGTAAACCGGAACAAAACCCATTTGGAGCTCGAGCTGTAAGGCTTTATTTACGCGAAGTTCGAGATTTGCAGTCGAAAGCTAGGGGAATTAGCTACGAAAAGAAGAAGCGAAAGCGACCGCTGCAACAGCTACAACAGCCAACATTGCCACCTCCTACAAGTTAGCTGTATTGGAATATGATGATCAATTTGCATGATGAGATTTATTACCAAATTAATCTCATTATATTATATTATCAATATATATATATTATTAGTACTTTACTATTTTTACTAGTCTATGATCTTAAGTACTGTGTTCTGAACTATTTATCTATTTCTCTCTCCCTCTGGATATGGAGACTGATCTGATTATTATGTTGCTTCTGCAGAAGGTATGCTAAGTTTTGTGGATATTATTGAAGGGTACTATATAATTTTATTTCTATTTCTATTTGAATGCAAATAGTAGCTGCAGTTATGAAATTTATGAGACTATATATTCTGGATATATTGTCACAGAGATATGATGCAGGAAGGCAGTGGTAGTGTTAATAAGTTAAGTGCTAGTCCATCTATCAGTTGCAGTTAAGATCTATGTGTGAAGTATTCTTTGGGATAGATATCTAATTAAGAGTTATTAAAGTTGTGATTACTATGATCGTTGATTTGATTACGAGAAACACGCTACATATAATAGAATGTACAAGTTATTTAGTTTTTGTATTACATATATAATAGGATGCTAGTTTTCGTATTACATAAGGTAGGATATACAAGTCATCTAATTTCTGTATCACAGGATGCTAGTTTTCATATTACATACGGTAGGATGTACAAGTTATCTAGTTTCTGTATTACCTAATAAGCAACGATAGTATTAATACGCATAACTCAGGGCGATAATAGTTCTCGGTAAATCTTTAAACATCCACATTGTTTATTATTCATATATGTACGTACGAGGCATTATTTGACAAGTGAAAAGTGGACTAATAGCTAGATTTGCATATCATGTTCTATATGTGTTTTCATATAATATTTTAGGGTATTTGGCAAATCAAATGAAAAGGGATATATGTGGTAGCTTTTTGAAAATCTCATGTCACCTTGTATAGCACTATATATGTATAGTCCACTAGTTCATTTTTGGTATTGCAGTAAAATGATGACAAGGTCCTATAGTTTTCCGCTATTGCTTACAACTTTACCTTAATTTTGCTTATTTTGCATTTCTACAAAGGTAGCATGCCGCGTATTAAATTTCTTTCTACATATGAACTATTCTATTTCTCCGCATTTTTAGGTTTACAAATAGGAGCTATACTTATACTGAGCTTTTATAAGTTCTGCAGGAATGGGAGAATAAGAGAGAGAAAGAGGAGTGAAAGCTCCTTACTTAAAATAATTTCATATATATTATTAATTCAGGTTGGTTTCTGACTTTTTCACTGATTTCTCTTCCTCTCTCTCTCTCCTTTTTTGAATACTCCGGTATAATTAAGGCCACATTTATTATATATATTTGCAAATCCATTACCCATATCTGTGTATAGGGGATATCAGTACTCTTAGATGTTCCCCAAATAGAGAGTATAGCATTAAATAAGTGAAGTACACTCACAAGAATCCTTTGAACTGTACTGAAATCTAGCTCGAGAGTTAGGTGCTCATTAATGGCACTCTAACTTGATCTACTTTTAGAAAGGTACAAACCCTAGCTTCATCCATTGTAGCTGGTCACTAATAATTAAGGAACACTATATTAATGTTACTCTCCCCATTCCTTTTTAACCGTCTTTTAAAAAAAATTATTTCTTTTACGTCATTTGGATTGTAAGTATTAAAAACAAATTAATTATTAATTTTTACGTATTTTCCCATTAAAGACAAACTTGTTTTTCTATCATCTTTTTAGGAAATTTTATAGAAATCTTAAGTTTTATACCGAATATTATTAATTAAATGAAATTATATTTTTTAGTTTATATGTTTACTTTCAAAATGTTAATAAAAAGGGAACATGAGGGAGAATATAAGTAATTGTCCGTACATGGGTAAACCCTCAGCTCCTCTCTTTTTCTTAATCTTTTTTCCAAAAGTTACCATGGCATTAATATTTTATTAATCTGATCTTGCCATGATTGATAATGCTAAATTATGCCCACTTTTAGTATATATGGTGATAGTTTTTATTTTAGTCTAACTTTCCTTGCTGTTTGTCCATAAGCTTCACAATAGGAAAGCTAAGCTCTCTTCTCGAAATGAAGATTCTTGTTTCTGTCTCCTTTATTTTAATTTTTTTGGGTACATGTCTCCTTTATTTTCATTTGAATCGGGAAATAATTTGCATGGACCTATATGCTAGAAAGCTTGTCTACCACTTCATGCCAAATGAAGGATCTATTCCCACCACCACTAATTATTTAAGTATTTGTAGTAGGGCTAGATAAAACAAGATCTTTTTTATTGAACAAAAGGGGCCTATAATGGATAAAGTAGAAAATTTAATTAAATATTTAAATTATTTTTTATTGAAATCTTGAAATTAAATACTATTTTTTGTTTGCAGTGGGCTTACTGTACCTATCAATAATATTTTGTATTTTTCCACGAGAGGCTATTATTAAATCAGATTTGCTTATCATGTTCCATATCTGTTAAACATGGCCCTATTTGTTCTGTGGCTTAAGATTTCTTTTCATTTCATTTTTCAAATGAATTATTAAGAAATTAGATTATTTTTTTTATATATAGATAAAGTAGTGTTACAGTCTCATATATGACAATTATCCATTGTTATATTGAAATCGACTTGCTGATAATTAAACAGCCAGCGGCATTTAATGAAGATTTTCTCATTCATATTTTTCCTTCCTTCCAAGCATTCTTATATACAAATTTGATAGCCCGTGTTTATATTACTTTTTTTTCACAAATATTTGATAATTTTTTATTAATATATTTATTATTTTTCATTGATATTATGCATATATAATATTAAGAATAATTGTATATATTTTACGGTATACGAAAAGTTTATACATTGACCATAACTATGCATGCGTGTACACACACACACACACACACACACACACACACACACATATATATATATATATATATATATATTTAGGGAGTCCATATGTGACAACCGGTTGCTAGGAACACTATTCCAGCAACCGCATCTATGATCATTCATCATGATATCTAAGAATTGAATTTTAAGTCAAGTTAGTCTCTACCTTTAGAAGGAGTAGCAGCAAGCATACTTTTTCTAGCAGCATGAGAAATTACCCAAATATCTTCCTTGGCTTTCTTAGGTCATCATGATTTTCGGTTGGAGAGGTTTGAATAAATTTATTTGTTTTTTGACCAATCTTGGCCTTTTTAAAATTTAATTCTATTTCCTTAAATGATTTTTGTTAAAAATATTTATTTAAATATTGAAAATAAAATATTGGAGTATACAAATTTACAACAACAAAAAAGTAAGTGTTACAATAGTAGAGTAACTCTGCGATAGTAGAGTAACTCTATGATAATAGGGTAGCTCTACGATAATAGAGTAGATCTACGATAATAGAGTAGCTCTATTATAGTAAAGGCTGAAGTCACTTTAAACTTTAGGATCTACTATAATAATAGAGTAGTTTTACGATAATAGAGTAGCTCTATTATAGTAAAGGCTGAACTCACTTTAAACTTTACGATCTAAGTAATTACTCTACGATCATTAAGTAATGACTCTGCGATCATTAAGTCATTACTCTACGATCTAAATCATGACTTTACGATCGTTAAGTCATGACTCTACGATCGTTACGTCATTACTCTACGATCGTTACGTCATTACTCTACGATCGTTACGTCATGATTCTACGATTGTTAATTCATTACTTTACGATTCAAGTGCTGAAACAGAGTCATATGTTTTGTATTAGCTTGTTTTGTGAAAAAAACTCTACAATGGAATTCTATTTTCTGTTATTCTATATCTTTCAATTTTCAACCTGTGCACAAGTGAAAATGATAAAAACTCAGATGCATTTGTACAATCTAAACTAGCAACAGAATCTGAAGAACTAGATAAAAATAGATTATTCACAAATATTTTACTTGTCATTTTGAAAAACTTATCTAGATTAAGAAGGAACTTAGTAATTTGAATCGTCGGAGCACAACTGCTCAAACTTGGGAGTGAGAGTGGATGACTAGATCTAGGAAAGAAAATGAAAATATCTGATATAACGAACTTGTCGTTACTCTTTCTAGCGATAGGGATCAGATCAAGAGGAGGGTATTTAGGTAATTTCTCGATCGCTAAAAAAAGTATATGTGTCGTTACTCTTTCTAGCGGCAGGGACTAACTTGGCTTAAATCTCAACTCTTGTATATCATGATGAACGACCATAGATGTAGTTGTTGGAATAGTGTCCAGCAATCGGTTTCCATGGATGGACTCCCACATATATATAGAGCCCGGATCAGGAGCAAATCGGTCTTTAGCGACGGTTTTTCCGTCGCCTATTGTATAGGCGACGATTTATTTTATAAAAAATCCGTCGCCTATATAATAGGCGACGGAAAAACAGTCGCTAAAGACAGGTCTTCTCCTGATCCGACATGTGTGTGTGTATGTATGTATATATATATATATATATATATATATATATATATCCAAGTATATATTTTACGGTATATGAAAAGTTTATATATTGTATCAAAAAAATAAAGAGTATTTGAATGATTGACTCGATATTGACTCGGTATTGGCTCATAATTAATCAAAATGACTCGATAAATTAAATTATAAAATTATTAAATAAAATCTCTTAATACCTTGTTATATATAGTTAATGATATGCACTTGCATTGATTTGGTAGGAGAAAGACGCTAATGCATCCCTGTTATAGAACTTACTATATATGCAATATACAGAATTAAATTATAAGTAAAGCTACCAAAATATTCACTTTGCTTTGGTAAATTAGTTGTTTGTCAAAAAAATGATTTATGCATTGTTGAATCTTAGTGATATGATGCATGCCTCTGAAACAATCGTACTTTCAGTATTCACATCACCAGTAGTAATTAAAAGTACAACAAAATTATAGATTCTATATATTCCACAGATGATCATTTTTGGCATGGTGTCGAGCTGAACTTCTGATTGAAGTTAGCAGTTAGATTTATGTTGTATTTTGAATGGATTCCATTTTATTTTTTTTGATTAATTCAGTAGTAAATCAGATGTACATTGTCGAGAAAATAAAGATTTATATACGAGGATTAAAAGTTTTGAGATCATAAATAAATAAATATATATATATATATATATATATATATATATATATATATATACACACACACACTCGTACGGATTAATCAACTCATAATCAATTAATTGTAAATTATACTCCCTCCGTCCCAAATTAAGTTTTGACTTTTTAAAGTTATATTGACTATTTTTAAAACTAATTTTGTACCATTTTTGCCGAAATATAAGTGAAAAGATTATAATCAAAAGAAAATATATACAATTTACTACTAATACCAATTTTTATAATGTTAAAAATATATTTATATATGTTTAATTATTAATTTTAAAAATAATCAATTTGACTAAAAAAAGTCAAAACTAAGCAGTTAATTTGAGACAGATGGAGTATACTTTATAATGGTATTAGAGAAGGTCAAATGTCCGCGTATCCATGTCACACAATCGAAATTTTCTTATGTTGCGTTTGGATTGAATAAATATAATGGAGAGTAGAATGATTCATTCCATTCCAGCTGCAATGAGTCATTTCAAATTCATAAATTTGGGAGAAATAAAAATGATTTATTTTATTCTAATGAAGCAACCAAACACAATTTTTTTCATTTTATAAGAATGATTAATTCTATTTCCACTCTCATTCCTCCAATCGAAACGCAACATTAGTGTTTAGCTCCTCTCTGTATATGTCATGACACTCATTAAGGGCTAGTTAATAAGAATACAAACTCCTACATCATTCGCTGTTTATTTTGTTCTAATCACATGATTAATTATTAAGAATACAAGGTCCTACATCATATATTTGTTGTTTAAGAATACAAAGTCCTACACCCAAACTTTAGGGGGCAAAATGTCTTATTACATCCTAAAATAATTGTGGAAAATGATAATTCTCTGTTTATTTTGTTCTGATCATGTCCAGTAAGAGTGTTCAAAATGTTAGTACTTGATTTCTATTTCACTATATAGTTTTGTCATGATTTCAAACAAATCAAGTACTCCCTTCGTTTCAAAATATAGGATTATTATTGATTTTTTAAAGTTAATTTAAGACATTTTTAAGCTCAAATTTGACATAAATTTCTTTAGTTTTAGTTAATACAATGATAAATATTGTAAACTATCAACAAAGTATTGCTCATTGCAGGATTTATTATTTCATAATTTTTATTTCATCATCTCAATTTTAAGCTTAAAAATATCTCAACTTGACTTTTAAAAATTAATAACAATCTTATAATTTGAAACGGGGGGTAATACTAACTTTCTGGGGAAGTTTCCGCTCAAATTCCTGGTGTAGATTCTCATTTTGAGTTGATTTGATTATTCGAATTCATATTTAGCAAAAAAGAAAAAAAAGATTATTCGAATTCATTACAAAACTAAAGGTAATTAGGACTGTCAGCGGATCTAATCGGTCTTATTTGATTGTCATTCATCTATAATTATGTCATTGATCAAGATTCGAGATTGAAATAGGTGTTCAAATTTTAGAATTTCATCTATAATTGGATGAAACTTGGTATTTGCTTGAACAGATATGATTAATATCAAATTTCAATGAGAATGTCATTTTTGCATACATATATATTTAGTTATTTTTTCTAGATAAATGGGAGTATTATTTTTTCTCAAAATGTATAAATATTTTGATTATACATTATCTAAATTATATTGACTGAACATGCATAGAATTCTAACTATTTGGATTAATAATTGAATCCGGTAATGATAATTTAGGATATGTGAGATTCTGATATCGAGAATATTGATAATCGGATTTGTATCAAGATATGGCCAAGTTTGTAGGATTAGGATCCTCTCCATTGTACTTTTTACCTAATTTCATCCGGTACACATTTAGCGACGCAATAAATTTTATTACAAATAATTGTATCGTCGAAACCGTACATAAAAATAATATTTGTGATTAGACGTGTAATAAAAAAGATTGAGTGAGGAGTGTAATAGAGAGAATCATGGTCCAAGTTTGCACTGAATTAATTGTACTCGATGATAACCCTATATATATATATATATATATATATATATATATATATATATATATATGTTATATATATATATATATATATATATATATATATATATATATATATATATATGTATGCACAAGCTACGGAGAGTTTGTTTTCACCCTTACCGTAGGCTGTAGCCTTTGCTTGGCTCTTTGGGACTCACAGTGTGAAGGAAAAGAAATTAGTAGCTAGGAAAGGTGAAAGAATTTTTTTTATAAAAAAAAAAAAAACAACAAAATTTACAACTGTTCATTATACTTTATTCTGGCATGCATTATACTAAAATATATTTTTCAATTTCTTGTGTTTTCCCTTCCTCTTTCTTAATTTCAAGAAAAATTAGAAGTAACTAATTATAATGAACACGGTTCTCTTGAGGGAGTAAATAAGTCGACTTATGCTGTGTTTGGTTGGTGGGAATGGAATGGAAAAAAGTGGGAATGGAATGACCATTCCTTCTGGAATGACTAAAAACATGTTTGGTTAGTTAGTTGGAATGAGCATTCCATTCCTTTAGTTATTCCATTCCTATCTGAAATATTATTTTTCATTCCTTTCTAAATAGGTGGGTTTATTTCATTCCCTTCTACTTCGTTCATTTTATTATTGGTAAACAGCTTATTTGAAATATAATAAGCTTATTAGTAAACAACTTATTATTGATAAACAACTTAATATTTAAACAACTTATTATTGGTAAACAACTTATTATTCAAACAGCTTATTATTGGTAAACAACTTATTTAAACAACTTATTATTCAAACATCTTATTATTGATAACCAACTTATTATTCAAACAGCTTATTATTGATAAACAACTTATTATTCAAACAGTTTATTATTAGTAAACAACTTATTATTGGTAAACAACTTATTTAAACAACTTATTGATAAACAACTTATTATTTAAATAGTTTATTGGTAAACAACTTATTATTTAAACAACTTATTATTGGTAAACAACTTATTATTTAAACAGCTTAATGGTAAACAACTTATTAATAATTAACAACTTATTATTTAAACTGCTTATTTGCAAATAACTTATTATTGGTAAACAATTTAGTATTTAAACAGCTTATTAGTAAACAAGTTATTATTGGTAAACAGCTTATTATTGGCAAATAACTTATTGGTAACCAACTTATTATTTAAACAGCTTATTATTTAAACAACTTATTGGTAAACAACTTATTATTTAAACAGCTTATTGGTAAACAACTTATTATTTAAATAGCTTATTATTGATAAATAGTTTATTAATAGTAAACAACTTATTATTTAAACAACTTATTGGTAAATAGCTTATTATTGGTAAACAACTTATTAGTAAACAACTTATTTAAATAGCTTATTAGTCCTTATTATTGGTAAACAACTTATTATTTAAACAACTTATTGGTAAACGGCTTATTTAAACAGCTTATTGATAAATAACTTATTGTTTATTATTGGTAAACGGCTTATTGAAATAACTTATTGGTAAACAACTTATTGTTTATTATTAGTGTGACGCCCCCAAAATAGGTCCACACAACCCATTTTGAGTCGCCAATAACATTCTACAAAATACAAATACAAATACGAATTTTCCCATTTACAACTAATATTTGTCGTGCAAAATACGACCACACACATACTGTGACTTCCATACAAATATCGTAACGTATGGTACCACAGTATCCAAACCCAAATTATTACAATGCCGTAAAAAGACAGCAACACATGTTTTAAGTCTCCAGTACAATCATTATTAAACTATGTCATAACTTGATGAGGACAACCACTAACTCGGACCATCACTCCACTCCCCGGCTAGTCCCAGCTACATTTTCCTTTCCTGAGAAGAACAATGGGACAAAACTGAAAAGGGTGAGCTCAAATAGCCCAGTAAGAAATATCATGACTAAGATAATGAAGAATAAAAATTATCTTTAGTCTTCAACAATAATAAATCAGAGATTTAAAGATATTATAATTGTTCAACAATAACAATTGCAGCGGAACAAACAATCCATTAGAAGGGTCAAGTAGATTATAATATCTACCATCTTCTATAAATTAAAGGATCACCACCAATATTTTATCCCTGTAACACCAATCAACAATTCCTGTTTATGAACATCCAAATCAACAGTTTATATTCAACAGCCTCTCTTTGCACTACGTGCCAAAGATATTTATTTGTGACATCACCGGTCATGATCATGCCAAACGCCAGTTCATCTTTGCACTACGGCCAAAGAGAACTTTCACCATACGCCTTTGTTTGTAACACCAAAAGTCATGATTATACCAATACACAGTTTGGTCAAAATCATGTCACGCCAGTTCATCTTTGCACTACGGGCCAAAGAAAACTATCACCACAATTTAATTATGAGGATGAGGATGATAACAATGATACAGTGAGATTAAGGATAAGAAAAACTTTATAATTTAATCAGTATCAAAGATTGACCAAATTGCCAACACGATAACTAAATTGTGGAGTCAAATTCAAGAATGATATTCAAGAAATTATTTCATGCTTCAACTATAACGTATAGAAAGATTCAAGTGAAAAGATATTAGATGAAGTACAAACTATTAAGGATATTCTACTAATTTTCAGGGATTTTCTCCATTTAAAAATAAGGTTTTGGAAACAAATAAGGATTTCTTATCATAAATGGAGAAATGTGAAAGAAAAAGATATCCCTTAAAGAGTACAAAAGAAATGATAAGTTATATGAGTATAAACAGAATATATGAAATGCAATGGATTTTCACCTGTCATGCGATAATTCGCGTAGACAGATTATTTCCCATAACAGATTAATAAGTAATGAATACGACGGGTTATTCACCAGGTATGCGTCAATCCGCACGAACAGGTTATACCCACAGATTAATAAGGAAATGAATACAGAAGGGTATTCACCAGGTACGACACTCGTACTTACAGGTTATTCCCATAGAATAATAAGGGTTGAATACAAAAGGATATTCACCAGGCATGCGTCATACCGCACGGCCAGGTTATCCCCACAAATTAAATACAGAGATTGAATAACAACCTTTATGAGTATAATATCACTTACGAACATGAAAGCAAATGATATTATATATGAGTATGAAAGAAATGATATTCCCTACCTTCGTTAACTGGATGTTACTTTCTATGAAGTTTACTAACTTCGGATAATACTAGTATTCTCACAAATACTCACAATAGCCTAGCACACTAAGAGAACTTCAGAAATTTAGAGAGAGAGGGGAAGTATAAGCAATGAAGGTGTGAAAATTTCTTAAGCAAACTCTCCCTATTTATAGGAAAATCAAGGTGAGGGCATTTTGGTCTTTTCCCCATATTCTTTTATTATCATCCATCCATTTTTTCTTCCATTAATATCATCCATCCATTTTTTCTTCCATTAATATCATCCATCCATTTTTTCTTCCATTAATATCATCCATCCATTTTTTCTTCCATTAATATCATCCATCCATTTTTTCTTCCATTAATATCATCCATCCATTTTTCTTCCATTAATATCATCCATCCATTTATTCAAAAAATTAATCCATTATCAAAAGATAAAACCATTAAAAAAAACTCCATTATCACAATAAATCTATTTTTCTGTATTATTATGTTAAATGTATTAATATCACAGATAGCATATACTCGCAATACTGACAACCAGATTATTCCCAGGAAATAAGGGGGCCTTCCATAAAAAATGGCGCGCAATTAAATAACCCCTTTCCTTGACAGAATTTCTAGACATTGTCGATAATGCTAAAATATCCTATCAAATGATATAAGTTACAGTGTCGTGACAAATAGTAAAATATATTATGCAGATGCTAATTAACAATTATTGAATCAAGATACTATGCAATTGCTACTTTATCAATTATTGAATCAATAATATAAAACACTGTGCAAACATCGTGAGCTACTGTGGAATACCGTGTACTACTGTGGAATAACGCGTTTTACTGTTCTTTTTATCACCGGGTATTTCAACAGTTATTGGTTAAAGTTTTGCCGCCAATTTCTATCACTTTCTATATCCGACAGTTAACCCGTTGTGGGGGCCACTATCGTTGACAATATTGCCATTTCGGCGCCGTCGTACGGTACCGAATATAATATTTCCCGACAGAAAGAATATTCCCCGACAAAAGGAATATTCCCCGACATACTATTTATCAGATAATTTGCATATTACACCCTTAACTATCATTTATAATAATTAAGCACTTCACTATTTAGAAAAATAATCATAAAGAAAATAATAAATTTTTTTATTTCATAAATTCGGGGTCTTACAATTAGTCCTTATTATTGTGCATCAAAGCTTTTTTTTTTAAAAAAAAAAATCATGCATGAAAGTGTTTATTTGAATTTTAAATGCATAAAAATATAAAAAAAATATTTTTCTAGTGAAGATGTTCGTTTAGTTCTATTTAATTTATTTTTTTCATTCATTTTTATAAGTTAGTAGTATATAAAAAATGAAGAAAAAAATTATTTCACATTTCATTCATAATGTAATTCATGTAAACCAAGCACCTAAAGTAGAATGGTGATTCTATTCCTGACGGAATGAATGAACAAACCAAACATAAAAAAGAGAATGACCATTCCATTCCCATTCCCATTCCCATTCCCATTTCATTCCTTAAGTCATTCCATTCCATACATGTCAAAGAATGAGAACCAAACACACTATTAAACTTTTAGATGCTAGCTCAAGTTCGGCTCATGTGAAAACAAGCCTGAATTATTGTTCAAGCTAGCTTAATTGGTTTAGTTATTATATATTTTATCAATCTTAATCAAATGGAACTCAAGTGACTTGATATTTTCAATTGTGTTAGATCGATTAAAATGAGCCAATTAAGCTTGTTAGGTCAATAATGTTAGTAACATAGACTAATTCAAGTGCTTTTCATTTAATTTCTTTTCATATGTATTAACGACATAAACATTATTTTAATAATAAAAATAATAATATATTTATTTATGTTGAATATTATCGTGTTTATAAATGTAATAATTGTGTTGTTATATACTCCCTTCATCCCTTAATATAAGTCGTTTTAGAGTTGTGCATAAATATTAAGAAAATGATTGTATAACATTAAATATAATATTAATTGTCTATATTGTCCTTGTATTGAAAAAAGAGAATGATATTTATTGGACAAAAAATAGTGAGAGAACTAAAATTAAATTTAATACTTGGGGTAATATTAAAAACTAAGCAATTAATGTTTATTTGAAATTCTCAAACGTCATATATTAAGAAATAAAAATATTTTTTTAAAACAATTTATATTAAAGAACGGATAGAGTATTTAACTAACAAATTAATCGAAAAGTATAATAAAGTGAAACCTAGTCCCAATCCCAATAATATGATCAAGTTCGAATAGTCAAATCTTTGAACTAGTGGAGCTTGAAACTTGGTCAATATATAGTTGAGGTAGCCACTCTTTCTGCGATTCTGCCACACAATAGTTCGTAATATCAATAATTATGCGGATAGTGATGAATATTTTTATTTTTTTATATTAATGAGTTTATTAAATAATTTAATTAATTATTTTTTATTTTATATATTTTATTTTATTTTTAAAAAAACTAAAAAATTATATTTTTAATTATTTTTTCGAGAACGGAAGAAATAATTTCACAACTATTCCAAAACATGCCTTGTAAACATTTCTAACGTGTAAATTATCATGGAGAAATTTATGGATCGAGAAATTAATGCATGATGTGATTGACTAAACTAAAGAATGATGGAGAAATATTGCTACTTTTTTGTCTCCATCTAGACTTCCAAGACTTTATTTCTTGATTTCCATTTAAGCCTCCTGTATACTTTTGGAAAAGAGGTTGAGTTTAAGTTGAGTTTAGATATTTAGATGGGGAATGAGTACTAACTAATAAATATGCATCAACAAGTTTTCACTTTCATAGATAGTAACCAAACAAGTGAAAAGATTAACAAACATTGACTAATAATTTCTCTTGCATAATTCTCAATCTTTTCCGAATTAGCATCCTCTCTATTATATTTATCCTCTAATTTTTTTTAAATATATATTCAACGACATAAATATTATTTTTGACTACGATTGTAGCGTCAAATTTTTATGTGTCATTAATTATTTGTTTTGCGATAATTTTTTATGTGTCGTTAATTATTTGCTTTGCATCGTCTAATTATTGCATGTTAAAGACGCTCTAGTAGTCCGTTTTCATATTAAAGCATTTTGAGAATTCTTTCAGTTTTTCTCAATTGAATTTCAAATTTTAATGTTGTTTGGTGCAGGTAATGTTATTTCTTCGCAAGTGAAAAAAGGAAGAGACTTATTTGGAAAGCTTGAATTGATAGATTAAGTTCAGCTGTGATCAATGGCGGGGCTTTGTATGAGGGAGTTTTTAATGTTTTCAATGCAATTTTTTTTGTCATTTACTAAAATAAGGGACTTAGAAATTAGAAAACAAAAACTGATGAAACATTGACGAGTAAAAACAAATATTTCTCTATGGACCAAACAGAGCTTAATTATAACTCCCAAGTAGCTTTTAGTATTTTATGGAATTTATTGTAACAAATCAAATCGAAATTTTTTGGATTTTGGCATTTATTTTCAGAAGAAAAATTATCTTTTCCTTTTTAAAAAATTATAAAAAATGAGGGGTCAAAATACAAATAGGTGAAATTGTAAAGAACTCGTGTCCAATTATCATGTCTGAATAGAAAAGCTCTATTTTGAAATCTAGATCGGTCCAACCAATTTAATTGGTTGAACCAGTTTGATTTAGCTTGATTGAACCAATAGACCACCGGTCGAACGGGTGGTTCAACTGGTAAAGTTGACTTAATGAACCGATTTTTAATTATTTCTTAATATTTGTTTCTACTAATTTTTTTTAATATTAAAATTAACCACTTTTAGTACTATTGTAATACAAATTCATTATATTTTAGTTTATAAAAAATGAGATTTTTTAAAATTTTATTAATTATTAATAATATATTTTTATATATTTATGACATCATAGATTCAATAACGATTCAATAACTGATTGAATCGGTGACTCATCTACCAAGTAATTTTTTTTATTCAATAACCTATCCGACTCTGAAAACATTTCTCCTTACTATCAAACTGTAAAATCACATCTGTGATATAAACTTGTATTGATTAGCTAAGAATTTTATTATTTTCATTTTCAACACTTGGTTAAAAGAAAATCTCCAAAAATAAACATCAATCAGCCCACCTTCCTCACAAGGTACATTATTCCCCATGTGACCAACACGCTAGCCAGGCTACATTTGGTCTTCAATCAAAATTATTTTGCCTAAAAAGTATTAGGTTGATGTGAATCAATACGTTACATAAGTTGGATTTGCCATTTTCCAACCTTAATTCAATGGATAAGGGAGAGAAAATAATAATAATAATAAATAAATAAATAAATAAATATAAAGTAGGCTGCCAAACCTGCATGTGATTGATCCAACACATTGACACAAACAGTAGTAAAAGACTGATCTCTCACACGAGTGACTTATATATATCTACTGTGGAGTTCTACTTTTTTCCCGCTTCAAGTTCAGTTCATGCACATACAGTCATATATACTTACAATAATATCATAATATCTCCTGTGTTCACAAAAATGAGTTTCAATTCATTGTTAAAATTTCTAAATATTAATAAATATAGGGGTAGTATACTTTTTTTATACTACTCTTATTGAAAATATAAAAAAAATTGAGAAATAAGTTTTTCTTTTTATACAAATAAAACTCTTTTTTGTGAAATAAACATATTAATATAATACAAATATGAGTAATGTTATGGGTTTTAAATTTTTGGTCTCAAATGACATGGCGTTGAATATTTAAATGATAATTTATGGTATAGTCAATCATATGAGATCTACATAATTAATGTTATGATGACACATTATTTGAAATATATAGTTTTTGAGACTAAAAATTTGATACCTCTAATATCACCCTAAAAATATTACTCGTATAATAATATTCTATTAGTTCATCAAATGGAATTTCATTGTTAAAATTTATAAATATTAATAAATTTAATAATATGGCGTAATTTTAATTCTCCTATTTGAAATACAAAGAGAAAAAAACTTATAATTTAATTTTGTGAATATAAATTGTTTATGAAATAGACAAATCAATATTCCCTCCGTCCAATTTTACTTGTTTTAATTTAAAAATACACGTCAGTTAAGAAAAAAAATATCTCCAAATTACTCATCTAAACTTCTCTATTATCATTTTTTTAATTAATCTCATAACTCTTTTTTAAAATAATAAAATAGAGGAGAGAAAAGAGAACAAAAAAGAGTGTGGTTATGCTTCCGGTGTCAAAGTTAGTAGTGTTTTTTTTGTAAATGTGTGTCATGTTGCTTTCAATAATTTTTTTTATAATGTTAAATGAGGATAATATAAGGCTATAATAGTATTACATTGAAAAGAAGATAAATAGATGAAAAACGATATATATTACGAATGTTTATATCGATTTTTTGATTGTTAGTTTTCTAGATATGTATTAGTGATAATTTTTTTAAAAATATGTGTAATAAATAATAAGACCTCTTATAATTTTAACTAATTTCATGCATTAATAAATTTTTATGATTATAATTCAACGTAAATTTATTATAATACATGGTAATTATCATGATTCTAAATAAATTTACACGGAAGAACTTACAGCGCTGATAGGATAAAACTGTCAGGTGAATTAAAGCTGTCGTTTTCATTTACTTTATTTTCCCTTTTACAAATATATAAATATATAACCCACACAAAGAATCTAAAATGAAAATCCCTATTCCTTTCCCTATTTCTTTCTTTTTTTTTTCTTTTGTCTATATAAACAGAACAGAGCAGTCGGGTACGAGAATTCCCCTGCAGCCAGTGGCCCAGTCGGTCAAACTCAAACACATCTGACCCGACCCACCATTGATTTGACGTAAAGTTCCTTGTGATGGGCCCACTAGTCCTGCCCACTCCCACGTGAGTATGTTGGCTGTGCCGGCCCATAAAAAAAGTTTCCCCCCACTAGCTCCGGTCCAACTATGTCCCACCCTCCCTCTAAATTTAACTTATTTTTTGGCCACCTGGCTCAATCTTGGCCGTGCAAAGCTACCGGTCTTTGTCTAGTTGTAGTGTGACCGTACCAGTGGCTTGTCTGGTCTTGTGTCAGCCTGACTATCTGTTCTAAAATTTCAACAGTCACTTAAGTACAATAATCTTTACCATTTACTTTATGAATTATCAAAATTAGAGATATATTATTTTTTTTTCTTATTAATTTGTAAAATTTCAAAATCAATAGATTTTATACAAACAATTATAATATTACATTTGAATTCCAATGTTTCTCTCATATTTTAATGGTGGGGGCATATTTTTATCGAGTATTATACATAGTTAAATAATTTAAGTTGTCTTATGTTGGACTTTGTATGTATTTTAACACATCTTTTTATGTGCAGTGTAGTTTTGAGTTAAATAAGTGAACTGTTTATGTCTGACGACGCACGTAGAGTTTTGTACGTCAATAAAATTTCAATTAGAATAGCAAATCTAGAGGGTTCTTCATCCAAAAAAAAGGAAAAGAAAGCAAGCAAGCATTTCTATAGCTTCTCTCCTTTTGGTTGAATATATAAAGGGAATTGATATTTTCACAAATAAAATTTGATAGTTTTACAAGCTCTCACTCATATAAGTGTAGGGTCCATTTACTATTCATCTGGGAGGGACCTTGTGGAATTATTATTTTTTCTTGTGAAAATAGCAATTCCCTCTTCAAGTGTACTTGTTGAAGCAAGAAGGAATAGATATGCCTGAATAGGAAGATAATGAGATGGTCCGGACCAAAGTAGTTATGGGCCTTCAAAAGCTACACATACTACAGGGCCACATGATACAAGACATCATTTTTCACTTATCGGTATCGACTTGTGTCCTAATTTGGGCCATTTGCCAATTACAAGCTAGAACTCCACTTTTGCGGGTTAAATCATTTATATGACCAAACTTAATGAAATTGGGCTGGATTTCGCTTATAAATAGGGAGAGCTTGTGTGGATTTGCTAACTCGTGTATTTCAAACCTTCACCCCCTATATTTTTAGGTTGTTAAATGCTTATGAAAGTTTGTTCGAGCCTACCTTTTTTTTTATAGTGAAATCAATGGCTGAAATATAGAAAATAATATATTTTGTAATTTTTTTCCGATTTTTTTATTGCAAATTATGTAGGTTGATTAAGAAAGGGAATGAATCTTCATTCCATCATAATGAATCTAGGGAATTGATATTTTCACGAGTAAAAATGTTAGTTCCACAAGGTACTCTTTCACATGAGGGTGGACTCCACTTACTATTCATGTGAGGAAGAGTCTGTGGAACTATCAAATTTCCTCTTATCTATTGAAAAAAGGATAAAGGCTATTTACACATTAGGCCCCCAAATGTCCTTGTTAAAATAGGCAAATTGTTGTCAACTCATATTTTAGTAAATGGTATGAACGTGAGTATTAATTTGTGAGGAAGGGTGCCATAAATCTATCCCGATATAAGGAATAACGACTAACATATGGAATCAACATGTCAATTACTCGTTTTCCTTCCCAAGTTAAAATATACTTCCTCTATTTTAAAATTAGAATATATTTTAATTTTTTAGACAGTTTATAAAAGACAAAACGACGTTAATTCTTGCATGATATAACCCTCAAAATAACATCGTTGTATAAAAAGATATTTTTATAATTTTTTCAAATATTGTTATTATAAAATAATACCTTGTTCAAGAGCGTCTTCACTTATCTCACGCTCATGTGTCTTCTTTATAAAATCCTAAATTCAAAAAATTAGAATAATACTAAAAAAAATTATATTTAAAAAAAGGAAGAAAATTATCCAATGATTTGCTACCAACTTGACAACTTGGTTGAAAATTTGAAATGCAATTATATCCCTGTCTAAATCAAACTATCAATTATCATATTTATCATGACTTTTTGCGTATTTGCATTTGGAATCTAAAATTAGTTTTACTAGTTGGAATCCTATCATAGCCGTGTTGCAAGCACTAGGATTGAAACCTATGCCTCCCTCGTCGGTGGGTGTCAAGTCGGCATTGCTCAAACCTCCCACGAATAAAAAAAATTATAAAATATGTATACATATATGTATATTTATTAGAGTTAAAAACTGATATTTTGCCTGCAGTGAAAAAGCCAAGATTTTTATCTAGTGGGATCAAAATATTGTGATCCTATAAATAATTTGGCTGGATTCGGGGGCGCAGCCCCTTAGCCAATTTTTTTAGATAATTTTGTGCTTTCCGGCCGATTGCATATGTACAATATGTATTTAGTTACAATATTGGTAATATAACAAGTAATAACATTATATATATATATATATATATATATATATTGACCCCTAATACTCCTTTCTAATCATAAATTTGTTAATAAATATTTAAATTCCTTATGTTATGAAAATAATCTAAATTAGATTATTATTTATTTTAAAAATATTAGAGGAAGATGCATACATAAAGGATTAGAAGTAATATGAAATTGAGAAAGTTATAAAAATTTTAATTTGACCCCGTATTAAAAAAATTATAAAATTTCAGTGGAGTCAATTTGTTCATTACACTTAAATTTCTTTTAAATTTATCATATATCATAAAAAAAATTCTAGTGAAGTCAATTGACCCTACACCCTCCAATGTGATTTCGCCCCTGATTACCTGTATATACACGATACACCGACAACTTGTATACATACTAATAATATATGAAACTTTAATTCTATTTATATATAATATACAACCACAAACATACTTTCATATATAATGGGCTTGTTTGGTAATTATTTGTACTTTTTTTTTTCTCTGTTTTCATACGTTTCTATATTCACTTGTTCAAACTAGCAATAAAAGAAAAAATCAACATGTTTGGTGACGAATGCTATGCTATATTAATGAGAGCATAAATTAAAACTTTATTGTTTAAAGAATTCGATCGCTGAACCTTGTTAATATTTGATTGATTTTGCGTGTTCTCAAAAATAAATAGGCAAGTTTATGATGTTTTCAATTTTTTTCTTCTCAAAAATTGTGTTTTTTCTCTCGGACTTTTCTTGCAATAAAAACAATATCCAAAATAATGTGTTTAGTTAGCTATTTCAAAAAAAAAAGGAAAAGAAAAAGAAATTACTAATAAAAGCTCTCAAATGAACTCTAAAAAGTTGTTTCCTATCGTATGTACTCCTTCCGTCCTAAATTAATTGCTCAGTTTTGACTTTTTTAAGTTAAATTGACTATTTTTAGAATTAATAATTAAGTATATATAAATATATTTCTAAAATTATAAAAATTGGGGTTAGTAATAAATTGTATATACTTTCTTTTGGTTATAATCTCTTCACTTATATTTTAGCAAAAATAGTAAAAAGATTAGTTTTAAAAATGGTCAATTTGACTTTAAAATGTCAAAATTAAATAATTAATTTAGGACAGATGAAGTATTATTTATTTATTTATTCCTTATTTATGTCGAAACGTATAAGAATTTAACATGCAATCAATTAATAATTGTAGAGATGTTAGTCATAACTACAACTACAAGGTTAAGATATTATTGACAAACATCTCCTACTTAAGTTGTAGTTACTGCATAACAAACAAATCCTAACTCGTGTCAAAGTGTTACATTCTAGCCCAACTTATGGACCTTGGAGTACTCATATAGTAATTACATGAGATTCTCATTTTATGCAAAGTGGCACACTTAACAACAAATTATATTTTGGATTATGGAACAATGAAATGGATTGCATTGTTACATCTAGCAAGGAACCAGAAAATAGACATTCACTCTTAAAAAAAAAGCTCATTTGTCTCATAATACGTATTGTATCTGATGCAATACTCTATATAATACAATGATAATATGTCATATAACATATTTATTTAGTTAGTTCTTGGTATTTATATAGTAATTGTAATTTATCTAATAAAATACAATTGAATTCGAAAAAAAAATAATCCCGCCCACCCTAATAAATCATTTGGGCCGTCCAAAGTTTGAGATAAATTTGACTCTTCTTTATATTTCTGCCCTCCTTCCCCTTTCTTTCTCCCCTCTCTTCGTCGTCCCTTCTGACCTCCCTCTTTTCTTCCCCGTCCCCTTTCTTCTTCCCTTCTCTTCGTAGTGCTGGAGGCACGAGCGAAGTGCGAGTGATATTATATTATGTTTAAAATTATATTTGGTTCATTAAATTATATAATTATATGTAATGAATAAAGTAAATTATAATTCAAAATGTCAAATCAATTTTAATTATTATTGATGTGTCTTTTATGACCTATTGTATTACGGACGAAATGAGCTAATACATCAATTGAATGATGTAATAAAAAACTTAAAAATTAATGTAATAACATTACGCCCGTAATGAGCTAATACATGTAATAGATGAACCAAACATAATAAATATCACATCAATATAATAGTCTATTACATTATAGAGTTATTACATTGATTTGACACGAACCAAACGCCACCTTAAAATTTTATAAATGCACTATAATTTTGTTGTTTTATTATATTATAAGACTAAATCGACAAAATTTTATTTTAATAAATTTTGAAAAGCTTTTATTACATGCCTTGCATTTATTATCCAAAAATAATTTATATTCACATTAAATATAAATGATAAATTCCTACAAAATTGACAATAATTGCATTGTGTCATTTGTGTATATAAGTTTAACAACTCATACAAAACACGGGTAAACCCAAAAACAATATCAGATAAATACTAGTTTGCTATCCTTAACTTTTTTAATAAATTTTATAAGGGTATAACAAAATAATAAAAACTCTGTATAGACATAAAAATTAAATATAAATATATTTAAATTTTATGTATTTTAATTTTTATATCGGTCAAGAAGAGCGTATAATAAACTAAACGACCGCGTCATAACAAACAATACTTTTCTAGTTTTCTCTCTCCTAAATTGAGAAATAAGAAAAATTAAATTATAAGAGTAAACTCCGAGATCTAACCCTGTCCTCTCTCTTTACGCCATTTATTTCAGCAAATCTATAAATCTCTCTCCACGTCTATTTCTTCTTGTAGAACTCAAATTGCAGTCAATTATTGAATCTTGTTATAGATCTGTTGCCACTCCAATCTCAGTGAGTTCTTCTGCTACTCTTCTAGTGTCGGTGGATCTGGTTGCATTGACACATCCTCCGATTGATTTGATGATTTCAATGTTGATAATTAACAATTTGCTGTGCTTTTAGCTGAATTTGAAGGTCTATTTACTTTTTTTCCCTTTTTTTTGTATTTTAGTTATTAGTGTAGATTTATTGGTTTAAGTTTATTCACATCTGAAGTATAAAAGTTTGATGGATTTCCTAAATTTGGATCGGGGAATGGGAAATTGAAATAAAAATACCTCAAATCTTATCTTAATGGCCAGTAGATTTCTTCAAGTTGTTAGTAACCAAATGAATCAAAAGCAACTCTTTATTAAGAAATTTGAACGTAGTAAATTTGGAAATCTATGGATCTCTACCCTTTACTTTATTGGACAGTGCCTAATTTGTCAGTCGATCATAGTGAGTGTTGAAAGGAGTATCAAGCACCTGTCTTGGGCAATCACTTTCATTTCTTCAGTGTCAATTAATTAATTTGATTCGTTGTTGTCGTTTTAAGGCTCTTCATATCCAGGTTAACTCGTGCTTCTACTCGGTTGCTATATTAAATAGTAGGGTGCATCGTGCTTTCCTTGCTCAGTGTGTTAATGCAGGATCTGTGATTTCCAATATAATTTCAAAAGCGGAAATTCTGAAATAAGTAGCCTAGCTCATTAGTCCAGTAAATCATTCTTTATATTCATGGTGAAATATTCCTGATAATTTCTTCTCTTATAGAAAAATAAAAAATAAACACACTCCTGGTAAAATAGGCTCACAGTTAGCAATTAAATGTCCCTTGATTTTTTGTGGATCTCTTCTTTGAAGATAGTAAAAAACATGCCCTATCTTATTTTGGAGTGACAATGTTTATTGTCAACCCTTTTGGTGGCTTAAAATAAAGGAAGCATGTAATGTTGGGGGAGGGTGGATTCCCTGTTAGCTTCAATAGATCAGGTTGCAATATTGTTGATTTACTATATTTAAACATATCTACTTCTTGAAATTCTCTTGATATTGTGTTTTACGTGTTAAGCATACTAAATTTGTGTGCCAACTGCCAAGTTTGGTTACCGTAAACTTACTTGAATTTGTATTGTGGACCTTGTGGTTGATTTCAAACGGTGGAGTACTGTAACTCTGGTAATAGACTTTTATTTTGGTTAGGTTTATCATTCAACAGCTTGCACAATAATGCTTATTGGTTTGCTGTTTTCTTTACAGGTTTCCCTGAAGATTTATCTGGTTTGCATTTGAATCTGATAGATTCTGAAAAAGTTTTTGTTGTGTTTTGGAAATAGAGCCTAGAGCAAACAAGGTAAAGTTAACTTTGGCAATTTGATCTGAAAGAGGTTAATGAGATTTCTTCACCCTGTGACCAGCTATGAGTTCCTTTTTGTGAACTATAGAAACTGAAGTTGAACCAGTAAGCTCTATTTGTAGTGTCAATATAACACAAAGTATGAGGGGAAGATCAGATGGATCACAGAAGAAGCGCTTGATCACGTCTGTAGGTGTTTTGGCGATCTTTCTTCTTTTCCTTTATTTTTATTTTGGCTCTCGGAGTGATGGTGAGTCAGCCTTAGAGTATGGAAGTCGATCCTTAAAGAAACTTGGGTCATCTTATTTGGGTGGTGATGAAGATACTGATCTTGGAAGCAAGCAAGATGAATCTTCATTCAAGTTAGGGCTGGATGATGGAGAAGATGGTATCATACCAAAGAGCTTCCCTGTAAGTTCTCTACATAATTTTTCTGGTTGGTAGCAACTGGCCCACTCTTTTCTTTATGAGGTAAAAGAATTTACTTTATACCTGTTCATTGTTTCCTGATTTTCTTAGCGACAATGTTTGTTGCTTTTGCTTCTATATTGAAGGTTTGTGATGATCGACATTCAGAGTTGATTCCCTGCCTAGACAGGAATCTTATATATCAAATGAGATTGAAGTTGGATCTTTCTTTGATGGAGCACTATGAAAGACATTGCCCCATGCCTGAACGACGGTTCAATTGCTTGATTCCACCCCCACCAGGGTATAAGGTGAGAATTTGAATCCGCAATATGTGGAATGTTTTTTTAAAAAAGTTTACTTCTTAGAACTTAATTAACTTATACTGTTTTCTGGATTGTTTACAGATCCCAATCAAGTGGCCGAAAAGTAGAGATGAGGTGTGGAAAGCAAACATACCTCACACTCACCTTGCTCAGGAGAAGTCTGATCAGAACTGGATGGTTGTCAAAGGTCAGAAGATAGTATTCCCTGGGGGAGGCACTCATTTCCACTATGGAGCTGATAAGTACATCAAATCACTTGCTAATGTAAGTCTCGTTGGTCCTAAATCATAAAACAGTTTGCCTAGGAAATACAGCTCTAACAGCTGAATTCCTATGTCAAATGATGTCTAAGATGTTTAGCCTGTTAGGTTCTTGGCTTGTCTTTTTCTTGTTTCCTGCTTCTTAGTAATCGATGTGGTTTTTATTGGCAGATGCTCAACTTTACAGACAACAATTTAAACAATGAGGGAAGATTACGAACAGTTCTGGATGTTGGTTGTGGTGTTGCAAGTTTTGGTGCTTATCTTCTGTCGTCTGATATAATAGCCATGTCAGTAGCACCTAACGATGTGCATCAAAATCAAATCCAGTTTGCCCTAGAGAGAGGAATTCCCGCATATCTTGGGGTTTTAGGGACGAAGAGGCTTCCCTACCCTAGCAGATCCTTTGAACTTGCTCACTGTTCTCGTTGTAGGATAGATTGGCTGCAAAGGGATGGGATTCTCCTCCTTGAGTTAGATAGGTTGCTCAGACCTGGAGGCTATTTTGCCTACTCGTCTCCTGAAGCATATGCACAAGATGAGGAGGATCTTAGAATATGGAAAGAGATGAGTGCACTTGTGGAGCGCATGTGTTGGAAAATAGCTGCAAAAAGGAACCAAACTGTCATATGGGTGAAACCTCTAAACAATGACTGTTACATGGAAAGAGAGCCTGGTACTCAACCTCCTCTATGCAAATCTGATGATGATCCGGATGCAGTTTGGGGTGTACCAATGGAAGCATGTATCACCCCCTATTCTGATCGTAAGTTTCTTTCATCCTTTATTGCTTATGTCATGCTATTGTTTTCCCGTCTATAGGTGTTTAAGATAAGAAAAACTTTGGGAATAATTGTTCGTTCACCTGTCAGAACTTTTATTCTGTACGTATTTCAAGGGGTATTGAGCTTGACTGCCTGCTGTGACATCCTTTCATTAGAATAGATTTTTGTCACATTTGTAGCTTCTGATATAAATACAGATTTTAATTTAAACATCTGTCTATGTCCGAACAGCAAAAAAATTGACATTTTCGTTGGCTGATGTGGCATCATGCATTTTATGTCCTTTTGAATGTTAATGTTCTCATGTATCTTATGAACACAAGGGCCATTAATCCTCACATTAGGTTAATAGGGTCTGCAATTTGCTTCCTCTTGACAAGCAATAGATTGCACTAAATTCTTTCAGTTCAATCTGTTATTGATTTAACTTCATGGAGGCCCTTTTTGTTGTTGAAGATTGTAAGAGGATAGAGCTTGACTCCATACGCCTAACTTTTTGGTTCTGTTAAGCAGATGATCATAGAACTGGAGGAAGTGGACTGGCACCCTGGCCGGCTCGCTCAACTGCTCCACCTCCGCGTCTTGCTGATTTTGGCTATTCAACTGACATGTTTGAAAGGGACACAGTAATATACTCTCCACCTATGTGTTTTAGTTTATTCATTCTACACTCCTTTTGCCCTCTGCATATGCATGCTCAATGAGGGAATAGCAAAAGTTTAAGATTTAGGCTTAGCATTGCTAGTTTATGCACAGGAAATTTGGCAGCGGAGGGTTGAGAATTACTGGAATCTACTGAGTCCAAAGATTTCATCAGACACACTGAGGAACTTGATGGACATGAAGGCAAACCTGGGATCATTTGGAGCTGCGCTGAAGAACAAGGATGTCTGGGTGATGAATATTGTCCCTGAAGAGGGACCCAACACGCTCAAGCTGATCTATGATAGGGGCCTGATTGGCTCAATTCATAATTGGTATGTTTTTTCAAAAAGTTAATTGAGTTTGTTATGAATCTTTCTGGTACTACTATTTTTCGCTTACTTCATATGTTATATTCAACCTGTTGGTTCTCTGCTATCTATATGGTTCACTAAAATTAGTACTTCTTTCCATAATGGTTATGTTGTTATTCTATTAGCATATCAACATGCTCAAAGTAAACATATCTTAGGAAGTAACAAACAAATAATCCTAGTCAAAGACGCAATTAGTTGTTAATGATATGTGATTCTACTTTGCCAATTGACTAAATTGGCTATCATGTATATATATTATGTTCATCCTTTTAATAAGGCATTGTGTTGCATATCTTTTTCATACTGTTCATGTTAGATGTTCATATATGGGGTGGATCTTAATTTATATTCGCTTTATAAATGATGTACAGGTGTGAAGCCTACTCAACATACCCTCGAACGTATGACCTGCTTCATGCCTGGACCGTGTTTTCGGACATTGAGAAGAAAGGTTGTAGCGGTGAGGATCTGCTAATTGAGATGGATCGCATCCTTAGACCGACTGGTTTTGTAATCATCAGGGACAAACGACATGTTATTGATTTTGTAAAGAAGTATTTAACTGCATTGCACTGGGAAGCTGTAGCAACTGCGGATTCCTCTTCAGAGTCGGACCAAGATGGAGATGAAATAGTATTTATTGCCCAGAAGAAGTTGTGGCTCACGAGTGAAAGCCTCAGGAACGGAGAGTAAGAAAAATGACCCAGCTCGGCTACACCAATTCTTGTGCCTTGTCGTTCTAAATTATACTCAATACTCGGTGCTCTTAAGGCTTGACAAGCAGGTCAAAGAGCTATATGGGATAATCAAATTTGATTTTGTAGCATTACGTCACATTTATTGTTTTTCTTCTATTTATTACGGGTTTTTTGAGTTAGTTGATAAATATAGACCACCTGCATGTATGGGTGATTCTTCATTGTTAATTATTTAAAAATTCTCATTTGATCTTATGGAAGCACCTCGCAAATTAATTTAATATTCCATTTATGTGCAGTATTTATTAATTATAGGTGGATATGTAGCAATTCCTATGTTTTTTCTTGTTTCCTTGCAATGTATGAGTTGATTTTCACCGACCTTAACTGTGTTTAGGACTCGGTAAAGTAAAAAAGTGATGATTGTAACCAAAAATAGGTTGTCCCAAATTAATCCTGACAGTTAAAAAACTCCTCAAAAGTTTCTTCTTTTACAGTTTCAAGTTTCATGCATTGACAGTATAGATGAGTGGTTAGGATTATGAACACTTCATCGTTAATGAAGTATTTATGTTGAACAAAATTATCTTTATTTTTATTTTGATATGACGTATCATTATCTTAATATCATTCGTGTATAAAAACTACCATTGTATTAAATTTGAACCAAGAAAATATTTAGTACCTCCACGGATGAGAAAGTTAAGATGGCTATCTTCATGGTTCATACTAGTGTAGTAATAATTTAAGAAGGAATTTCTTAACATGTGCCCTAAGAGCATATGCTAAACACACAATTCAAGGGTATATTCCCTTGAGCTGTGTGCATATTCTCTTGAATTTGGTACAAATGTAAAAATCAAGGGAATATGTACACAGTTCAAAAAAATATACCCTTAAACTGTGTGCTTAACATGTGCCCTTATGACACATAAGTAACATCTTAATCTATAATTTTGATAATTTACTTTGTACAGAGTATATAATATTTTAAACCATGAAATCATGTTGTAGACGCCGGGTTTTTCTCTTTTCCAATTTTTAGCCTTTTGATTAAATGATTTTTTGGAAAAGGTCGGCATTGATGTTCGACGGGGTTTTGAAAGATCGTTTTTTATGATGAGCCAATTAACCAGAGTCGCCAGTTGGTATATTTGAAATGGATGTACCAACTCATCCGAATTTTGTTTTCGTAAATCGATGGCTCATATGTGACTCTGAATTAATTGGTCTGCGAACCGAGATTCATAGAGTTCGGGGGCTTGCTTAAGCGAGGGGAAGTTGTTAGACACCCCCCGACTTCCGTGAAACACAGTTACCGCAATCTTGATGCTTTCCTATCTTTTAATTCATGAAATGTGTGTGTATGTGCACGTGTGTGTGTGTGCCTATATGAATGTTGTGGTGAGTTTGTATGAAAGAATCATTTGGATTTTTTAGGGAAAATCGTGCTTCGGGAGTGCTTTAGAATGTCCTTCGACTTATACGAGAAAGCTTTATGAGAAATGTTTGATTTTAATTGTCAAAACTATGAGATTTTTTATTAGGTGTTGGTTTGGCAAAACAAGAGTTTTCTAAACCTTCATCAAAATAGGAATCGAGATCTATACGTTGCTTTCGTAACTCAAAGGATGGGCAACTTCTAGAATCTCTTTAACCCTATGCACAATGGTTTAATAAAACGTCATTTATTTATAAAATCATTTTGTGTGATGTTTGGAAAACGATTTTTATTTGCTTTCTCGTTAAATAGAAATCGACATTCATTAGCACTCCCAATTTCTTATCCTCGTGATGCTAATAACCTAGTTGGTTTGATTTTATGAAAGTCTTCATTGTTTAGCTTTGAAATCAATTTTAATACTGTAAATCAAAAAAACATTAAAATGCGTAGGGGCTATTCATGGGCATGTAAGCCATCAAAATAACTCAAACGCCCACAATCACATATTTCACTATTACGGGGCCTTAAACCCGATTCTCGCCTTGGCGTCGTTTTAAGGCCCAACAATTACATCTTACAATAAAAGGATAATCGATCCTATTACATACACCAAAATTGTCCATCATCGGATTTGGACCACGGGGTCGCGTTCCTAGGCTCACATCCATAATTTCTACACACTCACAAAATGGATATTACAAGAATTAAACAAGCTAAAAATCACCACATGGATATCATCGGGCCATTATGAGGAATTTTGTTCCGTTGGAACCCTCACTAATAATCCTCAATCCTTGTATCCTCAATAATATACAAGAAAAGACTACATCTAATACAATCCAAATGACAAAACTTATCAAAATGATATAACAAAACTGCTATAAAAAAGGACTTTTCACCTTGCAAATGTTACCACAATTCGTACAAACTCGTATATTGAATGAAATAGAAAATATATATGCTACAATCTAATCAAAAGAGTATAATTTCTCTCTTTTTTCTCTCTTTTCTCTCCTTTCCCGAGCTATCTTTGTTACTGTTTTTCTCTTCCTTTTCTTTCCAAAAAACTGCTGCTGTCCACCCCTGAATGAAATGAAGAAACTGAGCTGAAATAGGCTGGCCGCAGATTGATCTGCGGCTGGCTGGCCCACCAGCCACTCAGCCTGGTTTCGAGTTCCGTGTTTTCAAAAGGCGCACTCATTGGCCGCAGATCAATCCGCAGCTGACTGGCTTGACTTTCTCGATTTTCGTGCTACACCTCAATTCTCGTGTCGTGACGTCGATTTTCGCCGACATGTTCGTATTTTGCAGTCCGGGAATTACTGGAAGACGTGCCACATCATTCGGGAATGCTCAAATCGGACAGCTTTGTTGTCACGTCGGTTTCGGTTGTAAATCGTCGCGGTGGCGTCGAGTGTTCGTACTTGTCCATCCTTTGCTCTCGCCGGCCGGTTCATTTGACGAATTTGCCCTCCTGTGAGGGTTAGTATACGAAGTGTAAAATTTGGGTGTCTACACATGTCATAAAAGTGTTTATTTTTCAAGGCATTTAAAATACTTTTTTTAAAAAAATACTTATAAAGCGTTTGTATTTTTTTGGTCAAAATATATACAATATTATTCTAAAGTATGAAGAGAGAAAAAAAAAAGAGTCAGGTTTCTGTCTGATATATAACAAGTGAGAGGAGGATAAAATCTAGAGTGGAACAATTAGATTGACATTCTTTAAATTAAGCAACCAAAAAAAATTTATTTTAAAGTAACTTGTTTATTAAAATAATACAGTATGTGTCAACAAAAAAAAACACTTATTCTAATATTACATTTTATTTGGGAATTATATAAATTACTTGTACACAATTTAATTAAATTACTTTACGGGTCGGGTCCTACTCGCACAGCATAAAGAGCTATAAAGATCCAAGCCAAGGCTTTGTCCTCATCCTCTCTCTTCGACTACAAACGCAGCTGATTCTGTTGCTCCTTCTCGCTCGCTATATTATCTCAGCTCAGTTCCCGGACAAAATTCGAAAATGCAGGTAAATTTCTCTCTCATATATATATGTTGTTGAGATTGTTCGATTTTCATTACGATTAGTTGATTTTCTTTCCAACAGTCTGTATTGCTATGTAAAGTGAATTTAAAAACCCTAAAGCTCGAAATTGCATAAATTTTCGGTCTTCGCACAAAACCCCATAGTCTTTGTTTTCAATTTTGTGTATAGTTTATGATATTTTTAGGGAAACAGTTGTATTTGTTAATGTTAGAAACCGAAGATTAACTTATACCCTAAATCTTTATATGCTTCTCAAGAGAACTTATGTGGAATTTGAGGAAGAAAGAAACAAATTGTGGCTTTGGATGTGATTATTTTGATTCAGTTAAGTAAACATTTTTATTATTATTATTATTGATGGGGAAGACAAGTCTGAATTTTAAGGATATTTGGTTTCCATTTCTTTCCCAATATTTTCTTAGTAAACAAGTAGACCCTGGACTGGATTTCTGTTTATTGTAATGAAATAAAAGAAAGATGTGACTAGAGGACTTCCCTCTTTGTGTCATCGTTCATCTGATTCAAGTCATTTAATAACTTGGAATGCTGAAAATTCATTCTTATGTGTCTGATATAAATGGAACCAGATGTTGGAAGATATGGTATATTCAGTTGATATTAGATCTGTATTTCTATTTCTTTCTTCAATGCTAAGTTGAAATATGTTTTCATGTATCTGAGCAGGCCAGTGACAGGTTTAATATTAACTCCCAGCTTGAGCATCTACAAGCTAAATATGTGGGAACTGGGCATGCAGACATGAATAGATTGTTAGTAACCCTTTGTTAAAAAGAATAAAAAACAATTACCCATTTTTTGTTTAAACGCCAAACAAAATTAGATGTTTTTATGATGAAAGCTTAATTTCTTTTATTTTTGTATGTGTTGGATTTGTAGTGAGTGGGCTGTAAACATTCAACGAGACAGCTATGCATCTTATGTTGGTCATTACCCCATACTATCATATTTTGCCATTGCTGAAAATGAATCAATTGGAAGAGAACGCTACAACTTTATGCAGGTATGACCAACGTTAAACACTTAAGCTTACTTTCGATCAATGAACCTTTTTTATTTCTTTTCTTTTTTTTTCTGGAACTAGGCCTTTCTTATTTTGGCTTCTAAACTGGGCAACCTTCATTTAGACATACTTGAATATTTTATTTTTTTGGTCATCTAAATTGGGCTTCCCTTCAATTCTAGATCACCATCAATTAGCTCACTACAGTATATCTTGAGGGTACTTATCTTACCAAAATACGTAACTTAAGGAAAAGCTACATTACATCCCAATATTGACAAAAAAAATAAAATAAAAATTAATGTCTGACAAAACGTTGCCAAAAAGACAAAAACCATTTACTGACAATTAGGAGCAGAAATGGCCTGAACAAGCAATTTTGGCTTCTTCACTAATGCCGCATGTTGCTCACTTTACTCCTCTATATAAGACCGGTTCAGTACTGCCTTTCACTTAGAAAAGCTCTTCCTGTTAGAGGATTTTGATGACATGAGTTGGATGATAAAGTTGTCGAAGTAATAATTTATTTTCAGTTTAGGAGTCACAGTTCCTGCTCCAAGTGTACTGACCATTATATGCAGTATTTCATCTTTTAGAAATTAGAAGACTTGAGCACTTCTAAGAATGAGTGCAATTTTTTCATTTTAACATTTTGACATATGAATCAGTGAGTAACAGTATACATCAAAACTACTTGCCATTAATATAGTGAAGGGAAAGTCTCATATTTTAAGGGGTTTATTAGAAGGGCAGAGTTATATTTTCACATTTTTTAGCGATCTACGCTGCAAGTGTGAAACTAGTGTTGATATTCTCATCTTGTTCTTTTTGTTCACTGCATCAACCAGATGTTCATTCATGTACCCTTGTATTCTTTGGCAGAAAATGCTCTTGCCCTGTGGGCTTCCGCCAGAAAGGGAAGACGATTAAGATTGTGCTGGAAATGCAAAGAAGAATCTCCCCCAATTCAGCATATCTGGAGGCTCTAGGGTTTTTATGCTTCGTAGCACTTTGGAATGTAATTTTGGACCATCTTATGTGTTGAGTTAAAGTAACACAAAACTGAATGTATGAATTGTGAAACAAGATGTCTATTGTTTGTGTTTGATTACTAAAGAGATCATTTATAATGAGTCAATTTATGTACTCATGAGCCTGATTTATCTTAAAGAGTTCCTTCATTGTGTGTTGCTGCGATTAGCTAATTCGGTTTCATGCAGAAGTGTTGTGTTGTTTTATCTTGTGATGACATTTGTACTCTAGTTTTGCTCCTTTGAAAAAAAAATGAATAAGAATATTATATCAAGGAAACTGATATTTCTACATGAAAAAAATAATATTTTCACAGGAGTCTCTTTCACATGGATGTGGGGTTCACTTACTATTCATGTGAGGAATTATGTGGAAATATCAATTCCCCATATCAACAACTTTAGTTGGCCATGGAAACTCCAACTTCTGTATCTAATGTTTAGAGCATTGCAGTTTCAAGAACTACAATGTATAAGGCGGTGAAGTAGTTTTTCCCCAGAACTACAATGTATAAGGTGGTGAAGCAGTTTTTCCCCGTGGCAGTAGTGGGAGGTTCCACCGTAGGAAACATCGTTGAACATTCCCTATGATAATGGATTTAAGAAGATCTTAACAGTGAGAAAATATGAGGAAATGTTAATTGTTTTCATTTAGACAAAGGAAAATAATTTATATATGAATTTGAACTGCGAGTAACATGAGTATTCACATAGGATAGGTCGACGTCGTTATATATAATAACGCTTTTAGCTTAGAGCATTAGACAACTGTATTCTTAACAATTTAACGATATATATTACAATTTGTCACCTTATTTAATGATAAGGATATTTATTTAAAGCAAAATAAATAATTATCATGTCCTTGATGCTTTTAACTTCCTAGAGACGGTCCATTTGAATAAAAAGAATAGACTCTGATTTCAACTTCTTTCTTTTGTTTTTGAGATTTGTAAAATTCTAAAATTCAAATAGATAGATATAAACGATCTTCTTGACTCTCTTTCCCTCTCAATCTCACATCCTCTCCCAAAGTTGTTTTCTTGGTTCAGTGAAGTTCACCTTCCCAAACTACGATTTCGATGCATCCGATTTATGAACTTCCACCCTTCAACTGAAACACTCCTAAAAAACCTCCTCCAAAACCCATGGATTCCGCTCAAATACTCCTAAAAAACCTCCTCCAAAACCCATCTTCCATTAAATCAAAGTCTCAAGCTATACAACTTCATGCCCAAATCATCAAAACCACCATACATCCTTCTTCCCTTTCCTCTCTCATATCCGCCCTTCTCTCCATTTACTCGAACTTCAGTCTATTACATGAATCTATTCATGTCTTTAACACACTTCACTCTCCACCCACTCGAGCTTGGAATTCCATTGTCAAAACTTACACTTCCAATGGGTGTTTCTTTCAATCTTTGGCTTCGTTTATTGAAATGCGAGCTTCAGGGATATACCCAGATCACAATATGTTCCCTGCTGTTCTGAAATCATGTACCCATTTGAATGATTTGAAGCTTGGTGAATCTGTCCATGGGTGCATTATTCGTCTTGGTATGGAATTTGATGTTTTTACTGGAAATGCGCTCATGAATATGTATTCAAAATTGCAGGTGTTGGATCATTTTGGTGGGTTAAGGTTTCGAGCTCAGCAGGTGTTTGATGGAAGAACTGAAACAAAACAAGTTTATGGGAATGGGAGTAAAGTAGTCTGTTTTAATCAAAATATCAAAAAACAGGTTATGGGTTTTGGTGATTTGGAGCGCACAGGTAATGTAGTGGCTCAAAGTAATAGAAAGGGGACACCATTTGCTAATTCACAAATGGATGGAGTAAGAAAAGTTTTTGAAGGAATGCCCATTAGAGATATTGTTTCTTGGAACATAGTGATTTCAGGATATGCTCAAAATGGGATGCATGAGGAAGTCCTACTTATTGTTAGGGAGATGGGGAATGCTAATTTAAAGCCTGATGTCTTTACTTTATCTAGTGTCCTTCCTATCTTTGCAGAATATGTGAATGTTTTGAAAGGAAAGGAGATCCATGGATATGCCATTAGACATGGATTTGACGCTGATGTGTTCATTGGAAGCAGCTTGATCAATATGTATGCAAATTGTACTAGGCCGGAAGATTCATGTCAGGTATTTTATTTGTTGCCTTATCAGGATTATGTTTCATGGAACTCCATTATTGCGGGGTGTGTGCAAAATGGTTTATTTGATGAAGGCCTTAAATTGTTTAGGCAGATGGTAATTGCTGGTATTAAACCTGTGCATGTTTCTTTTTCAAGTATAATGCCGGCCTGTGCTCACTTGACGACACTACATTTGGGGAAGCAACTCCACGGATGCATAATAAGAGGTGGTTTTGATGACAATGTTTTCATAGCTAGCTCACTAGTAGACATGTATGCCAAGTGTGGGAATATTTGGATTGCTCGATGCATTTTTGATAAGATAGAACAACATGACATGGTGTCATGGACAGCTATGATAATGGGTTACGCTTTACATGGGCGACCCCTTGATGCGATTTCCTCTTTTGAACAGATGGAGATGGATGGAGTGAGACCCAGCTATGTGGCATTTATGGCTGTTTTGACTGCTTGTAGCCATGCTGGAATGATTGATGAAGCTTGGAAATATTTTAACAGTATAACCCGAGACTATGGAATTTCTCCCGGAGTGGAGCATTATGCTGCTGTGGCCGATCTTCTTGGCCGATCCGGAAAATTGGATGAAGCCTACAATTTCATCTCTAGCATACAAATAAAGCAGATTGGAAGTGTCTGGTCAACTTTGTTGGCTGCCTGTAGAGATCACAAGAACGTTGAGTTAGCTGAAAAGGTTTCGAGGAAAATAGTTGCAATAGATCCTGAGAATCTCGCTGCCTACGTTCTCTTATCTAATACTTACTCTGCTGCTGGGAGATGGAAAGATGCAGAAAAGTTGAGGCTCACTATGAGAAAAAAAGGCATGAGAAAGAAACCAGCTTGCAGCTTGATTGAAGTTCAGAACAAAGTACATGCTTTTATATCGGGAGATAAATCACACCCTTGTTATGATAGAATAAATGAGGCACTTGATGTTCTTTTAGAACAGATGGAGCGAGAAGGATATGTCCCCAACACTAGTGAGGTGTTACATGACGTCGAGGAGCAAAAGTGAAATTCTGTATGTGCACATCTAGAAGGGGAGACGAATAGGTGTGTGCGTGTGTGTCAACGAACTATGTCAAATTTAAAATTTTTTTGTTTCAGAAGTAATTCAGACATGTAAAATTTAGCTGTCTGTTTTAGAACCTGTCTGCTTTCAGCTGTCTGTTTTAGAACCTGTCTGCTTTCAGCTGTCTGTTTTGAGTTAGTTTAATTCTTCCTTTACTACTTTAGACTAACGTAAAGCATACATGTAATGATATTTTGGGATTTTCTAACGTAGAAAACAAGCATAAACCAAGATTAAATAAATTGAAAAGTCAAACAACAATCATTCACATATGCACACCAAGATTTGTACTTGGTTCAGCCCTTTAGTCCTTTACTCTATGGGCCTACATCCAAGGTCATGTATCAATTGATACCCAACAGGTTTCCTTTAATATTAATAAAACAATTACAATTGTATCAACTTCCTGAGCACATAGCTCCTTTGAGGAAACCTCCTCCCTTGAGCATCTCTGCTTCCTTGAGTACTAATACTCCCTTGGACACCTGTGTCCAATTGAACTCTCCTTGTACAATATTAAATAAAACCCCTTGCTTTACTCTAAAACCCCCTTTTACAAGATAACAAGTTTAATATGAAAAGAGAATACAATTGAAACTAATGATCTTAGTTAAACAATATAATTCAAGGCTTTAAGATAATAGCTAAGTATATTGAATATTTTCAGCAAAGTGAATCTGTATGTTTCAGTTCTTTCCATGACTGAAATAGCATGATATATATATATATATATATATATATATATATATATATATATATAGACAGACTTTAAAACCCAATTGCTATATTTTTGAAAATTATAAAACAGGGAAGATAATTAAAAAGTAGTTTTCAAATTAGTTATAACCAAACGGATCCTTGGATTTTTGAAAATCTATTTTGAATATGTATATTATAAGATGAAATCAGATTTTCACTGGTTCCAAAATCTATTGTAACAATATAAAAGAAAAGCCTAGATTTTGTTCTACAAGAAATCTCAACTCAATCAGTTGTATCATATCTTTATAACTTTCAAAATCTATTTTGAATATATATATATATATATATGTGTGTGTGTGTGGGTGAGAAAATGTATATACACAGCTGTGTAGTACACAGTCGCCTATGACGACGATTTTTTTGGGCTATGGCGAACCGTCGCCATATAGATTCTGGTCTATGGCGACGGTTCACACGGTTGAACCGTCGCTATAGCCCAAAAAACCGTCACCATAGGCGACTGTGTACTACACGGTTGTGTGTGTGTGTGTGTGTATATATATATATATAAGAGATATAACAGATTTGATTTATACTTGAAGTGAGAATTTCAAATTATAAGGAAAGGTTTTAAAATTTGCTAGGATAGAAAACTTAACAACCCAGATTTTTGAACACTTTAATTTGAATTAGGATAGGAGTTGTTACAAAAAAATTCCATAATCTTTATATTAGGAGATAGATATTATTAAAAACTATTTTTAAATGGATAAAAGTCTTTATAAGCAAAACAGATTTTATAATATCAAACTTTATATTTTGAACAAAAACTCTATGTGGTCATGAAAATTGGATATTAGTGTATTTAAATTTTACTAATTTGTATTTTGACCTCAATGGTGGATAAAAATACAAACAAAAACTCTACGTGGACATGAAAAGTAGACATTAATGTATTTGAATTTCACTTATTTGTATTTTGACCCCCAATGGTGGGTAAAAATATAAATAGATGAAATTCAAATACACTAATGTCCAATTTTCATGTCCGCTTAGAAGAACTCAAATATAAATGGATGAAATTCAAATACACTAATGTCCAATTTTCATGTCCGCCTAGAATAACTCTATTTTGAAAGAACCTATTTTGCTGGAGCTCTTTTAATAAAAGAAGTTTCCTTAATTTTAGTCAATAACTATGAATAAGACTTGTTAAAAAATAACACCCCATATTTTAATTAAGTAATTAAGATCTTTTTAAAACATAAAACCTTGGTAAAATAGTGATTTAGAAAAGATCTTATGATGAATTCTACGAAAACTTCAAGTCTTCATTCTTGATGTTCCATCTTGATGTTTATGCAGCTTAATAAGACTTTGTTCAAAATGAGAATTTTGAACAAAATCCGATCTCTAAATCTGTGTAACAACATACAAGATACTACAAAAGTCCAAGTTGTCATCATTAAAGCTAAAAGTTTATAAACCATGCAACAAAAAGAAGTATTTATTGTTCAGACATAGCGAAAGACTTGCAATAGCACTTGGTATCACTATATTACACTCTGATGGGACGACGATTCGTGTAACCAAAAATCTTGGGGTGTGTGTAGACTGCCACACAGCAACAAAGTTGATATCTAAAATTGTTGGGGGAGAGATAATTGTCAGAGACAACAACCGGTTTCACCATTTCAAAGCTGGTAAGTGTTCATGTGGAGATTATTGGTAACAACACTAATATATCAAGTACGTATTTAAGAAAATGATGAAAGCTTATTTTCTTTTAATTGTTTTTATATCTGTTGGTTTTGTAGTGAGTGGGCGGTAAACATTCGGCGAGACAGCTGTGCATCTTATGTTGGCCATGGCCATTACCTCATATATATATATATATATATATATATATATATATATATATATATATATATATACACACACACACACACGTTCATATTTTGCCATTGCTTAAATGAATCAGTTGGAAGAGAACACTACCACTTTATGCAGGTATGATGAATGTTAAGCTTAATTATATTTATTATGGTGTCGTCTATCTTAAATTGAAATTCTTTATATATAAAAACAACATTTAACGATTGTTGTATGGTACCTTAGTTAGTTTATTAAATTATTCATTGGTTAATCCATGTGCCGTTGTAACCTTTTGCATGCAGAAAATGGTTTTGCCCTGTGAGTATCTTATATATGTGCTGAGTTCAAGAGCACAAATGTATGTATATCTGAATATATATAAATTGCGAACCCAGATACCTATCAGATTTTTGTTTGCTTACTGAAGCTATATATATATTATGTTTGAGTTGTTTATGTACTCTTGAGCCTGATTTATTTATTTTGAGATTTTCTTCATTATGGGTTTCCTATGTTTAGCTAAATTTAGTTTCAGGTGGAAGGATGTATTCTTTTATATATCATGTGATGAACAATTAATTAATTTATATGAAGTCAGTTGCTTGCTTTTGTACTATTACTACATACATCACTCAAGTTTTGCTCCTTTGATGAAACATATATATATATATATATTATGTAAAAACTTTAGTATCTCTCGAGCAATAAAAGGTAGGTTATCTAAACTCTAGGGTTATGTTTCTTTGCAAGAATTATACTTGGAATAAGACTATTAATTCCAAGTGTCTTGTTTGTTTTTAAATTTAGGCTTAGGACTATTAGTCCAATGATTATAAAATGGCTTAATATGGGGGATAATTTAATACCATGTTCAACTAGGTATTATAATCTCGAGATTATAATCTTACAATTAAAGTCTTGAGATTATAATCCCACGGATTATTATTCTTGCAAAAAAATATGACTTAGAGGTTAAGAAAACATTTCTTTTGTAGATGTTCAGGTGTCTCATTCGTGTTGGCAGTATACATTTATTTTGTAGATGTTCAGGTGAGTCCTTCAGCATCCACCTCCAGTTGAGTAGTCAAAACACACCGAATTGAATAAAGAAAACATGTATTATGCATGGAAATTCTGTTTTTAGCAATAATTTGTGATATCAGTAATTTGCTTGTAAGAACTCTCAAAGTTTGTCTATCCCTTGCACTACTCCTTCAAATTTCAAGCTCAGTCAGAGTTGAAACTTTTGTGTACCTAATCTCTCTACCATTTCTGTTAAATCAAATACTCTGTGTTTGCTTTGTTAATGGTCTTCCTAATCCCTTCATGATAATCAACCTAAAAGTAGGCAACAAAATAAGGTCAAGATCCTTTAAAAGGAAGGCTAGTAGTTGCAAATTTCAATGATAAATCTTTCTGCTAAAGAGAGAAAAATTGATTACTCAATTTGTTCCACAATTAGATATGTAATTTTATTTTTTATCATGTCTAAAATTAAAGATATATTTTTATTCCTAGACTAGAAAATGACAGCGAAATTCTTAACATGTATTTACTTTTATTTTTAATAGATTGAGTAATACTATGCCACAATTACTACAATTTTAGCAAACATACGTTAGATCATTATTAAAAGACCCATGAAAGATTTCTAAAAAAATCGTTCTTACAAATGCATCTCTAATTTTAAAATAAAGCGAGTAATAATAAGACACTACAAGAAATTTCAATCTCCCTGCCTAAAAAGTGCATTAGGTTGTATACCGATAATCGCACCAAGAAAAAATACAATTAGGCAATATTTCAGACAACACTACCTAATTGACACTGTTTTTTGTTCCCTTGGATCACCAACTATTTGTTTGTGAATTAGTGTTAGTGTGGCGAACAACATAAATTAAGTTCTCTTGACTTAATCATGAGTTTATATACAAATTATGGGTATTTTTAATAGAGTTGTTACGTTACATATAACATAAATGTATGAATGCATAGAGACAAAGTTTGGTTTAATGTTTCTAATTAGTATTGCATTATTTATAATAATAGTAAATAGTGGGGGTCAAAATACAAATAGATAAAATTATAAATAATGGGGGTCAAAATATAAATAGATAAAATTGTAAATAGCTCATGTCCAATTATCATATCCGCATAAAATTTTATAAAAAAATATTATATTTACATATAAGGCATGTAGTGTTTTGTTGGAGATATCTTACCCGATACCAATAGACTACAATATTCAATAATTACACTTAGGTTTAAGTGTTTAACACAAGGAGGAGTAAACAAGGAGGTAAAAATATTTATATTTCTCTTTATTTCATTGATTTATTCAATCTTACTAATGACACGGTCAATAAAAACTACATGGTGTCATACCATCTAAATCCCAATAGTGTGAGCAATTTAGACTTGATTGAGAATTTTCAAAAATGATAATGACCAAATTAAATTTTTATGGTGACTTAACTGAAAACTTGTGTAAAATTAAGAAACTAAATTACAATTTTGGCCAATTGGAGCTACCCAACTTATTGTCTTGCATGTAATTTCATTTAATTATTCCTTATTATTTTTTTTCAAAGCTTGAATTCTCGATCCAACCTATCCATAATTGTTGGGAAACTTGAAATTGAGTTTCTGGATTGATTTGATTGATTGCCAACTACTATACAATTTTCAAACATATATATATATATATATATATATATATATTCCTTTTCCTCTTAATAATTAATTATATATTTATTAAAAGATGTTCCATTCATTCTACATTTATTGACTATTTAATTTAATAATAATAGTGATATGACAACCATTGTGTGTATGCTTGTTTTTGTTTTTTTTTAATACTAACATGAACAAAAATGAGAAATAATTATTTTTTTCACAAATAAGACTCCTTTTGTAGAATAAAGAGAGTAACAAAAGAGTCTCATTTACTAACTTTCTTTTTTAAAAAAAATAATATTATTTAATTAATAATGATATAAAATAACACAATATACTCAAGTTATGTTTATAATTTCAATTTCATTTAATTACTAATAAATTAATAAATTAATATTTTTTATGATAAATATAATATATATAAAAATACATCTTTAATATTTATTTAATAACTTATTTATTTATTGTAAAACATAAGGAGTGATTTTCACATGATTAATTTTATCATGCAAGTTCCACAAAATACAAAATGAAAACCTTTTTATTTGTTAAATATAGGTGATAAAAAGAATCTTGTAAAAACAATATACATTCATGAATCAGGTGCAAATTGTATACAAAAGGTAGTGTTAGGGATTTTTAAATTTTTATTTGAAATAATATCTAAAATGATGTGTTTATATTTTTTATATGTAAAAAAATGTTGTTGTATATGATAACAATTTTATATTGATAGTGAATACTCCATCCGTCCCAAATTAATTGCTTTTCTAGGACTTTTTTAAGTCAAATTGACTATTTTTAAAATTAATAATTAAGCATATATAAATATATTTTTAAAATTATAAAAATTGAAATTAGTAATAAATTGTATATACTTTCATTTGGTTATAATATCTTCACCTATATGTTAGCAAAAATAGTTTTAAAAATAGTCAATTTGACTTTAAAAAGTCCTAGAAATGCAATTAATTTGGGACGAAGGGAATATTTGATATATATTTATACATAAGATAAGAAGAAATTAAAAAAAACTTATATTAATTTATTCTATATGTTAATCACAATCCATTTACATTATCAAATTTATGAACATATAAATCATTTTTGTATGTAAAATGAGAAACGATTTATATGTCGTCAAAATTAAATTGCGCTTAACGTGAAATTATAAGCAAAAAGATAGAATAGATTAATATATAATTATTTTTAATTTTTACATATTTTATATATGAGTAATGATCCATAACATGTATTTGTTATGGATCAAATATAAGCATACACCATTTTTATTATTCAATATAAGAACCAACGGCCGAGATTAAAATTGAAAAATTCATGTTATCTGCTACTATTCATCTGCTACTAAATAGTAGCGGACAACGATACTATTTTCAACGTTATCCGCTGCTATTAGTAGCAGGCGTAATTTTTTCAGTTATAATCTCTACTGTTGGTTCCTATATTGAACGATGGAGATGGTGTATGTATATTTTTAATTTATAACAAATACATGTTATAAATCATTCTCTTATATATATGTTAATATTTATGTCGGATAAAATTTGTGACATACTTAGGAAGACTCATAAAATTTAGGGAACCGATATTTCCACACTATTATTTGATATTTCCACACTGTGGTCCCCACATATTTGTTAAATTTATTTTTTATGTCTAATTTACCCTTGCTTGAAATCCCCAGTGCCCTCTCCCTTTCCAACCCAGTCTCTAAATCCGGTTCTTCAATCAATCCAAATTCCTTCAATCAAACAAATCAATCCAAATCCAAAACAAACAAACCAAATAAAATCAATCCAAATCTGGCTGTTTTAAAAAAAAATATCGATATGTTCTTATAGTGCCAGTACAAAGCGATGAATCTCAAAGTGTGTACCCAACAAATGAAGTAATCTGGCTCACTCTGGCTTTAGTGATAATATGGGACCCCTCAATCAAGCATTCAAGCTGCTGCTGCATAATCTTTGACCATCAAAATTTAACCGCATAACTTCTTTGGCACCCCTGGATCTCCGCCGCGACGAAAATGAGGTGAACTTGTGGTTTGATTAAAAAACAAGAAGATTGAAGATCAAGGTGACTTACTTGTGGTACAAAGATCAAGTGTGCTATGTTTAATTAGTTACAGGGAGATTAAAGAGTACAAGTAGATGAAGGGACAAGGGGGACAAGGTGATGCAGAAATCGGCGCGTGAGGTCGTGTGAGGTCGCGTGAGTAGTCGTTTCTCCGCGGCGAGCCTCTCACAGCGGTCATCTTCCCATCCTAAACTCACTTAGCAAACCCAATCAACAAAACATTTCTTCGACAGCAGTAGATCTACATATTATACCAAAAGAAGCTTTGGGAGATGGAGAGTAGGAAGGAAAGTTTAACCAGTTTGAACAGAAATATGTAATGGAAGAAGGTGACCGGATTTGGATTTATTTGGTTAGTTTGTTTTGGATGTGGATTGATTTGTTTGATTGAAGAATCGGATTCAGAGACCGGGTTGGAAAGGGAGAGGAAGAGAGGAAGGAGGACAGCAAGCGGGGATTTCAAGCAGGGGTAAATTAGACATAAAAAATAAATTTAACAAATATATGGGGACCACCGTGCGGAAATATCAAATAACAATGTGGAAATATCACTTCCCAAAATTTATGTTATTTAAGACAAAAAATAAAAATAAAATTGAGACATAAGACAGTCAAAGCCCTAAAGAGGAATTAACATATATAAGTGCTGTAATTACAAAAATGACTTGAAATGCGATACATACAGCACACACGACAATATTATATCATCTCTCTCTATCGTTCTCTGTATTTCTCTGTCTATCTCATATCCCAATTTCAAGATTCTTGAATCAAAATTTCTTTGAAACTCCTCATCCCTTTTGTCAATTTTTCTTACACAGATCCCTCAGAATCTAATTCCCAATTATTATTTTTCGCCTGGATTTCGTTTTCTTTAGAGTCCCTATCTTGCTTCAAATCCCCAATTTTTTCTTCCTCTAATCCTTCATTTCTCTTGCTCCCCTCCTTTATCTGCTCCGTCAATGTATGATATGATTAGGGTTTCGAAATCTGACCTATAGTTGTGGCATATGGGTTATGTTTTCAGATGATGTAGATTCTAGGGTTTATATTTTAATCCATTGATTTATTCATTTTCTTTTCACCTTCCTTTTTGTTTGAAGATTTTAGTCCACGTGCATTATCCTTATCCTTATGCAGTATATGATATTATGTTTATACACTGCTTTTAGGGATCAGAAGTTGCGGGGTCAACATTTAGTCTATAAAAATTTAGGATTTTTTTTGAAGCTCTTTTGATGATTATGCATAATGCGTTTTACTGGATCTGAGCCCTGTGTAATGATTTAAGCCTTCGAGACACTGAATTTGGTTGATGATATTTGATAGCTACAAAAAGTGAGAAATTGGGGTTCTTTTTGTTTGTTTGTTTGTTTGAGGTATTTTAACTTGGCTTTGAAATATGGATCATGTCATTGGTGGTAAGTTTAAGCTTGGGAGGAAAATTGGGAGTGGATCATTTGGAGAGCTTTATTTGGGTATGTCTAATTTATTTCTTTAGTTCTTTCTTTTTCACTGGCAGTACTTTTATATTTAGATTATAATTTATTCCATCTGGTTTAATTACTTTTCAGGAGTAAATGTACAAACAGGAGAAGAAGTTGCTTGTAAGCTGGTAGGTATTGGTTTTTCATAAATTATGCAAATATTCAAATACTGTGTTTTGATTCAATGTGTTGTTAGTGTATGTTCTTTAGATAAATTTTATTATTTGCTTGTGAAGACTGAAGATGATAGTCTTGGTAATTCAAGAAATAAAATGTGGCTATTGAGCTTTTATTTATGGTTTATGTGTTGTACAGTTGTATTATGCCTATTTCATATCTGTGTATTAAATGGCATGTTTTTAAAGCTCCTTTTTTAGGAGTTAGCAATTGTTCTGAAGGCTGTTTACCAGTTTATTTCAACTTAAATTAGATACTATTACAGATTTCTATGTTTGCCGTATCTTTGTTTGTCAATTTTTGTTTTCATTCTTCATTTTTTGTTTGTCAATTTTTTCTTTCTTTCTTCATTTTTTGTTTTTCATGAGGGTTGCAAAAGAAAGGGAGAAGGACATATTAAACAACTAGCTTTCTTAGAAACTGAAAATGGGAGGTAATCTTTCTACAACTGCAGCTACACTTAGGTGAAGATGGATGGGATCCAGGAAGGCAGAGCAGTATTTATGCATGCATCATTGGCTAATATTCTAAGCTACATTGTTATCTCTAGGAACCTGATTGACCGATTTGGGAAATTGTGTCATCTTTGTCGAGTCAAGCGGGATGGAGATAGCTGCCATTATGATGAGGATGAGAAATTGAGGAAGTTTTTTGAGAGTGCCACCTTTCAAGTTTCAATAATCATGATTGGTTTCACTTTTCAATAATCATGTTCTAGAAACTTTTCTGCCATATGATTGTTTCTTGTAAAATTATAATGGAAAACTAAATTATATATGCTTCTTTATAATCTTCGACATTTGATTGGTATAATTTGCTATTTGGTCTGATGCCATCCCTTTTAGAAATTTCATACCTTCGAGGTTGGAGGGAATTGTTAATTATTGTTTTTTTTAAAAGAAAAATATCACCTGAAGAGATCACATGCAGAAGATATGTGTCATTATACGTATATTACTCTTGTATCATTGCTGCATTCATTTTTTATGCGTATGTTGAGAATGGCACCTATCAATTTTTTGGTTTGAAGAATAGCACTTGAAACATTTTTTTTTCTTTATTTTTTCAGGAATCAGCCAAGACTAAACATCCTCAGCTCCACTATGAATCAAAGTTATACATGCTTCTTCAGGGAGGAAGTAAGTTTCCTATTCTTTTCGTATATTTTTTTTATAGCAAAAGTTGATATATTCAAGTGTTTGTTTACTCTATGAAGCTGGTATTCCCCATCTCAAGTGGTTTGGAGTTGAAGGAGAATACAATGCCATGGTTATCGACCTTCTTGGACCAAGCCTTGAGGACTTGTTCAACTATTGTAATCGGAAGTTTACGTTGAAAACAGTTTTAATGTTAGCTGATCAGTTAGTAAGTCATTTGCACCATAGAATTGTTTGCCTGCTTGCTCTAGCAGCAGTACTTACTTTTACTTTTGTTGTTCCATATAGATCAATAGAGTTGAATATATGCACTCGAGAGGTTTTCTTCACCGTGATATAAAGCCTGATAACTTTTTAATGGGTTTAGGGCGCAAAGCAAATCAGGTATGATCTCCCGTAAAGTACTCTATATATACTTTTGCATTTATGCTGATGTTATGGTGCTTGAGTGAATCATAAGCTATTTCATAGTGGATAATAAGGACCTTTTTTTAGATCTATATTGTTCTCCATGTTACTTTTTCTGGATTAATATATATTATCTTTTTATGTTTTTTTCTTGGACATGGGGAAAGAATTTCTCCTTTTTGATTCTTCACTAATATTACTAGTATAGGTTTTACTTGTGAGAAACATTTCAATATTGGAGCTGTAGATATTAAAGAAATTAGAAGTAGGGTTTGATAAAGTTGTACTACATATAATAAATGGAGAAACACACATAATTAGTTAGTGGCCCATTATCTTCTAGCAAAAGAGCCATATAGCTTCAGTTGTCGTGGATGCATAGTTGTCACGACGCCACGACGAGGCATAGCGGTAGCCAACCGCCAGGATGCCTAGGCGACAAGGCGATCGCCATGGCTTCCGTATGGCGACAAGTCGTTTACAACGTACAATTTATATATTATTTATTTTACTTCATAAATATATTGGCAATAAAATTTCATATACATTAAAATTCAAAACATAACACTATGAAATACGATTAAAAAGCATTCACAAAAAATTACTATTGAATTTATTTCAACAATTGACCCAAATAAGAAATAATTCATCAAATTAAAATATTAAAGTATTACCTATTTTTATCTCACTATCCCATGTGCATGGTTCGAAATTGCGTTCGAGGCGCACCTCAAAGCGAGGCGGTGGTTTGCGAAGGCGACGCTTACGCCTCAAAGGGAAATACAGAGGCTTGCACCTCATTTGGCTGAGGCTTGCGCCTCAGCGCGTTTCGCCTCAAGGCGTAGGCATGGTTGTTAAGTCGTAACTCCCTTCTTCCGAGTTCGCTTCAGCCTTCAATTGCTCAGGTGAAGATGATATAAGCTCTGTTCTGTTTGGCTTTTGTTTATTCATTAGGTATTTTGTTAACCTACTAACAGGACCCACTAGTTAAAGAACAGGTGGCCCATGTTATTCTATCCATTCATGTAAATGAGACACCTGTTACTTAGCAAAAAAAGCACTCAGCAGTCAGCACACAGAATAATGTTGTATAGCTGTATACTACTACTGAATAACTAAGTATTATATATTTTATATATACAGTAAATTACAGCACAATGATAAATAAATATTAATATTATATATATAACAGAATAAATTAGTATTATATGTTTTATTATTATACTTTATTATATTAGTATAGTATTATATTTATCTTTTCACTTATATAATAATATATTTATTTATATTCATGAAATATAAATTTAATATAATCAATAAACATATTTATTTATTATTCATGAAAATTAAATTTAACATAATCAATAAATATTTCAACTTTCAATTTTAATTTTTTTATAAGTAATTTAAATTTTTAGTGTTTTATTTTACTATTGAAGTTAAATTTACCAATGTATCGACTTGCTATTTTTGTTAAAGTATAATTTTTTGGGGACTTTTAGGTTTTCTAATTGAGGCTTACGCCTCGCTCCGCCACGAGGCTTACGCGTCGCCTCGTCCGGAGAAAAACGCGTCGTACCACTTTTAGCTTTTTCGAACATTGCCCATGTGCTGTAGTAATGTATTTTTGTCATTTTGTAAACTCCATATAACAAAAATTATTTTGGACCACTTGATTTAATTATACTAGTACTACTACAGTACTACTACAAGTTGGAGCCTAATATTTATTTAGTAGTTAGTACTTACAAAATTAATAACACATTAAAAATGATAATATGTTGATATTTTAATTTGATGAATGATTTCTTATTTGGATCAATTGTTGAAATAAATTCAATACTAACTACTAATATTTATTTTGTAACAAGTACTTACTAAATTAGTAATACACTCAAAAATAAAAATAGGTAATACTTTAATATTTTAATTTGATTAATTATTTCTTATTTGGGTCAATTGTTGAAATAAATTCAATAGTAATTTTTTGTGAATGGTATTTCATAGTGTTATGTTTTGGGTGCCAATATATTTGTGAAGTAAAATAAATAATATATAAATTGTACGCTGTGAACAACTTGTTGCCATACGGACGCCATGGCGGTCGCCTAGGCGTTCTGGCGGTCGGCTACCGCCATGCCTCGCCGTGACAACTATGACAGTGGCCAAGTTGTTCGCTCAGGCAACAAGTCGTCGTCCAAGGCGACGACTTCTATTCCTTGGTGCTCGACTTGCAAACCTCCACCAAGTATCCCAGATGCCTTGTCTTCTTCGGAGCGACTGGACACCTAGGCAACACCTTAACAACTATGCGTGGATGTAGATATATTGATGGTTAGAAAATCTGTTGTTTTAGGAGCACCATAAATATATAAACTTCAGTACTTCTAGCTAAGAATACATCAGAAATTTAGTAGACATATATAGGATGAAAATAGTTTTTTGTTTCATTATGGCAAGTTCTTGCACATGTTTATTAAGAACTGATTTTTTTTATTTTTATTTTTTATCTGAGAAATGTCCATGATTTGGCAATAGGGGATCTTTCATTAGCTTTGTTAAAAAAATCACTCTTAATATTGCAGCCCTTTAATATTTAATTAAGCATGTATTAGAATTTTCTAAATGCAATCGTATCCAATCTTTTCTACTTTTTTTACAACAGGTGTACATCATTGACTACGGTCTTGCAAAAAAGTATAGGGATCTTCAAACACACAAGCATATACCATACAGGTATTATATGTGATAAATATATGCCTGAGAATATGATTAATTGAGTCTGCTGTCCCATCTAATATCTTATTTTTTTAGTTGAACACTACTTGTTGCATTTTACACTACAGTAGGAATATGCATCCATGGCTATGCATAAGAAGCTTCAGTGTTTTGGCTAGTCCTTGGGGCAAGCATGGTTGCAGTCCCTTTATTTGCACCACAAACGCTCTATTGCAAACCCTCCCCCAAAAATATCAATAAAAGAGATGACGGACTAGCCAAGATAAACTTCCTCAATCAAAAATAAAGAACACTTAGAAAAAGGAAACAAAAATGCACAATTAGTCTCTACTCCTGAAAGCATTTGCAATTTCTCTCTTTCCAAATAGTCAACAACAAACAATGAGGAATAACCTCCCACCTCCTATGCATCTCCCTGCCAAGTCTAACTCCACCCCACCCCACATCTGCAGCTGCCCCAACACTGACTTGGGCATCGTCACTTTGGCCCAACAATAGCAAACATCAAACTCCACAAATTCTGAGCGACCTTGTAATACAGTAACAAGTGATCAGTTGATTCTCAGTCCTGTCAACACATGACTCATCTTTCCACAATGAATTATTTCTTTTCCACAATATTCTGAGTCGAAATAGAACCCAAAGCAGCTGTTCGCACAATCAATCCACCTTTCTGAGGTTCTTCAATTGCCACAGAACCCCTCCCAAAAACTCCTCAACCACTACCCCTGATAAGGCTCTGTAAAATAATCTCAGTAAAAAAAGCCCACTACCATGCTTTCTCCATCTAATCGAGTCAACTACCCTCCCCATGGGACCAATCTCCGGTACTAGCAAAAGTAACACATTCACCTTCTCAAGCTCCCAATATTGAAAATTTCTTTGAGAGACTGGCTGCCACACAACTCTCCCAGCGACTTTAGTTGCATAATCGGCAACCTTAGTCTCCACGTTAACAGAAATAGCAAACAAGTTAGAAAACCTAGGACTCAAAACCATATTGCCAATCCACAAGTCGAGCCAAATTTCTCATCCTTTGGATATGACCTTTCACACTCCAACATCAAAAGTATAGTGCTACTCTGAACTTGGTATTTTCTTCACACTCTTTAGCACCAGCCATGCAGAAAGAAAGTCTACTACTGTCCTAGGATAACTAATGACCCTATGCCATAGGAAAATAAGAAACATTAAGGGTTGCTAGCTAAAGCACTGTGAATAACTGAATTACGATATCATTTTCCCTCTATTTCCCATTGCACATGTTTATCTGTTTTTTGAGCCCTCAGTAATCATGTGTTACATCCTCCAAATAAATCTTTAGCCACTTTCTTAACCAAGAAAGTTAACCTTTGTAACAATACAGAATGTAAAGTTCTCTTAGCTCGAGAGTGTTGTCCTTATTGTGCTTCTATGACTAACAAGTAACAATACAAAATTGTGTAAAAGTCTTTTGAACCCTCCAAACCATAAATTGATCTAATATCTCCAGGATTGAAGAGGCTAAGCATCTCATATATTATATTACCATCTAAAACTCCCCCACCCCCAAAAATGTTAAATTATTTTAACCTTTTTTTTTTTTGGGACTGGAAATTCATGAGAACTCAATATAGGATTAGCATGGTTCTTTTGGACCACATGACGTGGTGGCTATCCATTTAGATTTTTGCATGCTCCATTGGAGCTACATCCCATTCAACTTTCACTTCTTTTGCGACTAGTTAAACCAATAATCTCCTCTTTAAAGGAGGCGTTTCTCTCCTAATGCAGCTATATCTGTTTTTCCTTCATTTCCTTGATGGATTTTGTCCTACGATCTCAGTAAGGCTTATGATATTCTCAGATACACAAATGAACTCTTTTTTATTTAGCAGAATAAAGATCTGACTAAAACGTGGAGGTGGACCTTTTCATGGTTATTGTTTTCTATGTTAATTGAAACATGTTATTTAAGCTTCTCGGCAATAAAAACTGATCATTGGTTTCTTTTGTTATCTTCATTTTCTTCTTTTTAGCTCTGCCATGTGGTGTTAAATTTGTTTTGGCTTTAGCTTTGGTAATGAGGTGAAATTCTATTGGTGGGTACACATTTATCACAAAAATGCAACATGATGTTTGTTGTCAGTTGAGTCCAGCAGAAAAGTTCAAACCATTAACCATGTGATATGTAACAATAGTGTCCACCATTTTCTGCATTGCAAACTTTTCTCATGCGACCATAATTGTATACCTTTTTTCTCCTTTTGCGATCGTTCGCCACAAATATTTGGTACAATTACTTGAGAATGTTATTGCTTCAGTTAATTCTTGTTTTTTTGTTTGTTTTCTACCTTTCCACCGTTGAAGAACCTTTAGCCTTGGATAAATATCATATGAATACTTGCAAAATCTTTTTACCAGGGAAAACAAAAATCTCACTGGAACAGCTCGTTACGCGAGTGTTAACACCCATCTTGGAGTTGGTGAGTTGGCTCTCCTCACTGCAACTACTAATGAAATGTCTCTTAGTGTTGCTATCATAGCTTAACGATTATACTTTAAATTTTATGAGATTCTAATTTGCGATTTATTAATTGTAGAGCAAAGTAGGCGAGATGATCTGGAATCTCTTGGTTATGTGCTTATGTACTTTTTGAGGGGAAGGTTAATATATGATTGAGAGCCTTGATTTCATCTATGTTTTCTTTCCGCATTTTTGTCTTTTTAACCCAATTCATATATTTTTTCTGGCCTTTTAGCCTTCCCTGGCAGGGTCTGAAAGCTGGCACCAAAAAACAAAAGTATGACAAAATTAGTGAAAAGAAGATGCTTACTCCCATTGAGGTATTATATCTTGCTACTGCAAGCAGGTTTATTCACATGGTTGTTCTATGTATTTAAGCTTTGTATTACCATATTATACAAGGACATTTATTCGCTGTGAAGTGTAGTCTGCATGTACGGTAGTTAACTTTTAGAGTATATTTTACAGGTGCTTTGCAAATCTTATCCATCAGAATTCATATCATACTTCCATTATTGCCGTTCATTGCGGTTTGATGACAAACCAGATTATTCATACTTGAAGAGGCTTTTCAGGGATTTATTTATTAGAGAAGGTGATACGTAATCTTAATTTTGCGATCCTTGTAGTTGTTATCTTCTCTCTCCTTCCACCCCAACTCTAACAAACCTACCATACACCCAAAACTTCATAAAGTTCATCATATCCATATTCTACCTGAAATTGATTTCAACTTCGTCCTTTTCATTTCTTTGATTTGTAACTTATATGTGTGTTAACTTTTGTAAATTGTTCAGGTTATCAGTTTGACTATGTATTTGACTGGACTATTTTGAAGTATCCACAGATTGGCTCCAGTTCTAGAGGACGGGTCTGTATTTCTGATGGTTGGCTTTGGTTCCTGTTGTGTCTTCAATAAGTGAATCAAATCTTTGATTTTTTTTTTCTTTTTTTTCAGCAGCCAGCAGGGAAATTAGCTTTGAATCCTGGACCATCTGCAGATAGAGCAGAAAAGACACCAGGTACATGTATGGTTTAATCAAGTTGTGTCTAGATTCCAGAATTTTTTTTTAATGGTGTGCTGGGATTCCCAAGGACTTGATTTATATATGGTGGATTTAGATATAATACTCCGTGTCCAAAATTAGCGTTCATCTCTCCATATTTTTATGCCCTAAAAGAAAGGTTCACTTTATGAAAATAGACTAGAAAGTGACTCAATGTTCCAAATATACCCTTAATGAAAAGAGAGGTTAAAATGGAAATTGACAACTTTCTTAAAATGCTTGAATTTTCCAAGTGGTTCTCATTTTAGGAAGAAGGGAGTACAATTGTGGTTGGGTGTTTCCTCTTCATGTGCTTTGTTTTTGAGCAGTCAGTATATTGACTTTGTTTATATATATGTGTGTGTGTGTGTGTGTATTTGCTGTATAAATGCATTCATTATTGTTATCCTTTATTACCATTGTTGTCATATCTAATAATCATATATCAACTCTCTCTTTTCTAAAATTTGATGCCATTGTTTCTTAGCTTTTTTTGTGCTCTCTTTGATTAATTGTGTAATGGATTGAAAGTAGAAAGATTAACCCGTAATGTTTGTCATGTATCTCATCCAGTGAAACGAGAGATGAGAGAGAGATTCTCAGGCGCAGTTGAGGCATTTGCTAGAAGAAATGGTTCCGGTGCAGGTTTGCATGGAGATCACTCGAGGCACAGATCTTCAGAGGATGTACCTTCATCAAAGGATGTGGTGAGTAAACATAATGATGATTATATTTTGTCGTTACTATATGACCATAGCCAGCATTGTCTATAGGCCATTTCCGAGTCTACTTACATGTAGACATCAAAGATTTTAAAATACATCTTCCTGTCTGCCAATAATACTGGCAGACTACAATAATAGCACCAGATGTCCCTTTTAAAATTTCAAATGTCTGTCACTATTATCAGCTTATGAAATCAAAAAGCTACGCTTGTTGTCAAAGGTTGATGAAGGCTACTTGTAGAACAATTTTGAACATCTAAGGTTTGGACAGTTTCAGCAGTTCAATAAATGAGGAAGACGGTGTATTACGATATTTTATAAACTCCCCACTTGCCAATAATAGTCATGGATCGCTCTGCTAATAATAGTTGAGTCCGTTAGTAATATAAGTGTACAGGCTCCGCCAATAATATTAGCAGATAGTAACATTTGCTAATAATTGCGGACTTCCGCTAATTATATTGGCTGACATGTGTGAATTTTGAAGGGAGATAATAAATTAAAGGCAATATAGTCTAATCAGCTTGGTGTAGATGTTTGCTTCTATTATTGACATAGATGCCTGCTATTATTATTGTCGCAATCCGCCATTTTTGTAGAGGACGGGAAGATGCATTTTAAAGCACTGACCGACCACGATCTTTGTGGATAGCTATAGATGGGTTGGCTCAAACTGGCAGACAATGCTGGCTCTGGATAACTACACATCCTATATAACCCAAGCTGGCCATATATGTTGGATCTGGTTTGGAAGTTGATTTCATGGTTATGCATCATTTATCTACATCTGTTTTTGCCTTTGCAGCAAGCCGACACAGAAAGAGGACGGGTTTCTCGAACTAGTAGTGCTTCCAAAAGGGTTGTCATACCAAGCAGCCGTCCAAGCTCATCTGGTGAACCCAGTGAGAACAGGTCGAATCGCCTGGGCTCAGGCAGTGGTCGTTTATCCACTACCCAAAGGATCCAACCAGGTTTCGAGTCCAAATCATCATCTTTCACCCGCGCTGTAGCTTCAAGAGGTGGCCGTGATGATGCTCTTCGGAGCTTTGAGCTTCTAACCATTGGCACAGGAAAGAGGAAATAAGGGTGTCAATTTACTTGCTTCTGAGCCAAATTTCAATGCAACTTTTATTAAGGTTCTTGAGCACCATTGTGTTCTACACTTGTAACAGTGTCCATGAAACAACATTTCTTGAATATCCATTCACAGCTAATCTCAAATTCATGTTTTTACCCTCAGGAAACACCTTTGGAGTTTCTATTGATGTGATTATTGCTGTCAGGTTGCCATGTAAACTCGACAAAGGAAGAGAAAATCTCTCTTTTTTTAAGGAAATATAACATATTTGCAACTAGAGTTGCAACAACTTATAAATAATTCTGTTTATTGTACTGCCAGTATCTTAAACCAGCTTATAGTTTCTATTTTCTTGTTGTGATACTGCTTGTGTCATATTTATTGCAGTTTTAATTCTAGACTGGTGAAGCAATTGTGGCATAGCCAGTCCATGGTAGTCATGTTTTTAATTCCTGATGAAGTTGGAACCCTGGGTGAAGGATTTGTTTCATCTACAATTTCAGCTTGATTTTTAATTTTTTTTTTTTTTTTGAAAAATGTTTGAATTTACAACTTAAGGAGGCTTTTGTTATTTGAGGATGCCAGATTGTGTTGTTTGAAAATAATGTTGTCACAAAAATGAAACAGCAGAAGAAAATAACACCCAATATCCATGCAAAGTTCTGAAGTAATTTATCACCTAAGAATTTAGGTAACACTTACTGCCATTATTATACTCCCTATGTTTTAAAATTAGCGATGAGTTTCTCTATTGACGACACGTTTCAAGAAAAAATTTGTTTTTTTCAAACATGTCCCTAGCATTTGTTGGAAATGTAATACCTAGTACTTAATTTACCTAACTATGTATATTTAGAATAAACTAAAAAAACAATTATGAATATATTGATGTAAAGTAAGGTACATAACTATGTAGTTCACTGCTCATAAATATATTGAGATCCAAATAAAGTTCATTATCATGGATCATGAATCTCACGATACAGTGTATCCTGCTTGAACAGAAGTTTTATTCAACTCCGAATTTGACCAGCACCAGAATTTTTTAGGCAGCTATATCCGTCACCTAAAAGTTCACATTAAGATTGGCTTAAACTAAGATAATTACTAGCAAGAAATAAAAAATCACTAAATACATTATTCTTGTTTCCAAATTTTAGTTTGTTAATATTTTCCGAGTAAAAGTGTTGTTTTCACGGTAAATAAGCATTCAACGACATTTATACCATTGTTCTAACAACACTTGAAAATTTTAACGACATTCGGGTGTTGGTTATGCCCATGGTGTGTTAAAACTTTCGCCGTAGGACGTTGTCGAAATTTTAAAAATAATAATAATAATAGTACGACCTGAATCGAATGGAAGTCCACTCTCTACTTAAGACAATATTCGCACTGCATAGAATTACAACGAATCCATCTCCTAAGATAAGACAGACTCAGAAATTAATTTGTATTAAATACTATGTGCAGGATAATATTTAATTCAAAACTATAATTTGAGAGAGAAAAAAAATAATAACACCAAAATTCTTTTAAAAAAATTATGCATTCATTTCTTGTGAATGAATTATTATCCCAAAAGAGAGTTTTCTAATACATTTATAGGATTCCAAACACCCTTTTGAAAAGATACCTTTTCAATTTGAAAAGATATGAACAAAACATACCATTTCTAAGGGTCACATCGGTTCAAATTAGTGACCCAAATTGAATCATTGTATCGGTTCAATGTTACACCCGTTTAAACTAGCAATCACACCAGTTCAAACTAATGACCCAAGTTAAACCATTGCACCGATTCAACGTTACACCTGTTCAAATTAATAATTACACATTTATCATTAAACCAATACATCTGTTAGTTATTAAAATAATATAATATATTTATTATAAAATAACAAATTTTGACAATATCCAACATGGTGATGGTTATTTGCACTAAGTTTGCACGTTTTATACGAAGCAAAAAAAAAACTCACAATAGTGAAAAATAATAATAATAAAATTTACACTGTTAACGATGATGAATCTAGACCTAACAATTCTATTGCCTCAATTTTGACTATTAGGTTAAAAATTCATTAACCATTATGTCTATTTATTACGAGTCAACGACTACATTACATTAAATTAGATAGAGCGAATAAAATATTATTATACTGAAATTATCCACAGATAATAATGATATCTTATCCCTTGATTCCAACAATTAGTATGGATATATTGATATTTTCACAATTGTTTTAATTTTGATACTTTTACTGTATCTATCTGAAATTATCTTGCAATGAAATCATAAACGGATGTACGTAATATCTAATCCCCGTGTTCAAACAATTAGCATACATTGATATTTTCACAATTTCTATTGATACTTTTACCGTATCTATCTGAAATTAATAGTAATCGGGTCCCATTCTATCGCGCGAGATGATTATTGAAAATAGTTGTGGAAAAAACAAATCTAATAGTTAATTTTGACAAAGAAAGGGTTTAATTGGAATTAATTATATCATTACCTAATAATTCTTTGATTCCTCACATCGTACTATAAATTACCACTTATACAACACTTTCCTTTTTTCTTACTCTTTCTCTATCTCATTCTCTAGCTAGCTAGATCTCTCTAGTATTTTTGTCTTTTAATTATATTTTTATATTTTAAAATCATGTCTAGCAATCATGTGTTGCCAAGTACATCTAATAGTGGTGGTAGGCTAAATTTGTGTCATTTATTTGTGGGACGGGCTACAATATAATGGTTTTCTCCTTTTAAACCACACAGAGTCTCATACATTTGTTTATGAGACTTTTAAGGGGGAACAAAATCAAATATATCATGTTTCTGCTCATGAATAATAATAATTTTCGCGATCGTAGTTATAAGAAAATATCATTTTTTGATGTAGTATCGTTACCTTTTCATATTCAGACTAACATCATTTTTCAAAATGTTCTTTATAGAATATTGTCTTAAGATTGTTGGAACTTTTGTCGTAGGAAGTTGTCAAAATTCTAAAAAAAATAATAATAGTACCGCCTGAATTGAATAGAAATGTCCACTCTCTCTTTAAGACAGTATTCGTTCCCTATATAGATTGCATAGAGTTACAACGAATCTGTCTCTCAAAAATATGACAGACCCAGAAATTAATCTGTATTAAATACTATGTGCAGGATAGTATTTATTCAAAACTATAATTTGAGAGAGAAAACAAATAATAACACTAAAATTCTTTTTAAAAAATTATGTGATGTGATAAAATTATGTAACTGCAAGTGCACAGTGTCAAATTGAAGAACTGGCAAGTACAGGTCGAATCCACAGAGACTAGATCAATTTTTAATGTATCCTTAATATCTATTTTAGGCAAATTAGAAATAAATATAGTGGAGATGATTAATAACTAAATTATGCAAACTAAAAATTAATAATGAAAACTAGTGATGAGAAAAATTACCTAGGAATCCGAATCCACTAAGCACTAACATAAATAATAATTTCTTACTTTTCCAATTAATTCCCAAATTATTTTTCCTTCCCTTTAAAAATAATGATTCATATAATTAATATGGGCAAGCATAAGTTATGAAAAATTCACAGATTAACTATAACTTATCAAAACCTCGCAATCAATATAAAAATCATATGCAATTAATGCGAAGGAAAATATGAAGGCGAAAATAATTATGCACTAATTTCGGAACGGAAAGAAATTAATTAATATGTAATACCTAGTTTCATCATCATCCTAGATATTAGAAATTTAGCTAGTCATGAAAATTAAAACCAACAAATTCAAAATTAAAACTACTAATAATAATTGCATGAAATAAGAACAATAATTAAAAAGAGAATTTCTATTAAAATAAAAGAAAGTTACAAATACTCCCTGACACTAGTATCACACATGAACGGAATAAGAGGAAAAACAAAGCTCTCAATTGCTAAATAACTCTCTCCCTTCTACACCAGCGAAAAACTAAGGAAAATAAAATAACAAGTGATGCCCTTCTCTCTAAAACAAGAGACCTATTTATAGGGAAAATAAATTTGTGCCCTAATTTAGATTCATTGAACTTGGCCACTTTTGTTTCCTTTTTATTCTCCTCTTTCCTTCTGAACTTCAATCTCTACATAGTAATCTCCCAAGAGTCCTTTTCCATCTTTAAAAGCTGCAACAATTATCTTTTACTTGTTCACCAAGATAAATAAGATAAATCCTACAAAATAAAATAAAATGCATTAATTAAATAAAATAAACATATAAAATAATAAATATGGGAATAATAAAATGTATAAAAAATGTGTCTATCAAATACCCCCATACCTATCTTTTGCTCGTCCTCGAGTAAAATAAAATAAAAATAAAACAAAAACTATACTACTCCATTTTCGTAGGAAACACGATTGCACTTAGCATGTGCAACAAGCCTTTAAACCCCAAGGTTACCCCAAATGGACGAGTTGTGTCTCGTGAGGGTTTGCAGTGAATATACCCACAAAATTCAAAATAAAATATTTTTGGGTTCAACAAATTATGAAATCGAAAGAAAACTTCTAAGTATACATGGGCAATATACATAAGCAAGATTAAATTCAAAATCACACTTTAACCTTATCAAAAATTCTCAATCTTCATTCTAGACACCATCCTTCATAAAATTAATTCCATGTGATGCATGCATTGTGTATGTGATGTAACTCTTAGCAGAGATTTTTACCATGAAAATCAAGCAAATTCATTTTTCTTTTTCTTTTCTTTTTTTATTATCTTTTTTCCCCCTTGACTTGTGCAATGTCTCATTTTCTTAGGCTTTTCAGAGTTACCCATGTAGCGAGTGTTGGACCAATGACTCCCAAACCAGTTGGCTTTAGGGCACTAGGTGTAGAGACACCCCTAAGGGCTTACTAACTCGAGTAACAAAGGCCACAAAACTAGACTAGTCAAGCTGCTTTTGTCCATCATACTTTTCAGCGTGAATATCGATGCTTCCTGAGGCTTGGATACCCAGTTATTTCGTTCAATGGACATTGAAGCAGTTATTTTTTTTCAACTTTTTCAACTTTCCTTTTCTCAATTTTTTCTTTTTCTTTTTCTTTTTTTTTTTTTTTTTGAAATTGCTCAAATCATAGTTTATATACCCCACAACTAAGAGTTAGTGTGAACGTGAAGTGCAAAAATATTTAGGAACTCAATTTTATTTCAGATGGTGCATCGAACTAAAATTTTGTATCTCATCAAAGGTTCAAGAGTTCTTAATCTTTTAATCTTACTCATGAGTTTTGCTCCACAAAAACTTATTAGAATTAATTCAATCCATAAAAAGTCAAACAAAATTTTTATTTTTTTCAATTTCACCATTTTTTTTTGTTTTTTTTACAAAAAGAATTAATTTCCTAAAAAGAAGAAAAAAAAAATACCGAAAAAAAAAAAAATCTAATGTAAAACTCCCCCCATACCTAAATCATGCATTGTCCTCAATGTATGCAAATGAAGAAAGAGAACAAAGAAATGAAAGAATTGTACCTTGTACGGTGGAGCAGAAATCGGATGACAATACTGTACAAAAATAAAAAAAATACAAACAACTTACAAATACAAGTACAATGCCAGTCATTTGGACTAATGTGGGTCAACAAGATACACCACCTCCTCTGGTTCGTTTGACATTTCTAAAAAGGGTTTAAGTCGTTGACCATTCACTTTGAAAATTTCACCACTCTGTGGATTTTCAACATCGACTGCCCCATGAGAGTAAACTACCTTGACTACAAAAGGTCCATCCCATCTAGAACGCAATTTTCCTGGAAATAGATGTAGCCTAGAATTATACAAGAGAACTTTTTGACCAGGTGAAAATGATTTTCTCAAAATTGATTTATCATGAAACACTTTTGTTCTTTCCTTGTAAATTTTAGCATTTTCATAAGCATCATTCCTAATCTCATCTAACTCAGCTAATTGCAATTGTCTATGACTTCCACCAGTGGACATATCAAAATTCAACTGTTTTATTGCCCATAAAGCGCGATGTTCAAGTTCAACAGGTAAGTGACAAGCTTTTCCAAACACAAGCCTATACGGTGACATTCCTAAATTAGTCTTAAAGGCAGTACGGTAAGCCCACAATGCATCGGACAATTTAAGAGACCAGTCTTTTCTATTGGAACTCACCGTTTTTTCTAGGATTTGTTTTATTTGCCTATTTGAGACTTCTACTTGACCACTTGTTTGAGGGTGATATGGTGTTGCAAACTTGTGGGTGATGGAATATTTTTTCAGCAAGGATTCAAAAGGCTGATTGCGAAAATGTTTTCCTTGATCACTGATTATGGCCCTAGGGGTACCAAAGCGAGAGAAAATGTTCTCTTTCAGAAATTTGACAACAACCTTGTTGTCATTGGTCTTGCTTGGAATAGCTTCTACCCACTTAGACACATAATCCACCGCAAGTAAAATGTACAAATTTCCAAAAGAATTTGGAAACGGACCCATGAAATCTATTCCCCACACATCAAACAATTCAATGACTAGAATAGGTTGCATTGGCATCATATTTCTCCTAGTGATCCTTCCTAATAGTTGACACCTATTGCAACTGGCACAAAATTCGTTGGCATCCTTGAATAGACTAGGCCAATAGAAACCACACTGGAGGACCTTGGCGGCCGTCTTTTTGCCTCCAAAATGTCCTCCACAAGCTTGGTCATGACAAAATGACAGAACACTCCTAAACTCATGGTCGGGTACACACCTCCTAATGATTTGATCAGGGCAATATTTAAACAAATAGGGGTCGTCCCAATAAAAGTGTTTGACTTGTGAAAGAAATTTGGACCGGTCTTGTTTAGACCAATGGGAAGGAATCTCATTAGTAACTAAGTAGTTCACAATATCAGCAAACCAAGGTGTAGTAGATATGGAGAAAAGCTGCTCATCTGGAAAAGATTCATTTAAGGGCAGGTCAGAGGTGGACTCCACAACTAAACGGGACAAATGATCAGCTACCACATTTTCGGACCCTTTTTTGTCCCTGATCTCTAGGTCGAATTCTTGGAGCAATAAGACCTAACGAATTAAACGGGCTTTTGAATCTTTCTTGGAGAGCAGATGTCTGAGGGCAGCGTGGTCAGTGTAAACAATGATTTTAGACCCAATAAGATAAGATCGAAACTTTTCTAGAGCAAAAACTACGGCTAGGAGTTCTTTTTCAGTAGTTGAATAATTCAATTGTGCATCATTCAAAGTCCTACTAGCATAGTATATGACATGGGGAATCTTATTAATTCTTTGTCCTAGAACAGCACCAACTGCATAGTCAGATGCATCACACATTAACTCAAATGGTTGACTCCAATCAGGTGATTTGATGATAGGAGCTGAAGTTAACTCCTTTTTGAGTTGTTCAAAGGATTGGAGACATTTTTCATTAAATTCAAATTTTTCATCTTTACCAAGAAGATTGGTCATGGGTCTTGCTTTCTTACTGAAATCTTTAATGAATCGCCTATAAAAGCCTGCATGTCCTAGGAACGAACGAATTTCTTTGACTGTCCTAGGTGGTGGAAGATTGGAAATTAGGTCGATTTTGGCTTTGTCTACTTCAATTCCCTTTTCAGATATGATATGACCAAGAACAATTCCTTGTTTTACCATGAAATGACATTTTTCCCAATTTAGAATTAAGTTTGTTTCCTTACATCTCCTTAGAACTAAGTCAAGGTGGTGAAGGCACTCATGAAATGTAGATCCAAATATGGAAAAATCATCTATGAAAATTTCTAGGAATTTTTCCACCATGTCAGAAAATATGCTCATCATACATCTTTGAAAGGTGGCAGGGCCACTACAAAGTCCAAAGGGTAGGCGACGATATGCAAAGGTTCCATAAGGACAAGTGAATGTAGTCTTTTCTTGGTCTTCTAGGGCTATGGGAATTTGAAAATAACCCGAGTATCCATCAAGGAAACAATAATAAGCATGACCAGCTAACCTTTCCAGAATTTGGTCTATGAATGGTAAAGGAAAATGATCCTTTCTTGTGGCAGCATTGAGTTTTCTATAGTCTATGCAAACCCTCCAACCAGATTGGACACGAGTGGGAACTAACTCACTGGCTTCATTTTGAACCACAGTTAAGCCAGACTTTTTAGGCACCACCTGAACAGGACTTACCCAAGGGCTATCAGAAATGGGATAGATGATCCCATTATCTAGACACTTAAGAATTTCCTTCTTAACAACCTCTTTTAGAACTGGGTTCAACCGCCTTTGTGGGTCTCTCACTGGTTTAGCATCATCTATTAAGTGGATCCTATGCTGGACAATGGTTGGACTAATCCCCTTAATATCTGTTATGCTCCATCCTATGGCTTCCTTATTTTCTCTAAGGATGGTCAATAACTCTTCCTCCTGTGTGTTCGTTAAATCAGAAGCAATGATTACAGGAAGAGTTTTGGAAGGACCTAGATAGGCATATTTAAGATTATCCGGAAGAGGTTTGAGTTCTAACTCTGGTGGACTCTTTTCAAGAGGTTCTGAGGAGTGTAAGATTGGCTCAGTCACGGGTTCCCATTCAAAGTGAGACATTGACGTGGATGACTCTAACATTTCATTCACCTCATTTACATATACTGTTTCATCCCAATTTTGACCAAAATGATTTAGACAAAAATTTAGAATTTCATCTTCTTCCATAAGTTCATTTTCAGACATTTCATTAATCATGTTCACTTCAACGGGCTGGTCAGAAAAATCACTAGGTTGCTTTCCCACATTAAACACATTTAAATCAATTGTCATGTTCCCAAATGTCAATTTCATTAGTCCATTTCTACAATTGATTAATGCATTAGAGGTTGCTAGAAATGGTCTACCTAAAATGACAGGAATCTGACCCTTCGGATTGGCAACAGGCTGAGTTTCAAGGACAACAAAGTCAACAGGGAAGACAAAATCGCCAACCTTAATGAGTACATCCTCAACTATTCCCTTTGGCACTTTAACGGAACGGTCAGCTAGCTGGAGTGTGACACTTGTCTTTTTCAAGTCCCCTAAACCCAAGGTTTGGTACACAGAAAATGGTAAAAGGTTCACACTAGCTCCTAAATCAAGCAAAGCTTTTTCAATTAAGGTGTCACCTATGATGCATGAAATAGTAGGACAACCGGGGTCCTTATACTTCACAGGGACTTGACATGACAAGATAGAACTAACATGAGCTGTTAGGAAAGCTTTCTTAGGAACTTGAGTGGTTCTTTTGTGTGTGCACAAATCTTTTAGACATTTAGCATATGAGGGAACTTGTTGAATGGCATCTAGAAGGGGAATATTAATTTTCACTTGTTTGAACACTTCTAGAATTTTGTCCAACTGGGCTGACTGCTTGTTTGAAATAAGTCTTTGAGGGAATGGGGCTTTTGGTTTAAAGACCTTTTCAGCTGACTCAGAAGATGTGGTTTGATCATTTTTGGACACATGCTTATTGGATGGGTCTACTGACTCAGAGTTTGTGGAGTTTGTGGGCTTTTCAGGCTGGGCTGACGTTGAAGATGGATTGTTAGATTCAACAGTTAAATTTTTTTCTTCTTCATTATCAATGCCAGCATGATTGTTAAAATAATTTCCAGACCTTAAAGAGATTACAGAATTCACATGATTGACTTGGTTGCTTTCAAGTGAATTAGCATGATAAGGTTTTTGATTAGGGGCTGAAAATTTCGGATTGGTCTCGGGTTGACTAGGAAGTTTACCCTTCTCTCTTTCACTAACTGTAGTGGCCAATTGACTCATTTGGATCTCTAGACGAGATAAGGCTTGGTTAGTGTTTTTCATTAACGTCTCTAAAGTGCTAAGTCTCTTCTCACTCTCATTTGAAAAATTTGAAAAACCTGGTGGATATAGAGTTGCTGGATTTGAATTTTGGTACGGACCAGGATTCGACTTTTGGTAAGGTTGAAAAGATTGATTTAGAGACTGACTGACCTGATTTGAAGAGTTATTTTGGTAGGGTCCTTGGTTCCATGCAAAATTAGGATGATTTCTCCAACCTGGATTATAAGTGGGTGTAAATGGATCATTCCTAGGTCTTTGAAACATTGCATTGACTTGTTCATATTCTTCAGGTTGGGCCATTATTCTAGGACATTCCTCTATCACATGACTTGGTGAATTACACCTTAGACACAAAGGTGTTGATGTTGAGACGTGATTCACAGGTGATGGTCCCCTAATTTCTAAAGCTTCGAGTCTTTTAAGTACACCAGCCAACTTAGCTTCGGTGGCAATTGAATTGTCAATTGTATGAATACCCCTAGATGAGCTAGGTTTATCGGTCTCTCGGGTGGTTTCCCATTGCATGGTTTTTTCTGCTAAGTCCTCTAAAAACCCCCAAGCTTTTTCCTCATCATTATTCAGAAAATCCCCTTGACACATTGACTCTAACATTGTTTTAGTGGGATAGTCTAAACCTTCGTAGGCAATTTGACACAATCTCCATTTCTCAATTCCATGGTGTGGGCACTGGGATAACAAATTTTTAAATCTATCAAAATATTTCCAAAATGACTCTTTGTCAAGTTGACAAAATTGATGAATTGAAGTCCTAATTTTTGCAGTTTTATGATTTGGAAAATATTTTTTTAGGAATGTAACAACAAATCCCTCCCAAGTTGATATGGAATTATTCGGTAGGCTATATAACCACTTTTTAGCATTATCTTTTAAAGCGAAAGTGATAAATCTTAGCCTAATTGAGTCATCAGACAATTGTTGAATTTTCATTAAAGCACAAACTTCCTCAAATTCCTGAATGAATAAATATGGATCTTCTATACCAGTGAACCTAGGTAACATGTTTATAAAATGCGGTTTAAGTTCAAAATTATTACCCGTTACTGGTGGTAGACTGATGCATGTAGGTTGGGCAGAACGGGAAGGATAACATCGATCCCTTAAAGAAACGGTTTGTGCGACCTCCATTTTTCTTAAAGTAAGATCTTTTAAAGTGGGCTCCAAAAAATCAGGTGTTCTCACTAATCGGGATGTTTTGTCCCTAATCCACACTTTTTGCATACACTACTCAGCAAATAAGCAAATAAACAGATAAGCACACAAAAACAAATAAGAGAAAATAATAATAAATAAGAAAAAGAAAAAAAAAATTATTTCTAAGGTCAACCTAAATAAAATCTAGACAGCTCCTAACTGTTCCAAGTTACACCTCAAGGTCCACCAAATTTGAAATTAATCACGCTACTAGCCAGGTAAGTGTAATAACGGTGGGAGTCTCTCCGTGGGTACGGTGACTAATTAAATAACCACACGTTCTTTAGGCGTTTGCCTTTTGAACCACTTGCCTAGACACCAGTAGTTTGATTAATTAAAAATTCAGCCTCCTCTTGGAGTTTCTTGTCCTAATTGAGCTCGAGAGTCCTATGGGCTAACGTCTACTTGATTTTATTAGGTAAAGGTTATGCAAAATGCAAGTTGGGTTGTTTGTGGGCCAAGGAAGGGTGATGAAATCCCCACCTTATCTTGTTACAGGTTTTTGCCCTTAATGTTAGATTAAAGATGAAAATGAACAAATAAAATTAAAAAGAAACGGTAAACAAATAAAATGTCCTAAAACTATGTGGATTACGAAGTAAAGAAAAATTTGACGTACCTCAATCCTCCAGCAATCACCACAGTTTATATTTAACAAAATAAAAATAAAAAAATAAAACTAAAACCTAAACAGGATGTGCTCTACGTGAGTGAATGCATGAATGCGGCAATTAGTTTTCTAACTAATAATAAAAAATAAAATAAAACTAAGCTACTATTTTTTTGTTTTTTTAAAAAAAAAAAATTAAAATAAAATATGGAGATACGAAGTACCAGAAAAAGCGCAGCAACAAAATTGTTATCTTTTCGCTCCTTCGATCCGCTTCGATAATCCTGAAAAAGAAAAAAAAAATTTAATTAAAAACTAATTCGAATAAATAAAAATTAAGGAAAAAAATTAATTCTAGTCCCCGGCAACGGCGCCAAAAACTTGATGTGATAAAATTATGTAACTGCAAGTGCACAGTGTCAAATTGAAGAACTGGCAAGTACAGGTCGAATCCACAGAGACTAGATCAATTTTTAATGTATCCTTAATATCTATTTTAGGCAAATTAGAAATAAATATAGTGGAGATGATTAATAACTAAATTATGCAAACTAAAAATTAATAATGAAAACTAGTGATGAGAAAAATTACCTAGGAATCCGAATCCACTAAGCACTAACATAAATAATAATTTCTTACTTTTCCAATTAATTCCCAAATTATTTTTCCTTCCCTTTAAAAATAATGATTCATATAATTAATATGGGCAAGCATAAGTTATGAAAAATTCACAGATTAACTATAACTTATCAAAACCTCACAATCAATATAAAAAATCATATGCAATTAATGCGAAGGAAAATATGAAGGCGAAAATAATTATGCACTAATTTCGGAACGGAAAGAAATTAATTAATATGTAATACCTAGTTTCATCATCATCCTAGATATTAGAAATTTAGCTAGTCATGAAAATTAAAACCAACAAATTCAAAATTAAAACTACTAATAATAATTGCATGAAATAAGAACAATAATTAAAAAGAGAATTTCTATTAAAATAAAAGAAAGTTACAAATACTCCCTGACACTAGTATCACACATGAACGGAATAAGAGGAAAAACAAAGCTCTCAATTGCTAAATAACTCTCTCCCTTCTACACCAGCGAAAAACTAAGGAAAATAAAATAACAAGTGATGCCCTTCTCTCTAAAACAAGAGACCTATTTATAGGGAAAATAAATTTGTGCCCTAATTTAGATTCATTGAACTTGGCCACTTTTGTTTCCTTTTTATTCTCCTCTTTCCTTCTGAACTTCAATCTCTACATAGTAATCTCCCAAGAGTCCTTTTCCATCTTTAAAAGCTGCAACAATTATCTTTTACTTGTTCACCAAGATAAATAAGATAAATCCTACAAAATAAAATAAAATGCATTAATTAAATAAAATAAACATATAAAATAATAAATATGGGAATAATAAAATGTATAAAAAATGTGTCTATCATTATGCATTCATTTCTTGTGAATGAATTGTCATCCCAACAGAGAGTTTTCTAATACATTTATAGGATTCCAAACACCCCTTTGAAAAGACACCTTTTCAATTTGAAAAGATAAGAACTAAACACACCATTTCTAAGGATCACACTGGTTCAAATTAGTGACCCAAATTGAATCATTGTACCGGTTCAATGTCACACCCGTTTAAACTAGCAATCACACCGGTTTAAACTAGTGACTCAAGTTGAACCATTGCACCAGTTCAATGTTATAACTGTTCAAATTAATAATTACACCTTTACCGTTGAACCAATACATCTGTTAGTTAATAAAATAATATAATATATTTATTATATAACAACATATTTTGAAAATATCCAACATGGTGATGGTTATTTGCACTAAATTTGCACGTTTTATAAGAAGCAAAAAAAAAAATAAAGAAACCAAAAAAACTTACAATAGTGAAAAAAAATAATAATAAAATTTACACTGTGTTAATGATGATGAATCTGGGCCTAACGATTCTATTGCCTCAATTTTGACTATTAGGCTAAAAATTCATTAACCATTATATGCCTATTTATTACGAGTCAACGACTACGTTACATTAAATTGGATAAAGCGAATAAAATATTATTGTATTGAAATTATTCACGGATAATAATGATATCTTATCCCTTGATTCAAACAATTAGTATGGATATATTGATATTTTCACAATTATTTTAATTTTGATACTTTTCCCGTATCTATCTGAAATTATCTTGTAATGAAATCATAATGTACGTAATATCTAATCCCGTATTCAAACAATTAGTATGCATTGATATTTTCACAATTTCTTTTGATACTTTTACCGTATCTATCTGAAATTAAGAGTAATCGGGTCTCATTCTATCGCGCGAGATGATTATTGAAAAATATAAAAAGAAATACTTGTGGAAAAAACAAATCTCATAATTAATTTTGACAAAGAAGTGATTTTAATGTAATTAATTACATCATTACCTAATAATTCTTTGATTCCTCATATTGTACTATGAATTACCACTTATACAACACTTTCATTCACACCCTTGTTCTTACTCTTTCTCTATTTCATTCTCATTCTCTAGCTAGCTAATCCAGTATTTTTGTCTCTTAATTATATTTTTATATTTTAAAATCATGTCTGGCAATCATGTGTTGCCAAAGACATCTAACAGTGGTGGTGAAAATAGGCTAATTTGTGTCATTTATCTGTGGGTTGGGCTACAATATAATGGTTTTCTCCTTGTAAACCACACGGAGTCTCGTACGTTTGTTTATGAGACTTTTGAGGGGGAACAAAATCAAATATATCATGTTCCTGCTCATATAAATCCAGCTCAAAATGTCCCTCCTTTGCAAACAAGGTCACCTCAAGCGCAAATATTTGGCTACAAAATTTCCTATTAAGGCCACACTACCCCCCAAAACAAAATAACAACACATCTTTTCAATCTGGAGGAACCCTATACATGCAACAACCCCTCCCACAAGGTATGTTCCAACATTCCATACTTGCTCAACTTCGTCCTCAGCTTTGGAACAACCTGCAGAATGTTGAACTTGCAGGATCAGTTTCTATGGTTCCTCAGAATAATATTGTAAACCCTAGGACGAATCATGATATTTATACCGTATATCAAGCTATTAACCCTAGTAGCTACCCTACACTACTTGGACCAGAGGATTCTTCTGCAGCATGCATTGATTTGCTGGACCAGCTAGACAGACCAGTTCCGGTGGTGATCGATTTAGTCAGTGATGACGATGATGAAGAAAACGAGTTAGATTTAAACCTTAGACTGTAATTTAGTTGTACGTGTAAGGTTTTGTGAGCTTTTGATTTTAATTGATATGTACTAGATATTTCGATTTTGTTACGAGAGTTTTCTTTTGTCCTCTTTACAACATATTATTTAAAACATAGCCCAAACATTGTGAGTTTTTTAGTTGTAAAAAAAAAGGGGGAGAGAAGAGAAAGTTTTACTTTCTAATTTTCTCTAGCTTTTTTCTCAAAAGTGAGAAAAAATTTTTTGATTTAAAATGCACTCATTTTCCTTAACTTTCTTTTCTTTTATTTTCTAACTAAAACTCAAAGACACCACTTTTTTTAGCCTTTTTTTTTATCTTCTATTAAAAAACTCAAAAACAAGTTGTTAGTCAATTCTAGCGGTGTCACCGCTCACTCTGTTTATCAAATTAAACCACAAAAGTAGATTTTCTTGTTTAATATATTAATTAATAGAAGAATATTATCCCTAAGAAAATTTTCGGAAATTAAATATTTACAAAAAGTTACTCTGTAATTTTTAAAAATACCATATCCAAGATAACATTTTCTTTCACAACCAAGAAACTTAAATTTAATAAAGTTTAAGCGAGTCAATCTCATAAAAACAGGCACAACAAATACTAGGTGGGCCCCATTAACTACTACTATGCTCTAAAATACTATGGACGAGTTCAGTGAATTTTTGTCATTTGTTTTATTTATTTACGAATCCGGTAACATATGATTATTAACCATAATAAAAATTATTTATACTAACATCGCACCAAATACTATATATGTGCAAAATTTAATATTCATAAATTTTAAAGCACATAACCTAGTACAAAATTTCATGGTATGATTAATCTAAAATATACATATACGCAAATTATTCTTATGCAACAATTTCATAAATAAATTAACAAGCATATACTATATTTTCAATCATTTATTAAATTATGAACTCAAATTTTCACATATAATAATCAATATGTATTACTTTATTTTCCTCTTAAATAATATAATCACATATATTATACTTTGAAGAAAATAAATATACATTTTTTAGCCACAAATAGTATTATCAAATAATAAATATATATACTATCATGCCAAAATTAAATTAATTCACTTACATTGATTTCACATTTCCCTCTTCGAAGTTTCTTTGATCGGGAAACTTCTGCTGGATAATAATAATTTTCGCGATCGTAGTTATAAGAAAATATCATTCTTTGATGTAGCATCGCCACATTTCCATATTCAGACTAACATCATTTTTTAGAATGTCTTTCATAGAATATTGTCTTAAGATTGTTAGAACTTTCGCCGTAGGACGTTGTCAAAATTCTAAAAAATAATAATAATAGCACCGCCTGAATCGAATGGAAGTCCACTCTCTCTTTAAAACAGTATTCGCCCCTATATAAATTACACAAGGTTACAAAGAATTGTCTCCCAAGATAAGACAGATCCAAAAATTAATCTGTATTAAATATTGTGCATGATAGTATTTAATTCAAAACTATAATTTGAGAGAGAAGAAAATAATAACACCAAAATTCTTTTAAAAAAATTATGCAGTCATTTCTTATGAATGAATTGTTATCCAAAAGAGAGTTTTCTAATTCATTTATAGGATTCCAAATACCCATTTGAAAAGGCACCTTTTCAATTTGAAAATATATGAATCAAACACACTCTTTCTAAGGGTCACACCGGTTCAAAATAGTGATCTAAGTCAAACCATTGCACCCGTTTAATGTTACACCCGTTCAAACTAGCAATCACACCGGTTCAAACTAGTGACCCAAGTTGAACCATTGCACCGGTTCAACGTTACACATGTTCAAACTATATGCGTCTATTAGTTTTTAAAATAAGATAATATATTTATTATATAACAACAGATTTTGAAAATATCTAACATGGATAGTTACGTGCACTAAGTTTGCACGTTTTATGAGAAGCAAAAAAAAAAGACCTCACAATAGTGAAAAAAAATAATAATAAAATTTACACCGTGTTAATGCTGACAAATCTGGACCTAACGATTCTATTGCCTCAATTTTGACTATTAGGCTAAAAATTCATTAACCATTATATGCCTATTTATTACGAGTCAACGACTATATTACATTAAATTGAATAGAGCGAATAAAATATTATTGTACTGAAATTATCCACGGATAATAATGATATCTTATCTCTTGATTCAAACAATTAGTATGTATATATTGATATTTTCACAATTGTTTTAATTTTGATACTTTTACTGTATCTATCTGAAATTATCTTGTAATGAAATAATAAACGGATGTACGTAATATCTAATCCAGTGTTCAAATAATTAGTATACATTGATATTTCCACAAAATATCTTTTGATACTTTTACCGTATCTATTTGAAATTAATAGTAATTGCCAATTGGGTCCCATTCTATCGTGAGAGATGATTATTGAAAAATATAAAAAGAAATACTTGTGGAAAAAATAAATCTCATAGTTAATTTTGACAAAGAAGTGATTTTAATGGAATTAATTACATCATTACCTAATAATTTTTTGATTCCTCACATCGTACTATAAATTACCACTCATACAACACTTTCATTCACAACCTTGTTCTTACTCTTTCTTTCTCATTCTCTAGTTAGCTATATCTGTCTAGTATTTTTGTAGCTAGATCTCTCTTATATTTTATATTTTAAAATCATGTCTAGCAATCATGTGTTGCCAAGGACATCGAATAGTGGTGGTGAAAATGGGCTAATTTGTGTCATTTATCTGTGGGATGGGCTACAATATAATGGTTTTCTCCTTGTAAACCACAGAGAGTCTCATACGTTTGTTTATGAGACTTTTGAGGGGGAACAAAATCAAATATATCATGTTCCTGCTCATATGAATCCAGCTCAAAATGCCCCTCCTTTGCAAACAAGGTCACCTCAAGCGCAAATATTTGCGCTACAAAATTTTCTATTAAGGCCACACTACCACCTACTGTTGAAGTTTGTCTCATATGTCAAAAGATTAGGCAAGTTAGGAATACAAATGGGAGTTAGGCATGTTAGAATTAGGCAAGTTAGGCAAGCCTACCATTTTATTCAATTGTTCACACCCACCTACCATCTCATTGTTCACACCCACCTACCATCTCATTGGGTAGCCTATAAAAGGAGACAACTCCTTCATTTTGAAACACACCATCAATCCAAAGGAAGAAAGATAAGAGTTAGAGAGTTTTAGTGAGAGAAAATTCTCTTGGGAAGAATTATCTTTCTTGAGTGGATGTGAGGAAATTTCTGAGAGTGTGAGTGATTGTAATATTATTCACATAGTAAATTTCTCTAGTTGTCTTTGGCAACGAAAGTGGTTTTTTCTCCGGTTTTGGAGTTTTTACTATAATTCTTGTGTTGTGTGATTGTGTTCTAAATTCTAAATTTCTTATTTCTCTATTGTCGACGCCGGGTTTTTCGTCTTCGCGGGTCCTTTTAGTCTTTTCCAATTTTATCCTTCTTGATTAAATGATTTTTGGAAAAGGTCGGCATTAATGTCGACGGGGTTTTGAAAGATCGCTTTTTATGATGAGCCAATTAATCAGAGTCGCCAGTTGGTATATTTGAAATGGATGTACCAACTCATCCGAGTTTTCGTTTTTTATAAATCGCTGGCTCATATGTGACTCCGAATTAATTAGTCTGCGAATCGAGATTCATAGAGTTCGGGGGCTTGCTTAAGTGAGGGGAAGGTGTTAGGCACCCCTCGACTTCCGTGAAAACACGGTTACCGCAATCTTGATGTTTTCCTATCCTTTAATTCATGAAATGTTGTGTGTACGCGCGCGCGTGTGTGTGTGTGCCTATGTGAATGTTGTGGTGAGTTTGTATGAAAGAATCATTTGGATTTTTAGGGAAAGTCGTGCTTTAATTTGAAAACGCTTCGGAATGTTTTTTCAGCATACACGAGAAAGCTCTATGAGAAAGGTTTGATTTTAATTGTCAAAAACTATGAGATTTTCATTAGGTGTCGTTTTGGCAAAACAAGAGTTTTCTAAACCTTCGTCAAAATAGGAATCGAGATCTATACGTTGCTTTCGTAAATAGCATGATGGGCAACTTCTAGGATCTCTTTCACCCTATGCACAACGGTTTAATTAAAAAAAAACGTTACTCATTCATAAGATCATTTTGTATGATGTTTTGGAAAACGATTTTTTTTTAGCTTTCCTCGTTAAATAGGAATCGACATTCATTAGCACTCCCAATTTTAAACCTCGTGATTCTAATAACCTAGTTTGATTGATTTTATGAAAATCTTCGTCGTTTAGTTTTTGAAATCAATTTGTGTCATAAATCAAATCAAGCATTAAAATGCGTTGGGGTTATTCATGGGCATGTAAGCCATCAAAATACCCCAAACGCCCACAAGCATAGATTCCACTATTTCGGGGGCCTTAAACCCGATTTTCGACTTGGTATCGTTTTAAGGCCCGATGATTACATATTTACAATCAAGGATAATCGATACTATTACATGCACCAAAATCGTCCATCATCGGATTTGGACCACGGGGTCGCATCCTAGGCTCACAACCAAAATTGCTACATTAATATAACGAGCTAAAAATCATCAAATGGATATCATCGGGCCATTAGGAAGAATTTCGTTCCATTTGGAACCCTCACTAATAGTCCTCAATCCATGGATCTACAACAATATACAAGAAGCACTACATTTCACATAACCCAATTGACAAGAAGATTAACAAAATGATATACAAAAATTGCTATAGAAATGGTCTTTTCACCTTGCAAATAATCCTTACAATGTGTATGAATTTGTATATTGAGTAGAATAGAAAATATATGAAATATAATCTTACACAAAATATATAATTCCTCACTTTTTCTCTCTATTTCTCTTGCAATTTCTGCTATTTTCTCCTTCTTTTTCGAGCTGCTGCCGCTGCCTTCTTCTTCTCTTTCCGCCGCTGCCAACCCCCTGGATGAAATGAAAAAAAACTGAGCTGAAATAAGCTGGTTTAGGGCAGCCGCAGATTGATCTGCGGCCTAGCCGCAGATTGATCTGCGGCTGGCTGGCCCACCCCCCATCGCACTCAGCTGGTTTCCTGGTTTCGAGTCCCGTGCGCACCACCATTATTTTAATCGTTTGGCCGCAGATCAATCCGCGGTTGGGTGGGCTGATTTTCTCGATTTCTGTGTCGCACCTCGATTCGCATGTCGTGACATCGGTTTTCGCCGACAGGTTTGTATTTTGCAGTCCGGGAATCACTGGGAGACGTGCCACATCATTCGGGCATGCTCATTTCGGACGGCCCTGCTGTCACGTCGGTTTTGATTTGCAAATCGTTGCGGTGGCGTCGAGTGTTCGCACTTGTGCATCCCTCGCTCTCACAGGCCGGTTCATTTGACGATTTTGCCCTCCTGTCACGGTTAGTATACGAAGCGCAAAATTTGGGTGTCTACATCTATATCGTGAGACGTTGTAATTCCCAACAATTGGTATTAGAGCTTTTGGTTCACGCCGTTGGTGTCTTCAACGGGTACGATCCGTTTAAAGAAAAATGTCTGGCATGAAAAATCGATATAGAAAAATTCGATGGGAGAATTTGTTTTTTGGCTTGTGGCAAAGTCAAGTCAAAGATGTGATAATTCAATCTAAGTTACACAAGGTGTTTGAAACATCTTCATGGCATGCCGTTAGTATCCAAAGTTTGTCATGAAAGAGGATATGTTACCACTAGCGGGTTTTTTTTGCACACGGGCATTGGTTGGCATTAATGCAAGGTGTGTGGTGATGTCGATGACTGATGTACTTCCAGGAAAGCCAACGTGGAAGTAGCACTATAATTTTTCAGTAAGGTTGTTCGACATGAAATCTTAGAATGTTTTGATTCTGAGTGTATGTGTACTCTTTATGGTGGAGTATGATAATTCTCTATACTGAGAATTATGACTGTTGGTGAAGACAGTGATAGCAGAAGCTATGAAAAATCTTAGAATGGTTGATTCTGAGTGGAGGTGTATTCTCTATGGTGGAGTATGATAATTCTCTATACCGAGAATTATGACTGTTGGTGAAGACAGTGGTAGTAAAGCTATGTTGATTATTTTATTTTAACCAAGGTGGAGTTTGGTACCACTATGTAATTTTATTTTAACCAATTGTTGGGAATTACAACGTCTCACGATATAGAGAAATAAGAAATCGATAATTTAGAACACAATCACACAACACAATAATTATAGTGGAAACTCCAAAACCGGAGAAAAACCACTTTCGTTGTTAAAGACAACCAGAGAAAATTTACTATGTGAATAATATTACAATCACTCACACTCTCAGAAATTTCCTCACATCCACTCAAGAAAGATAATTCTTCCCAAGAGAATTTTTCCACACAAAATTCTCTAACATTGATACCTCTTATCTCTCTACATTTGGATATCGCTCTCCACCCTCTTGTCGGGGCCGGTTTTCGTCGCCGGACACCCATCTCGTAACCCCCGGTTATCGTCGCCGGTTGGTTATCTTGTCGGAACCGGTTTTCGTCGCCGGACATCCATCTCGTAATCGCAGGTTATCGTCGCCGGTCGATTCCCTTGTCGGGGCCGGGTATCGTCGCCGGTCACCCATCTCGTAACCCCCGGTTATCGTCGCCGGTTGGTTATCTTGTCGGAGCCGGTTTTCGTCGCCGGACATCCATCTCGTAATCGCCGGTTATCGTCGCCGGTCGATTGCCTTGTCGGGGCCGGGTATCGTCGCCGGTCACCCATCTCGTAACCCCCGGTTATCGTCGCCGGTTGGTTATCTTGTCGGAGCCGGTTTTCATCGCTGGACATCCATCTCGTAATCGCCGGTTATCGTCGCCGGTCGATTGTCTCGTCGGGGCCGGGTATCGTCGCCGGTCACCCATTTCGTAACCCCCGGTTATCGTCGCCGGTTGGTTATCTTGTCGGAGCCGGTTTTCGTCGCCGGACATCCATCTCGTAATCGCCGGTTATCGTCGCCGGTCGATTATCTTGTCGGGGCCAGTCACCCATCTCATAACCCCCGGTTATCGTCGCCGGTTGGTTATCTTGTCGGAGCCGGTTTTCGTCGCCGGACATCCATCTCGTAATCGCCGGTTATCGTCGCCGGTCGATTGTCTCGTCGGGGCCGGGTATCGTCGCCGGTCACCCATCTCGTAACCCCCGGTTATCGTCGCCGGTTGGTTATCTTGTTGGAGCCGATTTTCGTCGCCGGACATCCATCTCGTAATCGCCGGTTATCGTCGCCGGTCGATTGTCTCGTCGGGGCCGGGTATCGTCGCCGGTCACCCATCTCGTAACCCCCGGTTATCGTCGCCGGTTGGTTATCTTGGCGGAGCCGGTTTTCGTCGCCGGACATCCATCTCGTAATCGCCGGTTATCGTCGCCGGTCGATTGTCTCGTCGGGGCCGGGTATCGTCGCCGGTCACCCATTTCGTAACCCCCGGTTATCGTCGCCGGTTGGTTATCTTGGATCTCAGCCCTTCCAGGGTTTGTTGTTTTTTGCCTTTTTTCTTTTTGTGGATATCAGCCCTTCCCAGGGGTGCTCACCATCTTTGTCGTGGTTCGCTTGGATCTCAGCCCTTCCCAGGGTTTGTTATTTTTTTGTCTTTTTTCTTTTTGTGGATATCAGCCCTTCCCAGGGGTGCTCACCATCTTTGTTGTGGTTCGCGTGGATCTCAGCCCTTCCCAGGGTTTGTTCACCACCTTGCTGTGGTTTGCTTGGATGCCTTCCCAGGTTCACTCCTTGTTTGGATGCCAGCCCTTCCCAGGGTCATTGATTGTCTTGGATACCAGCCCTTCCCAGGGGTCATTGATTGGTTTGATACCAGCCCTTCCCAAGGGTCATTGATTGGATTTGAGTGATTTTTTTTTTTTTTTTGAAATGGGATTTGTGATCGGCTTCATGTCCTGGATCTCCCACCAACATCGTCCACGTACCATGCCGCGAAAGCCATCACTCTGATCATTTGTGAGGTTGAAAGCGACGTGCTTGTACTTTCCTGAGGATTTTCATTTTGATCGTACCTGCATGCATGAAAAAGATGTTATGCATGATCTGGCAGACATGTTATGGACAGATGCATGTGCACAACATATGTTTAGATAGAAATGACCCCTGTTCAGTCAAATGATACGATTCGACAGTCGTCGTTGCTTGCCAACATTTGATTGGATCACGCCTCGTCGTGAAGTGTAGTTTCTAGACTTCAACATTGGTTTGGTATTCTGCCTGTTCTTGGTCGTCTTCATTTCAGGCAGTCTGTTTGGCTCTCTGTGATGATTGACAGCTACGTCGGGCTTTTTGGCCTTTTGATCATTTCTGCTGGCCGATATACTGTCGTCCCGCATTATATCATCCTTGTATATGCTCATGCACGGGGATCATTTGGATGCCGAGGCAATGATAGTCAGGATTGGGGAGAGGCCCAATGACGAGAAGTTCTGTGCAGCCTCATCTTTCTTTCATTTCACGATTCTTAACTGCCCCAGCCTTGGCGCATGTTGTTACCAAGAATTTCTATCGAAAACTCGCGATGCTGACCGTGCTGAGTTATCCATAACTCTGCCAGATCCTGCACATCAGATGACTAACACATGCCGAAACTTGAAGGCTCGGGTCGTTAGTGTTAATTCAAAACAAAGATATTATAATCTCGACAAAAGAGTAAATGCAATTAAAGCACATGAAATCGAATATCTGTTGATCGCACAATCTAGCAAGTTGTGAACCGTGAATGTACTAGATTGGAAGTTTTTCCGATCCTTCGTGAATTGATGGTTTTCTATTTAACGGGTTAGGAAATCGTAAGAACACCTTCAAGCATTCATGGTCATTGTACGTGAGTAAGGTCGAATTCAAAAGAACTACATTCCCTTGTCAAAGGTATTCTGTCCCCATTCTCGACAACGTCCTTAGCAGGATTGACGTCATATGACAAATGCACTGTGCGATGCAGCATTCAGTAGGGGTTTCTCTTCCATGACCTCTTGTTTAAGGCTGAGAGTTTTTTTTCGTATTATCTTTTCTCTTTATTAGCCCACTTCACTTGTCTCGTTTTCTTAGGCTATTCAAAGTTACCCATTTAACGAATTTTGGACCAATGACTCCCAAACCAGACGGTTTTGGGGCATTAGGTGTACAGACACCCCTTCAGGTTTATTTACTCGAGTAACAAAGGCCACGGTTCGAGACAAGCTGGTGGTCTGCACCATTCATTCTTTGCTTGACCTTGCGCAAGATTCGTTTTCTTAGGCTTGAGTTACCCATGTAGCGAGTGTTAGGCCGGTGACTCCCAAACCAGACGGCTTTAGGGCACCAGATGCAGAGACACCCCTTAGGCTTAATTACTCGAGTAGCCCATGCCACGATTCGAATCTGCTCGGGCCTCCTCTACTGTAATGCTCGTTTTCTTAGGCTCTAAGTTACCCATGTAATGAGTGTTGGGCCAGCGACTCCCAAACCAGATGGTCTTTAGGGCACCAGGTGTAGAGACACCCCTCGGGCTTAATTACTCGAATAACCCAGGCCACGATTCGAGACATTAGCTTGATAATCATTTATCGTCTGACTTCTTGATATTAGCTTGATAATCATTGACTGTCTGACTACGTGTTAATTGCTATAAGCGTCGTCATAGTTTTATACCCCACAACTGAAAGTTTGTGCAAATGCAAAGTGAAGGCTGTCACATGAGGTCGATTCTGTCGCAAACTTTGCTTTGAATTAAGGCTTTGTACCCGATCAAAAGGTTGAATAGCCTTCTTCGTCTAATCATACTCACGATCGTGCTCCACGGTTGCTTGTCAGAATTAATCCGATTCCTATCAAGCCAAAATAAAATCCCCCTTTCACGCGGATCATCGTATCCCGGGAAAACTATGCTTGACAAATGCCAGATGATCGTACCGTTGAAGATTGAATTGCCATGAGGTAGCATTTGATGACGATGGTGCATGTCGATGGGATTGTTGCATGGGTGCCAATTTGCACGTCATCATTTCCTGGGTAGTGACAAATGCCCCAGTGTTAAGTTGCTTTTCTTGTGATCTCCCTCGTACTGGTTGCATCGGTATCTTGCTGGGCTGACAAAAGATCCGGTCCTTTGACTTGTTGAAAGGTTTGGGGGATTTTTGATTTTTTTTGATTTTTTTTTTTGGTATGATTTTTCCCCTACTCCGGGTTCTTTGTGATCGTTAGGAGTTCTGATGTTTGATGTCGATGGTTGTTCTAAGTCGGTTTTGGGTTTATCTTCGACCCCTCCTTTGATCTCGTCAGGCGTATTGTCGATATCTGTCTCGTCCTGCTCAATCCCCATCAGATCGAACTCTAGCTTTATACCAAAATCGTGATCCTCCTTCAAACTTGGCCTATTGCTTGTCAGGCTAGAGTGCCTCAAATCGGGGTACCTGACATAAAACAAAAATGCTTGTCATATATATAAAACATTTCAGCACATGATCTTCTTTTGGATAATATGACAAAATGACATGAGCGTGCAGGGATTTGAAATAAAACTCAGAATTTTAACACCCATTGATCTTCTACTGGCCGGGATTCACTGCCATACTCCGGGATTTTTCCCTTCCTGGATATCACCTGATGCACGGTCCAACTGGCCACGGTGAGGTCAAGCAATGGAGCTCATTAGGAGGTGCATGGATCACATTGGTATGGATCTGGCATTGATGGCATTTCCTGACATGATTATCGCAATTAGTTTTCATGGTTAGCCCGTAGCGACCCGTTCACACGCTTTTCTTTGCAAAAAGTGTTCTGCTCATATGGGCTCTGAACACATTGCCATGTACTTCGTTCATTAATCTGTGGGCTTCTTCGGCTTCTAGATATCTCAGCAGTCCCGTAGCTAGGTCCTATTCATGCAAATCGTCTCCGCTGAGGACGAATTTCACTGCCCATCCTTGGATTCTCTTTCCTTGGTCAGATCTGCATTTTCGGGAGGGGAGCTATATCGAAGGAACTCTTTAATATTTTGATACCAAGCCCATTTAGGAGGGGCGTCACTATGGGAGATCCCTCCGATCTGATCCTCGCAGGCCGGACAAGTCTGTACCGCAATTTCCCCCTTAAAGCTCATCTCGTACCGTGACGTGTGAATCAGGGAAGCCAGTGTATTTCATGGCTACCGGCTTCTGCCATTTGGATGGATGGAGTATGGATTTTACGGCCTCTTAGTTGGGTCTTAGGGGAAGTCTCGCAAAACAAACCAGGGCCGTAGTTTAGTACCGTGCCAGTTACGAGTTGGCAGATGCATGTCAACACTGATGCATGTTTATCATTATTTCTTTTTTTTCTTCTTCTTCTTTTTCCTTTTCTTTTTCCCTTTTTTTTGTGGTCGAATATGCCCCTACTCCGGGTTCTTTGTGATCGTTATGCCACGCTTTCACGGTTCTCTAATCTTATCCTGCAAAACAAGGTCAGTGTTTGATGACAGGATAGTATTTAAAAGTTTTTAGAAAACCTTGGTACGTGGTATGGATTGCCTTCCTGCAAAAAAACCATGTCAGTATTATCTTTATATGTGCAGGTGATGTAATCACATGATACCGGACATATTTATTACGATGATGCCGGTATGACAGTTGCATACCATTTACATGACATTTATTTATTTGACTGAACGATAAAAGGGCATGAAGAAGCTTCCCTTTCGTTAGGTTTATCAGAGGCTGACCTACCCTAGGGTTACTCTCACGGGCTTTTCGGCATGAAGGTCCCCAAATCTTCGCAATCTACTCGTCTGAATCCTTTCGATTGGAGCGGATTTGGGTGGTGCGTTTCCTGAGCCATCTCCGGGGAGCAGCCCCTTCGAGTCTAGTAATAAGCAACCGACAGGTTCGCCTCAAGAGGAGGTACTCTCTCAACATACATTCACATTCATCGTCCTCACCGTATGTAAATGATTTTACTTTAAATTAAAGCAATCCCATTCAATCATTCACTTATTGGACAAAACACACATTCACACAACAAAAGTAAAAATGATCAAAATATCGCATGCACACACATATTCAAGAATTTTTGAAGGATAGGATAGCATCAAGATTTAAATGCGGCTTAAGGCCTTTAATTTCCCCAGCAGAGTCGCCAGCTGTCGACGCCGGGTTTTTCGTCTTCGCGGGTCCTTTTAGTCTTTTCCAATTTTATCCTTCTTGATTAAATGATTTTTGGAAAAGGTCGGCATTAATGTCGACGGGGTTTTGAAAGATCGCTTTTTATGATGAGCCAATTAATCAGAGTCGCCAGTTGGTATATTTGAAATGGATGTACCAACTCATCCGAGTTTTCGTTTTTTATAAATCGCTGGCTCATATGTGACTCCGAATTAATTAGTCTGCGAATCGAGATTCATAGAGTTCGGGGGCTTGCTTAAGTGAGGGGAAGGTGTTAGGCACCCCTCGACTTCCGTGAAAACACGGTTACCGCAATCTTGATGCTTTCCTATCCTTTAATTCATGAAATGTTGTGTGTACGCGCGCGCGCGTGTGTGTGTGCCTATGTGAATGTTGTGGTGAGTTTGTATGAAAGAATCATTTGGATTTTTAGGGAAAGTCGTGCTTTAATTTGAAAACGCTTCGGAATGTCTTTTCAGCATACACGAGAAAGCTCTATGAGAAAGGTTTGATTTTAATTGTCAAAAACTATGAGATTTTCATTAGGTGTCGTTTTGGCAAAACAAGAGTTTTCTAAACCTTCGTCAAAATAGGAATCGAGATCTATACGTTGCTTTCGTAAATAGCATGATGGGCAACTTCTAGGATCTCTTTCACCCTATGCACAACGGTTTAATAAAACGTTACTCATTCATAAGATCATTTTGTATGATGTTTTGGAAAACGATTTTTTTTAGCTTTCTCGTTAAATAGGAATCGACATTCATTAGCACTCCCAATTTTAAACCTCGTGATTCTAATAACCTAGTTTGATTGATTTTATGAAAATCTTCGTCGTTTAGTTTTGAAATCAATTTGTGTCATAAATCAAATCAAGCATTAAAATGCGTTGGGGTTATTCATGGGCATGTAAGCCATCAAAATACCCCAAACGCCCACAAGCATAGATTCCACTATTTCGGGGCCTTAAACCCGATTTTCGACTTGGTATCGTTTTAAGGCCCGATGATTACATATTTACAATCAAGGATAATCGATACTATTACATGCACCAAAATCGTCCATCATCGGATTTGGACCACGGGGTCGCATCCTAGGCTCACAACCAAAATTGCTACATTAATATAACGAGCTAAAAATCATCAAATGGATATCATCGGGCCATTAGGAAGAATTTCGTTCCATTTGGAACCCTCACTAATAGTCCTCAATCCATGGATCTACAACAATATACAAGAAGCACTACATTTCACATAACCCAATTGACAAGAAGATTAACAAAATGATATACAAAAATTGCTATAGAAATGGTCTTTTCACCTTGCAAATAATCCTTACAATGTGTATGAATTTGTATATTGAGTAGAATAGAAAATATATGAAATATAATCTTACACAAAATATATAATTCCTCACTTTTTCTCTCTATTTCTCTTGCAATTTCTGCTGTTTTCTCCTTCTTTTTCGAGCTGCTGCCGCTGCCTTCTTCTTCTCTTTCCGCCGCTGCCAACCCCCTGGATGAAATGAAAAAAAACTGAGCTGAAATAAGCTGGTTTAGGGCAGCCGCAGATTGATCTGCGGCTGGCTGGCCCACCCCCCATCGCACTCAGCTGGTTTCCTGGTTTCGAGTCCCGTGCGCACCACCATTATTTTAATCGTTTGGCCGCAGATCAATCCGCGGCTGGGTGGGCTGATTTTCTCGATTTCTGTGTCGCACCTCGATTCGCATGTCGTGACATCGGTTTTCGCCGACAGGTTTGTATTTTGCAGTCCGGGAATCACTGGGAGACGTGCCACATCATTCGGGCATGCTCATTTCGGACGGCCCTGCTGTCACGTCGGTTTTGATTTGCAAATCGTTGCGGTGGCGTCGAGTGTTCGCACTTGTGCATCCCTCGCTCTCACAGGCCGGTTCATTTGACGATTTTGCCCTCCTGTCACGGTTAGTATACGAAGCGCAAAATTTGGGTGTCTACATCTATATCGTGAGACGTTGTAATTCCCAACAATTGGTATTAGAGCTTTTGGTTCACGCCGTTGGTGTCTTCAACGGGTACGATCCGTTTAAAGAAAAATGTCTGGCATGAAAATCGATATAGAAAAATTCGATGGGAGAATTGTTTTTTGGCTTGTGGCAAAGTCAAGTCAAAGATGTGATAATTCAATCTAAGTTACACAAGGTGTTTGAACATCTTCATGGCATGCCGTTAGTATCCAAAGTTGTCATGAAAGAGGATATGTTACCACTAGCGGGTTTTTTTTGCACACGGGCATTGGTTGGCATTAATGCAAGGTGTGTGGTGATGTCGATGACTGATGTACTTCCAGGAAAGCCAACGTGGAAGTAGCACTATAATTTTTCAGTAAGGTTGTTCGACATGAAATCTTAGAATGTTTGATTCTGAGTGTATGTGTACTCTTTATGGTGGAGTATGATAATTCTCTATACTGAGAATTATGACTGTTGGTGAAGACAGTGATAGCAGAAGCTATGAAAAATCTTAGAATGGTTGATTCTGAGTGGAGGTGTATTCTCTATGGTGGAGTATGATAATTCTCTATACCGAGAATTATGACTGTTGGTGAAGACAGTGGTAGTAAAGCTATGTTGATTATTTTATTTTAACCAAGGTGGAGTTTGGTACCACTATGTAATTTTATTTTAACCAATTGTTGGGAATTACAACGTCTCACGATATAGAGAAATAAGAAATCGATAATTTAGAACACAATCACACAACACAATAATTATAGTGGAAACTCCAAAACCGGAGAAAAACCACTTTCGTTGTTAAAGACAACCAGAGAAAATTTACTATGTGAATAATATTACAATCACTCACACTCTCAGAAATTTCCTCACATCCACTCAAGAAAGATAATTCTTCCCAAGAGAATTTTTCCACACAAAATTCTCTAACATTGATACCTCTTATCTCTCTACATTTGGATAGCGCTCTCCACCCTCTCCCGGATGGGATCCTACTCCTCTAGGATTGGATTCTTTGGTTTACAATAAGGCAAGTATTTATAGGCAATACTTTCCTCTCCATTAGCACACCAACTTAGAAAGTTTTGTGTGTTAGCACACCAACTTAGAAAGTTTGGTGTGCTAGCACACACACTTGGAATAAACCCATCACATGCAACTAATGAGAGAACACTCATTCCATGTGTCCACACCTACCTACCTCATTACTCTCCACCATTTTAATTTTAACCAATATTCTAACACCCACAACAAAATAACAACAGATCTTTTCAATCGGGAGGAACCCTATACATGCCACAACCCCTCCCACAAGGAATGTTCCAACGTTCCATACTTTCTCAACTTCGTCCTCAGCTTGGGAACAACCTGCAGAATGTTGAACTTGCAGGATCAGTTTCTATGGTTCCTCAGAATAATATTGTAAACCCTAGGACGAATCATGATATCGTATATCAAGCTATTAACCCTAGTAGCTACCCTACACTACTTGGACCAGAGGATTCTTCTGCAGCATGCATTGATTTGCTGGACCAGCTAGACAGACCAGTTCCGGTGGTGATCGATTTAGTCAGTGATGACGATGATGAAGAAAACGAGTTAGATTTAAACCTTAGACTGTAATTTAGTTGTACGTGTAAGGTTTTGTGAGCTTTTGATTTTAATTGATATGTACTAGATATTTCGATTTTGTTACGAGAGTTTTCTTTTGTCCTCTTTACAACATATTATTTAAAACATAGCCCAAACATTGTGAGTTTTTTAGTTGTAAAAACAAAAGGGGAGAGAAGAGAAAGTTTTTCTTTCTAATTTTCTCTAGCTTTTTTCTTAGAAGTTAGAAGAAATTTTTTGATTTAAAATGCACTCATTTTCCTTAACTTTCTTTTCTTTTATTTTCTAACTAAAACTCAAAGACATCACTTTTTTTAGCCTTTTTTTTTATCTTCTATTAAAAAACTCAAAAACAAGGTGTTAGTCCAATTCTTCTAGCGGTGTCACCGCTCACTCTGTTTATCAAATTAAACCACAAAAGTAGATTTTCTTGTTTAATATATTAATTAATAGAAGAATATTATCCCTAAGAAAATTTTCGGAAATTAAATATTTACAAAAAGTTACTCTGTAATTTTTAAAAATACCATATCCAAGATAACATTTTCTTTCACAACCAAGAAACTTAAATTTAATAAAGTTTAAGCGAGTCAATCTCATAAAAACAGGCACAACAAATACTAGGTGGGCCCCATTAACTACTACTATGCTCTAAAATATTATGGATGAATTTAGTGAATTTTTGTCATTTGTTTTATTTATTTACGAATCCGGTAACATATGATTATTAACCATAATAAAAATTATTTATACTTAAACATCGTACTAAATACTATATATGTGCAAAATTTAATATTCATAAATTTTAAAGCACATAACCTAGTACAAAATTTCATGGTGTGATTAATCTAAAATATACATATACGCAAATTATTCTTATGCAACAATTTCATAAATAAATTAACAAGCATATACTATATTTTCAATCATTTATTAAATTATGAACTCAAATTTCCACATATAATAATCAATATGTATTACTTTATTTTCCTCTTAAATAATATAATCACATATATTATACTTTGAAGAAAATAAATATACATTTTTTAGCCAGAGATAGTATTATCAAATAATAAATATATATACTATCATGCCAAAATTAAATTAATTCACTTACACTGATTTCGCATTTCCCTCTTCGAAGTTTCTTTGATCGGAAAACTTCTGCTGGATAATAATAATTTTCGCGATCGTAGTTATAAGAAAATATCATTCTTTGATGTAGCATCGCCACCTTTCCATATTCAGATTAACATCATTTTTTAGAATGTCCTTCATAGAATACTGTCTTAAGATTGTTGGAACTTTCGTCGTAGGACGTTGTCGAAATTCTAAAAAAAAATAAAAATAATAGTACCGTCTGAATCTAATGGAAGTCCACTCTCTCTTTAAAATAGTATTCACCCCTATATAAATTACACAGGGTTACAAAGAATTGTCTCCCAAGATAAAGGGTAAATTTCATATGACCATCTGGGGTATGGCGCCTATCCCACTTGACCACCTACAGTCTAGAAATCTACATTTAAACGCCTGAGTTTTTGAGTTGAAGTGAATAAATGCTTTCCGTCTTAACTCTGTCAATTGAGCTGGTTAAAGACTTATTTACCCTTCTCTCTCTTAACACATCCCAGTCGTGAATCGACCCCGAACTCTTTTGAAGCTTACCCATTTTTAATCAACGTGAAATTAGTGGCGACTCAGCAAGGAGTATTGCATCTTCTCAGTATCAAGCTTGAAATTGTGGAATCTCATCCTCTATGCGAACTTCTTGGACAGACTCAAGCAAATCCAGGTCGGAGGTTCATTGGATGTTCAAAGAAGCCATTCCAGGTATAGTTTATGCATTTCTCAATTGATCCCATGTTGCGTCTTGGTAGAGGTTGATGAAATTTTGGGTTTGATTTGTTGGAGAATCAGGACTCACAATGTGGATTCTTCAAGTGGATCGACTCTGAAGCTCATGAGAGATTCAAATTGTTACTAACCAATTGAAAGCTGAGATGGATGAATTTAAGGAGAATAATAATAGAGAAAAAGCTGTGTTGAACCAATTGAAAGTTGAGATGGTGGGCATCTTCAATTCTTCCACAAACACAATACAAATGCAAAAGGGTATTCTTTACATTGATAAACAAATCCAACCCAGATCGTATAACAAGCGAATGAACAGCACAGCCGGTCCAAATTGCCAATACACCGGCACAAGATTTAAGGGTTGAGACAAAGGTGAACTGGTCTAGCAATATATTTAAAGCCCTCATGTAATTGAAAAGAACAAGAGCTTCTTTTGGGTAATCACTAATTGAATAGCCTCTAAGCATAGTATTGAACATAAATAGATTTGGGCTTTGTATATGTCTAAATATAGAAGCTGCATATTGTATGTCTACTATAGAAGAAGCAAGAAGCTTGCTTACCGGAAATGGTATGAGGTCCAGGCCAGTCTTGACCATTGAGCCATGGATTTGAGTGATTTCAGAGGTTTGATTGCAAGATTTCAATAGTGAACCCAGGTCCTGATCTCCATCAGATTCTAATGGTCGCTTCCCCTGCTGATTTTCAATCTTTTCTAGACGATAGTTCATGCAGCCCCAACTGTTTTCCCTTTCGCAGGTTCTTGAATAGCCCCTAGAAACCAGACAAGACCTATCTTCCAACATGTCTTCATGAAATGTGAGTTTTATAGCCAAGCATGATAGTGGGGGCATTTTGGACAAATTTTAGCCTCATTTGACTGTTACAGTCATGCTTCACGCTCTTTAGGCGAGTCCCACGCACACACAGTTAAATTGGATGGAAAAAGTCACTTTTTCACTTCAACTCAAAAACTCAGGCGTTTAAATGTAGGTTTCTAGACTGCAGGTGGTCAAGTGGGATAGGCGTCATACCCCAGGTGGTCATCTGAAATTTACCCCAAGATAAAACAAACCAAAAAATTAATCTGTATTAAATACTGTGCATGATAGTATTTAATTCAAAACTATAATTTGAGAGAGAAGAAAATAATAACACCAAAATTCTTTTAAAAAAATTATGCAGTCATTTCTTGTGAATGAATTGTTATCCCAAAAGAGAGTTTTCTAATTCATTTATAGGATTCCAAATACTCATTTGAAAAGGCACCTTTTCAATTTGAAAATATATGAATCAAACACATCATTTTGTAAGGGTCACACCGGTTCAAACTAGCGATCTAAATCAAACCATTACACCGGTTTAATGTTACACCCGTTCAAACTAGCAATCACACTAGTTCAAACTAGTGACCCAAGTTGAACCATTGCACCGGTTCAACATTACACATGTTCAAACTATATGCATCTATTAGTTATTAAAATAATATAATATATTTATTATATAACAACAGATTTTGACAATATCTAACATGCATAGTTACTTGCACTAAGTTTGCACGTTTTATGAGAATAAAAAAAAAAGACTTCACAATAGTGAAAAAAAATAATATTAAAATTTACATGGTGTTAATAATGACAAATCTGGACCTAACGATTCTATTGCCTCAATTTTGACTATTAGGCTAAAAATTCATTAATGGTTATATGCCTATTTATTACGAGTCAACGACTATATTACATTAAATTGAATAGAGCGAATAAAATATTATTGTACTGAAATTATCCACGGATAATAATGATATCTTATCTCTTGATTCAAACAATTAGTATTTATATATTGATATTTTCACAATTGTTTTAATTTTGATACTTTAACTGTATCTATCTGAAATTATCTTGCAATGAAATCATAAACGGATGTACGTAATATCTAATCTAGTGTTCAAACAATTAGTATACATTGGTATTTTCACAATTTCTTTTGATACTTTTACCGTATCTATCTTAAATTAATAGTAATTGACAATCGGGTCCCATTCTATCGTGAGAGATGATTATTGAAAAATATAAAAAGAAATACTTATGGAAAAAATAAATCTCATAATTAATTTTGACAAAGAAGTGGTTTTAATGGAATTAATTACATCATTACCTAATAATTCTTTGATTCCTCACATCGTACTATAAATTACCACTCATACAACACTTTCATTCACACCCTTGTTCTTACTCTTTCTCTATCTCATTCTCTAGTTAGCTATATCTGTCTAGTATTTTTGTAGCTAGATCTCTCTTATATTTTTATATTTTAAAATCATGTCTAGCAATCATGTGTTGCCAAGGACATCTAATAGAGGTGGTGAAAATGGGCTAATTTGTGTCATTTATCTGTGGGATGGGCTACAATATAATGGTTTTCTCCTTGTAAACCACAGAGAGTCTCGTACGTTTGTTTATGAGACTTTTGAGGGGGAACAAAATCAAATATATCATGTTCCTGCTCATATGAATCTAGCTCAAAATGCCCCTCCTTTGCAAACAAGGTTACCTCAAGCGCAAATATTTGCGCTACAAAATTTTCTATTAAGGCCACACTACCACCCACAACAAAATAACAACAGATCTTTTCAATCGGGAGGAACCCTATACATGCCACAACCCCTCCCACAAGGAATGTTCCAACGCTCCATACTTTCTCAACTTCGTCCTCAGCTTGGGAACAACCTGCAAGATGTTGAACCTGCAGGATCAATTTCTATGGTTCCTCAGAATAATATTGTAAACCCTAGGACGAATCATGATACCGCATATCAAGCTATTAACCCTAGTAGCTACCCTACACTACTTGGAGCTACCTCATCATCAGAGGATTCTTCTACAGCATGCACTGATTTGTTGGACCAGCTGGACAAGCCAGCTCCGGTGGTGATCGATCTAGTTGGTGACGATGATGAAGAAAACGAGTTGGATTTAAACCTTAGACTGTAACTTAGTTATAAGTGTGTAAGGATTATGTGAGTTTTTTTTTCTTTTTATGTAATTTTATTTTAACGCAAGCTTTTGATTTTAATTGATATGTACTAGATATTTCGATTTTGTTACGATAGTTTTCTTTTGTTCTCTTTACAATATACTCCATCCGTCCCAAATTAATTGTTTAGTTTTGACTTTTTAAAGTTAAATTGACCATTTTTAAAACTAATCTTTTTAGTATTTATGCTAAAATATAGGTGAAGAGATTATAACCAAAAGAAAGTATATACAATTTATTACTAACCCCAATTTTTATAATTTTAGAAATATATTTATATATACTTAATTATTAATTTTAAAAATAGTCAATTTGACTTAAAAAAGTCAAAATTGAGCAATTAATTTGGGACGTAGGGAGTATTATTTAAAACATTGCCCAAACACCAGGAGTTTTTTAGTTGTAAAAAAAAAGTTTAAATAAGAGAAGGGAAGAGAAGAGAAAGTTTTAGTTTCTAATTTTCTCTAGCTTTTTTCTCAAAAGTGAGAATAAATTTTTTGATTTAAAATGCACTCATTTTTCTTAGCTTTTTTTTTCTTTAACTAAAACTCAAAGACACTACTTCTTTTTGTTTTTCCTTTATTTTCTTTTTTTTCCTCTCTAAATTAAAATTCAAAGACAGGTGTTAACCAATTCTAACTGTGTCACCGTTGTGTTTTAATTGAAATGTGTCACCGTTGTGTTTATCAAATTAAACCACAAAAGTAAATTTTCTTATTTAATATATTAATTAATACATGAATATTATCCCTAAGAAAATTTTCAAAAATTAAATATTTATAAAAAGTTACTCTGTTTAAAGTAATTTTTAAAAATAGTATATCCAAGATAACATTTTCTTTCACAACCAAGAAACTTAAATTTAATAAAGTTTAAGCGAGTCAATCTCATAAAAACAGGCGCAACAAATACTAGGTGGGCCCCATTAACTACTACTATGCTCTACAATATTATGGATGAATTTAGTGAGTTTTAGTCATTTGTTTTATTTATTTACGAATCGGGTTACTTAATGCAAAAAAAAAAAGAGAATTTTTTTTAATCAAATTATAATAAAAAAAGATATTAATACATGAGATTAAACTTGATTATAAGTCTTTTTTTTTGAATGTATCCTGATTATAAATCTGACCTATCACATAAAATATATGTAAAAAATTTATCTCTCATATTTATTCACATAATTAGTTACAAAAAAGTTAATATATAAAATTGCAAGATATAACATTTATTTTTATTTATTTTAATTCTAAAACGATTCAATAATTGGCACTATTGCCTCATATGCTTTTTTGTGATCAAAACATATCATAACACCTAATTTATTTCTTAGCAATTTAATGTATCTATACCTTGACTATGTATACGTTTTTGTCCTAAATTTTCTATACGAACCTACATCTAAATTTTACATTTCGTACGTTTTTTTTTAATTACATAAACTGGCTATAAACTAATAATAAATGTTACATAAAGCGATGTAAGGAAAAACTATCCTACCTTAATTATCTGTACTTCAAAACTAATCTGACATTTTTAAATTTAAAATTAATATAAATTACTTTAATTTTAATAAATACAATTATAAATATTATAAATTATCTAAAAAAAATACTACTTATTATAAGATATATATAGTTTCATAATTATTAATAAATCATCTCAGTTTTAAATTTAAAAACTTTTAAAAATTAACAAAAATCTTAAAATTTTGAAACCGAGAGATTTTTTTTTTGGGGGGGGGGGGGGGGGTGGTTAGAGAACAAATAATAAGGTTGCCATAAAGTAACTCCGCTTGGGTGCTTGATATACAGCTAACAGCTTCATTAAATTTCCTTCAATATCTATTAATTCAAATAAACTCAAATATGCCCTTCTCTAATTAGAATAGACTAATGCTACGTTTGGATCGGAGTAATAAAGACGAGAATGACATGACTCATTTTTATGGAATGAAAAAATTGTGTTTGGTTGCGATTAAAATTAAAAAAATTGTGTTTGGTTCCTTGAGAGAGAGAGAGCATATGGAATAACTCATTCCAACTAGAATGGAATGAATCATTTCACTCTTCATTCTATTCATTCAATCCAAACGTAGTATAAGAATAAATTTAACATGAAATTGTAAAATTCAAAAGGAAAAATTAGCCAAGCATAAATACAACCAAAGAAAGAAAAATACATAAATATATATAATCAAATTCAAAAACTAAATTATAAAATCATATGTATTAAAGTACATATATATAAATACATGTACATTAAAGAGGAGAAGGAAAAATATTATGTTGGGTTAAACCTTAGACGGTGAGAGATCAATGCACTAGATGAAATAGTGTTCTATATATAATGAATTATTGTTATGACACTATTTGAACAAATATATATTTGATAGTTATGGGACAAATCTAGATTTAATTTTTCTAACCCTTAAGTGGCGAATAACATTTTTTCAAAAATAAAAATATAAAATTGAGTCGATCATTTCTCATATAGATGGTTAAAGATATGTTTACCCAAATAATATAATAACAAGTATTTGATATGTATCACTCCTTATGTGTGTGTGTATATTGGAACATTACAAAGAATTAAGTTGCATAGAAGTACTAGTGACTGGAAATAAGAAATCTTTTAACTTATTTTGAAATTAACATATTCACCAATTGAAAAACAGGACCCTTCATTAGTCCCTAATTTCATTTGTTGAATTAGTGAAATTTTTAGAGAACAAGCTAGTGGATAATGGGAGGGAGAGGGTGATTTATATATGTGATTTCCCCTTTAATCTCTCTGCAAAATAACTGGCCACCCACAAAATGGCTCCTTTATATATGCATCTTTTAAGATTTCACATAGTTTCTTTGAGTTGCAAGTATGGCAAACTTACTTTTAGACCAGATTAAAAGGCAGACATCTTCTTTTCTACATGAGAAATACAATAATGCAAGGATGGTATTTACTGATGTTACTCCAGCAGAATTGTAAGTATGATATTATCATGGTAATTTTAATTTTATTTAGTAGAAAATGTTTCTACACTTATCTTGCATGAATTAATTGGAAATGCAAACAAAATTCATCTAATAGTGGCTATTGAGAATTTTTTTCAAACCATTTAACTGTGGAGTTGGCTCCCCTTCATTACATTTCCTGTCCAATTTCATCTAATACATCACATACTTTAGATATTATAATTAAAATCAACAAATATCACTTCATTTATATATGTTATTGAGTTGCATCATTAACAAAAAAATATGAGTAATTCGACATTTTCCACCGTTTTGAGGAACATGCATATTTTTTTATCCAAATTTGAATAGTTAAATGTTCTTATTAATCTTTAACAGTATAAATATTTTTAATAATTCTAAATTTTTGTAGAGTGGATCTTAATTTTATCTATCTACTAATATATTTCGATCATTGCTAACGAATTAATATGTTATTATAAATATTTAATATATTGGATGAAATCGGAGGATACCATATAATAATAGCAGTCTTACTGATTAATTAATTTTAATTATGGTGATTATGTATGCTAATTTTTTATTTTTTTTTATAACAAAGATATTAAAAGTGTGTCATTTGTACTTTAAAAGATTGGCGGAGGAGGCAACGAATAATGATCCGTGCAGCCCTGATGCAAGAACAATGACAAGAATAGCTGATGCATCATTTGAAATAGATGATTATTGGAGAATTGTTGATGTTCTGCACAGGAGGTACAAATTAATTTATACATAAAAAAAATATAGAATTTACAATTTCAATAAGTAATTTACTTATGCTAGCTTAATTAATAGCTTAATTATAATTATGAATCTTACATATATATTAAAAATAATTGCAGATTATACAGCATTGATTGGAAGCAATGGAGACAGTCGTACAAATCCTTGGTATTGCTTGATTTTTTACTCACACATGGCCCTGAAGAATTTGCTGAAGAATTTCTCTGTCTCACTGATATTATTCAAGAGCTTTCAACATTTAAATTCATAGACGAAAAAGGGTACAAATTCATTTCATAAAAATTAGTGATTTTTATCATATTTAAGCCATGTTTTTTTAAAATCAAGTCGTATTCAGTGCACAAGGCTCCCACAAATAATAAGCGTCTGTTTCGATGAGATTAATTAACTTTTGTGCTATGAATTAATTTCAGGTTCGACTGGGGACTTAACATGCAAAAGAAATCGGAAAGAATATTAGAGCTGTTACAAGGAGGGGACACACTTAAACAAGCGCGTTTAAAAGCTATTAGAATAACAAATGAAATCCAAGGTTTTGGGAACATGATGGCTTCCCCTCCTTCCTCATCATCCCCATCATCCTCTAGAACATCACAAAGCTCCTCACTTGCCTCATATTCCACCACCACTTCAACTTGGAACGATATAGAAGATGGATTAAGCAAATTTGATTTATCAAAAAAAAGTGGCATCATTGAACATTACTCAAAAGGAGGAAGAGGAGGAGAAGAGAAGGCGAGTGCTGATTTAAATGCCAAAAGGAAATTTGGAGAGTCACACATTTGGGATTCTTGTACTGGTATTGAAGAAAAGGGTTCATTGATTAACTGCGAAGAAGAAGAAGAACAAGATATGGATGAAGACAACGACAACGACGATAACAAAGATTATGAGAGGCCACACCATTTTTTGAGTGGAGCTAGGTCAAGGTTGGTTTGTGTCAGTCCTTTAGGAAGAAATAGTAGTGCAAAATTTGAGTTTAAGAGTCTTTCTGATGCCCATAAGGTGAAGGAAAAAAAGATGGAACGCCAATTTTCCTTGCAAATTTGATAATTCCTAGTGAAAAAAAAATAGTATTTGCATGCTTTGTAAGTTATATTTTGTGCGTACATATAATTTATTCTTTTATATTAGTTTTGTACAATTGTACGCGTATGCACAAAACATTAATTAAACGTGACAATCTTTTATAAGATGGAAGATGTAGTACATATGAGTGAGTGAAACCAATTTTATTTTTTGTATTATATGTGCTATTGTATATAATAATTTTGTTACAGTACTATACCTGAGGGAAATGGCAATTCAAACTTAAAAGAGTCATAACTTAGTTGCACTACACTCTTCATATATGTGAGTGTTGGGTTCGGGATGCCCGACCCGGATGGTAGTCCCGACCCGGTATGGAGTGTCCAAACTCATTTGAGGATTTTAGTTGGGATAAAGTGATCCAGTTATGGAAATTACTTTCTAACTGGGTGGACTTATGTATTGACTGGAGCATTTATTATGATTTGGTTGATGGAGACATATGCTTTATTCTGTCAAGTGGGACCAGGCGTGATGATGACATAAGGAGGTATATATACAAGGCTTCCCTCTCGGATTCGAAGGTAATGCAAAACTAAACACTAAACTAAAAACCTCCATTGTTATCAAAACTTTGATATAGCCTGTACTAATTCTCACGCCTGAGCTATCCCCCGGTGGCATGACCACCCGGAACTCTGAGTGAGGTATCGTTATTGTGCAGGATTAGCGCATTTTGTAGTGACTGAAGTGTGCAGACGAATCTTGGCGTTAACATTGGCGCTAGAAGGAGGGCTTGAGTGTTAGTTCACAGTCACTGTTAAAACGAGAAATCAGATATGGTGAATACAGCCCATAACGGAGGGGAAGGATCAGCTGGTTCCCATACACCAACTCGTAGGTCGGTCCTTGACCGACTCAGGTCGTCGGCTAGGGAGAGGTTGGGGCCAAGGGCTCGGGCTAAGGCGCCTTTGCAAGTCCAATCTGCCCCGGTTCGTCGTCGTCTGTTTCACACAAACCAGCAGACGCCAGAACCTTCGGCTCATATGACGGCCAACCCAGCTCGAACCCTTGTTCATTCAGGCAGTAATGCCGATCATGGAGATAAACGGCAATGGATCCTGACCCATCGAAGGGCAAAGGATCAGAAAGTAATGGAGGCCTTACGCCAACAGCAGCGAGAAATAGCTGAGCATTTGGCCAGGCTGGAAGGACAGGAGGAGGTTTCATCAAGCCGACCCTCTAGCCGACGGAACACTGACAGGAACCAGTCCAGGACTAATCGTTCGGATGGTTCCGAACCAGTTCGGAGCAGGCGTCAGAGCCGCTCCCCAGTTCGGAGCAGGCGTCAGAGCCGCTCCCCAGTTCGGAGCAGGCGACAGAGCCGCTCCCGTGTTCGGAGCCGGCGACATAACCGCTCGGAGAATGAGAGCAGGCGAGATAGTCGCTCCCCAATTCGTAGCAGGCATCAAAGCCCTTTCGCGCCTGAGGAGACGGCGTCAGAGCCGCTCCCCTGATCGCAGAAGGCACAGAAGCCGCTCACAGGACCGAAGCAGGCCCAGGAGCCGCACTCCGGATCGGAACAGGCGGGTAAGCCGTTCTCGACATGGTAATATTAATGAGGGAAGGGGATTCGGTTCAGGTGGCAGGCCTCGGTCGCCACCCCGAAGAAGCGAAACCGATCCCGTTGTTATACGATTGGCTGAGTTAGAAGAAAAACTAGCCGCGGTGGTTCAGGCCAGGGAGTCGCCGAACGTAACAAATTCACCTTTCACTAGGGAGATCGAGCAGGTCAAAGCAGACAAGACCAAGAAAATGCCTCCCCTAGCCTCTTATGATGGTTACATTGGCGATCCCTATGATCATACTCACGGCTATAACCAAGTGATGAATTATTATGATCAATCGGATGCCGCCAAGTGCCACATGTTCGTCACTACTCTGAAGCTTGCAGCACGGGAATGGATGGCATCCTTCCCCCCGAACTCTATTGGATCGTGGCAAGACCTAAGTGATAAGTTTCATGCACGATTTGGGAGCAATAAGAAGAGAGGAAAGCTAACCACCGCTCTGACGCAAGTAAAACAGAGATCGGGTGAAAGCTTGGGTGAGTATGTGAAGAGATTCCGTGATATGGCTGGTACCGTGACTAGTTTGAATGTGCAGCAAGCAGTCGGGTTCTTCACGACTGGTCTGGATGCCACGAAGTCGAAAGACTTGTGGAAAGATCTCATTCTTAATCCACCAACAGATTTAGCTGAAACCTATGGTCGAGCTGAAGGACTTATTACCATAGAAGAAGCCTACAAAAGCTTAAATCCTCAAGCCCGGGATGAGGATAATTCAAAACCGAAAGATAGGAATTATACTCCTCGGCCCGGCGGCCAACCGAAAGGCAACTTCTATGGTGGATCTGGGTCGGGAAATGGCCAGGGAGGGGCTAATTCAGGAGGTGGCAGGCCGCCTTTCCCGAAGAAGAATGTGAATAAGGTATATACCCCTCTCACTAAAGATCGGGCAAGGATTCTTGAAGAGATTAGGAATCAACCCTCATTTGAATCCTGTCCGACCGCAACCTGGTCCCACCGGGGCAACCCTGGCCGTTATTGTGAATATCATCAGACGTCCGGTCATGATACGGAGGATTGCTATAACTTGAAGGATTTGATAGAGAAGAAAATCCAAAGTGGTGAACTGGTGCAGTACGTAGTAGGACGGCAAGATTCCACTTCGGAGGGCCGAAGAGGGTCAAACCGAGAAAGACGTCTTGAGGCCCCACCTCCACCGAACCCTCCAAGAAATTGTGTTGATGTCATCACTGGAGGGTCGTTCGGGAAGAAAGTTGGGAAAAAGAGAAGGGGCCTGATGGATGCCGTGTTGTCAGTTTCGGAACGGCCTCCGGTTAGAGATCGCCCATTTCCCAATACGGTGATATCATTTACCGAGGAAGATTACCCCTCGGAACCAATTGATCCCCATGAAGGGGCTCTAGCCATCACAGCCCAGGTCGGTTCTATGGATATGAAGCGAATAATGATCGATAATGGATCTTCGGTCGACATCTTGTTTACTCATGCTTACAATAGGTTAGACCTGGGGAGAGCGAAGATGGAAGTGGGTCAGGAATCTCCGCTGTATGGCTTCAGCAACGATCCTGTTCGTGTGGCCGGAACCGTGGAGTTACCGGTTATCTTTGGCACGGCACCGAGGCAAGTAGAAGTCACAGTCAGATTCTTCGTGGTCCAGATAGATTCGGCCTACAATGCCATTTTGGGTAGACCCACCTTGGCAGCCCTTCAGGCGGTTACCTCGATAGGTCATTTCAAGATTAAGTTTCTGACCTCGGAGGGGGGTTGGTCGGCGAGGTAAAGGGTGATCTGGACATGGCACGCAGATGTTATCGGAATTCACTGATATCCTCGGCGGTTGGAGTCAGCAAGCAGAAACAAACAATGGCTATAGAGGTGGAGCCGTTCACTGAGGGAAATTCCGAACCATTAGCGTTGCCCGCCGAAGAGACAGAAGAAGTAGAATTGATTGCCGGAAAGAGTAATAAGCTGATCAAGATAGGTTCGGGGCTGGTGGAGCCATTCCGGACTAATCTAATCGAGCTGCTTCGGGTATATGCGGACATTTTTGCATGGGAGCCTTCTGACATGCCCGGAGTCGATAGGTCGGTGGCAGTTCATAAACTGTGTATTGACCCTTCTAAGAAACCAATCCGTCAGAAAAGAAGGATCTTCGCCCCTGATAGGCAAAAAGATCATTGACGATGAGTATTACCAAGTTGCTAAAGGCGGATTTCATTTATGAAATTGATTATCCGGAGTGGTTAGCAAATGTGGTATTGGTGCGGAAGCAGAATGGCAAATGGAGAGTCTGCATCGATTACACCGATCTGAATAAGGCGTGTCCGAAGGATTTTTACCCTCTTCCGCACATCGACCAACTGATTGATGCAACTTCAGGGTTCGACATGCTCAGCTTCATGGACGCCTTCTCTGGATATCACCAGATCTCCATGGACAAGAAAGACATGCCGAAGACGGCGTTCATTACGCACCGAGCAATATACGCTTACAAGAAAATGACGTTCGGATTGCTTAATGCGGGAGCTACATATCAGAGAATGATGAACTATGTGTTCGCCAAGTTATTAGGTCGAAGCATGGAGGTATATGTTGATGACATGATCGTCAAAAGCATGGGAGTTCGGAACCACCTGGATAACTTGGAAAGCTGCTTTGAGACAGTTAGAAAGTACAAGCTTCGGTTGAACCCGACTAAGTGTACCTTTGGCCTTGGTTCGGGTAAATTTCTGGGGTATTTGCTCAGCAAGAGGGGGATCGAAGCTAACCCGGAAAAGATTAAAGCCATTTTAGACATGAAGTCTCCCCAATCTTTTAAAGACGTTCAGCGATTGACCGGTAGAATTGCTGCGCTCCGGAGATTCATGTCGAAATCGGCGGAGCGGGTGTCTACCCTTCTTTAACACTTTGAAAGGACCAAAGAATGAAAAAAACCTTCCAGTGGACTTCAGAGTGTGAAGATGCGTTCCAAGGAATAAAAAGGTATCTCTCCTCAGCTCCGCTTTTGGTAAAACCTCTTCCTTCGGAACCCTTGTACTTGTATCTGGCGGCGAGCTCATTGGCCGTAAGAGCTGTATTAGTTCGGGAAGTAGGGGGCAGGCAATGCCCCGTCTACTACGTCAGCCATGTACTTCGGGATGCCGAAACCAGATACCCCAACTTGGAAAAATTTGCTTATGCGCTCGTGATAGCTAGTAGGAAGCTGATGCACTATTTCCAAGGAAGATTGACGGTAGTGTATACTGATCAACCTTTGAAGAAAGTCATGAACAAGCCAGATTTGTCGGGACGCCTCTCTGCTTGGGCAATGGAGTTGACTCAGTTCATCATAGAATACCATCCTCGAACCGCCATTAAAGGTCAAGCATTGGCCGACTTCATTGTGGAATGCTCGTTTACCGAACCCGATGCAGATGAAAATACACAGATTGTGAGTTCGGTATCGGCTAATCAGACAGGTCGTACATCATGGACATTGTATGTGGATGGCTCTTCGACTTCGGATGTCAGTGGAGCAGGGGTCATTTTGATTAGCCCGGAGGGATTTAAGGTCCAACAGGCCATTCGCTTTGAATTTAGGGCGACCAATAATGAGGCAGAGTATGAAGCCATTTTGGCCGGATTGCGGTTGGCAAGAAGCTTGGAAGTAAAGCACTTAATCATCTTCAGTGATTCCCAGTTAGTGGTTAAGCAGATATTGGGAGAGTACGAAGCCCGAGGGGATAGGATGACGAAGTACTTGGCCGCAGTTAAAGACCGACTGCATTATTTTGAGTCGTATAGTGTACGAGGAGTTGGTCGGGAAAATAACACCATAGTCGATGCCTTGGCGAAATTGGCAACAACAGAAACTACTTCTTTTAGTGGGTCGGTGTACCTGGAGATTCTGGGCGACTCAAGTATTCGGAGGTCAGAAGTATTCCCAATAGAAAGGATGAACTGTTGGCTCACGCCATATATTTCCTATCTGGCGGATGGCGTCCTCCCTTCGGATCGGTTGGAAGCCAAGAAAGTTAAACATCGAAGTTCGTTCTTCATCTTAATCGATGGAGACTTGTACCGAAGGGGGTTTTCTTCACCGTTGCAGAAGTGTTTGACCCCTTCCGAAGCGGATTACGCACTTCGGGAAGTCCATGAGGGTATATGCGGAGATCATATGGGCGCTAAGGCATTAGCATACAAGATCCTGAGGCAGGGTTATTATTGGTCGACCATCTTCCAAGAATCTAAAGAATATGTTAAGAGGTGTCCTAAGTGCCAGCTGAATGGAACGATCCCTCACCAACCCCCCGAAGAGTTGTATTCAGTCTTATCACCTATTCCGTTTGCTGTGTGGGGGATTGATATTCTGGGACCATTGCCAAAGGCCAAGGGGCAGGTCAGTTTTGTTATTGTGGCAATCGACTATATGACGAAATGGGTAGAAGCCAAACCTCTCAAAGCGATTACAGAGCAGGAATGTCTTAAATTTCTCAAGGAATTTGTTGTATATCGCTTCGGTATTCCAATGGTGATAGTGTCGGATAATGGGAGGCAGTTTGTAGGTGCAAAGTTCGAAGAATTTCTCACAGATCTGGGAATTCAGCACAGGAAAACTTCGGTGGCCCATCCTCAGTCAAACGGCCAGGTAGAAGTCACTAATAGAACTCTTCTCAATGGAATTAAAAGGAGGATGGATGAAGCCAAAGGAAGATGGCCCGAAGAGTTGCTTAGTGTGTTATGGGCATATCGGACAACAACCCGATCAACGACGGGGGATTCGCCTTTTCGTCTCGCCTACGGGACCGATGCCCTTGTACCCGTTGAGATCGGATCCCCATCTCTTCGGGTCAGTCAATTTAAGGAGTTGTATAATGACGAAGGTCTTCGCCTCAACCTGGATTTGTTAGATGAGGTTAGAGAGTCAGCTTTGATAAAGTTGGCGGTTTATTAGAGGAGGACTGCCAAGCACTACAACAAAGGGGTGAGAATAAGAAGGTTCGAAGTTGGTGATCTGGTGCTTCGAGAGGCTGCAGCATCAACTCCTCAAAATTCAGACAAGCTTATGCCAAACTGGGAGGGACCATATGAAGTTATTGAAGTACCCAAGCCAGGAACTTACCGGCTTCGGAATATGGATGGTTCGGATATTAAGAATACATGGCATGCTGGGAGACTTAGGAGATATTATCAGTGAGTCATATTCGTTTCTTTTTACCGATTATGTAAATATTTATGACTATTGAAATGAAATGATATCGGATTGCATAGATGAAAGATGTTTAAATAATTTCATTAATGTCCGTTGGCGTTACAAGTTGTGCCATTTACATTTGAAAAAGAAAAAGCAAGTAAAATAGTCTTATTGGGTCGGAGGAGACAGTTCTTTGAGTTCTTCTTCATCGTCCGAAGAGTCAAGGATAGAGGTATCCAACCCCGCGGCCGTCATCTTCTCCTTGATCTTCTCTTTATGGCCTTGGTACCCTTCGGAGAACTGCATGATGACCTTATCGGCCAGTTCAGGAGATGCCTTATACTCCTCTATTATTCGGAGCTTGGCTTCTTCGGTCAAGGAAGGCCCCTGGTTCTTTAGTTCGGCGTGCTCTTCTTCCAATGCATTAAGGGTGCGAATCAGGTCGGTCATTTTGGAGTGTGTCTGCTCCATTTGTTCTTCGAGGGCCGTAATAGCCTCCTTCTGGTCGGCGTCGTTCTCTTTCAGCAAGACTCGCTCTTCCATGAGTCGGTCGTTCTGTTTTTCATGCTCCGCAATCTCCGCCTGAAGGATCTCGACCCGATTCCGAAATTGATAACTCTCCCGACTGGCTTCGGTGAGTTTGTCCTTGGTGCCAGCGTGAAGTTCCCTTTCCTTCTCTAGCTCAGACTTCAGAGTCTGAACATTATCCTTTAGGGCTTCGTTCGCTGCCTCGATTTCCCTGTTCCTTTCTGTTAATTTGAGTAGGGATGGGAGAGATCGGGCGAACACTGCGCTAGACTGTAAAGAATATGTGTTAGTTGGGTAGATCAAGTAGTAAAGTAACTGTCTATAACAATGACGAAAGCAAAATTACCTGGAATTGAAGTCTGATGAAATCTTCAAGGAATAGGTCTAGGCTATGATTTCTGAATCGCTCGTTATCGGCTGGCATAATGAAGCGTTCAAGAAGATCATAGGGAAAGAGGTCAGAGCGGTTTTGGGGCCAAAGAGTTCGGGGTTTGGATTGGTTGCTGGAAGAAGGAGTCGAAGTCCGGGGATCGGGTAAACTGGCTCCACCTGGATGGATTTTGGTCTGATGCGTGGGTGCGGTCGGAAGTGCTGAACTGGTCGAAGGCTCTTTACGAGGCCTCTTTGCCAAAGGCTCCAGTACTTCGTCCTCAGTCTCTTCCTCGTCGATAATTCCCAGCGTAATGGGGTCGGGAATCACCACGGGAGTTTTCAATGGCTTGGGCAGTGCTTTCTTCTTGAGTTGTTTTTTCTTCATCAAGGCCATCTTTTCCGACCTGCTCATCTCCAAAGTGTTCTTCTTGAGGACTTGAGCCATTGGGATGGCTGTTATCGGGCGGGCGGCTATTGGCACTTGATTTAATGGCTCTTCATCTAGAGTCTCTTCGGGATCGACAAGACTTGGTTCGGTAAGTCGGGGTACGGTTCGGCCGACTTCAGTTGGGGCGGTTGGCTTGATGAGAGTCACTGAAATGTGAAAATTGTTAAACGTCAGATCTAGTTAAAAGAAATTATTCGCAAGGAAGTTAAGAATTGAGGTTTTGATTTGGTTCTTACATCCATGGTCGTACAACCAGGTATGGTTGCCGAGGAGCTCGAAGTCCCACTCCTCGTCGGGCATCCTGTTGATGAATTGTTTGAACTCATCCATGCGATCGGCTGGAAACGCCTCGACATTATTAGTGTTTTTGGTGAAGCCGATCCAATCCGATATCAAGCTGGTATCGGGCCCCTTGATGTAGAACCACTGGGAATGCCATCCTTTATTGCTGGTCGGGGTCTTCATAAAAGATCGTTTCTGAGCCCCTTTGACAGGCAGTTTGCAGATCTGCCGAAACCCTGACTCGCGAGATCGGATCACGGTGAACAGGGCGAAGAAAAAATCCAAGGTCGGCTCGACCTGGCAATCATGGCAGAAGGCGATGAAGCATACCAAATGGATGAAGGAATTTGGGACTAGCTGGGCGAGCCCGACCCCGACAACGCTAAGAAATGTGAGCATGAAGGGGTTAAGGGGAAATCTGAGCCCATATTTTAGGGCTTGAAATGGATACGGCGGTTCCAGCCATTGGGGCGCTGGTACAATACATCCTCTCGTTGAGGTCGGCCGTGCGTACCTGGTATGATATGGGGATCTGGTACAGCTCTCGGATGGCCACGAGATCCTTGGTTTGGACAGAGGATCTGGTATTAATGTGGGTAAAGGACTTATCTGAAGAATATTCCTCTATCATCTTTATGTTCTAGAGTTCGGATTCGGTTTGAGGTGAGGGAGTCGAGAAGGGATTGCTAGGGAAATCTGAGCTGGTGATGGGATCTACAGATGAGGTGCTGATGCCCAAGGTGGGGGAGCTGGTTCCAGCGGCGGTGGTGGTGATGGTGGGGATGACGCTGGTAGTGACTGTGGTGGCTTCTGTTGTTACCACTATGATGGGGGTTATGATTTCGTTAGCAGTAGAAGCTGAGGCGCTAGTTTTCGAAGGGTTAGAAGAACTTGAGGCGTCGTTGGTTGCCATTGATGAACAGAAGAGCGAAATGCAGGGATCAATTGGTCGCAAGGAGATGGAGGCAGCGATGGAAGTTGCAGAGAAGAAATTGGGGAATTTGAAATTTAGGGATAAAAGTGGCGGTTGATTTTGGAAGGGGTTTGCCTTTATTGGGAACGACCCTTGAGATCCGGTCCATTTTCCCATTAACGGCACTATTTCAATAAATGTGGTGGGACCGTTATTAACACGTGGCGACTGGGGGTCTTAATGGCTGTGATAATTTAAGGCGGTTATATATTAAGGGGGCGTTTGGTTCATTAATTGGAAATCAAGGCTCATTCTTTGTACTCTTTTATTATAATTCCCTTTTATAATTAAAAGAGTAGGGGGCAATGTTGGGTTCAGGGATGCCCGACCCGGATGGTAGTCCCGACCCGGTATGGAGTGTCCGAACTCATTTGAGGATTTTAGTTGGGATAAAGTGATCCAGTTATGGAAATTACTTTCTAACTGGGTGGACTTATGTATTGACTGGAGCATTTATTATGATTTGGTTGATGGAGACATATGCTTTATTCTGTCAAGTGGGACCAGGCATGATGATGACATAAGGAGGTATATATACAAGGCTTCCCTCTCGGATTCGAAGGTAATGCAAAACTAAACACTAAACTAAAAACCTCCATTGTTATCAAAACCTTGATATAGCCTGTACTAATTCTCACGCCTGAGCTATCTCCCGGTGGCATGACCACCCGGAACTCTGAGTGAGGTATCGTTATTGTGCAGGATTAGCGCATTTTGTAGTGACTGAAGTGTGCAGACGAATCTTGGCGTTAACAGTGAATATATGAGTTACAGGAACTGTAAAAAGAAGCTATAAAGCTAATCCATGTGGTTGGTTACCTTAGTGCTTAATAATAGTTTTAAAGGCTATGGAGTTTTAGGTTAGAGGGTTTCATGCCCATTAAGTACAATTATTTTTATTATGTGTAACATGGAGATTACATAAATTAGTAATTTATTACTGTTTAATTTATGTAATCAGGAGATATATAGGTGTGACAGTTAAACCAAAACAGATTAAATAATTTTATATTATAAAAATAAAATAGGTAATCGAGTCACATAAATCGAAGTTTTTCTAATGTAAATCATCACGTAGCTATGGTTCGGTGTTAGATGGATTTTTCACTAAAAGATTGTAATTAAAATACATAAGCCAAGTTTGTTTGTTTTTATTTTTATTTTTTATGTAATCACTTGTAAGATGCGACACTCACTCGGACTGATTAATTTTATTTAAAATGAATTTTAAATGTGTACTGAGATTACATAATTGGAATTTTTAAATGTAATTACTTATGAGATATAATGCATAGTTGAATTAATTATTCATTAAAAGTGAATAAATAAAATTAACCAAATTACATAAATCGACTTTTGTCGATGTTATCATCTTATATATGACACTCAGTTGAAACAATTCTTCACTGAGAAGATAATTAAATAATATTAAAATTACATAAATAAAAACATTTCTATGTAATCACATGTTAAATGTAATTTGTGGCTGGACTGATTTTTCTATTGGAAAAATAAAAAGGTGGGGAAATTAAGTGTAATAAAGTTATCGATAAGAAATTTAACACAATTAATGGTAAAATGTAACACATGGTTGAACAAAATTTTAACTAAAGAAAGAAAAAAAGTGTGCAATAATTAATTAATCAGATATTACGCGTAATTAGATTAATTTTGAATTATAAAATAAAATATGTAATCTCATGTTAAATGTGACACGTGATTCATACATTTTTCATTGAAAAAAAAATGTTTAATCAGATTATATAAATAGAATTTCTTCTTCTTTTGATTAAGTCACCTACTAAATGTATCGCGTGGTTGAATTAATCCTTTATTACGAAGAAAGTAATAAAAATTAAAAGCTTAGCCATTTATTTTTCTTTAGTTGTTTAAGTTTGTATGCGTGTGAATATAGTGAATAAAAAATATATCACGTCACAAAGCACACTCACTTACTATCACCAGTTCACCACCCAATGAAATAATGTTATTTTATTAAATATTATAGGATCATAGTGATTTAGGTTATTGAATTGATTTTTTTTGAATGTGTGGCCACATATATCAATATAAATACAAATGAATTTCATAATTAATAATTTATCCATTTCAAAATATAAGATTAATATTATTTACTTTTTAAGGTCAACTTAGTATATTTTCAAACTCAAAATTAACATGGATAACTTTTATTTTAGTTAATGCAACAATCAATATTGAAAATTATTTAAAAAGTACTACTCATCGTAAAATTTATTATTTCATAATTTTTAATGAAATCTCAATTTTAAAATTAAAAATATCTTAAATTAATTTTTAAAAATCAACCAGAATATCTTAATTAAAATATCGCTAAATCTCACCTTTTATGAAAGGAGAGATACAAAGTCACAAGACAATAAAAATCAAACTTGCACCTAGTGGTTGTAGGACATCGGTCTTAATAATTAATCAGGCTACGATTTCATTAATTTGTTGAATTAATTTAATATGTTGGGAATATTCCGTTCATGTACAATACTCATTTGAAATTAGTGTAGAGTATGGTGTGATATTTGGTGCGGTTGTACATGAAATTACTTGGATGCGGTTTGACAAATTTAAAATCGTACATAAAAGCACTTATAATTAGTGCGGTGTGTTTTTGAGATTTACGGTGCAATTTTATTTAATTCGGTTTAGGTTCCAAAACCAATTGAATAAAAACACAAATATAGAGGCCACAAATTCACAAGACACCTCACACAAATTAGAACCATAAACTGTGAGTAGATACAGAAGCCAACTAAACATATTGAATAACACAAGTTTCAGGAGTGATTGTACCTAAAAATACCTTTCAAATAAAGCCTTATACGCATTATGGCACTAAGTTACTTATAATCAAAATAAGGATAAAATTTACCAATACAATTTGAATCAGTGACTGTGGATATATATGACTTCTCTAATATTTGCCTATTTGGCATATATATAAATGGTCAAAACTATGTCATTTTGATCTATATAACTTAAAAAAAACATATAATACATATTATCGGTGTGGTGCGGGAGACTCCAAAAACCATAACCAAACAGCACATGCAGTTTTCCAGCCCTTCTAATGCACCATATACGTAGGAACCATTGGTGTGACTCAATCAGAACGGTTTGGTCGATTTTTTGTGCGATTTTGGAGTAAAATTCGGTTTCTTATTTAGCCTTATCTGAAATCACATTTTAACCCAAAATGTTAACTTATTATGTCTATACTCTATTAGAACATATATGTCCTCAATCTTTCTTCTTATGTTCCGACGTAGAATTTTACTATCACTCAATAATCTCCCTCTTAACGAATGATCTTTCCATCCACATCGACATCAAGCTCCCTCTTGAACTTTAATCATTATACTCTTTTGAGAGTAAGCCCATCACTTCCTCTTGTTGACAAGCCACCCTCTTCATTTTTCTCTTGTTTGATCCACTAAGCTTCCCCTTGAACTTTAATCATTATATACTCTTTTGAGAGTAAGCCCATCACTTTTTCTAGAGCCTTTGCTTCTAGTTGACGAGTCACCCTGTTCATGTTTCTCTTGTTTGATTCACCAAGAGGCCTCTGTCAAATATTTCAAGTCTAACCCATCATGTCTCCTAACTGACAAGCCCACACTCTTCATATTAGTATCTTGTCAAGAGCCAACCAAAAACCTCTATATTTTTCTCTTATTCGATCCACCAAGAGACCTCTGTCAAGTCCATCATGTCTCCTAATCAACAAACCCACTCACTTCAATATTAGTCTCTTGTCAAAAGCCAACTAAAAGCCTTTTGCGAAAAGAGTTCACCACTTACTTATTATTTTCATCTATCATGCGTAGTTCATACCATATCTATGACTCAAGCTCATAATCATTGCTCTAATACCAATTATTAGTAATATTCTACCCATATATGCTCATTTAAAATCAAAATTTGACCTGAAATGTTAACTTATTAGGTCTATGATTCATTAGAGTTTATATATATCATCAATCTTTATTCTTATATTTTAATATGAGATTTTACTATCACGCGGTATTTCAACACGATACTGATTAAATATCAATAATGACAATATCACTATTACATCAATTATTGATGTAATAGTGATATTGTCATTATTGATATTTAATCAGTATCGTGTTGAAATACCGCGTGATGATCAATACGCCATGGCCTCTTATTTCTTTACAAATAATTCAGATAATGCGGTCTCAATTTTAACTCGTTTTACTTAAAAAAAATTTCTTCACAAAAATTAAAATGCAAATGTAGGAAAGACTAGAAATTATTGGATGGTGGAGCCAGGCAATAGCTTGCTAACAAAATTAAGAAACCGGGGAACGAAAAGGATGTGTTTCTATCGTAATATACAAGGAATGTGCAGCAGCTCCATGCCCTGGTGGTCGGCGGGGCACAACTTGACACTCACTGCACTCTTTTTTCAAAACTTTGTAGTACTCGATTCATTTTAAAATGTAAAAGTATTATTAATTTTTTAAAAAATTTATTTTGAAATAGTATAGCTTTAAAATATATAATTTATAATGTTTTTACATAATTTATAGTATTCATAATTATCTCAATTAAACTAAACAAATTTGTATAAATTTTAAGCTTAAAAACTCTTTAATTTAATTTTTTAAAAATCAATAATAATATTATATTTTGAACATAAGAGATATATGTTTGATAATATTTCAGTTTCACATCTAAATACGTAACTTAAATAATATTGCATAAGGCGTTAACTCTACTATTTGATCTAGTATAAAGTTTTCTTAATAATATAATTGACGTTTTATATACAGTCTAGTTCGATTCATAATTTATCATGATGTTTGGATAGACTTATAGTTGAACAATTATAAACTAATTACTCGTAATCATTTCAATTTAGTAATTATATACACACGCGTACTAAAAATTTAAATTAAATAATTAAACTAAAAAAAAGGTAACAAATTAAGAAAGAAACTTATAGGGGAGGTTAACATATACTTGATGGGAAGCCCGGATCAACAGAAAGAGACTTCCTAAGGGAGTTTCATTCATTAAATGATGTTCTTTACTGTGTAGTTCAAAAGGACCGTGAAAAAAGATTTCTATTTTATATAAGAATTTTTTTATTTAATAAATAAACAAAAAAGTTATTACGTTAATCATTCATATTTCCTTTTACCGGGGAGCGGTAAAAGTAAAACTTAATAATTCTTTAATTATTTTTTTGAAGACGAGAGTAATAAAAAATTAAAAGATTTTGTTTTTTGTTTCGTAATAAAAAGTCAAAAGATTATTAAAACAGAAAAACTAAATATGCAGATTCAGATCTTTCTTTGATTCTCTCATATTGTTAATCTGGTTCTTAAATTGTGTTTAAACTTTAATTAAATTATTGATCACGTGCACCAACCTTATATCGAACACAAACTGTACTGATTTGATTGTACATCTCTCTTTACTAAATGGAATTTCTTAACACGTGCACTTAGTGCACATGCTAAGCACACAGTTCAAAAGTATATTCTCTTGAACTGTGTGTATATTTTCTTGATTTCTATAAGTGACAGGCGTATAAAAAGAAATTGATTCATCATCTGCGACATCTACCCATCCCGCGATTCAATCAACGGATTCATTGAGCAACTCTTGGGTAAACATAGAAAAATGATTCTTTTCGTGACATAGTTGGAAGTTCCTATAACATAAAAAATCGATGACTTTTTGGAAAAAGAGGGAGAAGTTTTTTTCAATATACCCTTGAAATGGGGAATATACTCTTGAACTGTGTACTTAGCATGTGCCTTTAGACACATGTTAACAGAACCCTATTTTTCATATAAATGACAAGCAACTATTTATTGTTTACATTAAAGTCAAATTCCTTTTTAAACAATTTAAGTCATATTAAATTAAAGGCTAATATAAAAATTTTTAATTATGAATTTCGTAGATATCGAGGTAGACTAGACTGGTACTAGTTCAAATGGGTTGTACCGTCAAAAAGTCACCTGGAGTGGCCTTTAATGTTGACTTTTATAATTATGGACCCGTATATTTCAAATAATCATAACTTTTGATTCCTTTAAAGTTAAATATACTCGTTTTAAAAACGATGAGATAAAAAAAAATAATAATTATGTTATTTAGTAGAGTTTATTAATGTAAAAAATAAAAATATTTATTAGTTTATAAATTTTGTAAAATTATTAAAAATAAACTTAAAATTTTATTTTTTAATTTTTTAATATATATAAAATTTATAATTTACTCATTTTTTAAAGACGAATTGTACACCTTCGGCCATAACACATGCAGTCTAAAACCCGAAAAGCAGTACAGAGCAGAATTCTTCAGGGACAGTTGGAAGTTTTTATCAGCTTTACAGGTTTTATAGTTTTTTCAAAATTTTGTTGTATTTGTTTTTGATTTCTACTATAAATAATAATAATTTTGTATTGAATTATATTTAAGAAATATATTAATATATGAAACTAAATAAAATTATAGAAGAGAGTGTTATATTTATTATATATATATATGTATATTTTAAAATATTATTAATATTTATTTTTATAATTTATAATTAAAAAATCGACATAAATATTTACAAATGAATTGTTTGTAAACAGTTTCAATTACTTTTGGTGGTTAGAAGTTAGAAATTAAAAAGGAGACTCTCCCCGGATTAGATGAGCAGGTATACTACTTGTTTGGCCGCACCCATAAACGTTCACCTAAGGCGCAAGTTAGCCACAACGACTATTTGACCCCCCGGTCATTACTTTTGGCCACTTTCGTAATTTTGACAAACGCAATGCATCATTGGAGTCCGTTGCAATTTGTCCCGTCTCCCTTATATAGCTGACCCCTTCTCGTTCCTCGCGTACCTGAATTCCCTAAACTACCCCTCAATTTTTCCTTCCTTTTGCACTTTCAGGCCAAATCCAAAATCTCTCCGGTAAGTATTCCAAAGACAGAAAAACATACAATCACTTTGGATTCTTTCTCACCGTGTTTTCTCTCTCTAAAAGTCTCTCTCTTCATCTCTCTCTCTCTCTAAAAGTATCTTTCTTCCTCACTCTCACTCTCACTCTCACTCTCACTCTCACTCTTGTATGGAGTGATTAAACGACTTCATTTCGCATTTTCGGTTTCATCCTTTTTGTTTCTGCAGCTTTTTATATATGATGAAAACTCTGTAACTCTCTTTTGTTCGAGCAAAAGCGAAGCAGTTTTATAGATTTGCTCAAAATTTATATCATTTTCTTTTGTTACTGAACCAATGATATTAATTTGAGTCTTTATTTGATCCATATCCTGGTGTTAGAAGCAGTTTCAGCTCATCTGATCAGCTTCAAACAGCAATAATGAAGTCGAATACTCGGCTTGACTCCGCTATTTTTCAGCTCACGCCAACTCGAACCAGGTAAAATTTCTTTCAATTTATAGTTGTAATGCTACAATCGACTTGCGTTTGTTTATCAGTTGTTTGATTGTAATTTTTTTTTTTTGATTTTTTTTAATGCACGATGATAAGTAATTTGTTTAGCGAATTGATCTGAGTTGGGTTTTGTTGATGGTAACTGCATTTGTTTCAATTTTGTTTTTTTAGCTATCAATGATTACACTCAACTGCTTGTTCTTGGTGCTTTCGTCATAACTATGTTGGTTTTTTGTTCTATTATTGAGAATTTGCAGTTGAGGACGTAAATTGAGCTACCATTTTTGACTTGAGTTATTGAATTTTCTTTTTACTTGTGCTATGTTTTTTATTTCAGTCTGTTTTAGAATATTTGGTTAACTGATCTTTTATCCTGTTACCTTACACTGTACTATCTTCGTCCCACAAAAAGAATCATATTTTGACTTAAATTTGTGAAAATAATTTCAATAGTACTACAAGTTAGAAAATTTGATGTTTTTAAAACTTAAATGAATCCACATTAATAATAATTTTAGGATTTCGTAAATTGCGTTATAGAGTCGAAATGGGACTCTTTTTGTGGTCTAAAGGGAGTAATGAATTTTGCACTGTTAATCTTTGATATTTTGTCATAGAATAGGATTTTGAGTTGGTATTGAGTAACTTGAAGTTACCAAATGTAAGCCTAACTGCTACTTAATTATCAGGTGTGACTTGTTTATCATTTCAAATGGGAAAAAAGAGAAACTGGCCTCAGGTTTGCTGAATCCTTTCCTCGCCCACCTAAAGACTGCTGAAGATCAGATAGCGAAGGGTGGTTATTCCATTTTGCTTGAACCCCGACCTGATGATGATACAATGTGGTTTACAAAGGGCACCGTGGAAAGGTTTGTAATGCTGTGTGAGGTTTGTAGGTATTCAGAAGTTGGCTCTGAAATTGTTAATCAAAATATGTAATAAGTTCACACAAATGTACCATCTGGCAAGCATTTCAAAGTATCTTTCCTGCTTTTGTGAGGGAGATCAGAGTAGTTTTCATTTGAGTGGCAAGAAATTAGTGCCACTCTTCTGGCTAATGACTTTAAGTTTTACATATGGTATGGAGGGAATAATAGAGGTTGATGATTAGAATTCAACAAATTATGAGATTTAAAGATTTCAAAAGTGTTTTGTCAGAGTTTGGGTTTGTTAAGGTATATATATGCTTGTTGGAAATACCAAGTATGCGAAGAAATTTTAAGTATTGGGTGATGTGTTCAATCAATAATAAAGTCAACTAACTAGAGCATTGTTTCAAGTAATGGTCTCAATAGTGGTTACATTGAGCCAAAACTATATGTTGATTGATATCCCGTGGTATGCTTGAAATAGCTTAGCTATGTCCAGAAAATATGTCCTTTAGTGTTCAACTTATTCAATATTCCATCTTTATTACTACTATTTTCATACAAAATAACCCCAGAGTGGGTCCACTGAAGGCTTATTTTGAGCTTCTACAGATTACCTAATGGTTTGTACATCAATGTCAATATCTTTATTACCTGTGTTATATTGAAACAGAGTTCTGGAATAAAGTTCTGAAACAAAACTCATAACAGTGTAGTTTATAAGTGCGGTAGTAAATAGATACAACCATCTTATTGGTGTTCAATATCATATGAAACAATTAAACAACATATTCTTCTTGGACTTCTTGCTCTACTTGATCAGCTTGCATCCTATTTTAATTCATATAGAGAGTCATTCTATCAATTTAATTTAGTGTACTATGTAATTGGTAACACCATTTATCTGTTTCCTGGTTAATTAAGTATCTATATCACTTGTTCGTAATCCTATTTTAGGATTATGTCCATCAAACGCTCTGCACAAGATAAAAATTTCAAAATTTTGACTGTTGTATTAGTTGGATTGCAAAAATAAATGTCTCCAACAAGCTTCAAACATATCGGGAAAGATTACTCGTTTCCATACGGAAACATTTCAGTAGTTCTAAAATTGTTAGATTTTGGTGTTGGTTTGGTCTTTACTCAAGGAGGTCACTGTGTGCTGGGGGATATAGAGTTGTTGCCTTTCCTTGTGGGATCTCAATGTACACCAGCCGGTACTCTGTGATTGTGCACAAAATGACACCAACCTTTTATGTGCAAGTGGACACCTCAGTGTAAGGCTATATAGTATGACTTGTGGACTTTTAAATCCTGTTGTTTCTGTGTTTTCCGGGAAACCTAATGATAGGGGGGAGTGCAGCAGGTGGGCTTTACAGTGACTAACTTGAGAAAATACTTACAAATTCAGTTTTCACTCATAGCAGATTTCTCACTCTGCACTTAGGAAAGGTTCTGTTGAAGCACGTAATCTGTGTGTTCTTACTTATTTTGGTCTCAATTGTGAGATTTTGTAATTTATCTTCATTACCATCATGCTTTTAGTGGGACTATTGTGAACAGGTTGATCTTGTGTTTCCTTTAGTGTTTTCTTTCAACCCAAATGAAATCCTTATACTTAACTTGGTATAATAACAATTGTTGGATAGAATTTGGCAAATCTGACTAGTTCACTTGTGCAATTTGATGAAGCATGACAAATTAAAGAATCAAAGTATTTACAAAGATTTTAATTTTGAAACAGCTGTTAAACTCAAATAAATAGTGAAAACCTTCTTATTTAGTCTATAATGGATAAAATATCAAAGAGATTGAGTGACTAGTTAGACCTACTGTAAAATTCTCCCTGCATAACAAAGTATAAAAAGGAAATGAAGAATAAAATGGCTAATTTTATATGCTGGTTTCCATAGGTTTGTTCGTTTTGTGAGCACTCCAGAGATTTTGGAACGGGTGTACACTATAGAATCTGAAATTGTACAGATTGAGAAAGCAATTGCCATACAGGGAAACAACAAAAATGCGCTTAGTACTGTGAGCATTTTCTCTCACTCCATTTAAGTCGTGAAAAGTTCACGTTTGTTTTTAGATTTCACAATATTTCCTTCTCTGTGACAGGTAGAAGACCATCAAGCAAAACCTGTGCTAAGATTAGAAGGTACTACATCATGTCTATGTCGATGAGAAACTTCCAAGTTACAATGGTTTAACATAATGCTGTTTGAGTTTCTGTTTTTGCTTCTTTGCTTGTTTTGTTTCACAATATATGTGAATCATAATTTGCATGTCATAATCACCTATCTTTTCATTTTCTTTATTCTTTGTAACTTTTTCTGTTGAGGATAATGAATCTGTTGTTTGCTAATTTTGGTACTTACTTTTCTCATACTGAATTTATGCTCCACAATCTTGATCAGGCAGCAACTCTACACCAGATGCCGATGAGGAGAAAGCAATTGTTCTTTACACGGTAATTGGGCATGCAGTGTTATTCAAATGTTGACCCTTTTTATTATTAATATAATTTTTTATAAGGTTTCCTTTTTGCGCAGCCTGGCTCAGACACACCTGACGCAAATGGGACTGTCGCTCAGGAAGGAAATTCAAAGTAAAACTAGTTCTACTCTGACTGAAAAAAGTTATTATGTGAATTACTTGAGGTTGAGGGATATTCATAATTAAGATCAGTTTTGAGAGCTTGTTCTCATTGTATTTATATGACAGAGTTCAACTGCTGAAAGTGCTGGAGACACGCATAAACGTGCTGCGGAAGGAACAAGGCATGGCTTTTGCACGTGCTGCAGCTGCGGGTTTTGACATTGATCACATGGCACCACTTTTGTCATTTGCTAAATGCTTTGGAGCATCACGTTTGATGTAAGCAGCTAATTGTTAGTGGATTTGTCTGCAACCTCTTCGTTGAAACATCCCCCTACCCTCCCGTTTTGAATAGCAGACAGATGCGTGGCCTCAAAATAATGTTTGAAATTTAGTTATCGTGTTTTAAAGTTTACTTGCCCAAAAGTTCAAATTATCTAAGGCCTTTTGATTATATGCATACATCAGGGATGCATGTTTAAGATTCTTGGATTTGTGGAAGGGAAAGCATGAATCTGGACAATGGCTTGAAATTGAAGCAGCGGAAGCAGTGGCTAGCAAATCAGAATTCTCAACAATTAATGCATCAGGAATTATGCTTTCTAGTATGGCCAACAAACATAATGAAATGCAGACTGAGTTGGCTTTGAGAAGTACTGAGAAAGCAGGAGTTGAGACAAGTGCAGGTATGTGCTATTCTCATAAAGTAAGCTTACTAATAGAGGCCATCTCTCTCTCTCACTCTCTCTCTCTCTCTCTTTTCTTTTTTTTTTCTCTCTCGTCCTTTTGATCTTACAAAGAATTTTACTAAATTCCTCCCTTACATATTGGTTCCTCCAAAATATTTCTGTTCGCATCCATAATCCATTAGTGCACGTTCACCATAACTCTTATGAGACATTCCATATTTCCATGTATGTGCGCATGTAGAGAACACCCCACCTGCGCATGTACAAAATTAATATTTAATGTGTAATGGGGGAGCTAAAGTTTAATTCTTTCACTGTCTATCAAATATCGTGATTAATTTCTGTGGTTAACTTTTAAGGTTCACAGAATCTTGTCATTTACCTAGGGAAAATACCCAATTCATCTATAACTACCTACTACAAGAGTATGCCTTTTTGATTAGTGTTGTAACACTCATTTTCTGTCTCAATTTTTTTTTTTTGCCATTTTGTCATCATTTCTGGTTAGATGCTGATGTGTCGATGGGAGTCAAAATATTATTAGAGAAACTGGGCTCTCTTTTTTTTTTTCTTTTTTTTTTTTGTATTAAAGAAATCTTGTGAAATTGTAATTGCGCATGTAGCAGCACTCGTTATAGGGTTTTCTATGGGTCACGTTATAATTTAAATTTTAATCTATTTATCATTTTATGCTACTCAAATTTAGCATTTGGTTCAAGTTTAAATTAATTCATAAGACTTCTGAATCTAAACAATGAACTCAAAACTTAAAAAATATGTAACACTCATTTTCTGTCTCAAATGTTTGTTTGCCATTTGGTCACCATTTCTGGTTAGATGCTGATGTGTTAATGGGAGTCAAAATATTAATAGCGAAACTGGGCTCATTTTGTTTAGTATTAAAGAAATCTTGCAAAATTGTAATCGCGCATGTAGCAGCACTTGTTATAGGGCTTTCTATGGGTAACGTTATAATTTGAATTTTAATCTATTTATCATTTTATACTACTCAAATTTAGCATTTGGTTCAAGTTTAAATTAATTCATAAGATTTCTGAATATAATCAATGAACTTAAACTTCAAAAATATCTCTTTTATTCAGAGTTGAGTTGAGTCCAATGGAGCGCCTATACACCTACTAATCTTATACAAAATAAAAAAATTGATGATGGCAGCTAAGATTATTTAATGAGGTTAAAAAACAACTTTTCTTCAAGTGAGAATAGAAACAAACTCTTAACAACATCCTTTATGAATTTAGAATTCCGTTCAAAATTTCAAAACTAAAATCATATTTAAGTTTGAATTTTTCCAGGGTTCACATCAAATTTGACTCGCTTCCAGTGCTATTTGCATCATTTAGTTTGATTCAAAAGATTATTGTGTGGTTTAATGTTATTGTCTCAGACGTAGTCTGGAACAGGTAACTCGCCTATTAAGTTAGAAGATTACCTTTGTCTTTACATTGAATTTGTATTCTATATAAGCTCTCTTTGATTCATTGTACTGGTCCATGTGTAGGTACAAAATTCAGTTGTAATGATTAATTTGGACCTGAAAACTGTCTGACATACATGCATTATAAAATAAGCCCCTGAGTGTCCTTATCTTCTCCCTTTTCCTATTTTATTTTCAGCCTTAGTATTGTGTTGTCCTCATTGACATTTTACTTTATTTCCACTTATTATTACTACTTGCTGATTTAGTTACTTGTGTCCACTGCTCAGATATAAGGCCTCCGATGAATCACCAAATTCCATTTGGCCAACAAGAATATTTTCCTGGCCAGTTTCCCCATCCCATGTTCCCTCCCTGGCCTATGCATTCTCCACCTGGTGGCGTACCATACTTTCAAGGATATCCAATGCAAGGAACTCCCTACTATCAGAACTATTCAGGAAATGGTCCATATCATCAGCCACCTTATCAACCGGGGGAGGATTCTCAACTCGGTATTGGTCAGAGAGCAGGGCAAAAAAGGCAGTCTTTGGATAGTAGAGATAGCAACACTGAATCAGAAATGTGGGAGACAGATGCCTTTGGAATTAAATCACAGAATGATTTGGAGGAGAAGGAAACTTCACATCGGGAACCACGAAAGAAAGGTGGTAGATCACAGCAAGCAGGCATGGTTGTCATTCGGAATATCAATTACATAACCTCAAAACAGAAGGATTCTTCAGGAAGTGAATCAAATTCAGACTCTGAGTCTGACACTGGCAACGGCGACAAAGATGTTGGAGATTCGTCTGACGCTCCAAATATGAGGCATAAGGACCATTCTAGATCCTCTAAAAGAAAAGAAAGTGTGGGAAAGTCTACTGGTGAAATGAAATCATATGATAAGGAAGAAGCTAGTAACACAGATGGTGGACACTGGCAAGCATTTCAAAATTGTCTACTGAGGGATACTGATGAAGATAATCGTGCTGCCAATGACGCCATGTTTGCAAGGGAAAAAGATGTTCAGTTGAAAAGAGCACAAAATACAGTGGGTGATGATCCTTTAGCTTTTACTGGACGAGATACAGTTGAATTACAAGGTAGGAGGTTAACTGAATTCCATAAAGGTAGTGGGAATGTGTCTCATTTCCCTAGAGCATCAAATGATGAACTTTTAATTTCTAAAGGAGAAGGTCCTTATCGCAGTGGTAGATTGGCAACAGACGATATGCAGTTCAAAAATATAAATGGAAGAAAGATTTTATATACGAGTGGAACCGATGATTTTATTATTGGTGGACGAGAAAGCCATTCAAACTTACGAAGTTCATCAGATCTGGCTGTAAATGGGTATGAGGTTGCCACTGATAATTTGGCTTATATGGCTGATGAGTCCTTCATTGTCCCATTCAGGTCAATGTCACTAGGACAAGTTCAATCCGATGGCAGGGCTGTTATTGACATAAATTCTGAGCTCCCATCCACGCATCAGAATTCAGAAAATATTGCTAATAAGATTGGAAACCATGATAAGTATGAGCCTGATGAGTTGCGCTTGTTGCCAGTGCGCGGATCAGAAAAGAGGTCTGTTGGTTATGACCCTGCTTTAGACTATGAGATGCAATTTTGCATTGAAGATGCAGCTTCAGTGGATACAAAAAATAGGGAAGCTGTGACTGGTACCAAACAAGGGTCTAAGAAAACAGAAAAGGAAAGGAGGTCTAAGGTTATTTCAGAAGCTGTGGATAAGAAGAGGATTGGTGGACCAATAAGGAAAGGAAAGCCATCAAAGATGACTCCATTAGATGAAGCACGAGTGCGTGCTGAGAGGCTAAGAACCTATAAAGCTGACCTCCAGAAACTGAAGAAGGAGAAGGTACTTTTGCTTATAAGTTTTCAGCACCCAATTACAGAATATTAAGCTTGAAACAATTATGGAAAGAGGTCTCTGATCTTAAGTAGGGAATATCTAACTGGTTTTCCTTTCTAGTTTATGTCATGATTATATCAATGCTGACAGTTTTACATTTATTAACCAGCTAACATGAGTTTGATCTTTTCAATTGTCTTTTATATTCTAAAGAGTTTGTTTCTTTACAGGAAGAGGCAGAGCAGAAACGAATCGAAGCTCTGAAAATGGAGAGACAGAAAAGAATTGCAGCAAGAGGCAGTTCGACCTCTGGTCAGTCACTATTGCCCTCAATGGCGACCAGGAAATCGTTGCCAACAAAACTTTCTCCCATCTCTCATAAAGGATCTAAGTTCAGTGATTCAGAACCTGGATCATCATCACCTCTGCAGAGGTCCAAGATAAGAACTGCTTCAGTTGCATCCACTGATTCTAAGAAAGCTTCTAAGATCACCAAATTGACTGATGGTAGCCACTTGACTGGGAATAGGTTAACTAGATCAGTGTCATCGCTGTCAGAGACAAAGAAGGAATCAAATGGTGTTACTCCTGATTCAAAGGCTTCCATGGCACGGATTAGAAGATTATCGGAGCCCAAAACAATCAGCAGTCATCCTGTTTCCTCAGCGAAGGTTCGTAGTGCTGAAACTGTCTCAAAACTGAAGCCGTCTGACGGGTCTGAGGGCAAGAAAATATCTGCTATTATGAACCTTGATCGAAGTAAGGCTGCAACTCTTCCAGAGTTGAAGATCAAAACATCTGAAGGAGCTTTAAATGCAAACCAGAAGAAATCATCAGCGAAAGAGATGACACTGAAAGTCGATGGAGGCAAATCTTCAGTAATTTCTGAAAGTGATGAACTGAATACCACTAATGACAGATTGTCACATCACAATTTGGATGACAATCCAGTAATTGAAAAGACTGTTGTAATGCTTGAATGCCAGAAGCCCTCAATTCCAGCTGTAAAAGCTTCAGAAGAAAAGATGGGAGTTAGAAAGAAACATAACAATACTAATGACATTGGAGATAAAATTGTGGCGGTACCTGAATATGCTACCATCCATGCAATGCCTTTACCCATGGATAGAGTTTATAAAGAACCCTCTCCAGTCCGATCACTGGAGAAACCCAGTTCTGATGAGGTAGGATTGGTAATCTGAAGTAGTTTGAATTGATCAAATTTATTTATTCATGATTTTAATGTTCAAAAGAAGGAATTGCTCCTGATGTCAATTGTCATAGTCATATGATTCCAAAATGAACAGAGGAAGTATCATAATACTAAGAATGATTAGAGGAAGGTGCAATCTTGAGTGACACAGTTAGCATGCCAAAACGAATGATGCCAAACAAATTTTAGTGTATGCTTTTGCAGTTGAATATTTAATTGCCAGAGCCAATTTTATTTTGGCACTACCCTAATTAACTCAGGTGCTGCAGTTCAAGGTAGGTGTGGGATAAGTCCTCCTAGATATGCCACATTTGTTATAATAAATTAACTTCAGTTCAAGTGTATAATGTTATTGGTTTTCAGTGTCCATCAACCATAGCAACTGTTGTTTGAGTTAAAAATCTATTTTGATCAATTAAGTGACTGCATACTTCACTTGTGGGGAAAAAATGGTCGCTGAATAATTCACTTTAAGAAGGTAAGAAGGGTGTGGCAGCTGTTAGTTGGACCATGTATCTGGTTTAACTATTTTCCACTTTGCCTAAATACTCTAGCTGGAAATTTAAGGGAAATAAAACCTTTTACATATCAGGATATATGTATACTATATGTAAATATAGCTGCTGTGGAGGTACTCAAGAACTCATGGTCTTTTAAATTGTGGATTTTCTGCACCTGCTCCTACTCCCATCCTGGTTTCTGCTTGTGGTCTTGCTCTCACTCCATCCTCTGAGGTCCTCAATATGTTCAATTCTGTTCTTCACTTGAATAAATTTTATTTGAACTTATCTTAAAATCAATCGTATAGTAATGGTTTTTCTTCTGTTAAGTATTTCATACATTTAAAGTAGTAAGACATTTTTCACTGCAATTAAAGTTGCTCATTCCCTTGCTGGAAATAGTTTTTATTCATTATAATATTATATGGAACACTAGCATTCACTCAAATTATTTGCTGGTGATCAGGTGATGAAAAATAATGTGGTGAAGGAATCTGCCAACTTTTCAAGCATCAGTACTTCCGAAAAACCTTATCAAGCTCCCTTTGCTCGGGTGTCCTCGTTGGAGGACCCATGTACTAGAAATACAGTGTATGGAAATGCACAACCAAGCTCAATGGGATCAGGAAGTGTCGAAACTGCTAAAGTACATGTTTCTGATTTTGAAAACCTGAAACTGGAGCAGATTCCCGAAGCCTTTGAGAAGCCTCAGGTAAAAGAACCATCAAAAGGGTTTAGACGATTCTTAAAATTAGGAAGGAAAAACCATAGCTCAACTGCTGGAGAGCAAGGTGTTGAATCAGATAATGCAAGTGTTAATGGATCTGAGCTGGGTGATAGTGCAACGAAGGCTGCCTCTTCCATTGAAGGTAATATGCATATTGCTAGCTTTTACAAGCTTAAGAATATATTTGTGATAGTAAAAGTAAGATTTTTCATGCATAATTTGGCCCATTTACTTTTGAAGCATCCATTTTGTAAAATATAAAACAAATAACAGCGTTGCAAAGTGCAAAGTAGGACTTATCACGCATTAATGATTCGAGTTAAATAGAATATATGGTAGCTGACATGATACTTATACTAGTATTTGACGAATTCTGTTGTTCCTTATAAATGTTAACAAAATTGATTTACAGTTTTGTTGACTAACATCTGAGCCTATACATGATCGAATGAAGTCATCCATCTGTTAAACTTGGGATCTATTGTATGAGTTTTTAATGTTTCTTCTGGTAGAAATGTAAATCCATAATAATATCTTACAAAGCTACAAAAGATTAGCTTGTCAGAAAGTATATTTTGTTTAAGAACCGATCCGAGTTGTAATCATTATTTAAGGGTTTCATAGAGCTGTAAAAATAATGATTCAATATAAATTTAACTGAAATGGGTGAACGTGTGTTTGACTGTTTGTTATGTCTGAAAATTTGCCCACACTTAACAAAAAGAGGACAACTAAATTGAGGATGGAGGGAGTAGTATACAACATTTTCCAGTTGACTTTTTCACTTTTATAAATTGAACTCATTCAAGGAACTTGACCTATCTTTGTCTGCTTTGCTGACATTATATGTGAGCTTGGATTTAACGAAGTGGGATATTAAGAAGGCTACACATGTTGAATTAACTGCAAATCAATCGAATACTAATTAAAAGCATGATTGAAATAGTAAAAACCTCAAAAGGAACTGGTAGATAATAATGCTTGGAAAGCTGATATTTGTTTCAATAAACAGTTTTTGGTGCTAGTTGTTTTAGTCAAAATTTATAGAGCTGACATTTGTGTACCCTTTTCTAATCATTAGTGCATACATTGAAGAATCTCATATCCCAAGACGAAACACCGACTGCAGGCCACACTCCACAAAAGTGTAAGTTCTCACTACACTATCGATATTCTTCTGACTAAATTCTTCCTAAAAATTAGTGATACAGCCTAAAATATTTTCTTCATTTGGCTGCAGCTTCACGCCACTTTTCTTTGTTGTCACCCTTCCGTAGTAAGACAAGTGGGAAGAAGCTGATAATATGAGTACTTCACTAGTGAGGTCAGGCTGTGGCACTTTCTAATTTTATAGCCCTTTTTGTGGGTTTCATTTTGATAATTGTCAGTGTAGCTTTTTGCCTATTATATCCAATATCATCCAAAATGTGTAAGAATATGTTGTTGTACATTCAAATCCATGTCTATACCAGGATGGTGAATTGGTTTGCAGTCATTCCCTCCCTATAGCGGTTTCTCGTCTTCTAATCATTCGTTGGATTTGACCAAAAACTCAGGAATGGCATTTGCTTTGTCTATAGGGATGTTAAATCTCAACTTGAAAGAACTTGCCTTGTACTAATCTTTAACCAGCCACTCGTAACGTTTAACTTGTTGAGATATAAAGTCCCTAGATAACACCCGGACCTGGACACGAAATATATAACTTGAGAAGTTATTCCATAATTTTGAGTTGGGTATTTCAACTTTCAATTTCGTATTTGAGCCAACTAGGTACAAATTAGACCCGGAAACTCCGAGGTAGCAGCCCTGCGGTATACTAATTGTTATTTCTATTAAACTGATCAGGTGAATGTATCCGAGACTGGCCAGACTGAACTGCCATCAAAATGAAGACTCAAAATTGTTGTCAAACTCGATCCTCTCTAGAGGTCATTTATATTTTAGCTCCTCGCGAGTTACTACGTTCAAATTCACGTTAAAACTCGGCAAATTATATAAAATTTATATGTTTTATTTTTTGTTTTTAGTTATTTCACTTATTAAATTGACACCTTAATAACGCCTTCCTTAGTCTTCAAATTATAACTATTTTTTGCTCTTAGTCTCCAAACTATTTTTCCACGTATTTCGTCCTTAAATTTTATTATTTCTATAATTTTTGTCTAACCTTGCAAAAATAGAGCAATTGAAGACTACTAAATATGAAAGACAGACAAATATATATTGAGGACTAAACATGAATAACAGTCACAGTTTGGGAAGTAAAAAACTTTCGGACACATTACGCAATGTGTTTGGGAGTTTTTTTTTGTTGAAGACGAAATTTTTTGTGTCCAAATAACACTTATTTTTTCCAATTTTCTTTTCATTTTTTTCCCTATTTAAATTCCAAGACACACCTCAAATTTATTTTCTCTTCTACTAAAAAAACTTCAAGACACCCCCTATCTTTTTTTTTCTTAATTTTTTTTTCTTTTCTCTTCAAATTAAAACTTCAAGACATGGTGCAAGTAATTAGACATTTTTTTAAACCATAAAATCTTTATATTTTTTTCTTAGAAAAGGACACTTCACAAGGGGAGGATTGAGATCAATTATTTGCCTCACCATCAATACAATAAGGAAATTGATATTTCCACATCATTTTTTGATATTTCCACATAGGGTCTACATATTAGCTGACGTGTCGAATTTTTATTGACTAATATGTGGGCCCTATATGTGGAAATATCAAAAAACGATGTGGAAATATCACTTTCCTACACTAACAATCATCAAGAAGAAAAATCTACAGAGAAGCACACTTTCAAATCTGGAAAAAGAAGAAATCTTAATGAAAGGAAAAACGTAGCAAACATTTCTTTGACAGAGCTCTAAAGAAACGAAAATGAAAGTCACTCTTCGGGGCTTAGCAAATAAATCCAACTCAAATACATGTTCTACTAACATCTCTCTTCATATGTAGTTTGTCCTTTTTTCGTGTCTTGGCCAATAATGTGTTTTCTCCTTGATATTGATATTGTGTTTGTGAGCTTTTTAAGGGTGGAAAAGAAAGAAAATAGGAGGTTTTTAAAATTTTTCCTTCCAAAATGTCACGTTTGTATTTTTTATTTTTTTAATAGTAGAAAGTGAGAGAAATGAGCGGAAAATAACCCCAATTTTTTACACAAGACTTTTCACTTAAAATTAGTAAGATTTGAGTAGAAATTTATTTTACCTCGATAAAAACATTTCATACTAAAAACTTGATAATATAAAAATGTGTAACTGTAAGTGCATAATATTTATTGTAAATTTAACAAATACGGGTCGAATCATAAATATTAAATAATTTTAAAATCGTTAATATGTATTATAGGTGAATTATAAATAATAATAATAATAATGGGGATGAATAATAATAAATAATAAATAGAAAAAAGGCAACTAATAATTAATAACAAAAACTATAACAAATACTAAAATTTTAATTTCTTATTTTCTACTTACTTATTTTAATTTTTATTTAAATTTCTTATATATCCATTTTTAAAAAATAGTACATACATATTCATTTTCTCTCCTCAACTCACAAACACAACAAATAAAAGTTACAATCACTCCCTTTCTTTTCTCTTCTCTAACATTTTCTTAACTCTCTCTTCTATCCACTCTCACAACATACTTTTATTTCTCTTCCTTTTCCTTTCTTTCCTTTTCCCTTACTAATAATACAAACAGACCCTAGACCCTCCTTAAACCCCCGGGGGTCTCTACTTCCCCACTCGTACAGAGAGAGAGAGCAGCGGGCGCTATGGGACTCTCACATCTCCTTCAAAGGTTTCATTTCCACACCATCGGTAAGACCCATTTTACCAATGTATTTTCCTAGCAAATAATTCTGCTAAAACCCCCATCCCCATTAATTTTCATTTTCATTTTCATTGATTATTGGGATTATTGTGTTTTTGTAGGTTTTGCCAAACAAAGAAGAGTATATTTTTCTACACCTTCACGTAAGAAAGCTAGGTGTTCGAGGGAGCAGAAAGTCGCGGCTGTGGAATCATATGTGAAAAAGTGAGGCCTTTGTAACTAACTCATTTGCCACATTTATTTATTATTAGCTTACCTTTATTGATAATATGAAATTTTACTTAGCAGAGGAGGGAGATTATTTATTTATAGAATTTTATTGGTAATGCAAAAAGATAATAAACAAAATTTCCCTTTTATTTTTAAAATTTTATTTTTTTATTTCTTTGGTCCTATTAAGCCCTCTACTTTTTAATCCTTTTCAATATTTTATGGGTTGATAGGTTCCTGGATAATACGTACACAACCTACATGTACCTGTAATGTTGTTAGAGATGCAATTTAATTTTCCTTGTTGATAATTTTAGTATAGTCCACTAATATCCCTCTTATCGAATCGAAACCCATGAGTGAAACCAAACAACACTCCAAATGAAGTGGAACAGATAAAATCTAAAAAAATAAAATAAACTGTTGGCATGTGATAGGCGAAGTGCTTTGTCCATCTTAGTCTTTTTGATTTCCCAAATGATCATCTCAATGACTGTAGGAAATCGATCTGCCACATGTTGAATCAATATTTATAGCCTTCTCGGTTTTGGCATTCCTCTGTCTTAGATGTCAGGTTGACTTTGTTAATATGATGTAGTACTGCAGGTGAATTGAACACAGACTTCCTTTGTGGCAATTTCAGATAAAGGACAATCATGATCTTGTAGAAACCTTACAAAGGAATTGGACAGAAAACTTCCCTTTCTTTTCTTTCTGTCCATTTTAAAATTCAGTAACAGAGTGTAAGGCCTGGTCCTGTACATATATGTATGATTGTGTATGAATGGCAAGTTTTATATTCGATAGGTCGAATGGCAAGTTTAGGTGTAGCTAATGTTACAATGTGAAAAGCAACAAAACCTGAGAACTTGTATAAAATGAATCTCTTGATTGCAATGCTAGAGGAAATGAAGTATTTATTCTAGATACTCAACTTATAAAACAAGCTAACAACCTGAACGACAACTATTTCAAAAATGCCACTATAACTAACTAAACAGATTGTATAAACTAACTGTTTTTGACACAAGCTACAATGACAGTCTTCTTGTTGTGACTTTCCTTCAGTTGACTGCTCTTCAGTCTTCCCTTTCTGTGTTTCCTTTGGTTGCTGGATAAGATATGAAGTAATATTACTAACAGCTAATTCCTCATCAGTGTCCTCATTACTATGTATTTAAGGTATAAGTTCCTCGATTGATATGCTGAGATATGTACGTTACTGAGTAGAGCATCTGAACAGGTTAGTCTGGCTTTATAAAGTCTGGTGTTAATGTATGGTTATTGGCTGGACACACAGGGTATCTGGATATTTCAAATTCTATGTCTACGTCTGCATCACTATCCTTTTGAGGAAACACTCTCCACGTTTTTCATTTTCACTGTAATTTGTTTACCTGATATGTTTATTATACTAGAGATTAATGATTTATTGTTTTCTGTTTTCCCTTTTCCCTTCTTGTGAGTAGAAGTTGTTCAAAATATATATTGTATCATTCCATTTGGCAATGGTAGTTTGCAAGATTGCTTTCTTTATAAAGATCCAGCGGTCAGAGACATTTAAACTGAAATCTGTTTCCAAGGGGCTAGTGAGGAAGTATAGTAGAGCTTGGTTGGTTAGCCTCAGGACTGTAATGCCTGAAGTCTCAAGTATGAGTTCCCAGCTAACATGATGGCCTGGGCATGGTTTATGGATGGTTGAATATATCCACAATATGATTCTTGGATGCAAGTTCGAAGAGTGCACGGATTAAAATGAGGCTTTTTACCCCTCCCTCTCTCTTACCCCCACTACCCAACAAAAAAAAAATATAGGTAGAAGAAGAATAGAGAGTGAGAGAATGCGGCCAAGATGCTTAAGTTTCAAATTACTTGAATCTATCTTTCATTATCAAGTTGTAATTACAAGTAGACAGGGTTGCTGTGGCTGTTCTAAATTTCTTTCTTTTAAGTGAATAGTGGTTTTCCATGATCATGCTTATCTTTTTTCTTTTACTGTTTTTTTTTCATTTTTCATTTTTTTTGGGTACTATCCATGCGTATCTTGTTGGTACACAACCTTGTGATGTTTCACTTCCACAATCATCTAATAGAATTAACTTAGGGTTGACAACTGCTCAGCTTATTGGCTTACTTGCTCTTTCTAAATCCCTTCTTTTTCTTCTTAGGTATATGGAAATGCACCCAGGAATCTTCCCTAAAGCAACACATGTACAAAATGAAGTTGGAGGATCATGGTATACTTTGAAAGACATTCTTCTGAAACTGAAGGAAAAGATAATTGGAAATTCTCAAGTCCGGAGTCACTCAAATAATGGGGATAACTTGAATTCTACAGCTGATGCTACAGATTCTACAGTTATCGCATCTCATAATAATAGCTCAAAAAAACCTCACTTTGACGAACCTGAAAGTACTCCAGCAAATGCTATGTGCAATTGGAGTGACATTTCTACAAGTGCAGTGCCTTGTATATCAACGAGAACCTCATCTGAGAACATAACGGATGCTGTAGCTTCTGAGACTAACAGGACATACAATAGTCTGGAGAACACTGAAATTGGTAATCCTAGAAGTCTAATTCAGTCATCTGAAGCTTCGACAGATTCTGACAGTAAGGATAACAATTTTAGTCATGCAACATGCAGTTCAACAGAAGACCGTTCTTCTGCAAATATGTTCAACGCAACAGCTTCTGAAATTACTAGAGTGCATGATTCTACAGATCAAACTCAACTTCCCGAAGCTGCATGTAGAGTTCCGTTGTCAGATATTATACTAAATTCTTCCAGCAATGACGACAATTTTTTTACAGGTGCAGTATCTCATCTCTGTGGTGATATAGTTAAAGCAGAAGGTGTTTCAGATAGTTTGAATGTAGTTCAGTCAAGAAAGGAGCAGATGGAACCTATAGAGCTCTGGAACGAGAAATCAAAGGCTGAGCAGTTTTCTTGCTTAATCCGTGAAGTGACTAGAACATTGCAAGCCACAACTGAATATAAAAGGGCTTCAACTGGATGCAGAAACCAAGTTGAAAGCAAAACATTAGCTTCGAGCTTTAAAACAAATGTAGGCTCTGAATTGGGTGAAAGACCTTCGTTATTTGATAGTCTTAAAACAAATTTGGCCATGCACAAAAAATCAAAGTCTGAGCAGTTATCTTGCTTAATCAGTGAAGTGACTGGAACATTGCAAGACACTAGTGAAGATAAAATGGTGACAACTGGATGCAGAAACCAAGTTGAAAGCAAAACAATAACTCCGAGCTTTAAAACAAATGTAGTCTCTGAATTGGGTGAAAGACCATTATTTGATGGAGACCGAAAGCTAGTGGGATTTGTGGATCTTTTTAATAAGAAATTAGATGAACAACCAGAGATCGAACCTGATAATGGACACCTGCAATCAGAGAAAACACCTTCAGGCTTAGTTGTAAGTTCCAAGGCAGATCAAACAACTAGAATATTGCAAGATGCTGTTCCAAATGTATCTGCTTCAACTGGAAATGGACACAATCAACCTGAGTGCCAGTGGAAAGTTTCTTGTATATCATCAAATGTAGCCGCTGAAGGGGGTGGACTGCCTGCATCAGGTGATGATGCACAAAAGATCACGCAATTAGCTGATGTTTGCAAGAAGACAATGAAAGATCAGGAAGCAGGGCAGATGATGACCAAATGCAATATTTTGCCACCAAACAGAATTTTCGAGGATTCAAACAAAACAATTGGAGGGAATGTGACAAAATATCCCAACATGAAACTTTTAACTGACTGCATCAAGAAACTTCCTAGAGGACAACAGGTTGTGAGCACTTGTGAAAGTATTGCTTCCAGTAGAACTGATCAAAATCATACTAGTGACCGTATTAGAGGGGTTCAATCACAGGCCAATATGCAGAATGGTAATGAAGGAAAACAGACATCATCCAAACACCAGAGTGCCAAAGAGTCACCGATGAGGATAGGGGACCTAAATAAGACTCAAGTTGCCTTGTCCACTGAAACGTTGCACCAAAACAAAGTAATGGTGAGGTTTTTGAACAAAACAGCTGAAGAGAGAGATATAGTTGCTGCTTTCAGGAGCTTTGGTGATATTTTGAAGACTGAAGTTTCTGATGTTAGACGAAACTTTAAAATTGCTACTCTTTATTTTAAGGTCAGTTCTCAGTGTCACACTTTATACTTTGAAGAGCAGTACTGAATTTAATCATTTAAGTGATTACTTAGTTTGCATTCACAGTGCTGCAGAACAATATGAATATAAATGTCATTCCCACCAATAATATTCTCAACAGCGGGTTTTGTCCCTAATTAGTTGGGGTAGGCTAAAAATGAATCCCAGAGTAACTTCCACCAAAAAAATTAAAAAAGGAAAAGCAGCATAACAGAAAATTCATTTGCATTTGCGGAAAAAGAACATCCCTTCAGTGTAATGTCAACTGAATGACTGTTTGTGTTACGGAACTGGATTAAGTTTGAAATAAGGCATCCAGTTTATTGGCTCCGATATTTTTAAATGACTTGGTTTTATTGCAGACAAGGGATGGGATGGAAAAAGCTCTTCAAACAATTGACCTCGTTGTGAATGGCACAGCAGTTGTTGTGGAACCAGCTTCTTCCTTGGAGAACCTATCTAAGAAAATTTCCATTCCTAACTTGATTGGTGATCCTGATGCTCCAGCTGCATTAGTGAAGAATCCTAAGCGAACTGTTGCTATTAAGCAGTTGACCCCTGAAATCTGCTCAAGGCATATTGAAGAAGCTCTTGCCTTCTGCGAGAGCAAAATTTCTGGCATTTTCTTGGGTTCTTCAAGTTCTGTTGCTTATGTGGAATTTGAGGTGAGATTTTCTCATTATTAGTTAACAGGTCGCTCTTATTCTGTCCCATGATAATCTACATTTGGTGGTTGGCATGTTGTCCTCTCTCTCTTAACCCTGTCTTTTCCTTCTGTTATTTTTGCCTGTTTTGTTATTTTGTTTTCTGTTGCTAATTTTCCCCGTTTCTTTAATTTTTTTTTCTGCTGATACCCTTTTTCTAAGTCATACAATCAGGGAGACTTTAAATTTTCATGAGTTACTTTTTCTCAACTCTGCTCAAAAGCCTTATTCCAAAACTCGTTGGATTCGGCTACATGAACCCTTTGCCACCTGTACCGACCCATCTAAGGCCATGTCCCGTGTGACCCCTCTTGCACACATATCCTTCTCAACTACTTCTACCAAATTAAGTTTTTGTCTCTCTCTCTCTTTTTGCTCCACCTAGTTGTGACAAATCACTCTTCCTCACTGGTGCATCTATAGGTCTATGCTCAACGTGTCTAAACCATCTCAACCTATTCTCCCCCATTTTCTCTTCAATTAATCTCATGTCCACCTTCCTACATATGTCTGCATGTCATTTTCTATCCTTTCTTGTGTGGCCGTACATCTAGCTTAGAATGCGCATTTCCGCTGCACTCATTTTGTGGGCTTTTTGCTTCTTACAACCCAATACTCAGAGCAAAACCATAGGGCATAGCTGGCCTCTGATTGCAGTTCTACACAATTTCCACTTCAATTTATTGGGGATTTGTTTATCGCACAATACCCCCAGAGTTAACTCTCCATTTTAGACATCCGTATTACTATGGTTAATGTCATTGTCAATCTGTCTTTCTCTATCAATAATAGAACCAAGGTACTGTTTTTCAACCTTGGGAGGCATTGGAGGGGGGCATGAACCCCGTGCCACCCCTTCCTTAGTCCATGGTTCCTCCCAACTTTGAAGTTATATGTTAATAATATATGTATAAATATTTATATATCATAAAAACTTTTGATGCTACAAACTAGTTATAATTTTAGATTGTGAGATTTGAACTTTGCTCGCTTGAGAATTACCTCTACTCACCCAATAAGCGAACTTTTTAGTGGCCATAATTGTCATTAATGCTTTAATATATTTCAATCATCATGTCCCCGTTCAACTTTGATGTGTAATTTTGACAGACGGAAGATGGAAAAGAAAGGGCACTTGCAAAATTTTCCATAGTTGTCTTAGGAAAGCGTTTGTTTATCTTCAGAATTGACACACCAAGAACGACAGTTGTAAGGATTTCAATCCCAAAGATCCCGGCAGCAGCTAAGAAACTTGATCCGATACTCAAGTCCTGTGGGAAGGTTAGGAGTTCCCGGTTTAGACGTGGCAACATCATGGATGTGTATTTCAGCATAACCGAGTGGCCGAACATGCTAAAGATTCTAAACAAGTAAGTCCACACATAATTTTCAGCATCCTCAGCTCTATTGTCCTACAATTTTGATTACGCGTTTTTTAATTTGGTCAGATTAAATGGAATGCAAGTCATGGGCCAGCAGTTGCTAGCTGAGCCTGCACCTGTCATTCCTCCAGATGTTCTTCGTGAGCTATACAGTCAGCCAGAAGAAAGAAGGCGTTTGAAAGCCGATATGCTTAGGTTATTGCGAAAGCTTGGGGAAAATGCTGTACATAAAGCAAGATTAACTGAGATTGCAGACAAGTTATATGGTGAATTGTGATTTGTTTTTAACTATTGCAAATTATAAAGCTCTCATCCTTTGTTAGGCAAGTCCTCTTTCAAATTATCCTCAGTTTCATGCTATGATGCTTTCACAAATGCAAGAAACTCTGGTAGACGCAACATAAGGAGTTGCGTTCCCTTTTTCTTTTCTTTTCTTTTTCTTTTTTTTTTTGTCAGGGATTGTTAGTCTTGGGAAATGTCAACCATTATCTACTAAATTAGTAATTGCTTGTAAATTTCTTGAAAGTCTTGGGTACTGTTTGCAAATGGAATACACACGATAAAGAATTGAGGAAAAGCTAAAATGAGTGAGAATATGTAAATTTAGGGGTGTGCATGGTGCGGTTATTAATGTACAAATAACCGTAACAACGGTTAACCAAGCCGTTCAGTCACCAATGATTTCGGTCAGTATTTTGCGGTTCAGTATATTCATTGTGGTTTACATGTAATAGATGGATATATTTCAGGGTTTCAGCCCTTGAGCTCCATCTACGAGAACATGTTAATTTAATGTTAATATGTGTAAATAATAGTATTTTGTGCTAAGAAAGTTAGTATATGTGACAAGCCTCAGCAAAATTGAAAAATCTTAAAATATACTATCTGGTTCAAATAAAAAATACAATTTAATTTTTAAAGTCAAACGTCACTATATTAAACTTTAAAATTATAATGACTAGTAAAAATTTAAAATGAAATAAATTTTATAATTAATAATTTTTGTTATATACTATACAATTATAATACTTATGTTAATTAAAATTAAATAAATTTACGTCAATTTAAATTTTAATATACCATCTTTGATTTCAAAAATCAAATTGTATTTTTAAATTTAGAAAGAGAGAAGTATGAATGTAATGCAAAAATCTTCTTTAGCAGACGCGCACACATATGTAAGGTTATTTATTGTATTAAAAATTTGGGAGTAAACATTATAATTAAATTTTTTGATCACCCATTATATTATGAAGCCTCTTCAAGAGAAAATTACATCTAAAAAGAAAATAAGAAAAAGAGGGGGTTGTTTTTTCAGGGTGCAATTATCAAATTGGAGATGAACTATTTTGACCCTCGCATGAGATGATCCATTTGACATTCGTTAATGAAGTAATTAAACAACCTGGTTCAAGACTGAAATACTGCATTTCTCAATATCTCAGAAACCACTCGTACCACCAGCCTAACATTGAAAACTTGGCTATGCAAGTACACAAGCCAATTAACAATCAACAAAGTTCAGCCAACCAAAATCTTTGTAGTAAAAAATGGAACAAAATACAGATCTTATAATTGATTGAAGTAAAAAGCAAGCGATCCAATAGTATAACTTGGGGAAAATTCATAGCAAAACTGTCTTGACTTTTAAATATCCTAATACTCATGCAGTGGTCTCCTTCTTTAGCTTTGCAAGCTCTTGCCTGACCAAACCAGCCTTCTGCAAATTCGTATTTGAATGAAATGGGTAAGCTCAATGGATCAAATTGATACAGAAAGTTAAAGAGGAGGATGAATAAATGCTTTTACACAACAGGATTTTATTAGACAAACCTTTATTTTTGCCAACATGAGCTTGAACCTATCAAAATCAGTAAGGGTTGCTCTTCGTTTCTGAACAATAAGCTTCCTTCCCCAGGAGCTGTTCTCCCACTTGTTCTTAACATCTGCCATAATTCGAAAAACAGTAAAATCCAACATGTAGCAATTCACATATATGCATAGAAGTAGCTTGACACTTGTTTTACCTGCAGCCTCCATTGCTTCAACCAGTGCCTTCTTCTTCGGGGTCCTTTTGATGTCAATTGTGATATCTGTTAGTGTGAGCCTCTTAAAGTTCATTTGGCCTCTCACCATATCAGGGGCATCCACAAGAGCCTTCACAGTTTTAAAAAGTACAAACAAATTACTTCATTAGCATTAGCTGTAGAAGATAAAATATGTACAATACATCGTCAGAATCATAGCATGAGATAGATTAGCAGACATACAGCAAGTTGGTAAGGCCAAGATTAGCAGACTCCAGCAATAACATGAAAACCACAATATTTAACTGTTCCTTTATATTACAAATAGCATTTACAGGAGCATTTGCCCTAATGACAGTCCACAATTTATTAAACGGTTTTAAATAGGTTTCATTATGGTACAATTGACTTGAAGCATAACAAGAGTGACTAAGGGCTCTTGGACAAATCACAAAGATAGCGTCCTGATGTATGACTACGAATTTTCCCTGTGAAAGTGCATACTCCATTTCCTGCGGATCCACAAGAATGACATTTAATTCTTCTATCAGTAAACCATGATCTACGCGTCTAAATTTTTACCTAAATACCAGATCCTTTTTGTTCTTTTATTCTGGATAACTGCATCACAAATTGACTCTACCACTATTTACTAAAGAGAAGTAAAGCATAAACAATGTATGACATTTGTGTCAAAAGTTGGAGGACAAGTCAGAAATCTCGTGTGGAAAGTGCCGCTCATTACATCATAAATATGATGCTGCGTTTGCACAAAGATATCATCATTCTAATTAAGGACAGAACAAGTGCCCAAACACCCATACATCATAGACAACATGTAAATGTATATGACCAAAGTGATCTACTAAAGTCAACTAAATCAACTAAAATGTTCAAACTTGATAACTTGTTAAGGTGGATACTAGATAGCAAGAAGGTTATAAATCTTTCAATTATACTAGAACTAGTTCCAGTCACCAACATAATCTGTAATGTTTTATAATGTTCTTTTATCACAACGCTTTCAACCACCATACTGTAACAGCTAATTACCTCAAAAAGTTTACCGCACTAACTTCTACATAACTCTATGGTTCACAAACATCAAAATACAAGCCAACAACAAATAAAAACACAAAAATACAACTACAATAGTAAGTCAGAAATCTCATGTGGAAAGTGCTGCTCACTGCACCTGATAAAGATGCTGCTTTTGCAAAAAGATTTCATCATTCTATGTATAAATTAGACAGTACCAATACTTAGGGTATACATATGAATCCTAAAGACCAAAAGAGCAATTGCCCCAACTCTCAGGACTCAAAATAACGAATCAATTAAAAAAACATACAAACAGACAACTAGGACTAACAGCATTACTTAGCTCATCAAATTTATATCTGCATTGTAACAAAATGAGCCTGGAAAATTAACAAAATGAACCAAACAAAGGAAATTTCAAATTTTAAGAGAGAATTTGACTTACTCGATTCTGATCGATAACATCGACGATGACAACGAGCTTGCCGTAGTCTTTGCCGTAGTTCACGAGCGCAACTCTCCCGATCTCAACGTAACGCTTGAACGGCTACACACAATAAACAAATCACAGTAAATCAGTGTAAGTTAGCTTCAAATTAAGAAATGGAGTAAAAAAAATTAACTGGAAGAGATGAAGAGAGAGATTCACCATGTTTGCTGAGGTTTTTACGTTCTGCAGAGAGGCGGAGAGGGAAATGAGGAGAGAGATAATACTAGGGTTTTGTGACTATTTTATAGTGTCTGTTTGTCACCAAAGGGTCTAGGGCTGTAGGAGTGTTGTTACGGGCCGGGTTTGTAATCTAGTTTGTTGTACTCTGTGGATCCGGCTTGACAAAAATACACTAATATATTTCCTAAAATATAATTAATCCTCTATTTTTATTACTTACTCTCCACAACAATATTCTCATTTGCTAATTTTATGTTTCGAAAAAATGAGTATTTTTTTGTTGTAGTATAGAATGACACTGTTCTTAAATTCGTAGCATAAATTTGTTTTATCATGTTATCATTATTATAATAAACTCTCAATAAATTTAGGAGCAAATATGAAACAAAAATATACTCTCTCTTTTTCAAAATTAGAGATGTAATTTGACTTTTGAGGTTAAACGACGGTATATTAAACTTTAAAATTGAGGTGACTCATAAAAGTTTAGAATGAACTAAATTATGTGAATTAATAGTTTTTGTTATATACTATACAATTATAATAATTGTATCAACTAAAATTAAATAAATTCATATCAATTTGAAGTTTAACATGCCGTCGTTTGACATTAAAAGTCAAATTATATCTCTAATTTTAGAACAAATGGAGTAATTTTTAATTTTGTAAAGAGAATTATTATTGTGGTATGAAAAGACTAAAGAGTATAATTTTTACGATGACAACACATACTCCAATAATAAATAATAATAATTTTAATTCTCCAGTAATATTTGATAATGTCAAAATAATACTCTTTTCGTTCCAAAATATAAGATTATTATTGACTTTTTAAAATCAACTTAAAATATTTTCAAACTTAAAATTGATATAATTTCTTTTAATTTTACTCGACACGATGATAAATATTATAAATTATTTAAAAAGTACTATAAATATAAAATTTATTATTTTATAATTTTATAATTTTTAATGAATCATTTTAAGTTTAAAAATATCTTATTTTAACTTTTAAAAGTCAATAATTATCTTATAATTTGAAAAGAAGTGAGTATTTTTTATATTATATTTGGATTGTGGGAATCAAAATATGATAATTTTAACTTGACATGGGCTGAGGGGCTGTAGACTGGCCCATTTTTGCCGAGATGGAATGAAAGGTTCAAATATGCAATTTTAACTTGAGATGGGCTTAAACTGGTTAGATGCATTTCGAGTTAGTGGGCTGATAGCAACTTCCACGTATATATTTAGGGTTAATTACATATATTAGTACATTTTTGAAAATAATTACAAAAATCATACATCCATAAAATAATTACAAAAGGATTACACTTTTTCATTTTTATTTACAAAAATATTCTCACCCCTCTCTCCTCTTTCCATTTCTTCTTCTTCTTCAATGAAGGTTTGGCGTTCTCTATTTCTTTTTCTTCTCCATTTCTTCATCTTCTTCGTCGTCCATGGCTCCTTCATACCCGTTTTCATGGAGCCGTCGTTCATGGCTACTCTATACTCGTTTTCTTCCTTCTTTTCGGACAAATGGTTAATGGGTTCGGCAAACCTTCATACCTTTGTTTTAATAGTTACCTTTGTATTAAAGGTTGGTTATCTTTGTATTAAAGGTTGTTTAACTTTGTTTTAAGGTTGGATACCTTTTGTATTAAGTTTTGGTTACCATTGTATTAAGGGTTGGTTACCTTTTGTATTAAAAGTTAGTTACCTCTGTATTACTGTTTGATTACCTTTGTATTAAGGTTTGATTACCTTTATATTAAGAGTTGGTTACCTTTGTATTAAGGTTTGGTTACTTTTATATAAAGGTTGGTTACCTTGGTATTAAGGTTTAGTTACCTTTGTATTAAAAGTTGGTTACCTTTGTTTTAAGGTTGGATATCTTTTGTATTAAGTTTTGGTTACCATTGTATTAAGGGTTGGTTACCTTTTGTATTAAAAATTGGTTACCATTGTATTACTGTTTGATTACATTTGTATTAAGGTTTGGTTACCTTCATATTAAGAGTTGGTTACCTTTGTATTAAGGTTTGGTTACTTTTGTATAAAGGTTGGTTACCTTGGTATTAAGGTTTGGTTACTTTTGTATTAAAGGTTGGTTATCTTTGTTTTAAGGTTGGATACCTTTTGTATTAAGTTTTGGATACCTTTTGTATTAAGGTTTGGTTACCTTCCCCTCTCTGGATGGATGGTGTCACCAACAGAGAATGTGTGAATCTTGTTTTGAGCTTCAATCCAACTGTACCCAGGTACTTTCTTTACCCTTGTATCCCTCATCTTCAATCTCATTTTACCGATATCACCCCATCTACCTGAAGCTGCATATAAATTTGTGAGGAGAACATACATACCTGCATTATCAGGTTCCATTTGGAAAATCACCTCAGCAGCTTTCTCTCCCAATTCCGTATCACCATGAATCTTGCTTGCACCAAGTAGGGCACCCCAAGTTGCAGCATCCGGTCCAAAGGGCATGTTCTTCATTAGATTCTAACAGTGTACAAACTTGAAGAAGAAGAAGAAGAAGGGTTTTGAATTTTCAATCCTTATGTGAAGAACAAATGGTAGCCAGTCATTATCGTAAAGTTAATGTGTTGTGTTATTTTTGTAAATACTTTAGAATTGTTGTATATTAGTGTTAAGGGCCCATATATTTATAGGAAACTCATATTTGTAAAATAATAATAATAAAAAATAAAAAAATAAAAAATTGATAACTTTGCAAGATTCTCCTTATCTATATCTATATACATATAATAAGGCAAAACTAAGTTTTTTTGATCCTTAGTCTTTGACATGAGACTAAAATTTGACTACTAAAATACTTTTTAAACTCTCCCTAATTTTATTTTATTTATTTTAACTTAATCTAAGGAGATAAATCTATATCCATGCAAAAGTATGTAGACAATTAGCCTCCCTAATTGACTCCAAACAAAAATCAAAAAACGGCAGAGAGAGCATAGAGTAAAAAATCACCAACAAAAAAAATAATAATTTACTATTCAAAGACACAAGATTATGTTGAGCCAAGTTTAATATTTTTATAACTAATTTGCTATATAATTAATTAGTAACGTGTTAGCTAAAAACTAAATTATAGATATATATTCTTAATATTATATATATATATATATATATTAATATCATATTGAAGAATCATTATAATTAATATTTTTATTGTGGGTTCAATAATAAATAATTCATATGTATGTGAAATTAAGTTTATATTTTAACTTAGTAGTTAAATTGTTGTTAATATATAATAATAGTTATGTAAATATTATGGTTACATAATAATTAATATTTAAAAGTATATTATGTGTTATAAAATATATTAATGATTAAACTTTAATTACCAATTTTATTTTGTATAGGAGACATTTAGTTAATTAATGTTAAAAATAATTATGACATATACATTAGTGACTAAAATTTAATTAATTTTTAAAAATAAAAGTCATAATAGTAACTTATTATTCTACAACAATTTTATTCTTAAATAACTATATAATTAAAATAGAGAAAAATATTAATGAGAAAATAATAATTAATCTTAAAAAGCATAATATATATTATAAAATATATTAATGATTAAACTTTAGTTATCAATTTTATTTCAGATAGGAGATCTTTAGTTAACTGATGTTAAAAAAAAAGAACTACTCACTTATATATTAGTTATTAAAATTTAGTTACCTTTTAAAACTAAAAATCACGATGGTAACTTATTATACTATTATAATTTTGTTTTATACATAAAAATTGTATATTAAATTAAAAAAAACACATAACTACTACCCAATTGTGAGTCTTTAATAATTATTTGTTTGTGCAGTATTTGTAGTCATTCTAATAGTAATAGTAAGTTAATTTGAAATTCAAAAATATATTTTATAATCATCATATATAACATAAATAATAAATACAAGTTTGAAACCCGTGCGAGGAACGAACTATCTTTCTTATATATTTTTTATTTATCAAAATAATTCAATTGTAAGTTCCTATTTTAGATTTTATATATATATATATATATATATATATATATATGATACTAATATTTTTTATGACTTTTTCTTTTATTTTATTGTGAGATTCATGCATATATATATATATATATATATATCAAATTATAATTATATTTCATTAAAATTGAACATGTATTATTATAATTATATAATTTATATTTGAGAATTATAAGTTAATGTTTAAATTATTATTAATATATATGACAACATTTTACCAGAGGTTTCTAATCTACTCTTGTGTGATTTCTGTTGAAGCATATACTCGGGGGTTGGGTTGGGTGCAAGGCAGACGATTTTAAAGCAGATTTCCTATTCATTGGATAGAAAAGATCACCAAGATTTATTGATTCGCTGCCGAACTTATTCAAATTTCAAGAGCTCGGATCGAATCGGTATTGATATACTTTTTTATGACTTTTCTTTTACTTTATTATGAGATTCATGCACGCATGATATATATCAAATTATAATTATATTCATTGAATTTGAACATGTATTATTATAATTATGTAATTTGTATTTGAGAATTATAAGTTGATGTCTAAATTGTTATATATATATATATAACATTAATGTTTTTATGACTTTTTTTTTACGTTATTGTGAGATTCATGCATGCATGTATATATATCAAATTGGCTGAGAGCTATGCAGGAAGAGATGGATTCTTTGCACATGAATCACACTTATGAGTTAACTACACTTCCAAAGGGCAGGAAAGCATTGAAGAACAAATGGGTGTTTAAGCTTAAAAAGGATGATGAAAAACTAGTGAAGTACAAGGCTCGATTAGTTGTCAAAGGTTTTGCTCAAAAGCAAGGTATTGACTTCAATGAGATTTTTTCTCCAGTTGTGAAGATGACTTCTATTCGAGTGGTGTTAGGGTTAATAGCTAGTATGGATCTCGAGCTTGAGCAAGTAGATATGAAAACTGTATTTTTTCATGGTGATTTGAAGGAGGAAATCTACATGGAGCAGCCAGAGGGATTTGAAGTTAAAGGAAAAGAGCACTTGGTTTGCAGGTTGAAGAAAAGTTTGTACGGCCTGAAACAAGCCCCAAGGCAATGGTACATGAAATTTGATTCATTTATGGTGGATCAAGGTTATAATAGAATAGTTGCAGATCACTGTGTATGTGAAAAAGTTCCCAGATGGTAACTTCGTTATTCTATTGCTATATGTAGATGATATGTTGATAGTTGGACAAGATGCTAACATGATTCATAGGCTCAAGGGTGAATTGTTTAAGTCCTTTGATATGAATGACTTAGGCCCGGCTAAGCAGATTTTGGGCATGAAGATTGTTCGTGACAGGAAAGCTAAGAGGTTGTGGTTGTCACAAGAGAAGTATGTTGAACGGGTGCTTGCAAGGTTCAACATGACTAATGCTAAGCCAGTTAGCACACCACTGACCAGTCATATTAAGTTGACAAAGAGTATGTGTTCTTCTACTAAGGAAGGGAGAGATAATATTGCAGCAGATCCCTACTCCTCTGCAGTAGGGAGTTTTATGTATGCAATGGTTTGTACAAGGCCAGATATTGCTAATGCAGTTGGCATTGTGAGCAGGTATTTGTCAAATCCTGGTAGAGAACATTGAGAAGCAGTTAAGTGGATTCTTAGATACTTGAAAGCTACTTCCAATTTGTGTTTGGGTTTTGGTGGTTCGAGTCTAGTCTTGGAGGGTTTTACAGATGCAGATATGGCAGGCTCTGAAGAGAAGAAGTCTACTTCGGGGTATTTGTTTACTTTTGTAGGGGGAGCTGTATCATGGCAGTCCAAGTTGCAGAATGGTGTTGCTTTGTCTACAACTGAGTCAGAATACATCGCCACTACAGAAGCAGGCAAAGAGATGTAATGGTTAAAACGATTTCTCCAAGAGTTGGGTCTGACAAAAGATGAATATGTGGTTTATTGTGATAGTCAAAGTGCAATTGACTTGACAAAAAACGCTACTTATCATAATCATACCAAGCACATCGATGTTCGTTATCACTGGCTTCGAGAAGTGATGGAAAAAGAGTTGATGAAAGTCAAGAAAGTTCATACCGACGAGAATCCCTTAGATATGCTGACAAAAGTTATGGCACGCGACAAGCTGGAATTTTGTAAAGAGTTGGTTAGGATAAATTTCAAGTGACGGGGTCACAGAAAATACTCTCTTATAGGTTCGGAGGGGGAGATTATTGGTCACGGGTGTCCTCACCCATAAAGAAAGAATAAGAATGGCAGACAAGGGAAAAGGAAAAGTGGGAGATAAAAGAAAATGAGGAAAAAACATAGGTCATATGTGTTTGTTTTTTTCTTGTTAGTGGCTTAGCTTAGGTGATTAGCATAGGTCACGGGTCTAGTTTTTATTTTCTTTATATATCCTCCCATGCTGCTGAAGGAAATCATCAGAGTGAGAGAGAACAAAAATATCCGAGAGCAAGAGAGAAAATAATGAGGGAATTTCATCCGAGAGTTTAGAAAAACAAAGAGAAATAAAGATAAAGCAAATAGGTATTTTGCTTGAATTTTTATCACATAGTTATTGTGGTGAGATAATTTGAGTGTGTACTCAAATTAGGATATCTTTGTATTCTCTCAGTTTATTCTAGTGGATTTTTTCGGAGATCGTCCCGTGGTTTTTACCTCTTAGTTATAGAGGGTTTTTCACGTTAAAAATCTTGGTGTCTTGTGCTTGGTTATCTCTTCTCATTATTTCCTGCAGTGGTTATTATTTTGGTGGAACTGCAAATTTAATCTGTTTGACATGTACTGATATTTTTAGCCCATTAATTTATCAAAGGCAACAGTATTTGGGAGGTGATTTTTCCCAACACAAGTTCCATGGCATCAGGCCAATACAGAATCTCTGTCCCCATAATTATATTATCACCCTATATATGCTTTGCTGAAAGTGACACTAAATATGATACCATTATCCATTTGCGTAGCTAGAGACAGGGCATGCAACTTGTGCTCAACTTTGGAATCTCACTACAAGTATACAACATTACAACCATTTCCTCCTAGATTGAATATGGGATAATTTTGTAACATTCCAAATCGTCCACCAAAAAATGGCTTACATACGCGTGAGAATGTGGGAAAAACTATAATGGTACGTGCTCGTGTCATAATTATGTGAGGTCTACTAGTACTGTAGTAATGTCAAATACAAGGATAAAGTTGACTTACTATATATTATGTCCTCTATTTTAACATTTTTTTTAAAACATTCTTAATTTGCATAAAATTGTACTTGGACATTCTTTAGTGAACGTTTTTTTTATAAAATAAAATAAAATTTCATGTTCATGTTCATCCTTGTGCAATTTTTGATTGCAAAATGTACATGCAGGTTGGTGGGGTAGGGGAGTTATCAGAGATATTTCAATGGAGGGGAGAGGTGGATAATTAAGGGGTTGCCAAATTGGGAGGAATCAGACAAAGTGCATCTGGGAGAAGAGTTCTTATAAGGTTGGCAGATATTTGTGGAATTGACCTAGGTGATGCTGCAGCTAAGAAGATTGTAAAAAATGCAATCAAGTACCCACCCAAGGTTGATTTAGTAATGGATTAAATTGTATTTTACCTGCTATTTTTTTTAGTAATGTCTACGTTCTTGTGGAAAAGACTTCGAAAAAATATATATTAATTTGTGGAGATAACAATTTCCTATATATATAATAATAAGATAGACCGAAGATTATTGTAGTAAACTAGTATTTCTTTTGCTAGAGATACTTTTATGAGAATTGATGCTCCTCTTTAGTTAAGATGACAGCATAAATACTTTTATACTCTTTATATAATTATTTATGTATTCTTATTTTTTGGTTAGAATTTCTGTATTTTATATGTAACTTTATGGGATTATTTATGTTATTTGATTATGCTTTCCAAGTTATATTGTAATTGAAAGTTTATTCAACCATTTCATTTGAACAATAACCACGACTCTATTCTATATATACCAACTGAATTTTGGTTTTCAAATGTTTAATCCCAATGATTATAGAATAGGGTTCTTTATAGAAATATACAACAATTAGTTAAAAATGACAAGATTAGTGCATAAATAAAATAATTACAAAAAGAGTGCAATAAGGACAAATTAATTATAAAAAGAGTACAATAAGGAAAAATAAGGAAACTTGAAATCAAGGAAAAGTAACTGCCATATTCGGCAGTTACCAAATCTTTGCGATCTAGAAACCAAAACAAATCGAAGAAGAAGAAGTCGCAGATACCAACGCAAAAAGAATTCAAGAGAAAGAACATATAATATACAGAGTAGCCGAAGTTCGAATAGATCGAAATCTGCAATAATACAGGATCGAAGTTCGAACATATACCATGGATTCTAAAATTTTATAAAAAGTAATACAAAGAAAGAAAGAAAAAGAAATAACCTTGTCCATAAGTCAATTCAAAGGAAAACAATAATACGGGATCATTCTTTCCCAAGGACCATCAATAGATTAATCAAAAGACAGAAATGCAGGTTTGGTTACCTTGTTATGAAGGTTTGGTTACCTTGGTATGAAGGTTTGGTTACCAACTACAATATGAAAAAACTATAGGTATTGAGGGGGATTGGTTACCTTAGTATGAATGTTTGGTTACCTTGGTATGAATGTTTGGTTACCTTGATATGAAGGTTTGGTTACCAACTGCACTATGAAGGTAACCTAATAAAACTGAATTGGTTACCTAGGTATGAAAGTTTGGCTACCAACTGCATCACATTCAAAATAAATTGGTAACCTAGTAAAATTGAATTAGTTACCTTGGTATGAAGGTTTGACTACCAACTGCACTATGCAAAAACTGCAAGTGTGGATGTGGATTGGTTACCTTGGTATGAAGGTTTGGTTACTAACTGCACTATGAAAAAAATGCAGGTGTGGAGGTGGATTGGTTACTTTAGTACGAAGGTTTGGTTACCGTGGTATGAATGTTAGATTACCAACTGTACTATGAAAAAACTGCAGGTGTGGAGGTGGATTGGTTACCTTGGTATGAAGGTTTGGTTACCTTGGTATGAAGAGTTGGTTACCTCTGTACCATAATTAGTCACTGTTCCGCGAGTCAGAAATTGGCCATCAATGTCACGGCTGCCGCATCTACTCCTCCTCCGGCACCTACACCTTCAGCCCCCGCCACTCCTACGCCCTCACCCACCTCTTCGCCCGTCGCCACCCCTCCGCCGGCAGCCGCCCTTCACCGACGTCCATACTGACTTTCTATAATTATACTCTTGTTATTTGTTAAACCCTAGGTTTTCATTTTTGCCTATGAACTACAGGGCTTAATGGAAGAGCTCACAAGTTGACCAAGCTAGCTTCATTCAGTTACATATTACATAGCTCCATAAACTAGCGGCTTGAAGGTACCATATGGTTAATATGGTCACTTGAAAAAAATGTAGATCTTATACAGCAAGCATGTCTAGTATTAACTAATACAGTGTCCTTTCTTTTTATGTCTTGTGCTATTGGAGAAGAAATATTTCAATTCCCTCATGTAAAAGCAGATATTTGAAATTTCTATTGTAGCCTTGTGGGTGCCCGGGTGCAGAAAAATAGTTCTTTTGCCAATTCTTAATCATTGTACTTTTGGCTTTATGCGCTCAAAAGAAAGTTTGATATTTTTTTTTTATTTTCTTTTTCTTTTTCTTTTTTGTAATATATTACTCGTCATTGACAGTAGATGCAAGAAATACGTTCATAGTAAGTCACCCAATTTGAATAGAAGTAATTTGAATAAGAAAGTAATTTGAATTTTGAATTTTGAAATGTGCAATTAAATAGAAACATAGGCCACAACAGCAACTAATTAAACCACCTAACTAAAATAAATGGATAAGAATGCACTAATTTGTAAATTAAATATTGAAAATGCACTAATTTTGTAAATATTTTATGTATGCACTTTTGTTGTAATATTTTCTAAAAATGTACTAATAAATATAATTGTTCCTATAGAATATTTGAGAAAAGGTTCAAGAATAGTAGCATAATTCACAATTAAGATAGTTTAATATGAGAAGTTTAGATAACATTGATAAATATATCAATCATGTTTTATGTTGACATTTAGTCTCATATTCGATAGTCACACCAAAAACTCGTTATGAAATTTAAGAGACTACGTATTATCAATTGATTTTAAGTTAAATGTTTCAACATGGTATCAGACATAAACTTATTTCTGTTGTGCATATAAATGTAATAAGGGCCCACATACTCCGCACTACCCATATAACGAAAGTTGGCCAAAGGGGTGAGGAATCTCATAGTATAAAATATTTCTTTTTCTTCCAAAAATGGACCAAGTTCTTTTCATAATCTATCTGCAAATAAAATATACCTATATTCCTTGCCAAATTTGTTAGTTCTCTTTCCCATCTGTGGAGGCTCAGAAGAACTAAGGCATGGAAGAAGACAGAGAGAAGGCATAGACATTACTCTGAAGGATCTGTCCAAGAAACTTGAAGAATTTGCCTAGTCTAGAGACTTGGAAAAGTACCACAGTCCAAGAAATTTACTCCTTGCTATGGTATATAAGTTTAGTTTTACTATTGTCCCAATTCAGCTCAAAATTATATTGGGCAAATTAAACTTTGGGTACGTACACAGACACGTCAATTTATATGGTCAAATTTTTAAGAAAAAAAATAAATTTTATGATTTTTTTTAAAGTTTGACTAGAGTTCACCATGTATTTAATCATAAAATTTAAAATACTAACCATATTTATCACTTTCAATACTTAAATAAATTTACATAGATTTTTAAAATTTAATATATCATTTAAATCAAAAGGTTATATAAATGCCGAGGAAGATGGTAAAAAGCGCTGACAACCAACAAAATATTTTTCCCAAAAAAGCGATGATATTAATCTATCCCATTAGAAGGCATATCGCAAAAGCAGCGGGAACTATCGAACACCATTGGCCATATACGTATGTATACATGCAGACATGTCTTGTCTTAATTTCTTGATACCCAATTTGTGTGAATCCACTCAATCCTTCATACATTCATCAATCTAAGTTGATTTCTTCATCATATTATATCTAATTAAGTCTCCCATGTATGGATTTTATTAGGCTCAAGGTACATTTTCTTTCAACTTTTTTTTTTAATTTTTTTTTTTATAAAACATGTTTTTATATTAATTTTTTGATTAATGCGTTGGCTATATATTGAATTTTTCGACTAAATATATGATCAAATTGACACAAATTAAAAAGTAATGATGGTGTGAAATTGATGCAGTAATTGAATTGTGAAAATGGCGGAAACGGTGTTCACCCCTTCTTTGGAAGGGATGAAGCATATCAAGTCTGAACATGGGGAAATGCTTACCAAGCCTTTCTTGGATGTCTGCAAACTTTTATTGCCTATTTTAGGTCTGTTTTCGTTCTCAAATTTCTTTTAGAACTTCAAATATTGTATCCCTGAGAATTCCATAAAAAAAAGTCTCATTGTGAAAAATTTGCAGATACTACGGATGTATTTTTGTTTCATATTTATTCCTAAAAATAAATTGTTCGTTTCTGACATGATAATAAAATTATAAATGACAAATTTGAGCATATTGTGTCATTTTATACTATTATCTATGAAAATAATGACAAGAGCGAGTATGTTTAATATAGATGGATGGGTCCAAGACGTAGTAAGTTGAGTTTTTAGGTCAAGATTGGGTTCCAAACATGTGTTTATCAGTGAATGCGATGATCTCCTTTAAAACCATATCAGGCATCTTATGTTTAATTTTGTCCCTATATGTTTTGTTGCTTGAGCTTTCTATATGTTCATATTATGACAGTCTTATATGATTCTATTTCTAATTTGGATTTCACAATGAATTTAAATTTGCTAATATTTGATGCCAGATAAATTTGGAGCTGCTATGACTGTTGTGAAATCGGATATCAGTGGTAATATATCGGTGAGATACCTCTCTCATTTGTTTTCAGCTACCAGACACTTGACGAGTGATTAACTATGTATCGTGGGATTTTGTCATCAAAATATGTCTACACTTTTTTGCCAGAGTATGATTTGTAAAATACAATGAAGATGGAACTTGCAATATCTACCTCTACTGCCATAGTTGTACTCTATGTTACACAAACTTGGATGAAATGTCCGGTTTAGACATGGTATTTTGAAGAGTTTGATATGAAAACTTGATACTGATTTATAGTCTCGGGTAGACATTGAAAGAAATTGCAGGGGAAAGAGAGAGAAAGATAGACTGGGGAGGAAGTTTTGTTATATTTCATTGATAACCCATTTCAGTATAAAACCAAACCTCTTATAGACATAACTAATACTTTACATACCAATTAAATCCTAGCATTTCATTTCATTTTAAATCTTAGCCATTCATTTTTTACTAACTATTTTAATACTAATCTATCAAATGCACCTCCTAGCTGCAACAAGGTCAAGGTGCGTAACAGAACTTTTCAAGTTTGTCAATTGTTTACACTAAAATGAAATGTCCAGTATTCAATTACTATTGTCTAAATATTGAGTTTCGGACACGGGTACTTTAACACAAAGTGCAAAGACGCATGTTGTACTCGTAAAATTTCATGGTTGCACTTTGCTTTGCAACAGAAATTTCATCAATAGGCTATATGCTTCGTTTTTACACTCAGATGTTTTTACTAAACTTAAAATGAAGACATTAATATATGTTCAGACTTCTTGGTAGTTTCTAATTTTCTATGCTGTTTGAACATTTAGATTTCAACCATTAGCGTGTATATTTCTTCACAGAAATTCAATCCATGTTTCTCCAAATCTTAATCTTGATATACCATTGTTTTTTTATCTGAAGTACTTTTATTTTAATTTTTTTTTTCATTTTCTTGTTTGCTTGCAGAGATTGGAACATAAATATGCTTCCAATCCAACAAGATTTAACTACTTGTATAGTATAGTGCACGCAGAAGTTGAAACAAGCACCGCAAAATCATCATCGAGTTGCTCCAATGCCATTCTCTGGTTGACAAGGTGTAGTATATGAGTTAGCGATTGTTGTGTTTGTTTATCTTTGCATAAGTATGGGCAGATGCAGAGTGTTTATCTGGACTAGCAAAGCTAATAAATTTTAGAGTGCCTGCCTGCACGGCATTATTGTTCATTACTCTTCCAAAACACTCAATTTTCAATGTTAGATTCTCCAATTTTGCAGAGCAATGGATTTTTTAGTGGAGCTATTTCGAAACTTTTACCAACATCAAGATTGGGGAATGCAACAATCTTGTACGGATTCATACGGAAAGACTTTGAAGAAATGGCATGGTTGGATTGCTAGCTCAAGTTTTATGGTAACGTTTTCGCAACCTGCTCAGTCAATTACAAGCATCTTTTTAATAAAACGACTTGTTTCAATATGGTTTTGGAAATTTGTTCTTGGTTTGATTAAAGCAACTTATGAATTATGTTGTGGAAATTTGTTATTATGACCAGGCTTTTCGTTCAATTCTTGTACTAAAATTAAGACAGTTGACTCTGAAATTTTATCAATAAAAGCAACAAAATATGCTTTTAATTTGTAATGTAGACCTATTGATCACTTTACACATCATGAAACTCATAGGTTGCTATTAAGTTTGCCCCAGATAGGAAAAGGTTTATGGAGATCCTAGGAGGCGCAGAAAATATCCAGGCTGATATGGAAAAATTCTGCACAGACTTTTCACCAATATTACGATCTATCCACAAGTTTCTGGTAAGACTTTTAGCTTTGCTATTAATTGCCTTGCTTCAAAGACCAAATATGGCCTCTAATGCGTTGGGGACAAGGATCCCCTCCATTTCATTCTCTCTCCATTTCGGTGAAGTTCACTAATTTGACTTATTAATAAAATTGTTAATAATGATCCAAATATGTTAGTAGATAGTTAATGATATTAAGATCAATCTTAAAAAAAAATTTAGTAATCCGACATTTTTTTACCGTTAAAAGTTTAAAAGAATTTTCACCGTTGATCCACATATCTACTAACATATTTGAATCATTATTAACAATTTTGTTAATAAGTCAAATTAGTGAACTTCACCAAAATGGAGAGAGAATAAAATGGAAGGGATCTTTGTTCATATGTTGGAACTTGTTAAGACATTGGATTCATTATGTTTGCAAAATTATAGTATAATTGTTTTGGAAGGATGGAAGCGGGTCCGAAAGTACATTATAGTGCTCAAGTGTCGGACAAAATAGAAAACTTATATGTTTTCTTTGTGTTGTTAATCTAAGTTTATAATTTAATTATTTTTAGATTATTATTTTAACCTTATATTAATTTTGTTGTTTTTGTATGTAGAGGGCATAATAATAAGGATTATAAAAGATTTGCTTATGTTATTAAATTTTCCATCGTGGTCATTCAATTTTTGAATAGAAAACTTTGACAAGTAAAGTGGCCAATTTTTCCGTCTTATTCGTTCATTAAAAAAAATTAAAAACAAGAGAATTGGACGGAAAACCATTTCTCGTCTATTTTTTTCTTTTCTTTTTTTTTCCGTCCATTTTAAAACTCGAAAACATCGTATTAATTAATCAAGGACTAAAATCCAATTTGCACACTAAACTTTTTATCAAAAATTGATTGGCACCATAAACTAAATTTTAGATTAAATGCATCCTAAACTTAAACTCAGACAATTAAATGCACCCTCAGCTTGTTTTTTGGGCCAAATCTTCACCATAACAATTAAATTAAGGGGTAAAAAAAGACAAACCAAAAAACTTAATTAATACAACTTATAAAAAATTTAACTAAAAGTAAAATTTAACACTTTCTCTCGTCTTCTATCCTATCTTCTTCTTCCCCATTTAAATCTTACTTTCTCTCTCATCTTTTACCCTATTTTCCTTCTCATTTTAATCTCACTTTCTCTCTCATCTTCTACCCTATCTTTTTCTTTTTCCCCATTTTAATCTTACTTTCTCTCTCTATAAGTTGTAAGGAACGACTTTTCAATTATGTTGCAATTACTCCAATCCACCACACCAAAACTCAATTAACCCTACTATATATATATATACCTCGAATGAATAGTATATTTCATACATATCGTTGTAGGTATTGAGAGAGAAAAAAGTATTCTTCTTTTTCTACTCCTCTATTTGGATTTGAGTTTAATCAAAAAAAGATAACAAAGATAACAAAGAAAAGAGGTTATCGAATGAGAATAAGAACGGGACATTGAGAAAGAGACTATCAAGATTTTTCAGGTACAATTTTTTTTTCAATAAATGCAATTTCTTCTGTGCTTGTGGTATTTGAGATATAATTTAATTTGTTGTTGGGTTTTGGTGGTTGAGGATAAAAGAATTATTAAAATTTATAGTAATGACCATTCATAAACGAATTAAATGGTTCTTGATTTTGATGCCGGAAGAAGAAAGCCTATGATGGTGCTGGTTTTTCAACATTAAATTCATGGTGACAGATTGACGACTGGCTTGGGGGTGGAACGGAGAAGATGACGTTGGATGAGTTATTTTTTTAATTTACTTTTTATTCTAAAGGTTTTCTTTAATTCAATTTTTTTTACTATTTTAATATTTTTTATTATTTTTTAAAATATTAGGTAGCTTTTCTTAAATATTAATTAGATATTTTGAATTTTTAACTAGTTTTTTAGGTTATATATTAATATTTAATAATTAGTCAACATATATAATAAGTAAATTGACTATTTTATCCTGATTTAATGATGTCATCAAACTTTCGGTGAAGATTTGGCTGGGCGGGAAAAACGAGTGGAGGGTGCATTTAATTGTTTGGATTTAAGTTTAGGATGCATTTAATTTAAAATTTAGTTTAGGATGCAAATCGATTTACGACTTTAGGATGCAAATCGATTTACGACGAAAAGTTTGGAGTTCAAATTGAATTTTAGTTTTAATCAAGAGGAAAAGATACCTGCCTATTTGACATGAGGCATATCATCCTCCAGTTTTCCGGGGGCTAAAATAACTTGTTTGAAGTTTGAGAGGGTAACTTGAGAAGTGAAAGTAGCACAGGTTTGCTTAATGGATGGTTTTGGGAGAAAATGGTCGATATTTCCTTCATTTTTGTGAATAAGACCATTTTTTATTTTATTGTTTTTTTGTGATAGTATTGAGCAGTGATTATACATTTGTAATTCACTATAATACTCCCTCTTTTTTGTTATATAAGACTTTTTAGAGGATTTTTTTTCTTCATAATATAAGACGTTTTGCATATATTTAGGAGACTTAACGAGGGATTATGGAAAAAATAAAAAAGAAAATAAAAGGTTACTTGAATTAAACAGATTAGTAATAGTTGAGAGGGAGAGAAAGGAGGAGTACTGGTAAGTAAAAATGAAATTTTATAATTAATATTATTATTAATGAGATTTTTTAACATGTGAGATAATAGAAAGGAGGGAGTATAATATGTACTTTCTTGGTGCAGGCTAGTGTTGGCTTGGATAGCATGAAAACTTCATGATGGAAGAGGTGCTATCACCCCCCCCCCCCCCCAAAACACTTACCTTGTTATCTTCTGTACCTTTTCCTATTACCTTTTTTTTTTTTTTTTTTAATATTTTGGACCTTGTACATTAATTGTCTGTGATGTATGTAAAAAGTTCATAAAATTTGTACATGCGATTATAAATTTCACTCTCTAAAACGACAAGTAAAAAAGAACAGAGAGAGTACGTGCGATTATACTTCTTCTTTGAGGTTAAAAAGATTCATCATCTTTTAATTTAATGAAATTCTAGGGGGAGTAGATTCTAAACTTCTATTCTTGTTCTGTATGTACTTCAATTTGTGATTGGAGCAGCAAGAGATGTATTTTCTCTTTTCAGCACAACGCATAAGGAGGTTAACATGTTACCCAAACAATTAGTTCAACAAACAAAATTTTGGGCAAGATTAAGAAGACAGAAGGATCAATTAGCTTGGACGAATGGAACTATTAATTTGCCTCAATTTTAATTAAAAATAATAAATGGTTATAGTGGTGGGCGCATGATAATAAAAATCAAATTATGATTATAAACTTGAGGGATATTGTGTCATTTTATACTTCATACAACTATCAATACAAACAGAATTCTTCTTCTTTTTTTTTGGGAAAAAAATGACAAATAAGACTATTTTTATTTATTCATGGCACTTATGATACTAGAACTCATGCCTTATCGAGCATGTTATCTCATTTTTAAATTGGTTTATTTTGCAGCAGCAAATGCTAGTTACAATATGGATTCTAATGAATCAAATTTAGTTATTAATAAAGCTAAAGTCAATAAAAGTACTATCGTGAAGAAATAAAACCTCAAGCTTGAAGATGTAGTTTCGGATAAAAAGACCTACCTGCTTTAAACAAAGGAAGTATATACAAGAGCAATCATTATCAAGAAAAAGAAAATACATTAATGTTGTTTATCAAACTAAGAACAATAAATGAACGTTTACCTAAAACATAAAAAATAAAAATTATAATACTTTCTCATTTCTAAATTATAAGATCAATATTATTGATTTTTTAAAAGTTAATTTTAAATATTTTCAAACTTAAAACTGACATTAGTTCATTTAGTTTATGTCAATACAAATATACAATTATGAATATAATAAACTACTTAAAAGGTACTACTAATTATAAGATTTAATATTTTCAAAATTAAAATTAATTATATCAATTTTAAATTTAAAAATATCTCAAATTGAGTTTTAATTTAGAAGAAAAAGAGTACTAAACACATCCATCACATTATTATAGTTCTATTTTCTACTCAGTTTTATTTGATGTGGCTTGGCGTTATGAAATCTCTACGACTGCTACAAAGGAATCACGTGGATTTAAACTATACAAATAACTTTGTAGTTGCTTCATCAAAACCATTGTTGAGCTCTTCTTTGGTTTGTTTTATTTAGGGCACGAGTCGATTTTTAATTGTAGTTTTTTTTTTCCAAACCTTTTTAGGGCACGTGTACAGGTTAGGGACAAGGGCAATTGACCTCATTAAATTTTCAAGGGGTCAATTTTTTATTTTTAGAGTATTAATAAAAATATGAAATTTTATATTTAAAAAAGTTCAAGCAGTTGGATCTGTCGCTGATTAGTACATTGAGTACTCATAATTTTCCTCAACAAAATATTTTTACGCAGATACAAAATTCAAATATAAAAATAATAAAATGTGTTAAAAAGACAATTTTTACCTCAAAGTTATACTTGCATAAGGTCAAACGACTCATTAGTAATTAGTACGATATTTGAGTGGGGTGTACTTAGTACTCATCTTATACTCTCTCTTCAAATTTGATTTTATTAATTTGCATAATTATTATAATTTTGGTGAACCAAAAATATTATATTATTATATATTCTCCTCCATTCCAAATTATAATATAAAATGTTGGAAATTATATTATGTTTATTATTTATCGTTTTATAATTTTACACTTATAAATTTTTTATTAAAATATGTGGTTAACATTATTGTCATTGGGTGTGCAAAAAGAAAAAGGGGTCAAAATATTTAGACCTGATTAAGACAAGAAGAGTTTCCACCCGAATTTTAAACCAATAAACTCAACCAAATATAGGCCATCAGCCCATGGGGCTCTTTCAGCTCTATATTTATAGATTCCCCTAAACATCTGCTCAGCTCCTAATTATGATTAACTGACCACCTACCAAACAATAAGTAAAACAAACAAATTACTCCTTTTTTGCTTTAACCAAAATTTGCCTCTTGCACATTAATTCATACTCCCTCTTAAACCAATAGAAAACAATCAATAAAATCTCAAGCAACAATTAATATATATATATTTATTTTTGATAAATTTTGATGGTTAAACTATCGTATCGAAAATTTTCAAATATGTTACTATGTTGGTTCCATCGAATTATTTCAGCCCCTCCGGATATTATTTTTTTGTAAATTTCTTATTTTTGAAGCCGGATTCTACATGGGATTCTGGTTAATATATTTTTTAATTTCTTATTTTGAAGTGGGATTTACTTGCAAGTGGAATTTTTTTTGTTCGAATTATAGCTAAGTTCTTGGAAAATGACAACCGTGAAGGGCCTTTTGAAAGGTCTAAGATACATTTCGCAAATATTTGGTACTTACACTTTTTTTATAAGCTAATTTTATTTATTTCTGTTAAATTTAGGTAAGATATAGTTCGGGGATGATAATCCAAATTATTTATTCTACATAGGCTAAAACGCGATTAAGATAACTTTATACAAGTTATAATGATCGTGTTGTATTAATTATATATAATAATGCAGAAAATGAGAAAGCAGAAGAAATGCAGATTGGTTTTCCCACAGATGTAAAGCATGTTGCACACATCGGAAATGAGGGTGCAACTACAAATAATCCGAGCTGGGTAAATATATATATATATATGTCATTCTTTTTCCTAATATTCTTTTAATGTTGCATTTAAAGATACATGTTTCAAATCTTGACAATTTTAATTTGTAAATCTAAACATAAAATACGTTGATTGGAACATGTATTTCCAAACTAAACATTAGTATAGTTCTTTTTTTGGTGATTGACAACGTCAAAACAATAATTATATTGTCAAAACAATAAGTGTCGCTGAAAGTTTAAAATGTCATTAAAATAAGTGTAAAAGTGTCGATAAATTATTATTTTCTGACAATATAATTATTGCTCTGCTATTATCAATGCATCTAACTATGATTAAGTAATTTATAATTTTTTTATTTTTTATTTTTTTTTGCAGATGAATGAATATGAAGGTGAAGCCTCCTCATCCGGGGCACCAAATTGTAATGGTAAAACTCATGAGAACCAAACGACCAAATCATCTGCCAAAGGTATCATTTCGATTTCTTATCTCTTGGTTGTAAATTTGTTTCTAATACGTTTCATTATTTTGAAAATTTAAGAATCAACAGTCCGAAGTATAGAGGCAAATGCTCCGTTGGAATCCCCAACCCGACCCAACTCAGGCAAAACGAAGCAATCCAAACGCCACATTCATACTTCTTTAAACGGTTCAGTGGGTTCCCCGGCCCGGGATCCATTGGTTATTTCAAAGCCGAGGCGTCATAAAAATCCAAGTCTTGAGTCTCCTAGACGACAAAAAAAATCTAGTATCGGGTCAGAGTCACCCTCTCATAACCCCAATGGGGCTCCGAAATCGGGTCGTCGAAAGAAGACAAAGGGTGGTTTATCTGGTGAGGGGTCTACAAGATCAAGATCAAGAATGTCAGATCCGCAAACCCAGAGTTTCCCCTATTCGGATCCTGGACCAGGGTACGATCGGGATAGCAGCGATGTATGTCAAAAATCAATATTGGAAAAGTATGAAGAGGGAAAGGAATGTGAAGAAATTTCAAGAGGAATACGTGCTTTGTAAATTATCAAGGTTCGTTAAAAATTCTACATAAGAAGGTATAAGTACATACTATTTTTTACTTTCTTTCATTTTTCACTTTTTTTTTAATTAATAACTTTTTGACTATCCTAATATTGTAACTTAGGCTCAAACAGTTCAGACTCGATTCTTATTTGCTCGACTAAATATTCGATTCGAGCTCGACTCGAAATATAAATAATTCAAGTATGAGCATATTTTAAAGTTCGATAAATTATTCGAACAGCTTCAAATTGCAATTTTCTATTGATACTCGGATTATATTTGCTCGAAAAGTTCAAAATACTCGAGCTCGATTTAAGATCGTGTTCAACTCGGTAGCTAAACGAACTTCAATCAAACCTTATTTCATACTCAATAAATTTTGTGAACTAAATCTGAATAACTCAATACTCAACTCGACTCGATTCATTTTGTAACACTAGCATGATTACTATATACAGAAATCCTTTTGTAGTCGGTAGAGAATCCTCTCAAATTTATTGGTCTACCTTGTTACATTTTTTCTAGACATTATAGAATGCTTGTACTTGTACCAAAAAAAGGAAAAAAACAAAAAAAGAAGAAAAAAAAAAAGGGACTCGGTACTCAAGTAATTATCATTTATCAATATTGTAAGGAGATTCAAATTTCTTAGTACAAAAGCCAACTTTGTAAATGCTACTTGTTCTGCCCTTTCTTCATAAATTTAAGAGAAATAGAATACTATCGGTTTGTTCTGAGTACTGTTTTTTCCGAAAAATGACTACACAAAGAGTCATGTTATGTATTGTGATAAATTTACATTTAATTATAATTGCGAAACTTATGAATATAAGAGATTGGTAAAAATTATAAGAAGGTCTCATTTATTACACGTCTCTCCAAAAAAAAATTGCCACTAATATTTTTCCATTACAATTAAGGACCAATATAGCAAGATAAATATTATGGGAGAAAAGAAAATATTTATAGAAAGATAATTAATTCTCGTTGTTATAGTAGCATATTATTCTCTTTTGTTAACCCAATGGGTTTGTTTTGAATCAAGGTAAACATCAGGATCGATAAGTATCTCAATAATATATGTTATTATTGAAATAGTATTATGTACGCATGCGAAATGTATATTTAAAGATACATTCAAATGTAACATAATAATAATAAAAGAGGAAGAAAAAAGTGTTGTAAATTAGAGGAGAGAGAATTATTTTACTACGTGTGTCATTGGGTATACACTGTAAATGTGCACATAGACGTACTCTTCTTCAAAACTTTATAGAGGCACTTTGGGGACATGCATGTGTATATGTGTACATCAAAAGAGGATAGTACATGACTGAAGGATGTTCTAAAAAAAAAGAAAAAAAAATATATATGTATATATAGATATATAATTGTTATAAAAAAATTCCTTCCATTTGCTTTAAAGTATCACCACACACCTGTCTATAGTTTTGGGGTTATTATTGTGTAAATATCGACGTATATGATTCCTTCTTTGGCAGTTTCAGAATCTTTAACTCTGCCTAAAAAATTTAACTCTTATCCTCTATTTATCATGGTATTATGATAGGTAGTGTACTGTGTACATAAGCAACTTGAGAGTTGAGATTCAGCATCAAGGCTCTGAACCCTAATTAGAAATATATACCCTGAACATTACTCTTTTGCCACAAGAAGTTGACATAAATTAGATTTAATTAATTACAACTCTAAGGATAAAATAAAAACATAATAGAAATTAAGATCTTTAAACTTGGTGGATGAAATAGGAAGATATCTGAAGTTAATTTGAAGATAAAATAGAAAAATCTTTAGACTTATTAGACGGATGAAAGCAGGAGAGGGAGAGGGAGAGGGAGAGGGAGAGGGAAAGGTTAACACCAATCTTTTTCGACTTTAGGGACACATTGCTAAAATGATGACTTTTATGAAAATTGTATTTTTTTCAAACATATCCGTCACCCTAACTAGAAATTGTAATAGTGGTAACACTATAATATTCACTCTATCTACGTATAAGTAATGACATATTCAAATATTTATGTGACTTTATATTTTAAAAATTGAAATGTATCTTTAAATTTAAAAAAAATAAATAAATAAGAAACTGTATTTTTAATTTTGGGACAAAGAGAGTACCTTTTTTTTTCATTGTGCACTACTCCGCCTGTTTTTTATGTACATATATCGGTGTGACATGACAAGAGCTGCACAATGCTCCTAAATAATTTAACAAGTGTTTTCCACCAATTCTTAATAATTTTCTAAGGGTCTTGTATCAATACTGGCAATTAAGATAATTAATATGAAGAGAAAAAATGAAAAAATTTCTTTAAATTAAGAGAATTTACTTTGTGGCAATCAAGTCTTCTGCAATAGTAGAAGATAGTTCTTTCATTTGTCAGCTTGTAATTTTGCATTCCATTTGCACTGCAAAACTTAATCAACTACACATGCATAAAATTTAATATTATAGCCTGGATATGAGAGTAAATTAATTATTGGTCAAATTTGAAAAATGATAAAATTAAATGCACCAAATGGAAACACGAAAAGGTCCATAGATGCAACTTTTTTCTATTATCTATTGGTCACATATTGAAAAATAATAAAATTACATGCACAAGATGGAAAGCACGAAAAAAGCACATATCTTTTTCTTATGAGGTAACTTTTTTTTTTATTTTAAATATAATTTTGACACGTCTTAAAATTTATGTCACATACACTAAAAGAAGAGTTGTAAATAATGTAGGACCGAGGGATTACCGCCTTAGTAAGCTTTTGATATTGTAGATGATTTTTTAATTGTTTTGGTTTTTGTTTTCCCTGCACTTATCAATAGGAATGGATAATCAAGATGGCAAGTGCAGAGATATCTAAGGCTGTTGAACTTGAAACTTTTTTGTCTATCCAATAAATTATCCTCGAGATTTCATGTTATTACTTGTACCCTAGCTCCGTTATGATTAATTACTAGATGACAGTTTGGTGTTTTCCCACCCAAATCAGGTGAAGAAGGAAAATATAAATAATTTTAAAAATGAAAAACAATGTTCTTGGAGTGTTATATATATATATGGAAAAATGGAGCTGCACAGCTGTGCAGCTCTAAATGTACACAGTCGCCTGCAAACGACGTTGTTTTGGGGCTTTTTTTTTTTTTTTTTTTAAAAACGGCTCAACAGTTCATTCTTTTTTTCCCCAAATCGATCCAACATCCCTAAACCTTATTCTTCTCCTCCTCCCAAGGCATCATTAAACCACTGTTTAACTCTTTATTTCGGATCTTCTCTCTCTTCTCCTTCAATTGCCACGAGGTATTCTTCTCCGATTGCAACCTAGATCGATTCGCAACAACTAAATTGTTCTTCTTCTTCTCTGAAATGTAAATCACATCTGTCGTTCTCTTCTTTGAAAATTTTGATCTCTTAACTTTTTGTCTCTCCTGCTTCTTCCAAACAGAGTAACAGATCTAAGCTTTTGGTAGAATGATCATGATTTGAAAATCAAATTCTTTTCCATTCAATGTAATGAACAATTATTATAGCTAAGATCTTACCTAAGACGGTGTTAATAGGATTCACGGCGACCGATCAAACCTCTCAACTTGGTTTACACAATTATGTTAGTTATACACAATTATGTTAGATCAAATTATTCTGAGTTTGACACAGTTATGTTCGTTAGCTATAGCAACCTAGCAGTCCTCCTAGCAGTCCACTAGTAGCAATCTAGCAGTCTTCTAGCAGGCTCTTAGTATTTTGATCCTTGTATTTGAGATGCTCATGTATGCTATAAATAGCATTGCTCTTTCTCTTATAATTATGGAAGTCATAATATATTAAAGTCTTATTCTCCTTAGTTGTTCCATTACATAGTTACTTCTTACATTGTATCAGAGTTTTTTGCTTAAAAACTCTTCGATTTTTCTGCATAAAAATGGAAGCTGATGTTTCCATCTTTTCGTCTCTGTTTGGTACTCCCGATGCTTGCAGCAGCAGCCTCTCTCATGTCAGTTCTTTCCCGCACTACTAGTCCCCTAATCACTCTCTTGCAAAAAAAAATAAAAATAAAAAATAAATAAATAAATAAATAAAATCCCTCCCTTCACTTACTATTCTCTTATTCCGATGATGTTCAAAATCTCCGTTACTGATGTCATATGTTGCATGTTGCTCCCTTCTTGGCCCTCACTTGCAGCAATACCAATTTTTTTTCCACTTGCTTTCTTCCTGTACTTTTCCACTTCTTCTTCTTTGGGCAGCTAAGTCTCCCAAAACCCATTAATCAAGCACTTTCTTTTTTTCTTTTCAAAGGAACATATCTACACCTCTCATCTTTTTTCTTGAGCTAATATGCTCACGCGTATCCTCTCTTTCTTGAGCTAATATGCTCACGCTGCTCTCTCTTTCTTGAGCTAATTTGCTCACGCCAAAATTATCAGCACTCTCTGTTTCTTAAGATACACCTTTTCATCGCTTGTTCTCTCTTTCTCTCTCTCTTTCATCTATTCTGATTTGTTTGACTTGTTTTACTCTCTATTACAGATGATTTATAATCACTGTACTCCTCTTTATATTTGTTATTAAAAAAAACAAACTTTCCATTTAACAGCTCTCTCGAGCTTTTCCTCTTCTCACTCTCTCACAGTCTCATACACACATATTCTCTCTCCTCTATAATCTTCCGCTAACTTGCAAGAAACATGAAAACCAATTCATTTTTCTTCTCCTTAATTAATGGGTTCCTTTTTTCTTTTCCCAAGGTTGTCCCTCATTTTATTTTCTTCCCCTCTTTTCCTACTGCACATGCATATATATATATATAAATATATATATATATATATATATTCTCTCCTGCTTCATGGAAACAAGTGTGCTACTAATTGTCTTCTCTCTCCATGCTTTTCTACCACAAATATTTTGTATCATGCTCTTTTCTTAATTCTCTCTTTCTATATATCTATATCTAAACCCGTATGTCATGTCTTTCACTTGTTATAAAAGTCCAAAGTATTTTTTTTCCTAGTTAACCCACTATCTTTCCACTAGCACAAAAGTCCAACAACAGAAATAATACTTCTTCTTCTCCCAATGTTGTCCCAGACCCATTTTCCTATTCTCCTTCATCTTTTCTTCCTCTTTTGCGGAAAAACATGGGCACAAGTTTTTTTTTCTTTTTCTTCTCCCAAGCCACTAGCATCCCACTTGCTTTCTCTCCTTATCTCTTCTTTATTTCTATTATTATTGTCTTCAATATTGGTTTCTCTCCTTTATCCCCAAACAAGTCCACAGTGGTGCCCTTCATATCGCTCTCAACCGATAAACTGGTTGATACTCTCACAAAGTCACTCTCACGTGCTCCAGGGCCGGCCCTGAGGGGGTGCAAAAGGGGCGACCGCACAAGGCCCCCAAATTCAGAGGGCCCCCAATTTTTACCCACTTTGTACCGGCCTAAGTCTAAAATTGAAATTTTTTAAATATTAGGCACTTGATTAAATTTTACTTAATCAAGTAAAACTTAATCAATTGAAGACTTAACTTCACTTAGGTAGTCTTTTTATAAGAAAAACTTCCTTCAGACTTTTACCAATTAACCAATGTGGGACTTAAAGAAAGGAAAACTTCCTTAGACTTTGGCTTCACTTGGTAGTCTTTTTATAAGGAAAACTTCTTTCAGACTTTTACCAGTTAACCAATAACCAATGTGGGACTTGAAGATCTTGTTCCCTCCCATGTGGGACTTAAAGAAAGGAAAACTTTCTTAGACTTTGGCTCACTTGGTAGTCTTTTTATAAGGAAAACTTCCTTCAAACTTTTATCAATTAACCAATGTGAGACTTGAAGACCTTGTTCTCTTGGTAGTTCTTTTTATAAGGAAAACTTCCTTCAGACTTTTACCAATTACCGAATATGGGACTTCAAAACCTTGTTCCCTTGGTAGTCTTTATATAAGGAAAACTTCCTTAATACTTCCACGAATTTAACTAATGTGGTAGTCTTTTTATAAGGAAAGCTTCCTTTAGACTTTTACCAATTAATCAATGTGGGACTTGAAGACCTTGTTCACTTGGTAGTCTTTATATAAGGAAAACTGCCTTAAACTTTTATTATCTAATCAATGTGGGAGCACCATATATGTAAGGGAGCAAATGTAAATTTCAAATTTCCAATAAGTCCCACATTGTCTAATATATCTTCTTTTGTCTTACATTTGTTTTATAAATAAAGGAGACCATACAATAAGTCTCATATTGTCTAATATATCTTCTTTAGTCTTACTTTTGTTATATAAATAGAAGAGACTTTAAGTTAATTTCATAAGGCTTGGCATGAAAGTCCTAAGAAAGATTTTGGAACGGTATATACCGGACATGCAAAATAGTTAATCGGTATGACCTGGTTTTATCTGTATTGAGGGCCCCTTTTTTTTCTCGCACAGGGCCTCTAAATTCTCAGGCATATAGAAGAATAGCAGTCCACTAGTAACAACCTAACAGTCCTCTTAGCAGTCCGCTAGTAGCAATCTAGCAGTCCTCTAACAGTCTCTTAGTATTCTGATCCTTGTATTTGAGATACTCATGTATGCTATAAATAACATTGTTCTTTCTTTTGTAATTATGAAAGTCATAATATATTAAAATCTTGTTCTCCTTATTTATTCCATTACATAGTTGGTTCTTACATTAGCATCATCAAATGAGATGTATTAATTTAAAAAGTAATGTTTGAAAAACAAATTACTTTTGAAAGTGAGGGAAATTACAGAGTAGCAAAAAGTCCTACTAGTGATATTTGTTAATACTTGCAAAAACCCAAATAGTATATCTGAACCCACAATATGGACTTTCACTCCCTTTCTCTAATGAAATTAGATTCATGTTGTCCAGAAATCAACCAACCACAGAAGAATTTAACATGTATAAAATAATTGTACTGTGTTTATATAATCTATTTCTATATTTAATCTCTCTCTCTCTCACACACACTTCTAATTAAAATAAATTACACTTCTAATTAATTCAAATAGCATGTTTTGTAACCAAAGCAAACCATTGCTGAATTGGCATAAATAAATAAATATATAAAAAAAAACTACATACTTGCTTCATTCATGTCTGATGTCTCCATTAATTTAAAAAGCTTGAGAGTAGCTGAATGACATTAGTTATGGAAATTCTTACATTGTGATGGAGTATAGGCCTTTGGATGGACCTTATTTTACAACTACCAAACATCGCAGCCACTTGCCACCTTGACTCCAATTACCCTAAAGAGCCCTTGGCATCTCAGTCACACCATGTTAAAAACTTAATCCAACAACTAGCCTCTGCTACTCTTGCAGGAACACCTATTACTATAGAAACTAAAATGATACGGACAAAAATTCATGTGCTTTTATATCAAGATGTGTATGTTTCTAAAATTCGAGATTATAGTGATCTGAGCTTCCACTCTTGCTATTTTCAGTTTATAATACCTTTAAGGGTGAGTGAGAATGGTACTCGTTCGGGTGATCAACAGTCAACAGAACTGGCTAAAGCAGAAGAAGAAACCACTTGGCTTGTTTGTCATCGGAGTTTTTGGAGTGTCCCCGGGGTCATCCCGAACTCCCATTATCGTTGAATGAAGAAGAGGAATCCAGGCAGAAGCTGTGTGGAGATCGTAGGATTGATGTTGTACTCTACGATCGGGTGGTTGTTTAACTCTACGATCGTAATAAGGGTATGGGCAGAGTTGTTCGACGATTGTGAAGTTACTCTACGTTTGCAGAAAAAGCTTGGGCAGTGGAATTGCACTCTACGATCGCACAGTGAAGTTACTCGACGATCTGTCACTCTGCGACCAAGCACTCTACAATTGGCTGAGGCTCACTCTACGATGGTTGAAGGAATGTTTCATTCTACGACCATGACCACAGATCAGTATAATAGAAAGCATCAATACAGCCACTGCTTAAAAAAGTACCCCGTTCATAAACAATGCCCTGTTTTACTCCATTCATAAACAATGCTCTGTTTTGCTTATAACAATGCAAAGAAACTATATGTAAAAAATGCTCTGTTTTGAATTTTAAGTTTTACATTCTTTGATCTGTTCGGGCTAAATTCATACCAAAATACATAAAAAAGTTCAGGCTTGTATAGGCATAAGAAAGAAGAATGTCCAAAAATGTATAGGGTTTGAAAGGGTGCGCTCTGGTAGTGTTCGAGTCTATTTGCTATGAATTTAGCCTTTTCTCTAGAATAGATAATCTGGCTCCAGTCCGACCCTTGGGACATAGCATTATCCGCTTGAGGAGAAGCAATAGGAAATAGCTGCTGAAAATACATTTTTTTCATGAAATCAATCTGGGTTGCAATCGGAGAAGAACAAATCGTGGCAATTGAAGGAGAAGAGAGAGAAGATTCGAAGTAAGGAGGGAATTGGTGTTTCAATTCAAAATTTGGGGCTTCCTTTGCTCCATTTGGGACTAGAATGAAGCTATGGGAGGAGGAGAAGAATAAGATTTAGGGATATTGGATCGATTCGGGGAAAAAAGAATGAGCTGCTGAGTCGTGTTTTTTTTTTTTTTTTTTAAAAACTCCAAAACAACGTCATTTGGGAGCCACTGTGTAAATTTGGAACTGCACAGTGTGCAACTCCATTTGGATATATATATATATATATATATATATATATATATATATATATATATATATATATATATCACTATCACTCTACAAGTTCCGATCAATAGGCTACTGTTAATCTTTTTTTTTATCCTAATGCTGTTATTTACTTTTACCAAGTAATTTCCACCAACTCCTTGCTAATTCTCAGGGTCTTGCACTAATTTTGACAAGATTTGTTTTCTCTTTTTATTTATTTTATGATAAGTCTTTAATACTAGAAAGATTATTATTAAGAAAGAAATTTCTTAGGACAAACTATTTCCAGTAAAATCTATAGGATTTTGAATTTTAAATTTTTTTTTTGTTAACTACAACATACGAATTGTTCTATATTCTTTTCTGAAGTTGAGGTCAACTTACTATGCGCATTTGGTTAGTGATTTAATTAATCTTATGATCTTGAATTATATAATATATACCTACATTCATCATTCATCTTAAGGTGTTAAACACGCCCCCCCCCCCCCCCACCCAAAACTCACAAAAAAAATTCTATGAACTTGAGGCTTGATCTCTACAATTGTATCATTGTATGCGTACTAAATAAATAGCATGAAATTGAGGGGGGAAATGTATGATGAGGTCAAGCTCTGTGACTGTACTTGATCTCTAGCAGTATATGTAATGTGAACATCACGTGCTAAGTGCATGCAACAACTATAAAAATACAAAACAGAGCTTAGTGAACTCGAACTCATAATAAATAATACTTTCAATACGATATTTGTATAGCCTTAAACATTCAGAGGGAATTAACGATGAATGCATTGCAAACTTACAAAACCTGAAGAAAAAAAGAAAAACCATCTCATCCATATGATGTAAATAGTTTTTTTTTGAAGTTCTTCTTTGGTGCATATATGCATTGTATATATGCACCAAGATAGATTCGCCGTTGCTTGATTATCTGCACCAAGATGAATTTCTATCAGCTTCCACCAGAATGTCAGCTAAGGCAGCGTCCCTAACCTTTAACTGTCCAGAATTTTCCTTTGTTGCCTCGCCTTTTACATACTCATCCACTAATTCACCAGTGCTTACATTTAATGGCTTGCAGTTCTCCTTAAAGTCAAATTCTGTCACATTCTCTTCAGAAATCATTTCTGTCAAATTATGCTTCTTTCCAGGTTTGTTAGTCGTTGCCAAATCTACAGAAAATTTCATTGCAAGAGCCTCCCCAATTGTCCTTACTGGATAATCAAAATTTACATTCATCTTTTTGGTAGGAATTGGAGTACTGTTGTGCTGTGACAACTCTCTATAATTTCCGCAAAGAGTGAATATATTTTGGATTCTCATTTGCCTAGAAGAAGATGAATCCTTGCCTTTTTCAGGCTCACTTATCACTCCAGATTCCCCTTGTTCATCCTCTGTTCTATCTCTGAAATAATCAGCTTTCCCAATATCTAGGCTAGTCAAAGGTGCAAATGAACCTGAATTGTAATCAAAGCCAGGTGTAATCACAGTCTTTACCTCAATCACCTCTTTTTGCACTTCATCATCAAGTGGTTTTTCTTTATCTTTATCCTCCTCCTCTTCTTCCTCCTCCTCATATACGGTGCTCAAAAATGCTTTGTTGGCAAAGTTTGATGCCCTCAAATCCTGATGTTCATCTTCATCACTGGTATTGCTTATATGTGGATAGCCCAGAATAGCCTGAATACAATTGTCTCGTTTTCCCATGTCAAGATCCATTGATTTATCCAAATCCATTGATTTCTCCATCCCTGGATCTTCATTGGCATACATCTCTAACAGTTTGTTTGCAAAGCTGCTACCCTCCATGTCTGGTGACCTGTTTTTGTCCCTCGAATTGCATAACTCAGATTCAATCTCCTCCAAACGCCGTCTCAAAAGTTCAAGTTCCTGTTGCTGTTGTAATACCTTTTCTTCCATTTTCCTCCTTTCCATTTCAACTAATGCATCTGCCATTTTCTGGCAGTCCTGTATTTTCTTCTCTATCTCACTTTTGAGCATCTGCGTCCGCTCATTTACCTTCATGTTAATTACCTCTTCATTTGTTCCTGATCCCTTTTCTCCAACAACTGCAAGTTTAGCCCTCAGTGCAGATATCTCTTCTTCTTTCTTCATAAGCTCTTTGTGGGCTTCATTCCTTTCTTTCTCTCTGAGCTTGTTCTCCATTTGCAGCTTGTAAATAAACTGGTCCATAGCTGCAATCCTTGATCCCAAAATAACTGCTGATGAGGAATCTTCGGCACCTTTATCCTTTATTGGTGTATGAGGCCCACGTATTATGCATTTTGCTTTAGCACCATATTCCAGAGTCGAAATAGTCTTATGCATCTCCTTCGGATCCGGGCTTGCACACAGTATCATCAAAATTTTAGACTTATCATCCTCAAACGAATCCTAACAAAATGAGTACAAGAAAATCAGAAATCATCAAAAAAATGGAAAGCTAATGCAGTGTCGTAGTAGAAGAATCACATAAACATAATGTACCTGAAGAAGCATGGTTAACTTGCTATCTCTGAATGGAACATGAGAATCACCATTGGCAATGGACTCGACCACTCGCTTCAAAGCTATGTTTCCCTGGTTAATTTTCCCCGTCTGCACTTACAAGGAAAGGATAAATTAGTAACAATGTTAACTGGATAGCATTTGCAGCATAAACTGATACACAACCTTTATAACTTCATCTGGAAGAATAAACAAAAGAATGTTGAAAGATCCTACCTGCATTTTTGCTTCTAACCCAGTCTGACCCGCCTGTTCAATATTTTCAGAACCTGCCATGTCAACAAGCATAAGACGTCCTCCCACCGTTGGAACATCCAGAATAATCTGCCAAATGAAAAGAGGAGTTCAATTTACATAAAGAAATATCCTGCAAAATATGACAACTTGTCTATCTAATAAAATTTTGACTACTGAAGAAAATTTTAGAGCTCCAACCATGCAATGACTTCGAGAGCTTCTCTCGTTACAAAGAGTGCTTTTTACAATCCTTCTCTTCTCCACTTTCTGGATTTCCTTAGATATCTTTCCAGCTTCATTTCCAGATATAAAAGTTGCATTTTTTGCTTTCTTTCCCATCACTTCCAGTCTTACCTGCATAATAAAATAATATAAAACTACTGTGGGAAATCCAAGCTTCCATGTAAAACTGATTGAAAGCATATGAAACGAAGAAGAGAATTGGAGCAGTCGGGCACTAGCCCGATGCAAGTACAATAGCATATAAAAACACATTCAAAACAGCACCACCAGTTCAAAGAAAAAGCAATAAGAATAAGTTGTCTAGCTGTTTTAGGTTAAAGTAAGAGGTATATATCATGAAAAAACCATACATACACTGCCATACAATGTCCTAACTAGGAACATAATGTAGGAGGATGGAATGGGGTGGGGGTGACCTTGTTGTCATAGGTAAGCGCAACACACTTACATCAGAACACAACAAATAGCAAGCAAGTCTTGCAATATCTAACTCTATTTCAAAATCGATTCAATTTGTTCATCCATATTACATAATTTCATAAGTTAAAGGCTATTACCTAATGCACAATAAAAAAGGACCATATCCAGTCCAATACTATACTATTTCTTTCAAGAGAAAACTAATATTTAGCTTTTAGCAAACAGAACCATATTCCAAAATTTTAAATTTATGGTTAAATTTTAATCATAGAGATAAAAGCAGAAAAGTGTAACCATAAAAGAACATAATTTGATAGCATCCACAGTTCAATTACAAAAACAGACATATAATCAAGCAATCTCCATAAGCATTTCCAGAAATAAATAACTGAGAGTATGATGCAAGTAATTCAAAAAGTACCCACTTACTGACATCAATCACACAGTAAAAAAAAAAGAAAAGAAGAAGATAAAATTGTAGGAATAATCCTAAGATCAACAAATCAAGCAAAAAAGAACAACTCTAACCTTGGAAGCACTTCCTTTAGGCCAACCAAGAGAAAACCCTCCGCCGCCATTAGTTGACAGCAAATCATATATTTCTTCATTGTATATTTCCAAGACTGTGACTTGCACAAATGTCCCAACTCCAACCTTCTCATCATTCTCTTCATCCCCTCTCCCCAGAATATCCCTCAAAGACTTGTACACAATCCCCTGCTGCTTCGCACACCCGAACATGGTATGGCTCTTACCAGAACCAGTTGGTCCATACATCATTATAGTGCACTTATCCCCCAATTTCACTCCATTTATTCTCGATTCCACAAACTTCCTATAAAACCCATCAAGATCTTCCTCTTCTGAGGATGATACACCGTCAAAACTAAAATCTCGGTACCCAATTTCAGTTTTGACCCGAAGAGAGTGCCGTTCGGAATCAATCTGTAAAGCTGAAATGGGTTTTTCTTTCCGATCCGGGTAATCACGAATTCTACCGACGACTTCGACAGGGTGATCGACCTGTTGGGTTTCCTTATTAGGGTTTGGTGAGGGTTTGGTCAGATTGAAATTCAATCGGTGCTTAGATTGAGGGGTTTTGGGGTGAGGATGAAGATGGGTATGGTTTGATTTTGATGATGATGTTGGGGTTGGGAAGATACTAGATTTGGGTGTGGGTGCCATTTGAATGGAACCCTAGAACGTTTACTGAAAATTTCTGTGACTAAATGTTGAAGGAGGTGAATTGAATTGAGGAGAGAGAAAAGCTGATTGAGAACTGAGAAAGGAGAGAAGAGACTGAGAAGATTGAGAAATGAAATGGAAAGTGTTAGATTTTTGGAGTGTTAATATTCAAAACAAAAGAAAAAAGTAGCCGTTACAAGACGTGTAACGTCTCTTTTGTTTAGGCCGTGGACTCTTCGGTGCGGATTAAACCCAATTGGATGTCATGCAAGTCCATGTCTAATAAACTTGATAATTATTTAATTTTACTTGATACAATCGTTACTCTCTCCTTCTGTCGGACTTTATTTGTTTTAATTAACTTTTAAAATTAAATTAACTAATTTTAAAATTAATAATTAAACAAGTGTATTAAAAAATTTCAAATCAAATAAGTTAACTTTGATAGTATATTTGATGTACTTTCTTCTGATAATAAATTTATGCCTATATCTAATAAACTTGAGAATAATTTTTTATTCTAAATATGATCAATTTGACTATAAAAAATTAATTAGGACAAATAAAATTCGACGGATGAATTATTATTTTTGTCCTAATTTGTATTCTTTTAAAAAAAAAATTAAGATCATTATAAGAACTTCAATTTAGACCATCTTTTTATTTTATTTTATGTTTAATGAGAAAAAAAGGTTTCAACTATAATATCCTCTGAATTTGTAATTTGTAATCTGTGAACCATCATTTCCATTTTGATGTTCTTTTCAAAATAAGTAAATTTGCATGAAATATAATAATCGAGCTTTTTACAGTCTGTAGACATTAAATACAATCATGCAACGGTCCGCCTTCAATGCACACAAAGTATAGTGTAGTGTCTCTCTATACAAGGAGGGAGGTGGTGGAGAAAATTTAGTAATAAAGAACAATTTTGAAGGAAATTGCAGTTAATCGAGTTCATGAGATCACGAAAACTCTTAGCTCGCCTCTGTCTCCCCTGGTGATTCGAATATCAGAGTCGAGGTAAGTAACTTCAAATTCACCACTTCCTCTATTAGTTGATGGCCTTAATGCTTCCGGTAGCTGAGGTATCTCCAGGGGAGGTAACTGTGATAAGTTTCCAGACGTCTTTACTGTTGTTTTCTCAAAAGTTATCTTAACCACGGAAGATCCTATTCATGAAATAAAAATAAAAATAAAGCAGCTCTTATACAACAATCGATATGGTGTTTTCAGCCAAATATGAAATCTAATCTATTAGAATTATAAAATTGAACTATGAAAATTGAAAGAACAAACCTATGAGTTCGAATTTGTGGGCTAATGTGGCAGTCACTTCAACAGGTGGAAGAGGCCATGGAGCCCCTAGCTCAAGCTCCACTATGTTGTCAAAGTCTTTGCTTAATATGTCAATGCGTTGAAATACCTGAACCCAAATTTAAAAGAATGCTATCAATATCCTATCATATGACTTGAAAGTTTTAAAATAAATAAGAAGATGACCACATCTGGTACAAGCTCATGAATGAAGACGATGCATTTAACTACTTTAAACCATGGTTATGTTACCTATACAAGCTAACCTTAATTTTCAGTAGAAATACTAAAGCAAAGTTTTCAAACAAGTTAGTCCATAAACAGGAATACATATTGCTGGACAAATCTAGACCATTTCATATTACGAGCACTGCTTAAATTTTGAGGAGGAAAGAGTTGTCTGCAAACGACAACTCATGAACATTCATGATTATGTTATCTGGAGATTTTTGCTCCTGTCCCTGGAGAAAATGAATCGGAGCCAAATGGAGGGAATAGATTACTTGTTACCTGTTACTATTGCCAGATCTCAATTTTGGTTACTGGCACTCATCAAAGAATTTGATGCAATTTGAGGGATTTGAATCATTGAGATTCTCTCTTCTTTCCTCATCCATTTAATGCAGTCCTTGAGTAGGATATTGTCATTCACACTGTAGTTAGTCGTGCTGTGCATGGTTTTGAAGTTGGTAGAGGTGGAGACTATTCTTCACTGGCATCCCATGTGTCATTTTCCCAAAAACTGATCCGTAGTGGTAAGGAAGGTGTAGAGCCTTGCAGTTTCTTCAACTGTTTTGCGGGGAGGTAAGTGTTGATCAAGGTTCCAGAATCCACAGTCACTTGGCAGGTTGAAAGAGGCAATAACTTCTCAAGAGTACTCTTTGTAGTTTTCCCATGTCTCTTTACCTAATTCCCACTACAGTGGAGAATAGACTGGAGCAAGCTTCATAGGCAAGGAAAGCCTGGTGATGTATTTGCATATACTGACGACTTTTAATCAGCGCATATTTGGGGAATGGTCACAAGTGTTCAGAGAGTATAGGACAGGCATATAGAGGACACAGATATAGCAGTAATTACAGGGATCCTTGGGGATGACTGTCTATGAAGGTTCAATGTTTGCCTTCAAGAGTGTGGAATTGATTCAGGACAGAGTAAGGGTTTGGGGAGAGGGCATTCTTGTCCTCTATGCGGAACAAATCCAAAAATTGCGACCTTACTCTGTTGGCTGAGTGATTTCTGAAAATGGAAAATGCAGCCAAAGGACAGGTTTGAGGTTTGATAGTTATATCAATCAACTTCCCTTGGAAGACTAAGACTTCCCCACCTATTGCTTAGTTTTAGATTGTCTACACAGTATGTTTGGAGAAGTGGTGTGCGTTAGAGATGTTCTGATAGAGGACTGTTATGATATATATTTTTGGGGCTGTACTTTTGTAGTTAGCATGTTTTAACTTATTTATTATTTGCTTTTGTATATTCCCTATGTGTGGGGGGCCGGGGGCTATATCCCCTTTTCGGTTACTTAATTAAAAAAGAATAAACAAGCAATGGATGAAAGTAAATTTTGAAAGTCCAAAATGAAATGATAAAGCAAGTATTTCACGCATACCTGACCAAGAGTTATAGGGAGCAGCCTTCCGGTGGGAGGCCCAGGACGACTCCCACCTAGAGTACGAGATGAGAATGCGCTGCTGTATATCAGTTTCCATCTTCCTTGCAGTTTGTCAAGATCAACTGAGAGATCTACAGGTCCTCCAACAGCTTCAATCTCCTTTGCAGCAGAATCTGCCTTTTGTAGATCATCTTCACTTGCAGCAAGACCTTTATTTAGCCCAGAAACAACACTCTGCAAACTTTGCAATTGCATGGTTATTTGTATCATCTTTTATATATTCATTTTTGGGTTTTTATATGAACACAGGCCAATGTCAACAAGATTGAAGATTTGCACCAGCATACAATTTCAAAAATGCATATAATGGCATAGAAACTGTTAACAATTTCAAAGGTTCTTCTTGTGTGTAAAGAGTTGTTGACTTTAAGGGGATGTGAAGATGATCTCCACAAGTAAATAAAAGCAGAAATTTAAGGCATGAAATATTCCCAAAAGCACCAATTGGATTCAATTCCTTGCAAAAGTATAATTCTGATAACACTTGACTAAGCATAAGTTGTTGAGGCAATTAGATTCATTTAAAAATTGTCTAATTATCTGGACAAAATTAAATAAAACAATCAGCCAGAAGGACATATAACAAAAATAAAGCAATGGAACAACTAACAAGAACCAACCATTTGAAGAAATGTACACTCTTTTGCATATTCAAATAAGCACTTTACCAAACACCTAATGACAATCAATTAATACCGAATTTAAAATAGAATCCGTACCAGCAATTTGATCTTCAAAGACTTGAGCTCAGCATTCGACTCTTCTTTGACCTTAGGCGCTGGCGGAGGTGGTTCAACAACTGAAACCTCATCAAGAGTCGATCGGCAAATGTTTCCCTTCTTCGGATAGAAAAACACCCTTTTGGGAATCACTCGAAAATGGAGATTTTGAGTAGTTGGGATTTTGGGAAGAGAACATTGGACAGTAAAAGTAGAATATGATGATGAAGATGGTGATTGTGAAGACTGAGAATTATAGTGAGAGAGAGGAATTGCGGGCTGAAGTAGAGAAACCATGGCTACTGTGTGTTTTTGCAGAAACTGCTAAAATCCGTAAAGAAAAATGGGAGGAGAAAAGAAAAGAAAGTAGAAAGAGGAGAGAGCTAGTTTCTAGCTGCTGATTGGGTGGTGGTGAATTTGTGCAGAATCCACCGGAAGTTTGTAGAGATTGGGACCCTGCAAACTCTAGACTACACCACGATACGTGGGAAGAAAAGTTCCGGGCGAACTTGTACGGTGGAGATATGCTCAAATAAAAAGTGTTGATAATCCTATACTAATATTTAAAGTACGGAATTTATTAACACGTGTCAATATTCTCTTGAACTGTGTGTAAATACAGAAATCAAGAGAATATTTACACAGTTTAAAAAAATATTTGTGTGCTTAACATGTGACTTTAGGGCGCATGCTAAAAGGACCCTTAAAGTATTGCTTTTTATATTATTATCATAAATAATAATAATATTTATGTTATCGAAATAAATATGTATTTATTAATATTTTTATATTTTTTAATAATATTTTATAATTTCAATGACACTTATTATTAAGATAATATAATTATTATTTTGATATTACTTATTTATTTTAATATAATAACTAAAATTTTATTACAAGGCATACAACTACAATAATTTATGGAAAGTTGTAATTTGAATTTATTTGAATTTTAAAATAATAGTAATTTCGTATTTATTAATATTCTTTAAATATTTTATAATATTAACTATTGTATTTATGAGTATCAAATCAATTCATATTAGTTTAAAATTTTAAGTTTTTGAAAATTGACTAGGAAAACATTAGACAATTGTTGTGGAATAAAGAGAGTAATTAAGATTCTTATCATTCTAAAATAAAAGATATATTTATAAAATAATTATTTTTAGATACTCACTTGGTTGGTAAGTATTTTTTGAAAGGAACCTCAATGCATCTGATTAGTGCAAAATTATTAACCAGTTTGGAGATGACTTATTTTAAAATAACTTATAAGTTCAAACTTAAAATGACTTATAAGTATTGAGTGGTAACATATAAATAAAAGTGTTTGACACCCTTTTGACTTATAAGTTATAAATTAAGTTAAAATAAAATATGAAAGTGTTTTGTTAAAATGACTTATAAGTTAAAATAAGATGCATGCACCGTTAAAATAAAGGCAAAATAGTCTTTATATTTGGTCAAACTTACTTATTTTAAAATAACTTATAAATTATTTTTTAATAAGTCAGAATTTGTTACTTATTAAAAATGACTTATAAGTCAAAAAATAAATCAACCCCAAATATTTCGACAGTAAAAAATAACTTATAAATTGATTTGATCAACTTATAAGTTAGTATCGAACAAGCTTTATTATGTAATTGCTTCCCATAGTTTATTAGTATCAAATAATAGACTTGAATCCATCTAACAAGTGCCAAATTATGTAATTGTTGTGTGTAGTATATTAGTATCAAATAATAGACTTCAAAGTATATAATCAATACAAATTCATATGTTTATTCAGTGCCAGATTGTGTAATTGCTTGATTGCTTCGTATAGTTTATTCTAGCTTATAGAAAGTACTCCCTCCGTCCCAAATTAATTGCTTTTCTAGGACTTTTTTAAGTCAAATTGACTATTTTTAAAATTAATAATTAAGCATATATAAATATATTTCTAAAATTATAAAAATTAAAATTAGTAATAAATTGTATATACTTTCTTTTGGTTATAATATCTTCACCTATATGTTAGCAAAAATAGTAAAAAAATTAATTTTAAAAATAGTCAATTTGACTTTAAAAAGTCCTAGAAATGCAATTAATTTGGGACGAAGTGATAAATATTTTTTTCAAAAAGAAAATAGAAAAATTGAATTATAATCATATTATAATTGCAAACGTGTACAAATTCATAAGCTGTTGAGAGTGTGATCATAGATCGTGTAGTTTTAATTCATAGGATTGGGCAAGGGAATTTAATGCATTAAAGGAGAAAATTAATTTTTTTTTAAAATTGTTAATATTGTCAAAGTAAAAAAATAATATTATTCAAACAAATATATATTTAATGTCAATTCTATTATTATTATAACAATATTTAACACTTTAGCGACGCATATTTTTTCTGTGGCAATAGCATCTACCGAATAAGGTCGGAAAAAAAGGCAGGAATACGCGGGACTTAAAAAATTTGGAGAATCAAAATCTCAAATTCATTTCCCTCCCAATCTCACTCCGCTCCTCTTCATACCAAAAACAAAACCACAGGCCCAAAATCAGAGCTGCCTTTCTATAATCCATTTGTCCATACTCTATAAATCCTTTATCCTAAACTAAACTATTTTATATACAGAACCAAGAATTATTTATCCTACACACATCTACAAAAATGTCTACTTCATCAGTTCGCCGGATAAAGGAACGCGGTGTCGCCGGCGGCGGAGGGGGAGTAGTCAAGGCAGCCGTCACAGCCACGGCAGAAGAACGCTTTAAAGTCCTAACCCCAGTTTCGGAAAGATTTATCAGTACCGGCCGCGGAGAATCTCTTAAAAGGTCCGCCGGAAAAGAGAACTCGAGACCCGCTTCCAGGATCCGGGCGGCGCAGCTGCAAAGCCGGTGATTCGGCCAATGCCGCGTATCGACAAGGGCTCAGCTTGCGCAGGCGGTGATTTGGCGACGCTTCTGCGACGGTCCACGTCATCAGTGCCGAGAGGTAGAAGCTCTAGTCCTTTTGAATTCAATAGGGATTTATCAGATTTGTCTAAAACTAGGATTTCTAAGGTTTCTGAGTCTGATCGGCCTAGGGTTTCGGAGAGGGTACAAGAAAATAAGGCTGCTTTTAGAGATTCAAAATGTGAGACTGGGATTAGAGGTTTGGAGAGAGTTCCGGAAAAGAAGGGTGCTTTTAGGGATTTGAATGTGAAAGCAAATGAAAAACTTGAAATTGGGATCAGGGGTTTAAAGGAATCAAAATATTTGGTTAGAAATGTTGTGGAATTGGAGGAAAGTAGTGATCTTTGTAAAGATTTGGAATCCAAACCCAAGGAAAGAGAAGATTCTAGGATTAGGGTTCTAGATTATTGTAATGGGGAAGTTGATTTAAGTACAAATTCAACAAAATCATGCTCAGAAAGTTGTAATTCAATAAATAATTTGGATTGTTGTAACACGGTTTCGGATGGTGCTCGAGTTTTGAGGAATCCAAGGAGAGGCCTGGTATTTGTTTAAGGTCTAATGAAGCAGCTGAAAAGAGTGTGAATGGTATCAATTTAGGAGCAAAAGAATTTAGGAGAAATTCTTTGAATAGATCAAGTGGTTTAGAAATTTCAAAAGAGAATAGTGCAAGTGAAGAAGGTGGTGTGACTGTTGAGTCTCTTGAAATTCCTAGAACTCTTTGGCATTCCTAAAGTCCTTTAATAGTCCTATGTGTCTATTGGTTTCTTACCTAATAGTAGGAGTTTGTTTAGCTATATTTAGGAGTTTTTTGGGTTATTTTATATTATGTATTAGTAATATGTGTTTGCCTATAAATAGGCTATTTGGTTAATCTAAATGATATGTGTGTTGTAGAAAAATACTCCACCATCCTTCCATCCTTTGTCTTCTATCATATTACTGTCATTTCAATTGCAATATTTCATCAGTGGCATCAGAGCTAGAAATAGGAGAGAAAAGTGTGAGTTCCAAAATAGTGCGAAAGTTCTTAAACAGACCACAATAGCAGCAGCTTTATTTTCTCACCTGTTTTTGTTTTTCCTTACTTCTGTAGAAGTAGTGAAACAATGGCTTCAGATTCTAATTTTGTGCAAGCGGCGATCCCACGCTTTGATGGTCACTATGACCATTGGAGTATGCTAATGGAGAATTTTCTGCGGTCAAAAGAATATTTGCCAATTGTTGAATCTGGAATTGGACAACCAGAAAAAGATGCAACAGATGTCCAAAAAGCAGAGTTCGAAGGGAGAAAGCTAAAAGATTTGAAGGCAAAAAATTAACTTTTTTTAGGCCATTGATCGTCCCATCTTGGAAATAATTCTTAGCAAAGACAGTTCCAAGGATATTTGGGATTCCATGAAAAAGAAGTATCAAGGTACAACAAGGGCTAAGAGGCAGCAATTTCAAGCACTTCGTTCGGAGTCGAAATGCTTCGAATGAAATCAGGAGAGTCAGTTACAGACTATTTTTCAAGAACGATGACAATCGTTAATCAAATGCGAATCCATGGCGACAAGACAGAGGATGTAACCATTATTGAGAAGATTCTTCGATCCTTAACACCAAAATTTAATTTTGTTGTCTGTTCTATAGAAGAAGCTAATGATGTTGATAAACTTTCCATTGATGAGTTATAAAGTTCTTTATTGGTTCATGAGAAAAAAATTAACCAGCAGGAGAAAGAAGAACAAGCATTGAAGGCTTCATCAAATAATAACTTTACACCTAGTGGAGCTCATAGAGGACGAGGTAGAGGCAATGATCGAGGTAGAGGGGGACGATTCAACAATAATCGTTGGAATCAACAAAATCATCAGCATCAAGAAAGTCAAATTTCAAGGAAGAGGCAAGGGGTCGTGGGCGGCTACCACTCAACAACTTATAGACTAAAGTCAGCAGACAAGTCTAATGTTGAATGTTACAGATGTCATAGGTATGGTCATTATAAGTCAGAATGTGGAAACTGTTTTGAATAGACAAAGTGGAGAAAAAACTAATTTTTGCAGAAAAAGAAGAAGTGTCCTTTTGATGGCGTGTCCACGTGAAGGAAGAAACTCAACAAAACATGTGGTATTTAGACACTGGCTGCAGCAATCACATGTGTGGAGATAAGGATGCATTAACTGACTTGAATGAATCTTTCCGCAGCTCTGTTAAGGTCGGTTACAATTCCACGGTTTCAGTTATGGGAAAAGGAAAGGTAACAATTCAAACTAAAGGAAATACCACCCACACTATTGCTAATGTTCTTTTTGTGCCAGATTTAAAGACCAACTTGCTTAGTGTGGGTCAGTTGCAAGAAAAGTAATACGAGATTTCTATCAAAGATGGAGTATGTCAGATTCAAGATGCAAAGTTGGGCTTAATTGCTCAAGTTAACATGACAGCAAATCGTATGTTCCCGCTTTATCTCCGCAACACCACTCATTCATGTTTCTCAACGAAAGTGAAGGATGAAGCATGGCTATGGCACTTCCGCTATGGGCATCTGAATTTTGGTTGGATTAAAAACACTACAAACAGAAGAACACATGGTGACAGGTCTTCCTCAAATTACAGCTTCTTCTCAAGTTTGTGAACAGTGTGTCGTTAGCAAACAACACTGCAATCCGTTTCCACAAGGAAAATCTTGTAGAGCGAAGAAGACATTGGAAATTGTTCATTCCGATATTTGCGGGCCAATAACACCACAATCTAATGGAGGTAAAAGATACATAATTACCTTCATTGATGGATTATAGTCGTAAAACATGGGTTTATTTTTTGCAAGAAAATCTGAAGCTTTTGGAGCCTTTAAAAGCTATAAAGTGCTCGTTGAGAAAGAAGTTGCAGTCCCATCAAAGTTCTTCGTACTGATCGTGTGGAGAGTATAACTCACATGAATTTACAAATTTCTGTGTGAGGTTCATGGAATCAAGAGGCAACTTACAGCAGCCTACACACCCCAACAAAACGGAGTGTGCGAAAGGAAAAATCGTACTATTATGAATATGGTGCGAAGCCTTTTAAATATGAGCGGCATTCCAAAAACCTTCTGGCCTGAAGCTGTTAATTGGAGTATTTATATTTTGAACAGAAGTCCCACTTATGCTGTTCAAAATATGACACCGGAAGAAGCATGGAGCGGAAGGAAACCTGCTGTAGATCATTTCCGAATTTTTGGGTGTATTGCCTATGCTCATATTCTAGATGTGAAGAGGAAACTAGATGACAAGGGAGAAAAATGCATTTTTCTTGGTGTTAGTGATAAGTCCAAAGCTTATAAGCTATACAATCCTAGCACCATGAAAATAGTTATCAGCCGTGATGTGGTTTTTGATGAAAAAAGTACCTGGTCATGGAATGAAAATGGTGTTCAACAAAATATTTCCAGCAGATTTTGATGATTGGATGAGAAAGGGCAGGAGCCTGTGGAAATGAGCAAGAACATGGTCCCACTCAAAATGTTCCAGTAGCAGATCAAAGCCCACTTACAGCTGAATCACAAAGGCCTCAACGTGTTAGAAGAAGACAAACATGGATGACTGATTATGAGGTAACTGGAGTTGACCAAGGTGATGATCCACTTACACATTTTGCTCTATTTTCAGATTGTGATCCTACCATTTTCGAAGTGGCTGTCAAAGAATCAAAAATGGAGAAAGTCTATGGATGCAGAAATTACAGCCATAAAAAGAAATGATACTTGGGAGCTTTGTGATCTTCCCAAAGGGCAGAAAACAATTGGTGTAAAGTGGGTTTACAAGACAAAGCTGAAGGAGAATGGAGAAGTTGACAAGCACAAGGCACGCTTGGTGGCTAAGGGCTACAAACATGAGTTTGGTGTTGATTATAAAGAAGTCTTTGCTCTAGTTGCAAGGCATGACACAATCAGATTGGTGATTGCATTGGCAGCTCAAAACTCATGGCCTATTTTCCAGTTGGACGTAAAATCAGCTTTCCTGCATGGAGATTTGAAAGAAGAGATATTTATTGATCAACCTCCTGGTTATGTGAAAATTGGCAATGAGCATAAAGTGTATAAGTTAAAGAAGGCTCTATATGGATTAAAACAAGCTCCACGGGCTTGGTATAATCGTATAGAAACTTATTTTTTGAAGGAAGGATTTCAAAATGTCCTTATGAACATACACTTTTTTATAAGGATTGAAGATGGAGGAAAAATGCTCATTGTTAGTTTTATATGTAGATGATTTAATCTATACTGGAAATTCAACCATGTTTGAAAGTTTTAAGAAATCCATGATGGCTGAATTTGAGATGTCCGATCTTGGCTTGATGCATTACTTTCTTGGGATTGAAGTGGTGCAATCGTCTGATGGAATTTTTATTTCTCAAAAGAAGTATGTGCGAGAAATTTTGGACAGGTTTCAGATGAAGGATTGTAATCCTGTAAATACACCATCTGAGTTTGGTTTAAAGCTAAACAAAGATAATGGAGGAAAGAAGGTTGACGACACTCTTTACAAACAGATAGTGGGGAGTTTAATGTATTTAACGGCAACAAGACCTGATATCATGCATGCTGTAAGTGTGATTAGTCAGGTACATGGTGTGTCCTACAGAGATTCATCTCTTGGCTGCAAAAAGAATTTTTCGATACTTACAAGGTACTAAGGAGTTTTGGATTGTTTTACAAGAAGGGAGAAAAGTCAGATTTGTTTGGCTTTACGGATAGTGATTATGCAGGAATTCAGATGATCAAAAAGCACATCTGGGTATGTTTTCATGATGGGGACAGGAGCTGTTTCATGGTCATCGAAGAAGCAACCTATTGTTACATTATCAACCATTGAAGCTGAATTTGTTGCTGCAACCGCTTGTGCTTGTCAAGCTATTTGGCTAAAGAAAATTCTTAAAGAACTGCATTGGAAAGAGGATGGACCTACTCAGATTAAGTGACAACAGTTCAGCAATAAAGCTTTCAAAAAATCCTGTTTTACATGGTCGAAGCAAGCATATAGATGTGAAGTATCATTTTTTGAGGGATCTCACGAATGATGGAGTCATTAATCTTATTTACTGCAGAAGTGAAGATCAGATTGCTGACATTTTAACAAAGCCTCTCAAAGTTCCTGCATTTCAGAAGTTCAGGAAGTTACTTGGTGTTTGCACTTCAAATGATTCAATTTGCATGAAGGATGGCGTTTCAAAGTTTGACTCTTATTAAACTGAATGTTATGTATGGAACATCAGTTTAAGGAAGGGATTGTTGAGTCTCTTGAAATTCCTAGAACTCTTTGGCATTCCTAAAGTCCTTTAATAGTCCTATGTGTCTATTGGTTTCTTACCTAATAGTAGGAGTTTGTTTAGCTATATTTAGGAGTCTTTTGGGTTATTTTATATTATGTATTAGTAATATGTGTTTGCCTATAAATAGGCTATTTGGTTAATCTAAATGATATGTGTGTTGTAGAAAAATACTCCACCATCCTTCCATCCTTTGTCTTCTATCATATTACTGTCATTTCAATTGCAATATTTCATCAGTGACTGGCTGTGCCTTGAAGAAGTATCCAAGCAAACTACACGAGAAGCTTGCCTTTTTGGAAGGAACGGTTAAGAGGATAGCATCTGATATTCAGAGGAGTAAGGAGATTTTGGAGATGAATAATCCAGATGCATCAAAGGTGATACTTAATGATATCCAAGGAAAGATATCGGGAATTGAGAAGGTGATCGGTAATGTTGTAGATGTTGTACCCGACCATAATGGTGATGACAATCAACAGATCAATATAGTGGAGAAGAGTCAAAAGGATGTAGCGGATCATACAAAAAGTTCCGTTAAGGGGTTGAACAATGAGGAGTTAGAAGCGAGACTGTTTCCTCATCATAGGTTACTCAGAGACCGAACATCACTGAAAACATCAATAGGAGGCCTGCAGAGTAGTTCTCAGAGTCATGAGCCTAAATTTACGGAAACCACAAGTGAATCAAAACTGAAGAAGTTGTTGAGTCCCATTGATGGGAATACCATTGCATTGGAGTTTCTAGCTTCACTGAGGGAGGAGCAATCCAAAGTTACCAGAAGGGATGAGAATGTTGGAATGGAGTACTGTGATGTCCAAGAAATGGATGGTGCGGAGAATTCAGCTTCTCAAGAGTCTTCAAACATTGTCAATGAAAAAAGGACTGATGAACTTATGCTCACAACAAGTGAAACACTTGATGAGTTTGATGATCAAGAGAACATGCCAGCAATGCTAATTGAAGAAGAATCTGAAGACAGTTGCATTTATCAGTTAAATGAAATTGGCCATAAGACAACCACAGGAGGATGGTTTGTATCTGAGGGAGAGTCGGTTCTTCTTGCTCATGACGATGGCTCATGTTCCTTCTATGATATTGCACACTGTGAGGTATGCAACTTAGCTGTCCATTTGATTAAACCACTTTAGGGTATAGCTCTTTGTTTTTTTCTTCATTTACCTTGAGCACATTCATATTGGTTTACAATGTATATTAATATATACACTCCTCATTCCAAAATATAAGATCACTTATATTTTGGAATCTTATATTTTGAAACGGAGGTAGTACTATGTTGGATATATAAGACTAATTGCACAGGAATGACAACAGAGTAGTTCAGTGTCTTTTATCCGACTTGAAGTTTGCTGATGTAATGTAATAAAATTCAGGAGAAAGCTGAATACAGGTCCCCAGCTGGAATTTCTTCTAATGTCTGGAGAGATTGTTGGATACTTCGTGCCCCTGGTGCGGATGGTTGTTCTGGAAAGTATGTAGTGGCTGCATCTGCTGGGAATACTATGGATTCAGGTTTTTGCTCATGGGACTTCTATACTAAAGAGGTGCGAGCAGTTCATATTGAGGATGGGACTACCAATACAAGAACAGCTCTTGCTCCTTTATCGAATAACACTTTATACAGAAATAATGCTCTGTCCACCATTATGGCACCAGAAAACCAGCAATGGTGGTATAAACCTTCTGTACCACTCATCATCTCGACAGCCAGTCATCAGAGGGTTGTCAAACTCTATGATATTCGTGATGGGGAGCATATCATGAAATGGGAGGTGCAGAAGCCTGTATTGGCAATGGATTATTCAAGCCCTTTGCAGTGGAGAAACAGGGGAAAAGTGGTTGTCGCAGAGACGGAAAATATTTCTCTATGGGATGTGAGCTCTCTCAATCCTCAACCGTTGGTGTCTGTTTCTTCACCCGGTAGGAAAATTTCAGCTCTTCATGTGAATAATACAGATGCTGAAATGGGTGGAGGAGTTAGGCAAAGGTAAAACTTATATTTGATGCTTCCATGTGTTCTTTATTGTTATCTGGTTCAGGTATCTCTTTCCTTTTGTTCCAGCAAGTATTGATGAATTTAGCCCTTCATAGTAACTATTATGCATTTGTATTAAAGTTTAAGAATATGATTTTTGATCTTTGTATCATCATATTCCTTTCCTTATCAGTGTTTCTCTGCGTACTTTTGTTATTCCTTCTTTTTAGCCTTACATGACATAAATGCTAATCCATCATTTGTTATGAATTACAAGGATACAATTCTCAATTATAGCTATTGACATTCACGAGAAAACGGTACGTGTACTGATAATGTCTATATTTGGATATGCAGAGTAAGTTCATCTGAAGCAGAAGGAAATGATGGCATATACTGCACCCCAGATTCTGTCAATGTACTAGATTTCCGCCACCCTTCTGGTGTCGGTCTTAAATTACCCAAACTTGGTTTAAATGCGCGGTCAGTGTTCTCTCGTGGAGATTCAATCTATCTCGGGTGTACCAATTTAAAATCAGCAGTAAAAAAGCAGTCATGCACTCAAGTACAACAATTCTCCTTGCGTAAACAGAGGCCTGTTAGCACTACACATTGCCTAAGTCGAACGCTCACTCCCATCCCACAACTATAACACAAGTCTGCGGAAATTCAGATCTTGTCATGGGAGTTTGCGGGTTGGGGTTATTTGCTTTCGATGCCTTTGATGATCAGTTGCAATCTTGCACCAGTGATTATGGCAGCACACAAAAGTTTAGGGAGGTTATTGGACCGGATGACTTGTATTCCCCTTCTTTCGATTACTTGGGTTCTCGAGTCTTGCTTATATCAAGAGATCGCCCAGCCCTATGCAGGTACTTGTCATAATATCTATGTGGTATGAACTTAGCATGATTAAAGCTGCTGTTTTATGTCCTAATAATGCATACTGTGTGTGAGATGGTCAATAACTTTGCTAGTTACAGTGTCTGTGTTAATTATGTATATTGTTCTTGTATATTAAATTATCCTTTTTCAAAGAACGGAGTTGTAACTTGTAAGTTCCCCATATGCCTCAATGTTGAAGAATGGTTACTTATAAGGGGATAAAATATCCATCTTTATTTGTTATACAAGCGTTACATGATTTTTCTTGTTTTTTCATACAAAACAAAAAATAAAGATTTTGTAATATTTGTTCTGCAGAACTAAATTTCATTGCGACTGACTTGGTAAAGTAAGTTGCAGCTATTATGTTCTTTTATAATTGCTGCTTGTAAGCTGTTCTCATTTGGGGATTGAGGGGATACTTAGTACTAGAGTAGGGTCATTTTAGCTGCAAGTTTAACTGAAAAATGAACCATGTTACTTGACTCAACTTCGGATTTGGCTCGTAAGATTAAGGTTGTGTTTGATAAAACTGAATGTTAATATCTAAACAGTTTAGACATATAAATAATATAGAACATCTGTTTAAAATTGTATTTGAATAAAAAAATATTGTTTGATAATTAATTTTTTCAAAATGTTTGGATAACAGTATTTTATCATTTTAACCTTTCTTTCTGTTTTTTATTCAACAACCCAGCTTCTTGTCTTTCTCCATAACCATTGTAAGAACAATTATCCATCACCGTGCCATAAACACCAACCTAGCTATGTCACCTTCAAAACCTACCTTACCAGTTGGATCGAAGCTTCAAGACAAACTAAACATACAATATATGAACCCAAATTGAAATAGCAATTAAGTTTTTAAACCTAACAACAGCCCAAATTGAAAATAGCAATTGAGTACCAAAATTTGATTCTTCTTGAGAATTCAATTTAGTTTTGACATGTATGTACATACACATCTAATGAAGGAAGAAGATGAACTTCGATAAATTGCTAAGCAATCTGTTAGCGGCGCAGATCTGTTAGGAGGAACAATGGAGGAAAGAACTTCAACTTCAAAAAATCCATTCATTCTCTCCCTCTTCACACTCATCATGTCGATCAATCCATTCCCCTTCAAAAAATTTCTCCATTGTGCATCCAAAATCAAGCTCTAACTCACAAATCTGGTGTTGAGTGGCACAGATCTGTTGAGTTTGAGGGTTGGCAACAGTAATTAGGGATACAAAAGGAATTTTATAAATTGAATAAGTTATTTTGGTCCAAAAAAGGCAACTTTCGTTCAGACTCATCTCTGAATAGTTTAGATTTAATTTTCTACCTTAACAATTTAGAGGCATTTAGAGGAAATTTTTTTGTACCAAACAACTTCATGCCTCTTAGCGAATAAGAAGTGAACTGTTAAGATGTATTAAAATACAATTAAAGACCACCTAATTGGCATTGCTTGACTACATGATTTGGCTCCTTAACTCAACAAGCTTGTCTCATACTCGGCTAGTACGACCCATTAAAAATCTTGAAACTATAAACAATTACAAGCTAGTTGCATGATAAATAAGTTTAAACCTTAACGTAACTCGTCTTTTTGTACAAGTTTGAGCTTTAGCAACCCAAAACTTAACTTAGCTCGACTCATTTAAACCCGTGCTTGTTCCCAACAGTAGCTTAACAATATCACTGCCAGAGGATCAAGTCTAGGTATATTTGTTTCAAAATTTTCTTGCATCTCAATACGATGCTTATTAACATGATCTAATGTTCTGTATATGTACTAAACCATAGATGATGGTGGTCTAATGTCCTGTACCGTAATCGCAACATCAGCAGGTAAGATGATGAGCAACATCATCTGATTAATTTCAAAAATGATCAATGGTCCATGCATAGATCATTGATGAGCATGGTGTATCATTTTTGGTGCCTGGATTTATAAGCCTGGTTTACTGATTGGTATTGTCGACATCATATCCGGGTCAAGTTTTCTGGAACTGGGCACCATTTTTAATTTATTGCCCACCCAATTTTTGTGACATTCAAAATTTCAAAATAGTTGGTAGATTGAAAAATTTATCCAATGGTGGATTAGGTTTTGTCAAAGTTTGTTGAAGTTTTAGAATATAATTAATTTGCTCAAGGTGAATTGGATTTACTCAATTAGCTTTTACAGTCCTTTTATTATGAAAAACAAAATTCATATTCATTATAACTTCTTTGATATTTAACTTATTCCCTCCGTCCCAAATTAATTGCTTTTCTAGGACTTTTTAAAGTCAAATTGACTATTTTTAAAATTAATAATTAAACATATATAAATATATTTCTAAAATTATAAAAATTGAAATTAGTAATAAATTGTATATACTTTCTTTTGGTTATAATATCTTTACCTACATGTTAGCAAAAATAATAAAAAAATTAGTTTTAAAAATAGTCAATTTGACTTTAAAAAGTCCTAGAAATGCAATTAATTTGGGACGGAGGGAATAATTCACAAGATTTTGCAAGTATGGTTCTAGTTGAAATTTCAAACCTTTCTACGAAAGAGGCTTTAACCTAACACTATGTTTCCAAGTTTAATATAGATGGAAAAAAAATGAAGAAATGGACGAAAATTTTTGGTTTTCTATTCAATTATTTTATTTATGAGTTTTTTAATAAACAAATAAGAAAAAATAAGATGAAAAAGTTAGCCTTTTTTTTGGGTCAAAGTTATGCATTAAAAAATATATAATTTAAATAGAAAATTAAATAACATAAATAAATTTTTTATAATTTTTATTATAATGATGACCACTCGATCTATTGGTATAACTAATTTATATAGGTTGAGTTGTTTACTTATGATGTTAGGTGTGGTTTTGAAAGGTGGGGGTATCGTCCCATAATCCTATGGTTGGATTCCACGTACATGGTTTGTTTAGTTTGTCATTAATTTTTCTTTTACTTCAAAGTGTGAACATTAATACTTTTTATGTTTCATAAAAATAATTTTATTCATTAAAAAAATTTATTTCACAAAAAGAGATTTTAGTGATAATAGTATACAATAAACTGAAATTTTCAAGTTTATCATCATAATTTTGTTATCATATTACACTATATATTAAATTATAAAGATATTAATTTAGAAGCATATATAGAACAAATCTACATCAATAATTCTATGGAACCCGGGCAATGGAAATCGGTTTGGGGACCGGGTTTTTTTTTTTTTTTTTTGGTTTGACTCCCAAATAATTTATATGATTTATTAGAACTGAATTTTTTTCAAAAAACAGTGATTTAGGTATGATTTGAATACATATCAAAAATAGAGTTATACAATCTATTTAACTCTGTTTTTGATATGTATCCAAATCATACTTAATTTGCCGTTCAGTTTCAATAAATCATAAAAATTATTTGGGAGTGAAAGCAAAAAAAAAGAATTTTTTTTTTGCCCGGTCCCCAAGTCCCGGACAGCGTAGAAGGACTCAATCTACATTGTAGACACTATAGCAGAACAGCACCAAATCAGATACTTTTCAAATTCTTTTTTTTCCCCTCCCTATTGTTAAACTTTTTGAATAAGCAAAAATCTTCAAATAATGGATTCATAGTGCTGACATAGAAAGGTTGCAATTTTATCAACATATGTTCGTAACGATACATAGATCAATAATTTAGAATTTCTAATTAAGGAGTTATAAAAATTTAAATTTATATAAAGAGTTGGTGGGGGATTAAAAAGAGTGGAGTAATGGAATGTAAATGAAGGGGGACCTGCATTGTTCAGTGGGAACTGGGAAGCCAATATGTGCTTGAGATCTTGGTCCTGAAAAAAAAAATGTTTAAAGAGGCGAGGGGTGCAACAATTCATTTCAATTCTTTTAGGTACACATTTATTTTCCGAGGATCCACCCGCCCGGCACTATAATGAGGCTGCAACCTCCAACACCCGCGGCGGGGAGCCCGGGGGTTTAAGAGGGTGTAGGGCGTAGGGTAGCCACTGAGCTATGCCTTTGGGGCTAGGCAGTTGCCGAAAGAAAAAAGTCTTGTACTAACCCTACATAGCTGTACAAAATGTTTGTTGATTAGTTTTTGACGAGGGGCCGCAAATCCCTTAGGAATACAGGGAAATTGTCTGTGGGCTGCCCAGCCTGTTAGAAACTGGACAAGGACAGTAGAATGGAGGGCTATTACAAACCAGGTAATTTTATGTTACATCCTGTGACCACAGCCCACAGGAGTCCCAACCTAGCTGTGGGTCGCTCAGTCTGCCGGTTTGCCAGGTGTACTTTTTTTTTCCTTTTCTTTTTCTGGTTATAATGAATACAAAAGAGCATCTTATAGAGAACCGAAAGAGTCACGCAAGTAGAGCCCATCACTAAAAAAAAATCCAAACAAAGGGAACACGACAAACTAATCCAAACCCCTATAAAATGTTAACAAACAGAAGGCCATGCAATTTTCACCTATACATATAAGCAATATCTATTTTATATATTTAATGTTCTTAACATCAAATACTAAAAGGTGATTGTGTAAATTAAGCGTATAGAATCTATATGTAGAGTAACATTATTGTGACTCTGTAAGAAGATGATTGAATAGAAGAAAACCAATAACACTAATTTTCAGATGCAAAGTCTTTTTCCTGGGGTTGGAATTGACATATTTAGGTGTTGCTAGAATAACCACTGCCTTTAAGAAATTTATGAATTAGGTGGGGCACATGAAATGTACCTTAAAAATGGCAATTCCCAATGTGGTTTCTAAGTTGACACGAAAACCATATTGTATCAAGAAAAACCAATATATATGCCGACAAAAAGTGTCATACCTTTGTGTTGAGCAATGAGCATATATAGACTAAGGGCCTGTTCGGGAATGACTTATTTTTTTTGACTTAAAGTTAAAATTTAAGTAGATTTATAAATTAAAATTTTAGTAGATTTATAAGTAAAAGTGTTCGGCATCATTTTTACTTATAAGTCGAAAATTATAAGTAATAGTTGTGGATGCGTTTGGCTAATAATGACTTATAAGTTAAAATAAAATGTAAAGATTACTAAAATGTCCTTCAATAAATAGAACATAAGAAAAATAAAAGAGGGCATTTATGTCATTTCATAGCCTTTGACCAACTTAAAAAAAATGACTGATAAGTCATTTTTTTTAAGTAACTAAAACTTACTTATTCTTTTTGACTTATATTTTAACTTATAAGTAGAATTATAAGTAGCAAACGAACGGCTTTTTTGGCTTAACTACTTATAAGTTGGGTTGACCAACTTATAAGTAGCAAACGAACAGGCCCTAAATGCTCTTAAAACTATTATTGTATTTGATATTTTTACGTGATCCCTTTCCACACGAAAGTGTGATACATTTTATTCTTATGTGAGAGAGGACCATGTGAAAATATCAAAAACAGATTTACTGAAAATATCAGTTCCCTATCCGCACCGAACTCTTGTAACGTTAAGACTGTTATAAATAGGTTTAGAGGTGTTAGCTGTTAGGTGATCACTCATTTTCATATAGTTTTCACCCTTTTTATAGCCAAGCCTTTTTTCAGTTGCAAGAGCAAAACTCATAACTTAGTATTCAACCCCCAGAGAGAGAGAGAGAGGATGGGAAAAGAGTTTCATCCTTTACTAAAAGGTGGAAGGAGAGAAACTAAGTACAGTCATGGATTCTCTTCATCTGACATGGAGACACTGGCTAGCATTTGTGAGGTTCTTATACCTCCTCTAACACTAAATTCTCTAGATGATATGGGAATAAGTGGCCAAGCCAAGGAAAAAGTCCAGTCATTCCTCAAAGCTTCTGGCTCTCAAAATCTTGTTCCTGATGAAGTGAGAAATTCCATAATACTCCTTTCTCTCTCGCTCTCTCTCAATATGTGTGTGTGTGTGTATATATATACACTTGTATATGTATATATCGAGGCAGAAGCTATAACACTTTTAAACAATATATGTAACAGGTTGCTGAAGTTTTAATGAAGAGAGGATTTTTTGAAGCTGTGCTAGTGGTCAAACTAGTTGTAAGAATTCTGTCCAGCAGACTGGGCACTTTGTTACTTTGTGGACATCTGTGTCTTAGTGATAAATGGCCGCACATCAACAAATTCTCACTTATTCCTTTGGAAGAGAGAGAGAAAATTGTCCAGAAATGGTTCAAGAATAGGTTTCTAACACCTATCCGTCTAGGATTCGTATTTATCAAATTCTTGTGCCTCTTGGTTTTCTTCAGTCAGGTAAGCCTATATTCTAATATATAACATTTGGTGTGCATAACATTTATTAAATGTTTATATATATCTTCACATATTCATTTGTATATGTATCCTACTATAATTGGCTTTGATTTGTTAGCAATATTTCAGCTTATGATCTAATTGGTAGCGCCATAAAAATAGTCATGAGCATCATCATTAATTATAGGTATATATTGTTCAAAAATTAGGTTCAGTAGGAAACTTGAAGAACTCCATAATTAAAAAATAAAACAAATGAACCAACAGCACATGACATAAATAAAATCAAAATTTGTAACCAAATTGTACCTGCTATTACATTTTCCAAATCCACAATTCAGCAATCTCGCGGTTAGTCGGTTGAACTTTCGCCTGCGTCATGCACTACGTAACTACATAAACCACCAGTTGTGAACCATGGGATGCTGATTTAGAAGTTTATGTAAGCTTTACCCTTGAACAAAAAAAAAAGGAAAAAGAAGAAGGTAATTGTATCAAGTTAAAAAGTAAAGAAGTCGAGGAATATGAGGAGAAAAGGAAATCAGGAACTACAAATTTTTAACCTTGGTAAGTAAGAAGAAACCACTTCTCGTAGTTAATATGATTTGTCCAATATAATGATGGCATCATAATAAAGCAGTAAAATAGCGGCTTACACTAACATTAGACATTTTTTCGATAGGTAAGTTTGACAACATAAAGTAAATGCTTTCTCTTTCATCATCAATAGCAAGCAATTGATTTATGAAGTAAAGATCATACTCTTGTAAAAGCTAGCAGCTAGTTTGTACTTCTGAAACCAGCTAATGCAGCATGTATTGTTTAATTCAAAGTATTTAAGCCTGTAGCCAATAATAGCAGACCAGTTTATTCTTCACACCAACAATCAGCTATATTTCTTTAGCGTATGGGACTTCACAATGGGCCACTATCTCTAATTTTTAGAGCAAAAAATTAATTAAATAGATTGATAATTCTTGAATAAGATAATACATAAAGAGTTGTTAAAGATAATTGTTGTACAAAGAGGAGGCAAAAGATATTATTGACTTCCTAATAAATTATTGTCACCATATACCTACTATATATAAATATATATATATATATACACACACACACACACAAACACATACATACATATATATATATATATGTATGTATATCATAGAAATAAACTTTTAAGTTTCATTTATCACTACTGACAAGGTTTTTCAACTCCCTATTAATGATAACTATAAGATAGGTTAGGTTTTTCAACTCCCTATTAATGATAACTATAAGATAGGTTGTGGTGTCCCACATTGATTCAAAGGAGAAAATGGTAGGTGTATTATGAGTTTCCTATAAATAGTTAACTGTTATGGAGGGTAATTTTACTTTATTGAAAATAATTTATTTCTATTTAAACTGTTTAATTTCCTTTTTTTCACATAGAGGAAGTGAAGATAATACGAGGTTGAGCTGGTAATAGTGACAAGGCAGTATACAGTACAGACAAGGGAAAAAAGAAGAAGCATGTTTTGAGTAATCGACTTTTTTATAGCCAACATATCCCAAAGATTTTGTTCTTCAAAATCTTGACCAAATTTGACATAGTTTTGGATTTTTCTCAGAGAATATGGAACGTATAATTCTTGCAATCAGTTGCAAATCTTTAAGACTTTAGTTTACTCAAACAAGTTTTGATTGGAGAGGAAAGAAGAGAAAGTTTAGGTAAGAAGAGAAAAGAAGGGCAAAAAAAGAAGGGCAGAAAAACGAAAGTAATTTTTTTCTCCAATAATATTGAGATTTAAGAGACAAGGTGATCTTGATTTATTGCTTGTTAATATTGGGATCTTGATTCATTAAAAAGAGCTTCTCTTCTCTTGTTTTCTTTCCAATTTGGGAAGAAAGAAAACAGAGAAAGTTATGCAGGGCTCTTTTCTCTCATATTGAGATGATATGAGAGAATGTGAGGCACTCCTTTCCCATTTCTCTTCCTTTCTCTGCAAATTTTCACTCACAAGCGTAGTGTCCATTATTGAAAATATCTCTCCATATCGTCTATTTCTGCTAATTTCTACAATTTTGAAGTAGTTCACTATAAGCTTAGTGTTTTTTAATTTCATTCTGATATATATTCCAGATGAATGATTTCCAGAAGGTAACCACTTTGCTTCTTTGTCATAAAAGCGCATTTCAGTCACATTAAATTTCAACTTCGAAATTGTTTTTACAGGCTAATGAAAATTCAAATAATCCTGCATGGCAAGCCATTGGGTACCATGCAGACATAAATCACGAGAACTTATCAGAAGACCAAATGGAGCGACCTCTTGATAAAGGAATTGTTGAAACCATGTATGAAACTGAGTCAACCCTTGTCCGTTGCCTCACCCAGAAAGGCCTCAAGGTCACAGAAGGTCATAATAGAGATAGTTACAAGATAAAGTGTGATGTTGTGATAGTAGGATCCGGTTGTGGTGGAGGTGTTGCAGCTTCCGTGCTTGCAAGTTCTGGGTATAAAGTCGTCGTTCTTGAGAAAGGGAATTATTTCACTAAGACAGACTATTCTTCTTTGGAAGGACCCTCCATGAATCAACTATACGAAAATGGAGGGATTCTTGCAACTCTAGACGGGAAAATGACGATCCTCGCAGGATCAACAGTGGGTGGTGGTTCTGCTGTTAATTGGTCAGCATGCATCAAAACACCGAAGAATGTGCTCCAGGAATGGGGCGAAGACCACAAACTCCCAATTTTTACGAGCCCTCAATACGATTCTGCAATGAATATAGTGTGTGAAAGAATTGGAGTTACAGAGATATGCGTAGAAGAGGGTTTCCAAAATCAAATCCTCCGGAAAGGGTGTGAACGACTTGGTCTGGATGTTAAAGCAGTTGCAAGGAACTCGTCGGAGAAGCATTATTGTGGTTCTTGCTGTTATGGTTGTAAATCAGGAGATAAACAAGGGACTGAGTTGACTTGGCTGGTTGATGCTGTAGATGGTGGTGCAGTGATCATAACAGGATGCAAAGCTGAGAAATTTATTATAGAAAAGAACCAGTATGGAAGTGAAAGAGAAAATAAATGCCATGGAGTGATTGCCAAAGTATTGAACAAAAACATTTCCAAGAGACTGTATATTGAGGCAAAAGTAACTGTCTCAGCATGTGGATCTCTCTTGACACCTCCTCTTATGATCTCTAGTGGGTTAAGGAATCAAAACATTGGCCGTAATCTTCATCTACATCCAGTTTTGATGGCGTGGGGATATTTCCCAGAGTATAATTCAGAGTTCGAAGGAAAAAACTACGAGGGTGGGATAATCACATCCGTCCATAAAGTTGGTTCCGAGTCCAATGTAAGAGCCATAATAGAAGCTCCTGCACTATTACCTGGATCATTTGCGGCATTATGTCCTTGGGAGTCTGGACTTGATTTAAAGAACAGGATGTTGAAGTATTCTAGAACTGCTCATTTAATGTCGCTGATTAGGGACCGAGGATCTGGCGAAGTCAAGGCAGAAGGAAGGATAAGTTATACACTGGACAAAGAGGACACAGAGGATATCAAGGTAGGGCTGCGGGAAGCATTGAGGATTTTGATAGCAGCAGGAGCTGTCGAGGTGGGAACCCATCAGAGTGATTGTAAGAGATTCAAATGTAAGGGGACTACTGCAGAGGAATTGGAAGAATTTCTGGACACGGTTTATGCGGCTGAAGGGCCAAAGTCAATGGAGGAGAATTGGACAACCTATTGCTCAGCCCATCAAATAGGGAGTTGCAGAATGGGGATCAGTGAAAAGGAAGGTGCAGTCGATGAGAATGGAGAGAGTTGGGAAGCAGAAGGTCTTTTTGTTTGCGATGCTAGTGTTCTACCTAGTGCTGTTGGTGTGAATCCCATGATCACCATCCAGTCAACTGCATATTGCCTCTCAAAGAAGATAGTAGAGACGTTGAAGAAAGAAGCATTCTCTAAGGAAATTCATGTTTCAGAGTGTTAGTAAAGCTTTATAAAGCCAGTGTTAATAACAAACATGTAGCATATGCCAACAGTTTACTACTGGACTCTAATGCTAAAGGTGTTGTTGGATCTTTTTTTATTTTTTATTTTAATTTTAAGTACTTATTTATTGGTTTAATTGCATTTTCTGATGTAAATCACATGTAATGGATCGGACAAAATATGTTCCTCTTTTCTCTCAGGGTGTATAATATTAATATCTAGTCTCAGTGAAGCAAGCAAAGGTCATGAAATTCTATTAAATAATTGGCGAGATGAACAATTATGCAATACCCATATGCTAAATATTTTGAAGACAAAAGCATACCAGTCTTAAAGATTCACTTTTTCCTAATAGCATAGAGAACTGAGAAATTTAACTTCGAATAAAGAAAAACAAATCAAGAAACTCACCAAGCACCGAAGGTGCAAGCAATTCTAAGGTTAAAAAAGTGTAGAATAATTTCACCACCAAATAATCTGATAGGAGAAATTTGATCGGTAATTAATGTAATAACCCAAAATTTTTGATATATTTAAATAACAAATTTTACGAATAAATTTTTTTTTATTAAGTATTAAAAGTGAATATGGTAATATGTGCAAGGTAAAATATATGTGTATATGTGATAAATTTATATTTGTTTATCGCATGAATGATTTCAAATAAATTTTTCGAAAAAGGAATTGTTGATTATTATAAATTATATTCTTATAATAAATTAATTTTGTAGTAAAAATATTTTATTATTTATTTTCCATGAAGATATGATTAATGTATTATTTAAATAACATATGTATATTTTACGAATAGATCTTTAGTATTATTATTATTGATATGATTATTTCCTTATGATATGAATTTAGCAGATTAGTCAGTTTATTTATTTTAAATTGACTAAGAATGGTAAATGAGGCAAAGTGAAACAATTGATCAAAACCCTAATTTGATCTATGAATATGGATTTGAATGTTAAATACATTTATTGTTATAATTGTATTTAAAAGTATGTATGTTTGTATTATGTAATATATATATTAACCTAAGAGATTAATTTTATTATCTCAATTTATTATTTATTTTAAACCTAATTAAAGCGAGTTTAATTGGGTTATGTAATTAAATCAATACGAATAATTATTTAAAAAGTCCAAAGTAAGTGGACTAGTAACCCTAATTAAATAATTAGGGTAAGATAAAATTGATATATTGGACCTATGTTATTTTGCATGGCCCAAATAAATTAAATAGGAGCCAAAATGAATAAAAGGAATGGCCCAAACACTAGCCCATTTTGGGATGAACTTTCTAAAAGCTAAATATAGCAAATTAAGCAAATAAAGAAAATCAAAAATGAGGCAAATAATGGGTGAATGATCCGGGCAAGCAAGAGAGGAAGTAGCACATGATTTATTTATTTTTTTTCAAAGCCCAGCTCACCCACGCACCTAGTCTAAAGTAAAATAAAATAAAATCCCTAGTCTTGTTCCTTAGTTAGGCTAGCAAAATAAATGTGAGAGCCACAATTTAGGGGATGTCTTGGAAAAATGGGGGATTTGCAATTATGCATGTATACATACATGAGTTATATGTATACATTTCCAAGGCTATAAATAAGACCCATTTCACTTGATAGCAAGTTTACTTCATTTTTCATGTCCTAAGTTTCTAAAAGCAAGAAAACACAAAATATTTGAGATAGAGAAGGAAGGGAGCTACTGAGTTCTAAGAGGATGAGATGAGAGTTTTGTGTCTTCAAGTTTCATGCATTGGAAGGAGGAGAACATCCAAGACAAAGGTTTAAAATTTTACTAAACTAAAACCCTAATTAGTTTCTTGTGTTTTATTGTGGTTGTTTTGAATCATATAATGAGTTTATGTTTTTAAACCTTAGAACACTAGATCTTCATGTTATAGGGTATTTCAAGTTTAGATCATACCATTTTAAGCGTTGATAAGCTTGAATAACAAAGAAGAACAAAAATATTTTTTAGACTTAAAAAGCTCTAATTTCAGTTCACTTTGGATCTTTACCATTTTAAATCTGTAAATTATTTTAGCAATTCATCAAAAAGGTGAGTTAGATACATGAGTTATCTGATGAACACAAGTAGTATCACTTAAAATTATTAAACGAGTAAACCGTGACATCATTTTTTCCAAAACAGTCCAACCGGGTAACAAAACTAGAGCACAAAAACTGTTCCAGGCCAGTTTTGAAAAACGGTAGTTTCGGCCACTTTAGTTGCTCTAAAAATTTTGATCTTTTGTAATATTGTAGTATATCCAGTTAACTAAGTCCTGTCTAAAGATAGTAATTTTTCGATGTCCTGAGAGGGAGTTATGACTTTTATAAGAAAGTATATTTTTAAAAATAAACTGTTATAACTCAGCTTATAAAGCCAAGAAAAATGTGAAATTTTTACCGGAGCTGGGTTTTGATAAGAGGAGACTACCGTGTAAATTTCATAATTTTTGAATAAAAGGATAATTTATGATAATTGTAACAATTTCGGACTGTTTTGAACACTTAAAAAATATGAAACGAATTTAGAAATTAAAATTGCAAGAAAATTATTTTGTGACTAAAGTATTATATATTAAGTTTTTTCAGAAGACAAAAAAAATAATAACTTGATTTGGTATTTTTAATGCCTATGATTAAGTTAAAAATAAATGAATAAATTAAGTTGTAAAACTTGTTAATGTGATTTTATTGATTAATGATCAATATATGATGTATAAAAATTTTATAGGGTATTTTGGTTATTTTTAATAAAATGTTATATGAATGACATGATATGTGTGTTAAATGAATTAAATAGTAAGAGATAAACAATTGTATTAAATTTTTTATAAATTATTAAAATATTATTAAATTATTAAAATATTATTAAATTATTAAAATATTATTAAATGATTAATAAATAAATAAAATATTATTAAATGAATAATAATATTAATAAATGATTAAAATTTTATTAAATTATTAGTAATATTAGTAAGTGAATAAGATATTATTAAATGATTAATAATATTATGAGGTGAGTAAGATATTATTAAATAATTAATAATACTTGTGAATAAATAATATATTATTAGGTAGCTAATAATATTGAAAAGGGAATAAAATATTATTATGTGATTAATAATGTTAAGAAGTGATGAAATATTATTTGATATTAAGGGGAGTTTAAAGATGATGGTTATCTGATAAACTATTATCAAAAGATGATAATATTACTAATGATTTATTGTAGTATCTAGTATTTGAATTATGTGACTAAATGAATTATAATATGTTATGCTAATTGAAAGATCAATCTTATAAATGATATGTCTTTCATAAGAGAATAAATTAGATTGCGTAGCAGTAATCGACGGACAAGGCAAGTTCCCTAACCTTACTCAAATTTATATTGTGCAATTATCTTAACCCTTGCATTTATTTTATGCAATGGATCCATATATTATGCAAGTTTCAATACTCTTTTAATGTGCAAGTATTCTTGAACTTTATTCAAGCTATCTACTGATTTCAAATATCTCGATATTGTCTCATGTGATGCATTTATAATCAAAATTGTTCTATTCTTTGTGCAAGTGTCCTCACTTGTACAAATTGTTATAATTATCGTAAATTCGAAATTCTTTGACATGATAAGTTTTGATACGTACTATTAAATTTCGGTATGTATACATAATTTAAAGGTTGTCTAAGCTATTTGATTCGACTAGACATAGTTTGGAATGTATTATTGAATATGATTGTTTATGATAAAGTCATCCAACTAAATTGCTTTAGTTAGGACTCCAGACTGAGTATGAACAACCCGAAATGGGAATTTTTTATGCGCCAAAGGCGGTGATGATGAACGAAAATGTCGTTCTAGCATGTAGTGTCGATCAATACAGGGCACAACGAGGCTGATCACCCTCCGTGTCTGTAAGCCAGATGATTTGCAGATGAATTTCTGTACAAACCTTTTCAAATTTGAAAATAAAAGTTCATGGTCTATTGACCGCTTAGCATTCAAAGTCACTACGTTGCTTCAAAAAAAATTGTAAACGATTTGATATGTTATTAAGAACTATTTCAAATGACTTCACAACTATTGATTCGTTGTAGAAGTAGTCCTCAAAAAAAACATTTACTTCTTTCAGCTAATTTTTATTCATTGTTATTACTTGTTGAGTAATTAAATGCTCATTCTTGCTTTAAATTAAATATTTTCAGCTAAGTGTGATCGACTAGAAGGCTCTGATAAGGACAAGGGAAAGGGAAAGCAGAAGGATTAAGTATAAGGTATTATTTGTAATATCTAGACTTTAATAGTGTGATAATATAATGTCTATCATGTAATAAAGTACTTTAAAGGTCGATATACCTGGGGATTAGATAACTTTGATATAATTTTTAAGTTTGTAGTATATTAAATTGTTTGAATGTATGGTATCGTGTAGCACCAAGTACGGGTTTTAAGTACCCAGATATGAGGGCGTAACAATTAATAATAAAAACTAAATAAATGACCACAACAAAAAGTTAGGTATGAAATGTGAAACTTCAGACATTAAACCACTCAGATGAAAGGGTATTGTATTTTAAACAAGTTAAAGTCTGGCTCGAGTTGTAAATAGAATTGAAAAGTTATGATCTCCAAATTATATGCTAACTTTGCACAATAGTGAAAATTCGAGGACAATTAGGAGATTTTTAATCCATTCATTTTAAAAATTTTACATTCATCCCAAATTGAGAGTCTCATTTGACTAGTGACATTTACTTGCAACACATACTAAGGCTTACTAAAAAATAATTTCTTCTTTTATGGAAGTCTTTTCCAATTTAGGAATTTTAATATTGATGTATTGGAATAAAAGAAATGCTCAATTTTCAGATTGCAAGCGGCAGCTCATTTGTTTACAATCCATTAAAATTAACAATGACTGAAGTGTGAATCACAGGTAATTCCTACTTTATAATGTCCACTAACAAATAGTATCTATCAGCTATATCTGAGTAGTATCTAAGAGATGCAACACCTGATCAATGCTACTGCGATCGGAATTTGACTGGAAAATTAACCGAAAAATGGAGCATATATGTATGTATATGAACTATGGTTGATTGTATGTCCGTAAGGCAGGATATATCGCCTCGCCTTGTTGAATTCGAAGGATGCTGAGGCGGCGGAGCTGCTGTTGAGAAGTTTTCCAGCGATTGAAAGGGGTCGAGTAGAGAGAAACTGAATGTGGTGAAATTATTCAGCGCGAATGGTGTATTAATTGGTGTACTTGTTCGTACAATCTACCCGTGTAGGAGTGTTTTATACGAATAACGGTAGAGACACTAATTTTACATAAGAAATAAATAAATTATATATACATTATATAGTAAAAGAGATAAAATAAAGAGTGAAACTTATAATTAAATATTTTATATATTTTTATTAATAAATAATATATAAATTCTATTCTTGATGGATAATTTTTTTATGTATAATTAGGTTGATATAATCTTATTCATTTTATATTTTCATCGACGTGGGACCCAGTGGCGAAATCAGAACGTTTTTAGAGGGGGGTCAAAATACATCAGTAAAAAAAATTTATTTATTGATGCTTGGAGTGCTTCTTTCGGTTGTACGACTGAGAAGAGGCAACTGTATCCTACGAGTCTGCATAGTTTGAAAACATCTCAAAATTTGTTCATTTTTAATTGTTGAAAAAATATCCTTCTCAATATAAACTATCAAACTGTCGTTCATCCACTCGTCTCCCGTTAATTAATTAATTAATGAAATTTACTTATTAATATATAGTAGAAATCATGGCAAAAAGGTGATAAACCATGTCTTAATTGTGAGCATAATATTTAGGCATTGGACTTGCACCAATCATTTTAAATTAAAAATAGGAAAATAAAATATAATTGATGAGAGAGAAAAGAAATTAAAGTATATACAGGTGAATATAGGTCATGAGCTTTAAGAAGAACCTTGTGGAAGGCAAGTGAAAATTACTAATTAATCTAGATAAATTTAAATTTACATATAATCAAATCTTTGTTTGGGAGGAAAGAATATTACATATGAAAGATGGGAGGAATACGAGAGTCATATGACCCCCCTGGCCCTCTGGTTCCGCCATTGGTGGGACCCTCCCAATCCGCATATCCGGTGTCCTGTCACGAGTATTTCACAAACGGATTATTAATTTCATTTGTAAATTTATAAATTTTAAAAATATTTTTTTTTGTTCGCATTTATGCTTAAATTTATTAGCATTTAGTTAAAACTATGAGGCTATTGTGTTATTTTACATTGATATTAATAAAAATATAATTTTTATAAATTATATATTTGACATATAATTTTTTATATTTTATTTTTGAAACAGATGAGTGATGAATTAAGATTAAGGCTGTAAAATGAACTAAACAGTTCGGGTTCGATTCGTACTCGTTCGACTAAAAGTTTGATTTGAGTTCGACTTGAAATATAAATGATTTAAATATGAGCAAATTTTAAAGTTTGATAAATTACTCGCGTCTCTTCAAATTATAATTTTCTATTGATACTTGGATTAAATTCGCATGAAAAGTTCAAACTGCTTGGACTCAATTCGAGATCGTGCTCGACTCGGTAGCTAAACAAGTCTCAATCAAACCTTATTTTATACTCTATAAATTTTGTGAATTAACCAAATTTGAATAACTCAATACTCGGCTCGACTCAGTTCATATTTACACCCCTAATTAAGATATCATCCATAATATTTATCATCCAATACATATTTAGTGACGCAAATATTATTTTTGGAGACACTTTCAGCAATACAATTATTTGTGATGAATTTTAATGTGTCGTTAATGTTTGCAACAAATTTTATTTTGTTGCTAAATGTAGGTAAGAAAATTACACCTTGCTAGGGTTAGAGTTTCGTGTTGGCTGGAGAGGAGAGAAATACACAAAGAGTACAGAACTGATTGATTGATTGAAGAGGGGAGAAGAACAGGTAGGCAATTACTCCAATGACACGTGGCAGAACTCTCAGAATCCGGAAATCGGGTTAGGGTAGCAGGGATTCCAAGAGCCTTCTTGAGTCTTCGAGTTGAGAGAGAGAGTTTCAAGTGTTTAGAGCTTCCAAGAGTCTAAGTGTAATGTCTTGAGAGTGATCCCCTTTTCTTAAAATAGAGGGACTATTTATAGAGCTTGTCTGGGAAATAGTCACATGCCAGACACATGTTTTAAGGAGAATTCCAGAAATACCCTTTAGTTATGTTTTATAGGGAAAAATTCCAGAAATATCCTTTAATCATTAAAGTAATGTCCAAATTGCCTTGTTTTTCTAGCCATCAATCCAATCCCTCAATCAATTCCCAAAATGGGTCGCATCCACGAGTCTTCTGCCTTGGAACACGTGGAGACTTCCCCGGGTCTAGTACATTTAATTAGGTCACATAAACCCTAATTTGTACATTTAATTAGGTTTTTTGTAAACCTTAATTTGTACATTTAATTTAATTAGGTCATGTGAACCCTAATATGCACTTGGGCCCACATTTACCCCCTGCGCGAGAGTCACGATTCCTTGAGAGACGCTAGTGCAAAATACTCCAAGTTTTTGAATGATTTTGTGTGACTCCCCTTGTTCAAGTCTTGAACACAAGAGTTCTAGAAGAGGGAACCCGTAGGGACCAAACCATTAGGGTTAAACCCTGAGGAGGCAAAACCTAGAAGGGCTCTTCCTTGAACCTCTTGGTAGATCATCTGAAAGCTTCCTCATTTTTTGTCTAATATTTATTTCCTTATTTTCTGAGAATTAAAACAAGGAAGATCATCATATTTCACTAAATAAAATCCAATAATCAAATCTTAATTTAGTATTTGGAAATAAAATCTTCCTTTAAAATTTTGTAAAGCAAGATCTTTTTTCCTTAGGAAAACCAAATATTCAATATATATATATATATAATATATATATATACCAATTTCAAAAATTGTCTATTGATAGGAATAAAATATCAGATATCAAATATATATATTTTTCGAAAATCCATTAAAATACCAAATTTAAACAAATTTCGAAAATATATGTGTTTATTTAAAAAATAAACTCAAGGAGACTTATCTTTATATTGCAAAATCTTCCGCAAGAGGAAAATAAAGATTGCTTTCTTTGCTATTGCAAGCTTGCAGTTGGAATATATATATCTCCCAAGTCACTTAGACTTTTCTTTTCATCGTGCAAATTTTTTTCTCTCCTCATTCAAGTCTGAAGATCACCAAGAAGTCGTCAAGCCAACAGTCTTCAGCTTGGGAACAAGGTAAAAAAAATAATTTCTTCTTCTCTTTCTTTCAATTTTTTCAGTTTATTTGAGTACTTTCTGTCGAACTTCTTCTTGATTTGCTTCTCCTACGTTTCTTCTCAGGTTATTGTAGCTTTTCTTTTGTCTTCCGAGCCCCGTTACTTGGATTATATCTCGGTAGGGTTCCCTCGGATAATAAAGAAAAACACAATATTTATTGACAAAGAAGCATCCGGTCTGAAAAAATTAATCTGTGGGGCACCAGAATTTTCAAGGTACACAAAATATAGTGTTTTTTTTTGCCTTAGGGAGCCGAACCCTAGGGTGGGCGAACCGTAGGTGGCCGAACCCTAGGGATTTTTTTTTTGCCCTAGGGTGACCGAACCCTAGGGGGGGCGAACTCTAGGGGCCCGAACCCTAGGGAGCGAATCCTAGGAGAAAATGTACCAAAATTTAAACATTGAGAATCGTGATCGCTGTTTTGATCATAACTTTTGTTCCGTTTGGAGTCTCGGGGCCCATAATATATCAAAACGACCGTATCGACGAGCTCTTCAAAAGTCATCGCCAACGGCCATGACACATGTCAAAATAATCCAAAAAATGGCACCGAAGGATGCATTTTGGTTGTCCGAAGTTTTTTGGAAAAATTTCAAATCTTGTTTTTCTTTCATAATTGTGATTTTGATCCTTCCCTGACTTCATTTCTTCTTATTTTCAGGTATTCTCAAGTGAAAAGCTCAAATTCTCCCCTTGCCATGGTAAGCCTACTCAAGTTCATATGCCTTACTTGACATCCTTAGTATCCTCGTGTGAAGTCTTTCTTACTTGCAGGCCTCGTCTACCGGATGTTCTGAAGACTTGAAGACTTCCAGGGTAATTTCCTTCGTCAATGATTGGGGAAAGGCTCCCTTTTTTGGGCCTTTTGACACTTTTTGGGAGCATGTCCGGACTTATGATCGCACAACCTTTCCTTCACCAGAGAAAGAAGGCCTGTTTCTTTATGTCGCGGCTTGCGGAGGTTGGGACGACTTCCCCCATTCCGGTCGCATTCCCCGCATGTGCATAGAGAAACAAGAATATCCTTTCAGTCCCTTTCGCTTCCTGTCTGACTCATCTAGCCGTCTTCAAGGATGGCAACATTGGACTGACGAGATCCTCGGGAATGTTGAGTATAAGGCTATACTAAAGAGCGCGGGCATATATCGCTGCATTCAGCTATGTAAGGCATTCAGCTATGTAGGGCATTCATCCATGTAGGGCATTCAACCATGTAGGGCATTCAGCTATGTAGGGATCTACGTATCATGACGCCTTTACTGTGTTGATTTCCCACGAGTGCTTTTTTTTCATGCACATTCGTTACGTTAGAGTATGTCTGCTTCTTTATCTTTTTTTCAAATTACGTTCTTATTCTATATCTTGCAGTCTTCCTGTTGTTGCTTCAGCTTCTTGTAGCCCATCCAGACTGTCTCCTAGGGATACCGAGTGCGTTGCATACTTGATAGAGGTTGTCAAGCGGGCTGGCAATTATACTTCATGATTTCATGGTGACACGATCCTTCCAGACTTCGTCGCGGGTACCTCCTCGAGTTCCTCCCCTGGGATCCTCTGCTGTCGGAGAGATGAGAGCTACTGGCTCCAGAGTAAAGCTGAGGATCCTTGTGTTTAGATTGCCTAGAATGATGATGATGATGATGTTCCCATTAGATTTCTTATGGGTACGTCAAGTAAGGTGGCGACCTCCACTAGTTGTGAGCCTCCTTGACATAACATGATTGTTGTCGAGTCCTCCTCACCTCATGATGATCGTGTCAGCCTTAATGTTGACGACTTCATGCCTGATGTAGGCTTAGGTCCTGCTGTGGTTAGTACAGTTCCATCTTCACGCCCACATATAACGTCTTCTCATGACAGCTTGGAGGGTACCAGTGACACCCATGTTGATGCTGATGCTATTATGGCAGTTAATCCTCCTCCCCCGAGGGGGAATCCTTCAAAACCTATTGTTGATTTCCATCCTCCCCAGAAGGATTCTCCCGAGGCTTCACCTGAAAGGGAGGGTACAGTTGCTAGTTCTTTGGGTGGGGGCATCGACGTTTTACTTTCTTTGCCCGTTGAGGAGCTCGCCTTATTTGACTTTCCTCATCTTGATTCTGCCACCTCGCCTTTTAGTGACCTCGGCTATCCACCCAACAACAAAGATGTCGTGGAGCTATAGGCATTCTCTAAGCCCGTGATTTGTACAGCCCCTCTCCCGATGAATATCTTTTCGTGCTGGGCTGGATCTCCTTACTTCTAGGTATGATTGTTTGTAGCTTTTTGTTATTTCCTGTATCAAAGAACTCATTTATATTATCATTTATCATAATAGAGTTTCTTTAGCATTATTGATTGCCTTTAACTTGAATTTTCCTTAAGACCCAATATTTAGCATTGAATTATAAGTGATTCAAATTAATACTCCAAGACAACAATATTCATAATAGTGATAGTACACATGCAAATTTTTGTTTTTAATTAACATGCTTTTTTCCGATTTCTTGCAAACTAACACTTGAATTCATACTTTTAAAATCGAAGAATATTCAAGTATAAGTGAAAGTTTGACATTTTTATTAATAATCATATTACTTTTAAGAAAAGCATAACGTTTCAAAAATTTTCATAAAGATAATAATGATAGATTTTGCTTTTGTCGGATAAAGCATAACGTTCGCCACTTTTAGAGATAAAGTGTAACTTTCTCGGGTTTGAGGGCTTATAGTCAGGTGCCTCGCTTACTTTTAGAGTTGAAAGTATAGCTTTGAGGACTTATAGTCAGGTGCCTCGATTACTTTTAAAGTTGAAAGTATAACTTTAAGGACTTATAGTTAGGTGTCTCGATTACTTTTAAAGTTCAAAGTATAACTTTGAGGACTTATAATCAGGTGCCTCGATTACTTTTAAAGTTGAAAGTATAACTTTGTGTCTTATCCTTTGGTACGTCGTGCCAATTATTTGGCGTATAGGGTTTCATAAGGGCTTAAGTTGCATGCCTCGTCACTTGGTCATCCAATTTCTTGGCAAGTGCAATCTACGAGGACTTGACCACCATCGTGGGTGGATTTTTAATTCGTCAATTCTTGTGTCTCCTCCCTTGGTCATCCAATTTCTTGGCAAGGGATACTCTTGAGTACTTCAACCACCATTTTCTAGTGGACAACCATCTTGGGCGATTTTTTTTTCATCCTTTCGACCTCTTGGGCTACACCATGGGTAATAATGTTGCATGTTTCTTTTCCTTTGTGGTTTGGAAGTGGCTTTTCATACACAGTGCTTTTCTTTTTACAGTTCGATTTCTCCGGCTGCCAGCTTCTCATGGTATATCCTCCGCATACTGTAACAGTCCATAGTGGAATGTCCTGCGTACTGGTGGTACACACAGAAATCTGGTCTTCTTCTCATCTCTTCCGTCACCACAAATTTAGGCTTTGGAGGTTTCACCACTCCGTGCTCAACCCATTGTTCGTACAGGCCCCTGAATGCCTTCTCACTACATGTGATAACCTCTGGAACTGACATCCTGGTATACTTGCCCCCAAGTTTTCCTTTACTTCGTTCAAAATTTCGCTCGTTCTTCTCCCTTTTGCCCCCTTGTGGTTTTGACTGAGAATCAGCCAAAGCCACAATTGTTGTTCTCTTACCCTTCCATGTAACCATCGCATGGCTGATGGGCACTGTCACGATTCCTCCCAAATCTTGTGCGAAGGATGAGAGGGTTGCAAATGAATCACAGGCCTTTGTAATGAGATGGGGCTTGAAGGAGTCTAAAGCACCATTGTTGCATATGCTAACCAAGTTCTTCTCTTCAATTGGCTCAGCACACTTCTGTGCTTGGGCCCTGAATCTGTCCACATAATCTGACAGCTCCTCATTCGGCTTCTGCTCGAATCGCATCAGTTCTACAATAGTTACCTGTTTCTGCACATAGAAAAATTTCTTAAAAAATTATAGTTTCAGATCATCCCAATCATGGACTGATCCCTTCTCCAAGTTATAGTACCAACTGAAGGCACTATCCGTCAAGGTCTTATTGAATTCCCTCATCAACAGATTATGGTTATTCACCTCATCATAACCCAACCATGGAGACATCGACTCCACGAACCTAGCAATGTGCTCCCTGGCATTCCCTTTCTCCCCGTTATACCACTACAAGAAATCACACATTTTATGACGAATTTTTTGCCACGCACAAAATTTCGTCACAATTTGTTAATTAATAATTACGAAATTCATAATCGTCACTAAAACTTTTACTTTTGTGATGACCTTTAATTTTGTCACTATTAATCATTTATATCGTCACTAATTTACACATTTGATGACGATTAACAAAATTTCGTCACAAGTTATTTTGGAGGTAGAATTTCGTACCAAAATTTTGGAGGGAAACTTTTTAGTGACATTTTGTAATAATTGATGACAATATTTATTGTCACAAAATATTTTTTTCGATGACAACATAATAGTTTGTCCTAAATTATTTGTAAAATTTAGTGACAATGTGCTTTCGTCACTAATGTTTACATTTAGTGATGCCAAATACAAATTCGTCATAATTTTATTTGGAGGCAAAATTTTGGAGGGAAATTTAGTTGGGAAAATTTTTTAATGACGAAAAAATAATAATTTATGACAATTTGTATTGTCATAAATACCAATTTTATATAACGAGATAATAGTGCGTCACTAATTAGATGCGTGGATAAGTGACAAAAAATCTTTCGTCATAAATGCTTATATTTAGTGACAAAGTACATAATATCGTCACAATTTTATTTGGAGGCAAATTTTTTTTGAAGAATTTTGGAGGCAAATTTTTGAAGACGAAAAATATAGTAGTTTATGACAAATTGTATTGTCATAAATATCAATTTTATATGACGAGATAATAGTGCGTCACTAATTAGATGAGTAGATAAGTGACAAAAATGGTTCGTCATAAATTCTTATATTTAGTGACAAAGAATGCAATAGCGTCACATTTTTATATGGAGGCAAAATTTTCTTGTATCCAAGCGCCGTCACCGATCTTCCTTTCATCATTGGCAGCCGCCATTTAGTCAAGAACCTCCATTACCAATTTTTAGTAATCTCAAATTGATGGCAGGAATTATTTGACATTTTAGGTACGTTTTTAGATTTTGATTTGAATAAAATATATGTGTTATATATTTTTTTTATGATTTATGTGTTGGATTTGATATGTATAAGAATGAAATATATACATATATGTGAAAAGTAAGATTTAATGGTTAATTGAACTATTAAATTAGTTAGCTCGAGTTAATTACGAAATGAGATCTGGAAGTGAAGAAAATCTCAATTAGTTATTAATTAATTGAGATTAAGTTGTAATTTTAGTATGAATAATATAATTTGAATGATTTGTGATTAAATATAATTATATATATGATATGTGGAATTATTAATGTTATGGAAATGGAAATTAAGTGAGAAAAAACAAAAAGATTAACTTAGATTAGTTAATCATTGAATGTTAAAACATTAAGTTTTGTAAAGAACGAAATTGTTAATGTGATAATTAAATAAAGAATTATTTAATTATATGAAGAAGTGAATTATTTTGTGTAATGATGTTAATGGCAAAATAAGTATGCCAAGTAAATGTAAATCAAATTAATTATTTGATTAATGAATAAAATATTATATATATATATATATAGTAAAGAAATTGTTTAAAAACAATTTATGGGAGGAAGTAAAAAAAGTTTAATTTGAAAGCTTGAATGAGTTATTCAAATAGCTAATGGAATAAATATTAGGTATTCTCAATTAATTAATTTGTTACACTAAAAGTGTTAACTTTGTTATGGATTAATTCCATAATTAATGGGATAATTTTTATATATAATTATAAATGTATAATTAATTAAGTTTGGGTAATAATTAGAATACTTGATGTTATAGTACATGAATTAAAATGTATAAGAATAATATAATATATATATATATATATATATATATATATATACACACACACACACACTGTGTATGAAGCTGAGGTTGGGAATTATAAAAAAAAATAAAGTTAAGTCATTTTTTACATCTAATGACTCACATTATTAAACATATAGCTGAGTCATTTAATTAGAATTAAGCAGGAGGTGTCTTATTATTAAGGCTTTATCATGACACTTAAGAAAAGAATAAATAATGAGCTGGAGACTTATTCATTCACTATCAAAAAACCAGCCTATGCTCCTTTTGATTCGACCCAAAAAGAAAGAAGCGAAAAATAATTATCTGTTCCTTATCCATTTCCATCCGTTCCAAAAGAAAGAAAGAAAAGAAAAAAAGAAAAATAAAAATTTCTCCCATCCGTTCCAAACAAGCTCAGCTCCATCATTAACCTAAAATCAATTTTGAACTTCTTCAATTACCAAGCAGACAAGAGGAATTAGAGCAGATACTATCAAAAGAAGAGTTGAAATCAACTAATCACAAGTTTGGAGCAAGGATTCAATTAACACATCAAACAAGAGGTAAACTAACTTTTGTTTGTTAATTCATGGAAATTAGAGTAATTGATATCTGTTATTGCTATGTTTGGGTTGTGAATTGAGGTGATGAAAGATTATATATGTGCTAATTGGAGTAATAAGGATGCAATTTTTGACTAGGTTCCATCTAAAGCTTATGAAATCTGGAATTTTAAAGTACGCCTTTAAGGTGTTTGAAATTTTCCCTCTAAGAGGCTGTTATGCTTAAACTTGATAATTAGCTTATGTTTTGGGCAAGATGACATATATACATGACTTATATGTTAACCCAACTTGATTAAGTGAATCAAAATAAGTTCCTAATATCTTGGTAATTCAAATTTGCTTATTGTAATTGTAAGCAAGTGTTGACTATCGGGGAAAGACAAAACTCCAAGGTGGACCAGGATCTTTAATACTCCAAGATTTTTTCTTTCATTTCATTTTGATTTCTTACTATTTTCCACGTCATTCTGTGTTGGCTACTTAATAAGTACAATATTTGAAATGATATCAAGGATTAATTGTTATGTTGAATGCTACGCAAAGAAGGATTACAACTTGGCGCAGCATCCAGATATAAATGTGCCGAATCTGTAGGTGATAAAGCTGATGAAGAGCTTCAAATCCAAGGAGTGTCCGCGAGACTTTTGCTGGTGTTTTTTTTTGTTGGTGCTGTCTCCTTGGGCCGTGTTAGGTGCTGTCAGCTTGGGCTAGCTCTGCTCGTTGCTTCATTTGCTGGTCTGCTGGTCGTGAGGGGCAGCTTGGGCTCGCTGAGGGCCGTGTGGGTGTTGTGTGTGCATCGCTGGGCTGCTTGCCATTTTGCTGCTGATGAGGTGCTTCTTCTGTTGCTTTGTTGCTTCTGGTGGGTATGCCTTTGTCGCTGGCTGTCGAGGACAGTTTGCTGATGAGTTTGTTCATGACTGTTTCCTATAAAAAATTTATGTTACAGGTCAGTAATGCCCAGGAAGAATCGTTGCAGTGGCATGCTGCAAATGCTAAAGGAAATCCCAATATAATTCATGCAAGTGAGAGGTGTGCAACGGGTATTATACAAGCCATTGGTCATTTTAGCCTGGGCCCGAGTATATCGCAAGGGATGTTACAGATCTGTCAGACTCCAAGTTAGAAAAGTTTGATCCCGCGTATGAAGTAGTGAAATTTTACTTGTTCTTCGAGAAATGGAGACGTGCAGAGTTTGAGATTCTGACTTGTTAAAAATAGGATTTCTGCCGTCTTTACTTTAGCATTTAAGGGTGTCTTGCTCAGTTACTTGTGACTGATGGATTTTTTATTTTGTCAGTAGTGGATTATTTGGTCTATCTTTCTCGTTAGCGAGTAAGCATTACTTCTCTTGCTGAAGTCTATATTTACAGCTTCAAAGACCTTTTAAGATTGTGTAATAAATATCGCGTGCAAAGCCCTCTCTACTTATCTTTAGTTATCTTTTAACCTTTTTAAGAGGTCCAAGTATGACTGTTTCTTTTACACAAGTATTTTAAACTTGAAGTTTGGCTTCTACTTGCAATTGCAGTGATTTTATCTCAGGAGAAAATGATCCTAGCTTATGTATTCATATAGCTTGTGTGCGTGGGTGTGATTATCTTTACAGAAATTGGGTCACTTCTTCCCCCAACTTGTTTCCCGTTATATGTTGTTATACTTCTGAATTTCATTTATATTCTATTGGTCATTCTAAATTATACTTATAGTTCAATTGGTTGAACCTCTTGAATGCAGGCCCTTGACACATTCAATACAGCTGTTGTTTCCCCCATATACTACGTTATGTTTACATCTTTAACAATTTTGGCAAGCGTGATCATGTTCAAGGTAACCATTGATAAGAAGCATTGAAACTCATGTTTGATTGATATAAATATTAATCGTTAATCATATCATTCTGTAAGTACCATCAGATGCATCTCATTAGATGCATTTGTGTTTTCCGTTTTCGAAAATTTTGTTAATCTCCCTCCAAAACAAATATATTCATGTTGCTAGGCTGCTAGCTGTCTACATGACTTCATGTTGCTACCAATATATATTTCAGACAGGAACCTTGATTTCTATGTTATATATGCATATAATAAGAATGTTTTTCAACCACATGCTCAGGTTCGCATTCAAAACCCACAAACTAAGTGACGGAACAAACTTTTGTAAGAAAAAAAAGAGAGAAGTTAATTGACTCTAGATGAAGAGGTGATTGAAAAAAGAACACGTAATTGACTTTTGAGTGAGATTTATTTGTCAAATCTGAAATCAGTTTGTGTATGTTTATGCCTTGTTATCTGCAGTTTCATATTCATATGCTTATACCATATGTACACTTGGATGTTACCATGTGATATTACTTAAAATCTACGGATTATGATTTAGAATTTTCTTGTAAAAGTTTGGTATACAACAGAGAAAAGTCAGTCACAAATACTTTTATCTTAGGTATATCTCAGGCTGAATAAGATTTGATGAGAGGAAGTGGACATGGAAGTGGAAGTTCTTTATTTATAGTTGGTATACTTGAGATGAATCTCATTATTGATGCATGTGGTATCGTAGTCTTATGAACGATGATCTGACTGGAAGAGCTAGGGTAGTAAATTTGGCCAGTTTCATTTTTCTAATATATATTATTCAGTTTGAATAGTTCATTTTAGATCATAAGCTCACATGAGAATCAATATGAGAAAATTATAACTATTCAAAAATATGTATCATAATTTGTCTATTTGGGTTAAATACTGATCCATGTGTTGTCATAGTGCTAGTGCTTAAATAAGATACATTCATTTTCAAAGTCTGATCAAAGGTTAAAAGTACACGTCTGTGTATGTTATCTGTAGGCTGTTGTGTGTTATAGGCATGTTAGTTCCTTATTTTGGCGATTTATAACATCAGGTCAGTCATGCTTCCTACTTTTGTGTTTTTGGCCTTGGCTGTACTGTAATACCCTTTGTAAATTGCACTGGTTTAACTTTTTTACGATCTTGCAGGGTCCACCTAGTGTTCTCGTTCACCCATCCGGTGTTCAGAAACCTCTTCATGAATGCGTAAATGCATTGAAACAATGTTATGGAGATAAACAAGGGGAACAATTTCGGGTTTGGTTTGATCAGGTTTTGCCAGAACAGGTTGGTTCAGACACATGGCTTTTAAAGTTCAAGAAGTGGGAGCTATCTGGTGAGATACAATTTCCTACCTCACCTCCTAATCTTTAATTTCTCTATCACCTGCTGCATTTTCCTCAACATCATTAAATTAGTTGATGTCATGGTTTATTCAATTTACTTTTATTATTTTAATACCCTCTCTATTCCGATGTATAAGGTCATTATTGATTGTTTAAAAGTCAATTTTAGACCTTTTCAAATTCAAAATTGAAATGATTCATTTAAAATTATCAAACAATAATTCTTATAATTAGTAGTATTTTTTAAATAGCTTACAATATTCACCATTGTTTTTACTAAGAATAAATAAATCTTATCTATGTTATAGTTTTGCCATGTTCCTCAGTTATGTTCTAGCATTAACTTTCTAATGGCTCACCAACTCATGTAGGTGAAGAGTAGTATGGCTGCCTGACCACAGTTTTATTAAGTTCAAAGGTGAGATTTGAGATTCTATAAGTAAAACATTATATTAAAAGTTTGCTAAATGTATTTATTTGAAATTCTATTTGGTTTATCCAGGATGTGATTGTTTCAGAAGGGCTCACTTGGCTCCAAGTGCATCAAACTTGGTTGAATGGAGTTGCGCCAAATGATCATTCAATTTGGTTGTTCTAGCTTATGGAAGGGGCTTAACTTGAAGATTTAATATACTAACATTTTCATTTTTCTTGTTGCTTGAATAGACATACAACAATCATATATCGTTACAATTTCCTTGCGATACTTCACCATCAACCCCATGAGGATGGCTTGCTAGTTACAATGTATTATAAACAAGCAGAAATTTACTCGTGGTTGGTTGATATATTTCTATTGCGTACATGATATTATTTCCAGTTAAAGAAAATCAAGTTGGCATTTGCGATCGAGGGCTGTCTTGGTTTTGGGTTCTGTGCTCTGTTGGTTTGGTCCTGGGTTGCTGTGGGCAGGTTGTTGCTGCTGGGCTTGTGGTCTGTTCCGTTTGGCCTGGTGTGCTGCCACTTTTTGCTTGGTCCTGCTCAACCCATCTGTTGTGGCTGTTTTTCTTGTTGCGGTATGTCTCTGTTGCTGCTTTGTTGCCTTTTTTTAGCATTTCTGCTACTGGGTTTGTGTTGGGTCTGCTGGGTGTTGTTGTCTCCTTGTTGCTGCTGTGAGTGCTGTGTGGCATGTACTGCTGCATGGTGTGTCAGCTTCTGGGTGTTTTGGTGGGGTAGTGGCTGGTCTGGTTGGCTTAGTTGGTGGTGCTGCTGCTAGTGTTTGTTGGTTGGCTTGCCATTTGCACTAGGTTTTCCCAAATTTTCTTCTGCGGGGCTTATGGCCTTGTAATCTTGTTTTCTTTATAGTCATGACATCATAGGGTCTGTCTTATGGTGTCTATGTTTCTGATTGGAATTTTTCCATGTTGTTTGTATTTTCTTCCTTTTTCTTTTAATACAGTTTAAATTTAGAAAAAAAAAGTATCTTAAACGACAACAATACTATGTGTGCAAGTTACAACAATACTATGGTTGGTGTTGCTGCTGCTGCTGCTAATTTTGTCACTATTAGTAACTCTTTTTGTGACGAGATGTATCGTCATCATAAGTATTCAATTAGTGACATTGAAAAATTTGTCCCAAAAATAACTCTTTGGTGACAAATTATTTTGTAATATTATTTAAAATATGAAATGACAACGACATAATTGTCATGTTAAATATATTATTAGGTGACAAATTTTTCAGTCGTCATTTATTTTCTTATTTTTGGTGACGCTAAACACAATAACATGACGAAAGAATAATCATAAATATGACAATATTGTCGTCATTAAAATTAGATGATTTAAATAGAGTAACATATTTTCGTCACTAAAACAATATCATTTAATGACGAAAAACGATTTTTGTCATTTAATGCACCAAGTTTTGATGACGAAACATAATATAGAGTGACGAAAGTTTCATTCAAATAGTGACGCTATTAATGTCACTAAAAGTAATTAATTATAGTGACAATGATGTAGATCGTCACCATAAGTTAAAACATTTAGTGACGACATCAAATATTGTCAAATAAACCTAATACCACGCTCATACGGTGACGGTCTCTATGACGATTAACAATCGTCACTAAATGTTTTAGTGACGAAAAATGAATTTTATGTGACAAATTTTAGCGTCATTTTTTGTGTGATTTTTTGTAGTGTACTTTGTTGTTGATCAGCCATTTGAGGTGATGTTGAACTTCCTTCCGAAACGTCTTTTAAGATGGGTGGATCAAAATCCAGATTCGCGCTTTGGAGCACTGGATTTACTTGCCTTGAAATCGGATCCGGTGAAGTGATGCTTGTTGTCGGTGAAACTCTTCCTGTAATTCTCCCACTTCGAGTTGTGGGCATACCCTTCACGAATTCTACACCTCCCCAGCAGAGTCGCCAAATAAATGTAGGTAAGAAAATTACACCTTGCTAGGGTTAGGGTTTCGTGTTGGCTGGAGAGGAGAGAAATCCACAAAGAGTACAGAACTGATTGATTGATTGACGAGGGGAGAAGAACAGGTAGGCAATTACTCCAATGACACTTGGCAGAACTCTCAGAATCCAGAAACCGGGTTAGGGTAGCAGGGATTCCAAGAGCCTTCTTGAGTCTTCGAGTTGAGAGAGAGAGTTTCAAGTGTTTAGAGCTTCCAAGAGTCTAAGTGTAATGTCTTGAGAGCGATCCCCTTTTCTTAGAATAGAGGGACTATTTATAAAGCTTGTCTGGGAAATAGTCACATGCCAGACACATGTTTTAAGGAGAATTCCAGAAATACCCTTTAATTATGTTTTATAGGAAAAATTCCAGAAATATCCTTTAATCATTAAAGTAATGCCCAAATTGCCCTGTTCTTCTAGCCACCAATCCAATCCCTCAATCAATTCCCAAAATGGGTCGCATCCACGAGTCTTCTGCCTTGGAACACGTGGAGACTTCCCCGGGTCTAGTACATTTAATTAGGTCACATAAACCCTAATTTGTACATTTAATTAGGTTTTTTGTAAACCCTAATTTGTACATTTAATTCAATTAGGTCATGTGAACCCTAATATGCACTTGGGCCCACACTAAATATATTATTTGTGTCGTTGAATATGTATTTGGGGAAATTGGATGTTAAATGTGTATTGAGAGAAATTGGAGGATATGCGCAATGGAGAGGATTCTAATTCGAGGAGGGATTAGAATTCCCTCCATTATGCCTATCATCTAATTTCTCTTAATACACATTTAGCGATATAAATATAGCTTTTAGTGATACTTTCATCGATACAATTATTTGCGACGAATTTTATTGTGTTGCTAATTGTATGTTACGAATTGTATTTTGTCGCTAAATGTACTATTTATGTTGTTAAATGTGTATTGAAAAAAATTTAAAAATAAGTGTAATGGAGGGAATTAATCCGATGAGTGATATTTAGTAGTATACAAAAATAACCAATGTCATATCCTATTTGTTCAACTATATAGATTCTTAAGAATCAGGGTGGCAAACATTGACAATTACCCCCTTGCTCTCACAGTGAAAGTGGGATTGGATTTTCACTGCTTCTATCCCCATATGATATGTAATGTAATGTGTTCTTAACAAGACCAAAAAAAGAAACCAAGTAAGAACCACTAGTAGTAAAAAAGTTCAACTTGTTAATATTTACAATTAAAAGGTTGTAATGAGCATAATGGTCTAAGAAATAATAGGAACATAGTGTCATCTATTTTTATGATCAATATTTATTGAGAGAAATTTTAGAACATGAACTAGTGACCAAACACTTAAACAAGTGAGCACTGCGGAACACTACCTACCTTCTAAAATAAGGGTCAAAAAAGAAAAATGTACAACAATGCATAAGTATTCATTTATGCCAATGCTACATTCAATTGACATGCAATATATTATTACATATACAAAGGGACATTAATTAGGGTGGTAGATGTATCTTTTTTCTTCATCACATTTGAAGCTTTACAGCTCACATGTGTGTTGGATTGATCCACCAGAATTTTGAGTAACAAAGATTTCCCATTAATTGTGACAGTGAAATTGAGTCCATCCCCTCAATGTATCGCGGAATGCCCCTGCATGCATGTCAAGTTCACTCGGCATCTGTTGTACGTCTACTTGATGAATGATTTCAGCCATCAGAATCTGCCTCACGGAATGGTAAAGGAACAGTCTTCACAGCTCTGAACTTCCCAGAATTATTTAAATGCTCATTCTCCAACCTTCAGAATCATATTTTGACAAAGTTAGAACCTTTCATATATTCATCAATACTCTTAAGTATTTTTGGCTTTGTCAGTAAATAACAAATATAGGAATAAATTGGGAACATATTAGAGCTCAGTAGTCAGTACTGATATTATTGTTTTTTTATTGTCGGAAACTGCTGAGCTCTCGTTTTCTCATAAATTAAATTATCTTAAATTTATACTACTTATCGATTATGTGTAAAACGACATGTACCTGTAGAAATTCCAATGTCCTCGTCGAATGACCTCTAATGAAGCCAAGAAAAAGTCTAGCAATTTTGACTCAAAAATTCCAAGGTTAAAATGCAACACAGTCTCCACCCAAGCAACTCTTAGAACAAAATTCAAAGCCTACAAATGAAATTGTACATCTCATTAGATAGTTCCAAATCATGTTCTAATAGGAGAAGAAAAAAGATACAACAAACAGAAATAGAGAGAATTTAAGACAGAGAGCTCACAATGGAAATGTAGTAGATGCTTTTCTTCTTTAGTATCAAATCATCCCTAAGCCAAGGGTTTTTCGATCTTGGGTCAAAAAGTCCCCAGTCTTTAACAAAGTCCCAGTACAACTGATAAACTGTGGCCACTAATGAAGTCACCAAGACTATGATCATCCACAATGTTGTTGGCTGCCTGGCGTAGGTTAACCTCGCCCCGGCTGCTACCATGGCCGACATGTATTTCCCCAAGTTGGCAAGGTGATTCACGTCACATTCATCAAACCATCGCCTAGCACACTAGTAATTTGCATAAGAAATAAAAATAATGTTACTTTCACAATTAAATTAAGAGAATTAATTAGGGATAATCCCACAACATTTAAATGCAAAAATTAGTTAGGCACTCGGTGATGAAAATATGATTGATATAGTGAAGCCTGCATTGTATAGTTTGTACGAAGTTTTAAAGATAGTGAGACTGATTTGTCGCTGGTCGTGAACTAGCCTAACTTTTAAGTGAGTCACATAAATTATGTCTTGTGTTTGATTGTTTTTCTTTCGATTTCTATTTGCTATTATTTTTCTCAGCGTTACTATTCTCTAACATTCAAACAATACTATTTCTTTTACAATTTTGAAAGAAATACCAGAATTTTTTTTTTTACCTGCATGGCACGCCAATAGTATGGCGCGAAAGAGATAACATAAGCTAGCTCTCTGTACATTTTTCCGGATTTACAGGTTGCGTATCGGTGTGTTTTGAAACTTCCTGCAAGAAAGTAGCAGGCTGTTGATTCCATGTGCCTCATCAATGGAATCTGTACGCAAAAAAAAAAAAAAAAAATAAATAAATAATTGTACAATTTTAGTCCAAATCAAACAATTTTAATTTTTTTTTCTTCAAGGCTGCTTAAAATTACAGGCTTAGATGTGTAAGCTTACCTGACTAGTAAGTTGGTCAGCCATAAAAAAGTCTACCATCAAAACCTGCACAAATTGTATTATCAATACAAAATTATCTCTAATTCCTTTGTCTAATCCTATAAAAAAAAAAAGCGTTCTTTAATTGCAAATGATAAGAAAATATAGATGTGAAGTACCTTATAAAATGGAGAGCACACTATGTTGCGAATCACTCTAAGGAAACAATATCGTGTTGGACGATAGAAAACATTCAATGGACATATCAGGAGCGTAATGAAACACTGAAATAAAATGCCAGAAAAAGATTAATGGATCAATGCTAAACTTTTAGTTAGAATAAACTATAATACAAAACTCCCCCCCCCCCCCCCCCCCCCCCCCCGCGTATTTGTGCCCATGTAATATTTCCGTACATTGAATTTAATTAATTAAACACTAAGTCAAAACGTATTGTTTTAGGCAACGGTTTACTATACTGTAAAGTCACGTACTATATATATATATCTACAAAATGATAAAGTCAGGTACAATTTTGCATCTTAGTCGCTACTCGCCAATATGGTTGTCATGCATGAATTCTTATCACTTAATTTCAATATAATTTTTTTCCAGAAAAATGCAATTTATTTGATTTAAATGAAAGAAATGTAGGTAAGTAGGTAGCTAACCAGAAGGAGAATGCCTGGAATGGCATCAACTTGGTGCGGTGAAAAGCCATTAGAGAGTAGTATAAGATGGATAACCATGGCTCCAACAACTGCAGTCATCATGCAGGTACAAATGAGGAAGGCGTCTCTGTATTTTAGCGCGGTGCTGGGCTGGAATTCGAATATGAAGTTGTAATTGATCCTTGTGCCCTTCCACATGAACAAATTGCAGCCATACATGAACAAATGCAAGCTTAGCAATGCAAACATGCTGCACATTAATTTCCACAATCTTAATTAGTTTAGCACAGTGCTAGTAGTAAGTACTATAGATAAAGTTTTCGAGTGTCAACAAAATTAGAATTAGATCATTAGAAAACTTTTGAATTTTCTCTAATTGTCATGAGTTTTTACTTATTTTTAAGCTTGCCTAGTCCATGCAAGTCATTGGCATCAAACTTCAAAGTCAACTAAACCTAGGTCGAGGGTCTAACATTTATATTTGTTTGTCAAAATTTAGTTTACCTTCTTGAAAATTGTATATTTATTGAGCAACTTTCAAAATTGTCCCCTCATTCTGACACTGAATTGCAATATAGACGATAATATTTTAATTTTTGCAATGTATTGTCCGAATCTTAGAGTCGACTTGACTGTGGCACTATGGCATGCATGCTTTACAAAAAGTGATACAATTACAAGCAAGAAATGCATTTTAGAAGAATACAAAAGTAAAGCTTGCGAGGGAAAGAAGCAATGCGAGAAGAATGTGAAAAGGGTACCTGAAAACAGGGTAGACAGTTTCCATATAAGCTACTTCTGTATTAGGGGAGAACATGCCACTCAAATGCGCCAGTATTGCATATACACTAAATAGAGTTACAAAACAACCTGTAAACAAGCCTGAAAAACCAATCGGAAGCCGATATTAAATAAACTTTCAATCTGTTGCAAAATAAATAAATAAATAAACTTTCAATCAAAGAACCGTCGGGAGGTGGGAATTTAAATGAATGTGATTTGTTAATTTTAAAAAAAATTATAAATCTTGTAACTAATATTATATTTTAAATTGTTTGCAACTTTTGTAATTATACCATCTAAAATTGAAAGAACTTGCATTAATTTTAAATTTGAAAATATTTAAATTGACTTTAAAAATCAAGATTCAAAAAATCAATTTAAGATCCTGTATATTGAGAGGAGCTAGGGAGTATTTGAAGAGATGCATGTATACCAACAAAAAAGGTGACCATGTGAGAATCTTTGTGCTGCTGAGGTCTCAAGAACTTCATTGCCTTTTTCCTGTCATTGTTGGCAAAGTGCTGTGTGAACAAGGACTCCACTTCGTCCATTAGTCTAACCACCTAAATCAAAACAAATATTATTATAATTAAACTATATATACATATTTATCATCCCCATAGATTAATTAATTAGAAATTAAAACTATAAAATAAACCCACTAACTCTGATTACAAAAAATGAAAGAAAAAAAGGAAAAGAAAAGAAGGAACAAAGATGAACAGTACATCTAGTAACATATATATGGTTGCTCAGTATTATGGTGCTTCACAGTTTAAAGTTTGGGGAAGTTTTGTGATTTTGTAGCATATATGTGATCATTAATATTTACAATGTAATAATTCGGGTCAAATTATAAGTTTAAATTAAATTATAGTATAATAATATTGGAGTGTTCATATATATATATATGTATGTATATATATATATATATATCGGTTTGGAGAAAAATTTATTATTCAAAAAGAGACAATTTTTGTGGGATGCATTGAAGGAAGTATTACTAATTATATGGTTAAATATGGTAAATAATGTGCAGCAGGAAAAGGTTATAGTGACACTTTAATTTTCTGAGAGATGGTGTGATGATGAAAGCTAATGTGTGTATATTTGCTAAAGTATTGCATGCGTCATGCATTCACTAGAGACAGAAGGAGGACCAAATTAATCTCACCATTATTAAAAAAACAACGTGATTACTTTTCCAATCAGTCTCATGGCAATCACTAATTATGAAATGTGTGGGTCAACATCCTCTTTTTCCCTTCCAATTTCACTATAATAATCTTTTTGGTGTAAAATTAGGTGGCCACAAACAAACATGTTTGTTAGGGCCTCTGTTCAATACTTTGGATACCTCCAAATCAACTTTGATTAGTGCAAATAATCAAAAGGAAATTTTCATTGTTATTTTAGAACTTTAATTTCTTTTAGAAAATATGAATGAAAATGATTCGGACTAATTTACGGGACTATGTTTGTTTGCAAGGATTATATTTGGGATAAAACTATTAATTTTAAGTGTCTTATTTGTTTTCAAATTTAGACTTGAGACTATTAGTCCAGAGATTATAAAATGGCTTAATATGGAGGACAATAATACCATATTCAACCAGGTATTATAATCTCATGGATTATAATCTCGGAATTATTAGTCTTGAGATTATATTTTCATGAATTATAATCCTTGCAAACAAACATGATCGTAAAGTTTTAATTTCTCACTTCTACACTTTGATAATCCCTCCATCCCACAAAAAAAAGGAAAGAAAAAGAAAGAAAAAAAGAATCCTATATATTTGCAAAAAAATTTATATACTTCAAAGAACTTTTTATTCTCTATTTAACCCTGATTTTATTGAGTGCTTAATTTATTACTAATGACATGACGATGAAATATTGTAATAATAAACTTGATGATATTGTTTCAAAAAAAAAAACTTGATGATATTTTGCTATTTTATACTATTATAAAAAAATGTGATTCCCTATTGTGAAAAAGAAAAAGAGATAAATGAGACTCTTAACGCGTGGAAGGTAGGGAGTCTTATCGTAAGATGTAGTAAGTAGAAGTCTAATATCGCTATTGGAGTTTCTGCATTAGTAAACATGATATTGCAGCACATCATCACTCTCTGTGCATAGACTTTAAAAGAAAATGTAACTCACATAATATTTCTACATATTAACTAGCTAAATATGTGGAGGATCAATATATATATATATATATATATATATATATATATATATATATATAATGAAATAACTTATTACCTTATCGGAACTAATGAAATGGGATCTTTTCACAACTTTCAGGTAACTTGCTGATGCCTCCTGGTTCGAAACCTGTGAACATTAAACATTGTGATTATTTCATCTCGAGAAGAAGTTAAATTAACATAGAAACAATTATGTTTAATTTGCTGAGCAAAAAGGGGGGGAAAAGATTTTTTTGTTTTTTCTTTCAATAAGTAGAAAAACTTTACCATATTTTAAAGCAAAAATTGATCGCGAAACAATTTTATTTGCCAAAAATGCATCTAACTAATGATAGATCATTTTTGAAACTTCTATTTAATTTTTCAATAAAAATGTATCTTGTGCTAGGTAGGAAACTAATAAATTGTTCTAACCACTTTAATTACCTTATCAAATTTCTTGAGTATCTTCGTAAACGCCACCATATTCAGTGAGCTGCCAAAAATATTGAATTGATAAGAACACATAAATATATATGGATATAGATAATTAAACAAAACCTAACTAAATTTATTGTAACGTTCAAGCAACTGCCTAGAAGAATGTGACAAATGCTAGCTGCATGGTATATATGTAAGATGGAAAATTGTTAAGAATTTCTTATAATAAGAGTTACAAACTTATGCATGCATGTATGTACTACGTAACGGCCCGTTTTAGGAGCTGATCATCATAAACGTGAATATATATATATATATATATATATATATATATATAGAGAGAGAGAGAGAGAGAGAGAGAGAGATAGACACACACATATAGTAGTTTATAAGTAGTTGAATAAAATGTCCCCGTTTCGTCATTTGAAATGGCCAAAATTCTGTTTGACAAAATGTTAGGTATTGAAATCGTCCAAAATTCGTAACTTAGGCAGCAAAAAATTGAGCAAATATAAAGACACTGCCCCAATAAGAGAAACAAGCTTTGAGTCAAGGAAAAAAAACACTATTTGTAGTTATTGTTAACAGTGTTGGGGAGACCAAAAAAGTAATAGTTTAGTTTTAATGTCTCTATTTTTACCGTAGAATTTTACAAGTTCGAGTTTATCTCTCAACAAAATAAGAATCAATAAGCGCTATGAATCTCCTAGACTATGATTAAAATATATTTTTAGAAAAAAAAAATTAAAAGAAGACAATGGTAGGGTAATATTAGTCATTGGACAATCATATGTTACTCCCAAAAATTGATATCCAGCCTTCCTAACCTGTCGATCACAAATCACGCATCTATCACAAACCATTCGTCATTCTCTTGTATCACGTGTGGTGAGATATATAGACACATAATGATAATTCAAGAGATTATGCATAATTATATATATATATATAGAGAGAGAGAGAGAGAGAGAGATAGATAGATAGATAGATAGATAGGTGTGTGTATATATATGTATGTATGTATGAATGTACTCGAGGAAAATACGTAGAATTAAGACCTATATACTATAATTATGTATACCTGTATGTCTTAAGTAAGCCAAGGCCCCTGTAAAGTTCCACAAATGCCCCTCTAATCATCTTCTCAGCACACTGAATCTTCTTCCGAGTAATGAATTCTCCATGCCCTTCTTTCTTAGGGTTATTTACTAAGTCTTCCCACAACATCGAAGTAACAGCTGATATAGTCCGAGTCGGTGTTGTAGCTGGAATATCAATTCTCATTGACACTTTAGGCTTTGATCCCTTCTTTGTCTTGGACCTAGATGCCGAATTTATAAAATTTATGCCATTCTTTTCCAGTGCCGCAATTACATCATCTGTCTGTGATGAGGTTTCTATTTCGCTACAATCAGTCCCGCTATCTGCATAAAATTGTAAATTCCTTGTTTTTATCGACTTTTTTGGTTTAAGAAATGTGAAAAAAGTTTTTGTTACATAAATTAGCAACCAATTACCAACTCATTTAAAAGGTTAAATTATCAAAGCATAAATGAGAGATAATTATTGCAAATTTAACAATAAGATTGACAAATGAGAATTTGCACAAATCATGTCCGTCATTTTTTTATTTTTATCTACTTAATATAGGTCGGGTTCTGGTTGATTATCGATCTAAATCTAAATACATGCATTAGAGTTCTAATTCATTGAGCGATTAGGATTTGAGAGTTGAACTAGATCAAACTTTGATATTTTCTTGATCTCTTCCGACTAAGATATGAATTTGATTATTAATAATAACAGTGTTAGTAATTTATATATTTTTTAAATATATTTTTTATAAATATCAAACTAATTTTTCTAAGCAAGTTTACATTTTTTAAATTTATAACAAATTATATGTTCATTGGATTTGCGTAGAATTTGGATTATACATCTATAATCAAATTCGAACCCCACATATAAAATTAAAGATTCGAAACTTTTCCCATTAATTTTTTTATACAAGAAAAAAAGACTAGAAACTTTGCTGCAAAATGCTACCAACGTATCTTTCCAGATGCATGGCTATTTAAAATAAGGTAGTCGGTTAGTTTCATGACAAGTTAATGATATTTTCACAGGTAAAAGTAATAATTTCACAAAGTCTCTTTCACATGAAATAATAAATAGATATACCTCATGTGAGAGAACTTGTATAAATATCAAATTTTACTTATAAAAATTAATATCAATTCCCCTCATAATATTAGCAAAAACAAGTGGGGAAAGTTGATAAAAAAAATATAATAAGATACTTTAGCGGACTCCACAGGCTTACCATGCGCATGTTTTGGCATTGAGACCACAAAAACTGCACACAATTTAATCATGGATGGTTACGTAGCTTGCTCATTTTAGTCTAGGGGGAAAAATCAGTCATATAATCCTATATATATGCTTTCAAAAAATAAAAAAATCCTATATATATATATATATATATATATATTCTTGCGTACTAAATGACCCTCGTTTATAAAAACAGACTAAAAATGCCACTACGCAAAAGGTGTTCAATGGAAATCTCCTGACCCCAAAATACCTTTATATCTAGAATTATATGAGGTCTATTAATTAGTTAAGCAACCCCATTGGTTTTAAAGTTTACCATTTATAGAAACTAGATAAATCTGTCTTATCTATTTGTATCAATATTGTTGATTAGAATTAGTTAAAAGCCAAATAAATTAAATTAAAGCCAACAACTTTTCTTAAAAGCATAATTAATTTTCTCATGAATAAGACTTTGATTTTAGAGGACAAATTAAAGACTTTAATTTAATTAGTGCAAGTTTTCAATCATTTGCCCTCTCACGTATCATAAATCATATGGCAAATCATTTTGGAGTTGTACTAGACGTAGTAAATATTTTCACCGCAACTATTAGACCGTGGTACGTAATTAATTGCATATAATTTGTAACGGACAGTTATATATAGACCTTTAGTACTCCAAGTTATGTCCAATTTAGAATCCACAAAAATAAATTTAGTAGAAAATATTGACAAATATATTTTGGGAAAATTACTAGACTGCCCTCAGCCTTATGAAAATATTTCATGTGACCACAAGGCCAATTAGAGGGCAGAAAACTATGACATAATAGTACATTTTGTAACTAGGTATTTTGCTTAGGGTTTAAAAAAAAAAAGACTCACCAGAATAATCTGAATTCCTAGCGGACGAGGAGTGAGACCGAGAAAAGAAACTGGAGCCGGATTTTGATGACAGATTTTTTCGCCGCCGGTCACTTAAAACTTGCTTGAGGTCCAGCAGAATTTGTAGCTGTTTGTTCAAAATTTCTCCCCTCTCAAGAAACTCACTCTCCTTAGTCCTGTAAAACTGGTTCACTTTGTTAAGCTCATCATCCAATGTCGCAAAATACTGCTTAACCTGCATATATAACACAAATACATATGATATAATTTCATTAATTCCCAATAAATAGAAGTAAGGTTTGCGTACATCTTATCTTCATCAGATCCTTCTATTTACGAAAACAAAAAATTTATTGAAAAAAAAAAAGTATTAATAGTGTAACAATTGACCTCGTCTTCTTCGGAAAATAATTGAGATAGCTCAGTTTCATACATTTCTTGATCTTGATCTTCTTCTCCATCTATAGTTATGCTCCTTACCTGCAAAGTTAATTTTTAATTAAAAATATAAATATGATAAATCCATATATTTTCTTTTTTCCTATATTTTGATTTGTTTGCTGGGTTGTTGTATTTCTTTCTTCACGCGATTGCGTATTAAATTGGAAAACAGAACCTTTATTGCTTTCGGTGTCCAGACGAAACTTAATAAATTAAGGATATACTTCAAGGCTTAACTGTGCATGATAAAAAGCGTTAAAGCATGACGGAAACTGACCGCATTTCTCACTTAATTAATTTCCAGCGAGAAAAAGACTTTTTGTAAAAGCGAAATCAGTTTTGTCTTCCAAAAAGGACAAACTTGGAAAAGGAAATCACCCCATTTTGGTGGAAAATCTATTCATATCGAATTCGTAATACATTTGGCCACCTTTAATTTTAGATCTAACCATCTCGCCGGAAAATCAAGAATGAACTATCAGGGTAATGCTCGGACGGTCTCAAATAACGTGATTATGAATAAGACAAATATTACTTTATGACTAAATCAATCAAAATAATGTAAGGATGACATATCATTTGAGATAATATTTGAGATAAAATATTTGCATTACCCCTATGACATATATGGATTCATATTAGGGTTTATTTTTATTTTATTTTTTTTTAAATTTTGTAAGTACCTCAATGATTTCAGGGTTTTCCCTCTTGGCATTGTAGACGCGGTGTGAGATTTTCTTGGCAAGAAATCGAATGGGGTCCAAAATTGAGAGGCCGATATCGCAGGATTGATCTTGAGTATTTTTTGATGATCTTGAGAGCTTAATTTTTTTGACATGTTTTTTCAGTTGCCAGTAGTTGACAAAAGCATCTTTCCACTCGGGGATGAGCTGAGCTTCTAGCTGTTTAGAGAACTTCACCATGGCATAGGAATAGGAAAGGCTTACTAGCTCTGGAAGAAATATTGTAATTAATGAAGATGAGAGAGAGAGAGAGAGGAAAAAGAAGCAGAGCTTAGAAGAATGAGAGGAATTACAGAGGTTTATATATAGGTAGTGGAAGATATGGACATGGAGAAAAGAGACATGTACTAACAAGTGACTGGTGTCTCCTCCCTTTAAAAAATTTTAATTTGACTTTTGTATATTAAAGTTTGCCTAGTTCAGACGGATCCGGATTCCATAGAATTTGTTTCCAAATATTTCATCAAAATACTATTCGCAATTAAGTTATCATTTATCAATTTTTAAGAATTAGTTGTATATATTTTGTGTAGTAAGATACTTACCGTGGTATAACAACTTAAGAGGCCGTAGGGGACCTGGATAAGGGGTCAGAAAAAAAAACTTATTTTCTTCCTATAACTTGTTTATTACTCCCTCCGTTCCAAATTAATTGCTCAATTTTAACTTTTTAAAGTCAAATTGACCATTTTTAAAACTAATCTTTTTACTATTTTTGCTAAAATATAGGTGAAGAGATTATAACCAAAAGAAAGTATATACAATTTATTACTAACCCCAATTTTTATAATTTTAGAAATATATTTATATATGCTTAATTATTAATTCTAAAAATAGTCAATTTGACTTAAAAAAGTCAAAACTGAGTAATTAATTTGGAACGGAGGGAGTAATTTTGATTTAATTAAGATAAACTCGAACTTGTGATTGAAATATTTAATGCTTGAGTCATGAAAGTATGAAAGGTGCGGGGGAGGTTCAACAGGGAGGAAATTGGTCCACGTACGGGACTAATTAACTCATCAACCTCCAGCTTACTTTTATATTCTTTTTGGTAACTTACCAAACACTATTTTAGCCCCTCGTTAAATAATTTAATTAAAAAATTTAGACTGAAAATACTCTTATTTTAGGGAGAGAAAATACGTCCAACATAAAAAAAATACTAAAAATGCAACGCAAATAATTGTAGAGTTATATCACGTGTAGTAAAAATTATATATTTGTGCTGGAAGAGATACATGTACATTTGTGTTGGAAATAAAATTTTTCTTATTTTGACGTACTATCTTGTGTATAAATTATAATCTCATTCTAAATAAATGACGTGACTATATTTTAAAAAATAGAATAGGGCTAACAAACATATTCTAAATATATTGTTCGTTGTAATAAAATGTGAAGGGTACCCTTTTCTAATTTTGATTTTCTATTGTATCACATAGAAAAAGGAGCACTTTAACGGGAGATCTTACCAACAAGCTCAAAACACCCAAAACTTCTAGTTCTAGATGATTGACTCATGCATTAGCCATTAGGTGATTTTTTGAGCATATATTATGTTCGTTAAAAAATACTTAGAAGATATATTTCATTTTTAAAAAATTATTTTGCTAAATTTTAAAGTTCAAGCTTGATATAAATTTATTTAAACTTTTTTTTTAGAAAACACGGGGAAAGTGACCATGGGAGATTAATAACAAATATATATATATATATATATATATACACACATAATTATTTAGTAATTTTAAAATTTAGAATTTTACAATTTAAATTATAAGAAAAGTCAAAATATATCTTTAATTTTAAAACGGATATATTAGTTTATGACATACCATTATGTTTTGAGAAATAAAAAATTGTGTAACCCGGATAACTTATTTTAGTGAATTTAATAGTTGGACCTAAACATTCAGCCTTTATAATTTAGCCTAAAAATTGTTTATCCTAAATAATTCCTTTTCATAATGTTTAATAAAAGCACTGCTGATGCGAGTGTTTCTAGCTAAACAGTTTATTAATTTTTGTCTTAAAATATCAAGTTTGTGTATAACGCTCATATATACATTAAAGAGCTCGATCAATTTGTGAATAACTTTACGAATCTCACTTGTATAAGTGCCCCTTAGGTGGATTTGTGCGGTGAGATTGAACACTTTTAAGTGTAGAGTTTTTGACAAAAGTATTTTTATAAAAACAAAAAATAATGTTATGAAAGCGCTTTTGAAAGTATTAATGACAAATTCAAGATAACTGTGCGGCACAAATTGAAAGATAATTTTGTACTTTATATTTTTGGCAAAAGTGCTGGAGTTTAAAGTACAAATTTTCTATTTTAACTAAAAAGTGTGTTTGAAATCAAATCTCTACTCTTTAAAAGCGCTTTCAGAGAGTTATCAAACACCAAAATACTTTCACATTTAAATTAAAAGTACTTCTAGTCCACTCAAAAACTCTCCCAAACGCGCTCAACTTATGTTTTCATGCGGGGGATCAAAGGCTTAAAATAATAAAAATGATCTTTTCATTCTACTTTTTTGGTAAAAAATAGGCTTTCAAATATAAACATTGTTAATGTTTCTCTAATTAAAGTCAAAAGTCACGTGAAATGCTCATTCTGAGACGATCTAGTTGGTATGAAACTGATAACAATCAATTTGTTTAGGTTTTCTTGACGAATATTGATTGAAATGCCAAACAAAATTTTTAGACGAGCCACTAGATAGCAAAGTTTCTTAAGGTAGCTTTTATTTGGTTATGTATTTATGCCAAAAAGAGGAAATAAAATGTGCAACTCATCCGTCAATATAATCATATATGTTATGGGAAGCAGATCAATTGGTGGAACCCCAATTATTATTATTACTATTATCATTTAATCAAGATTCTAATCATGTCAGTACTGAAGCTAGCAGATCCCACTCTGGAATTGCAGAAGGGATCATTCCTTTCGGTGCAAGGAGAATATTCCCAATCAAGAAATGTGTAGTTTGTTTAGACATCGCTAAATATTGAGCTAAAATATGGCGAATTTAAATATACATATCATTATTATATTAATTTATTATTATAATTTTTTTTATATAATTATACAAATCAATATATATAATAATGACATGTACAAGTTGAGAGCTATAACATTATTCGATTACGTTAGTGGTACGCGTTACGCACCTTAGGTGCATAGAAAAACGTGTATAGATTCATTGCCGGAAAAAACATACCAGTGGACCCTTTTGCAATTAGGGGCTTTGGAAAAATTTGAAACTATTGGGAAGTTGTATTATGCAGTACTTCAAACGACAAAAAGAAAAAGAAAGAACTGGTTATAGTGGGATTTGCTGATGAATGTTTGTTAATGGATCCAAATGTAGCTTTACTTTCCTCTCCTTTTGACTGTGCATGACGTTGGAACAATATAGACCCTTTTTGTGGTTTTCCACTAAGCCAATTAGCCCACCATCTTTATTTTTTTATAGCTTAATTAATACGTATATAGGCAGTACTGCACGAAATGCCTTGTGATTAATGGGCAAGTTATAGGGGTTTTGGCCTCTTGGCTTTCCTAATGCTTGGGAATATAAGAATAATGTTGGTGCCTTTTGGTTCAAGGGCACATTTTGTTTAAGGCTGTCCATAAATGTTTGACACAAAAAACGAGGTTTTCTCTTTAATTTTACATTTATTTTTTGGTTTTGATATGAGTTCGTCATCATTTGTCACAGTCTGGTCAAGAAGTCGTTTGAGAATTATTCGGATTAAGGTCCACGTAAATCTAGTTTACAGTACCCCCTAGAAAGCTGGATTCAGAAGGCGGATCCAAAAAGATAAATTAGGTGAAGGGCTGCGCTGAAATTGGCTAAATCTTAATAAAAGGAATGAAGGGCCAAATTCATTTAACACCTTTTCTGGTTAATAGAAGCTATATTCTTTTCAAATAATAATTTATATAACAAAATCCATAATCGCAATGTCAATGCTCTGAATCACTTTCCCACCAAAGATCAACAAATTAATTTATAGTAATATTTGTACAATTAAGAAGGCCATTTAAGTCACCTTCCATTGAAATGAACCTTCTTTTTTTAACCACAAATAATTATAATGCATCTCCCACTAATGCTATATCTCCATATTAGTTATTCTAGTAGTGCCGTGTCATCATCTTTCTTGTACCTCATGTTAACATTTTTAGGGTTAATTTAATCATTAAGTGGAGATTAATTATTTTAGTTAAAATTAATGTACTATTTGATAGTTTAATGATCCATTATGTTGTATGGGCAATGCTGCTGCATGGACATTGGCTATTGGATTTAAAATCCTCTTCACTTTCACCCGGTTTTTCTGTAATAAAATTCCAATTGGAGAAACACCAACATAAAGCTTTTAGTGACATTGTCTATTCTTGATTTTTTGGGGCAAAATAGGGTTAGAAAAAGCTGCTTTTGGTTTTCGTGTATAAAATGGATGCAAACTTTATTACGTCTATGTTCCGTAACATTATTGTGTTTGTATAGTGATTTTATCCATACGCCAAATCCACTTTTTTTTTTAAATTGAATATATTAATTAATAGTCTCTCTCGCCATCAAAGAATGTTACAATTGAGATTTACGATCTCCCAAAGTAAAATTTATTTTTGTAAAGGTAAAAAATAAACGCACCTCATATTTTACGAGTTGAATTCCATTGTATGCAGAACAAAATTAATTTGTTCAATTTTAATTTGGACAACAAATGATATATAAAAGTTGAGTGATTTATCACCTTGCATGTATTGTAAAAGTTAATTAAACTAATATCAATGTAGAAAATCTGTAATTCTTTGCATGCATGGAGGACCATGCATGGCAGTCTAAGCTAATTAAGATCAGATTTTAGCAAATATGAATTTGGAAAAATTAATTGCATGGCTAATTAATTATATAACTATAATATATATATATATATATATATATATATATATATTATATATTTACCACCTTAATTAATTTAGCAGTGATGATCATGTAAACTAGCATCATTTTTTTATTTTTTTATTTTTTTTTTGTGAATAAATATTGGCAAATAGAACACTTATGGGAGTTAATTGGTAATGCTCTCTTATATCTTTTTCGCTTTTCTGTTTGGGTGGCTGGAAATTTGATTTCTTACGTCTTTATCTACACGACTTTATTAGCACAGGCTGTAGTATCTTTCATAAACACTCAATTAATTAGAAAGCAAATCAATCTTTCACCCATCATTAAGATCGAATCAGATAATTTTCCACTCGTTTGATCTATTTTATATAACTTCTATGCAATTATTTTCATCGTGCAGATCAGAAACACATGTTTAAAAAGATGGCGCACAGTGGCCTAAACCAATTTATCATATTATGTTTACCCAGTTATGGATTATATGACATGGAGCACAGTCACACCACCTATGAAATATTGTGTGTATACACCCATATATATCAATATATAATATGAATATGCAGTAGAGAGGGAGAGATTTACAAGAAACATGCACGACACATGCATCTTGTACTATACGTGTCCCATTCCCTATTTTATTTACGTCCGATCTCATGTATTGGTGTAGATAATACATATTCATTAAAAAAAGTAACTAAGTATTTAGTGACTAATTACATTACACTTAAAATCAATACATAATGCAAGAAAGAAAATGAGACAGAAAATTTGAACTTGTCTTATGTATATAAATATTTTTTTGAAAGACAATATATATATATATATATATATATATATATATATATATATATATATATATATATATGCACCCCCTAAAATTGGGAATTTGGCTATAGAAATTAATAAGCTAGGACCCCACCATTATGTTCACATCCACCTTTTTTTTCTTTTTTTCTTTTTTAAATGACAATGTTAGTTAGGTTATGATATATGGATTTAGAAAAGAAATGAATCTTTTCATATTTAGTGGGAACATAATTTAATTTGACCACAATCGAACAGTTGATAAAAATCATGTATGCTCTATTATTAATGGAAGTTGATGAAACTACAAGCATTTATAGTGTCATAATTGAAGCAAGAAAGTACAGGTGTTTGAATATATATGTGTGTGACCGTAATTAGCTCAGCCACACACAAAGTGAGTTTCTGATTTGTCACTTTCCAACTGTTAGGGTTTTAACCATAAGATCCAAATCTAAACAAGATCTGGAGAAAGTAGAAATCTAAATAAACTAATAGTAGTTTTATGCATATGAAGGTAAGGGTTCAAAATGGTGGTTGATATATTATCAGAGAAAAAATGATGTTGACAGACCAAATATATATTTAATAATATTTTGTTAGTTGTTCTAACAACACTTAAAACTTTAAGCAACACTTGTTACTTTGACAACAACGTTTTTGTTCTGACAGTATCAATCGTCTTGAAATTTTTGTATTTAATCTTTCATAGGGTTATTCTTATTAAACCTAACCCAAGTAGTACATGTTATATGTTCGTCTGCTACTAATTTTGTTGTTTTTAATATTAAATGAGCAGGTTATATAAGTGAAATTTCAACAACTTAATTTATTATAAGATGTTAATTTAGTCTTATATTATCAATAAACTTTATATTTTATAAAAATAATTGATCGATATTTTTAAAACGGAAGGTATATTGGAAGGAAAAAACTAAATAGCATGTCAAAAAAATATTGTACTAAAATGGTATCTGTTACCCTAATTACATTTGATCCGCTACATATAAAAATCTAGAACATGTCAAAGAAATGTTGAATCGCGATTCTTATGAATGAAGAAATGCAAGCTGTTCATAATCTTTGTCGTCAGCATTGGAATCTTAATCATTATCTTTTGTCTTAATTTGCCTAAAAGAAATTAAGAATATGTCTATTTTGGTGAAAGGATAAGATATTCCCACTAATCAATACCATATTTAATACATGCATGCACCATTCTTCTCTTTAGCCACCAGTAGTAGTGCTATTGCCTTCATTAACAAAAAAAATATCATAATATTTAATAGAAGCATACTCATTGTTCATAGGTTTATCATTCTCAGATAACCTAAATTATAAGAACAAGAATATATATATATATATATAGAGAGAGAGAGATAGATAGATAGATCATAAGATTACTCAAGATCATACTTAATTGCTCTAAAGCATATTTTTTATATGTTGCTTTTCTTTCATCATATGCACTAAAAATGAGCTACTCCTGAAAGAAATACCCAAATAATATACGACTACTCTCTTTGTTTGGAAAAAAAAAAAAGAAGAGTATCATTTTCACTATAAGATATAATTATTCTTCCCCGAACCTAAACTCCATGCTGCTCGTGCAAGGCAAATTAATCAGTTTAGGTTCTTTTGTTGCTCTAAGCAAAATCTTAGAACTAAATTAATCATTAAATTAAGATCTCATCGGTACTTAAAAGTAAACTAAAATTACTAAACTATAACTAAGCATATCAGAATCTTGTTAGGGAATATGTGAAATGGTAAAAAGAGAGTAAATAATGAAGGGGCCAATCAGTTGGGTCCAAAGGTAAAACTTAATGCGATCGAGGATGTAGTTGTTGAAAATATGCTGGCCCATTTGGAATTAACGGTGGCCGTTGAAAGTATTTTTCAATAAAGATGATCCATATATAATCCATTATCTTCCTTAGAAGTTTTAATTCAACATTTTTTTGGCATGAATTAATATAACCACATGGTCCACACCTCAAGAAATTGCTCATGCGAGCCTATGAGAGTAACTATACCAAGTATAAGATATGAATTTAACATTTTTTAGAATTATTTTGGGACCAATAGGCCAGACTCACTTCAAAGATATTGACTTTGGGTGTCTCTATAGAGAGATACTGTTTCTGTAATATTTACATACCGCACATGTCAAATTCAGTCACTTCCATATGTTTCTTCTATTTATTAGTGACTCATAAGTCGTGACATGTTAACTCTAATCAACTCAACAAATAAAAAAATAATCTCCTTGCCTCACCCTGCATCTATTTAATCAAATATAGACATTTTGTTATAATATGATTTCTTTTTCTACATCGGTGTACTAATAAGTCTATGTGTTGGCTAATATCTTTTACCTATAAAATATACCGGAAGGGAGAAAGAAAGTGATTTGAAAAAATAATATTGCTCATCATTATCGATTACTCATTATTTCTCTCTTTCTATTCTAATATTGCAAGAACTGAGTATTAATCTAATTAGTGTTAAAGTTTTATAACCAGTTTTATAACACGTTATCAGCACGAAGTTCTAACCAATTGAGACGGTAAATTTAAATTCTTACAATTAATTATTATACTACGAGCTGGCTTTGCCAAACCGATGATATAATTTTATTCTTACGATTGATATTCTTTAATGCTTAATTATATTCATGTTTAGTTGTTCATTTTTAAATTTATTATTTACATATGGTACCACCTATCCTTATTACAAGATTTGGTGGGAACCTTTTTACCATTTATATACTTGTGGGAATAATCTGTATACGCGGACTATCGCATGCCGGGTGAAAATCCATTTACAGCTTTGTGTGTGTGTGTATATATATATATATATATTATATGTACAGTTATACTTGTATATACATTAGTAATTGTATATCTTTTGACTAAAATAATATGCTAATAATATATATATATATATATATATATATATATATATATATATATATATATACAGTAAGGATCTTAGGCTCACCCTTAAAAAGCTCACCCCAAGCTCACCCCCCTTTTGTGATGGACCCGGCGACGGTTTGGGTGTACAACCGTCGTCTATACTTTTAGCGACGGACAATATATAGCGTCGCTAAAAGTATAAACGACGGTTGTACACCCAAACCGTCGCGGGGTCCGTCGCAAAAGGGGGTGAGCTTGGGGTGAGCTTTTTAAGGGTGAGCCTAAGATCCTTACTATATATATATATATATATATATATATATATATATATATTTATATATTTATGTTGTTGCAATTTATCTCCACTTGAGGTGGTGACTTAGTTTATCTTCTCCGTATCATACATGCAATTATTTATTACTTGTTTTAATAAATAATGAAATTGTGTTTTAACCCAGAATAGATGACAAACTTAGCGAAAATAGATTTTTCAATTTTGAAAATCTCTAGAGACAACTATTTGGCTTGGGCACTTGATGCAGAATTATATCTTAGTGCAAATGAGTTAGAAAAGACAATTGAATCAGGAAACATGTCAACTACGGCACAAAATGCAAAAGTTATAATTTTTCTTCGTCATCATATTGATGAAGGATTAAAGACTGAGTATTTAACAGTTTAAGATCCTTTGACCTTATGGTCACAACTAAAGGAAAGATTTGACCACCAAAAATTGGTTGTTCTCCCTAATGCCAAATTTGAGTGGCTTAATTTAAGGCTACAAGATTTTAAATCAATTACGGATTATAGTTCCAATGTTTATAGAATAACTTCTACTTTGGCTTTATGCAGGGATGCAGTTTCTGAAACCCTAATGTTAGAAAAAACGCTTTCAACTTTTCATCCCACCAACATGATTTTGTCACAACAATACAGACAAAGTAAGTTCACAAAATTTAGTTAATTATTGTCTATCCTCCTTGTTGCGAAAAAGAATAGTGAGTTGTTGTTGAACAACCATGAAGTACGACCAACAGGTTTTGCCCCATTGCCCGACATTAATAGCACGTCATTCCAGCAAAATAAACGTGACAATAGATGGCAATATAATAACAGGTCTTGGAGACAGAATAATAAACAATACCATTATAACAACACATTCCAAAATCGCGATAATTCAGGCAACCAGAAGTGGCAAGTGTCTGAGCCGGATATAAATAAAGAAAATACAGCACAGACAAAGAACAACCCAAATGTTTGTTTCAGATGTGGGATGAATGGACATTGGTCACGTACCTGTCGTACGCCAAGACATCTAGTTAATTTATACCAGGAATCTGAAAAGAACAAAGAAATCGTTGCACAAACAAACTTTGTTAATCATCAATTAAATATTGATGATGCTACCAATGACCAATAATGAGGAAAAGGTTGGCGATGTTGTTGGAACTTCTAAAAGCATCTTTTGGGATATAAATTAATTTATTGTTTTAATTAAACACCCTACAGGTGTAATATTATTAGTTTTCATTTTGTACGCTTCATGGATAATATTGTTTTCTCCATGAATTATAAATAAAATATAACTTTTCTCATCTATGTTTTTATATGCGTGAAACCAACTTTAATGAATATTGAAGATATATGTTTAGCAGACAAATGAAAATAATAATAAATATCTTCTCATAACTTCTATTATTTCTGAAAAGAATAACATCTTAGAAAAACTTCATTCAATTTCTTCTGGAATTACTTAATAGTCTATGCTCCATTTCAGTTAATTTAAGATCGACTTGCATTTTGATGAACTTGATGTTCAAATTTTTAAGATAATGAAATAGCATTTAACTTTCCCTCAACAACAATCTAGTAGTATATATTCTTATTCGCTTGAATGCATTGAAAGTTATCATGGGCAAATTATAATATTTTAGTGAATTTTTGGTTTAAAATATTCATTTGTTTTAATTACGCTCTTTATTTCATAGCACAATTCTATCCACTCTCCTGTTTTGGTAAACGTGGACAATGTGATATTAAAGTTTAAAGAATTATTTATTTACAAAATATTACAAATCAAATGCCAAATGCATTTAATGATGCTAGATAAGAAATTACATATACCTGCAGTGAATATGATGTTAGAAAAGTGATAAAGTCACATACACATGTAGTAAATACTCCAGCAAAGATAAAAATACCTATTGAAAAATCAATTCCTGAAAAATTGACAAATAAAGTAATAGACGAATCTAAACCACCCCAAAAATGTGGAAGATCGGTTGGTGCAAAAGACATCATACCAAAACAACAAAAGTCAAATAAGGGAATCCTAGAAAGAATGCTCGCTCTAAAAGTAGCACTTATTCCCGAAAAAAATACCTGCTCCAGAAGAAGAACCCGCTCCAGAAGAAACACTTATTCCAAGAGTGGGAATACCCTCGGAAGAGGTACAAAATCTCAGTGAAGGGATAAGAGATGAACACCAAGAGATCTCAATAAATTATGTACATGCTAAGAAAATATGAGATCGAAGCAAAGTCATGATTGATGATATATTTGTTTTCTCTATAGCATTGGATATTACTTTAATTCCTGACACGGATCCTGAACCACAAAACGTGGAAGAATGTCGGAAAAGAAAAGATTGGCCAAAATAGAAAGATGCTATTCAAATTGAGTTACACTCATGATTAAAATGAGAAATATTTGGACCAGCAGTTCAAAGTATTTAGGCTAGTAGTCCAAACACTACTGGGCGTAATCTCGGTTGGAAACAAATGAGTATTTGTACGAAGCGAAATGTGAAAAATGAAATTGTGATATATAAATCTCGACTTGTAGCTCAAGGATTGTTCACACAGACCTGATATTGATTATCAGGATACATATTCTCCAATAATTGATGGAGTCAGTTTTCGCTTTTTGATAGGTATGACAACCAGGAATGTTTGGAAAATACGTCTGATGGATGTTGTAACAGCATACCTATATGACTCACTTAACAGTGAGATCTACATCAGAATCCCTGAAGGATTAAAAATGATTGAATCACAAAGACCCCATCACATATTATTCAATCAAGTTGTAACTTGAATGAATATATGGATTGATACAGTTTGGTTATATATGATATAATTGACTTATAATTATTTAATAAAAGACAGGTATACAAATAATTAGGTATGTCTATGTATTTTTATTTGGATTTACCATCATTGTTGTGTATGTGGGTGATTTGAATATTGTAGGTACTCCTAAAGAACTCACAAGACTTGCTACTTATTTAAAAGATGAATTTGAAATGAAAGATCTTGGAAAAACAAAATTATGTTTGGGAATACAAGTGGAGCATTTAACATCTAAAATTTTTGTTCATTAATCCACATATACTGAAAAGATTCTCAGTCATTTTTATATGGATAAAGCTCATCTTTTGACTACCCCGATGGTTGTTCGATCTCTAGAAGTTGATAAAGATCTATTTCGGTCTCTAGAAAGTGGGGGAGAAGTTCTTAGACCTGAAGTTCCATACCTAAGTGCAATCTCTTATGTATCTTGCAAACTATACACGACCTGATATCAACTTGTTGGAAAGATACAGTTCTTCTCCGACTAAAAGGCATTGGGATGAGATCAAACACATTTTTGAGATACCTCCGTGAAAGTATAGATCTTGAGTTATTGGTTGGATATGCCGATGCAGGATAATTATCAGATCCACACAATAGGAGATAGAACAAAACACATTTCGCCTAAATTCTTCTACACACATGAGCTGCAAAAGAAAGGTGATATTGATGTGCATCAAATTCGATCATGTGATAATCTAGCCAACTTATTTACAAAGTCACTACCAAATGCAACGTTTGCAAAACTTCAGAAAAGATCGGACTTTTTCGGAATGCGTCGACTGAAAGATTTATCACAATATTTCATCAAGGAGTAATGAATTTCTTTTTGAGGGGGAGACTGTACTCTTTTTTCTTAGTCAAGATTTTTATCCCAATGGGTTTTTCCTGACAAGGTTTTAACGAGACAGTTAATTAAAATATAATTTATTTATGTAAAAGATATGTACTCTTGTTCCCTTCGTTAAGTTTTTCCTACTCAGTTTTCTTAGCAAGGTTTTTAATGAGACATAATCTTTTTATCTTAAGAAATCAAAGGGGAGTGTTATAGTATTATTTCTTTTTCTGCATCGGTGTACTAATAAGCTTATGTGCTGGCTAATATCTTTTGCCTATAAAATGTACTGGAAGGGAGAAAGGAAGTGACTTGAAAAATAATATAGCTCATCATTATCGAGCACTCATTATTTCTCTCTCTCTCTCTCTTTCTCTTTCTATTCTAATATTGCAAGAACTGAGTATTAATCTAATTAGTGTTACAGTTTTATAGCACATATGAAATTATATATATATATAATTACTTTTTTTAAAACTAGACCTTTTTACCAATTAAAACCAGGTTAGACAAGCCTAGATCAAGATTAGCTCAATTGAGAAACTCGTAAAAACGAGTTACTAAATAAATGAACTAGATTCAATACTAAGAGTATGTTTGAAATTACTTAAAAAATGTGATTACTGATTTTGATTAGTGCTTTTGATTATAATTAGTTTTAAAAAAGTAATTTGTATTTAGTAAATAACAAACACTTAAATTAGTAATAAGTGAAAAATGTTTGGTATAAAAAATTGTTAATCACTTATTTCAAGTATAAATTACTAAAAAGAAATGTTTTGAAAAGAAAATGTGTAATGGTTGAAATTATATAAATAAATAGGGATAGATTAGCAATATATTTTGTCAAACCTGATTATTAGATTTGATAAATAATCAGAAGCTCCAAATTAGAGCTTCTTGAATCTTCTGGTTATTTTCATAAAAAGTAATTATAAGCAGTTTTAAAATCAATTTACCAAATATTTTTTACTTCTTAAAAATAACTACAAATATGTTTGACTGTTTATAAGTGATCTTAAATACCCTATACTCTTTGAGTCTTAACTAGCTAGTAGAATTATTAGTGGGAGAATTTAAATTTTGAGGTGATTATTCCAAATTCGGGTGTCAATAAAAAAATTTGTCCGGCAAAACATTCCCAACAATCTATTTGGGCATTTTGATAAAAAGATGTCCTGATTAGTATTAGGTTGGTAAACTTTGACCATTCACATGTCTATTATTCTTTTTAGTCATTTCACATATTGTTTTTGATGTGATAAAAATATGTAACTGCAAGTGCACAATATCAAATTAAAAAACTAGCATGTACAGGTCGAACCCATATAGACTAGATTAATTTTAATGTATCCTTAATATCTATTTTAGGCGAATTAGAAATAAAGATTGAGAATCAATTAACTATAATTAAACTAACTAATAATCAGGAAACAATCTAGGAATCCGAATCTATTAAACAATAAACATAACAAGTAATCAAATCTCTTCTATTTTTATAATTTAATTATGGTTTTGATCTCCTTTCCCTTTAATTTAGTAATTTTACAATTAACGTGGACAAGCATAGACTATGAAAATTTAAGGATTAATTATAACCCATCAAAACTTCTTTGAGCAAACATGGATTATGAAAAACTCATATCCTAACAATAATCTATCAAAACATCTTAATCAAAACATCCTAACACGTCTGATGGATGTTGTAACAACATACATATATGACTCACTTAACAGTGAGATCTACATCAGAATCCCTGAAGGATTAAAAATGATTGAATCACAAAGACCCCATCACATATTATTCAATCAAGTTGTAACTTGAATGAATATATGGGTTGATACAGTTTGGTTATATATGATATAATTGACTTATAATTATTTAATAAAAGACATGTATACAAATAATTAGGTATGTCTATGTATTTTTATTTGGATTTACCATCATTGTTGTGTATGTGGATGATTTGAATATTGTAGGTACTCCTAAAGAACTCACAAGACTTGCTACTTATTTAAAAGATGAATTTGAAATGAAAGATCTTGGAAAAACAAAATTATGTTTGGGAATACAAGTGGAGCATTTAACATCTGAAATTTTTGTTCATTAATCCACATATACTGAAAAGATTCTCAGTCGTTTTTATATGGATAAAGCTCATCTTTTGACTACCCCGATGGTTGTTCGATCTCTAGAAGTTGATAAAGATCTATTTCGGTCTCTAGAAAGTGGGGGAGAAGTTCTTAGACCCGAAGTTCCATACCTAATTGCAATCTCTTATGTATCTTGCAAACTATACACGACCTGATATCAACTTGTTGGAAAGATACAGTTCTTCTCCGACTAAAAGGCATTGGGATGAGATGAAACACATTTTTGAGATACCTCCGTGAAAGTATAGATCTTGAGTTATTGGTTGGATATGCCGATGCAGGATAATTATCAGATCCACACAATGGGAGATAGAACAAAACACATTTCGCCTAAATTCTTCTACACACATGAGCTGCAAAAGAAAGGTGATATTGATGTGCATCCAATTCGATCATGTGATAATCTAGCCAACTTATTTACAAAGTCACTACCAAATGCAACGTTTGCAAAACTTCAGAAAAGATCGGACTTTTTCGGAATGCGTCGACTGAAAGATTTATCACAATATTTCATCAAGGAGTAATGAATTTCTTTTTGAGGGGGAGACTGTACTCTTTTTTCTTAGTCAAGATTTTTATCCCAATGGGTTTTTCCTGACAAGGTTTTAACGAGACAGTTAATTAAAATATAATTTATTTATGTAAAAGATATGTACTCTTGTTCCCTTCGTTAAGTTTTTCCTACTCAGTTTTCTTAGCAAGGTTTTTAATGAGACATAATCTTTTTATCTTAAGAAATCAAAGGGGAGTGTTATAGTATTATTTCTTTTTCTACATCGGTGTACTAATAAGCTTATGTGCTGGCTAATATCTTTTGCCTATAAAATGTACTGGAAGGGAGAAAGGAAGTGACTTGAAAAATAATATAGCTCATCATTATCGATCACATATTATTTCTCTCTCTCTCTCTCTCTTTCTCTTTCTATTCTAATATTGCAAGAACTGAGTATTAATCTAATTACTGTTACAGTTTTATAACACATATGAAATTATATATATATATATATATATATAATTACTTTTTTTAAAACTAGACCTTTTTACCAAGCAAAACCAGGTTAGACAAGCCTAGATCAAGATTAGCTCAATTGAGAAACTCGTAAAAACGAGTTACTAAATAAATGAACTAGATTCAATACTAAGAGTATGTTTGGAATTACTTAAAAAATGTGATTACTGATTTTGATTAGTGCTTTTGATTATAATTAGTTTTAATAAAGTAATTTGTGTTTAGTAAATATAAGCACTTAAATTAGTAATAAGTGAAAAATGTTTGGTATAAAAAAATTATTAATCACTTATTCCAAGTATAAATTACTAAAAAGGAATGTTTTGAAAAGAAAATGAGTAATGGTTGAAATTATATAAATAAATAGGGATAGATTAGTAATATATTTGGTCAAACCTGATTATTAGATTTGATAAATAATTAGAAGCTCCAAATTAGAGCTTCTTGAAGCTTCTGATTATTTTCATAAAAAGTAATTATAAGCAGTTTTAAAATCAATTTACCAAACATTTTTTACTTATTAAAAATAACTACAAATATGTTACTGTTTATAAGTGATTTCAAATATCCTATACTCTTTGAGTCTTAACTAGCTAGTAGAATTATTAGTAGGAGAATTTAAAATTTTGAGGTGATCATTCCAAATTCGGGTGTCAATAAAAAAATTTGTCCGGCAAAACATTCCCAACAATCTATTTGGGCATTTTGATAAAAAAGATGTCCTGATTAGTATTAGGTTGGTAAACTTTGACCATTCACATGTCTATTATTCTTTTTAGTCATTTCACATATTGTTTTTGATGTGATAAAAATATGTAACTGCAAGTGCACAATATCAAATTAAAAAACTAGCATGTACAGGTCGAACCCATATAGACTAGATTAATTTTAATGTATCCTTAATATCTATTTTAGGCGAATTAGAAATAAAGATTGAGAATCAATTAACTATAATTAAACTAACTAATAATCAGGAAACAATCTAGGAATCCGAATCTATTAAACAATAAACATAACAAGTAATCAAATCTCTTCTATTTTTATAATTTAATTATGGTTTTGATCTCCTTTCCCTTTAATTTAGTAATTTTACAATTAACGTGGACAAGCATAGACTATGAAAATTTAAGGATTAATTATAACCCATCAAAACTTCTTTGAGCAAACATGGATTATGAAAAACTCATATCCTAACAATAATCTATCAAAACATCTTAATCAAAACATCCTAACACATCTGATGGATGTTGTAACAACATACATATATGACTCACTTAACAGTGAGATCTACATCAGAATCCCTGAAGGATTAAAAATGATTGAATCACAAAGACCCCATCACATATTATTCAATCAAGTTGTAACTTGAATGAATATATGGGTTGATACAGTTTGGTTATATATGATATAATTGACTTATAATTATTTAATAAAAGACATGTATACAAATAATTAGGTATGTCTATGTATTTTTATTTGGATTTACCATCATTGTTGTGTATGTGGATGATTTGAATATTGTAGGTACTCCTAAAGAACTCACAAGACTTGCTACTTATTTAAAAGATGAATTTGAAATGAAAGATCTTGGAAAAACAAAATTATGTTTGGGAATACAAGTGGAGCATTTAACATCTGAAATTTTTGTTCATTAATCCACATATACTGAAAAGATTCTCAGTCGTTTTTATATGGATAAAGCTCATCTTTTGACTACCCCGATGGTTGTTCGATCTCTAGAAGTTGATAAAGATCTATTTCGGTCTCTAGAAAGTGGGGGAGAAGTTCTTAGACCCGAAGTTCCATACCTAATTGCAATCTCTTATGTATCTTGCAAACTATACACGACCTGATATCAACTTGTTGGAAAGATACAGTTCTTCTCCGACTAAAAGGCATTGGGATGAGATGAAACACATTTTTGAGATACCTCCGTGAAAGTATAGATCTTGAGTTATTGGTTGGATATGCCGATGCAGGATAATTATCAGATCCACACAATGGGAGATAGAACAAAACACATTTCGCCTAAATTCTTCTACACACATGAGCTGCAAAAGAAAGGTGATATTGATGTGCATCCAATTCGATCATGTGATAATCTAGCCAACTTATTTACAAAGTCACTACCAAATGCAACGTTTGCAAAACTTCAGAAAAGATCGGACTTTTTCGGAATGCGTCGACTGAAAGATTTATCACAATATTTTATCAAGGACTAATGAATTTCTTTTTGAGGGGGAGACTGTACTCTTTTTTCTTAGTCAAGATTTTTATCCCAATGGATTTTTCCTGACAAGATTTTAACGAGATAGTCAATTAAAATATAATTTATTTATGTAAAAGATATGTACTCTTTTTCCCTTCGTTAAGTTTTTCCCACTGGGTTTTCTTAGCAAGGTTTTTAATGAGACATAATATTCTATCTTAAGAAATCAAAGGGGAGTGTTATAATATGATTTCTTTTTCTACATCGGTGTACTAATAAGCCTATGTGCTGGCTAATATCTTTTGCCTATAAAATGTACTGGAAGGAAAAAAGGAAGTGACTTGAAAAATAATATTGCTCATCATTATCGATCACTCATTATTTCTCTCTCTCTCTCTCTTTTTCTCTTTCTCTTTCTATTCTAATATTGCAAGAACTGAGTATTAATCTAATTAGTATTACAGTTTTATAACACATATGAAATTATATATATATATATATATATATATAATTACTTTTTTTAAAACTAGACCTTTTTACCAATTAAAACCAGGTTAGACAAGCCTAGATCAAGATTAGCTCAATTGAGAAACTCGTAAAAACGAGTTACTAAATAAATGAACTAGATTCAATACTAAGAGTATGTTTGAAATTACTTAAAAAATGTGATTACTGATTTTGATTAGTGCTTTTGATTATAATTAGTTTTAAAAAAGTAATTTGTATTTAGTAAATAACAAACACTTAAATTAGTAATAAGTGAAAAATGTTTGGTATAAAAAATTGTTAATCACTTATTTCAAGTATAAATTACTAAAAAGAAATGTTTTGAAAAGAAAATGTGTAATGGTTGAAATTATATAAATAAATAGGGATAGATTAGCAATATATTTTGTCAAACCTGATTATTAGATTTGATAAATAATCAGAAGCTCCAAATTAGAGCTTCTTGAATCTTCTGGTTATTTTCATAAAAAGTAATTATAAGCAGTTTTAAAATCAATTTACCAAATATTTTTTACTTCTTAAAAATAACTACAAATATGTTTGACTGTTTATAAGTGATCTCAAATACCCTATACTCTTTGAGTCTTAACTAGCTAGTAGAATTATTAGTGGGAGAATTTAAATTTTGAGGTGATTATTCCAAATTCGGGTGTCAATAAAAAAATTTGTCCGGCAAAACATTCCCAACAATCTATTTGGGCATTTTGATAAAAACGATATCCTGATTAGTATTAGGTTGGTAAACTTTGACCATTCACATGTCTATTATTCTTTTTAGTCATTTCACATATTGTTTTTGATGTGATAAAAATATGTAACTGCAAGTGCACAATATCAAATTAAAAAACTAGCATGTACAGGTCGAACCCATATAGACTAGATTAATTTTAATGTATCCTTAATATCTATTTTAGGCGAATTAGAAATAAAGATTGAGAATCAATTAACTATAATTAAACTAACTAATAATCAGGAAACAATCTAGGAATCCGAATCTATTAAACAATAAACATAACAAGTAATCAAATCTCTTCTATTTTTATAATTTAATTATGGTTTTGATCTCCTTTCCCTTTAATTTAGTAATTTTACAATTAACGTGGACAAGCATAGACTATGAAAATTTAAGGATTAATTATAACCCATCAAAACTTCTTTGAGCAAACATGGATTATGAAAAACTCATATCCTAACAATAATCTATCAAAACATCTTAATCAAAACATCCTAACACGTCTGATGGATGTTGTAACAACATACATATATGACTCACTTAACAGTGAGATCTACATCAGAATCCCTAAAGGATTAAAAATGATTGAATCACAAAGACCCCATCACATATTATTCAATCAAGTTGTAACTTGAATGAATATATGGGTTGATACAGTTTGGTTATATATGATATAATTGACTTATAATTATTTAATAAAAGACAGGTATACAAATAATTAGGTATGTCTATGTATTTTTATTTGGATTTACCATCATTGTTGTGTATGTGGATGATTTGAATATTGTAGGTACTCCTAAAGAACTCACAAGACTTGCTACTTATTTAAAAGATGAATTTGAAATGAAAGATCTTGGAAAAACAAAATTATGTTTGGGAATACAAGTGGAGCATTTAACATCTGAAATTTTTGTTCATTAATCCACATATACTGAAAAGATTCTCAGTCGTTTTTATATGGATAAAGCTCATCTTTTGACTACCCCGATGGTTGTTCGATCTCTAGAAGTTGATAAAGATCTATTTCGGTCTCTAGAAAGTGGGGGAGAAGTTCTTAGACCCGAAGTTCCATACCTAAGTGCAATCTCTTATGTATCTTGCAAACTATACACGACCTGATATCAACTTGTTGGAAAGATACAGTTCTTCTCCGACTAAAAGGCATTGGGATGAGATGAAACACATTTTTGAGATACCTCCGTGAAAGTATAGATCTTGAGTTATTGGTTGGATATGCCGATGCAGGATAATTATCAGATCCACACAATGGGAGATAGAACAAAACACATTTCGCCTAAATTCTTCTACACACATGAGCTGCAAAAGAAAGGTGATATTGATGTGCATCCAATTCGATCATGTGATAATCTAGCCAACTTATTTACAAAGTCACTACCAAATGCAACGTTTGCAAAACTTCAGAAAAGATCGGACTTTTTCGGAATGCGTCGACTGAAAGATTTATCACAATATTTCATCAAGGAGTAATGAATTTCTTTTTGAGGGGGAGACTGTACTCTTTTTTCTTAGTCAAGATTTTTATCCCAATGGGTTTTTCCTGACAAGATTTTAACGAGACAATTAATTAAAATATAATTTATTTATGTAAAAGATATGTACTCTTGTTCCCTTCGTTAAGTTTTTCCTACTCAGTTTTCTTAGCAAGGTTTTTAATGAGACATAATCTTTTTATCTTAAGAAATCAAAGGGGAGTGTTATAGTATTATTTCTTTTTCTACATCGGTGTACTAATAAGCTTATGTGATGGCTAATATCTTTTGCCTATAAAATGTACTGGAAGGGAGAAAGGAAGTGACTTGAAAAATAATATAGCTCATCATTATCGATCACTCATTATTTCTCTCTCTCTCTCTCTCTTTCTATTCTAATATTGCAAGAACTGAGTATTAATCTAATTAGTGTTACAGTTTTATAACACATATGAAATTATATATATATATATATATAATTACTTTTTTTTAAACTAGACCTTTTTACCAATTAAAACCAGGTTAGACAAGCCTAGATCAAGATTAGCTCAATTGAGAAACTCGTAAAAACGAGTTACTAAATAAATGAACTAGATTCAATACTAAGAGTATGTTTGAAATTACTTAAAAAATGTGATTACTGATTTTGATTAGTGCTTTTGATTATAATTAGTTTTAAAAAAAGTAATTTGTATTTAGTAAATAACAAACACTTATATTAGTAATAAGTGAAAAATGTTTGGTATAAAAAATTGTTAATCACTTATTTCAAGTATAAATTACTAAAAAGAAATGTTTTGAAAAGAAAATGTGTAATGGTTGAAATTATATAAATAAATAGGGATAGATTAGCAATATATTTTGTCAAACCTGATTATTAGATTTGATAAATAATCAGAAGCTCCAAATTAGAGCTTCTTGAATCTTCTGGTTATTTTCATAAAAAGTAATTATAAGCAGTTTTAAAATCAATTTACCAAATATTTTTTACTTCTTAAAAATAACTACAAATATGTTTGACTGTTTATAAGTGATCTCAAATACCCTATACTCTTTGAGTCTTAACTAGCTAGTAGAATTATTAGTGGGAGAATTTAAATTTTGAGGCGATTATTCCAAATTCGGGTGTCAATAAAAAAATTTGTCCGGCAAAACATTCCCAACAATCTATTTGGGCATTTTGATAAAAAAGATGTCCTGATTAGTATTAGGTTGGTAAAGTTTGACCATTCACATGTCTATTATTCTTTTTAGTCATTTCACATATTGTTTTTGATGTGATAAAAATATGTAACTGCAAGTGCACAATATCAAATTAAAAAACTAGCATGTACAGGTCGAACCCATATAGACTAGATTAATTTTAATGTATCCTTAATATCTATTTTAGGCGAATTAGAAATAAAGATTGAGAATCAATTAACTATAATTAAACTAACTAATAATCAGGAAACAATCTAGGAATCTGAATCTATTAAACAATAAACATAACAAGTAATCAAATCTCTTCTATTTTTATAATTTAATTATGGTTTTGATCTCCCTTTCCTTTAATTTAGTAATTTTACAATTAACGTGGACAAACATAGACTATGAAAATTTAAGGATTAATTATAACCCATCAAAACTTCTTTGAGGAAACATGGATTATGAAAAACTCATATCCTAACAATAATCTATCAAAACATCTTAATCAAAACATCCTAACACGTCTGATGGATGTTGTAACAACATACATATATGACTCACTTAACAGTGAGATCTACATCAGAATCCCTGAAGGATTAAAAATGATTGAATCACAAAGACCCCATCACATATTATTCAATCAAGTTGTAACTTGAATGAATATATGGGTTGATACAGTTTGGTTATATATGATATAATTGACTTATAATTATTTAATAAAAGACAGGTATACAAATAATTAGGTATGTCTATGTATTTTTATTTGGATTTACCATCATTGTTGTGTATGTGGATGATTTGAATATTGTAGGTACTCCTAAAGAACTCACAAGACTTGCTACTTATTTAAAAGATGAATTTGAAATGAAAGATCTTGGAAAAACAAAATTATGTTTGGGAATACAAGTGGAGCATTTAACATCTAAAATTTTTGTTCATTAATCCACATATACTGAAAAGATTCTCAGTCGTTTTTATATGGATAAAGCTCATCTTTTGACTACCCCGATGGTTGTTCGATCTCTAGAAGTTGATAAAGATCTATTTCGGTCTCTAGAAAGTGGGGGAGAAGTTCTTAGACCTGAAGTTCCATACCTAAGTGCAATCTCTTATGTATCTTGCAAACTATACACGACCTGATATCAAATTGTTGGAAAGATACAGTTCTTCTCCGACTAAAAGGCATTGGGATGAGATCAAACACATTTTTGAGATACCTCCGTGAAAGTATAGATCTTGAGTTATTGGTTGGATATGCCGATGCAGGATAATTATCAGATCCACACAATGGGAGATAGAACAAAACACATTTCGCCTAAATTCTTCTACACACATGAGCTGCAAAAGAAAGGTGATATTGATGTGCATCCAATTCGATCATGTGATAATCTAGCCAACTTATTAACAAAGTCACTACCAAATGCAACGTTTGCAAAACTTCAGAAAAGATCGGACTTTTTCGGAATGCGTCGACTGAAAGATTTATCACAATATTTCATCAAGGAGTAATGAATTTCTTTTTGAGGGGGAGACTGTACTCTTTTTTCTTAGTCAAGATTTTTATCCCAATGGGTTTTTCCTGACAAGGTTTTAACGAGACAGTTAATTAAAATATAATTTATTTATGTAAAAGATATGTACTCTTGTTCCCTTCGTTAAGTTTTTCCTACTCAGTTTTCTTAGCAAGGTTTTTAATGAGACATAATCTTTTTATCTTAAGAAATCAAAGGGGAGTGTTATAGTATTATTTCTTTTTCTACATCGGTGTACTAATAAGCTTATGTGCTGGCTAATATCTTTTGCCTATAAAATGTACTGGAAGGGAGAAAGGAAGTGACTTGAAAAATAATATAGCTCATCATTATCGATCACTCATTATTTCTCTCTCTCTCTCTCTTTCTCTTTCTATTCTAATATTGGTGGGCCCCATAACGACTAATTGTCATTGGTGGGCCCCATAACGACTAATTGTCGGATATGAAAAACGACAGAATTAATATTTTTATACAAATTGTCAACGGTACTAGCACTTGCAACTGTTGAAAAACCCGGTAATAAAAGAACAGTAGTACGTGGTATTCCACAATAGCACACGGTATTGCACAATATTTCATATTATTAATTCAATAATTGATATAGTAGCAATTGCACAATATTTTGATTCAATAATTGTTACAGTAACATCTGCATAGTATTTTATATTATTTGTCACACCACTGTAACTCATATTATTTGATATGATATTATTAGATCAGTTAGCATTATTGACAATGTCTAAAAGTTCTGTCAAGGAAAGAGGTTATTTAATTGCGTGTCGTTTTTACGGAAAGCCCCTTCTTTTCTGGGAATGATCTGGTTGTTATTATTGTAAGTCTATAATATTAATGGTGAATAATTATTGAAAGATTGAAAATGTGGTGATTAAAGATAAGTGATGTATGGTAGTTATTTGTTCAATTTTTGGGATTTGTCATGAAGCGTTTGTCGTAAGTTTGACTTATTATTCCATGGATCGCCCACTTGCCAATTTGTCAAACCGTCGACAAAAATTTTGTTTAGTATTTGTTTTATTATTATTATAATGGTTATAAAACAGAAAACATTTTATATAAAATATAAAACTTTTATATTATATATAAAGTTATTTGTTTTATTTGAATATAATTAGAATATATTATATTATATATAAAGTTATTTATTTTATTAGAATATTTTATTGCACAGTAAAAATTAGACGAACGAATTCGTCAGTGGCGTGCTAAGCCGCGCGTTTGTCAAACGTGGTATGCTAAGTATTTTTCTATAAATAGGTTGCTTAGTTGAGGTATGAAACTCACACCGAAATTATAAAATTCTTCTTCTATAATATTGTGCGTATTGTTTTGAGTATAAGGATACTCTGAGTGTTGCAAATAGTGCAAGATTTTCTCAAGTTTATCTCCTTCATAACAGTCAGATCTAGTCTCCTACTAAGGTAAGGGATGTCATTTTCTTCACAACTTGTAAGTGGTATCATTTTTTTTGTACTCATAAGGGATATCATTTCTTTCATAATCATAAAGGATATCATTTTCTTTCATATTTTTCCATTTATGGTAAAAAATTATTATTCGTTTCCATAACCTTATTATTAAATGGTGAAAATTCCTGCAATTATTAGAATATCCTTAATAGTTTGTGCTTCATCTACTATCTTTTCACCAAAATCTTTCTATTGCGTTTTACACATTATAGTTGAATTGTGAACTTTATTTATTCTTGAACTCTAATCGAATTTCTGGATATTATGTTGACAATTTGGATTCTTGGACTGTGGATAAATCTCTAATATTTATTCTTGACCTTATTGTTTCTATTCATCTTTTATATCATTGTCACAATCCTCAGACTTAAATTGTGGTGAAAGTTCTCTTTGGGCCGTAGTGCAAAGATGAATTGGTGATTGACATGATTATGACCAAGAACTGTGTATTGGTATAATCATGACCTTTGGTGTTACAGACAAAATCTTATGGTGAAAGTTCTCTTTGGCCCGTAGTGCAAAGAAGGATTGGTGATTGGCATGATCATGACCATTGGTAAATGAATATCTTTGGCCCGTAGTGCAAAGATAAACTGTTGATTTGGATGATCATAATCAGGAATTGTTGATTGGTATAAAATAATGATGGTGAATTTTTTTGAAGAAAATAGTAGACATTATGTTCTATTTGACTCTTTTAATAAATTACTTGTTCCGGTGCAGTTGTTGTTGAAAACTTATACTATCTTTAAATCTTTAATTTATCACTGTTGAAGGCTAAAGATAATTTATTCTTCGTTATCTTAGTTATGATATTCTTTATTGGGCTAATTGAGTTCACCCTTTTCAGTTTTGTTCTATTGTTCTTCTTAGGAAATGAGAGTGTAGCTGGGACTAGCCAGGGAATGGAGTGATGGTCCGAGACTGTAGAAGTGTCTTAATGCATTATAAAATAGTGTGACAATAATTGTATTGACGACTTAAGTTGGGTGTGATTATCGTTATACTTGTTTCGGTAAAATATTTGTATTGAAACTCAGAGTATGTGTGTTGTCGTATTTTGCACGACAGTATAATAGTTGTAAATTGAAAATTTTGTATGTGTATTTGAATTTTGTAGTTTGTATTTTGGCGACTCAAAATGGGTTGTGTGGACCTATTTTGGAGGCGTCACAAATTTTGTCTCGTGAGGGTTTGCAGTGAATATACCCACAAAATTCAAAATTTAAAATAAAATCTTTTTGAGTTTAACCAATTATGAAATCGAAAGAAAACTTCTAAGTATACGTGGACATTATACATAAGCAAGATTAAATTCTGTGGGCCCAAGTGCATATTAGGGTTCATATGACCTAATTGAATTAAATGTACAAATTAGGGTTTACAAAAAACCTAATTAAATGTACAAATTAGGGTTTATGTGACCTAATTAAATGTACTAGACCCGGGGAAGTCTCCACGTGTTCCAAGGCAGAAGACTCGTGGATGCGACCCATTTTGGGAATTGATTGAGGGATTGGATTGGTGGCTAGAAGAACAGGGCAATTTGGGCATTACTTTGATGATTAAAGGGCATTTCTGGAATTTCTCCTTTAAAACATAATTAAAGGGTATTTCGGGAATTTCCCTTAAAACATGTGCCTGGCATGTGACTATTTTCCAGGAAAACTCTATAAATAGCCCCTCTATTCTAAGAAAAGGGGATCGCTTTCAAGACATTACACTTAGACTCTTGGAAGCTCTAAATACTTGAAACTCTCTCACAACTCGAAGACTCTAGAAGGCTCTTGGAATCCCTGCTACCCTAACCCGGTTTCCGGATTCTAGGAGTTCTGCCACGTGTCATTGGAGTAATTGCCCACCTGTTCTTCTCCCCTCTTCAATCAATCAATCAGTTCCGTACTCTTCGTGGATTTCTCTCCTCTCCAGCCAATACGAAACCCTAACCCTAGCAAGGTGTAATTTCCTACCTACATTTATTTGGCGACTCTGCTGGGGAGGTGTAGAATTCGTGAAGGGTATGCCCACAACTCGAAGTGGGAGAATTACAGGAAGAGCTTCACCGACAACAAGTATCACTTCACCAGATCCGATTTCAAGGCAAGTGAATCCAGTGCTCCAAAGCGCGAATCTGGATTTTGATCAACCAATCCTAGAAGACGTTTCAGAAGGAAGTTCAACATCACCTCAAATGGCTGATCAACAACAAACCAGTGCTAGACAGGCAAAAACGCATAGGAAGGCAAGGTGAGGAGGTCACTGGAGCGCAGACAACTGCGAATGCTGTACAGATGGAGATGCTCAAAGCCTTACAGGAGGCACGAGAAGGCCAAGGGATGATGATGACCATGATGTTGGAGATGCAGAGGAAGCAAGAAGAAAATGGGGAATTTCCGTCAGCAGTTGATGCAAATCCCCACTTTCAGGGCTATGTTCCCAGGAAGTTCGCAGGGGGAACGAGCAGAAGTGGAGGACAACAGCAACAACAAAGAGAATCCGACTGTGCTGCCAACAACGGAGAGTCAGCCGATTCCAATCATCCACTTGGAGCCCCAAAACAGCGGTGATGTGCCACAACTCAGATTAGAAGCAAGTCAGCCTCAGCCCAACATCATCCCGACTACTCTCCCAGCATTTTCACAAGTGCAGATACCGACCATCCCGAGCCACATCCAACGAGCAAGCCAACAAGCACCACCGATTCAAATCGTGCAAGATGGAAGTGTACACCAGCCAACTTCCTTACCATACCCACCACCTATGCATCAATACATCACAGCCCCTCAGAGAGTCCATACCACGAGCCAGTATGTGACGAAGGATGATATGATCGACGTGATCAATCAACTTCGCAAGCAGACATCCCGACCTTCAGAGTTGGACTTTACTCCACCTTACCCGGCACACATACGAAGACAACCTTACCCGGCAGGGTATATTGAGCATCCCCCGCAGTTCCCAAAGTATAACGGGGAGAAAGGGAATGCCAGGGAGCATATTGCCAGGTTCGTGGAGTCGATGTCTCCGTGGTTGGGTTATGATGAGGTGAATAACCACAATCTGTTGATGAGGGAATTCAACAAGACTTTGACGGATAGTGCCTTCAGTTGGTACTACAATTTGGAGAAAGGATCAGTCCATGATTGGGATGATCTGAAATTACAGTTTTTTAAGAAATTTTTCTATGTGCAGAAACAAGTAACTATTGTAGAGCTGATGCGGTTCAAGCAGAAGCCGAACGAGGAGCTGTCAGATTATGTGGACAGATTCAGAGCCCAAGCACAGAAGTGTGCAGAGCCAATTGAGGAGAAGAACTTGGTTAGCATATGCAATAATGGTGCACTAGATTCCTTCAAGCCCCATCTCATTACAAAGGCATGTGATTCATTTGCGACTCTCTCATCATTTGCACAAGATTTGGGAGGAATCATGACAGTGCCCGTCAATCATGCGACGGTTACCTGGAAAGGTAAGAGAACAGCAACTGTGGCTTTGGCTGACTCTCAGTCAAAACCACAAGGGGGGCCAAGAGGGAGAAGAACGAGCGAAGTAAAGGGAAACAAGGGGACAAGTATACCAGAATGCCCGTTCCAGAGGCTATCACATGCAGTGAGAAGGCCTTTAGAGACCTGTATGAGCAATGGGTAGAACATGGAGTGGTGAGGCCTCCGAAGCCCAGATTTGTTGTGACCGAAGAAATAAAAAGAAGACCAGACTTCTGTGTATACCATCAATATGCAGGACATTCTACTATTGATTGTTATAGTCTGCGGAGAATATACCATGAAAAATTGGCGGCAGGAGAAATCGAGCTGGGAAAAGGAAGCAGCGTGCATGATAAGCCACTGCCTAATCATAAGGGAAAAGAAACGTGCAACACTATTACTCATAGTGAGGCACCAGAAGTGGAGATGATGGAGAATGCAGAGAGGATGGAAGAAATGATGGATGTTGATCCAGGCCTGCAGGTGACGGCGTTGATGAATGGAGTTAGATTCAGAAAATTTTTCGACCAAATAGGGTTAGCCAAGGAAGCAAGGATAGAGGCAACCAGGGCAATCATCAAAGCAGCCGAAACCCAAGAGACCTGCATGGCGGTAAGCAAAGGATTTGTGAAGGCAGTGGAAGAGGAAGAAAGCAAGATATCTTTCTCTAAAGCTGACAGAGAGATAAGACACCCGCACAACCGACCGCTGTATGTGACGGCAATCATAAATGGAATAGAGGTGCGGAGGGCGTTCATCGACAATGGAGCGTCTATAAATATTATGCCCTACACTGTGTTTAAGCAGTTAGGCCTGCCGGAGAAGAGAATTGTGAAAGAACCAACAAACATCACAGGGTTTGCCAACCAAAGTGCCAGAACCCTGGGACACATCAAGGTGGACATGCAGGTTGGAAAGATTCGAGGACCTGTAATGTTTCATGTTACCGAGGTGGATGCAGCGTATCATGTCTTGCTAGGAAGGGCGTGGCAAAACGACTATGGGGTGGTACCCTCCGTTTTTCATCAATGCCTGAAAAGCTATCTGGAAGGGAAAAGAAGTGAAGGTACCAGCAACCAGAAATCCCTTTGGACCAGAGGAGGCACACATCGCCGAAGCAACTTTCTTTGATGATGTCGCTGAAGAGGGAGAGAACCAGATTGCAAGACCTGATTCTCTAAAATTAGTCAGTTGGGAGGAAGTACAGGCAGATAAGTTTGTGCCTGAGGAAAAAGAAAAGAAGAAGACCTCGGGACAAGGAGAATGTTCCAACAACAAGAAGCCGGTGGTAATAGACCTAGAAAAGGGAGAAAAAGGAGAAAAGAAAAGGCCAGCACATCCTGAAGATGCCAGAAACATAATCAATGCCAAACGGATAGTGCAATCAGATGATGGCCAAAGAACGAAATGGGAGAGGGTTGTTAAACCCGACGGAAAGATAGTGTTTCGCTTATGACGGTGCAAGGGGGAAGAGCCCAAGGAAGAGTGCAAACCCAACGGCTCAGGAGGTGTCCCCCACTCCAGCAGTAATGAAGAAGAAGAAATTGTGCAGCAGAAAGTAGAACCAGCTCCAGAATGCTTTGAGGATAGGCCGAAACCTCAACAAAATGAAGTAGAAGAAGTGGATTTGGCAACAGATGGAGGAACGCCAAGACCGACTTACGTCAACAAAGAACTGAATGCTGAGCAGAAAGAGGCACTCGTGAAACTGCTGCGAGAGTATATAGGGATGTCTTCGCTTGGAACTATGACGAGATGCCCGGGATTGATAAAGAGTTGGTAGAGCACAATTTGAATGTAAGCCCGGGAATAAAACCAGTAAAGCAAGCTCCTCGCAACTATGCACCCGAAGTTGAGACCCAAATCAAGGAGGAAATCAAGAAGTTGCTGGAAGTAGGGTTCATCAAGCCAATTCAACATCCGATATGGTTATCCAGCATTGTACCAGTAAAGAAGTCAAATGGTCAGTTACGGATATGTGTGGATTTCAGAGACTTGAATAGAGCATGCCCAAAAGATATGTATCCATTACCCAACATAGACACTTTGGTAGATGCAACGGCTAATCACGAGATGATGTCATTCATGGATGGGTTTGTGGGGTACAATCAGATAAAAATGTCAGTAGAAGATGCAGAGTTGACGGCCTTTTCGTACTCCGTTTGGGAATTTCTACTATGTAGTAATGCCCTTCGGGTTGAAAAAATGCGTGGGGGGCAACTTATCAAAGGGCAATGCATGCTATATTTCATGATATGATTCATGATATAGTAGAAGACTATGTTGATGACATAGTAGTGAAATCCAAGAAGGCGATAACTCATGTGGAGGACCTGAGAAAAGTGTTTGAGCGATGCCGAAAATACAATTTGAAGATGAATCCGAAGAAATGTGCCTTTGGAATGACGGCCGGAAAATTCTTAGGCTTCTTGGTGCATAACAGAGGCTTGGAGGTAGACCCAAGCAAGGCAAGAGCAGTTGTGGAGATGCCCCCACCAAAAACACAAAAACAGCTGAAGAGCTTTCTAGGGAAAGTTTCTTATATGAGAAGATTTATGCCAGCATTAGCAGAAGTCACAGAACCTTTTGGCAAATTGCTAAAAGGAAAGGCAAAATGGGACTGGGGGCAAGACCAACAACAAGCCTTCGAGAAGGTGAAGGGGATTTTGGCTTCAGCACAAACGATGGTAGTACCACAAAGAGGAAAACCGTTGCAGTTATACATCACTTCTACCACATAGTCCGTAGGGGGATTAATCACACAAGAAGTGGATGGAGAGGAAAAGCCTGTGTACTACATCAGTCGGATAATTAGAGGACCGGAAACTCGGTATTCGCAGGTGGAAAGACATTGCCTTGCATTGGTGTTTGTAGCGCAGAAAATGCGACATTATTTTTTGGCACACGAAGTGAAGCTTGCAACAAGAACTGACCCGATCAGATACCTACTGACTAAGCCGGCATTGGTAGGAAGACCTGCAAGATGGATGATGATACTCTCAGAATATGATATCCAGTGTGTAACACCAAAGGCAATCAAATGTCAGGCTTTGGCAGATCTACTAGCTCAATTTCCAAATGGAGAATACGAACCTCCCTCTGAGGATCTTCCAGGAGGAGAAGTAGAAGAAATTGACATAGTAGATGAAGACTCAGAATGGTGGAATTTAGCCTTTGATGGGTCATCTGCTGAAGGGAAAGGTGGAGCAGGCGTAGTGTTGACCACCAAAGAAGGAAAGGAAGTAGCTTTGTCATACAAGTTAGACTTCCCCTGCACGAACAATGAAGCAGAATATGAGGCGTTTATATTGGGATTATTAGCGGCTCGAGAGTTGGGAGCCAAACGCCTTAAAGTAAGGGGAGATTCAAACTTGATTGTGCAACAAATAAGAGGGCAATTCGCAGTGAAGGAGCCTATATTGGCACCGTATCGAACTGTGGCACAAAAAGTGATGGAGGACTTCAGGAAGGTGGTTATTGAGTACGTGCCAAGAGGACAAAATAAACAACCTGATGCATTAGCCACGGTAGCATCTAGAGTATATGTCCAAGGAGAAGACCTAGATGTGAAGGTAATGAAGAGAACCCTCCCAACCACGGTGTTAGACTTGTTCCCCAAAGACCTGACCGATGATTGGAGACATAACATTTCCCATCAATTGTAAACGAAGGAGGGGACCATATCACCGGTGGAACTTCAGAAATACGCCATCATCAAGGGAGTCTTGTACCATAAAGAAACAGATGGGGTATTGACACGATGCTTGGGGAGACACGATGCTTGGGGAGGCACGAAGCACAGCGCGTTTTGCATCAGGTACATGCAGAAAATTGTGGGTTGGCCGATATTGGATTGTATCGAAGGTTGCAGCGCCACGGGTATTATTGGCCTGAAATGAAGAAGGAAGCAGATGCACTTCAACGACAATGTGTTTCATGCCAAGAATACCCTGGGGAGGAGGAATGCGCCTTCATCGATGACATAGCGGATTGGCGAATCCCTTATGTAGAATTTTTACAAAACGGCAATCTGCCTGCCGAAAAGAAGGACGCAATCTTGATAAAGAGAAAGTCACAACGATTCTTCTTGCAAAATGGAGAATTGTTTAGAAGAGGGTTCAATGGCAAGCCCTTACGGTGTTTGGAAGTAGGAGAGGCCAAAGATTTGGTCTACCAAATGCATAAAGACGAGCACCAAGGGGGAGCTAAGTTATACAAACAACTTATTGATCATGGTTATTACGGTGTTTGGAAGTAGGAGAGGCGCTCAAGACTTTCCCGACTAGATGATGATATCCGGAAGCTCCTCCAAGAAACAAGGTCTCCGTTTGGATTGAAGGAAGCTCTGACAGGAGCAACTTTGGAGGCCATCATAGAATTTGTTGATATAAAGGATGGAGGAGCACGGGGCTGCTGGGATGCTGATGAATTCATAACGCCTTGGTTATCCGGAAGACAGCTTGGAGGATACCCGAGGTCATTATCTAGCGAGGTGTCAACATCCGGATTAAGAGCATCGAATGAGGCAAGCGCATCAACAGGCAAAGGCAACTCTTGCATCTTCTCACTCTGGAAAACAAGAAAAGAAAAAAATATAATATATTTGAAAAAATAATAAATAAATAAAAAATGATATATTTACCAAAGAAAGTTACTCACAAGATAGTCAATGGAAAAGTAGTTGGGAGATGCTACCGAAGGCGGAATGTCGCTCAACCCACCCAAGATGCTGTCTACAATACCCTCCCGCGAACTCAACAACTCGGTAGACTCCTTCTGGGGAGGATATACACCAGCAATAGTCTCAGAAGGATCCTCCCTCGCGGAAGCAGGAGTCTCATCGGTCTCCTTAGGCCTATCATGTGGAGACGCTGGAGGAGGGTTCGAGGAAATTAATGCATCATCCAAAGCAAGGCTCGAACTCACATCAGATAAGGTGTCTTTAGCATCAAGACTAACACAAGCCTCATGAGAAGAAGAGGACTCAACACTGATAGGTTGGGGAGGGTCACAACTCGTGGAAGTCGTCGTGGATGCCCCATTTACAGTAATAGGCATAAATTCAACAGGAACATCCTCATCCTCTTCATCAGCATCGCCAATCTAAAAACGGTGGACATAATGATTAAAGGGATCATGAAAACAATTATATGGATAGTAACAGACAAAAATGAAGATACTTCAAAAAATGTATAAATACATACCAAATTTCTACGGCGTTTCTTGACCGGATCCTCGGCTACCGGCACAGTAGGACTAGCATTCTCAGGAGGGCGTTTTGCTAATGGCCTTAAGCGAAGCCTGAGGCCAGGACGACTAACCTGGGACACGGTAGAAGCCATAGGAGGAGCCACCTCTGAATCCATAGGGGTAGATGTTCTTGTTCTGGAACGAGTAATCCTCATTTCCCCGGCATCAGAGGATCCCTGGGGAGGAACTGGAGGAGGCATCCGAGACAAAGGTAACTGAGATAAGTCCCGTGGTGGAAGGTTCCTGGAGGTAGTAGGGGCCTGTGCAGGAAGGATAACTGGGTCACTTTGAGAATGAATACCTGCTGACCGAGGAGGAGAAGACTTAGGCCTCAAGGCCTCACGCTCAACAAGGCGGCAACTGGCTGGCCATCGTTCTGAACGGACATTGGGCTTAGGAGAACATAACATCTTAGCCCATTGAAGACGTTTGGGAGGAGAAGCTGGTCTAGAGCACATCAGTGTGTCGTCCTCCCATCTCTTAAGATTGATCTGCCAGTAGTTGCGTTCACCAGTAGTATATCGCCCACCCCCGAGTAGCAGGTGGTATGATAAAAGCAACGGGAAAAGATTTGTGAGGAGCACCTGGGGGTTCCGAAAAAGCCCATGAAAAAGAAGAAGAGGTGGACACGAAATTGAGTAGAGCAGTCTCATAAGTCTCCTTGCAAGTACGGCCAAAGGGACGCTCCTGGTCAAATCCAAACTGCCTCATCACTCTATGAGGATTATAAAGTACGGTACCGAAATCATTATCCTCAATAAAATATGGAAGCTCCGCAGCCCGAAGGAAGACGAACCAAGACAATGAAGAACCGCTCAGCCCGTTGGTATTTAGATAAGTGCGAGACTCACGCCTATAGAAGTGAGGAAGGTGACCATTATTTTCTGAAACAATAGTGTAAGGACGAGCGGTGAAGCATGAAAAATCATCAATGAAAAGCCGCAAGTCTGAGCTAAAGCGGTAATCAATCCAGCGGGCTGTCCGGGGGTCGATGTGGGGTAATAAAAAAGGGTCCGAAGACTTCTTCTTCCTCTTAGAAAGATGTTCAAAAGAAGAATAACCCTTGAAACGCTCGAAGAGGAAAAGCTGAAGGAAGGAGCCTGGAATGAAGCAATTCACGTCGTACCTGAGTGAATGAAAAGGAAAGGTTGATAATTCAAGAAAAGAAGAGAAAAGTGCAATGTGAAAGACAGTTAATGGAAGCATGAAAACAAATACCTTCCAACAGATTCTCTCAAAGCGAAGGCCACCTCATCTAAACGGCGATACAGGGTTCCCAGAAAGAGGGAAGCAAGAGGAATCTCCAAACCCCGAGATAGCAGAGCTGCTAAACTAAACATACGAACTGAGGGACCGTCAACAGGAGACCCGGGAAAGAGAAAGCGAGACAACCACATAGCCAGATAGGCTGCCAAAGGAAAAGGACACGATTCCTTACGAAAAGCAAGGACGGATTGGTCATAAGTTGAACTATCCCACTGGTTAGTCTTGTAATCCCGAAAGAAGTAGCGCACCCAAGATAACCATGAAGTTTTTTGTCGGCTAGTGGTCTCGAAATCTGGAAGGAGTGTGTCACCTTTGAATCGTGAGACATAATGGGAAGACTGCTTGAAGGCCTCCATCAAATAGGCAACGCACTCAACATCTCTAGCAGACATACTAGATGGGTCACAAGAAGCCGAAGCGACAGCAGGGAGGCTACAAGATATAAACCCAACATAAGCATATAATTTGAAAAAAAAAGGAAAGAAAAAAAAAAAAAAAAAAAAAAAAGGGGGAGAAAGTAAGAACGAATGAAAGTTACAAAAAGACAGGCTTACTGGTAGATAGCATAGACATCCTCTAGTGTAGGGGTGAATTCCCCCCAAGCAGTAACAAATGTGCATGAAGAAGAGCACCAGCGGGAAATCAACACAGTAAGAGCATCATGATCCTGCTGAATACGTAGATCCCTACATAGCTGAATGCAGCGATATATGCCCGCACTCTTTAGTATAGCCTTGTACTCAACATTCCCGAGGATCTCGTCAGTCCAATGTTGCCATCCTTGAAGACGGCTAGATGAGTCAGACAGGAAGCGAAAGGGACTGAAAGGGTATTCTTGTTTCTCTATGCACATGCGGGGAATGCGACCGGAATGGGGGAAGTCGTCCCAACCTCCGCAAGCCGCGACATAAAGAAACAAACCCTCTTTCTCTGGCGCAGGAAAAGTTATGCGATCATAAGTTTGAACATGCTCCCAAAAAGTGTCAAAAGGCCCAAAAAAGGGAGCTTTTCCCCAATCATTGACAAAGGGAATTACCCTGGAACTCTTCAAGTCTTCAGAACATCCGGTAGACGAGGCCTGCAAGTAAGAAAGACCCCACATGAGGATACTAAGGATGTCAAGTAAGGCATATGAGCTTGAGTAGGCTTACCATGGCAAAGGGAGAATTTGAGCCTTTCACTTGAGAATACCTGAAAATAAGAAGAAATGGAGTTAGGGAAGGATCAAAATCACAATTATGAAAGAAAAACAAGATTTGAAATTTTTCCACAAAACTTCGGACAGCCAAAATGCATCCTTCGGAGCCATTTTTTGGATTATTTCGATATATGTCATAGCCGTTGGCGATGACTTTTGAAGGGCTCGTCGATACGGTCGTTTTGATATATTATGGGCCCCGAGACTCCAAACGGAACAAAAGTTATGGTCAAAACAGTGATCACGCTTCCCAATGTTAAAAATTTTAGTACATTTTCTCCTAGGATTCGCTCCCTAGGGTTCGGCCCCCTAGGGTTCGGCCCCCCTAGGGTTCGGCCCCCCCTAGGGTTCGACTTCCTGCAAAAAAAAAAAAAAAAAAAAAAAAAAAAACTATATTTTGTGTACCTTGAAAATTCTGGTGCCCCACAGATTACTTTTTCGGAACGGATGCTTCGTTGTCAATAAATATTGTGTTTTTCTTTATTATCCGAGGGAACCCTACCGAGATATAATCCAAGTAACGGGGCTCGGAAGACAAAAGAAAAGCTACAATAACCTGAGAAGAAACGTAGGAGAAGCAAGTCAAGAAAACGTTCGGCAGAAAGTACTCAAATAAACTGAAAAAAAAAAGAGACGAAGAAATTGTTTTTTTTTTTACCTTGTTCACCTTGTTCCCAAGCTGAAAACTGTTGGCTTGACGACTTCTTGGTGATCTTCAGACTTGAATGAGGAGAGGAAAAATTTTGCACGATGAAAAGAAAGGCCTAAGTGACTTGGGAGATATATATATTCCAATTGCAAGCTTGCAATAGTAAAGGAAACAATCTCTAGGTTCCTCTTAAGGAAGATTTCGCAATTTAAAGATAAGTTTATTTGAGCTTATTTCTAAATAAATATATAAATTTTCGAAAATTGCTTAAATTTGGTATTTTAATAAAATTTCGAAAATATATATATATTTGACAATTTCGAAATTATATATATATATATATATTGAATGTTTGAAAAAGATCTTGCTTTATAAAATTCTAATAAAGGAAGATTTTGTTTCTAAAATATAAAATAAGATTTGATTCTTGGAGCTGATGATCTTCCTTGTTTTAATTCTCAGAAAATAAGGAAATAAATATTGAGCAAAATGGAGAAGCTTTCAGATGATTTCCCAAGCATTACTTGGACAAGTGGAGTCACGCAAAATCATTCACAAACCTGGAGTATTTTGCACGAGCGTCTCTCAGGAATCGTGACTCTCGCGCAGGGGGCAAATGTGGGCCCAAGTGCATATTAGGGTTCATATGACCTAATTGAATTAAATGTACAAATTAGGGTTTACAAAAAACCTAATTAAATGTACAAATTAGGGTTTATGTGACCTAATTAAATGTACTAGACCCGGGGAAGTCTCCACGTGTTCCAAGGCAGAAGACTCGTGGATGCGACCCATTTTGGGAATTGATTGAGGGATTGGATTGGTGGCTAGAAGAACAGGGCAATTTGGGCATTACTTTGATGATTAAAGGGCATTTCTGGAATTTCTCCTTTAAAACATAATTAAAGGGTATTTCGGGAATTTCCCTTAAAACATGTGCCTGGCATGTGACTATTTTCCAGGAAAACTCTATAAATAGCCCCTCTATTCTAAGAAAAGGGGATCGCTTTCAAGACATTACACTTAGACTCTTGGAAGCTCTAAATACTTGAAACTCTCTCACAACTCGAAGACTCTAGAAGGCTCTTGGAATCCCTGCTACCCTAACCCGGTTTCCGGATTCTAGGAGTTCTGCCACGTGTCATTGGAGTAATTGCCCACCTGTTCTTCTCCCCTCTTCAATCAATCAATCAGTTCCGTACTCTTCGTGGATTTCTCTCCTCTCCAGCCAATACGAAACCCTAACCCTAGCAAGGTGTAATTTCCTACCTACAAATTCAAAATTACACTTTCACCTTATCAAAAATACTCAATCTTCATTTTAGGCATCATCTTTCATAAAATTAATTTCAAGTGATGCATGCATTGTGTATGTGATGTAACTCTTAGGAGGGACTTTTACCATGAAAAATAAGCAAACTCATTTTTTTTTCTTTTCTTTTTTTTCCTTTTCTTTTTTTTTGAATTTTTTCATTTTTTTTCTTAACTTGTGCAATGTCTCTTTTTCTTAAGCTTTTCAGAGTTACTCATGTAGCGAGTGTTGGACCAATTACTCCCAAACTAGTTGGCTTTAGGGCATTAGGTATAGAAACACTCCTAAGGGCTTACTAACTCGAGTAACAAATGCCACAAAATTAGACTAGTCAAGCTGCTTATATCCATCACACTTTTCAGCATGAATATCGATGCTTCCTGAGGCTTGGATACCCAGCTATTTCGTTCAATGGACATTGAAGCAGTTATTTATTTTTTATTCTTTTTCTAAATTTTTTTCTTTTTTCTTTTTTTTTCTTCTTTTTTGAAATTGTTTGACTCATAGTTTATATCCACAACTAAGAGTTAGTGTGAACGTGAAATGCAAAAATGCTTATGAAATCAATTTTATTCCATATGGTGTTTCAAACTAAGATTTCGTATCTTATCTAGGTTCAAGAGTTCTAAATCTTTTAATCTTACTCCTGAGTTTTGCTTCACAGATACTTATTAGAATTAATCCAACTCATTGAATTAATCCAACTCATAAAATTTTCTAAAAAAATAAAATAAAATAAAAACTAATATAATAATGCAAACAAACTCCCCCCATACTTAAATCATGCATTGTCCTCAATGTATAGAAATGAAAAATAGAGAACAAAGAAATGAAAGAATTGTACCTTGTATATATGTGAGACATTTATTCTGCAAGAAAATGTGGTGAGAAAGAAAACAACTATACATACCTACGAATTTCATAAATCCTAAAAAATATGTGACTATAAATGAATGATACAAATGGGTAAGTGAGTGAACTTTTCATGATTTTCAAGAGGTCTAGGAAACTGAAAATAGTCAGAATTTTCATCAGGAACGTACTTAATGTCTACCTCGAAAAAATATTCACTAATATGCTCGAAGTGTGGACGAAATGGTTCAAATGTATGTTCCAATTTGGGCGACTTATGTGAAGTGGATCTGAACATCACATTAACCTTATCTAAGTATTCAGGTTTATCCCAATTTTGATCAAAGTGATTTAAGAAAAAGTCAATTTGATCATCTTCAATCATGAGTCTATTGTCAATTATTTCTTGTGTCATAGACAATTCTCGGATCATGTATACTTTTATAGGTTGGTCCAAAAAATCACTAGGTGATTTTCTAGGAATAAGTCTTACAGGATATGGAGCTTTAGGCTTATAGACTCTTTCAACCGTCTCATTAAATATGACATGATCAATTTTAGGCATAGACTCATAATTTTTAGACTCCTCAAATTCGCTTGACTCAAAATATGTAGAATTGAATACAAAATTTTTATTTTTCTCATCATTTTCACAGTCATCATGATTTTCAAAATTAACCTCAGAGTCACTAGAAAATTCATCCACATCTTGTTCATTTATTATGGTGGCTAACCGACTCATTTGAATTTCTAGACGAGATTGAATTTCCATTAAAGCTTCCATAGTTTTCTCTAAGGTACTGAGTCTTTCCTCTTTTTCATTTGAAAATTCTTGTGGATATTAAGGCTCTGGATCCAGATATGGATATGAATATGAACTTAGATAAGGATTTTTATAAGTTAGAATAAAATGATTTGCTTGGTGTGCATTAAAATTTTCACAGGATTCTTAATTTCAAGCAAAATTATTATTCCAACTATAATAGGAGTCCATCTTTCCACAAACACTACAAGAAAATAGGTTTAATTCGACGGAATTATTTCCGACGGAAGATATTCCATCGATATAAACATATTTCCGACGAAATGTTCTGTCAGAAATAATTCCCTCGAAAATATATTTATCTCGATGGAATTCCGTCGGAGATAAGAATAATCCTTGGCGCCAAACTTTCGCGCTCGCGGCAAGAATATTTTCGACGAATTGTGGTATAATTTCGACGGAACGTCCGTCGATAATAGTTAATTTCGATGGATTTAATTGCGACGGAAGTTCCGTCGAAATTAATTAAAACCTAAATTATGTTATGTTCCCCAATCGCCTCCATTCATTTTAATCTCACCTCTCTCTCATCTCTGTCGTCGCTCTCTCTCTCAGCCGGAACTGCTACTCTTCCTCCTTTGACCGCCGCCACCACCACCGGTGCCGCCACCACAGTGAAAGGAACTACCGTACCGCCACCACAGGCTAAGGAACCACCGGTGCCGCCACCCACCGCCATTAATTTAGCTTATAGTTTATAAGAAGATTTTTAAAGGTTAGTGAGTTTTTATTTAGTTAATTTAGTCCATGAAATTTGTTGTTCTCTAATTTAGTTCATGAATTTATTGTTCCTTAAAATTCTTCTGTGCTAATTAGAAAATAAAAATCTTCTGCCCTAAAGTAGTTAACAGCAATTATAAATTTGGTATATTTGTATGTGAAAACCAATTTCTGATAAACACATTAGAGCAGAATCCCCTAAATTTTATGCCCTAATTTCCGTTGCCCTAATTTATGTTATTAACAGAAATTTTGATAAAATTAGGGAATAAAATGTATCTCCTAATTACTGTTATGTCCAATATATATCATGCCTATATGATTTTGGTAAATGATCATATATATGTTATTAGTATTATATATGATTTTGGTAAATGCTCATTTTGGGACTGATACTGTGTGTTTGGACTGATCATTCTAAGTGGTTTTAATTGTTCAAATGTATGTTACTAGACTCATTTGGGACTAAAGTTGTGTCTTTTGGGGCTGATTTTATTTGAATTTGTGTTCTTGTTAATATCCTCTTGTTATTCTTTTTGATATATTTGTAATTTCTGACGGAATTTCTGACGAAATTTCCATCAGAATTGTACACTTGCAATGTATGTGGGCCATACTATATTTTATTTATATAGTTTACTCAATTTGTCAATATTAAAATAAACTAAGTAATATTTACTTAGTTTCCTACCTACTAATTAATAAAATAAAATGAAATGAGCTAAGTAGTATTTACTTAGTTCTCCACTACTAAATAATAAAAATAATATAACATAATATAATACAAAATAAATAAATAAAATAAACATAATTTAATTTAATTTAATTTAATAACATATAAATAAGAAATCAAAATAAATTAAAAAAATAATTTAATTTAATATAATTAATTTAAATTAAATAATATAATATCCATTATTATATAATATAATATAGTATATAATAAACTAAACTAAAATGAATAACTTAAATTAAATTAAATTAAATATAATTACATTATAAATTAAATTAAATAAAATAATTAATATAACATAAAATAATAAAAAATAAAGTAAAGAACATAAAATAAAAGGAAATAAATTAATTTAATTAATTAATTTAAATAATATAATACAATATAATAATAAACAAAATAAAGTAAAATTAATTTAATAACTTATAAATAAGCAAACAAAATAAATTAAGAAAATAATTTAATTTTATATAATTAAATTAAATTAAATAATATAATATCCATTCTAATATAATATAAAACAATATATAATAAACTAAAATAAAATGAATAAATTAAATTAATGTAAATATAATAACATCTAAATAAAATAAAATAAAATAATTAATATAACATAAAATAATAAAAAATAAAGGAAAGAAAATAAAATAAAATGAAATAAATTAATTAATTTAAATAATATAATATAATATAATACAAAATAGTAATATAAAAATAGTATAATATATTCAAATAATATTTATCATAAACTGAGTAGCACTTACTTAGTTTATCAGTGGAAAAATTAACTACGTAGCATTTGCTTAGTTTTCCACAATTACAGTAAACTGCATATATAATTAATACGCATGTAATATAGTTTGGAGCTTAGAAACCCGTTTGACATTCACTCATTAGGAGTGAATGTCGAATAGTCCCCAGTTTGGGACTGTGACTGGATGTTATGTCTCTCACTTAGGCCGGTGTCAATGAGTTAAGTACGTTTTTAATTGTTTTGATGATTTTTCGATGGTTATCTCTACATGTTCTTCGAGTGCATACTTAGACTAATTTATTTTAGTCTATTTCGTGTACTTGGAGACCATGGGGAGGTGCTGCCGAAATTTTCTTGAAACAGGTAGAAACGTCCTGAACGTGTTGACACTAGTGAGGAGACGCATCCAGGAACGGGATAGAAGCTTAACCCCTGTAGAGTGGAGATACTAGGAACATATAATTCATGCATGGACCACATGAATGAATATCCCTGACCTAAATGTGTCTTTTGTTCAGTTAAAGATGTCAGCCGACCGGAGTTGGATATATCGTAGGATACCCATTGACGGGAGGGGATTAGTGGAAGCTTACCGTGAAGGGGTGTGCTACTTTCTGGACAAAGCCATAGAACATGCTGATGATCCGAACGGGAAGATAAGATGCCCGTGTGTCAAGTGTAAAAACTTGATCTGGAAGAAAGTCGACGAGATTAAATTCGACTTATTTTCTCGTGGTTTTGTGGATGGGTATTCTGTATGGATCCATCACGGGGAATCAGTTGAGTTGAGGGAACTGACCGGCTCAGTAGACCAACCAGTTCATGGTGATTCAAACGCCGATGACTATGATGTTGTGGAGATGTTGGTGGATGCTTATGGGCCTAACAATATCAATTGGACTGAAAACGATCATTCTTCAGGTAGTGCTCAACAAGAGCCAAATGATACAGCTGCTGCCTTTTTATAAAATGCTATCTGAATCGGGGGTCCCATTGTACCCCGAAAATGATCAGCACACCAGGCTATCTACAGTTACAAAGCTCTTACACTTCAAGAATGAGCATGACTGCAGTGAGAGAGGTTTCAATGCTTTGCTCTCTCTTATCAGCGAGTTCTTACCCAAGGATCATACTTTTCCCTCGAACTATTACGAAGTGAAGAAGATGGTAAAGGGGTTGCATATGGGTTATCAGAAAATTGATGCTTGTGAGCAGGACTGCATGTTATACTATGGGACGGACAGAGATAAGGTGCAGTGTGCGATATGTAACTTACCTCAGTACAAGGTGACAAAACGTGGGGGGAAGGAGAAACATGTGCCCAAGAAGATTCTACGGTATTTTCCTCTTGCACCGAGGCTGCAACGGCTATTCATGTCGTCTCACACGACTCATCATATGAGTTGGCATAGAACAAGTGATGTCGTGCCTGGTCAACTGACACATCCTGCAGATGGAGATGAATGGAAGATATTTGATGAAAATTTTTCACTGTTTACGGAGAAAGTTAGGAATGTGAGGCTCGACATGGCTACGGATGGATTTTGCCCTTTTAATAATTTTAGCCAGCCTTACTCAGTTTGGCTAGTTATAATGGTAGCTTATAATCTTCCACCGTAAATGTGCATGAGAGATCCGTATTTGTTCTTGACTTTACTCATACTGGGTGATAAGAGTCCTACAAAAGACATAAACGTGTACCTCAGGCCGTTAGTCAATGAACTAAAGATGCTATGGGAGACGGGGGTCCAGACGTATGATAAATCGATCGGTGAGAATTTTTTGATGAAGGCAGCCTTGTTGTGGACTATCACTGACTTTTCGGCTCTTGGGATGATTAGTGGTTGGTCGACTCACGGGAAGCTGTCATGTCCAGTGTGTGTGGGGGATGTGCAAGGTCATCAGTTGTAGCATGGGCGAAAATGTAGTTTCTTTGGAACAGCTCGTAGATTCTTGCCTGTTGATCATAATTACAGAAAGATGTCTGCACAGTTCAACAGAAAAGACAAAGAAGAAGGGGGTTGTTGGTAGACTATCGGGAAACGAGGTCTTGACCTGGCTGAACAAGTTGACATTTCCACCGCCAGGCAAGGGGCACAGTAAACTGAGAGCATTTGGGTACGGGAAGACTCATAATTGGACACACGTCCCCATATGGTTTGAGTTGTCGTACTGGGTCACACTTTCAGTCCGTCATTGTATTGATGTCATGTATACAGAAAAGAATGTTTTTGAGAATTTGTTTTATACCGTGTTAGATGCGAGTGGTAAAACAAAAGACAATGATAATGCCCGAAAAGACTTAGAGGCACTGAACATCAGGCTGGAGTTGTGGCTTCGCGCTAACAATTTAAAACCTAAAGCTCAATTCTGTCTTACTAAGCAACAAGCTGAAGACGTGTGCAAGTGGGTTAGTGGGTTGAAACTTCCAGATGGATATGCTTCTAACATATCTCGTTGCAGTAATGTTGAGCGGCTGAAGATTAATGGGTTCAAAAGTCACGATTGTCATGTATTTATGCAGAAGTTGATGCCAATTGCATTTCATGAGATGTTACCCAGAAAGGTGTTGGATGCATTGACCGAACTCTCAAATTTCTTTCGGGATCTATGCTCAATTGTAATAAGGTATAGTGATGTGGAGCAGATGGAGAACAATATTGTGCTTACCATTTACAAGCTCGAAATGATATTCCCCCCAAGGTTCTTTGACTCGATGGAACATCTGCCTATTCATCTACCGTATGAACTTAAACTTGGCGGTCCGGTGCAATATCAATGGATGTATCCTTTTGAGAGGTAATATAATCTACAAATTGCATATACTCATATTAATAATAATAATAATCATATTAAAATGCAATATATGTAGGTATATGCGTCGATTAAAGTAGAAAGTGAAAAACAAAGCTCATGTTGAGGGTTCTATTGCCGAACGCTATACGGAGGAAGAGCTTGTCAACTTCTGCTCATTGTATTTTGACGATGTTGTCTCAACAAAGCACAACCGTTTAAGTAAGAATGAGGTCATCAGTCCCCAATCTCATGCAGATAATGAGTTAGTTGTATTCACATATCCGACTAAACCATTTGGTCAAGAGACGATGACTTACTTAAGCGACAAAGAATTGAAGATAGTATCCACATATGTGCTTCTAAATATGCCAGAAGTATCGTCATACATAAAGTATGGATTGTTATATGTCACATCTAATATAATTTATAAGCGTAATCAACTTATATATTAAACTATTTTTTTATTATTTCAGTTCATTCGAAGAGGAAGCGTATGCTTCTAACCCGGATTTAACTGTTGCCCAGTTAGAAGCACTCACTACTACAACTTTCCAACAGTGGTTTCAGACAAGGGTTGGGACAGAGAACATTTCTGAGCGTTTTAGAGATGTCATACGTGGTCATGCCAAGGTTGTTTGTTCTTTTCCTGGATGCATCGTGAATGAGTACAGATTTAAGGTCGACACTTGAATGAACTCACATCAGTCAACTCTGGGGTTGTGGTGTTGGGAAGCTGTTACAATGATTCTGAGTCCAATTACTATGGACGTCTAGAGGATGTACTTGTGCTTAATTATCCCGAAGGTAAAAAGGTAGTTACATTTAAGTGTCGCTGGTTTGATACTGAAAAAGGTGTTAAAGTTGATCGTAATAGAATCGTCACAGTAGATATCAAGTCAAAACTCAAATCTGATGACGTTTTCGTGTTAGCCAGTCAAGCGACTCAAGTGTACTACGCTCCTAATGTCGTAAATAATAGAAGCCCCTGGTATACAGTTGTCACAACGAAAATACGTGCATTTGATAGTGCTAATATGTTGGGGATGGATGAGGCGTTGCAAGAAGATGTTAGCAATCCCAGGCATGTGCAGCTAAATGATGAAGATGTGATGACAAATGATGTGGTTGACGTACCCGACGATGAGGAAGTCGATGATTTGGAGGTTGTGCATGAGTATGTTATCGTTGAAGATGATAACGACAACGAATCTGATATCGATGATGATGAGGAGGAAGAGACTGAATCCGATAATGATATTGATGTTGAATCTGATGGGTTTGACGACGTACAACCTCTAAACGTATTTCAAATTAGTAAATAAATTAATATTAATATATTAAATTTAAATAATATTAATATATCATATTTTCGTTATTTCAGTAGCACATTTATAGCTAGAAATAGCGGTGGCGGTCGTCGCGGCGGGGGCCGATCAGGTATTTAAAAAAAAAGTTATTTCCGACGGAATAAGGTATTTCCGACGGAACTTCCGTCGGCATTAAACATTAACATTTATTTCAAAAAATTCATATTTTCGACGAAAAAATACTATTTTCGACGGCAATTTCGTCGGGATTAACTTATTAATAGACGTCCCGGGAAGCGCACGTGGCACGTTATCACCGACGGGATTATTTTCGACCGACTAGATCCTGTCGAGAAAGTCTTATTTTCGACGGACGTTCCGTCGGGAATAGTTCGTCGGAAATACTATTATTCCGACGGAAGTAACGACGGACTTAATTCCGAGGGCGTTATTTCCGGCCGAATTTCCGACGGAATATTCCGTCGAAAATACACCTTTTTCTTGTAGTGAAATCACAAAACAAATAAACAACTAACCACGAAAGTCACAAAAATAAATAAATAAATAAAATAAAATAAAAATCCTAATTCTACGGTTAACTTAAATAAAATCTAGACAACTCCTAACTGTTCCAAGTTACACCTTAAGGTCCACAAAATTCGAAATTAATCACATCACTAGTGAGGTAAGTGTAAAAACGGCGGGAGTCTCTCCGTGCGTACGATGTCTAATTGAATAACCACACGTTCTTGAGGCGTTTGCTTTTTGAACCACTTGCCTAGACTTAATTTAAAATTTAGCCTCCTCTTGGAGTCCCTTGTCCTAATTGAGCTCGAGAGTCATAGGGACCAACGTTTACTTGATTTTATTTAGTCAGGGTTATGCAAAATGAATGGGTGGTTTGTGGGCCAAGGAAGGGTGATGAAATCCCCACCTTATCTTGTTATGAGTTGTGCCCTTAAGTTAAATTACAAATGAGAATGCACAAAAAAAAACTGTAAACAAATAAAGTGTCCTAAAACTATGTGAATTACGAAAGTTGGAGAAATTTGACGTACCTCAATCCTCCAGCAATCACCATAGTTTATATTGACAAAAATAAATAAATAAAATAAAAACCTAAACAAAATGTGCTCTACGTGAGTGAATGCATGAATGCGGCAATTAAAAACTAAAAAATAATAAAAACTAAACTACTAATTTTCTTTTAAAAAAAAATATAGAGATAAGAAGTACCAGAGAAAGCGCAGCAACAAAATCGTTAACTTTTCGCTTCTTTGATCCGTTTCGATAATCCTGAAAAAAATTAAAAAAATAGTAGAATTAAAAACTAATTCGAATAAATAAAAATTAAGGAATAAAAAATTAATTCTAGTCCCCGGCAACGGCGCTAAAAACTTAATGTGATAAAAATATGTAACTGCAAGTGCACAGTGTCAAATTGAAGAACTAGCAAGTACAGGTCGAACTCACAGAGACAAAATTAATTTTAATGTATCCTTAATATCTATTTTAGGCGAATTAGAAATAAAGATTGAGAATCTATAATTAAACTAACTAATAATCAGGAAGCAATTTAGGAATCCGTATCCATTAAACAATAAACATAACAAGTAATTAAATCTCTTCTATTTTTATAATTTAATTATGGTTTTGATCTCTCTTCCCTTTAATTTAGTAATTTTACAATTAACGTGGACAAATAGAGACTATGAAAATTTAAGGATTAATTATAACCCATCAAAACTTCTTTGAGCAAGCATGAATTATGAAAAACTCATGTCTTAACAATAATCTATCAAAACCTTTTAATTAATTTAAAATCACATAGGAAATATAAAATGAAGGTATTTCAATAATGAAACATGAAGGCGAAATCAATTAAACATAAAAGCATAAATAATAGAAGAGATGAAAAATATTATCATGAATAATTATTTAATTTCCTCTTCATCCTAAATTAAAGAAATTAACTAGACATGAAAATAAATAAACTAACTAAAATAAAGAAGAAAAAGAAGATTAAAAATAAATAAAAAACTCCCTTTATTAACGATCATCCAACGAACGTACAATGAAGAAATAATTTAATTCTACTCTTACTTTTAACCTAAACTAATACATCCCTTCTCTCTTAAACAAGAGACCTATTTATAGGGAAAATAAATTTGTGCCATAATTTACATTCATTGAACTTGACATCTTTTGTTCCCTTTTTTTTCCCTCTTTTTTCCTTTTTGATTTCAATCTCTACATGATAATCTCCCAAGAGTCCTTTTCCATCTTTAAAAGCTGGAACAATTATCTTTTACTTAATTCACTAAGATAAATAAGGTAAATCCTACAAAATAAAATAAAACGTATTAGTTATATAAAATAAACATATAAAATAATAAATATAGGAATATTAAAATGTATAAAAAATGTGTCTATCAGTTTTTATACTATATATTATTGCCAAACAATTAACAACTTCTTTTAACTGATTCCACCTGTTATAAATCAAACGACACAGCCAAACACTTTAACTAATAGCTATACGACAATTAGTTTTGAGTCAGCAACTAATTTTAAGTAATATGTCATTTTAAATAAGTTTTCTCCAAACTACCAGTCCCTTTATTATAAAAGGGAGATATATTTCTAAGCAACGACTTAAAATGATGATTTTATATTTTCAAATTTATTCTTTATATTATTAATTTAAGAGTTTAGTAGTGGTAGTAGTGTGAAACTATTAAATATGATGGTAAAAAGATAATGGTGAATTGGAAACATAATCATCACTTTATAATTTTAAAATAAATTAAATATATCTCTAATTTTAAAACGAAATAAAAAATTATATATTGTATTTCTAATTTTAGAATGAAAACACTTTTGAAAGTAGATTACTTATTTATCCTCACTTTCCCCCCTTAATTTCTAGGGTGCATAACTCTTAAAGTAGAGTTGTATACCTAGCTAGTTTTTTTTTAGTGCAAAAAATGAAAGGTAAGTAAGATATTTCAAATTCTACAAACATATAAAGGAATCCGTATTGCATCTATGTGGAGGCCCAAAACTCAAAAATCCTCTGCGAATAACGTGCGTCGTGTATAAGACAAAAAGTTGTCACCAACTATTCGTTATGTGTGAGAATTGAACCTAAGTTTTGAACGATTTTGAGCCAGGTAAATGTCTCACTTACTATTAGACCAACAGATGGTTGGTGGTCGTATATCTACTTAATTTTGTGAATAGAGTTGTCTTTCATTTACAACCATGCATTCCTTAATTATAATTTCTTCCACTAGTATATATATACACTGTTTCATTCTCTCTCTGAGCTAAAGAAGCACCATGCATGACCCCATTACTTCTCCTTATTCATTCATTCATTCAAAAGAGTGAAGCCATTATGTAGCCAAGTTGATCACCAGATTCTGTTATTCATCAACCCAGAGAAACACGAAAAAAATATAAATAAATAAATAAATAAAATAAAATAATTTTTTTATCAGATTCTGTTTCCTAACGAAGGACCTTTGTCCAGTATATTTCGCTAGGGCTATTAGCACTTCATAAACATAGTTTGGATAGTTAATATTGACATGTTGATAGTTACTGTTTATGGTTGAAGCAGTTGAAAATTTTCTTTTTTGGCGGCTGAACTTTTTGGAAAAGGACCATATTTTATTCTTACATAGATAAAGACCCTTGAAAATATGTTGCAAGTTGCAATCTTTGCTTCGATCAGCATATATATGCATGCATGGGAGTACTTGATTGGAAAGGGTCAGAATCTTGGTTGTCAATTTATCCAAACACTACGGAGACCCATTTTGTCTAATCAAACCCATGTTGAGGAAACCAACATCTTCCAATAATGCTTCTAAAATTAGAGATATATTTTAAATATTTAAATTAATTTAATTTTTTTAAAAATATAATATGATTTATTTAAAATTTTAAAATAACAAATATGATAATGAATAATACTCTTAATTAAGTTACAATAATTGTACTCTTAGTTAATTTAAAATAATGGTACTTTTTCATGTTGAATTAATTTTTTAAATCAATCTAAAAAAAATCTTAAAATTCAAATTTAATACAAATTATTTAAGTTTTGAAAGTATCAAATATGATAAGTAATGGTACTCTCTTAGTTAAGTTACAATAATTATAGTTGTTTATAGTTTTGAAATTTAACTTTTTATAAATAAATTTTAAAGTTAAAACGTATCTCTAATTTTAGAACAAAGGAATCACTTCTTTTATAGAGAAACAATTAAAATAAAGTTGCTTCAAACTTTTAAAGAAGTAACTTGATTGTGAGTAAGACTAGCTCCAAAAAGAAATGAATATAGAAAAAAGTATAAATTAAATACTTCATATATGACTTCATTTTATTAAATTTATATATAGTTATCTTTTTTTTAAACGGCATTAGTTATTAATTAGAAAACTAAAAAGTAATAATTTTGTTTTTTCCGAATTTTAAAAAGTTAAAATAGTTTTTAGAGATTTTACGAAAGTTATATCCAACGTTACTAATTAATTGTATATATCTTAAGTTAAAATTTTAATTTCCTTTGAAAAGATTTATATTTCTTATTAATTTTTTTAATTTATAATTATCTTATTAAATAAGTTATAATAAAAAATAATACACATATTAAGCAAAGTCATTATCATCATCATCTATTTATAATTAGATTCTTATAAAATTAAATATGCATATTAAAATAACCCGTGCCTTACACTAAAATTCAACTAGTTTAATGAATATTTTATTTAATGATTAAATATGTTTTTGGAAGTAATCTTTGATTCCCGTTATTAGAAGTAGCTAGATTCCTCATTTGTCGAGTAATTTGATACATCAACACTACCATGAGCTTCCTTCCCATTAAGTAGTTAGAAAAGTTCAATATATATATATATATATATATATATATATATATATATATATATATATATATATATATATATATAGGATAAGGATCAGGTGCGGGATCCCGCATTTTGTTAAAATGCGGGACTTTTTTTTTTTTTTTTTTTTGCTTTTTTTTTTAAAACAAATAAAAATAAATAAATAAATAATTATGGAACTGAAATTTTTACATAATACAATGTTTTGAGCGTGATTTGGATACATATAAAAATTTCAGTTCCATAATTATTTATTTATTTTTTTTAGTTGTTTTAAAAAAAAAAAGCAAAAAAAAAAAAAAAAGTCCCGCATTTTGTTAAAATGCGGACTCCGGACTGGATCCTCATTGTATATATATATATATATATATATCCTTAATTATAAATCAATTAAACCCTTATACATACATCTTGTACAAGCGTGACCATAATATTAATTTTTTAATTATGCACAAAAGTGAAATAGATCATGATCCAAAGTTTAGCTTAAGTTATACGCCCACCAAAAGAAATTCCGTAAGGCTCTTTTTATTTTCTTTTTTAATTTATATTTTACTCAATTTTACTGATAATTCTTTTTTATTTTTATTTTATGATCATATGGTTCTTTTGTAGTATTTTCCATTCTTCTTTCGCTTGCTTGGTTTTAATGGTGGCGTCTCTACCAATAATTAATAAAGCCTCCACTATATATATATTATTGTAAGTGGGCTTGATTTTGCCTTATTAATTATGTTAAGACAATAATGCATATCTATGTTTCCCACTCAAATGTGAGGTCAATCTCATGCATTACCACTTTTCCTTTCTTCCTTTCTCCTATAATTGTATTTGCATATCATGGCTAAGAATGGTTCCAGCTCATGAAGTTGAATTTCTTACTAATACTAATGATATATAGCCTAGCCTAGAACAAAGGAAGCACTTCTTTATAAAGATTCTCTAGGTTTATTATTTGTCTTGCTACTTTATAATTCATAGCTCATTTTTTTTCCATATGTAATATCATTTTATGCAAATTAAAATTAGACCTAAAATATCAAATTAAACAAAAATAAAAAATTGTAATATTGATGTTAAAATATAGTATACGACAGATAGTAGTAGCTTAACATCCATGACCTCACTCATAAAATTTATATATATCATTTTTACAATAAAATCATATAACCCCTTAAATAATTAATCAATTAAACAATGGAATGGATAAATTAAAAATATCACATTAGTATAACAATAATGAACAACAACAAAATCACCAACCCTTTAAAAGAAACAAAGATTTTAAAGTGTAGATTACTTGTTATGTATTTTAACTTTTAATATTTTTTTAAAGAAAATTATTCATTCATATAATTATAAAAAAATTATGATAGTGGCATTACTTATTATATATATTAACTTTTATTTAAATTTATTTATTGAGATCATTAGGAATTAGTTATAAAACTCAACTATGACCATAATTTGTTTGAATTCTTGAAAAATATAAGTTACCTTGATTTCAAAGAGATTAGAGTATGTTTTTTTTAAGATATCTAATTAATTAATAATGTTGTTTGGGGAAGGGAAAAAAAGGTATAACCTTTATAAATTGTCTAAGAAATATTTTAAACTTCTGTAATTTTAAGAAAGTAAAACTATTACTCATAAACTATCTAATTATTTATAAATGTTATTCAAGAAGTCATTTGTTGCTTCTCTATTGATGGTATCTTAAATCATTATTATTCAATTAAAGAATTGAATGGAGAACTCAAAATCTTCAACTGGTACTTCAATTAAAAAAAACAAAAAAACACGCAGTAACCTATTTCTAAATAGCTCATAGGTGTCTTTTAACAATACTAATATCAAATTATTAGCAAACAAATAAATCAAATACTAATTAACTAATAAAGCAAACAAATTTAGGAAAAAACTAATATCAAATTATTTCTTCATGAATATCCTAATTAATCAAACATCATAATTTTGTAGGTACGTATGCATTTACAAAGACTGATAGACATACACAGAACATGTGGGGGATTTGCAAAGTATTACCTTTGAAGAAAGAGAATAAATAGTATATAGGTTTATTGAATTACTAGTATTTTTGTTACTATTAGTTCACTTGTAGGAGTCTTTCAGAAGAGTTATATTATTATAATAAGGACTCACCTTTCTTTTTTTTTTCCTTCTTCTATCTCTGCAGTGACTTTTAGATTTATTTAATAATATCTTAGATATATTAGACATTAATCTTTAGTTATTTTAATTGATTTTGTTGTCTAAATTTGTTAGAACATATACATACACACACTAACATCAAATTATATCTAAAAAAATTATACTCCTAGGAACCCTGCAGTTGCTTTTGAAACTCATAAAACATAATCTAAAAAAGACATGACATAATTTAGTTATAGAATATGATCAATTACTATAATGGAGTTGGCACACCAGTTTTCCTCTCTCCTTAATGTAAGGTCAAACAAATCCTCTAATTGAGACCGAAGGTCAAAAAGACCTATTGACAATAATGTAAATTTGTGTGTGTGTGTGTGTGTGTTTTATTTATGAATTAGTTTTAAGTGCATACGTGTAGTAATCGTCTTTTTCTGCCAAAGAATAACTGAAATATGTTAAAATCATATGATGCATGTAAAGTGTAAAATTGAGCCCTTGAAAAGTTACAATCAATGATAAAAACTTGGATTATATTTAGTGCATAATATAGATTAATAATGAATGCCTTGAGTAAGTGACGTTGATAATACATGTTTTCATATTGCGAATGCCAAGAATTCCATGAATTTTGTTGAACCTACATAAACAACAAACTATAACATTAATTTAAAATTAAAAATTGATGAGCAAATATGTAACAATACAAACCTAAGGAAAATATAATGACCACATAATTAATCACAAAAATAGCTTTGGTTTTTGATAACTAATATATATATATATATATATATATATATATATATATATATATATATATATATAGAGAGAGAGAGAGAGAGAGAGAGAGAGAGAGAGATTAAATCTAAGTTTAAGTTCAACTACAATTCTATCACGTAGTTGGAATCCAAGTCATAGTTCAACTATACCTCTTCTTCAATGGCCTGATGATTAATTGGGGTTCGAATGCGATGGAACGGGATCATATAGAACTCTGCTATAGGATTAGAAGGAAGCTTTGTATTTACGACTATTATGTATATTTTTATTGGTGGATTTTTGTATTGTAAATTTTATGTTCATTATTATAATATTTAGGTATGTTTTATTATTTATTTTTGTATTGGTAGAAGAGGTTTAAAAGTATGGAGTATATAAGAATTTTAATTATAAAGGATTAACATATATATTTATTAAATTTACTCTCTGTTTAGTAAAAAAAATTTAAAAATATTAAAAATTACGAGAGTGCTCTATTTTATAAGAAGAATTCTCCCGATTATTATCTTTATATAGATAACATATGCTCAATTAATTCAATATAAGAATGAATGCACTATCGAATTTGTAATCACAACATGGTATTCTTTAAAGTAACTATTGGGCTTATAAATTTCAAATAAACAAGCGAGAATTAAAAATTATACTTCTTTCGTTCCAAATTTTAAGATCATTATTGACTTTTTAAAAATTAATTTTAAATATTTTCAAACTCAAAATTAGCGTGAATTCATTTAGTTTAAGTCAATACAATTATGAATATCATAAACTATCTTAAAAGTACTACTAGCTAATTATAAGATTTATTGTTTTCAAAATTTTAATGAATCATGAAAATTTTAATTTTAAAAATATTTCTAATTAACTTTTAGAAAGTCAATATTGATTTTATAATTTGGAACGGAAAAAGTATATAATAGCACACGTTAATAACATTTTTTAAACAATTGTTATAACAAATTACTATTGTTATACTATAGTACTATTGTTACATAATATATTACTATATTGTTATATCCATTTGACTCATTCATGTATACTAAAATATTAATTAACTGTAATTCGACAAATTATTTTATACTTATTTTTTTATAACTTTCTTTTGTCACCGTAGCATTACTCTATCAATATACTATCATTTTTAATTTCAGTACATACTATATTACTATTGTTAATTTGTTATAACAAATTTTACATATAACACACTTTCAATACCAGTATTATTTTCTAAACACTTCCACACATACGGGGAGTGATTACCACCGCATTAGGAAGTCCATACTCCATACTATTTTGAGCCCAGTTTCTTTCGGTGGACCAAATGTGACCAAGAGAAGCCCATTAATTGGGAATCGGGGCTACGTATGACATATTAACATGGACGTGTTTTAAAAGAGCCCAAGTTAATGAATCTGGGGCAGAAGGGATTTTGTTAGAAAAGATATCGGCAAGTGTAGTATATTTCATCGGGTTCTTTACAGTAATATACAATAATTAGAAAGTAATTACATTATTAGTATATCTACAAAATAATTACAAAAAGAGGGCAACAAATTCAAACCATTCAATTTCACATTAATAAGGAAACCTAAAATTAAGGAGAAATAACCGCCATAATTAATAATTCAAATCAAATCTTTGGGATCTAACAACAAAAACAAATTCATAATTCAAATCAAAAGGAGGGAAAAACAAAAAAATTATATTCTCTATTCTAATCTTCATCTCCCTCACCGCTCATTCTCTTCATCATCGCCTCCTCTCTCCTCCCCCTTCAATCTTCATCATCCTCCTCTGCCGCGAATCTCCGGAAGTCCTTGGTTGCACCGCCGCGAATCTCCGAAAATACCTGAGTTACTGTTCTGAATTTTTTTTTGACGATTTGTTACCCACAAAAACTAAAATGGTTACCTTTGTATGAAAGTTTGACTACCTCCTGCATCATATTCAAAATAAATTTGTAACTTAATAAAATTAAATAGGTTACCTTGGTATGAAGGTTTGACTACCAACTGCACTATGAAAAAAAAAATCCAGGTAACACTTGGAAACTATTCTTAAATTAATTGGTAACCCAATAAAACTGAATTGGTTACCTTGGTATGAAGGTTTGGCTACCAACTGCACAATTAACCTAACCAACAGTGGGGTGGTGGAAAGCGTTGCAAGTGGCAAGGCGGCTGTTGTCGTTGGAGGAGGAGGCCATAATGGTGGCGGAGGTGGTGGAGGCGGCTATAATGGAGGCGGGTGGAGGAGGAGGTGGAGTTGGCGGCGGAAGGCGACCATAATGAAGGCGGAGGTGGAGGCGGAGGAGGTGGTCATAATTGATATCTGTTTGTTGAGAAGAGAGAGAAATACTAAAGGATTTAATGTATACAGAAACTAAATTAAAGGGATAGAAGGGAGGAGAGAGAAAGTGATGAATTGCAACCTATTAAAACACTCAACTAAATTAAAGGGATAATAATGCACTAATGTTGTAAATAAAATATTGCATATGCACTAAATTAGTAAATATTTTATGTATGCACTTTTGTTGTAATTTTTTATAAAAATGTGCTAATAAATGTAAATGTTCCTATTTCATATCAAAGGCCTAAATAAAAATTAACCTTGATGCTTGAATTCACATCATATTTTGTTCCGAAAGAAGTAAATTCAAAATATTTATAGTGCTATCTCCACTATCAAAAATCTTTATACTTTGTCATTTATTTTTTATTGGTGGTATTTGTTTCATATCCAGATTTCATGAAGTTCTATCACTTGTGACCATATGTAAAGTTTACGACTTTGTGTTATATTTGTTATTGGAAATTGATATTTTTAAAAGTAAGTCAGTCTCACTTAGTATGAGAGAAAATTTGTGAAAATATCAATATTTACGTGTGAAAATAACAATTTTCTTGTTATAGTAAATATTGCATATGTGCTAACCCACAAAAAGGGCGCTAAATAACAAAAATAGCGTATGCAACTTTTTTTATAGCAAATGCAACCTAACAAAAACTATTAACTTACTGTTAACTTGATCTACCCAGAACATATATAATGGCAAATTGGGATCGTTTTTAATTCTTTGATTCATTCCGAATGGAATGACAAACTGGACCCTTGTGTAACACTTCCTTTCCCGAAAAATAGGAAAGGGAGGTCACGTGCAAAGCACAACAGGACTAACAAAATAAATCAATAGCTCAATGCCTCAAAATATAACTCCAATAATAATAATCTCCAGAAGTCAACCGGTTCAAACCACAATTTAAAAATATTTATTACAACTCCAATAACTGAATATCTCCATAACACAAACCAAAATACCGAAGCCTAAACAAAATATCTAACCACTTGGATAAAAGGAAATTCTCGTCACACTTGCCCTTAATCCCCCTGATTACCTGCCGGAAGAAAAAATACAGCATGCACCAATTGCCCAGTACAGATATATAGTACAAAAATAATGAACTGAATTAACTAAATCAATTAATGAATTGAACTGAACCGAACAGAACTAACACAACGAAATAATAGGCTGAATCAATTGGCTGAGTGTTATTTCATACCGAGCTCAGAAATATAGCTTGCAACATAAACAAGTCAATAATGCCACATAGGCAATCACACATTGGACCGCGAATCCAAATATATGCAAAATTGGAAGGCGTGTTCGGCACAACATCACCAATCCGCAGAACAAAACAGAAAACTAGGGTCGACCCATACGCCTCTCATAACAAATTAACAAATGACCAACTCCCATCGGAGCACAAACAGAGACGCCGTGCACTAATCACACTGCCACGGAAGTGTCATGTCTCTCGTGCCAAGACGACATGCCTGTGGTACCCCCATAGGTGGTTATAGCTCAAGTATACCCTACGGTATATTCTAACCAAATATGATGTCACAACACATGCGACATAATATCAACAAACAGAGGGTTCTAATATGTATATGTCAAATCAAAACAAATCATCGACACAAGTCTCCAAAATATATTGACATATACATTTCTACAATTATCAAAATAAATACTAGACATGATAATCCAACTCAAAGAATACAAATATGAGTTCTATGTATCAATGCTAAAATAAAACTATTATATTAATTTCACATGAAACAATTATGTGAATTAATAACGAAATTCAAAACGAGGAACAAAACGAATTTATTAAATTTCAGAAGAGTATCGCTGAAGGAGTACGAAATCCGTACCTGGAGTAAGCAATGTAATACCTAGATTATAATTCCAATTATTATTCGTTAAATTCTTTCTGTCCAAGCTAATTACACAAATAAAAATAAATGTAAGTTTAATAATAATCAACATATCAGTATACTAATGAGTTCAACACCGAATGGTAACTCCTCAATACCGACACATGGAACTTCTCAACACCGACACATGGAACACATTATGCACATGAGCTAGCTGTGGAGGCAAAGCTAACTGATATGCAACCTCACCAACTTTCTCCAAAACCTCAAATGGGCCAATATAACGCGAACTAAGTTTTCCTTTCAACCCAAATCGTCGAATACCCTTCCAAGAAGAAACTTTTAAAAACACGTGTTCACCAGGTTGAAACTCTAAGGTCCTCCTATGCTTATCAGCATAACTCTTCTGTCGTGATCGAGCCGACTGCAATTTCTCCTTAGCCACCGCTACCTTCTTCGTAGTGATTTGAACTAACTCAGGCCCTTCTATGATCTTCTCACCAACCTTATCCCAACAAGTTGGTGTCCGACACTTTCTACTATATAATGCCTCAAATGGAGCCATCCCAATACTTGTGTGCCAGCTGTTGTTATAAGCAAATTCAACTAGACTCAAGTAATCGTCCCAATTTCCTGACCACTCCAGTGCACAAGACCTCAACATATCCTCCAACGTCTGAATAGTCTGTTCGGATTGCCCATCGGTTTGTGGATAGAAATAAGTACTAAAGTTGAGTCGAGTGCCCCAAGCTCATTGAAACCCTTTCCACAACCGTAAAGTGAACTGCGGGTCCCGATCTGAAACAATAGATATCGGAGTACCATGAAGTCTAATAATCTCCTGCTGAAAGATTTGTGCCAACCTATCCACTGAGTAACCCTCATGGATAGCCAAGAAGTGTGCCGATTTGGTCAACCGGTTCACCACAACCCAAATGGCATCATTCTTCTTGAAAGTCTTCGACAAACCAGTCACGAAGTCTATTGTGATATCCTCCCACTTCCAAACTGGTATGTCTAACTGTTGCAGTAACCCACTAGCTCGTTGATGTTCTATCTTCACTTGTTGACAAGTGAGGCATTTACCCACATATTCAGAAACGTCTCGCTTCATCCCATTCCACCAAAAATTCTCCTTCAAATCCATGTACATCTTTGTGGAACCTGGATGAATAAAAAATGGCGAATTATGAGCCTCAGCCAACACAGTTTCCCGAATGGTTAAATCCGACGGTATACACAACCGTTTATCCAACCAAATCACATTGTGGTCATTAATACGAAACTCGGGCTGTTTGCCCTCCTCTAGATTCTGCACCATACCCCACAACTCCCCATCTTCCTTCTGAGCTTCTTTAACTCGTGAGATAAGAGATGGCTCTACTCTCATACCTGCCAAAAGCCCATCTGATCCTTGCACATAAACTCTAACTCTTGCCGCTCCATATCCGAAATAAGTTGAGGTTGTGTAATAAGGGTTGCTACACTCCCTGAATTCTTTCGGCTAAGAGCATCTGTAACCACATTTGCCTTCCCCGGGTGATACTGTATTCTTGCATCATAATCTTTTAGAAGCTCTAACCAACGTCTCTGTCTCATGTTAAGCTCCTTTTGAGTGAAAATGTATTTAAGACTTTTATGATCAGTGAAGATATCACAAGTCTCTCCATACAAATAGTGCCTCCAAATTTTTAAGGCAAATATTACTGCTGCCAACTCCAAATCATGAGTGGGGTAGTTCTCCTCATAAGGTTTAAGCTGCCTAGAAGCATAAACAATCACCTTATCATGTTGCATCAAAACACACCCCAAACCTTTCTTAGAAGCATCACTATAAATTTGATAACCTCTGTCCCCGACGACAATGTAAGTATTAGAGCTATCACAAGTCGCTTCTTCAACTCCTCAAAACTCTTCTTACGTTCCTCATTCCACATAAACTTCGTGCCCTTTCTCAACAACTGAGTCAATGGCAAGGCAAGTAAAGAGAACCCTTCCACAAATCGCCTATAGTACCCTGCTAAACCCAAGAAACTCCTAACTTCTGTCACCGTAGTAGGTCTCGGCCGATTAGTGATAGCCTCAACCTTCGCAGGATCCACCTTAATGCCTTCAGCAGACACAACGTGGCCCAAAAATGCAACCTGCTCCAACCAAAACTCGCATTTAGAGAATTTAACATACAACTTCGCTTTTTGTAAAATCCCCAAAACTGTACGAAGATGTTCCTTATGCTCCTCCCTAGACTTTGAGTAAACCAAAATATCATCAATAAAGGCAATAACATATTGGTCCAAGTACTCTTTGAACACCCGATTCATCAAATCCATAAACACCGCCAGAACGTTAGTCAACCCAAATGACATCACCAGAAACTCGTAATGCCCATAGCGAGTGCGGAAAGCTGTCTTAGAGATATCCTCATCCCTTACCCTCAACTGATGATAACCTGACCTCAAGTCTATCTTCGAAAAATACTTTGCCCCTGAAGTTGGTCAAACAAGTTATCAATCCTCGGCAATGGATACTGATTCCTGATGGTAATCTTGTTCAACTCCCTGTAGTCTGTGCACAACCTCATAGATCCATCTTTCTTCTTTACAAATAAAACCAGAATACCCCACGGTGAAACATTAGGCCGAATTACACCACGATCTAGCAGCTCCTGCAATTGCTCATTCAACTCTTGCAATTCCAATGGTGTCATCCTATATGGCGCCTTAGAGATAGGTTCCGCACCAGGAATAAGCTCGATGGTAAACTCAACTTCCCGCTGTGGTGGCAACCTTGACAATTCTTTAGGAAATACATTGGAAAAATCACGAACAACTGGAACATCCTCAATACGAGACTCACTCATAGAGGTATCAATCAAAAACGCCAAATACCCCTCACAACCTTTTGCCATCAACTTCCCAACCTTCAGAGCTGAGATCAACTTCACCATTCTACTTGGTCGTGAACCCTGAAATACAAACTCCGGAGACTTCACATCTCCAAATATAACTTTCTTTGCCTGGCAATCGATAGTGGCCTGATGCTTATCCAACCAGTCTATCCCAAGAATAACATCGAAATCGTGCATACTTATCGAAAAAAGATTAGCCCTACGAATCTTATCTCCAAAACTGATCGGGAATTCTCGATATAAATCAGAAATAACTACAGAAGTCCCTATCGAGGTAGCAATAGACATAACAAAATTTAAAGACTGAGGTGGCACACCAAGGTGCTGAACAAAAGACTGAGCCACAACTGAATGAGTAGAACCAGTATCAAATAAAACAGAAGCCTCACGGTTGCCAACTAAAAGAGTGCCAGAAATAATACCTGGCGCACCTGCTGCCTGGTTATATGTCATGACAAACACTCTACCACCCTGACATTGACCACCATTGTCACTATTATTACTGCCTCCACCATTATCACGAGGCCCAGTACAATCTCTAGCAATATGACCCATCTGTCCACATAAGAAGCATGCACCAGAAACTCTATGGCACTGCCTCCTCGGATGATTACCCCCACAAGTAGCACAAGGAACTATCGGAATAAGATTAGGGTTACCCCCATTAGCTGGTCCTGGGTAACGACCCTGCTTCTGCCCCTGCTGACGATTCTGCCACTGCTGGCGATTCTGACCTTACTGAGGTAAGGGAAGCTGGCGATTCTGCCCCTGCTGAGGCAATTGGTGATAACCTTTGTTCTGATTTTGACCTCGCCATTGCTCCTGCTGACCACCACGATTCCTGTTCCACTGACCACCCTAATTCCTCCCATGTTGACCCGAAGCTTGACCCTGCTGATCATCTCTGTCCCTCTTCCGACTCCCTTCCGGTTTAGAAGACCGAAAGTCCTGTCGCTCCATCTCAATATTTTTGGTTGTATTAGCCACTGCCGACACATCTGCAAATTTACTCTTAATGAGATGTTGACGATACTTATAATAAATTCTCCACTTAAATTTCTCTACTTGTTCCGCTACAATCCCTGCAGAGGTTCCCGCAAAGCCTGCCAACCTGATGAACCTCGTCATAAAGTCCATGATGGATTCATCATCTTTCTGCCGAATAGACAGATACTCTCTACCATAGGCCTCTTTATCAGCAGCTGGAAAGTACTGTTGATAAAAGACCTCACAAAACTCTGCCCAACTAAGTGTCTTAGCATAACCATCACCCTTTGTTGTTTTCATCGTCTTCCACCACCTCTGAGCATCCCCTTCTAGCTTATAAGTTGCAAGCAGCACTTTATGATTATCTGAGCACCCCAACACATCAAAAATCTTTTCCAGATGAGCCATCCAATTCTCTGCATCAATTGGAGTCGGAGCTGAACTAAATGAACGTGGCTTCTGCTTTTGAAACCTTTCTAACCATACATACATTGGAACCACAGGCTGATCAAGACCAACTGCATTCCCTTCATCTCTGTTTACGTGTGAACCATTAATTCCTGGGTTTCCTTGCTCAGGATTTTCTTGTGGCTGCTGCATTGCCTGAAAAACTTATGCCACCAATTGCGGTAAGGCCTGATTAACTGCCTGATTCACCAAGGCAGCCAATTGAGCATTAATCTGATTATTCGGTTGTTTATTAGGTTGCGCACTAGGTTGTCCCTCACTACTTCCTCCATTGTTACCTCGCCTCCCAGTAATTCTAGCGGATCTACGAGCCATCTAAGAAAGAAATCAACGAATAAAAGTAAACAATTTAGAGACAGGTTCAAATATAGCTGATATGAAAGTTGAACAGAAAATCAAACGAAACAAAACCTAACCCAGAAGTCTACCCATAGCTCACAGGTCAAACCTAAATAGGTCTTCTACAAGAAAGAACCTAAGCTCTGATACCAACTCTGTAACACCCCCTTCCTGAAAAATAGGAAAGAGAGGTCACATGCAAAGCATAACAGGACTAAGAAAATAAATCAATAGCTCAATGCCTCAAAATATAACTCCAATAATAATAATCTCCAGAAGTCAACCGGTTCAAACCACAATTTAAAAATATTTATTACAACTCCAATAACTGAATATCTCCATAACACAAATCAAAATACCGAAGCCTAAACAAAATATCTAACCACTTGGATAAAAGGAAATTCTTGTCACACTTGCCCTTGACCCCCCTGATTACCTGCCGGAAGGAAAAACACAGCATGAGTCAATTGTCCAATACGGATATATAGTACAAAAATCATGAACTGAATTAACTAAATTAATTAATAAACTGAACAGAACCGAACAGAACTAACACAACGAAATAATAGGCTGAATCAATTGGTTGAGTGTTATTTCATACCGAGATCAGAAATATAGCTTGCCACATAGACAAGTCAATAATGCCACATAGGCAATCACACATTGGACCGCGAATCCAAATTCATGCAAAATCGGAAGGCGTATTCGGCACAACATCACTGATAAGTACATAATTCATACATTTTATTATCCCTAATTTTGTCCTTTTAATTATATTAGTTTATTTATTTAATATGTTTTATTTTATTTTGTAGGATTTAATATTTTGTTGCAATAAAGTCAAAATCTTGGTGATCAAGCAGTATTTAATGCTCTTATTCATGTAAGAAAATATCCAAGAAGAATTCTACAAGGAAAAGGAAGGAGGTGGAACAATCTTGGTGTGCAAGTTAAATCCACTGAAGAAAAAGAAAGTCTATCTAGAAGATCTCTTTGAGAAGTTGATTGCCACTAGGAAGTTGAAACTTACATGGAAAAGGACTCTTGAGAGATTACCATATAGAGATTGAAATCAAAAAGGGAACAAAAGAGGCCAAGTTCAATGAATATAAATTAGGGCACAAATTTATTTTCCATATAAATAGGTCTCTTATTTTAGAGAGAGGGATAGGTTTTCTTTTATGTATCAGTTTAGGTTAGGAGTAGGAGTAAATTAAATTATTTTTCATTATACGCTTGTTGGAGGATCGTTAATTAAAGGGAGTTTTTTTTTTTAATTTTCTTCTTCTTCTTTATCTTAGTTAGTTTATTTATTTTCATGTCTAGTTAATTTCTTTAATCTAGGATGAAGATGAAATTAAATAATTATTCATGATAATATTTTTTATCTCTTTTATTATTTATGCTTTTATGTTTAATTGATTTCGCCTTCTTGTTTCGTTATTGAAATACCTTCGTTTTATAGTTCTTATGTGATTTTAAATTAATTAAGAGGTTTTGATAGATTATTGTTAAGATATGAGTTTTTTCATAATCCATGCTTGCTCAAAGAAGTTTTGATGGGTTATAGTTAATTCTTAAATTTTTATAGTCTATGCTTGCCCACGTTAATTATAAAATTACTAAATTAAAGGGAAGGGAGATCAAAATCATAATTAAGTTATAAAAATAGAAGAGATTGAATTACTTGTTATGTTTATTATTTAATGGATTCGGATTCCTAGATTGCTTCCTTATTATTAGTTAGTTTAATTATAGTTAATTGATTCTCAATCTTTATTTCTAATTCGCCTAAAATAGATATTAAGGATACATTAAAATTAATCTAGTCTCTGTGGGTTCGACCTGTACTTGCCAGTTCTTCAACTTGACACTGTGCACTTGCAGTTACATATTTTTATCACATCAATCATCAATCCGCAGAACAAAACAGAAAACTAGGGTCGACCCATACGCCTCTCACAACAAATCACCAAATGGTCAACTCCCATCGGAGCACAAAACAGAGACGTCGTGGACTAATCACACTGCCACGGAAGTGTCATGTTTCTCGTGCCAAGACGACATGCCTGTGGTACCCCCACAGTTGGTTATAGCTCAAGTATACCCTACGGTATATTCTAAACAAATATGATGTCACGACACATGCGACATAATATCAACAAACAGAGGGTTCTAATATGTATATGTCAAATCAAAACAAATCATCGACATAAGTCTCCAACATATATTGACATATACATTTCTACAATTATCAAAATAAATACTAGACATGATATTCCAACTCAAAGAATACAAATATGAGTTCTATGTATCAATGCTAAAATAAAACTATTATATTAATTTCACATGAAACAATTATGTGAATTAATAACGAAATTCAAAACGAGGAACAAAACGAATTTATTAAATTTCAAAAGAGTATCGCTGAAGGAGTACGGAATCCGTACATGGAGTAAGCAATGTAATACCCAGATTATAATTCCAATTATTATTCGTTAAATTCTTTCTGTCCGAGCTAATTACACAAATAAAAATAAATGTAAGTTTAATAATAATCAACATATCAGTATACTAAAGTTTTTCATGCTATTAAGTATTCTGAATATTAACATATAATATATATATATATATATATATATATAGTTCATACAATTCAGTGCTTTCTAGAAATTTAGAATCCTTATAGGAGCATTGATAAGCTTTAATAAATAAGCTATTAATCAATTCAATTAAACTTATTGCATGCTCTCCGAATTCATGTAATAAGCATACAGAATATAGATTACAAAATATAGTTACTAATAATATTAAGATTAATTCATTCCATATAGTCATTACTATTTATTAGCATAACAACTCTTGCATATCATGCAAGCTTTCTTATACTTCAATTTACTATTGTTATATCTTAATAATAAGAAATAATCATATATATATACACACACACACACACACTCCCTCCTCTACCAAATTATGCAGTACAATTAATAATACTAAAACCATTAATAACATTTCATCATCTATTTATATGTATGAGGACAAAAGCTTTAAACATATATACATACATAATCTTTACAATTGATTACATTAAAGAAAATAAATTTACATACCTTACTGAGTTCACTTCCTCTTTCTTTCTTCGGTATGTATCAGTGATATGAGAGAGAAGAGAAGGAGAAGTGAAAGACTAGGCTTCTCAGATGTACTAATAAATGATGAAGTAAAAGAAAGGCAATTGTCCGGACAGAGTGGTGAGGCAACTAAGGTCCAAAAAAAAGAAAGAAAGTGGCCAACTCATGTGGACCAAAAGTGACAGCCACTTGCTATCAAATTTTCAGATAGTGCAACATAATAATATAAAACCATTCACATGCATGTATACTGATTGCATTTGTTTTAGTCAAAAGGTGTGGGTTTATTATTATTCAACTATTCTTTTGTGTCGGGTATTACACTTGCTTTCATGGAATATGGGCATCAAATCCTTATGGACTACGGAAAAAGTACATATAAATTCAACACGAGGAGATTTTACACTCCGATTAGCGGACAACTCAAGTAATTTCATGTTATAAATTTAATATCATTTTATAGCTTAAAAATTAAAATATATTTCTAATTTTAGAATAGACTAAATAAGATGTATTTTTAGTTTTGAAACATAGAAAATAACTTTGTGTTACATTTGTTATTGAGAATTGATATTTTCAAAAGTAAAAGTGATTTTCACAAGTCCTCTTTATATAAATTGTAAGTGGATCTCACACTTAATGAAAAATTTTGTGAAAATATTAATATTTACTTGTAAAAATAATAATTCCCTTGTTATATTAAATAGTACATCTATACTAACCCACAAAAGGGCACTAAATAACAAAAATAGCATATACAACTTTTCTTATAAATGTAACAAAAACTATTAGCTTACATTTGATTAAGAGAGTGACAACATAAAGCTTTAAACAAATACTCTCTCTGCTTTGCTTTTGAGAAAATATATATTTTGTCAAATATATTAATTCCTAACATATGCCGAAAATGTAGTAGTATTGGCATGAAAAATTCGATCTACCCGGAATATGTATAATGGCAATTAGTATTGGGGTCGTTTTTAATTATTTGATTCATTCTACATGGAATGACAGACCGGACCCTTGCCTTCATAGAATTAATAAGGTGTCTAATCCTTATGGACTATTGAAAAAGTACAATCTATATATCCAACATGAAGAGATTTTACACTCCGATCAACGGACAACTCAAGTGATTCCACGTTATAAAGTTCACATCACTTTATAGTTTAAAAATTAAAATGCATTTCAAATTTTAGAACAGATAAATAAAAATATATATTTTTAATTTTGAAACAGGGAGTAAAATTGAACTGTGTTGAGAACTACAATGTCTCAGGATATAGAGAAATAGGAAATTGAGAATTTAGAACACAATCACACAACACAAGAATTATAGTAGAAATTCCAAAACCGGAGAAAAAACCACTTTCGTTGCCAAAGACAACCAGAGAAAATTTACCACGTGAATAATATTACAATCACTCACACTCTCATAAATTTCCTCACGTCCAATCAAGAAAGATAATTCTTCCGAAGAGAATTTTTTCACGGAAAATTCTCTCACGCTGAAATACCTCTTATCTCTCTGCATTTGGATAACTCTCTCCACCCTCTCTCGGACAGGATCCTACTTTCCTAGGATGCTCTCCTCTCGGATGGAGGAGTACACTCACCGATGGAATGCCCACTTCTTCCATCTCTCTCCTGATTTCCCTCCTCTCGGATGGAGGAGTCCTCCTTGAATGGAATCTGCTAGTTTTTCATATTTTTGGCAGAATGATATATATATATATATATATATATATATATATATAGGCCAAAAGCCTTACATTTTCTTTCTCGCATGTAGCATGCCCGTATGTCTTCCGTTTGCTACAATAGTCCAATGAATTCCTTATTTTCCTTCCTATGCCACCTAACATTCCACTAACTTTTCCTACCTTTTCTTTTCCTTTACAGTATATACACACACACATCCATACTCTCTCTTTTTTTATAGAACATGCACCACCTTTTCACATGTGAAAAATGTTCCCCTCCACCACATGCAAAAGACATTTCATGCATTATTTAATTTTAACCAATATTCCAACAAACTCCACCTTAGTTAAAATAAAATAATCACCATAGTTTTTGCTATCACCGTCTTCAACAGTCATAATTCTCAGTATATGAATTATCATACTCCACAATAAAGAGTACACCTCCACTTAGAATCAATCATTATAAGATTTTTCATAACTTCCGTTATCACTGTCTTCACCAACAATCATAATTCTCGATATAAAAAATTATCATACTCCACCATAAAAAGTACACATACATTTAGAATCAACCATTCTAAGATTTCATGTTTACACATACACCACTCATAATCAACCATTCTAAAATTTCATGTCGAACAAACTTGCTGAAAAATTATGATGCTACTTCCACGTTGGCTTTCCCGAAAGTACACCAGTCATCGACATCACCACACACCTTGCATTAATGTTAACCAATGCTCGTGTGCATAAAACCCACTAGTAGTAACACATCCTCTTTCATGGCAACTTTGGATACTAGCGGCATGACATGAGGATGTTCATACACCTTGTATAACTTAGATTAAATCATCACATCTTTGACTTGACTTTGCCACAAGCCAAAAAACAATTCTCCCATCTAATTTCTCTATATCGATTTTCATGCTAGACATTTTTCTTTAAACGGATCGTACCCGTTGGAGACACTAACGACGTGAACCAAAAGTTCTTGATACCAATTGTTGATAATTACAACGTCTCACGATATAGAGAAATAGAAAATTGAGAATTTAGAACACAATCACACAACACAAGAATTATAGTGGAAACTCCAAAACCGGAGAAAAAATCACTTTCGTTGTCTTTGCCAAAGACAACCAGAAAAAATTTACTATGTGAATAATATTATAATCACTCACACTCTCGAAAATTTCCTCACATCCACTCAAGAAAGATAATTCTTCCCAAGAGAATTTTTCCACACAAAATTCTCTCACACTGAAATATCTCTTATCTCTCTACATTTGAATAACTCTCTCCACCCTCTCCCGGATGGGATCCTACTTTCCTAGAATGCCCTCCTCTCGGATGGAAGAGTACACTCACCGATAGAATGCCCACTTATTCCATCTCTCTCCTCATTTCCCTCCTCTCGGATGGAGGAGTCCTTCTTGGATGGAATCTACTAGTTTTAACTATGGCAGAATGAAGGATACACACATACACACACACATATATATATATATATATATAGGCTAAAAGCCTTACATTTTCTTTCTCTCTCATGTAGTATGCCCGTATGACTTCCACTTGCTACAATAGTCCAATGAATTCCTCATTTTCCTTCCTATGCCACCTAACATTCCACTAACTTTTCCTACCTTTTCTTTTCTTTTACAGCGTATACACACATGCATACTCTCTCTTTTCCATAGAACATGTTCACATGTGAAGTACATTTTCTTTCTTTCTCATGTAGCATGCCGGTATGACTTCCACTTGCTACAATAGTCCAATGAATTCCTCATTTTCCTTCCTATGCCACCTAACATTTCACTAACTTTTCCTACCTTTTCTTTTCCTTTACAGCGTATACACACACATGCATACTCTCTCTTTTTCCACAGAACATGCACCACCTTTTCACATGTGAAGAATGTTCCCCTCCACCGCATGCAAAAGACATTTCATGTATTATTTAATTTTAACCAATATTCCAACAAACTGTCATCTGCCGACCAGATGTTATGTGGTACAAGTGGAAAGAAATATAGGATGACAAAAGAGAATGACTAGATTACATGAGAAGATGACCTAACACATACAAGAAGAACCTAAATAGCTTATTTGAGTAAAGAGACTCACTCGAGTTCATGTACACCTAGCTATTATAATTGTAGAGCTGAAAACGTACTATTTGTGCAATGGTGAGCAGCAGCAGCAAACTTCCAGCAGAAAGAGAGATGACATACAGTCCATATATTGCTGAAATATTTACTTATAAATATTTCCATCTAATCTGACCAGACTTGTCTCCCTTCTGTCCAATAGGGTTTTCTGTATGCGTTCAGATCTTTAAGGAGTCCGGCAAAATAGAAGTTAAACTGCTCCAGCACAATTTCCTTGGAAAGATTGTTAAACGTACAGGTCAGCCACTTGTTGACTCTCACCCAGTTTATTTATTGTCAATAACTTTACACTTTACCCAATATTGTCAAGAACTCCACTAAATGCCTTGTGTTTACAATATTCTGTCAATTCATGACCCCTCGTGATTTCTGCATCCTTAAAATTAATATTTATACGTAAGATTAAAAAACAACTATCCACTATATAATTTGAATATATAGTATAGTCCGTTGGTGAAACTCATAGGGAGGGAGCTGAGTCAATTCTCTAGTAAAAATATATATGCATGTCATGCAATACATATATCGTTCTGTACCCGTTGATTTTCAAATACTAATTAATTAAATCAGCCCGGTCCCTCATATGACTAAAATGGTTCCTCAGGAAGAGCTCAACTATAAAAACACCATCCAACAAAATCAAATATTTCTGATAATTTTTGGGGCTTAAAATCAATGGTATCTTCATAACAGTCACGAACAAAACTTTCTTGATCAGTAGCAAATTTAACCAAATGCTCTAAGGTAAGTCCAAACCTTAACATGAAACTCTGTAGGCATCTACACATGTATGATTCCATGGCTGGCAATAGGCTTTTTCCGTGGTGAAGAGGGTCAATTGATATTAATCGAGGAGTGTAGGCTTCTTCATTTACTTTGCGATGTTTATAGGAAACTCTATAAATACAAACTTTATAGGAATCAGCAGGCAGGCAAGGCTTTTAGTTTCTTTGCAATGGAAAAAGTCACATTTTAATTTGTTGCAGCTCCAATGACTTTGGTAAATCATTCAAGTTGATGGCCATTTTGCAGATTAATTCTTTTCCTATTGACAATGTTAGAACTAAGCCATTATTCTATTCACAATAAATGTATACTATAATACAACTCCGCAACTTCTCTATCCAGAATTATCTTCCCACCTCTATTTTTCTATTTCTATAAATATTGTCCTTCTTTCTCACTCTCTTAATGCAAGACCCTGAAAATTCTCAATAAAAAAAATGCACTGGGTGCAAAAAATTAAGTATTGGAGACTCAAGGCAAATGTAGGAAAGGAGCTAGTGATTCTATAGCACGGTTACCATAAATTGCTACCCTACGAATTGCAATGTACGTGGAACAAACCATACATAGGTCTGTGATGGAAGCTTGCGTACTTCATTGAGTCAAGACTTTACTATAATATTAGCCACAGCATATACATATATATGTTGTACGTACTACTTCCATGAGGGCATGTAATAAGTTAGCGCGAGAGAAATTTTGTATGGTGATGTTCTTTCAATTATAAGTGTTGTCGCTGGTTAACGTATTGTGAACTCATTTTGTTCTTTGATTCATTGTTTGGTTTAAATTATTATCAAAAATATCGTTAAAAATTTCTGGCCAAAATGATTTTTTAAAACTACCTAAAGGGGGAAAAGATTTGCTAGGGATAATTTTTGGGAACTTCACCAGCATAATCTCTCTCTCTCTCTCTCTCTCTCTCTCTCTCTATATATATATATATATATATATATATATATATATATATATATATATTTATATATATATATATATATCAAAACTAAAATTTAAGAATGGTCCTTTGACACTAAAATTTAGAGAAAAAAATTATTTTTTCATCTATTATTTAATTTCAAAATCTTTTTATCGACATTCTTATTATAATTATTATCTACTTACCATTATCTCTTTATTCACATTTATTTTTTAATTAGTTAGTATTTAATTTTCTTTAAAATTCATATTCTTGATAACAATAATATTTAATTAGAAAATAATTATTATATAAGTATAGCTATTTGATTTTAAATAAGAATTTTTACCTATCACATAAATAGATGAATATATGAATACATGACCAAATAAATAATTAATTTAAAGATGAATACTACCACTTATATTATATAAACAAATGAACTATTATTAAAGATTTTTAAATTTATTCAATTTTCATTATAAGTAGTTATACATTATTAGTTAAATAATATATTTTTGAAGAAAATAATTTTTGTACAAAAATCATTATACACAATATAATATTAATCTATTATTCTTATAATTAATATATTAGTCTAATATAATTCCAAAAAGTATATATAATACAGTAATTTTATTAAAAATACTCGTACTTTGCACAAGATCATGAGCTAGTTATATATAAGAGTGATGTTATGGGTCTCAAATTTTTAGTCTCAGGTGAAGTGTCACCATAACATTAGTTGAGTAGACCTCATGTGATTGACTATGTCATAAATTATCATTATAATATTTAATTTCATGTCATTGAGACTCATTTGAGATTAAAAAAAAAATTAAAATCCCTAGCATTACTCCATATATAAGTACACATAAATAATGGAGAAATAAGGGGAAAATGAGAGTAAAGATAAAATCCAGCATTTAGAAAATTTTAGCATTTCTAAAACGACCCATCTTAGAGAACACATAATGTATTTCATTTTCATATATATTAATAAGATGCCAATGACCTAAAATCACTAAAAATCACGGTGACTGACTTACGGTAGAGTTGAGGGTTATGATGTATAATAAGTTAATTCAAATTTTACTATACAATTAAATAATACAAACTTACACAATTTTCATGAACTAATTAATATTTCTTTTGATTATTTAGGCTGATGACGAGGCAATGTAGAAGTTCAACTTGGAACTCAAATGTAAAGGCAACGATAATTAATTTCTGGTTGTATTGCTGATGATGGAGACGATGCACGAAATTTTATTTCCAGTTTTTAAAAACTTAAGAATTTGGTTTGTTTTGGTATATTTATTTTTGGTTTGCTGGTTGGATTGAAACTTTGGTAATTTGATTTGTGTTGGTACGTTCGACGTGGATGATAAAACTTTTGAGACACTTTAGTTTTGCTTAATTAATGTTTACTTGTTTTGTTTGGTACACTTTCGTTTGACATTTGGTTGGGTAGTATTAATTGGATATATTTAGCTCGTATTTCGCACAGGTTCTGATACAATCCTGATCCGGCTCACATGAAATCTTAATAACTCAACTCAAGTCTCATGGATTTATCAAGCGATTTTAAATATTTGGGTTGAAGTTTATTCAAAGATGCTCAAAATGGAGTTCAATTCAAGGCCAATTTTAATCAATTCATGTGGCAATTTATATTCTAGCAAATTCGCATGGGGGCAACAGACATTCCAATTCTAATCAGCCAATCACGCGAGTTTCCTAGCATATTCAGGACTTAACATTTACATATTAATACTTAACATATTAGCTTCCTATATCATGTGGGCCACGCGATTTCCAAGTAGACAACTAGCTGATTTTGTTCTCCACGGATTAATGGGTTCCTAACAATTAATGGATTTCTAATTCCAAATGGAGGAAGGCTTCAGATTTCTAATTCAAATTTGGACGCGGATTTCCTTAATTATTAGGGTATTTTCAGCATGTTTTAGATTCCTAATGTAATTAGAATGTTTGATAGGTAGGATTTAATTTCCTTATTGTTTATTAGTTAGGATTTGGTTTCCAAATTAATTTGGTAAGTTAGGATTTAGTTTCCAAATTAATTTGTTAAGCTAGGATTGTGTTTCCAGTTGATTTTATAATTCCTATTAGGATTAGAATTACTTTTGAGTAGTATAAATAGGGGACATAGATGATGTACTTGATATACTTCAATCAGATTTGTTCAATACAATTATTTGTGAGATTATTCTCTACTTTTGGTTCTTTGAAGAATTCCTAGGTTATTTCTAGTTTTTCTTTTGAGATTCAAGTTTGACTTATCATACAACAATACATAGTTGTGTGTGGCGTCTTCTACCGTACTAATCGTCGATTGTACCGAGATTACCGCTTACATATAAGCGAGGGGTCAAGGTGTCGTTGGTGTTCATTCAACGCAGATTTCCAAGGTGAGCAATTGTACCAAGATTACCGTCTACATATAGGCGAGGGGTTAAGGTGTTGCAAGCTATCCACCGTTCAACTTTGCTAGAAACGATCCGGGCGACGACCACCTCACGCAAGCGTGTCGTGGAGTCCATCATTTGGTATCAAAGCTAAGTTCCTAGCGAGTTACTTATCCTTTATTTTTTCGTGTTTGAATATATATTGAAAAAAAAAGTTCAAAAAAAATAGAAAAAAAAAGTGAGATTCGTGAAAAAAAAAATTCGTGAGTGCAAAAAAAAATCGTGAGTACAAAAAAAAGGAAAAAAATTATTATTATTGCAATTGCTTGGGTTTCATAAGTTTTGTGAATATTGGGATTATATTGAAGAAGCTATCATTTAGTTCTATTGTTGGAATTTGTGAAATTTGAGGATATTGGGATTTCACTTAAGAGGATTCTAATTGGTGATCGTAAAATTTTGGTGGTTATCGGACGTCACACTTGCTATATTTTGTTTCGTGATAAGTTCTTATTGAATTAAAAAGAAACTGTGATATTTATTTGGTGAATTCAAAAAGAACCTATAAGAGAGAATTAGAGTGGTAAAAGGCAAGAGTGTGAGAATAATTGAGGGTAAAAGCCAATAGAGTGATACACGAGCATTTCATAATTGTGGGATATACTGTTTGAGCGAAACACGTAAGGGAGTGTGTGAGGAAAATTTTCTTTATCTACTAACCCTTGTTTTGCAGTAATCATGTATGGATATAATTGTGAAAATAATTATGAGTGGCAAAAGAGATCTTTTCAAGGTAGAGCGGATCCAGAAGCTTATTTGAGTTGGGAGGAAAGGAAGGAACGAGAGTTTGGCTATCATAATTATTCTGAGCACAAGAAGTTCAAACTTGCAGTTCAAGATTTTTTCGGTCAAGCAGCTACATGGTGGGCTCAATTTGAACGTGAAAGGAGAAGATGTGGAGAACATCCGATCGATACATGGAAAGAGTTGAAAACCGTGATGAGAAAGCGGTATGCCCCAATACAGCCTAGCAAGAGGAAAGAGTATGCAACTCTAAGATATGTCGATTAACCTTCAAGGCGATCAAATTGGGATGATGAAAGGAAGGATTATAGGCATGGAGATTCGCATCAGAGACAATCACGAGACACTCCTAAGGTGTATAGGGAACCAGTATTTTCCGAGGAAAAAAAAGAAGAAGTCATGGGATCATTTAGAAAGATGGCGAAGCAATTACAAAACGCCCGACATGCGCAAAAGGAGCAAGATCAATTGAGGCAGGTGGAAGAAGAGATAATAGAATATGCAGTCCAAGGAGAGTTGTTAGATTCTAATGTTCAAGATGAAGTCCGTGATCCCGAGGAAGAAAATACAAGTGAAAGTAAACGACAAAAAGAAAGTGAAAATAAATTGAAAAAAAGATTGAGTGTGAAAAAGAAAAGTGTGAAAAAAAGAATGAAAGAAAACGAGAGAATAAAAAGAATGAGAGTAAAAATAAACGAGAGAAAGAAACAGTAGAGAGTAAGAGTGAAAAAAGAGAGGAGAGTGAGTTGAAAAGTGAGTTGTATTTTGAAAAGCCAATGACTGTACATTTGTACAAGACGACGCTTTTGAATACTAACAAAAATAACTCTTCTTTGTCTAGTTCTGTTTTGTCTCTTGTACAGGTTGTTGATGACATACCCCGAGCTATCATTCCGTATCGGCCAGCTTGTAGTATTCCCGATGAGACAACGGAGTTACAACGACGGGTTGGAGAATTGATGGAGCCCATCTTCATCAAGGCGGGTATCGTGGATGAAGTCATGAGTGCATGTGTCGTTCATGAAATCATAATACCTGAGGAGGATAAGACATCGAGCTTGTGCGTTAATTTTCAATTGGTAAACAAGTATCGTTGTTATTTTCTTTTCTTAGATAATATGTTTGATAAATTGCATAGTACTTGTGTCTTATCTACATTTGATGATGACCATGTGATGATAATGTCTAATCAAATTAGCATGAGATATTGTGATAAATGGAAAGTTTTGTTAACACGTGAATTGTATAGGTGGATAGTTATTTCTGTTAGATTAACTAATGCATCTAGTATTTTCATAAGTTATTTAAAACATGTTTTACATGCTTCCATGGATAAATTTGTCGTTAGCTATTTTGACGGTAGAATCGTCTTTATCATAAACTATGAAGGATATTTGATATTTGTCGAGTTAGTTTATGAGCATGCGTTATATTCTCATTGTCAATATTCCTACTATCATTTGGTAAATTCTCATTGTCAAAGTGCATATCTTCGTAGAATTTATTCTAGTGATTATTGTGGGTATTCTTGTTTTCATCGTTTGTGCTTGCATGAAACTCATTTTAGGGTTTTTCATTCACATGTTGAATTAGGTTTTGATGTTAATCAATCTTTACATGACATGTCGTTAATTGATAATGGTAGTGATTATGATTCTTCAGTAGAGAAATCTTCATTGCATGATTTGCTATCATTTAGTAATTTCTTTCCATTAGAGTTGTTATCATTGCATGATTTTGAGAAAACTGTCTTGAATGGAAAAGAATTTGGTATTGGGTTGAAAAGTGATTATCATCGGATTGGATTAAGATATGGTTTACATATATGTTTAGTTAAATCGTTGGGATTAACTAATGCATTAAATGTTTTCATGTTAAATCATATTTTACATTCTTTCATGGAAAAATTTGTTAATATCTGTTTTGATGATATTCTTATTTTTGTCAATGCTTAAGAAAATTCTTTAGCACTTGTTGAGTTTGTTTGTGATCATCGTCAATATGCTATTGAGTTTTCATCTTATGAAGTTGGTTGTGATCTTTCAATTCCATTGATGCCATTACTTGATTTTGAATTTGTTAATGTCGATGGAAAGAGAAAGGTTGATTTTGTTTTGCATATTCGAGATGAATTCTTACTCATTGAGGAGAAAAGCATGGATCGTTGGATAAATCCATTCAGACAATGCATTGAGGGTCTACAGGGAAGTGTTTTGAATATTGTTCTAGTAGACTATACATGTGAATTTGAATTGTTTGATTTCTTTGTGATTAGACAAAAGGAACATGTTGATTTGTTTTGTTTTGTGTTTAATTCAGGAATTCAAGTATGTTTGCAATTGCGCCATGGGAAGTTTCAAAGATTGTTATTTGATCCAGGTGCAATGGAATGGATGTTGGTGCGAATGATCAAGATCATAAGAATCATTTTTGATCCGGGTATTCGTCAATGGATATATTTATGGATGGACGAGATCATCAGATTGTCTTTTGATCCAGGGAGTCGTCGATGGACGGATGTGCAACGTGAAGGGTTCTACATACTGATATTTGATCCTAGAGGAATTGGAACTTTTCAAATTTGGACTTACATTGCTGATGTTGCTTATACATTTAATTTGCCGGGTGAGACGCGTGGTTATGTTTTGTTTGGTGATTCTAACTTAGTTTGTTTTGATATAGGGTCAGATTTGTGGACAAATCCTTTTCGAGAGGTGTGGATGCTAGATTTGAGGACAAATCCTTTTGAAGAGGAGGGGAATGATACAATCCTGATCAGGCTCACATCAAACCTTAATAACTCAACTCAAGTCCCATGGATTTATCAAACGATTTTAAATATTTGGGTTGAAGTTTATTCAAAGATGCTCAAAATAGAGTTCAATTCAAGGCCAATTTTAATCAATTCATGTGGCAATTTATATTCTAGCAAATTCGCATGGGGGCAACGGACATTCCAATTCTAATCAGCCAATCACGCGAGTTTCCTAGCATATTCAGGACTTAACATTTACATATTAATGACTTAACATATTAGCTTCCTATATCATGTGGACCACGCGATTTCCAAGTAGACAACTAGCTGATTTTGTTCTCCACGGATTAATGGGTTCCTAACAATTAATGGATTTCTAATTCCAAATGGAGGAAGGCTTCAGATTTCTAATTCAAATTTGGACGCGGATTTCCTTAATTATTAGGGTATTTTCAGCATGTTTTAGATTCCTAATGTAATTAGAATGTTTGATAAGTAGGATTTAATTTCCTTATTGTTTATTAGTTAGGATTTGGTTTCCAAATTAATTTGGTAAGTTAGGATTTAGTTTCCAAATTAATTTGTTAAGCTAGGATTGTCACTACTACAAAATAGTAAATAGACAACACTAAAACCATAACATTTTTATAAAAAACGTTATGGTATATTTTTACACAACGTTTTTTTAACAAAACGTTGTAGATATATATGAGAAAACGTTATGTATTTAAAAGGGCATTTTTTTTGTTTTAACTAGATAACGTTTTTTTTTAAAAACGTTATCTATCTAAAAAACACGGAGCTCAAGTGAACACTTAAAATTAAAAGACATATCCTCTTTCTCTCAATTTCGTTCTTTCTCTCTCTCTGCCGTCGTGAGTTAGGGTTCTTTTGTTCTCCGTGCTCGTCACTTTCGTTCCCTCTCTTCAGTTTCCTTTCTCTCTTTTGGTTTTCTCTTCATTTATCCTTCTCTCTCCAGTTTTCCTTCTATCTTCATTTTGACTTTGTAGCCAAGGTTACTGAATAAAAATAATTCCGTCTCTTTATCTTCTCCGCCGCTGCCTTTCGCCGATTCATCACCACCGCCACCTCCCAGTGCGACAACGGTCCCAAACCCTAGCGCACTGGCTTCACGCGTTGCCGTTTTGCCCAATGCGACGACTAAAGTGGCCGATCTGAAATGGAGGAAATGCGCGGGTTCTGTGGCGGTTGATTACATACCCTGCTTGGATAACTTGAAGGCCATTAAGGCACTGAAATGGAGGAGGCATATGGAGCACAAGGAGCGACATTGCCCTAACCCCAGTTCTCGGTGTTTGATTCCGATTCCACGGGGATATAAAGTTCCAGTTCCGTGGCCTAAGAGCAGGGACATGGTGAGATAAGATTGATTGTGTTTGGTAAGATCTTTGTGTCTTATTGATTCTAGAATATTTTGATGTAAAATGACTGTCATAGTGATTAATTTTTCTGATAAAAGACTATTTTTGAACATTTGTAAGACAATCTAAATTGTGTATTAGATCATTTATGCATAAATTTTGGAATTGGGTTTGCTTATAATTGGAATTTAAGAGAATTAATTGGTTGGGAAAGGATCGTTGTTCTTGATGTCTTATTCCAAATGGTAGTGTAGGTAATTTTATGGCAAAGCACAGTTCTATGATCTTAAAAAGAATTATTTGCATAACTGCATAAGCAAAGTTCAATGTCTTTTGGCTCTAATAAGGTGTCAAAGATTATGAATGAACATAGAATGAGAAATAGGCCGAGAGCCTGACTGCTGGAATCTATACTCCATCTAGGACTTGTAAATATTTCTCTCTGGTAAGGAAGTACATGACAATATGTAACTAATAAGATTGAAATCTAAAGTTACTGATGGTTTCTTCTTGAGTGGAAATTCAACTATAAATTTTATTGTTAATTTTCAGTGTGCGTCAAAGGACATTCTATGTAGGAAGCAATGCATATAGCAGATGTGAAGTGGTAGCAATGGAATGGTTGGTGCAAAAAGTCCTCAACTTCCAGTGTATTGATAGTTTCATCTCTATAGTTGTATAATAAATTAAGGGCCAAACATTATAACATTCAATATAAGTGTTCTGGCTTATTCTAATTCATGTACGTGATGTGTGGTGGTTTATACTATTTAAAGTTAAAGGCTAATTAAAGTTCACTGTGGTATTGCAAAATTTTATTTTGGGGATGGATTTATATTACGTAAAAAATGACTTATTTGCTCTATTTACATATATTTCTATTGCCTGTTTTGTATTCGTAAATTATGCTTTAGAACACACAAATACATAAATAGATTCCATTAAGTGTGTTACAAAAAGTTTCCTGTTATTTGTTCTCTTATGATTCAATATATGGCATACCCTGTTATTGCTTGGAGCCCTTGGTACTTTGACAAAGCATAATCACTTGTTTTTAGGAAAACTGAGTTTACATGTTCAATAAATTAGACTTGAAATATGTACAGGTTGCATCACTACTAAGGAGCTTGGGACTGTGGTGAGGTCGCTAGGGCAGAACCCTACTGAGGCTGAACTCCAGGATATGATAAATGAAGTGGATGCTGATGGTAATGGAACCATTGACTTTCCTAAGTTCCTTAATCTCATGGCAAGGAAGATGAAGGACACTTGTAATGACCCGGATTTTCGAAAATGATATAATAAGAATTTAATATATATAATTTATTATGAGACGTAATAAGTTTGAAGGAGTGATAAATATATATGTGTTATATATTTATGTGGTTATGTGGTTATGTGGTTATGTGATTATATGATCATGGTATGATATGATAAATTGATGTGATAAATATATATTTATTGCATGTATAGGAATTGTTAGAAACAATTTGTGAGACGAAAGAGAAATAAGGAATGATTTATGTATACTAATTTATTGTATACATTAAATGAAGAATATTTAAATAATTTATGAAGTTAAATTATTTAAGTATAAAGGGAGGATTTATATATTAATTATATTAATTGATATATAATTTTCATTTTTGGGATGAAAAAGTGAGGTAATTAATTGGTGTATATTAAATTAAAGTATACATTAATTTGAGTGGATTAAAATAATTTATAAAGTTAAATTATTTTAATAAAGTAGATGCATTAAATAAATTAATTAATTTTATTTAATGTATGATATTTATATGTGACATATATATATTATATATTTGTAAATATATAATATATGTGTAAATAGGTAATATATATGTATGTAAAATACGTTATATATACATATCAAATAAATAATCCCAGTTGGGTAGCCACCAAGGAACCGACTCAGCCAAACCAAAAATTAGTGAGCAGCAAGAAAATTGAGTAGAGCGCAAGAAATTGATCTCCTATGAATACCCAATTCAAACCTTAGTCTCAGTTTCTTTGTTCGTCCGACAAAAGCTTGATAAGTTCTATCACTATGAGTTGAAGGAATTGGGAATTGGAGGTAATTGAATAAATTGATTCAATTATATGTATGTATACATGATTGTTAGAAGAATATGACTTCATTGGATTGAAGATTTTGAGTGATAATGCATGATAGAGAATTTTGGTTTCACAGAGAAAAGTTTTCAAAAAAAAAACTTAGAAATTATGAATAAATGATTGAATATATTAAATCATATATTTAATATATAAATAAATTGCCTGGAAACAATTTGTGGAAGGAGGGAGATGATTAAATTTAATTGTACAATAATAATTGTATAAATTAAATTTAAGTTATGTAATGTGATTAATAAAGTAAATATTAATTATTTGAATTAATGATTTGTTACGCCAAAAGTGTTAATTTTATAATGAATTAATTCCATTTGTAAATGAAATGATTTTAATCATGTAGCAATTGTATAAGTTGCCAAAATGATGTATTATTTATATACATATAATGAAGCATATTATATATATGTGTGATATATACGTACGAATAAGTATATATGTAAGTGGTATGAAATATATTATTTATATATGTACTTATGTATTAGTTACTATGTGGAGAACAAGAAAAATGAAATGTTGTGTAATGAATTAGGAGATAACATGCCACTTAGCAATGCTTAGGATGAGCCACCAAGCTACTTGGTTATTACGTGGGTTACTCCAGTACACCTCATCACTTTAATTTTCCTAATGTCTAAGTGAGCTCAGTCTATTCCTATAGTTTAACACTTCATCTCCTACGTTCAACATAAAGCTCTCAAGTGTTACACCAAACCTTCACCAAAAAGCTAGAATAATTACAATGAAAGGAGGTTAGTAAAAGCAATTAAGCTACAAGCTGATTATTAAGGAAGTACGGAATGAAACTTTATCAAGAAGGGGTTTCCATTCAGCCAAATTTAAGATTGGAGCAAAGACTTCATCAATCAAAACTGAAATCATGGGTAAAATTACTTTAACTCTTAATTTATATAATTCTTAATTCTAGTTTAATTTCTGTGAAATTGGTTGTAGGAGAAATATTGTTTATTTTCTGAAATGGTTTGGGGTTTGGGGTAGTCCAACATGGCGAGTACAATGAAGTATAAAATTAACCAAATTTGAATATGTTAATCCGGTCGGGTCGGATAACAAATTAAAGGTTAAGAAGATTAATTTGGAGAAACATTAAGTTTTAAATAGAATAAAATTTGGAAAATGTTTGGAAATACTAACCTATATGAGGTATACTCCATCAAAAATATTATGAACTAAAGATTAGTGGTCTAATCTGGTTAAATATTGGTTCTTGAATGAGATTGTTGAATGCGTGGTAACCCGAATTATAATTTATAGGTTACATGACGAAGAATAAAGCTCGAATTATGTGAACCAATGAGTAAGGATTATATTAATCAATAATTGAGATTATTCATTGGATGGTTTGTAAGCGATAAGCGATGAACAACGAACGAGGCAAGTCTTTCAGCCCTTATGTGTTGTTTCAATTTGTTGTTGAATATATAATGTGATCTTCTTGAATATGATGAATTACATGTTATGCTTTATGAAATGTGAAAGTCAAACTATGACTAAATTGATTGAGTTATGGGACTCAGTCTATATGTGATAAGTGATATCTTAGATGTATCAAGCATATGAAATTGCATGGCTTAGAGCATAGTAGAATGATTATGATGTATCAGCTGAGCATGAAATTATGTGCTACATGAAGCATGAAAACTGCTAGATTTGCTGAGCTGTCGAGCTCAGACTTGCAAAACCCAAATTTTGCAGGATAAAAATGCAGGGCGATATTATCTGCTATCTCGACGATAAAGATTAGAAGTCGTGCAAAGCAACTTCGTTTCTTTAATTAGAACTTATATTGAAGCATGACAATGATTCTTGATATGTGTAACTAACTGGTACGTAAAGTTTGAATTATTCAATATATAAAGAATATTTGTTTTGAATATATTGGTATGAGTATTATATAAAGAAAATCAATATAGTGATAATACTATATAAGAAAGAATTTGAATGTAGAATTGAGTTGTATATACTCATATCTACTTTAATGTATAATTGTAAAGGTTGCGATTTCAGGGAATAGAAAGAAAAATATAAAAAGTTTTTAATTATCCGCATTTTCAGCCATTTTAACATTGAATAATGTATTAAAGCTAGAACAAGACAATATTAACGCACAAGGTCGGGATTAAAAATAGTTTTGATTTTGGATTAAGTTGTTCCCGATTTTGGGGGCGTTACAGTTGGTATCAGAGCTATAAGCACGAATGTTGTGAAGAGCCCCGAGCCTCTTGCTGGTGACGACCCGAAAATGGGAAGGCACCGAAGCCAGACTCTCCGTAGGGGACGCCGAGCGAGTCGGTAGCAAGCTGATAGGTACCAGTGTGAGGTGCTATGGTTAAAGCACCATGTTCGTTACAGTTGGTATCAGAGCTGATAGGTTATAAACCTTAGGTAGAAGTACCTTAGGTTATAATCGTAGAGAGGAGGATAAGGAATAAACTCAAATAGAGTCTAAGTGCTAAGAGATGAATTTTGAAAATTCATTATTAAGTAAAGAAAAAGATAAATAAGATTCAAAGAAGAATCTTGAAAGGTTATAAAGATAAGAACCTAGAGTTACCTGACTCTAGTAAGTAAAAGTGAAAAGCTTAAATAAAATCATAATACTTGATTAAAGTGAAAGATAAGAAGATCGTAAAACAAAACGATCATGAAATAGAAAATAATCTTAATATAATACGATTATAAGAAGGATCACAACGTGATCTGATTAAGACATGGGATGATAGATGATCAATCGAAGGATTGAAAATTTTATAGCAGAATTGTTGTACGAAAGTTGTACTATGAAATTGTACTATGTAAACTCATTAAAGAGTAATTAATGATGATATACGAATTAAATGAAATTCGTATTGAGTAAATGGGAAGTTAGAATTGTGTGGGATTTCAATTGAGGACTCATGTTAGTGGCTGAGTTGTACGATTCCTGGTATGGGACGGGAATTTGTGCTTGGTTTGAAAATCACTTAGCTTCCTATATTAATATAGTAGTTGAGTTGAACAAATCCTGGTATGGGACGGGATTTGTCCATGGTTTAACAACCGCTCAGCTTCTTATATTAATTAGTGGTCGAGTTGGGTCGACAACCATTTAGCTTCCTATATTGATAATCATTGAAATATTGGTGTCGCGCTATCGATATATATGGTGAGAAGGTGATTCTTTTCTCATATTTATATTCGATAGTTAGAGAATATTAAGATTAGGTACGAGTTCTTAAAAATCATACTTATGGTAAGTTCGTGACTCATAATCATATGGTACGTTTTTGAACCCCTCAGCGAATGGACGTCTTTAGTCTGACTAGGATAAGTTCCTAAACTCATATGATTGTGGTAAGTTCCTGAACTCATAACGTGTGGTGTGTTTAATGAACTATATTAGGGTATCGAAAAGTTGTGCATGAAGAATTGAGGATTTTTATTATAGTAAGCTTTAAGGATGAAAGAAATAGATAGAATTATTAAGCAATGGATCAATGGAGAAATTGAAGTTGATGGTGGAGGCATAAGTATTCCAAATCCTCTAGTTATGCTAGACTTCGAAATTTTTGACATCAAGCTAAATTCGCACTGATGAGCCTTTAAAAAATAAAAATAAAATTTTTGTTATCCTTAAAACAAGGTGACAGGGTGTGTAGATGGACTTCGAGCCATTATCACATCGTTACCTGTTGTGGCATGATAACACCAAAAATGATTTTTCAATGGTTTCAAACTGTTTAAAGAAGAGTCTACGTTATTTGTTTCGGCTAGACAAAAAAATAATTTAAAATATCAAAATGTATTTTTAAATAGTCATCAATGCATCATGGAACCTGGTGTAGAATGACAGATGATGGAGTCATCAATGCAGCATAACCTAGTGTTGGATGTGATCTAAGGATCGTCAGCCCATTATGGTATGATGTAGTATGACGAAGTCATAAAATGACGACATTCTCAATGGACTGCTAAAAACAGTGCGGTATTATGCGTCATAAAATGATTTTTAGTATTTTAATAGTTAAAGAGTTGTCAAATGCCATTTGAATCGGCTAGACACATATATAGAACTGTCCAACTATATTGATTTGGTACGGACTCCAGAATATCCCTGAATTGGGAAAAAAATTTAATTGCGCCGACAGGCGGTGATGACAGATACAGATAGTGTTGATCAACACAGGACAACCTGAATTGGGAAATTCTGTTGCGCGAAATAGCGACAAAGACAGTATGGGTCAACACAGGGCATAAACAGGCTGATCACCTACGTGCCCGTAAGCCAGACGGTTTACAGATGAATTTCTGTTAAAACCTTTTCAGAAACATGAAAAATAAAGTTCATGGTCTATATGACCTTTACATGATACAAAAAGTTCTTCCTAAACGAATTTTTGAAAATTCTTGAGTTATTCATATTACTTCACAATTATTGATCAATTGTGAAGGATTCCTGTAATTCTGGAAGTTGAGTATATAAGGGATGATATTCCCTAGAAAAGAAGTGGTCGTAGAGTGCGACAAGTTTAGATGTATTCTTATGAACGAATAGTGTAAAGAAAGAAGAGAAAAGGTGTACGAAACGTACGATGAATTCGGAAAGATCTCTAGAAGAGAAATTTGGTCATAGAACTCGATGAGTACATTCGATGAGTCGAATGAGCAAAAACTAGTAAGTTAAAATTTCGAGGACGAAATTCTTAGAAGAAGGGGTGAATGTGATTTCCCAAGAGTTTACGAGACTAGTAAATCATAAGTTGATTTCATTAATCTTTGGAAAAGATGTTTATGGGATCAAAGAGAAGAAATAAGTAATATAACACCTATGTTAACACGACGTGTTGAGATTATTCAATGGTAAAGAATTCTGAAAGAAGATAGATGTGAACCGTGTAAGTAAGGTTCGGTATGGTGATTTCGGGGACGAAATCCTGATAAGAGGGGAAAAATATAATGACCCGGATTTTCGAAAATGATATAATAAGAATTTAATATATATAATTTATTATGAGACGTAATAAGTTTGAAGGAGTGATAAATATATATGTGTTATATATTTATGTGGTTATGTGGTTATGTGATTATATGATCATGGTATGATATGATAAATTGATGTGATAAATATATATTTATTGCATGTATAGGAATTGTTAGAAACAATTTGTGAGACGAAAGAGAAATAAGGAATGATTTATGTATACTAATTTATTGTATACATTAAATGAAGAATATTTAAATAATTTATGAAGTTAAATTATTTAAGTATAAAGGGAGGATTTATATATTAATTTATATTAATTGATATATAATTTTCATTTTTGGGATGAAAAAGTGAGGTAATTAATTGGTGTATATTAAATTAAAGTATACATTAATTTGAGTGGATTAAAATAATTTATAAAGTTAAATTATTTTAATAAAGTAGATGCATTAAATAAATTAATTAATTTTATTTAATGTATGATATTTATATGTGACATATATTATATATTTGTAAATATATAATATATGTGTAAATAGGTAATATATATGTATGTAAAATACGTTATATATACATATCAAAATAAATAAGGAATCCAAGTTGGGTAGCCACCAAGGGAACCGACTCAGCCAAACCAAAAATTAGTGAGCAGCAAGAAAATTGAGTAGAGCGCAAGAAATTGATCTCTTATGAATACCCAATTCAAACCTCAGTCTCAGTTTCTTTGTTCGTCCGACAAAAGATTGATAAGTTCTATCACTATGAGTTGAAGGAATTGGGAATTGGAGGTAATTGAATAAATTGATTCAATTATATGTATGTATACATGATGGTAAGAAGAATGTGACTTCATTGGATTGAAGATTTTGAGTTATAATGCATGATAGATAATTTTGGTTTCACAGAGAAAAGTTTTCTAAAAAAAAACTTAGAAATTATGAATAAATGATTGAATATATTAAATTATATATTTAATATATAAATAAATTATTTGGAAACAATTTGTGGAAGGAGGAAAATGATTAAATTTAATTATACAATAATAATTGTATAAATTAAATTTAAGTTATTTAATGTGATTAATAAAGTAAATATTAATTATTTTGAATTTAATGATTTGTTTACGCCAAAAGTGTTAATTTTATAATGAATTAATTCCATTTGTAAATGAAATGATTTTAATCATGTAGCAATTGTATAAGTTGCCAAAATGATGTATTATTTATATACATATAATGAAGCATATTATATATATGTGTGATATATACGTACGAATAAGTATATATGTAAGTGGTATGAAAAATATATTATTATTGATATATGTACTTTATGTATTAGTTACTATGTGGAGGAGAACAAGAAAAATGAAATGTTGTGTAATGAATTAGGAGATAACATGCACTTAGCAATGCTTAGGATGAGCCACCAAGCTACTTGGTTATTACGTGGGTTACTCCAGTACACCTCATCACTTTAATTTTTCCTAATGTCTAAGTGAGCTCAGTCTATTCCTATAGTTTAACACTTCATCTCCTACGTTCAACATAAAGCTCTCAAGTGTTACACCAAACCTTCACCAAAAAGCTAGAATAATTACAATGAAAGGAGGTTAGTAAAAGCAATTAAGCTACAAGTTGATTATTAAGGAAGTACGGAATGAAACTTTATCAAGAAGGGGTTTCCATTCAGCCAAATTTAAGATTGGAGCAAAGACTTCATCAATCAAAACTGAAATCATGGGTAAAATTACTTTAACTCTTAATTTATATAATTCTTAATTCTAGTTTAATTTCTGTGAAATTGGTTGTAGGAGAAATATTGTTTATTTTCTGAAATGGTTTGTGTAGTCCAACATGGCGAGTACAATGAAGTATAAAATTAACCAAATTTGAATATGTTAATCCGGGTCGGATAACAAATTAAAGGTTAAGAAGATTAATTTGGAGAAACATTAAGTTTTAAATAGAATAAAATTTGGAAAATGTTTGGAAATACTAACCTATATGAGGTATACTCCATCAAAAATATTATGAACTAAAGATTAGTGGTCTAATCTGGTTAAATATTGGTTCTTGAATGAGATTGTTGAATGCGTGGTAACCCGAATTATAATTTATAGGTTACATGACGAAGAATAAAGCTCGAATTATGTGAACCGATGAGTAAGGATTATATTAATCAATAATTGAGATTATTCATTGGATGGTTTGTAAGCGATAAGCGATGAATAACGAACGAGGCAAGTCTTTCAGCCCTTATGTGTTGTTTCAATTTGTTGTTGAATATATAATGTGATCTTCTTGAATATGATGAATTACATGTTATGCTTTATGAAATGTGAAAGTCAAACTATGACTAAATTGATTGAGTTATGGGACTCAGTCTATATGTGATAAGTGATATCTTAGATGTATCAAGCATATGAAATTACATGGCTTAGAGCATAGTAGAATGATTATGATGTATCAGCTGAGCATGAAATTATGTGCTACATGAAGCATGAAAACTGCTAGATTTGCTGAGCTGTCGAGCTCAGACTTGCAAAACCCAAATTTTGCAGGATAAAAATGCAGGGCGATATTATCTGCTATCTCGACGATAAAGATTAGAAGTCGTGCAAAGCAACTTCGTTTCTTTAATTAGAACTTATATTGAAGCATGACAATGATTCTTGATATGTGTAACTAACTGGTACGTAAAGTTTGAATTATTCAATATATAAAGAATATTTGTTTTGAATATATTGGTATGAGTATTATATAAAGAAAATCAATATAGTGATAATACTATATAAGAAAGAATTTGAATATAGAATTGAGTTGTATATACTCATATCTACTTTAATGTATAATTGTAAAGGTTGCGATTTCAGGGAATAGAAAGAAAAATATAAAAAGTTTTTAATTATCCGCATTTTCAGCCATTTTAACATTGAATAATGTATTAAAGCTAGAACAAGACAATATTAACGCACAAGGTCGGGATTAAAAATAGTTTTGATTTTGGATTAAGTTGTTCCCGATTTTGGGGGCGTTACAACACTGACTCCGAGGAGGAGCTGAAGGAGGCATTCCGAGTTGTTGACATTGAGTATAAAAATGAACTTCAAAAAAAGAAAAAGAAAAAAGAACTCAATGAACAGGGTAACTAGTATTAAGGTTTCCTAGTTCCTTTGTCACCATTTTATTCAATGGTTTTAAAATCAAACTTTCAAGGGATGATGTGGTCTGTTATTCTATTTCCTTTATAATGTGTTTTAAACTTTATGTTAGCAGCTTTAAAAATTATTCCTTCCTCACTGTTTCCTCTTTCTGTTGGATGGGATGTTTTTAACAATTACTTACTGTTTGAAGTGCATGAAAATTCTTACTCTTACTGTTTGAAGTGCATGAAAATTTCAGTGAATGCCATGAGTATCTTGGTTAATGTTTGGTTTGGATATTCCTCTTTGGTTTGTATATTTCTTGCAGAAATGTGGTTTTTGGATATATGCTTTTGGAGTGTTTTTAAGTTTCAAATTGAAACATTCATGGCATGCAAGTATTGTTGTATTCCTGGTTGTGACAGTAGTTAGATTTAGGTTGGTGATATGCATTGCTAATTTGGTATGAAGCTGCAATGATTGCAGGTGCGAGGGAGGTTGGTGTTTCTCCTTCTATTGTTAGATCTTTTCCTCGGAAAGAAGCTGCACTTGTTGAGGTATTAATTATCTTTGTGATTTATTACTTTAGAACTCTATGCTTTGAGGTGAAAAGTTGTTGATTGCAGGTGGATGGAGTTTCCACCTACTTCTGATGATTACAGACTTATGATAAAGTTTCCTGCTAGAATGATCAAGTATACTGCTTTGCTCGTCAAATGGATGCATTCACAGATGAACTCCACAAAGCTCAACCATGCTGTGGGAATTCAAAATGTTGTTCAATTAGCCTCATGCACCAGAACATTCAACTATGTTGCAGCTCAGAAGTTTGGTTTATTTTGTGGATGCATGTAATCAAATTCACAATTCAATATAGTAGTAATTTATATTGAAAAGTGAATTTGAGATGCATATATGGATAGTTTGGTATATTTTTTGTTAGTAATTTGAAACTGTAAACGAATGGTATTATTGGGATGTATTTTGAATGGTTGATACATTTTGGCTTTAAATTTAAATGAGAATTTAGACCTTTTTTAGCTATATATCATGGCATTAGCATATTGCAGGTGCACTGGTAATATAAGTGAACCACAATTTTTTATTTTTTTTAAAAAATTTGTCTAAATAGATGACACATTCTAAATGTTGTGTAAATGTGTCTAAACGTTGTCTAATATATTAAACTACAACGTTTTTGAGCATCTACTAATTTATGGAACACAAATCGACAACGTGTTTTCTTTAAAAACGTGGTATAATGTGCCTAACTACAACGTTTTAAAACGTTGTATAATGGTGTCAAATAGATGACACCCTTAACCACGACGTTTTGCTGACAGAAACTATAACGTTGTTTACGCGTTATCTATTTACTGTTTTGTAGTAGTGTGTGTTTCCATTTGATTTTATAATTCCTATTAGGATTAGAATTACTTTTGAGTAGTATAAATAGGGGACATAGATGATGTACTTGATATACTTCAATCAGATTTATTCAATACAATTATTTGTGAGATTATTCTCTACTTTTGGTTCTTTGAAGAATTCCTAGATTATTTCTAGTTTTTCTTTTGAGATTCAAGTTTGACTTATCATACAACAATACATAGTTGTGTGTGGCGTCTTCTACCGCACTAATCGTCGATTGTACCGAGATTACCGCTTACATAAAAGCGAGGGGTCAAGGTGTCGTTGGTGTTCATTCAACGCAGATTTCCAAGGCGAGCAATTGTACCAAGATTACCGTCTACATATAGACGAGGGGTTAAGGTGTTGCAAGCTATCCACCATTCAACTTTGCTAGAAACGATCCGGGCGACGACCACCTCACGCAAGCGTGTCGTGGAGTCCATCAGGTTCTGAATTTATATATATAAAAATCTGACCAACAATCTTATCTTATGACTATTCGAATTAACTCATTCTAATTGACAACTAATTAATAAGTTAATTTGGATGGTGATGAATTCACTCGAACTCTCATTATTATATTTAATATGGTAACTAATAATTGCAATTAATTTTCCTTAAATCATTAAAGGAATTCAAATTAATTTTGAGTTTAAAAATGTCTTAGTTAATTTTAAAAGTGAATAATGATCTCATATTTTGAAATGGATGGAGCATTGTTTTTTAATTTTTTTTTTGCTTAGTTTACAATTAATTAATTAAATATAATTCATGATTCTAATTCTTGTTTTGTGTAGGAAAGTGGAATACTCGAGTAGACCTAGATATCGTTTAGGTAGACAAAATGATAAATCTCAATTTCATAAGAGTTTCTTAAATCTATGAGATTTCTTAAATCAACAAGGATTCTTGAATCTACAAGAGTAGAAATAATAAATCGAAATTTTATTAATATAAAAGTTGTTGCACTACAATTATTTATATTCAAGAAAAACCTAGTCAATACACCCTAATTTATAACGGGCCAAATAAAAAACTAGCGAAAAGATCCAAATCATGGAAAAACCCAAAATATGATAATATAAAACGGTGAAAAACTGATAGAAAGAGTTTGGTCAATCACTCACGCCCCTGGATATGTGTTCAAATCCTATCCACTGCCTCCCCATATTGTGGAGTAATATTGTAATGTTAAAATGTTTAATGATCTTAAAAAATAGAGAGTATTCTCATCGTTCTACAAAAAATGACTGTGATGTGAAAATATTTTTATCCAAAAAACTAGAAATTAGATTATCTCTATTTTATTTTTCACTCAATTTTACGTATAACAATACAATAAAATTCATCGTAAATAATTTTGTCTTTGGTACTATTCATTAAAAGTAATATTTGTGTCATTAAATTTATACTAATTTTTTTTATTAGTGTATATAAAGACAAAATGAGAATAATTGATAATTTAGTAATCATTTTAAGTCCATAATAAATTAATATATGGAGTTATATACATGTTTGCATAAATCCAAGTTGAATACAATAATCACATATTTAGTGTCCTAATATTAATTCAATTATTACACTGTAATAATATACATTAATTACAATAAAAATAAAACTCTTCCGAGTTTGTCCATACGTTAAATCATACAAGTATGATATTTTTTGCACATTATAATTTCTTCTTTAAAGTAATTTTTGTGAAGTTATGAGCGAGGTTAATGGCATTATGCAACCAAACTATATATATATATATATATATATATATATATATATATATATATATATAATACAATAATTGCATATTTTAATGTCCTAATAATAATCCAATTATTACACCATAATAACATACATTAATTACAAAAAAAATAAAACTATTCCAAATTTATCCAAACATTATAAATCATACAATAATAACAAATATATATAATACAATAATTAATTACACATTGTGTCCTAATATTAATCCAATTATGACACCATAATTATATAGATTAATTACAATAACCAAAAAATATTTAAAACAAATTAACATAAATGTAACCGTTATAATATATACTATACATAGATTTGAAAATATAAGTATAAATATATATATGGGTCCCGTTCCACACTACACATTAATTGATTTAAGATCTAATGGGCCAAAGAGGAATTGACCGCAATTCTTACCTGCGGCCAAAAATTTTTTTTTTTTGCTTGCCACAGGTAAAAGGTGCGGTCAGGAAAAATGTCTAAAATACTTTCACTTTAAATAGTTTTTTGCTGGCCGCAACTCTTACCTGTGGCCAGAGAAATTTTTTTTTGCTGGCCACAGGTAAGAGGTGTGGTCAGGAGAAATGTCTAAAATATCCCCACTTTAGTTAGATTTAAATAGTTTCAATGTATAAAATATTTGTATAAATAATTTCTTAAGTAATAAAAATTAACATTGTCAACTATATATAATGTATTTATTTTTATAAATAATTACCTAAGAAATAAAATTTAAAATTGTTACTTATATTCAATGTATTTATTTATATGAATAATTTCTTAAGTAATAAAATTTAACATTATCAATTATATTTAATGTATTTATTTATATTCAACTATATTTAATGTATTTGTATAAAAATAAAGTAATACTATAATTAAAATTGTAGGGGCAAAAGAAAAAAACAAAAAGTGTGACACAATTACACCAAACCTGAAGGCTTTATAATATAAACTTATATAGGCCAATAAATTTGTGCTGTTAGTATATTTATATGCTAATTATTTATTGTGCAAAATCAAATGAAGTTATAATGAGTATTAAACATATATTTAAATAATAGACAGTTATATATTCAAATTTTATTGTTTATAAATAACTTAATTGCATAAATTTTGAATTAAAAAAACTTTAAAAACTCACAATTAATTCAATATTAAATAACAAGATTATTTCTATAAAATAACATAAAATAAAAATAAAATAAAATAACATAAAATAATTTCTTCCTTCATTCAATCAGCGTTACATTACCGACCCTACAATCTCCCCTCAATCTCTCTCGTGAACAAGTACTGAAATTTCAAATTTTGTGCAGAGGGTTCTTCATTTTCATCCAATCCTGGTAAAGTTTTTTTACTCTCTCTTTCTATTACATATACATACATATATAAGTCTACTTATATGGACTACTGTTCAATTTCCTGAATCTCTGAGGTATATTTGTGAGTTTTCATTACATCATGTTTTATTAATCTATTGATAACCGTACAAACAGAATTAATACAGTTTTTGAGAAATTGTATTAGGAATTTAAACAATAAAATGTTTATTAGTTCCCTCCAAAGAAATACAAAAAGTGAAAGACACCCTATATAGTCTAGGTTCAAATTGAAGGGAGTGAATTGGGACATAGAGGTTTCTGAAGATTCCAACATTCACGCTCCATATACCCTTAAAATGGCAATTCACGCACAAAGCTGCAGAATCCTATCGTCATTTATTTTATTTTATTTTATTTTATTTTTAATTTTTTTTTCTACCAAATCCCTAAGATATAACCAGCAGATAAGCAAACTCTCAAAATCCTAAGTTTAAGCCCATTCTTGGTCAAGCTCCTCCAAGAAAGAGTTCCAAAGATTTCTCATTGTTTGACAAAGAATAAAGAAGTAAGCGTGGGACTTGTAATCTGTTTGCAGATAATATACCTATATGAAAGAGGAGCCAAGTTCTGCAGTTCAAGTAAATTATTGGTCTTGAGCATGATTGAGATGTGCAGCGCAGACACAGGAGTAAAGGAGTGAAAGCCATAAGATGTGATCTTCTAAGGGCTTGGGTGTCTGAAAACATTTTGCTGGAGGTACGATTGTGGACAAGCAGACTCGAGCTGGTCTTTAAACGAGACTAAAGTTCCGTGTACACGTTTAATAGATGAATTATTCGTGCCCTGGAACCGGCCTTAAACAAGTCAAGTTAAGTCTGGTCTAGCTTAATTTTAACAATTTTAAGTGTATAAATTAAAGTTATTTTATTTATTAATTAGTTAAACGGGTAAAAAAGACTTGTTTGAACTCGACTCATTAAGGAAAGTCAAGTTGAGTTGCGGAATAGGGCCGGGCTCGCAGGTAGCGCAATTCATTTATAGTCCTAATTGGAGGACATTAGCAACTAAACTAAAGAGTATCCAAATAATAGATCTCAAGTTAACTATAAAGACATGGAATTTGAGGTTTGTTCCCATTAGCGTGATCAACTTTTTGTTGCGTTGCCATTGCTAGATAAATGGCTTTTAGTGGTGTGTAAAGTCCATCTGTGGAGGCTAGGCCCGGTGGTAAGCATATTTGGGGTTTGCCAAAATGGATAGTTTTCAGTCGCGATTGAAGATTTCCTATTGGTGTTGTGGTGTGGAAGGCTATATCCAAAGGGTGGGAGGTCTTTGTGTGGCATACATTTTTAAGGTGGTTTTCTGATAGATAAAAAGAAAGATCCGCTATTGACTTGATCTATGGATTGGGGATGTTGCATTTAGTGTGAGATTTCTAAACCTGTTTGTTATTGCTGTGAATTGTGAGATTACAAGGCTCTGGTTGCTGATTACCTGTCTGAAGTGGATGGTAGGATGGTGTGGCAACCAGGCTTTCAAAGACATTTTTTGGATTGGGAGCATATTGGACTTTTCTCAGTTAGATTGTTCTATCGTGCTTTACCAGCGGAACCTGTGGCCCAAATCTTCAAATTAGAACCCTCGTAGTCCTGTATACCGCACTTGTATCCCAGACCCGTATCTTTCTTAGCGGTCAGCAGCTTTGAGGGGTATCGTGAACAAGATGTGCTGTGAAAAGGGGTCGTTTGTGGTGAACCAGTGTTATTTGTGCAAGAAAGAGTGGGAATCAGCGGATCACTTTTTCTGTATGTGGTGGTTAGGCTTAAGGTCGTTAGTTTTCTCTTTATTTTGATGGTTTTTTTTTTTTTTTGGGGAGGGGGTGCCTCTTGAATATATTACTTTTATTAATGACAACAAATAAATAAATAAAAACTTGAACCTTGTTAACCCTGTCTGCGTCGAGTGAACAAGAACATCTTAATACATTACCCCTTTATCCTGTCTTCTTTAGTTCATGTGTAACAAGGATTGAAGAATCCAGAAAGTTTTGTGAAAAATGCGAATATTATTCCTTGATTTTGTTTATTTAACTTTTTTTGCTAGTTTGAGACATAATCTAAACACACACCCCTTTGCCGCTGTCAAGGTTTGAAACCCCACCCTCTTGGTACACAAGGAATGGGGGAGGAAGAAGTTGCAGTTGACATGTACTCTTGGCTATGGAAATTTCTGATAACTGGTAGTTGAGAAGCTTGAATCCAGAGTTTCTGAAATCTTGAATATTATGTTTGTTGTGCCTGTTGCTTAATGTGCTAAAGCCTATTTAACTGTTCTTTACGCTTCTGCAAAAGTTTCGTCATTTATTTCCATTGGTTATGCAATATCTTGTCTCAGTATTCCATGTTGTCTTTTTTCTTTTGGAATCTGGTGCAAAAATTATTTTCTTTATATGCAATTTTAATTCGGATTATCCTCCTGATACATTCTCATTGTCGCTTGATTCCATCATCATTTCAGTTTGTATTGTCATTGAAAATGGTTTCACAGTTAGTCTTTGTCTTGTTTCAGATGGAAATGATGGATGCATCAATGCCAGATGTTGGAATAACGGGGCCAGTAAATCTCGAGGTCAATGCGAATGAAGTTGAGGATTTTGGGCAGCGTGTTGATGAAATATTTATAAAGGTTGATAAGGTGGGTTTAGTTGATTGAGACAAACATTACATCTTTTGTGCAAATATTTTTGTTCAATCGGCATTTTCAATTTATGTTATGCGTCTTTCACTTGACTTATTAATTGTTAACCCAAACTTAGGTCATTAAAGTCATCTGCGTGTCTAAAAGTTATTACTGCACATAAATATTTTTATCTTGATTTTAATAAATAAATTTAAAGATTAGTGTCATATTTAGTTTGTTGACTTTATTCTTATGTAGCAACTTGATTGTCTATAGACACACCAAATAAAGTTGTACCTACTTTTATTGTGTGTAAAACATTGATCAGTTCGTATTAATGATAAATTGCCTGAATTATTATTATCTGGGGTAGCCAATAAAAGTAGAGTCATAACTCATAAGTTGGATTATTTAAATGAACGGCAAATAAAGGAGCATAGGAAATTAGGAAGTTCCTTGAATTTTAAGACATCATTATCATGAAATAACCAACAAATTCTCTAATCTTTTTTTTTGAGATTAATAATATAATCTGATTAAGTTTTACTCATATTCGTTGCATGCCATGTTTGAAAAATCATTTTCTGGTTTTTAAATATAAAATTTGGAAGCAGATATTGGAAGATCACATGATTCATTGTTCTAATTTTTTTTAAAAATCTTCCGCATTTTGAATGGTTTTGAACTCTGGTTGATTTTAGTTTAAAGTAAATGATCTAAGAAGTGATAGGCATGTGCAACAATGGTCATTGTGTTTCTCTAATCTCGATAACTTTTGGATTTGGGTAGCTTTCTGACTCGAAATTATGGACAATAATCTGGATAGCATGTTATTTTGTCACAGTAACAAAAGACTTACTTTTTGTGTGTCTTTTTTATTTATTTTATACACATAACAACAACAATGGTAACTTTTCACCACATTTTACATGCATTATTCATTGCTATTGTCACCACCATTACATGAAGCACTTCCTTTCCAACATTGAAATGCCACTATTGCCTTTTCATGTGTTTGTCTAAGACTCTAAGTACGTGGTCTCCGCATTAGTTTGACAAAAAGCAGCATGCATGCATGCGTAAAAATGTAAATGTTTTCACATTATTATTTTTGACTATATAAGCCATGCATGGTACTTTATTTTTAGCAAAAAATTTCGGATATCTAATAGAATGCAATAGCTTCTCTCTCTCTCTCTCTTTAAAATTTATTTGGGTCTCTCAAAGTAGGAGCAACTTGTAAGCAATAGTGAGCTTCCTATTTTCTAAAATAACCTTGAAACCCAACATATTTTTGGTATCAAAGCCATTTAACCCATATCCTTTCTACTCCATATATTCAACCCATTTCAAAAATACATAATCCATGGCATCAACCTCTGTCAACTCAACTTTCAATTATTCTTCTACCTTAGTGCCGATATTTCACTACTACAAAACAGTAAATAGATAACACGTAAAAAACGTTGTGGTTAAGGGTGTCATCTATTTGACACTCTTATACAACGTTTTTAAACGTTGTAGTTAGACACATTATACAACGTTTTTTAAGGAAAAAACGTTGTAAATTTATTTTCCATAAAGTAGTAGATGCTTGAAAACGTTGTAGTTTAATATATTAGACAACGTTTAGACACATTTATACAACGTTTAGAATGTGTCATCTGTTTAGAATGTGGTTCACTTATATTACCAGTGCACCTGCAATCTGCTAATGCCATAATATATAGCTAAAAAAGGTCTAAATTCTCATTTAAATTTAAAGCCAAAATGTATATCAACCATTCAAAATACATCCGAATAATACCATTCATTTACAGTTTCAAATTACTACATCCACAAAAAATATACCAAACTGTCCATATATGCATCTCAAATTCACTTTTCAATATAAATTACTACGATATTGAATTGAACAGCTGGTGCAATGGATCCAGAATAATTAGCACTTTGAGGTTTCATCAGCATCTTGATCAGTTGTTCTAACCATAGGCTTGACATTGACGGATCTTCATTGTAGATTGGTTCCACATCTGCAACCTCTGAAGTGGCCTATAATCAAATTTAAAAACATCAGTTATAACATAACTATACAATAACATGACAACAACTTGAACTACCAGTACCACATATGCAAACTGTTCAATTCAACTGCTCAAAGTTCTCAAGTTCAGTTGACTTACCACAGAAGACTGCCCCTTAAAGAGTCTTAGCATTGTAGGTGGAGGCGAACTTTTGGGAATAGCAAGTGTTACATCATAAACAGCTGGAACAAATGCACGCATGTGACTTACTGCTGTAAAAAAACCTAAAAAGAACAACTTATAAAATTAAATGATTTAGACCAATTCCAATAATATGGTCAGGAAATACAAAAAAGAAGCTTGCAGGGAGGTAAAAAGGAGAGTCGGTGAAAGAAATCTATAGATCCTAGATTGCATTGGTACAGTTTTAAATCATAATCAGAAGCCAACCATGTACAACACCATACATGAGTTTGAAATCCAAAAGAAATTATCACAACTCTACAAATCATCATATGGTTCCTCAAGATGCTAGGCTGGAATCATAGTAATCTATCAATAACAAACCAAAAAATATTTATATCTTTAATTTCGTGGTGGCAATGTTACACATCCTTGCCTGTGTCCATATTGGTGCGTGTTTTGTTCAAAAATTGTTTCAAAATAAGAATTCAACAATAACTCAAAGCTAATACCTAATCATCTCACCTCCTCATAACAGAATGATCAGCATGACTAATATTTTCAACATCTATTAAGCTTTCCATAAGGTAACTCCTAATGTTGAAATCAACACATAAGTGCATGCAGTTCTCATATGACAGTCATCTTGGATCTTTCAACATTAACCAAGGGCATCTTAAATCAGACCGGCAAATCCACAAGAAAATAACTCAGCTACAGATAGTACTAGTTAGTTAGAACTCAGAAGAACTGGAATAACCAATAAACAAAATATATTTGAATAAATGATTTAAGAGTTTAGTCAAAATGTTTAAGAGTCAAAAATATATCCTGCAAAATGAGATAAATTATTACACATAAGATAACAGTGATGTACATTAAATCAAAATTTATTACAATTTGCAAAGCCACATAATACAATTAATTTTACAAACCTCAATGACTAAATACTCTAGTTTCTTTTCCAAAATCAACCTAGGAACAATGCACTGTAGACAACCACACACAGATTAAAAACATTTAAAAACAACAAAAGAGAGAATAAAATGCAATCAATTAAGGAACTGCAAACACCGGTTGACGTAATTAACGTAATTATGTAGACCAAAGTTCTCTCACAGTAATATTATCAATAAGAAAAGACCAAATTATTAACTTATGAAACACAATTTACAGGCTTCCCAGTTTGGTATTACTGGATGGCACTATCCTTGAAAGCAGCAAAATGCCAACAGCAGCAGTGGTGAAGTCACAAAATAGAAGAGAATTGAAATGTGCCATATTAGGCGTAAAACGATTAAAAGCAAGAAAAAACTGTCCAGAACTACCCATTGTACGAAACCAGGAGCAAACCACGAAAATAATACATCACAGCCTTCATAATAAGAGGTCCAGCTTAGGCTTCTGATTATCAGTGGATAATGCAAAGACCAGGGTCAAAAAACAAGTTGCTAAACAACTGATGAATACAACTTAAAATAACCCATGGAAAATTAACAAGGGAGAGGAAATTAAAACCTTCAATTGGGCAATAATGGAGGAGAAGTTGAAGGCGAGGCCACCACTAAACCTTCAACTGAAATTGAACATTCAGCCTTAATCAATTTCATAATGGAACAAAATAAACCCTAATTTAAGTCCCGAATTCAGTTGATTTGAACCAATTATTTTAAACCCTAACACAATTAATTGAAGATATATAGAAATAGAAATTGTGTACCTCAATCTGAATGCTAGAGATAAGAGAGAAATCTATACCCAACTCGCTGGAAAATCGTCGGATTCGCGATGAACAGAGGACGTCGCCGGTTGGACTTACTGTGACGTCGCCGGCTTGTGTGAGAGAGAGAGAAACGCGTGTCGCCGGTCGGTGAGGGGGTGAGGGAACGACGGAGGGAGGAGGGGAGAGTGGCCAGTGAGGGCTTGAGAGAGCTCGGGAAAGAGGCGAGGAGAGAGAGAGTCTGTAAATGAAATGAGGCGGCTGAACAATTAGGTTTTATTTTAAGTTTTCACTTCCGCGCGATTTTTTCAAGCTCCGTGTTTTTTAGATAGATAACGTTTTTTTAAAAAAAAAACGTTATCTAGTTAAAACTAAAAGAGTAAAATACGGTAACACCCCCTCTAGACAACCATAATAACACTCACCTCCCCTCCAATTTTTGAAATAACAGCTAGTACCCCTGCAAGCTTTTAGGGTTGACTAAATAGATAAAGTTACATATTTATCCTTGTATGCTATCAAATTTTAATTCATGAATAATATATATATTTTTAATGACAAAATTATCCTACTTTAATACAATACATTTTAATTATAGTTTTATTTGTAATTAAGATAATCTCATTCAAATTGTTGGCAACTTATAAAAAAAAACTAATTTAGTTTAATCAACACATATTTATGGATAAATGATACAAATATTAAGAATTTTAAATTAAATAATTAATTGAGCTATTCTAATTAGGGTGAATTGAGTAGGTTGATAGTTTAGTTTTTGGTGTTTAATAACAAAAATTATTATTTGAATTCTTAGTTTCATATTATGATTTTCATATGTTAAATTTTCTTGAGTATATGTCAAAATATGGGATGTTTATGATTTTGATTAAATGTTTTAGTGTATAGTTGGTGTTGTTTTGTGGTAATGTTGAATAAAAAAAATGTAATAATATTTATTACTACTTTTATCGTGTAAAAAGATTTTTCTTTTAATATGTTTTTTTTCTTTTTTTTTTGAGTAACAACGTTTGTCATTTTTACTATAAATAATTATGCCTAAGTGTACTTATGTTTAGTTTAATATTTGAGAAAAATAATTAACATAATTTTTAATACTTTTTTTATATAAATTATAAGATTCGTTCTGTAACAAGTTTTGTCTAAGTTTGTTTTACGTAAATTTTAATATTTAAAAAAAATAATTATAAAATTTTTTTTGGTGTTAATTTGCACTTTTTATGGGTATTAAAATTTTACTTTTTAATTAGAAAAAATTATGTTTGAATGTATATTACGTAAATTTTAATATTTGAGGAATTTAATTAGCAAAAAGTGTATGAATTTATTTTCTTGATAAAATGAATATTTGTTATTTTTTGACATTTATGTTATTTATTGCACAAGTTCATAATTTAATTAATTAGATCAAGTTAAGTGAAAATGATAATATACATATTTATATTTAGTAGATATATTAACCAATATAATTGAAGGGTGTATTGGACATTATATTAAAAATATTTGTGGATATTAGTTGCTCAACCACATTAGGAGTAGTGAATGTTATATATTATAGACTAGAGGGGTACTGACTGTTACTTTAAAAATTAGAGGGGTAATGAGTGTTATTATGATTATCTACAGGGGATGTTAGTGTATTTTACTCAAACTAAAAAATACCCTTTTAAATACATAACGTTTTTTCATATATATCTACAACGTTTTGTTAAAAAAACGTTATGTAAAAATATACCATAACGTTTTTTATAAAAAAATTATGGTTTCAGTGTTGTCTATTTACTACTTTGTAGTAGTGTTTGATGGAGAAAGTTATGATTATTGGAGCATCCAAATGAAGACTCTTTTTATTTCTCAAGACTTATGGGAAATAATAGAGGATGGTTTTTCTGAACCAAAAAGTTCAGAAGTGCTAACCACATGGACACAAGCAAAGCAGGAGTACAAAGAAAATGTGAGGAAAAATGTAAAAGCATTACTTCACATCCAGCAGGGGGTAAGTAAATCCATTTTTCCTAGAATCATGGATGCACAAACTTCAAAAGAAGCATGGGGATTCTTAAAAAATGAGTTTCAAGGTTCTGAAAAAGTAATCTCCATTAAACTTCAATCCCTTTGGCGAGATTTTGATAATCTTATCCTGAAAGATAATGAAAATGTCAAGGGATTTTCTTCAAGAGTTTCTGAAATAAAAAATCAAATCAGAAGTTTGGGAGATACTATTGAAGATAAAAAAATTGTTGAAAAGATATTGAGAAACTTGCCAGAAAAATTTGATCATGTTGTTGCTGCAATTGAAGAATCAAAAGATTTATCTAAACTTTCTCTTGTTGAGTTAATGGGTACACTTGAAGCCCATGAAAAAAGAATTAGCAGATTTGCATGAACCAACATTGAGCAAGCATTCCAGAGAAAACTCAACATTTCAGAAAGGAGGAACCCAGAAAATCAAAAAGGTAGCTGGTTTCAACAACAACAAGGGAGAGGCCGCCGAAATTTTCGAAGTCAGAATCGTGGAAAAGGAAAGAAAATTTTCTACGACCACAAAAATGGTGGTAATTTTAAATCTGATTCTACATGATATATTTGTCATAAATCTGGGCATGATTCCAAAGAATGCAGATTTAGATGCACAAAATGCAAATTGTCAAACCACTCTCAAAGAGATTGTTGGTTTCAACAAAGCAATCAACAAACAACAAATTATTTTGATGTAAATTTCTCTGAAGAAAATAGTATCAAACAACTATTTTATTCTTGCATGACCTCACAAATTGATGCAGAAAATACATGCTACCTGGACAGTGGTTGTAGTAATCACATGACAGGGAACGAAAAGTTCTTTGTTGAAGTAGATGCTTATGTTCAATCTCAAGTCAAGCTGGGCAATGGAAAATTACAAAGTGTTGAAGGTCGAGGTATTGTTGCTGTACAAACAAAGGGGGGTAACACTAAACTTATTCATAACGTTTATACGTTCTTGGCTTAACTCAAAATTTACTGAGTGTTGGTCAATTAATTCAAAATGGGTACTCAGTTAATTTTGAGAAAGATGAATGCAGAATTAGTGAAAAAGGAAAAATTTTACAAATAGTGAAAATGACACAAAATAAAGTTTTTCCTCTTGTAATGCCAACGATCGTCAATTCTGCCTTTTCTAAAATAGACAAAATTGACGAGTCCGAGTTATGGCACCTAAGATATGGTCATCTAAATTATAAAGGCTTGAAATTGTTGAACCAAAAAAATATGGTGGTTGGACTACCAAAAATTAAAATGGAGGATAAAATTTGTGAAGGATGTATTTATGTAAAAATGCATCGTTTGCCATTTTTAAAAATTGCATGGCGAGCAACTGCTCCTCTTGAACTTGTTTATGCAGATATATGTGGACCAACAAGAACATCATCATTTCAAAACAGAAGATATTTTCTTCTCTTTGTTGATGATTATAGCAGGATGATGTGGGTCTACTTTCTCGAGCAAAAGTCTGAAGCTTTTTCAAAATTCTTAGAGTTCATGAAGATGGCAGAAAGGCAATGCGGGTCCCTTCTTAAAATGCTTCGAACAGACCGTGGTGGTGAATTCATTTCAAAAGAATTTATGAATCACTGCAAGAGCGAATGAATCAAAAGGCAGCTAACTGTTCGCTACAGTCCTCAGCAAAATGGCGTAGCAGAACGAAAAAATCGAACCATTGTCGAGATGGCACGAAGCATGTTGAAAGCAAAAAATCTTCCCAACAACTTTTGGGTAGGAGCAGTTAACACAACAGTCTACATTCTCAACAGGTCTCCCATAAAAGTAGTCATGAACATAACTCCGTTTGAAGCTTGGCACAAACGTAAACCACAAGTCAACTTCCTCAAAGTTTTGGATGCATTGCTTATTCTCTTGTTCCCTCACAACAAAGAGAAAAGTTTAATAAAAAAGGGGAGAAGTTTATTTTCATCGGCTATAGTGATGAATCAAAGGCATATCGACTGTTTGATCCAAAAACTAACAAATTGGTGATTTCACAAGATGTCCAATTTGACGAAATGAAAGCTTGGGAATGGGACAATAAAGAACCCAAATCAATTGGCTCAACTACAACAACAAATCAAACAGAGTCAAATCTACAAGTCAATCCAGAATCTCAACTCCTGGAAAATGATTCCAATACGGAGTCACCTGTCAGAAAAGTACGCTCATTAAGAGATATTTATGATTCAACTAACGTTGCATTTTTCTCTTGTGAGCCACACAATTTTGAAGAAGTTGTAAATGATGAAGTTTGGCAAAAAGCAATGGATGAAGAAATCTCAACAATTGAGAAAAATCACACATGGGAACTTGTAGATTATCCTGAAGAAAAGGACGTGGTTGGACTGAAGTGGATCTACAAGACAAAATTCAAAGAAGATGGGTCAATTCAGAAGCACAACGCACGACTCATGGCAAAAGGATACTCGCAACAGCCGGAGATAGACTTCAATGAAACATTTGCACCTGTTGCTCGTATGGAAACAATACGAACAGTTTTGGCATTGGCAGCACAATTGGAACTGCAAGTCTTTCAGCTAGACGTTAAATCAGCATTCTTGAATGGTGAACTCGAAGAAGAAGTCTACGTGGAACAACCACAAGGCTATGAAATTAAAGGAAAAGAAAATATGGTATACCGACTTCGAAAAGCTCTCTACGGTTTGAAGCAAGCCCCTCGGGCATGGAACAACAATATTAACAAATATTTTCTCCAAAATAGTTTCCAAAAAAGTCCGAGTGAGCCATCATTAATGTCAAAATTAAAGGTACAAATGATTTTCTCATTGTTTGCCTTTATGTTGATGATTTGATATATACAGGCACTAATCTGATGATGCTAGAAGAATTCAAAAAGGCTATGATAAAAGAATATGAGATGACAGATTTAGGTCTCATGAAATATTTTCTTGGCATCCAAGTGCGACAATCAAAAGGAGAAATATTTATTTCTCAAGAAAAATACACTGAAGATTTGTTAAAGAAATTTAACATGTCAAAAACCAAGCATGTGACAACACCAATGGTGACAAATGAAAAGCTTCAGCAAGATGATGGAGTAAAGAAAGTCGATGCTTCATTATATCGCAGCCTAGTTGGTTCTTTAATGTATCTCACGAATACTAGGCCCGACATTGTCCATCCAGTTAATGTAATATCCAGATTCATGAGCGAGCCAAGTCAAATTCATTATTCCGCTGCGAAGCGAATATTACGATATTTGCAAGGTACCAAAAATTTTGGCATCAAATACGTCAAAGAAAAAGACAACAGTCTTTTGGGATTCACAGACAGTGATTGGGCAGGATCCATTGATGATAAAAAAGTACATCTGGCTATCTATTTTGCATGGGCACAAAACCAATTTCTTTGTCATCAAGAAAACAAAAGACAGTTGCTCTTTCCTCAGCTGAAGCAGAATATATTGCAGCTATAGATGCTGCATGTGAAGCAATATGGCTTAGAAGAATTTTTGCAGATTTAAAGCAAGAACAGATGCAGCCCACAACTTTATATTGTGACAACATGTCTGCTATTGCAATGACAAAGAATCCCGTGTTTCATGCAAGAACAAAGCACATTGAAATTCGTCATCACTTTATAAGGTCTCTTGTCAACAATGAAGAAATTAAGCTTAATTTTGTGAATACAGAGATGCAATATGCAGATTCTCTCACAAAGTCGATTCCCTCTGAAAAGCTGGAGCAGTTCAAAACTTATACCAGCATTACAAATTAAGAGGGGGTGTCAAACATTGTAATTTGTAATGTTGTCTTTTCATGTGTTTGTCTAAGACTCTAAGTTAGGCATGTCTTCACGTGGTCTCCACATTGGTTTGACAAAAAGCAGTATGTATGCGTAGAAAATATGAATGTTTTCACATTATTATTTTTGGCTATATAAGCCATGCATGGCACTTTATTTTCAGCAAGGAATTTCGGATATCTAATAGAATGCAATAGCTTCTCTCTCTCTCTTTAAAATTTATCCGGGTCTCTCAAAGTAGGAGCAACTTGTGAGCAATAGTGAGCTTCCTATTTTCTAAAATAACCTTGAAACCCAACAAAAGTCAGTTTTCAGCCTTACTATAGGAGTAGGTCTTGCTCTCTGGCTCCTCAGACCCCCTCCCCCTACCCTACCCTCCCCCCCCCCCCCCCCCCCCCCCCCCACCCCCCCCCCCCCCCCTCCCCCTCCCTCCATCCCAAAAAAAAAATCATTTATGGTTTACGGTTTTTCTGTAATCTGTATTGTACTATTCTTTTATGCCATATCTTGATTAGCACATTAGTGTTCTGCATAGCCTACCGCAATCTAAATGCAGTGGGCGAGTAGCATGAAAACTGATCCTTCAATTGGTACCACAATATTGAAAATACCATGTAGCTTTCCTGAATGATTATCTTCTAGGTTCTTCGCATGAATTAAGTTGGTGCATGTATTAGATTCTTGCTATTTGCTAAAGATATATTGACATTCTAAACCTTTAGGTTTCTATTCCTCTGAAAGTATCTCATCTTATTTTATTGCAGCTTGAGCAAACACTGAACGAAGTTGAACAGTTCTACTCAATGCTAAGTAGAAAGCAATTAAATACTTCTAAAGGTAGCTCAATCATGAAGGACAAGGATAAGGATAAACATCTAGCTAGCTACAGAAAGCGGCAACAGGATGCATCACGTAGAGAATCAGCTGCTGCAAAGAGAATGCAAGAGCTTATGCGTCAGTTTGGAACTATATTACGACAGGCAATCACAAATCCTTTGCAAGTTTCTTCTTGAAATATGTCATTGCTCATTAAAAATATGACGTCGATAGAAATATCGAGAGTTGTTCCCTGCCATTGCATTCTTTTTCTTACATGAAACTTGTGGGGATTAAAGCCTTCAAGTTAAAATCTTTTTTGACTCTACAGTACATAAAAGCATGGTCTCATTTTGCTTTGGAGTTATTCTCTCATATTTTTGTTATTATGTTAAAAAATGTGGAAAAAAAATGTTATTTAGTACAGTTAATTGGAAACGATATATTGGCAATGATCTACATGCATAGAAGAAGAAATACAATGAACATACAAAAGTACATGTTACTTCTTTAGTAGTGTAAACAATTTATGGTCAAGTAATTTGATGGTCAATCTAATTTAGAAAAGACATATGCCAAGTGCAAATAAAAGAGTTTTGTTTGGATTCTGTGTACTACTTTGTTAAGAATTTGAGAATCGTTTTTCCGTACTTGGGCAGTTTATAATACTAGCAAACAGTTTTCTAATATAACATACTCCATCTGTCCAACTTTACTTTTTCTCTCCCTTTGATTGTAGCACGAGTTTTAAAACATGATGAAAACATATTTATACCAGTCTATAAATTGGTAATATAGTTGAAAATATAATATATTATATAACAAAAACATGTTTATATATGTTAATGTGTTTTTCGGGACGTCTTTAACTGTGTGGTCGAGCCTAGACATACTTAAAGATGGGGGACAAGTAATGTTGTTTGGAGGGAGTATTAGATGATAGTGAATGTACTTGCTGCTTTTATATCTCTAACTCCAAACACAATACAAATGGTAAAATACAAGAGAATTTACCTAACATAACCCTGGTTTACTTGTCAGATCACTCAGCACAAATGGGCAGGGCCTTTTATGCAACCTGTGGATGTTGTAGGTCTTGGTTTGCATGACTACTATGAGGTTAAGCTTTTCACTGCTTCTTCTGTTTTCTTCTTTTCGAGCCATGCGTCAATGTTGACTCAACTTTGTACCCATATTTTTAGGTGATTGACAAGCCGATGGACTTTAGTACAATAAAAAACAAAATGGAGGCCAAGGATGGTAATGGATATAAAAGCGTCCGGGAGATGTGCGCCGACGTGAGATTGATATTCAAGAATGCAATGAAATATAATGATGAAAGGGATGATGTTCATGTGATGGCAAAAACTTTGTTGGCAAAGTTTGAGGAGAAATGGTTGCAACTTTTGCCAAAAGTTGATGAAGAGGTAACAAAAAATTCTCTCAAAGGACTTGTTTCCGTATCTGTCTTGGAGTATCAGTGTGTCTTCTTTAGTTAAAGAGGGGTTCAATTTATTTCTTTAAATAGTAGATTAGGAGGTGATGTTAAATTATCTGTTTTTATTTTATTTTATTTCAAGATTGTTGGTTAACTTCAAACTATTATTTGCAGGAGAAAAGTCGAAAAGAGGAAGAAGCAGAGGCGCAGATAGATATGCAGCTAGCCCAGGAAGTTACTTATGCCAAAATGGCAAGGGATCTAATTATAAGTATCGAGGTACTTCTATTGTTTAAACCACAACAAACATTAATATAAATTTAAAAAATTTTAAGATTTCATAGTCTTGCACCTGCATAATATACATAAAATCATATGAACATTTTTTTTCAGCTTGATGAGGTTGATGGGCATCTGGAAGAACTTAGAGAAATGGTACTTCAGAAGTGCAGGTTTGTTCTGATAGCATAACCTAAAATTTCACATGTACTGGTTTAGTTTCTTAATTTCTTGCACACTAGGAAGCAGGGATTCTTCTGTCGTATCCTCGCACTGGATACTCCAATTATTGGGGTTCTCTACTCCTTTGTATCTTATGCGTTTTGAAGTATCTATGATTATTTTTGTTACTGTTCATAACCTCATGATTATACAAGCATGAAACTTCTATTGTATTTTTGATGTTTGTTGTTTTTCACTTGTAGTATCTATTTTTAAATGTTTTATCATATATATAACAAATAAATACATATTTAATAATAAAATATGTGCCGAATCCCCATCTTTTAAGATTCGGCGAATTATCATATCTCCGTATGACACAATTGTATCCGTGCTTTCTTAGCTTACACAACTCTTTTGTGTATTTTATGATACATCACTTAGCATATCAATGTTCACTCATGCTAAATTTAATATAACTTTCTTAGGAGGATGTCCACTGATGAGAAAAAGAAACTCCAAGAAGCTTTCACAAGTCTGCCTCTTGAAGATCTTGACAAGGCACTAAAAATTGTTGCCCAGAATAACCCAAGCTTTCAAGCAACAACTTACGAGGTGGATCTTGACATGGATTCCCAGGTCATGATATATAAATTACTTTATGATATTGGCATACTCTACTTGCCCTATAAATTGTCCTAAAACTTTCACGAAGTATTTATTGAATGATGTATCTTGTGCAGAGCGAATCCACATTATGGAAGTTAAAGTTTTTTGTGAAGGATGCGCTGCAGCTTCAAGGTAAGAGTTCGGAAAGCATGGGTGGTAACAACCACCAAAACAACAATAACAAACGAAAAAAGGAGATTTGTGACGCTCTTGCTAAAACTTCCCACAAAAGGAGCAAAAAGCTCACCACCTGATACATTGTTGTAGCGTATAGCAAACTTAGCTCGTCTGTGGTTGTAAATGCAGTGATATTTTCTCAAATTCTTTCTTAGATTAGTTTTCAGGAAGAGGTAGCCGACTTGGCGAAGAAGCTGATTTTGTTGTAATTACTATTTTTTTGCATCTTGGAGTTTCTTTTAGACACTTTTCACAAAATTATATACCAGTGGAGATGTTGGGATGTTTTCCAGTTAGGCTGCGAGTCCATTTGTGGAACTGCTTTCTGCTGGCCTGAATGCAAACAGTTGTAATTTTCCTTCTGTTTACCGATATGCTGCTTTTGGTCTTCTCATCAATTTACAGATTTGCTGCTGTTATTTACCAATTTTAAGGAGGGGTTAGTAGAATATTTGATGGAATTACTTGCCATGTAATAACTAGTTTCTGAAACTCTTGGGGTGTGTTTGGATTGTTACTCATATGAAATTTCAATTATATGGAATTGAAATTCATTGATTACAATTCAGTAATGACCTAAACTACCTTCTAGTGTTCAAAGATTTTGTGCCTTAAATTAGTCTCTTATCTTTTTGCTCCAATATTTCATTAACATGAACTACATTTCAGCCTCTCTTGATAAATACTCACTCCGTTCTAAAATATAAGATTATTATTGACTTTTTAATTCAATTTAAGACTTTTTTGAATTTAAAATTAATATGAATTTCTTTAATTTTAGTCAATACAACGATAAAAATTGTAAATTTAAGTAAAATATACTACTCATTGTAAGTTTTGTTATTTCATAATTTTAAATGAATTGTTTCAATTTTGAATTTCAAAAGTCAATAATGATCTTATAATTTTGAATGGAGGGAGTAATTTTTTTTTTCTTCAATACCAGAGGAAGGGGAGAATAGGAAAAAAAAAGAGGAAAAACTAATGTTGCAAGTAGGGCTGCAAACGATCCGATCCGAACTTTGTCGAACTTGAATATGTTCGAGTAGCTTAATCGAATGGCATCATGTATAAGTTCGGATTGTTTGGTGTTTGCGAATTGTTCCCGAACATGATCGAGTTCGCGAACAGTTCGTAAACATAGTCGAATATGATCGAGTTCGCAAACGTTCACGAACACAAACTATGTTCACGAACACCAAACTTGTTCACGAACACAAACTTGTTCACGAACATAAACTTGTTCATGAACACGAACTTATTCACAAATACAAACTTAGAACTCTAAAACAAAAAAACAGTTAAATAACTATGTATTACATAATTAGTCTAGAATAAATAAATAATATTTCATCTATTTCATAAAAATAGTCTTATTTAAGATTTTTTATAATGAAGATATGAAATTATAAAATTCTAAGATTTAAAATAATGTGAATTTAGTTGATTTAGATTAATTCAATATCTAATAGACTAATATTGTTAACCTTGAAAATTTGAAATGTATTAGTACCAAATACTTTCTCAGTTCTTCCGTTCTAAAATATAAGTAATAAGATCAACTGATCAACTTTGAATTTTCAAAGTCGATAAGAAATATTTTTAATTCAAAAAGGATGTGATAATTAACTTTTGAATACAATAAATTTTGAGAATTACTTTATAAAAAGTTTTTAATTTTCATAATTATATTGTTTAAAACTAAATAAATTAACTACGATTCTAAAATTAAAGGCTCAAAGCTATTTAGAGACTTTGTTTCATTTTTAAAAAAACCTTTCTGCTTATTTTAATTTAAATTAATAACTCATTTAAATTCCATGCAAACGGTACTGTGACATATTGTTTAATTGGATTATTAAGCACTATGTTTTACCCCAAATATGATTACTTAATTGTATAGTTAATAAATCAAAATTAGTCAATCACTCTTTCTCACTGTCTCACATATACATCGTAAGTTTGTAACAGAAAAAAAAAATCAAAAATTGGTAAAATCAAGTTTGCACTTTTAATTACATAGTTGATAGTTGATGCAATATACAATAGTAATTGTACAATGATTATTAAAATATTATTGAAATCTCGATACATTGATGACTTGATTTCTCTATTGTCTATCTCGATTTGACAATCACTACAAGAAAAAATCCTAATTCTGACGGAATATTCCGTCGAAAATGAGGCTATTCCGTCGTGAAAGTCCAATAATAATCTAGAAGTGGGATTATTATAGATTAAAAAATTATCTTAGGCCTTTTTGAATTTTTAGATAATTAATTTGCAGTGTTAGAAATTAATATGCAAGACAGTAAAAAATTCAATCACACAATGTACAGAGATTTGTATGGTTCACAACATACATCTCGGGTATGTTGTTACGTCCAGTCTCAAGCTCCTCTCCAGAACTTGAGATCCTATTACTATCAGTAATAATTTATACTTCTTCAACAGACGGAGAAGCCTTTGCAAAGTTTTATAGACAAACTTACAACTATTCTCAACTAACTATCTTGGACAGCAAACTCCCAGCTCCTTCCTCAAGCTTAGTTGTACCTTCCTTTTGAGTTCAGTTCTATTCTATGATCTTGTCTTGAAACAACAGTATCTTCCTCACCTCACAACTACACTAGAGACCCAACTCCCAACTGACCTCTCTAAGACTCTGGTCTTGGTCGAAGAATTACTCGTCTTCCTCACAGATACATAAAATAAACTAACTTTATCCTTTTTTTCTTTTTACAAAAAGATTTGATAAAGATATGCTTCTTTAAATAAGTAGATAACAATTAGAGATCAAGTAATATATAAAAGTTCAATGACCTTTATATATGAGAAATGTGCTTCTGTGTAAGCAGATATAAATTTATGCTTGATTATAAAAGTTTGTATAACTTTTATACTTATGTAAAAGTGCTTCTCGATTAAGCAGATGAATCAATTTGTACTTAAATCAAAAATGCTTCAGTATAAGCAGATATATAGTTTAATGCAGATTTATAAAGAAATATTTATTCTTTATAATAAAGAATGTGTTTCTACGAATTAAAAGATATAACTTTTAATTATAGATATTATACAACAAGTATTCTCTGAATAAATGAATTTATGATCAAATACTTGTGATGGCAGATATCAAGTATAATAAATGAATCAGTTAAGCAATACTTGATATAACAAATAAATTTGTTTAACTCAGAGAATATATAATAATATATTCTATCTATTATGTGAATAATTATAAATAAGACCACTTAGGATTTTAAAGACCATTTGGATAATTCGCTTAAAAGAAATAAATCCAAATTGTATCGGTATCTAAGTATTGACCAAATTTATAGTTTCACAATTAATATTTATATAAATATTTTTAACAGATCACTTATAATTTTAAATACCGGTCAGAAAGATTTCTGAATTGTTTCAGTATTTAAGTGATGATCTATTTTTCGATATTTATATAAATAATATTAATAAAAGGCCACTTAGGACTTTGAGCACTCGTTCGCTAATTCTCTCACTTAAGAGGAATATCTCCGCTATAGTCTCGGTGTCTAAGTACTGACTTTTTATTAATAAATAGATGAAATATAGATATATATAATTGAGTATAACAATTTATATTCGTATATCTATAAATCTAAATAAGCAAGAGATAATTTAAATAAATTAAATCAAATAACTTATCTCAAACACTTAGACCAATTTTCTCTTCTCAAATGATTAGAACTTTGATAAGAAGAGAGAGAAAACTTTTTAGAGAGAGAGTACGTAGGCAAGGAGTAAGCTTTTCTTTTCAAGTGAATTGACAAAAAGAAATGAAAGAAGAACCTCCTATTTATAGGATTTTTAAATTAAGGGCAAAAAAGTAATTTGGTATTTAGTTTTAAAAATCAGGGGCTAAGATATGTTGATTTAAAAATGGAAGGCTCGGATTAATTCTTGCAAAGAAGCACATAGATTGCCAAAGAATAGGCTGACAGATTTTAGCTCATGCAAAAAGGTTCAGCACAAATGCCTTGCTCTTTCTCTCTCCTCACATGCATGGTCAACATAACCATTTAATGATCATCAGCATATGAATTCAGAGATGACAAATAACTTTGTCCCAAATGAATGTCACTTCTAATTGTCCAACACACATACACAGATATACATAAATAATGGGCATGTATGCAATTTGCTAAGGTTTATTATTAAGAAATCTTTTAGCCTCTTTTGTGAAATATAATTTATAATATATGTATATTTTGAAAACTTTAGTGAAATAAAATCATTTAAGAATAAGAGTTCTCCTTACCTTAGGAAATGTTGCTTTATGAACTAATTTCATTAACGCTTGATATTATATTATCAAGGTTAAGAAAATTAATTCAATAGGATTTGAAAATATTTTAGGTCAAAGTAAATAAATAATAGAAAATAATTAGAATATAGATCCTATGGAGAGGATTCTAATATTTACTAAAACCTATTTTATAATTATTGTTATCATTAAAATAATCCTAAAAGTTGGAGACCTATCACGTCGAAATAACGCTATTTTCGACGGAATGTTCTGTCGAACATTCGGTCGAAAATAATGTCGTTGAACTTACGTCCGTCGAAAATTCCACCGGGAATAATGATTTTCGACGGAATTATCCCGACGGATTATTTGTCGTAAACTATATATGGTCGACGGATTATTTGTGATGGTATAAGTCCATCGGAAATAGGTGGGGACACGTGGCACTCTCCGGCCGATCGTGCAAGCCTTATATCCGACGGAAATTTCGTCAGACATTAGGGTTATTTCGTCGGAAATGTTGATCTTTTTATTTTAAAAAATAAATTATTAACCTTATTTTCGACGAAAATTCCGTCGGAGTTACCTTATTCCATCGGAAATAGCATTTTTTAAATAATTTTTTTATTTTTACAATTTTCAAGTTTTTAAACTCCATTTTTGTACCTATAACCTGCTTTATCCCAACATATATACACGTTTTCTAACAACATATAACATTAAACAAACTACACTGATATAACTTATAATCTACAAAGAATCAAACTAAATTATAACTTATAACATTAAAAGATTTACAATACGAAACTAAAATCCATTGATTTACAAAGAATCAAGCTAACTACAATGATGTACATATATAACTACAATGTTTTACAAAATAAATCTACGTCATCGGGTGGGGGTCGACGTTGCTGTTGTGGTGTCTCTGAAATTCATCATCATCATCCCTAGCTCGGCAACTTGCTCGGCATCCAACTACCTCTGTACATAATATATAAATTCTTATTTAATATTCGTGCAACAATCTGATATTTCAGCATGACATTAAAAGAACGAGGATGTCCATTATCATGACTTCCATCAGTATCAACCCTAGTTGTCTGCATGTATTTTAAAGTTTGAAAAATCATATAATCAGTCCCTTTGTCTTCATGTGTGTATCCAATATCTCTATTAATCACATACAATATAGAGCAATATTATACGATTAATAGATATGCTGGATATAAACATGAAGACAAAAGGGCTAGTTATATGATTTATCAAACTTTAAAATGCATGTAGACAACTAGGGTTGATGCTGATATAAGTCATGATAATAGACATCCTCATTCTTCTAATGTCGTGCTAAAATATTAGAGTGTTGCACGAATATTGAATGAGAATCTATATATTACAATTATAATTCGTGCAGAATATATACCTGAGTAATGATCATGTGCATGGGGAAAACGGAGCCCATCCCCGCTATGGTGTATGCAAATCTACATCATCATCCCCCATAGCGCGGTCTGCATCGTCAGCCCGATAGCCATCACCAGCATCATCAGCATCGCCACCCTGTTGATACAATTAAAAATGTAACTCATTAGTTCGTATGATAGAATTAAAGAGACAATATAAAAATGAAATAACATACAGATTAATTAATTTAAAATAAATATAATACCTGAGTAGGTGGGGCTTGACTCCCTATCGGGCAAAAAGCCTCCGAGAGTAAGGTAATCACCAACCGAAGCACCTCGTCGCGTATCACGACGAACTGCTCCTGCGAGATACCCATACTCTCGATGGTAGCCCCTACTGCAATATCATGAGCTAGCTGATGAAGGAAAGCTCGTTTGGAAAACTCCTGGCAACAGATAACTGGATCCGTACGAAACGTCTCCGACATTGCCGTCATGACCCTCTGAAAAATCTCGTCGTCCAAGCCAGCGTCTGTATGAGATGGTCCAACAGGTGCTCTCGGGCGCTAATGCTAGCTAGAGCCTGTGAAAATAAATATAACAATACTAACTAATTTTTCTCCATCTGATCGAGTCATGCTCCATCGAGTCAAAAAAATCCTTGAGGAAAGATCATTTCGAGCTTACACATTGTCAACACTATATTTTTCTCCATCTGATCCACATCATTGTACCTTATAACCGTTGAGCAAAGATCCCGAAAGAAATTTAAAAGTTTGATTAAGGCATCAAAAATTTTTCTGGGTAGCATCTCGCGAAATGCAATTGGCTTCAACTGCTGCATGAATACATGACAATCGTGACTTTTGAACCCAGTAATTTTCAACTACTGAACCTTACTACAACGAGATATGTTAGAAGCATATCCATCAGGGAGCTGCAATGCGCTTACCCACTTGCAAATATCTTGAACCTATTGCTTGGTAAGACAAAAAGGAGCTTTTGGTTTTGAGTTGTTAGAACGGAGCCACAATTCCCTCCTGATATTCATTGCCTCCAAATCTTTACATGCTTTATCATTGTCTTTTGTTTTACCACTCACATCTAGTACGGTGTAAAACACGTTCTCAAGTACATTCTTTTCTGTATGCATGATATCTATACAATGACGGATTTATAGTGTGACCTAGTATGACAACTCGACCCAAATAGGCGAGTGTGTCCAGTTATGAGTTTTCCTGTACTCTATTGCTCTTAACTTACCATGCTCCTTTCGTGGCGGTGGAAATTTCAAATCATTCAGCCAACCCAAGAACTCGTTCCCCGACAATCAACCAACAACCCCCTTCTTCTCTATCTTTTTGTTGAACTGTGCAGACATCTTGATAGACTCCACGACACGCTTGCGTGAGGTGGTCGTCGCCCGAATTGTTTCCAACAAGTTGATAGGATAGATAACTTGCAACACCTTAACCCCTCGTCTATATGTAGACGGTAATCTTGGTACAATTGTTTGCCAATGAAATTTGCGGAGGATGAACACCAACGATACTTTGACCCCTCGCTTATATTGAAGCGGTAATCTCGGTACAATCGACGATTGATGCGGTAGAAGACGCCATACACAACTATGATTGGTTGTATGATAAGTCAATTATGAATCTCAAAGAAGAACTCAGGAACACTTAGGAATTCTCAAAGAACCACAAGAAGAGAAACAATCTCACAATTATATTGGTGATACTAAAATTTTCAACTCCCCTATGTCTTACAAATGAAGCCTATTTATACTAGTCTTGAGAACCTTCTAGAAGCACACCATTGTTGAAAGGATTCAAACAAGCACACAATTGTTGAACCTTAACACTACTGAAAATATGGAACTAAAATTAAATGCTAACTCCATGTTTGGAAAGAATCTCGAAAATCAAAAATTCAAAAAGAGATAAACTGGATCCAGGGGGTTACCGCCGGGGCGGCAATTTTGTACTACGTTTTGGCGTCGGGGCGGTAACAGCACCGGGGCGGTAGAAGTTGGCCTGCGTTTTGCCGCCAGGGCAGTAACACCGCCGGGGTGGGAGAAAATGACTTGCAAAATGCCGCCGGGGCGGGGAGCTCGTCGGAGCGGGAAGAATGAACTGGATGAGCTCGCCGGGGTGGGAAATCCTAAGTCCAAACAAACTGATTCCTTTTGATTTTCTGATCTGCCATATCCGTTTTCAACATGTTTATGGTACACACACACTTGGAATCAATTCCCATAATCTCTATACTTGAACCAATATAGATCCAAGCTCTTTGAATCAATTTCCATGATGAATGCCATATTGTATAACTATAATTCGTTTCCGGCATTGCATGATGGTTTGGCTTGTGTCGAGTTGGTTGTGTCAAACGAATGTCATAAAATTTTGACCCCCTCATGCTTATATCATTCCCCTCCTCTTCACAAGGATTTGTCCTCAAATTTAGCATTTCTCCCTCTTAGAAAGTATTGATCCACAAATCAGATTCTACATCAAAACAAACTAAGTTAACAACTGAAATACAACTTACGAAAACACCTACATATGTAATAAAACAAACGCAAATAAAAATCTAAAAAGTTATATCTCCTCTAGGGTCAAATATCATCATATAGATCTTCCTTCGAAGTATATACTTCCATTTACGAATTCCTGGATGAAAATGCTTCCTTGTGATGATGATTCGCACTAATACCCATTTCAATTCACCTGGGTCAAATAGCCATCTTTGTAAGCTTGCGCATCGTATGTGCAAATACACACGAATTCCTGGATTAGATACAAATGATACCAATTGATAGTCTCCTCCTGGATCTAGTATCAGCACATAGTACAATTCACATTTCATCAATTTATATTTATGAATTCCTGGGTCAAAAATTAATTTGAGTATCTCATGTTTTTATAAATACATCATTCTTAACGATCCTGGAGCAAATATCAATTGTTGAAACTCATCACGTGGTTCAAGTAAACACTCTTGAATTCCTGGATTAAACACAAAATAAAACTAATCAATATGAATCTTTTGTATAATCATGGAAAACTCAAGAAACTCAAACTCATATGTATAGTCTACTAAATCAAAATTCAAATTACTTCATTGTAGACTCTCAATGCAAGGTTCGAATGGATCTACCCAACATTCCATGCTTTTCTTCTTGGGTAGTACGATCCCATCTCGAATCCTCAAAACACAAACAATCTTTTTCTTTCCATTGATAATAGTAACTTCAACTTTAATTAATGATATCAACGGAATTAAAAGATCACAAATTCTACAAATCGAAAATTCACTAGCATACACACGAAGATCACAATCAAACTCACTAGATGCTAAAGAATTTTCACAAATGTTGACAAGACTTGGAATATCATCAAATGATAGTTTTTCACGCAATGAAGTTTGCTTTGGTGAAATAATACCAAATGGTGATAGCTTATGCAATGATGATTGTTCTAACGATAAATCAAGCAAAGATTGACTAGCATAAAAATCTAACTTGGCATATGGAGAAGAAAGCTTAGAACTAATTTCATGCAAACTAGAGTTTTGAAAACATGGAGAAATATCATGATCATAAACTAATGCAACAAAGTTCAAATATCCCCTATAATTTATGATAAAGATGATTCTACCATCAAAATAGCTAATCACAAATTTTCCAATGGAAGCATGCAAAACATGTTTTAGATAACTCATGAAAACACTAGATGCATCAGTTAATCTAACAGAAATAATCAACCATCTATACAAGTTACATGTTAATACAATTTTCCCTTTTTCACAACCTATCTTGCTAATTTGATTAGGAATTGTCATCACATGATTATCATTAAATATAGATAAAATATAAGCATTATGCAATTTATCAAACATATTATCTAAGTAAAGAAAATAACAACGATACTTGTTTACCAATTTAAAATCGATGAATATGTTCGACGTCCCATCCCACTTAGGTATTATGATCTCATCAATAACATATGTACTCACGATTTCATCCACGATACCTTCCTCTATCAACTCAACAACCTGCCTTGGTGACTCTTTCGTCTCCTCAAGAACACCAATAGCACTGATATGCATTCTCTCACCTGTATAAGAGAAACAATAGAACTAGACAAAACAGAGTTACTTTGGTTAGTATCTAAAAATGCCGTCTTGTATGAATGTACAGTAATTGGCTTTTCATAATACATCTCACTTTCATTCTCACTCTCTTTTTCATAGTTACTTATTTTCTCCCTTTTTCTTTTTGCTCATTCTCTCGTTTGTTTTTCTTTCTCATTTTTTTCAATCTTTTCTTTTTCTCTCTCTTGATTACTATCCTTTTGTACAATCATTACATCTTTATGAACTTCATCATGTTCATTGGAACCTAACAATTCTCCTTGGACTGCGTACTCGAATCCATCGTCTTCCTCCTTTGGCTGATCTTGCTCTTCTATGCCTTAAGAGTGACTTGTTGTTGTTTCAAATGATCATCCTTTAACTCATTATATGTTCTCATGATGTCCTCGAATGATATTAGTTTCACATATGCTCTAGGAGTTTCGCGTTGTTGTTTCCGATGAGACTCCTCATGCCTTTGAACCCTCTTTTCATCTTCCCAATTTGATTGCTTTGAAGGTTACTCTTTACGCCTTGGAGATACATATTCTTTCCTCCGACTATGTTGTATTGGAGCATACCGCTTTCTCATCACAGTTTTCAACTCTTTCCATGTATCGATCGGAGGTTCTCCATATTTTCTCCTATCACATTCAAATTAAGCCTACCATGTATGTGCATCACCGGACAAATCTAGGACTGCAAGTTTGAACTTTCTTTGCTCGGAATATTCATGAAAGCTAAATTCTCGTTCTTTTTCTTTCTCCCAACTTAGATAAGCTTCGGGATCCACTCTACCTTGAAAGGATCTCTTTTGCCACTCATAAGTATTTTTACAATTATATCCATACATGCTTGCTACAAAACAAAGGTTAGTACATAAAGAAAGATTTCCTCACACACTCCCTCACGTGTTTCGCTCAAACAACGTTATGAAAAGCTCGTGTATCGCTCAAATGGCTTTTATCCTTTAATAATCTCATTACTCTTGCTTTTTTCCGCTCGTAGTTCTCTCTAATAGGTTCGTTTTGAATTCACACAAATATTACCTCAACTTTCTAATTACAATCCAATAAGAACTTATCAAGATACAATATAGAAAGTACGACTCTTGAAATACCAACAAGACTTCACAATCGTCAAATATGATTCTTTGTAAATGAAATCCCAATATTAGCAATCAACAATAATAATTTTCTGTAGTTTATTTTGTTATAATCTAACAATAAAAGTTAAGATAAGTAACTTGATAGGAAAATTAGCTTCGATACCAAATGATGGACTCCACGGCACGCTTGCGTGAGGTGGTCATCGCCCGGATCGTTTCTAACAAGTTGATAGGATGGATAGCTTGCAACACCTTAACTCCTCGCCTATATGTAGACGATAATCTTAGTATAATTGTTTGACAATGAAATTAGGATGACCACCAACGACACTTCGACCCCTCGCTTATATTGAGGCGGTAATCTTGGTACAATCGACGATTGATACGGTAGAAGACGCCACACACAACTATGATTGGTTGTATGATAAGTCAATCAAAGAAGAACTAAAGAACACTTACGAATTCTCAAAGAACCACAAGAAGAGAAACAATCTCACAATTATATTAGTGATACTAAAATTTTCAACTCCCCTATATCTTACAAATGAAGCTTATTTATACTAGTCTTGAGAACCTTTTAGAAGCACACCATTGTTGAAAGGATTCAAACAAGCACACAATTGTTGAACCTTAACACTACTGAAAATATGGAACTAAAATTAAATGCTAACTCCATGTTTGGAAAGAATCTCAAAAATTAAGAAAGTCAAAAGGAGACAAACTGGGTCCAGGGGGTTACCGTCGGGGCAGCAATTTTGTACTACGTTTTGGCGTCGGGGCGGTAACAGCGCCGGGAAGGTAGAATTTGGCCTGCGTTTTACCGCCGGGGCGGGGGGAAATGGCTTGCGAAATGCCGCCGGGGCGGGAAGAATGAACTAGATCAGCTCGCCGGGGCGGGAAATCCTGAGTCCAAACAAACTGATTCCTTTTGATTTTCTAATCCGCCACATCCGTTTGCAACATGTTTATGGTACACACACACACACTTGGAATCCATTCCCATAATCTCTATACTCGAACCAATATGGATCCAAGCTCTTTGAATCAATTTCCATGATGAACGCCATGTTGTATAGCTATAATTCGTTTCCGCCATTGCATGATGGTTTGGCTTGTGTCGAGTTGGTTGTGTCAAACGAATGTCATAAAATTCTGACCCCCTCATGCTTATATCACATCTTTCTATAACTATGATCAGTAAGTAAGAATCTACGAGTAGTTCCAAAGAAACTAGTTTTTCGCCCATAAAGTAGTTGTGTGCCTTGCACATCCCACATACAGACAGAACATGACAGCTTCCTGTGAGTTGACCAATTACTGATCATCCTAAGTGTCGGATAGTCAGTGATACACCACAACAGAGCGACCTTCATCATAAAATTTTGCTTTGCCGATTTATCATAAGTCTGAACGCCCGTCTCCCACAGCATCTTAAGTACATCAACTAACGGTCTGAGGTACACGTTTATGTATTTTGTAGGACTCTTATCCCCTGGTATGAGTAAAGTCAAGAACATATACGGATCCCTCATGCATATTGACGTTGAAAGATTGTAAGCTACCACGATCACTGAACAAACAGAGTATGGCTGGCTAAAATTATTAAATGGACAAAAGCTATCTGTAACTATGTCAAGCCTGACATTCCTAACTTCATCAGCAAATTCTGAAAAAATTTCATCAAACTTTTTTCATTCATCTCCATCTGCAGGGTGAGTCAACTGACCAGGCACGACATCCCTTCTTTTATGCCAACTCATATGCTAAGCCGTGTACGGCGACATGAATAGACACTGTAGTCTGGGCACAAGAGGAAAGTACCGTAAGATCTTCTTAGGCACATGTTTATCTTTTTCCCCACGTTTTGTCATCTTGTACCGAGGCAAGTTGCAGATATCACACCGCACCTTAGCTCTGTCCTCCCCATAATATAACATGCAATCCTTCTCACAAGCATCGATATTCTCATACCCTAGATTCAACCCTTTTACCATCTTCTTCACTTCATAGTAATTCGCGGGCAGAGTATGATCAGCCGGTAAGAACTCGCTGATAATAGCAAGCAAATCATTGAAACCTCGCTCACTACAGTCACACTCATTCTTGAAGTGTAAAAGTTTCGTCACTGTAGATATCCTGGTGTGTTTATCATTTCCAATATACAGTGGGACCCCCGATTCAGATAGCATCTTGTAAAAGGTAGCAGATGTATCATTTGGCACATACTGAGCACTACTTAACGAATCTTTATTTTCAGCCCAGTCAATACTAGTAGGGCCATAAGCATCGACCAACATCTCCACGACATCATAGTTATCGGCGTATGAATCCCGTTGAATTGGTTGGTCTACAGTACTGTCGGCCACTTCTCTCAACTCATGTGATTCCCCGTGATGAATCCATACCGAATACCCATGCACAAACTCGCGTGAAAACAAGTCAAATTTAACTTCGTCGGCTTTCTTCCAAATCATGTTTTTACACTTAAGACACGAGCATCTCATCTTTACGTTCGGATCATCAACATGTTCTATTGCTTTGTTCATAAAATTGCAGACCCCATCATAGTACGCATCAACTAATCCCCTCTCATTAACCCGTATCCTACGGTACATCCAATTCCGGTCGGTTGACATCTTTAATTGAAAAAAAATACCCAATTAGAAAGGAAATATCGATGTATATATATGGTCCATGTATGATTTTCTATTCGACAACATGACCACTCTACAGGGGTTAGGCTTCTATCCCGTTCCTGGATGTGTCTCCTCACTAGTGCCAATACCTTGAGCACATTTCTTCTATTTCAAGAACATTTCGGCAGCACCTTCCCACGGTCTCCAAGTACACGAAATAGACCAAGACAACTTAATCTAAGTATGCACTCGGAAAACATGTAGAGACTCTGGGCAAAAAATGTAAGACCCCGACTTTATGAAATAAAAATTTATTATTTTTCTTTATGATTATTATTTTAAACAATAAAGTGCTTAAATGATATAGTGTTATAGTTAAGGGTGTTATATACAAATGATCTGATATACAGTATGTCAAAAAATATTCCTTTTGTCGGGGAATATTCTTTCTGTCGGGGAATATTATATTCGGTAATGTACGACGACGCTGAAATAACAAAATATTAGTGGGCCCCATAATTTTTATACAAATTGTTAACGGTGGTGGGCCCCATAACGACTAATTGTCGGATACTGAAAACGACAGTATTTTGTCAACAGTATTATCACCTGCAACTGTTGAAATACCCGGTAATAAAAAGAACAATAAAACGCGTTATTCCACAGTAGTACGCGGTATTCCATAGTAGCACACGATGTTGCACAATATTTTATATTATTGATTCAATAATTAATAAAGTACCAATTGCATAATATTTTGATTCAATAATTGTTACAGTAGCATCTGCATAATACTTTTTATTATTTATCACGAACACTGTAACTCATATTATTTGATATGATATTTTAGCATTATTGATAATGTCTAAAAATTCTGTCAAGGAAAGACGTTATTTAATTGCGCGCCGTTTATACGGAAGACCCCCTTTTTCCTGGGAATGATCTGGCTATTAGTATTGTGAGTCTATAATATCAATGGTGAATAATTGTTGAAAGTTTGAAATAGTGTTGATTAAAAATACGTGAAGCGTTTGTTGTAAGTTAACTTATATTTCTGTGGGACCCATACTTTATTTCGTGGGACCCATAACTATTTGATCGGTGGAACCCATAAATTATTTTTGTTGAATAATTTCTTCAGATTTTGTTTCTTTCGTAGGACCCACATGTCATTCAATAGTGACTTACCGTCAGTAAATAGTTAATTCTGTTTTTTATTTTACCTTAGGGTTAAAAACCTAAGAGAAAGCATATTCTAAGAATATGCTAAGAAATAAAGAATATTTCAAGAATATGTCAAGGGTATAAGTGTAATAAACCAGGAAAAGTTAGGGAAAAGACCAACATGCGCTCACCTTGATTTTCCTATAAATAGGAAGAGTTATCTTAAGAAAATTTCACACCTTTCTTGCTTATATTTCCTCTCTCTCTCTCTCTCTAAATTTCTTAAGTTCTCTAAGTGTGCTAGGCTATTGTGAGTATTTGTGAGAATACTAGTATTGTCCAAAGTTAGTAAACTTCATAGAGAGTAACATCCAGTCACTTATTAACGAAGGTAGGGGATATCATTTATTTCATACTCGTATGTGATATCATTTGCTTTCATGTTCGTAAGTGATATTATTTTACTTTATACTCATAAGGATTGTTATTCATTCCGTATTAATTTGTGGGGATAACCTGTCCGTGCGGATTGATGCATGCCTGGTGAATAACCTTTTGTATTCATTTCTTATTATTCTGTGGGAATAACCTGTCTGTACGAAGAACCGTACCTGGTGAATACCCTTTTGTATTCATCTATGGGTATAACCTGTCCGTGCGGATTGACGCATGCTTGATGAATAACCTTTCGTATTCATTACTTATTAATCTTTTGGTGAAAATGATCTGTCTACGCGGATTATCGCATGACGGGTGAAAATCCATTTACAGTTTCATATATTCTTTCATACTCGTATAAAATATCATTTCTTTTGTACTCTTCAAGGGATATCATTTTCTTTCATATTTCTCCATTTATGATAAGAAAATTTTGTTTGTTTCCAAAACCTTATTTTTAAATGGTGAAAATCCCTGAAATTAGTAAAATATCCTTAATAGTTTGTGCTTCATCTAATATCTTTTCACCTGAATCTTTCTATTTCGTTTTATACGTTATAGTTGAATCGTGAACTTTATTTTAATCTTAAATATTATTCTTGAATTTGACTCCATAATTTGGTCATCGTGTTGGCAATTTGGACAATCTTCGATACTGGATATATTAAATTACAAATCTGTAATATTTATTCTTATTCTTGATCTCACTATATTTAGTTTATATCATTGTCATCATCTTCATACTTAAATTATGGCGATAGTTCTCTTTGGCCCGTAGTGCAAAGATGAACTGGCGTGACATGATTATGACCAAACTGTGTATTGGTATAGTATTGACTTTTTGTGTTACAAACAAAGGCTGATAGTAAAAGTTCTCTTTGGCCCGTAGTGCAAAAAGAGGCTGCTGAATATAAACTATTGATTTAGATGTTCATAAACAGGAATTGTCGATTGGTGTTACAGGAATAAAATATTGGTGGTGATCCTTTAACTTATAGAAGATGGTAGATATTATAATCTACTTGACTTTTCTAATGGATTGTTCGTTCCGCTGCAGTTGTTGTTGTTGAAACAATTTAATATCTTTAAATCTCTGATTTATTACTGTTGAATGCCAAAGATAATTTTATTCTTCATTATCTTAGTCATGATATTTCTTACTGGGCTATTTGTGTTCACCTTTTTCCTTTTTGTTCCATTGTTCTCCTCAGGAAATGAGAGTGTAGCGGGGACTGACCGGGGAATAGAGTGATGGTCCGAGACAGTAGAAATATATCAATGCATTATTATTAGTGTGACAATAAATGTATTGAGAACTTAAGTTGTATTTGTATTGAAAGTTACAGTATGTGTGTTGTCGTATTTTGCACGACAATTATTAATTGTAAATGGAAAAATTCATATTTGTATTTGTATTTTGTTGAATGTAATTGGCGACTCAAAATGGGTTGTGTGGACCTATTTTGGGGGCGTCATAAAAAATCCCCTTCTCAGAAAAAACGTATCCAAAACATTTGACACCGCCCTAACTGAGAGACATAACATCCAGCAACAGTCCTAGACTATGGACTATTCGGCATTCATTCCTATTGAGTGAATGCCGAACAAGTTTCTAAGCTCCTAATTAATATACTACATGCACATGTATATATGCAGTTTATTGTAATTGTGAAAAACTAAGCCAATGTTACTTAGTTTATTTTTCCAATGATAAACTAAGTAAATGCTGCCCAGTTTATGAGAAAATGCTACTACGTAAATCCTACTTAGTTTATTGTATTATATTATTTCCAATGATTTGATTGAATTTAATATAATGTAATACAATAAAATTTAATTTAATTTAATTTAATTTATTTAATTAATTTACTCAACTGATTTATGTTAATTAATTTATTTCAATTTATTTTATTTTAAAAAAAATTATTTTATTTTATTTATATGTTATTATATTTAATTTAATTTATTTATTTAATTTATTTTAATTTATTTTATTTTAATTTATATTATATTATTTAATGTAATTTAATTTAGTTAAATTAAATTATATTAAATTGAATTAATTTACTTTAATTTTTTAATAATTTATTTTTATTTTATGTTATTATATTCAATTTAATTTATTTTAATTTATTTTTTTATTATATTATATTATATTATTAAATTTAATTGTACTTCGTTAAATTTAATTTAGTTAAATTTAATTACTTTATTTTCTTATAATATATTTTATATTATATAAATCATATTATATTTATTTTAATTTATTTATTTTATTTATTTTAATTGATTTTAATTTATTTTATTTATATCTTATTATATTAAATTAAATTTATTTTGATTTATTTTATTTTAATTTAATTTATTTAATTTGTATTGCATTATATCATATCATTTAATTTTTTTTATTTAGTTGTAAAGCTAAGTAAATGCTACTTAGTTCATTTCATTTTAGGTAGGAAACTAATTGAGTAAATGCTAATACTTATTTCAGTAAATTCTACTTAGTTCAATTTAGTTTATTTTATTAGTAAGAAACTAAGTAAATACTGCTTAGTTTATTTTAATTTTAAAAAACTAACAAAAAAACATAAATAACATTAAGCAGGGTCTACATATATTACAATTGAAGAATTCTGATAGAAATTCCGTCGGGAATTCTGTCGGAAATAACAAATATACCATAGCAAGATGCAGACATAAATTGCAAAAAAAAATCCATAGACACTAGTCCATCCTAACAGTCCCAATTGAGTCCCAAAATCAGTCCCAACATAATCAAGTAATACATAATTAGTCCTAACATTATCAATTAACACATAATCAGTCCCAACATTATCAATTAACACATAATCAGTCCCAACATAATCAATTAAGACATAATCAGTCCAAATTGAGTTCCAAAATAAGTCCTAATAATATCAATTAACACATAATCAGTTCCAAAATCAGTCCCAAATCCACTCCTAAAACATAAAACCAGTCCCAAAATTATTAATTAATTAACAAAATCATATATAAGGCAGTCCCAATTATTGATAATTATTATCACATGAATTATACCACATAATTAGGGCAAATTACTGATAATTAGGGCAGACAAATTACCTAAGCTAGCTGATAATTACTGGCATGCAATCAACTTGAGTTACCCGGCCACTAACCTTTAATTAATCCTTAAGCTAGTTGGTAATCGCCGCCACCACCCACCACAACCACCACAGCACCGCCTGGTGCCACCACAACTCTGTGAAAGCTTTGCACATAAAAAGGAGGAGAAAGACGACGACACGACGGGAGGGAGGAGTCAGATGAGAGATTGAGAAATGAGAGATAAGTGAACTGTTGAGAGAGAGAGGGGGGGATATGAAAATGAAAGCGGCGGCCGGGAAAACTGATAATTTTTAGGTTTTAGAAGTCAATTAAGACGGAATGTCCGACGAAAATTAGTCCATCAAATTGGATTATTTTCGACGGACATTCCGTCAAAACTATGGTCCATTCCGTCGTAATTATGTTTGGCGCTAGCGGGAATGTTAGCGCCAAAGGAAGGCTCTTATATCCGACGAAATTCCGTCGAGATTGAGCTATGTACGATGGACTTATTTCTGATGGAATATGCCGTCGAAATTAATGTAATTTCGACGGAATTATTTCCGTCGGAAATAATTCTATCGAACTTTAGGACTTTTCTTATAGTGAATTTCAATAACTCATGTAAATGTAAGCAACTGTATTGTATCATTCTTTTATTAATGTCAAATTGTCATTTTATGATGATTAATGACTTTATTTATGTGCTTTATGACATGTGTTATAATTTATTAAATTATTAGGGATTTAAATTTTAATAATCCAACAATCCTTGTTAAAAGCTTTATGAAAATATTAAAATTATTTTAATTAAATTAGAATTTAGAGGTGAAGAAGTACACATTATTATTTATTAATAAAAATGTTTACTTATAATCAATTACTAAAAAAACAAAAAGATGTTTAGGTAATAAAAAAAATTACTACAAATTTAACAATTATTTATAAGACAAACTTAAGAATTTAATATGAAATAACCAATTATTTGTATTTAGAATTTTAGAAACAATTTAAACATGTAAGAAATCAAACTACTCGATCGAACCGATCTCGAACTTATCAAACCCAATTCGAACCGAACTCAAACTTACTGAACCGAACCGAACTCGAACTGTTCGCGAACAAAGACGAACCGAACTACATGGTTTGCGAACATGTTCGATCGAACAATCGAACGGAACACTATATGTGAACTCGACTTGACTCGACTAGGCGAGCAACTCAAACTCGAATCGAACCGAACCGGTTCGCGAACAGTTCGGTTCGTTTACAGCCCTAGCTGCAACAGTATCATCCAGGAATTGCTATAATATAAAATTCTTATGATGTCTACAATTTGTAGTAGCATAATATACTCGTTTAACAACCAAATCATAAATATAAATGAACTATAAATACCAATTTTTAGTTAAATCATTTTTTTTTAATAAAAAATAGAATACACAAAAAAAAGAAAAAAAAAGAGCTTTAGGAACCAAACAAATGAAAAATTGTCAGCAATTAATCTAGCTGCAAAGTAGCTTGTATATTTTGTATTCAATAAATTTTATTTACTGCCACAAGCGTATAATCTTGATAAAAGTGGAATTGATAGAGACCACCCACCAGTGCACTTAATCATTGTAGAGGTCTGAAAATTTAATTAATTACTAGTAGGTAATAAGCAGTTGAGTGATTGATACCTTTTAGTAGTAGTGACCTCCTGGTGTCTTTACAGAAAAATGAAAATATTATTTGAAAATCTAATTGGATGAACATTAATTTATAAAAACAGATTTTTTTTTACTAGCTACTAACAATTATCTTGCTGTTTGATGCCGTGAAGTCAATGCTACGAAATAAATAAATAAAATAAAATAAAATAGAATGAGATTTTTCAAAGAAATGCATTAATTTGTTCATCCACCTTACACATGGTATTGTCCTATCAAGTCCCCACAATTTTTGATTTATTTATATATATATCCCAATTAAGCTCGGCAAAGGTTGATTTTAAGTGATTGGAAAATGATACATATGTTGAAAGTTGAAACCTATGTCGACTAGCTAGACATAGGGATAAGTTGTGCATTTACTTATGAGTTGTACCCCTATGTCTATTCTGCATAAATGTCAATAAATTATTGTGGTTAATGCATTTGATTTTGGGTCCATAAAAGTGCACTTGTACACTGATACACGGCTGAGTTTAATTGGGAAAATTTTGGTTAACATTAACAAATAATGTGAATGATAAATTTATGTCAATAATAAATAACGATGTGTATATAATTAAGAATGATATATTTTATCGTTTAAAATTACACACGAGTCACAATTTAATTTTTTCATAAATTTGTTAACATATAAATTATTTTTCTATTAAATATGTATAGGTAAGTCTATATAACCAATTTTAGTTAAAAATTATGTCGACATATAAATTATTTTCTTAATAAATATATATAGATAAATCCATATAATCAATTCCAGCTCAAACTTTTAGTAATACTTATTCTTTTTTACATGTTTTTTCTAATTTTTTCCGTGAACAACAAAAGTCTTTAAGCGGAATATAACGTTTGCTGATCACTAATAAATCTATAGAATTGGTCCTACAAAACACAAATAGAACATATTTTAACTTTCCTTTATTTTATTTTCTAAGTCATAATCTGTGAAAGAATGAATGACTGTTTTAGTAACATAATATTTGTAATTTTCAGTATTGATTTTAGTAAAAAATAATTCGCTTGATGGAATGATGAGAAACCAATGTTTTTGATCGATGGTTCAACCACCAATCGAACCAGTAACATCTTACACACACACACACACACACACACACACACACATATATATATATATATATATATATATATATATATATATATATATATATATATATATAATATTGTTAATAAGTAATAAGATTTTAAAACTCTATTCTTTGATAAACTGAAATATAATTTTAATTAACATTATGTAAGTAGATTAAACAAATTAATATAACTTTAGTAAACATTGTGATCCATGGATATATGCTAGCTAGGGATATATGACTTCTAAGTAATTTCAAGAAAAAGAACAAAATAAAATAAGGTTCTCATCTTGCCTATTAGTCAATTTAAAGAAAAAATAATATATTGATCTTTATGGAAAGCTAGGTTTATGCATGTGGGTACTTTTTTTGAAAGTCCCATTTTTTGGATAATACAGTATAATTAAAGGTGAGTTTATTTCTTCTACTATGGGAAACTTATTTTCTTTTTAATTGAGGCTTGTTTGTGAGAATCGAACTTGAGATTTAAAGGTCACAATACCACTTTAGTCTTCACCACTTTAATGAAGGGAAACTCGAGATTCATATTACTTCATCCGTTCCAAAATTAAAGATACAATTTGACTTTTAAGGTCAAACATCGGTATATTAAACTTTAAATTGAAGTTAATGTATTTAATTTAGTTGATACAATTATTATAATTGCATAATATATAACAAAAACTGTTAATCACAAAATTTATTTCATTATAAACTTTTATGAGTCATATTAATTTTAAAGTTTAATATATTGTCGTTTGATCTCAAAAGTCAAATTGTATCTCTAATTTTAGAACGGATAGAGTACTCTTTAGTCAATTTTTCAAACAAAAAAAAACTCTCATTTTGAAACCCATAAATAAGAAAAATGAAACCCTCATTTTTGGATGGGACTAAAGAAAGAAGAAGCAAGTATATACATGCATTAATTATTTATTTTTTTAGAAATACCCTTCATTTTTTAATATTTGCAGAGCTTCAAAGATCATGGATCTACTATTACAATTTTAACATGCAAGAAGCATTTAACCAAGTTTCTTCAATGTCGGTAACATAAATGTAGTATGAATCTGATTAGAACATAGTATATAGTATACTCTGGACATGCTAGTTTCTTAATTTTAGCTGCTACGGGGTAAAATCTAATTAAGACTATTAATTTATAATTCTCTCCTTTTCACGTAAAAAGTCCCATTCTTTTGACTTTTTAAAGATGGTTGGTTATGCCAAAATATTATTAACGTTATTAGAACAATAAATATTGTTAAAAATATACAAGTGTTGCTACATATTACGACTATATTTTGTCGATAATAACGGGCGACAAATTTTTGTTGATATATATTAACTACTAACGTATACAAGTACATGGAGATAAAAAAGATCCACATGTTATTATTCTATCTTATCATTTAGGATTTCAAGTTAGTCTCGATTAAAATTTGTCATAAAATTTATCAACATATAAATTATTTAATTTTCCTTTCCGCATAGGGATATTATCACCACCACCAATATATAATTGATACTCCTTCCGTTTTTTTTAATTGACGTTTTAGAAGAAAACACAAATATTAAGAAATACAATTAATATTTTTTTCGATTGATTAAAATGTGTATAAAATCTCAATATTACTCTTCAAAATTTATTGAAAAAGATCAAATATAAACAAATTAGTAATATTTAATAAAGGGATAATGTGGTAAACTAAGTCATTAATATTTTTTTGAAATTTATAAATAACAAATAAAAATAAATAAATTTCAGTCTCTAAAAAGACAAATAAAAAGGAACGGAGTAATTTTTAATTTTTATAGGACAAACCAAGCTCATACTTCAATTCACACCAAAAAAGTGGAAACCAGTGTTATACATTCACACCACACGTATATATACGTGTGTGTGTGTGTGATGTAATTAGACACCATTTTTCATAACAATTAATACATATATATTTGTGTATGTATTTAAGACTGTGAATCAGTGGACACCAACAAAGGGATATAGCAGCCATGTGAGAGCAAATGGGTGTCAGAAAGAAAGAATAGTAGAAGTAGTAGTTTTAAATTTAGCATTCATTAATTATAAATGTGGAGAGAAGTGGTTAGTTGTTGTGAATATTAATACATATACTAGAGCATTTGAGATTTTAGACTTGTTATATAAACCCTAGTTCTGTTAATGCAAAGATCAGTGTCAAGTTCACAAACTTCAAGGCATTAAGCTGTTTCTTGGAGTTGAAGTTGAAGATGAGACGTGGCGAAATGAGAGTGGGTGTCTTATCATTGCTAATTTGTTTTCATGTTCTTGTTGTGAGTGTGGTTGTTGCTAGAAATGTTGTTGAGGAGGAGAAGTTTTTGAGTGTTGGTAAGGGAGGTGGATTTGGTGGAGGGTTTGGTGGCGGAACAGGCGGTGGGGGTGGATTTGGAGGCGGGTTTGGGGGCGGAGCTGGTGGGGGATTTGGAAGTGGTGGTGGTGGCGGATTTGGAGGTGGTGGCGGTTTTGGTGGTGGCGCTGGTGGCGGTTTTGGTGGTGGAGTAGGTGGTGGTGGGGGGTTAGGAGGTGGTGCTGGTGGTGGAGGTGGGTTAGGTGGTGGACACGGCGTTGGTGGTGGCATTGGAAAAGGCGGTGGCATTGGTGGAGGAATTGGAAAAGGCGGTGGCATTGGGGGAGGAATTGGAAAAGGCGGTGGCATTGGCGGAGGAATTGGAAAAGGCGGTGGTATTGGTGGTGGCATTGGAAAAGGTGGTGGAATTGGTGGTGGTATAGGAAAAGGTGGAGGAGGAGGTATTGGAAAAGGGGGAGGAGTTGGTGGTGGGGTAGGTGGAGGGGTTGGAAAAGGCGGTGGCCTTGGGGGAGGAGGAGGAGTTGGTGGTGGTGCCGGTGGAGGAATCGGTAAGGGTGTTGGTGTTGGTGGAGGAATTGGAAAAGGTGGTGGAGTTGGCGGTGGTGCCGGTGGAGGATATGGCAAGGGTGGTGGTGTTGGTGGAGGAATTGGAAAAGGTGGTGGAGTCGGTGGTGGAGCTGGTGGAGGAATCGGTAAGGGTGGTGGTGTTGGTGGAGGAATTGGACAAGGTGGTGGGGTTGGTGGAGGAATTGGTAAAGGGGGTGGTGTCGGAATAGGAAAAGGCGGCGGAGTTGGTGGTGGTGGAGGATTTGGAAAAGGTGGTGGTGTCGGTGGAGGAATTGGAAAAGGTGTTGGAGTTGGCGGTGGTGCTGGTGGGGGATTTGGCAAAGGTGGTGGCATTGGAGGAGGTATAGGCAAAGGTGGGGGCATCGGTGGTGGAGGCGGCTTTGGCAAAGGTGGTGGAGTTGGCGGTGGTGCCGGAGGAGGATTTGGCAAGGGTGGTGGTTTTGGAGGAGGTATAGGAAAAGGTGGCGGCGTTGGTGGAGGAATTGGAGGAGGCTTTGGCAAAGGAGGCGGTATTGGAGGAGGCTTTGGCAAAGGTGGTGGAATTGGAGGAGGGATAGGGGGAGGTGCAGGTGGTGGTTTCGGCGGTGGAGGTGGAGGTGGAGGTGGTATAATTGGACACAACTGAGCTACACGTTGCATGGGGTTCAGGCTACTAGAAGAACGACTGCATGTGTAACATTTCATTACGTAAAAGCTTGCAACTCTATCATTAACAAGTTCATATTTTTTTCTCAAATGTATTATTACAATTAATACTATAATCAAATCTCCACTCTTCATATAATTATATTGAAATGTCATGTCACAAAATATTTTTCCCCCCTAAATATATCACTTCTAAACTTTGGGTTGGCGGTCACATAATTAAGAAATAAAAAACCTATTATCTCTAATTAACAAAACAATTGGGAGAAATTAAGAAAATTAAATTAAATTAATTTGGGCCAGACCGAACTCAATTTTAAGCACTTGTACACGTGTGAAGGGGTCTGGAAAATTATTTTTGAACCATTGACAATTTAGGCAAATAACCTATTACGTAATCGGTACATTCTCCCCCTGTCCAAATTAATTTGATTGCTGTGCTAAATGCTTAGTTTGTGAAAATTTGAACATTTTATCTCACCCATATATATTTACTTACAAAAATCAACTCATTAATTTGATATTGGTGACTTGTGAATCGATAATTATGTGCATTTGGAATTTTTAGTGCAACTTTACATCACAGAGTGATGATGCATTATAGAATAATGTTAGAGTATTAAATTTTTAATCTTAAACGACATGACATTGAATATTTTAATTATAATTTATAATATAGTTAATCCCATGATATTTATCTAATTAATATTTCAGTAGAATATCATTTAAAATAAAAAAAAAATTAAATTCCTGACATCGGCGGTAATTAAACCGGTTCCTTATTAGAATTTAAATAAGTGTACTCAGGGACTTAATGCCTGGAGTGGCACAGGAGCCTACCCACAAATTAGGAGATGAAATTTCTAAACCCTTAAAATCTATATTTTTGTTAGTCTAAGGTTTATGAAATTTGCACACACTTTTTAAAATTTTTAATAATTTATTCAGTTAAATTCTCATTAAAAAGATGTAACTTCACTGTAAATATATAAATATAAAAAGTTTCATATGCTTATTGATTCCACAATGAAAAGTTTCACTTACAAAACAAAATTAAAAGTTGTTTTTAAAATAGAGTATATTATTATTATTATTATTATTATTATTATTATTATTATTATTATTATTATTATTATTATTATTATTATAGCATGACAAAATATTTTCAAGTTTGTGGTTACGCTGTCACTATTGTACTAACATTTTATTCTTATTTTAAGGATAAATAAATAACAAAAGAAAATTTACACACACACACACACACATATATATATATATATATATATATTTAAATTTTCAAAATTTGTGGAGTATATGAAAACTCTGAAAGGGGAAGTATTTATTTTAAAATATTATTATATCCATTATACTTCCTATGGAAGCTCGGAACTATAACGAGTGAAATAATTAAAGAATAGAACGCAACGTATAAATATAGTTGTTGCATATAAGACCAAGAATTCTCAGGAGTTGTTAAACCCTTAAACCCTTGGTGAACATTGGAGTTTCACCGTCTTCATAACCCCCAATTACGCAGTTCTTGTTAGGGTAAATAACAATCTATTCATCTTATTTGTTTATTTATTGACAATTTATTTTAAGTTTTTGTTATCCCTCTGTTTAATTTCCAAGAGAAGATAAGGCAAAAAAAAAAAAATCAAATTATGTGATTTTATTTTGTGAGTTGCTGTTTATGTTTCTTGATTACTAGTATAAAAATTTAGCATAAATTATACATGATTCAAATGCTAAAATTGTTTACTTTTTGTATTTACCCAGAAACCAAAAAAAGCCAATAGCGGGAATTACATATATAAGAGATCTGTGGTATTATTGATGGGGGTTTGCTGAATTAGGCTCAACAATGCCAGACAATCAAGGCATTGCGAATGAATTTGTTGCTAAACTTAAAAAACGGTGAGCTTGTTTTGAATCACTGTTACATTTTATTTATTAATTTTTTTATTTTTGTTAAATAACCGTTACATAGTTTAAATGTTGGTTGGTTGGTTAATTGATTGAATTGACATTGATTTGAATATATTCTGGTGGCAGTGAGGTTGAGGGGTCACACAAGCAACTGCTTGGCTCACTGCAGACTTGCTTCGATCAATGATTTCGCTACAGAGATTGCCACCTACAAATTTGATTGCGGCACTTATTGAGGTTGTTAAGAGTGTTGGAGAGAAATTAATTGCTGCAAATCCTGTTGGTATATTTTTTTTTGCCCCCTTTTATATCATTTTTCTTTATCTATTATAATGCTTCTATTTGAGTAGTCTTGAGTGTGGAGATACATGAACTGCTTTGAGCCTGTCTTTTTGATACTTGTTCTGAGTGCTTGTTATAATGTTTAGTTTTAAAGTTTGTTGTTTTTGTTGATGAGGCCTGTTTTTTCTTAACAAAGCTGGTACATACTTTATGCAGAAATTAGTATCTACACCATTAAAGTAGAATCGACTACTCCCAAGCTACAGAAACACATTATAAAGTAAAAGTGCGGGCATTGACATATTTAGTACTTCCTCCAGTCCACAAAAGAGTTTCATTTGGAAACTATAAAAACGTGTTTTTTCAAACCATATTTATCTTTAAATATAATGAGTATTTAGTTTAGTAATGGTGGGCCTAATGACATATTAATGAAGTTGTGTTATTAAACTTGAGGATATTACGTCTTTTTTATGCGGAATTCTTTTTTATTTTTTTATTTGCAAATGAGACTGGACCAGAGGGAGTACATTCTCTTGATCCTGTTGTCTAAACTTAAAAGTTATTATTCTGTAATAGGCTATTGTGCATTTTTATCATCTACAATATGTTTGTGTATTATATACGACATATGATATATATACTCCATATACATATATATATATATATATATATATATATACACTAATGAAAATTCGTGCCTGAAGGTACTGTATAATTTAAAAAAAAAAAATAAATTATGGACACAAAAAAATGAAGCACTGAATATGGGAACAAACTAAATTAAAAGTCTAAATTCATTCTTAACACAACCGCACTTTCTATACATACTCCACAAAGTATTTAAATGAAAATTCTTATGAAGACAAATTTCAATAAATAAATAAAGAATATCCAACTTTAATAGTCAAAGTCCCATAAATCTAAACTAAGTTTAACTACATTTCAAGATTCGAATCTCATTAGGGTTTAAGATTTTAAACTTCTCGATACCTAGTTTTAGGTTATACGTTTTAATTCTAAACGTATACGATCGTGTTTTCAAATCGTATTAGGTTTTCAAAGATTACCTGAACAGTCGTTCATTAGGTATTTCTATTTTTTTTTTATTCTTAACCCAACTAAGACAATATTTATAATTTTGATAATATTTCAGGGTATTACATTCACCCCCAACTTATAAGAATTTCGTCATCGAAATTAACTTTACAAATAACTTTAGTCATTCAATATCATATTTATATGTTCTATAAATATTCAGGATATTACAGTAACAAAGAGAGAGGTCAAAATCTTAAATGAGTGAAAGGGAAGAAAAAAAAAAGAAGAAACAGAAGTAGCCGGAGAGACATGGCTCGTCTGACAGAAGAGAGGAGGAAAAAAGAAGAGAGACTGAGGTGACTGAATATTGATTGAGAGGTTAGAATTTTGAAAAATATTGTGAGTGAAAAAAAATGATTTTGAGGGGAAACGAAAGGAGAATTAATGGTCATTGGATGGATGAAATAATGTGAGACCATTGGATGTTGAAGCCGCTCTGTTTTATATTATATTATACATATATATATTGTTAAACTAGTGAAGGCATAAAGTACAATACATGCATATATCATTTGTAAGTGTCGTATATAAGTCCCATGATGGAATTGCAGAACTTGCTATTGGGAATATTGTGAGACGAGTTCTGCATAGTATTAGAGAGGAGGAACTTTTGATTGATGATATTTCAACTGGAAGCGATGACGAAGATATTCAACGAGATTATAAACCAGTTTCATCTCCTGCTGCTAGGAATCTTCTACGGCCCCCTTCATTGCATACCCTTCTAGAAAGTGTGCCTATCTCAGCAGCGGCTTGCCACACTACTGGAGAAGATTCTGATTTGAAGGGAAAATGTAAGGTTCCTCCTGGTCTTTATATTTGGAAATCCTTAAATATGTTAAAGGTATATGAATTTGCAGTAAATAGCAGTATAGATACTTATATGTATTTTTCTTTATCAAAGCAGATAAAGATGCGAGGAGCCAAAAGTTGAAACATAATATCATTCAGGCAGTCAATGAACTTATTGCAGAAATTGACTTTTGTCATAAACGAATGTGGAACAGGCAGTAGAGTATATTCATCACCAGTAATGATAATTTCACTTTGATGTTTGAATATAAATATCTCCCAGTTTTTTTTTTAAAATGCTTGAAATTATCTTGAAAACCAATCTTATCACGTATGCTTATTTGAATAATATCGAATTAAATTCATATTTCCAATTATTGTTGCAACTCGTATTCTGCGTCTCCGAATGTCATTGGCAATAGATTGAGTGTGAGGATAGCATGTTAGTTTTGATCCTTGTGACTAAACTGAGGGCTTGTTCTGAAGTCACTCTTATCTTGTTGAGTTAAAGCCTACATGAGTAAATATTCCTGATCAGCCATTTGATCTAGGTAACAGAAGACTCTATGCTTATAAATGGTAAATCTGATATCATTTTAGATACAGATGAGTGTTCAACTTATCAGAAAAAAACATATGATAAAAAGGCGGATGGGAAACAGATTTTATTGATATCCTAGAACAAATATGCTTCAATTTGTATCAACCTCTTCAGTTATGAACCTTACTTTGGCTCATCTTTTAGAAGAACTTAGTACTCCCCTCCTTTTTGGAAATGAGAGCCCCATTTAACTTGCCGATTGTTTTTACACGTATATGGTTTACCTAGTACACACATGGACATAGTTTTTATTACAGAGTAATAATTTATCTGATAATAAATTTCAATCCTAAATATAAATTAAATTATATATATAAAAAATTATTGTTAAGTGTATCATTAGAATATATTCGTCTGTTTGCTCTTCAAATCATACAAAAGTTCTTGCTAGTCAATTTGGTTTAACAATTCAACTGTGTTTTTCAGCGAGGTAATATTAACTTTAGGTCGTTCTAGAGCTGTGTTGGAATTCCTAAGTGCTGCAAAGATTAAAGAACGTTCATTTCGAGTTTTTATTGCCGAGGGTGGTCCAAGGTTAGATAAGGATACATTCAGTGCTGAGGCAATAAAACAAGCATATTTTCTACTGCGTATTAATATTTATTGTTATTAATTTAAACTTTACTTCATTATTGATAAGTTACCACGGGCATGTTCTTGCAAAAGAGTTGGCGGGAAATGGTTTGAAAACTACATTAATTACAGACTCTGCAGTTTTTGCTATGATTTCTCGTGTAAACATGGTAAATATCTGCTTTTAACATACCACAAATGGACCAGAAAAAATGTTACCATCTCATTTTGAAAATTTTGATGAAGGTTATAGTCGGAGTTCATGCTGTTTTGGCCAACGGAGGGGTAATAGGACCTGTTGGGTTGACTATGGTTGCTCTTGCAGCTCGCAAGTATTCTGTTCCATTTGTTGTGGTTGCTGGTATCCATAAAGTAATTAGCATTATACAGCATCACTAACTGAATAATTGGTGGAAGAGCATTAAACTATTATGTCTATGCTTCTTTTCTATTGGTTTCTTTATATAATGAACTAATTCTTATGAAGTCCTTAGATAAAAAGGCACATTTGAACTTTTTTTTAAGAATGTCTGTGAACGTTTTGCAATGTCTCATCATAACACCTGGATGCTCCAGTCTAATTTTTATCAACGAGAACTTCACTTTATGTCCATAAGCAACCTTTAAATCTTAAATGTATACTTTGTCTTAGGCTTTTACAGCTTAATATAGTCCGTTAGTTAATTTCTTTTCAGATTGTTTCTAATACTTACGTTACTTTTGAAATTCTTGCCTTTTTTTGCTATTTATCATTCACAGAGTATTTTAATATTTGAGGAAAGGCAAGAAATGCCCCTAAAGGAACAGCCTTATGCATTTCTCGGCAAAAATGTTCTTTCCACTCATATCAGTCGTATGTATTGTGTTGGTCATTGTGGGATTCTAACACTAAAATTAGACATCAAGTTTCATTTGATTATAATCATAATTTTGCGGAACAGTTGCCCCTTCACAAGTTACCTGATGAGGAATTAACCAGATTCTTATCTCCGCTGCTGCAAAACTAAAAAAATGGATTACTGAACTTTTAACCTATGATCCTCAATCTTCATGATGTTCATGTTATGAATTTTAAACCTATATCTCTGTGACGTATGGATACTTGATACTAATTTTATGTTTTGTTTGTTAAGGGTTGACAGTGAATATGGTTCTGATTATCATTTATTCCATTTGCAGGGGAGGGCATAGCCCATCATTGATGTACAGGTTTCTCTATGAGTATTTTCTAGAAGAATAATGTGAAATAACTGTACTCTAGCAGTCCACTAGTAGTAATCTCTTAATATTCTGATCCCTTGTATTTGAGATGCTCATGTATGTTATAAATAGCAATGCTCTCTCCCTCTTGTAATCATGGAAGTCATAATATATTAAAGTCTTATTCTCCTTATTTGTTCCATTACATAGTTACCTCTTACATGGTATCAAAGCTTTTTACTTAACAGCTATTCGATCTTTCTACGTAAGAATGGAAGCTGATGTTTCCATTTTTTTTTTTTCCGTCTCTGCTGGTACTCCCACTGCTTGCAGCAGCAGCTTCTCTCGTGGCGGTTACTTCCTGCACCACTTCATCTTCGTTATTTGTTGTCTTAATTTTTTTTCTTCTCCCTCGCCATGGCTGAAGCATACCATAAAAATGGCGCTGACCCTCTTAACAGCAAGCAATCCGACAGCCTAGAGCTTTCTCTCTCCTCTTTCTTTCAACTCCAGCCCACTTTCTCTAAATTGGCACATGTTTTCTTTTCTTTTTCTTCTCCTAAGCAACCAACATCCCTCTTAATTTCTCTCTCCTACAACATATATATATATATATATATATACATATATATTTATATATATGAAATAATCTAAAAGGACAAAGCTTTTCTCCTTCGTTATTTTCCCACTGCACATTCTTTTCCATGCTTTTCTACCACAAACATGTATCATGTTTTTTTTTCTTACTTCATGAGACCCACCAACATTCCACTACCACAAAAGTCCAAAACTTCTGCGAAGAACTCACTTGAATTGTGATACTTAAAGTATTAGTAAGTATCATTACTAATGGTACTTTATTTTTAGAATAATAAAGATATCACAATTTAAAATATAATTATTCAATTTGGATCTATTTTTTTATTTAAAAAATATAGTACTACTCTATTTTTTTATAATTTTCATTAGAGATTCATTATTTTTATTGAATTCTTTTGTTAATAATGTAGTACTCTATTTTTTTGTAAAGAAAATAATATACACGTCACACAAATCTCTCTATATATAACTTTTTATTTTGAACAAAATAAAGTTAACTTTCACAAATAAATTTTGTGAAAGTTAACTTTTTTCACAAAATTTCTTTCTCTCTCTCTATATATATATGGCTATATATATATAAGTACGACAAATACTACTAAATAGCGCACAAAAAAAATAATACCTTTAAATCGAAAGGAAAAAGACATAGAAAGGCATTTAATTTAATTGTTGGAGTTTGACGAAAGAAAAATAATTAGAATTAGAAAAAGTAGCAAATCATCTCACGCAATAGAGTCAAATTCATCTTCCACGAACCATTCGTGACCTTCGCGTGATTGGGTCAAATAGATTCCTCACAAACTGCCACGTCGGAATTTATGCATTTTTAATTGGAGTAATTATACGGCACACACTATACACAATCAGTCATACACTTTTTGACTCATGAGCGCCAACCATTTTGAAATTATGACATGTATTTTTGAGGAAAAAATATCTAAGTGTGACATTCTTCTGGGGACATAGACTATAAATACGTACTGTATATATAATTAAAGAAGCTCAAAATTTGACAAAAGAAGCTCAAAATTAAGTAATAGTCTCATGTAAACTTTTAGTCTTTTTTTTCGATGCATAGTAACATATATCGTAACTTCTTTTTTTTACACGATCACATTTTATTTGTACAAATGAATAAAAAGTTATTCCCTCCGTCTTAAATTAATTACTCAGTTTTGACTTTTTAAAGTCAAATTGATCATTTTTAAAACTAATTTTTTTACTATTTTTGCTAAAATATAGGTGAAGAGATTATAACCAAAAGAAAGTATATACAATTTATTACTAACCCCAATTTTTATAATTTTAGAAATATATTTATATATGCTTAATTATTAATTTTAAAAATAATTAATTTGACTTAAAAAAATCAAAATTAAGTAATTAATTAGGGACAGAGGGAGTAAAAAGTTAGAACTAGATGAAAATTTTAGCCACTTTTCTTCGGTCCAAAAATGGCTAAATTGTTCGACCAATTATGGTTGACAGACAGACAGACAGATTCCTTCCTTCCTTCCTGTGCAATTGTTTTTATAGTGATTGATTATAAAGAAGCTAGTACGGAATATTAGGTGATATATAGTTTGAAAGTGAAAATGCCAGGGGGTGGGTCATGATATTCGCGTGGCATAGTAAACAACTACTACTAGTCCTAGAGATTGAACAGGAATACTAACTTGCAGAAGGTCAATAATATCAAGCGCACAAGAAAACAAGAGTTATGCATATGTTTTGCTCACACTTTCCTAGAAATTGCTGGAACCGTATTACGTCCACTCTCCCTCGATATTACATCTCTTCCTCTGTGGGATCCAGAATATATACATATATATAAATAAATAATAGTAATGGTAACGAAATTGATTTCCACCGGAATCCCATACTTTAGCCTACCGGAGAGCTATGTACGGCCAGAGTCCGATAGACCCAAACTGTCGGAGTGCGAGACTGTACCCGTTATTGACTTGGGTTTTTGCATGATTAATAACGTGTATGGTGGTGATGGACGACCGATGATCAGGTGATTAATCATGGAGTGGCAACGGAAGTAGCGGAGAGAATGCAACAAGTAGCGAGTGAGTTCTTCAGTTTACCGGTGGAAGAGAAGATGAAGCTGTACTCTGACGATCCATCAAAGACGATGAGGCTGTCCACCCGTTTTAATGTGAGGAAGGAGACGGTTCACAATTGGAGAGACTGCTATCCGTTGGACAAATTAAAATACTCTCCCGAATGGCCCTGCAACCCTTCTTCCTTCAAGTTAGTATATACTCCATTAATTACTACGTACTACGTCTCTCTCCCTCTCCCTCTCCCTCTCAAAATAGAAGAAAAAATAGCAACTAATTAGTCTGATTCTCACCACCGGTATAGTGCATGCACCAAGTTAAGTCGTGGTTTCTGCTATATTTTATCTCGGATATTAATAATCATAGTGTGAAATTTTAATAAAAGTAACGTCATTTCAAAAGCGGCTAGAAAAACTGCAACGGCTGATCCCCAAGCTTCCATTTCTGTTCTCTCTCCTCTTTTTTCTCTCTCATTCAAAATGAATCATCTGATGGCAAAATCCTTCACCAGCTATGTAGATCTAATGAAAGAAGCCATGAAAGACCTTGAAGCCGGCCCAGATTTCAAAAACATAGCCGCTGGGAAAAAGCTTAAGGAGCTGATGATGGGGCTGAGACAGAGGACTGTTGGGAGACAGTATTATACTGTCACTGGTGAATACCCAAATGAAGAAGTGATTGAGAAAATAATTTCGAATGAGAATGGTCATGGGGGTGAGGAATTCTTGGCCAGAGCTTTTCAGGTATGGAAAAATTTAGATACATTTATTTAATTTGATGTCCATATATTGATATGATATTATTTTTGGGTTTGTGATTTGATTCATGAACACCATCTTTTTCATGATTTAAAATCTGTTAGATTAGTTAATTTAGTTAAATGTTTGTCACATAAGTTAAATTTGTTACATACATGAGCACCATCTGTTTCTCTACATTGAGGTAAATTTGATGATTATTGGATGTATAATATGGTTAATAGGTCAATTGATAGAATTCTGTTGTTGAGTTTGTGGTATGTCCATTGTATGATACTCTTTTGTTTTTGTAAATAGGAAAATGGGAAGATATATGGTGCCTATTTTTGGTGAACAGGACCTAGTCCAAATTAAGCCCTCTTCCCATTTTCAAGATCTTATTAGCTAGATAGATAAATTCAGTTTTGATGTTCATTGATATAATTTTATTGTTGGGTTGTGAATTGATTTATTTCCATTTTATTGATTAATTAATTCTATCCATTATAAATAATTGTCACATAAGATAAAATGTCACACCACATTAAGGAAAATATCACATTAATTTTTATGTTTTGATTTTTATTTCAATTAATATCCGAGATAAAATATAGCAGAAACCACCGACTTAACTTAGTGCATGCACTATACCGTGGTGAGAATCAGACTAATTAGTTGCTATTTTTTTCTTCTATTTTGAGAGGGAGAGGGAGAGAGACGTAGTACGTAGTAATTAATGCAGTATATACTAACTTGAAGGAAGAAGGGTTGCAGGGCCATTCGGGAGAGTATTTTAATTTGTCCAACGGATAGCAGTCTCTCCGATTGTCAACCGTCTCCTTCTTTACATTAAAACTGGAGGACAGCCTCATCGTCTTTGATGGATCGTCAGAGTACAGCTTCATCTTCTCTTCCACCGGTAAACCGAAGAACTCACTCGCTACTTGTTGCATTCTCTCCACTACTTCCGTTGCCACTCCATGATTAATCACCGGATCATCGGTCGTCCATCACCACCATACACGTGTGTACATCCCCCGTTATTAATCATGCAAAAAAAAGAAAAAAAAGTGATACCTGGAAAAAGCCATAACGCAGGCAGGCATCGCCTATTTGTTGGACAATTAGGTCCCTATCTTCACAACCCAAGTCAATAACGGGTACATTCTCGCACTCCGACAGTTTGGATCTATCGGACTCTGGCCGTACATAGCTCTCCGGTAGGCTAGAGTATGGGATTCCGGTGGAAATCAATATCGTTGCCATCACTGGAACCGAGAGAGGAAGAGGTGTAGCAAAAAATATGCATAACATGGGATATATATAATATATTGGTATATAGGGATAGGCCTACCACCTAAGCTTTGACGTAGCATGTAAGTATTCAAACGTAGCATACGAAAAAGTTGTTTTAAACTTTGAATATTTGTAATATAAATATTTTTAATTCAATAAACACTTGATCTTTCAAATCTTGGAATATGTAACTAATCATGAATGGCTACATGATTGATCTTCATTTCAAATTTTCTATTCTTTATGTATTCTCTATTATTATTTCTCTTTCTTATTTTTGTAATGTCATATTTTAACATATTTTAAATTTGGACAATAAAATAAAAAGTATGAAATAGAGAGCATTCTAGTCCAACTTATATATATATATGTATGTACCTATGTATGTATGTATGTATGTATGTATGTACCAATGTGCACAGCAGCTTCTTCACCCTATCGACATGATCACATGCACATGAGCCTCTCCCGACTAGAGCCAACCACGTGTACAAAATATACACATGTATATTACTCTCAAAGCTTAAATAAACAATTTATTCTTCTTATCACATTTGTGGTCCTTTTTCCTACATATATATATATATATATATGTATATATATAAAGTCAAAATTAGGGGTTTCATTTTCCCTTATTGGACGACAAAGCTAGGAAAGAGAATGAGAGGTCTATAAAAGGATGGAGTTTAACAACAGTTTGGTGGCAGAACAACAAAGTTCTCCAAGTTAGAGGGAAAAAAGAAGAAGCTTTTAGCTTAGTGAATAAAAAGTGGGATAAATTAAGATTATATATATAAATATACTATGGGTGAAAAGGAAGAAAAAGGGCATGATTACACACAAGATGGGACTGTAGATCTCAGAGGAAACCCTATTAGGAGATCCAAGAGAGATGGCTGGACTGCTTGTACCTTTGTTGTTGGTATCTCTCTCTTTATCTCTCCTTTTCTTTTCACAAGCCACCAAAATTTTTAGGACACTATACTCCACTATGATTTTTCATGTAAAAGTGAAGTGTTCTTTCTTCTTTTGAAGCAAAATTTTGTTATTGTAGTCTTTTCACAGTATTTTCATTGTAAACAGGATACTGAATCTATATCATATATAAACGGTTTTGTTTAATTAAAGTTCAATGACTTGAATAAAAAAAGTCAATTTAGAATTCAGGGATACTAATGTAAATTGAGTTCACCAATCGATATTTTCAAGTTTTATCTGATACTACAATATTATGAGGTGTTTGAACGTATGGCATGTTATGGTATATCGTCGAATTTGATCATATACTTGACAAGGAAACTCCACCGGGGCACAATTACCTCATCCAACAATGTCACAAATGTTACGACAAACTATATATTTAGAAATATATTTGTAACTTATAAATGATAGGAAAATTGAGTGTATATATATATATATATAAATTAATCTGTTATTTACTAGAAAATTATATGTCAAAATTAGTATTTGGTACTATATCTTTAAGACAATTATACCCTTCTTATTGGTGCTTAGAGTTAATAGCACTTGTCTCCCAGGATACAATAACAACGAATACTGTAGCAACACTACAAATAATATACATAACGAACCAAAATAAATACTCTGAACTCTCGTATATAACTTAAGAAAATGATGAAGAATGAATGACTTGAACTGAAAATATATGGAATGATGAAATGGTTGCCCCCTATATGGTATTTATAGGGTGAATTATGTGACCCTTCATGATGGACATAACCCTTTGAAAATGTTTGGATGCCTTTGAAGAAACATGAACATGGCTGAAAAGGAGCAAAGCAGTCAGACACTTCATCTGGCAAGATGCGACTCTGACTATGCATTGGAATGTCTTGGAACACCGCGACTCTAACTCTAGCGACGCGGCCCTAGTGTCAAGCGTCGCGACGCTTAACTTTCTGTCTGCACGCTTCTCTTGCCTTGCTTCCCAAAATTGATAAATAAAAAAAATTAAACTAAACTTTGCCCAAAAATATATATATACAAGGACCCACGACCCGCGCCCGGCCATGCCGATCGGTCGGCGACGCGCACGTGTGGTCAAACCAGACCAAACCAAGCCTTGGCTAGGTCCTCTCTCCTCCACAAAAGTGGGGTGCCCCTTGGGGCCCAAATCCAAGAGCAATCTTATTGTATATATACCAACTTAATTTTTAGTTTATAGCCGATGTGGGACTCTTCCCACAATCATTTATTTATCCTCTTTAATGGATGATCTTTGGGAGTAAATTTCTCATTCATTACCCCATAGATTTGAGCTTCCAAATACTTAATTTTAATCTACTCATGAAGTAGAACACATTAATATATGGATCTATCTCTAATGATTAATGGAACCCATTTAATTTAAGCTCAAATTCTAACAATCCCCCACGTGAATGAAATTAACCGCTAGCCTTATGTAAATGTTATGTAGACTCTTGAGAAAGACAGAATTGAAAATCATCTGAATAGAAAGAGGTAGCTTCTGGCTTTGAACCTTCCCTTGTGAAAGACTATTGGATTTACTGGTTGTCCAGTGAACATAATATCTTGAACTGTCTAACTGTTTGTGTAAATCGAGACAATAGAAATTTACACAAAAATTTTCCAGACATTATTTGGTTCTCATGACTTTGTTCATTTCGACCCTGAACATTCCCGGATTTATGAGTGCTCTAGAGAAATATAGCCTTATCATTCTCATAGAATTGACCCAGTTCACACTCACATAGGTGATTCTTAATAAGAGTATCCTGTCATACCCCACTTGTTTATCAAGATTTACGAATCATTAAAAACACAGTTTATCCTTAAACCATTGCAGGTATCACTATCTCGTATCATAGGAATGAGCAGAAGAAATTAATTTCTTCATAGTGATTTGGTTGAATCATTCACAGTTTAGTTGTCCCTTTGAACCTAGATCTTGGGATCTCCAGTTAACTAGGTTGGGTTTCCACCATGACGATCTTTATTTTATAGGCTTTTAAACTCATTCCCCTCGATGTTATTTTTACTTGCTCTCTAGTCAAACCTTTAGTTAACGGATCCTCAATATTTTTTTTCGACTTTATGTACTCAATAGACATGATGCCATTAGAGAGCAATTGTTTTATGGTATTGTGTCTACGACGAATATGTCTAGACTTACCATTGTACATGTGACTCTGTGCTCTTTCAATTGCTGATTGACTATCACAATGGATACAAATAGCAGGCACAGGTTTAGACCACATAGTAATATCTTCTAAAAAGTGACAAAGCCACTCAACTTCTTCTCCAGCCTTATCCAATGCAATAAACTCAGATTCCATTGTTGATCGAGCTATGCATGTTTGTTTAGAAGATTTCCATAATACCGCTCCTCCACCTAGTGTAAACACAAAACCACTAGTAGATTTAGAGTCTTTTGTATCCGATATTCAGTTCGCATCACAGTATCCTTCAAGTACTACTGGATATCTTGAGTAGTGCAATCCAAAGTTTTGAGTGTATTTTAAATACCTTAAAACTCTTATAATCTCTTTCCGGTGATCTTGTCCTGGATTGCTTGTAAATCTACTCAATTTATTAACAACATATACTACGTCAGGACGTGTATAGTTCATTACATACATAAGGCTTCTAATTATTTGTGCATACTCTAGTTGTGATATGCTTTCTTCTTTATTTTTAGACAAATGTAGATTTATATCTACCGGTGTTCCCACAGGATCACAATTGTATTGATTGAACTTCCTGAGTATTTTCTCAATATAGTGTGATTGTGATAACACTAATCCATCCGATGGTTTAGAAATTTTAGTTCATAATATTACATCGGCAACACCCATGTCTTTCATGGCAAACATATTATTTAACAGTTTCTTGGTAGTTTTAATGATTTCATTATACTACTCATAATGAGCATATCATCTACATAAAGACAAATAATGACAAACTCTTTCTCAGTGTCCTTGACATATACACATTTGTCACACTCATTTATTTTGAAACCATTTAACATCATTGCACTGTCAAATTTTTCATGTCATTGTTTAAGTGCTTGTTTTAATCCATATAGGGACTTTACAAGCCGACAAACTTTCTTTTCTTGTCCTGGAACAATAAACCCTTCTGGTTGTTCCATGTATATTTCTTCTTCTAGATTACCATTTAAGAAGACTGTTTTCACATTCATTTGATGTATCTCCAAATTGTATATATCTGCAATGGCTATTAGCATCCTAATTGAAGATATTCTAGTCACACGAGAATAAGTATCAAAATAATCCAATCCCTCCATTTGCTTGTATCATTTGATTACAAGTCTTGTTTTATATTTATCTATAGATCCATCTGCTTTCATTTTCTTTTTGAACATCCACTTGTATCCAAGAGGTTTAGAACCTGGTGGGAGATCTACTAATTTCTACGTATGATTGTGCGGTATAGATTCTACTTCACTATTTATAGTCTCTTTCCAATATGGAGTTTTAGGACTCGATATCGCTTCTCTATAAGTTTGAGGCTCATTTTTTCTAATAAATAAGCTAGAAAATTAAGTTCAATTTTTTTTGATATTCTAGCACGTTTACTACGTCTAGGTTCATCAATATCTTCCAAACTATGATCATTGTCACTAACAGTGTCATAAGTTCTTTTGTTTGAACTTGTCACATGTTCCTTAGAACTAGGCTCTTGTGACTTATTATTAGGAAATATTGTTTAAAAAAATTCAGCATCTTTTGACTCAATAATAATATTTTCATGTATTTCCTCTATTTTTGATTTATTAACCAAAAATCTATATACACTGCTATTATTAGCATAGCCAATGAATATACAATCTATTGTCTTTGGTCCTATCTTCACCTTTTTGGGTGGAGGAACCATAACCCTTGCTAAGCACCCCCAAACTTTTAAGTATTTATAAGACAGTTTTCGTCATTTTCATAACTTATAAGGTGATGCATTAAACTTCTTTTGAGGTATTTGGTTGAGAATATAATTTGCTGAAAGAATTACTTCCCCCACAAATTTTGAGGTAGCCCAAAACTTAATAACAATGCATTCATCATTTCTTTTAAAGTTCTATTCTTTCTTTCAACAACACCATTTTGCTGTGGTGAATAAGGTGAAGTTGTTTGGTGTATTATACCACGTTGTGAACAAATTTTACCAAAAGAAAATTCATATTCCCCACCTCTATCACTTCTAATTATCTTGATCTTTTTATCAAGTTGATTCTCAACCTCATTTTTGTAATGTATAAACATTTCTAAAGCCTCATTTTTACTTCTCAATAAGAAAACATAACAATATCTTGTACAATCATCAATAAAAGTAAGAAAATATTTCTTACCCCCTTTTATTTGTATATACTTTAAATCACAAATATATGTATGTACTAGTTCAAGAGGTTCCGTACTTCTTTCAATTGATTTAAAAGAAGATTTGTAACGATTGTTACCCGAGTTAAATTTCGTAATATAGTAATAAATATTTATTGAATAAATATTTTAATGGGTATTAATTTTGGAATAATTTATTTGTCTAATTTAATTCCTTAACAAACCCAGTTTAAAATTCAATTTGTGATGTCAATAATATTGGCCTGATTGTTAATAAGTGGGTATTTATTTTTTTATCCGTTAATATTATGCATTGTGGGAGTATTAGTATCAGATTATTATTTTAGCAAACAAACAAACATGTCCCAACCAATTAAAACTATGCATGGCATTTGTTAACCAATAAGGAAGGAGAAAGGAAGAGATTTGCAGGAAACCAAACATTTAGCTTAGGAAACCAAACGTTGAGCTTGCTCAACTTCTCCAACCTTTCCTCTTCCATCAGATTAAACCAAACTCTCTTACTCTCAGCATTTCATTCATTTGCTAAGCTAAGTTATAACACTAACAGTAGAGAGAGATAGGGAGAGAGAGAGAGAGAGACGCCGAAGGAAAACCATCGGGAGAAGAACGGAGGAGTCTATTTGTGTTCAGCAGCAGTAGAAGAAGAGTTAATTTAGCAAATACAAGCCATTATTCACCTTTAGTTCATCCTTAAACTCCATTAATATCCAAAACCTCCATTAAAACTCAAGCTTTTTAGAGAGAGAGAGTGAAATGGGTCTTCGAAGAACTTGATGCAAATTGTCCAAAAGATCAAGGAGAAGCAAGGAGGAGTTTAAGCAAGCATTTTACACTCTCTAGCTAAGTAAAAGAGGAGTCAAGAGGTAATAAATCAACTCTAAAACTTTAAAACATCATTTCTTAGATTTTCATGGCTAGTTGTTGTTTTGGTTGCATGAATTGTTAAAGAGTTCATATAAGTTGTTTCAAGTGTTAAACAAACTGGTAACAACTTACAAGTGGAACCGAAAGCAAACAAATCCGATCATATGCGTAAAGGAGAAAGAAATGGACCTATGAACAGATTTTGGACATTTTAGACTGTTTAGAGGTTATTATGGTTGTGTTGTTATGTTTAAAGATTTAGTTTGAAGGTTATATGTTATACTCCTCTGAGATACGAAGACAACCCAGTTGGAATGAACTGAAACAGACTTAAAACAAAGAAGTTATGAAGGTGCGAAGTAGGTGCGAAAAATTACAAAATCTGAAATTTTCAAAAAACGAGTTTCTGTCCATGTTCTTGTATAGTTCATAACTTTTTGTGTATAATGAGTTAGGAGATGAACCTTATATCAAAAGAAAGCTCTGAGAGTAAGCTAAACATAAAAAAAAATCCCTCAAAAAGGTTTTGTAATGAATTAGTTATGACTTTTTTAGCAAGACAGGGTAAAGTTGAACCGCAGAAATGGACAGATTCTGATATGTTTCTTGTACGAATTTTCTGGTCTTGTGTGTTCAGAAGTTGAAAGCGGTGTAAAAATAAAAGTTGTAGCCCCAGAAGTTAACTTCACGTGGGCATAAGAATCGCTCAAAAAGGTTTTAAAACGAATTAGTTATGTCTGTTTTAGCGAGAGAGGGTAAAGCTGGCCAGGTTTTTTTGTAGCAATCTGACCTTGTTTGAAAAAGTAAAAATCTATTTTTATTGAAGAAGGGGCTGGAACCAGGACCTAGATAGTGTTAAAGTACACTGGATAAGCTTTAATTTGATGTAAGAATGAACAAAAACGAATGAGTAACGAAGGAGATATGATAAAAACAAGAACAATGTTTTGTTAAAGAAAAACTGCGAAAATGAGTTTTATAACTCGGATTGAAATGAATTTTGAGCAATGATATATTTTGAAGTAAAATATCATAAGGGGGCGATAAGCGGGTCGTGTCATTTCTGAACGCCGCAACACCGAGAGACATTTTTGAAGATTGGTCGCGTTATTATAAAATGCGAACAACATAAAATGTGACTTATAATAGAAGTTTTAAACTTTTATGTGAAGTCTATATGTGATTAATTGGTATGTTATTAATAATAATATTGTGTAGGATATTTGAAGAACGTATATCATAACTTTGTAGCGAACACGAAAGGCAAGTTCTCTAACTTTTGCTTATACTTTAATATTAAGCAAAGTTTCCTAAACCGTACAATTCTTTCATATTTGTGCGAGTTTCCTATGGACATGCAAGCTTTTTAATTCTTTTCTGAAAGCATTACTTTGATGAATAATACTCATTCAAATATAAATTATTGAATCATGGCATATTTATTGTAATTATTCGAGATGATGTTGTTATTAAATCTTTGATTGTTTATCAAACCCATTTGATTCGGCTAGTCGATGAACGTTCTAAAAGATTAGAATTCTTTCTAATGTTATTCAAAACTGAATTGTCTTTGGTGTGGATTCCTATGATAAAGTTGAGATGAACAACCCTATATAAAGGGCAGATGTTATCGGAAACTATAATTCCGAACTACGCAATAGCGATAATATGTTTGTGCACAATACATAGTACAAAGGGTTGATCACCTGGAGTACGAGATGGATAGTCCACAGCCATTAGGCTGATAAAGGTTACAATTTATATGCTTGTAAACCTAGGACATAGTTCGTGGTCTTGAGACACTCAGTATATACAGCAGAACTCAATATCGATGATTTAATTTAATAGACGATTATTCCATTGAATTCACAAGCCTTTGATTATCAGTTGATTGATTTCAATGAATAAGCATTTGCTTAATCATATATTGTATATTGTTCTACTTGTGGGTAATTTGATTGCTCACCCTTGCACAAAATATTTCAGCTAAGAACGAGAAGCCTGAGGAACCATCTTCAAGCAAGGGCAAAGGCAAGATGCATGAATAGACAACTCCTAGTCTATCTTTTATTTGTGATGAATTATGTAATGGATTTATTTATATTTATTCCGTTGTTATAATGTTATATTAAAGGTTAGTTGACCTGGGATACGTTTATGAATGTAACCTTTTATTAAAGATTATCTTATATGATGTTTATTATCCTATTTAATGGGTAGTTTAGATGATGCATGTGTTGGATCGTGAGCACAGAAACCGAAGGTTAAGGTACCCGGATTTGGGGGCGTCACAAGATTTTTGAAACTTTACCTCCACGCAAGCTTCACATTTATGATTGGAGTTAATTTCACATTTTGGTAAATATTTTATATTAATTAATTTACGTATAGTATTATAATTAACATGTCCTAATCTACCATGTCATAAATTAGAAGCCTTAATCATATAAGCAGAAGATGTATTTTTATTAATATTGGAAGGTACAATTGTCATTACATTCATTTTAAAGAGCTCGTTGCTCATATATCCCTTTCCCACATACATTTCATTTTTAGTTAGGACAAACTTGTCCGATACAAAGACCAATTTAAATCCCTTTTGACTAAAAAGGGATCTAGACACTAAATTCTTCCGAATATCAAGCATATGGAGCACGTTGTTGAGGGTGAGTTCCTTACCAGATGTCATCTTTAGAATCACCTTTCCTTGCCCAACAATCTTGGATGTGGATGAATTTTTCATGTATAATTGTTCTCCATTCTCAATTTCTTGATATGTAGAGAACATCTTCTTGTCAGAACACACATGACGGGTTGCTCCAGTATCTACCCACCATTCCATGGGATTTCCAACCAAGTTTACTTCAGAAACCACTGCTGATAGGTTCAACTCGGAAACATCTTCAAGAAGACCATCCACTTCTGTTACATTAGCTTGTGCGGACTTCTTGTTTTGGTCTTTTGGTTTACGACAATCCTTTGCCTTATGTCCTAGCTTGTCACAAACATAACACTTGCCTTGGAACTTTTTACTGGTTCCCTTTGAGACCCATTGCTAGAATTAATAAACTCCACAACATGCTTGCATGGGGTGGTCGTCGCCCGGATCATTTCTAACAAAGTTGTATGGTGAATTGCTCGCAACACCTTAACCTCTTGCCTATATATAGACGGTAATCTTGGTACAATTGCTCGCATTAGAAAATCTGCGTTGAATGGATACTAATGACACATTGACTCCTCACTTATATGTAAGCAGTAATCTTGGTACAATCGACAATTGATGTGGTAGAAGACACCATACACAACTATGTATTATTGTATGATAAGTCAAAGTTGAATCTCAAAGAAAAACTAAGAAAATAACTTAGGAATTCTTCAAAGAACTAAAAGTAGAGAATGATCTCACAAGAATATGATAAAATCTTAATTGTATTGAATGTTATATGAATTACATTCATAAAACTTATTTATACTAGCTATGAAACCCTAGAATCTTAAAAAGGTACTAACAATTGACTTGGAATCAAAATCTTATCTAAAAGTAACCTAATTACAATAGGAATATGAAAATATACTGAAAATATCTAATTTATGGAGTAAATCCACGTTTAAATTTGCCAAAAACGCGTCAACCAAAATCCGATCAACTTGCCAGGGCGAGTTCACTAAACTGTAGGAGTTTGCTGGGGTGAGTTAAACTGGCTGGGGTGAGTTAAACTGGCCGGGGCGAGTTCTGAATTTGCTGGGCAAAAATCAACAAAGCCTTACTTGTCGGGGCGAGTTTAATGCCCTTGACGAACTCGTCGGGGCGAGCTCCCAATTTTACATAATCATCTTCTTTTGTTTCCGGAGTTGGCACGCTCACTTGCATCATAATCACGAACTTAGAAGACAACTCAATAGCCTCAGAACTTGAACCCAATTCGCTCGTCCCATGCATTCCAACCTCGTGTTGTCACGTGATAGATTGTAAGCTCTCATCCATGCTTGGATATTCATAATGTCGGACATAAACTTGTAATTTACCCATGAACTGGAACATAACCTTGACGCAGATTAGACGGCACAAACGAACACGGTCTTGATGACTTAACTTGAGCTCCAATATAAGCATCCTTGAGTTATTTTCAGCACAACTACTTGACACCATTCGTCAAACCCCTAGAGCTTGAGTCGAAAGATTGTCATAAAATTCTGACCCCCTCATGCTTGTGTCAAGAGTGCTTTCTCTTTTTGGACTTTTGGCCTTGTTCCACCATGTTGGCCTTGAATTCTACAAAGGTTTTTTCCGTTCTCTTTTCAGAAGCACGGTTGTCCTCCTCTATCCTTAATCTCACAATTAGGTCTTCAAGTTTCATCTCTTTGCGCTTATGCTTGAGATAATTCTTAAAATCTTTCCACATTGGTGATAGTTTTTCAATGATCGCTGCTACTTGGAAAGATTCATTCAATGACATACCTTCTACATGTATTTTTTGTAGAATAACTTGAAGTATTGGACTTGATTGATGACAGCCTTGGAATCCATCATCTTGTAGTCCAAAAATATGCCACTTACGAACTTTTTCGTGCCAACATCTTCTATTTTGTATTTCTTATCCAAGGAATTCTATATTTCTCTTGCTGACTTAAGAGAACTATACACATTGTATAATGTGTTGTCTAATCCATTGAGGATGTAGTTTCGGCACAAAAAGTCAGCATGTTTCCATGCATCTATTGCAGCAATTACTTGCCTATCTGTTTCATTCTCACTAAGCACATGGGGGGATCTTCATGAAGAAATCTCGCCAAATTTAGTGTAGTGAGATAAAACAATATTTTTTGTTGTCATCTTTTAAACTCCGTTCCATTGAACTTTTCTGGTTTTTTACCATGGTTCACAGACACATTAGATATTATTAGTGTAGAAGAAGAATCGACTATAGTTACAGAATCAGTATCCATATTTATTGCAAATATAAATTAAATAAAAAATAATTAATTGTCTTAAGATTGTTACGACAATCTATATATTTAGAAATATATTTGTAAATTAGAAATGATAGAAAAAACTGAGTGTGTGTGTGTGTATATATATATAAAAACTTATCTGTTATCCACCAGAAAATTGTATGTCAAGACTAGTACTCAGTATTATATTTTTAAGATAATTATGCCCTCCTTATTGGTGCTTAGAGTTAATAGCACTTGTCTCCCAGGATACAATGACAACGTATATTATAACAGCACTACAAATAGTATACACAACGAACCAAAAGAAATACTCTGAACTCTCTCAAATATACTATGTATATGACTTACGAAATGATGAAGAATGAATGACTTGAACTGAAAATGGAATGATGAAATGGCTGCCCCTATATGGTATTTATAGGGTGAATTATGTGACCTTTCATGATGGACATAATCCTTTAAAAAGGTTTGGATGCCTTTAAAGAGGCATGAACATGGCTGAAAAGGAGTAAAGCAATCAGACACCTCATCTAGCCAAGCGCGCGCGCACCTTGGAATGCCTTGGAGCGCCGCAACTCTGACTTTAGCATCGTAACCCTAATCCAAGCCTTGACTAGTTCATCTCTTCTCCACAAAAGTGGGGTGCTCCTTAGGGCCCAAACCCAAGAGCAATCTTATTGTATATATACTAACTTAATTTTTAGTTTATAGTCAATGTGAGACTCTTCCCACAATCATTTATTTATCCTCTTTAATGGGTGATCTTTGGGAGTAAATTACTCATTTATTACCCCATAGATTTGAGCTTCCAAATACTTGATTTTAATCTACTCATGGAGTAAAACACATTGATATGTGGATCCATCTCTAATGATTAATGGAACCCATTTAATTTAAGCTCAAATTCTAATAACAAATTGGGTTGGCACTATTTGGATGACTCCCATTTTGGGTGCCAACATCGCCGACGCCCACCTCGGCCGTTATTGGACCTTCGTCATCGCCTCCGCGATCTATCTCACTATACGTACGTAATTTTTTTTCATAATTTTTGTAATTTTAGGAATACTAATAATATATATCATGCTAATATTTTTCGTCGAGTGGATATTATCCACTTGATTTCAATTCTTTTATGTACAAATATTAATTACAATCATCACTTATACGTATGTCTCCAACAATTAATTAACTATCACATCTCAAATATGAGGTGGGGCTCAGTATTTGAAGTACTCTTTTCGTTCAGCTAATTTACTTGTTTTAATCAATTTTTTACAGTCAAATTGATCATATTTAGAATCAAAATTTATTCTTAAGTTTATTAGATATATGGACAAAATCATTATCATAAGAAAGTACATTGAATATACTATTAATGTTTACTTATTTGATTTCAAAATTTTTAATATATTCGTTTAATTATTAATCTTAAAATTAACTAATTTGATCATAAAAAATCAATTAAAACAAATAAAATCATACGGATGGAGTAATAAATTAACTAAGATCGACATATAGAGTATGATGGACGCCGTTTGTTCGGTTAGGTTTTGGAGTTCTAATAATATTGTGCTATTATTTTTTGTCAAGTGGATCTCATCCACTTGATTTCTATTCTGGTATGTACAAATACTAATTACCATTTATATGCATGTATGATATATCCACTAATTAATTAAGCAATTAACAACCACATGATAAATATGAGGTCGGACTCACTTGGCATTTGAAGTAATAAATTAGCTGAGGTCGACATATGGAGCATGATGAACGTGGTTCGCTAGTTCGTTAGGTTCATATAATTGATACGTATGCAAAATGTTACATAGACTAGAATATGATACGAGACAATTTTATTCGGAAAAAAAGAGAGTACGTGTCTTAGACACACAATTTTGTATATGTGCTGCATTTAATACAACATAGTTTAATTGATAAATTGGTGAAATATCAAAATAATTATTAATGAAAATAATAAAATGCTAAAAATACCATTAATAAAATTTCTTAAAATAATAAAAAAAAATATAAAGTTGTGTGTATTAAAGACACACGATCCATTTCCCTATTTGAGCATTTAATTCTATATTAGACACGAATATTTTTTGAGACTCTTACACTCAGAAAATATAGTTTACCTAGAATATACTTTGACGTAACCTTTCCTCGATATCAAAATTTAGTGTTAAACAAATTGTGTTTAAATGTGTCATGGACAAAAATGTATTAAAAAAAATCAAAATGTCAAATTTGACACATAAGTACCAGCTAGCCAGAAGGATGTACATAATTTCACTTGCATCTGTGTTTCTGGTACACATCTAATTGTATTGCCTCACTATATCTTAATGTCACAATGGCCTCTTACCAACTTGTATCTGCTACATATACGTAAGTAATATTAACTTTAGGTCGTTCTAGAGCTGTGTTGGAATTCCCAAGTGCTGCAAAGGTTAAAGAACGTTCATTTTGAGTTTTTGTTACCGAGGGTGGTCCAAGGTTAGATAAGGATACATTCAGTGTTGAGGCAATAAAACAAGCATATTTTCTACTACGTATTAATATTTATTGTTATTAATTTAAACTTTACTTCATTATTGATAAGGTACCACGGGCATGTTCTTGCAAAAGAGTTGGCTGGAAATGGTTTGAAAACTACATTAATTACAGATTCTGCAGTTTTTGCTATGATTTCTCGTGTAAACATGGTAAATATATGCTTTTAACATACCACAAATGGACCAGAAAAAATATTGCCATCTCATTTTGAAAATTTTGATGAAGGTTATAGTCGGAGTTCATGCTGTTTTGGCCAACGGAGGGGTAATAGGACCTGTTGGGTTGAATATGGTTGCTCTTGCAGCTCACAAGTATTCTGTTCCATTTGTTGTGGTTGCTGGTATCCATAAGGTAATTAGCATTATACAGCATCACTAACTGAATAATTGGTGGAAGAGCATTAAACTATTATTATGTCTTCGCTTCTTTTCTATTGGTTTCTTTATATAATGAACTAATTCTTATGAAGTCCTTAGATAAAAAGGCACATTTGAACTTTTTTATAAGAATTAATTGGTCTGTGAACGTTTTGCAATGTCTCATCATAACACCTGGATGCTCCAGTCTAATTTTTATCAACGAGAACTTCACTTTATGTCCATAAGCAACCTTCAAATCTTAAATGTATACTTTGTCTTGGGCTTTTACAGCTTAATATAGTCCGTTGGTTAATTTCTTTTCAGATTGTTCCTAATACTTGCGTTACTTTTGAAATTCTTGCCTTTTTTGTGTGCCAGTTATCTCCATTGTATCCACACAGTCCAGAGGTTCCGCTGAATGACATGAGATCTCCATCTGACGTCCTTGAGTTTGGGAAATTTTCTGATTGCATGAATTTTGAGAGTGGAATGGGTGCTCCTCTTCTTCATGTTATTAATCCTGCATTTGATTATGTGCCACCGGAGCTCGTCAGTCCTCTCATTACTGACACGTAAGATTCCCTTCTGTATGAGGACCCCATGGGGTTGATGAGAAACTCCTTCCATCTATTTCCTTCTATTCCTTGTTGTCTGTTATCTTCAAAATCAGAACACAGAATTTTTTTAATTGTATAGTATTATTCTTTTTGCTATTTATCATTCACAGAGTATTTTAATATTTGAGGAAAGGCAAGAAATGCCCCTAAAGGAACATCCTTATGCATTTCTCGGCAAAAATGTTCTTTCCACTCATATCAGTCGTATGTATTGTGTTGGTCATTGTGGGATTCTAACACTAAAATTAGACTTCAAGTTTCATTTGATTATCATCATAATTTTGCGGTACAGTTGCCCCCTTCACAAGTTACCTGATGAGGAATTAATTTGGCCAGATTCTTATCTCCGCTGCTGCAAAACTAAAAAAATGGATTACTGAATTTTTAACCTATATCTCTCTGACGTATGCATACTTGATACTAATTTTATACTTTGTTTGTTAAGGGTTGACAGTGAATATGGTTCTGGTTATCATTTACCCCATTTGCAGGGGAGGGCATAGACCATCATTGATGTACAGGCTTCTCTCTGAGGATTATTCTGCTGATGATTTGGTTTTGCAACAGAAATCTGCTTCTTGAAGGTTAGATCCTTACTAGACTAATAACCTACATTGGATAAGTTATCCTTTTATCATTTGTTTTCACAAAATACTGAACTGATAAAGTCTTTTATCATTGGACCGCAGTATGGTGCATCTATATGTACAAAAATTGTAGTGTAAGTTTAGAGCCATGACCAGATTTTTACTTTTTACCGGATTTTGGAGCTGGTTTTGCAGGGAGAGAATGTTAAACAAAAGATTGAGATTTCGTTGGCTTAATGAGGTAAAAATTCTTGTATAAAAATGTGCAGAAGAACTCAAAATAGGTGTTTGCTTTCAGATATCTGGTGTCTGTAAAGCTAGTAGCTTTCAATTTTTCACTACAGAGAACTGTGTTGGGTAAAATATCCATGTTTGCAGGTACTATGTAAGTCTGAGAATTACCAAAAAAAAATGTAATTTCCTGAGAGAAAATAGAATTTTGTAAATTTTGAAGTTTTAGTTTATGTGATTAAAGTTATTATTACATTTTGATTAAATTTTGTTTTAATGTTATATAACTTTACAAGTTGAAAATAATTCAAAATATTCTCTCTGTTCTAAATTATAAGATTAATATTGACTTTTGAAAAGTCAATTTTAAATATTTTCAAACTCAAAATTGACATGAATTCATTTAGCTTATGTCAATACGATTATGAATATTAGTTTTCAAAATTAATTATTTAAAAACTTAAATAAATCACGTCAATTTTAAATTTAAAAATATCACAAATTGTCTTTTAGAATGTCAATAGTGATCTTATAACTTGGAACGGAACAAATATTAAACTATCATGTCATCCGTTCATATGCTGAATTCCTTTTTTACCTTAGCTTGTCACAATTATATTTTGGGTATGGGCTATATCAGTTGTCATGTTTCCACTATGTTTATGGATTTTGGACCCAAAAAAAGGAAAAGAAAAGAAAGAAAAATCTATATTAATGCAATGTTTCAGGCTGTTATTGAGTTTATAATTTTAAAAAAAATTAAAATATATCTAGTTTTAAACTTATATTACTATTATATCCTTGTGTTAATTTTGTTGTGTTTGTATAAATGTAAACACTACAACAGAGCTTATAAAATATTTATTTATATTATTTAGTTTTTCGTTCAAATTCGTCTATTTCTTTAGGAAAAAACTTTGGCATAAAAAAATTAAAATAAAAAAGAGCCAAATTTCTGTCCATTCTAATTTCTTTTCATTAAAAAACTCAAAATCAAGATAATTGAAAATAAAACTTAGATTTATCTGCCTTTACACAATGTCGTTGTTAAGAACAAGAGAATATAAAACACCATTTATGCAAAATCTCTTTTTGTATAAATGTGAGGAAATGAAGGTCAAAACAGCAATAATACAAATTACAAAGACTCGACATACCTGATCTTTTACAAGAATGTTCAAGAGTTTATCTAAAAATACATTTTATTCTAAGACTCTCGCAGAAATATGAGAATAGGCTAAGAGGAGAATTTAGAAGAAACTTATCTTCAATGCGCATGTTAAGTAAAAGACTCGAATTTATGATAGACTCGGATTTATGATCATATACAGCAAAACAATTAATCTTTTACGTGTTTAGTAAAAAAAAATTCAATTTACAATAGACCTGAATTTATGACCATACGCATCTAAAAAATAAGTCTTACCAGTTACCACTACTATCACCGTGACAGTAACACGTTTGGTTTGGATATTATTAGTCGGTTGGTAGTCCAATTACTTGAAAAAGAACCTTCAACAATCCCTAACAAAAACTTTAGTTTTTAATATGGGAGTTTTTAATATGTAATTCCCATACTATTTAAGTGAATGTCAAACAACAGTATTCGAGTAATTTTTTATTTTAATTTTTAATTTTTTGCGTGTTAGGTGTATACTCCCCATCTTATATATTTATATTTTTTAAAACATCACGAGTCAACACTATTTCAGCGTGAACAATCATGAATTATTTTAATTCTCGTCCTACAATAATACCCCTATACCGATAAAAGTACAATTTGCTTCATTCCTGTAAATTATATCTCTTATCCGTTTTAAGATTAATTGTCTTTATTTTATAATAATAAATGATTTTATATGTTGGGACAAAGATATCATACGAAAAATAAATTAAAAAAATACTTTTTTCTAGAATATTCAAATGAGTTAGAACCAACGCCGTGAAGAAATGATGAAAGAAAGAATAATTAATTTTCATAAATGAGTATAAAACTTAAAAATTTTATTTTTGACAATATAAATCTTAAAATTTAAATTGGCTGTCAAATTTTAACTAAATTTTAATTTTGTAAAATTCTAAATATCTTTTGAGTAACGGTAAGAGTCTCAAATTTTTATCCTCAAATGACATATCATTAAATATTTTAATGATAATTTATGGTTTAATCTATCACATGACATCTATCCAACTAATATTATGATGATATATCATTTGAGTCACTTTTTGAAATTAAAAATTTAAAATCCATAACATTACTAACATATTTTTAATTCAAAATTAATTTTTCGTTAAACTTTTTAGAATCTTGTCTCCTCGGTTCTCCTAAACACTTTCTTCTCGACAAAAAGACAAGAAAATTTGTCCATCAATTGACAAATTTATACGTCAATTTATTAACAAATTTATTTTATCTTTTACTTTTATGAGTCATACTAATTTTAAAATGATGTCGTTTAATTTCAAAAGTCAAATTGTATCCTTAATTTTGAAATGGAGAGAGTATTATATACAAAATTTATTATAATAACAAATTAAATGAATCATATAATATTTGAATTTGAAAATCATTTACCAACTCAAACATGATCTTTATATTGGAATGGAAGGAATATTTAATAACACTTCCTTTATTATTAAAAATTCAATCATAGAGGAAACTAAATGAAAATCTTATTATCAAAAAATCAGATCATGAGTTCTCAGAAAAATAATAATAATAATAAATAAATAAATAAATAAAAACAATCAGATCAGGAGAATATATTTTAACGTGATGTCTTTCTCCATATGTATTTCACGTATTATTCCCTCCATATATATATATTGCTCACATTTTTTATACTATTATTGTTTCTTTCCACATTTATTACACTTAATTATTTTTGAATTCAAAAACTTTATATGGACATAAAAATTGGACATTCTGAGTTTATAAATAATATTTCTAAATAAAATTATTATGACTCATAAAAGTATAAAAATGAAATAAATTTGTTAATAAATTGACGTATAAATTTGTCAATTGACGACAACATTTTAAAATTAGCATGACTCATAAAAGTAAAAAATAAATTAAATTTGTGATTAATAGTTTTTGTTATATACCTTACAAATTATAATAATTGTATTAACTAAAATTAAATAAATTTACATTAATTTGAAGTTTAATATGCTATTGTTTGATTTTAAAAATTAAATTGTATCTTTAATTTTGAAATAGATGGAGTAATACAGTTTAAGTATTTTTATAGTTTTTGAAAACAAATGAAAATCCTAATTGAAGCTCTGAAGAAGAAGATGAACATTACTTCATTGAATGAAAAATTACAGAGAATGTATTACATCAGTCCTATTTATACTAAGCGTACAGAGTAAGCCATCTAACTAACTGCTAAAGTAACAAACTGTCATCTAACTTTTATTTTCTAACCTAACCATGATTTAATAAATTAGTTACATTGAATTGAGCGTACAACTGTCAATGCAGTAATATTGTTCCTGTGCTTCTCCACACCATCATGTGTGCTCTTGGTGTTTACAACTTGTCTGTGTACAATCTGTGGCATAGTTGTGTAGTATATACTCTTATGTAAGGAATGCTTCATTTCTCCTTGATGCCTTATTGTGTTATTGAATAAGTCCTTACCATGTGCAGGATGTGCACTACCATTAGCTCTAGCATGTGCACATTGTATGGTATCCTTATTATTCCCCCCACAAGTTGGTGGTGCACATGAATTATGCATTCCCAACTTGGAAATGATCTGCCAAAAAGGATACCTAGCCAAAGGCTTTGTAAAGATGTCTGCTAACTGTGCTTGTGTGGAAATAAAAGTAGGCTGCAAAACACCTTCTAGAACTTTGTCTCTTACAAAATGACAGTCCAGTTCAATGTGCTTAGTCCTAGCATGTTGGACTGGATTAGAAGCCAAACTAATGGCAGCCTCATTATCTACCATGACCAAGGTGGGTAAAGAAACAGGAATTAAAAAATCCTTTAGCAGACCATGTAACCAAAGTAATTCACAGGTTGTCATGGCTAGAGATCTATACTCAGCTTCAACTGAGGATCTGGAAACTACTGTTTGTTTCTTGGATTGCCAGGATATCAAAGAAAATCCCAAAAGAAAACAATAACCTGTAATTGACCTTCTTGAAGCCTTACATGTGCCCCAATCACTGTCACAATAGGCAGTTAATGTCAGTGCAGTATCGGAAAGAAAATGTAAGCCTTGACCAACTGAGCTCTTAACATATCTGATGACTTTTAATAGAGCAGCTAAATGAGGAAACCTTGGAGCTGAAAGAAATTGACTCAAGTGTTGGGCAACAAAACTGAGATCTGGCCTTGTGATAGTAAGATACATGAGTTTGCCAACAATTCTTCTATAAAAAGAGGCATCTTCAAGAAGATCACCCTCATCTGGGTTAAGCCTTTTATTTGTGTCCATAGGAATAGACAATGGTTTAGCTTCCAATAAACCAGCATCTTGAACTAAATCAAGTGCATATTTTCTTTGGCTTAAAAACATACCAGCTTCATTATGCAAAACCTCAATTCCCAAATAATACTTGATAAGTCCAAGATCTTTGATACTAAATTTTTTATCCAGGAACAACTTTAAAGCTTGAACATGAGAAACATTTGTACCAGTGACCAAGATATCATCCACATAAACTAAAACAGCAGTAAAATGATTACTTTGTATGAGAGTAAACAAGGAGTAATCTGCGTGAGACTGAGTATATCCAAGAGCTAATAGAGCTGAAGTTAGTTTGGAAAACCACTGTCTACTAGCTTGTTTGAGACCATATAATGATTTAGTAAGTCTGCAAACCAAATTAGTATTATCTTGTTCTTTGTAACCAAGTGGTAATTCCATGTAAACTTCCTCATGTAAATCCCCATGCAAAAAAGCATTATTTACATCCATTTGGTATACAGGCCATTTATGTGCAGCAGCAATAACTAGAAAAGTTCTGACTGTCACCATTTTAGCCTTAGGGGAGAAGGTTTCATGATAGTCTATTCCCTCTGATTGAGTATATCCCTTTGCCACTAGTCTAGCCTTGAACCTTTCTATTGAACCATCAGCATGATGCTTGATTTTATATACCCATTTACACCCTATAGCCTTTTTGCCTGGAGGTAAAACCTGTACAACCCATGTATTGTTATCCTCTAAGGCTTTCAGTTCTTTATTCATTGCTTCTATCCATCTGGGATCTTTAATAGCTTGACTATAATGTGATGGTTCTTTACAAACAGAAATGGATGCTATAAAATGTTTATGAGATTCAGGAAAAGCTTCATATGAAACATAGTTAACCAAGGGATACTTAGAAACACTAGCAGCAACCATATCATCAGAATCTTGTGGGATACCTGAAACATGAAAATCATTCATCCAAGCAGGTCTACTTCGTTGTCTAGTGGAAACTCTAATGTTAACAGGTGGATTAGAAAGAATAGGGGAACCATTATCATGATGTATATGCAAAGAAGAAGAATCTGTGGTAGGAGAAACAGGTAACTGACTAGAAGAGGAGGGTTCATCAACATTAGTATCTGCTGCAAGTGGAGGTGCATAACATGTATTATGAGAAAAAGGCCAATGAGAATCAGGAACACCAAATGAAACTTGAGATATGGATTGTTTATAAGGGAATACAGACTCATGAAATATGACATGTCTAGAAACAAAAAGCTTTTTAGTTTCAAGATTGAGCAATTTGTAACCTTTTTGTGTATGTGGATAACCCAGAAAAACGGACTTAATAGCTCTTGGTGCTAATTTATCATTATCATGAATTGAAGCAAAACATAAGCATCCAAAAACTTTGAGATGTGAATAATCAGAAGGCTTGTTGGGAGCTGTCGTTTACACCCCAAAATTAAATCCTTACTTCTACTCTACTAATACAGAAATCAGTATAGTGACAAGCAAGGGTCGATCCCATAGAGAATGAATTATTTTATATTTATTCTTTTATTTTCCTAAATCTAATTAAACAATGAAAATAAAGATTGGAGGGTTTTGAGTTTGATTAACTAATTAACTAAAGTAAATAAATAACCAATGAATTAAAATTCAAGTTCATAAGTTCAGTATCACCTTTTTACAATGACAGATTAATCAAGTGTAACATTATTTATCCTTTAATGAAATTAATAGTCCTAGATAACCGCAATTGCTAATTATCCGAAATTCTCCTTAGGTTTTAAATCTAATGTGACAATCGCCCCACTAAACCCTAACTATCATACTATCACACTATTAGGGATTATTTAACTTGCCTTCTGATAATCATAATAACACCCAAAAGCTTGTCCATAATCAAGTATTATTAATTGCTACTTATGATCAGATACAATATCGTTTGCTTAATACTATATCTTAATCTAGCAGATGATATTAGTTAACTAATTTAATCCTGTAGAAACCAAATCAGTCAATCCAATAATATTCAAACAATTCAATCAGATTATCAAGAATGAATTCCATATAAGAAGAAATAAATAATGAATACTTAATTAAACATTAACTATAAATAAGGTTCAACATCCCTTAGAACTGGAAATAAGGCTTAGCTTGACATGACTCCAATCTTCTCCAATTAGGGTTACAATTGCAGTCGCCAAGATCTCCCTAATAATAAATTAAAAACATCTATTTATAGTCCTAAGATAATATCCTAAGTCTCTAAGAATTAAGAATCCAATCTGACATAGAAATCCTCAAAAATTACAAAAAGTCAAAGCTGGTCAAACTTGGTCAACGCCGGCCTTTCTCACCGGGGCGAGGAATTTGTTCTTCAGTTTCTCGCCGGGGCGAGAAACTCCAGAGAGGTCTGGGCTGGGGCGAAGCGCTGGGCGAAAACAGGCAGAACATTTCTCGCCGGGGCGAGAAATCCTAGTACAAAGTTCTCGCCGGGGCGAGAACCTCAAATTTTCCAACTTTTCAATTTTTTCTCTTTTTAGCTCCGATTTTCCATTTTTTTCACTTTTGGCTCTGAATTCTCCTAAAATCAATAAACAATTTAATAAGTGCATATACACAATAAAACATGCAATAAACTAAATATAAAGGAATGAAAATAAATGAATATCATGCACTTATCAAATTCCTCCACACTTAGTCTTTACACGTCCTCGTGTAAACTAAAACAACAGTTATATTGAAATCACTTGAATTCTATTCAATCAAACTCCCAAAGGTTTAAATTCAATTCACATCCATGAATACCAACACCAATCAACAGAAATTTGTTCAATACTTCATCAATCAACTAATAACAATAACCTCATCATTCCCCACTGAACATCTATAAATCAAATTGAAACCACATAAGCATCTCCTATGATTAACACAAATACTCAACTCAGTTTGTATGGAACAACAACCGTGCACACTGATTCAAAACCAAAACATGTTTTTTTTTCCTGCCATTCATTTTTCTTCATTCAGGTGAATGCATTTTATGCTTCATTTCACCTTTCGCATTCTTTTCTTAAGCGATGGCATTTTATACTCCATCTCACTTTTCTTCTCACCAACGAGTGTGTTTTACGCTCCATCTCGCTGCATGTGTTTATGGGTGAGTGCGTTTTATGCTCCATCTCAACCCACCACATGTCTTCCTTTTGAGACAAAATGTTTTTTTTTTCAAATTTTTTTCACTTTTTTTCAAATTTCCAATTTTTGTCTTTACATGGTCCTAGAAACAAGATAAACAGTTAAACAGTTCTAAATTATGAAATCAGTGCACAAAGTCAACTCCACAACTAACTCAGTCAAGTAAACATGTATCTCATATTCAAGTACTCATGCAATACCAACTCAATCTAAATCAGTTAACTATGGGCCCTAACTACATTATCATCATTTATCAATTAATTCAACATCAAACAAATTCAATCAATGGCATCAATCTTCATTCTAAAACCAAAAACCTTTGAAAACTTGACCAAACAACTCAGATTGTCACATTTAGAGCAAACCTACCTACCCTATACTAACCTAAACCCCTCCCCCACACTCAAACCTTACATTGTCCCCAATGTAAGATAATCATGCAAAGATGAAGTAACTACTATCTATCATGCAACTAACAAACTAAAAAGTAAAGGGATAGAAAAATCAAATCTGAGATCTTGGGTTGCCTCCCAAACAGCTGCCCTTATTTATTGTCATTGGCTCGACATCGTTCCTCTCAATCTATGTAATCAGACTGGTATACTGCAGGTGAACTAGTAGTGGTTGCAAATCTAAGTTGGGGCCATCTTTTAGGTCTTGACTCAGTTCCATTCCTGCACTTTTCTCCAGCTCCCATCCATTGGTAACTGCAAGTGTCAAATTCTCCTGTACTATAGGGTCAATAATATCAAACTCACACACAGAATTGACATCACCAAAATACCTTATGACCTCATGCACAGGAAGTTTTAGCTTATCCTCTTCAACCTTGTGATATATTGCTGGCATCTCTTCCGTATACTCCTCCTTCTTAGACTTTGGATACCTGGATGGACAAGGTAAGGGATTAGTATCAACCTGAATCACAGAATTAATAATTATCTTGGATGGTTCTGTCTCCTCCTCAAATTCAGCACTGCTGCCTGTTTCACCATTTCTTGACTTACTTTGGACTGGAAGAACTAACTTTTCTTGTCGCCACACCTTCTCACCACTTCTCAAGGTAATTGCACCCACATTCTCTCTTTGATTGACAACTATCTGAGAGGATACTTGTCCTGATCCTTGAGATTCCAATTGCTTACTATGGTGGCAAGGTGACCCATCTGATTCTCTAAATCACGTATGGAAGTCCTTGTTTCTTGTTGGAACTGTTGTGCTTGATTCATGAAAGCTTTGAACATATCCTCAAGAGATGGTCCAGAATTGGTAGGAATTGCTTGTTCATGTTGGTACTGCTGTTGCATCTGTTGAAAATCAGGTTGTCGATTATTTCCACAGCTCAAGTTGAAATGATCTCTCCATCCTGAATTGTAAGTGTCAAAATAAGGATCATATTGCTGCTGATGTTATCCTAGGAATGTCCCCACATCATTGACTTAATGAACAATGACATCCTCTTGCAGTATTGGACAATCATCTGTATTATGCCCTGACTTTGAACAAATTCTACATACCTTTGCAATTTGCATCCTCCCTGCAGCCATTTGTTGAACCAAAACAGTTAAGTCAAAAATTTGTCGCTCAAGATTACATGTGCTTACCCCAGTCACCCTGTAGGTGTATGATCAATCCTAGTTCTATACTGCTGTGAGTTTGCTATCATGTTTGCAATTAAGTTTTTCGCAAGCTCTGAAGTTTTGTCAACTAGTGCCCCTCCACTCGCTGCATCAATCATACTCCTGTCCATGGGCAACAGTCCCTCATAAAAATATTGAATTAAATGCTGAACATCAATTTGGTGCGGTGGACAGTTGGAACATAACTTCTTAAATCTTTCCCAATACTCATAGAGAGTCTCTCCATTGAACTGCTGGATGCCACATATCTCCTTCCTTATGGTAGCAACTCTTAAAGCAGGAAAGTACTTCTCCAAGAACAGTTGTTGCATTTCATTCCATGATCGTATTGACCCTGAAGGTAGATCGTACAACCAATCTTTTGCCAAATCTGCTAGGGAAAACGGAAAAGTTCTAAGCTTGATTTGTTCCTCTATTACTCCTTGTGGCTTCATGGTGGAACACACCACATGAAATTCCTTTACATGCTTGTATGGATCTTCACCTATAAGACCACGAAAAGTAGGCAAAAGTTGGATTAGTCCTAATTGTAATTCAAAAGTAGCATCTAAAGTAGTATATTCAATACACAATGATGATTGATTAAGATTAGGCGAAGCTAATTCTTTCAAAGTCCTGTTGTTATTGACAGTCATCCCTTCGTGCAATTTTCTCTAACTCTGGATCAAAATTCAGTTCAAGAAAGTGAGAGAATCGAGTCCAAAAATAAAAATAAAAATAAAATAAAATAACAATAAATAAACGAAAACAAAGAATAAATAAAAACAAGTAACACTCCCTGGCAACGGTGCCAAAATTTGGGAGCTGTCATTTACACCCCAAAATTAAATCCTTACTTCTACTCTACTAATACAGAAATCAGTATAGTGACAAGCAAGGGTCGATCCCACAGAGAGTGAATTGTTTTATATTTATTCTTTTATTTTCCTAAATCTAATTAAACAATGAAAATAAAGATTGGGGGGTTTTGAGTTTGATTAACTAATTAACTAAAGTAAATAAATAACCAATGAATTAAAATTCTAGTTCATAAGTTCAGTATCACCTTTTACAATGACAGATTAATCAAGTGTAACATTATTTATCCTTCAATGAAATTAATAGTCCTAGATAACCGCAATCGCTAATTATCCGAAATTCTCCTTAGGTTTTAAATCTAATGTGACAATCGCCCCACTAAACCCTAACTATCATACGACCCAGGACTATCAGTCTAGATTTAATATAACAGCAGCATTAAGGATTAGAGAATTAGACTATTCCAAGCAACAATCACACTATCAGGGATTATTTAACTTGCCTTCTGATAATCATAATAACACCCAAAAGCTTGTCCACAATCAAGTATTATTAATTGCTACTTATGATCAGATACAATATCGTTTGCTTAATACTATATCTTAATCTAGCAGATGATATTAGTTAACCAATTTAATCCTGCAGAAACCAAATCAGTCAATCCAATAACATTCAAACTATTCAATCAGATTATCAAGAATGAATTCCATATAAGAAGGAATAAATAATGAATACTTAATTAAACATTAACTGTAAATAAGGTTCAACATCCCTTCGAACTGAAAATAAGGCTTAGCTTGACATGACTCCAATCTTCCCCAATTAGGGTTACAATTGTAGTCGCCAAGATCTCCCTAATAATAAATTAAAAACATCTATTTATAATCCTAAGATAATATCCTAAGTCTCTAAGAATTAAGAATCCAATCTGAAATAGAAATCCTCAAAAATTACAAAAAGTCAAAGCTGGTCAAACTTGGTCAACGCCGGCCTTTCTCGCTGGGGCGAGGAATTTGTTCTTCAGTTTCTCGCCAGGGCGAGAAACTCCAGAGAGGTTTGGGCCGGGGCGAAGCGCTGGGCGAAAACAGGCAGAACATTTCTCGTCGGGGCGAGAAATCCTAGTACAAAGTTCTCGTCGGGACGAGAACCTCAAATTTTCCAACTTTTCAACTTTTTCTCGTTTTAGCTCTGATTTTCCATCTTTTTCCACTTTTGACTCTGAATTCTCCTGAAATCAATAAACAATTTAATAAGTGCATATACACAATAAAATATGCAATAAACTAAATATAAAGGAATGAAAATAAATGAATATCATGCACTTATCACTTGTGAAACAACAATTCATAAGGAGTTTTATGAGAAAGAATAGGAGTCGGCAATCTATTGATAAGATATGTAGCAGTGAGAAGACAATAGCCCCAAAAATGAATTGGTAAGCCTGACTGAAACCTAAGTGCTCTAGTGACTTCCAATAAATGCCTATGTTTTCTTTCCACCCTACCATTTTGTTGTGGAGTTTCACTACATGAGCTTTGATGAACAATACCAAGATTGGTGAAAAATGTTGTCCCTTCTCTAAGCATGAATTCAGTTCCATTATCAGTTCTAATAGTTTTCACTGATGTATGAAACTGTGTATTAACATAGGAAAGAAAAGATTTCAAGGTGTAAAAAACATGTTGCTTAGTAGGTAACAAATAAGTTCAAGTGCTACGAGAACAATCTTCAACTATTGTAAGAAAATACTTGCAGCCATGTATGGTTGAGATCTTATATGGACCCCAAAGATCACAGTGAAGTAAATCAAACAAAACAGTTGTTTTAGAAGTACTTAAAGGAAAAACCAATTTTGTTTGTTTGGCTAAAGGACAAACAGGACACAAGTCCTTACAAGTTTTATTGAATTCAATAGCAGAGATTTTATCTAAGACATGAGAAGATGCATGGCCCAATCTCTGGTGCCAGGAGTAGCTGAAAACTTTAGCAGAGCAGGAAACTGAGAGACTGGAATGTGTGGGACTGAGATAATACAAACCATTTTTTTCTTCACCAGTTGCCAAGATTTTCATCTGGGACTTGTGACACCCCCAAATCCGGGTACTTTGTTTCCTCAGGATTTGGTGTTCACTATCCAAATACATCACATCACATCTAACTACCCATTCAAAAATAAATGAAAACTCTTAAATAAAATAGAAATCTCCCATTAAAGGGTTACAACATCATAAATAAATAAATCCTAGGTCTTCTAACCTTAACATAACATCAATGCGGAAAACATACTTAAGTCTATTACATAAACATCAATTAAGCAAATACAACAAGTCTTCATCACTTGTTTGTTTTTCCTTTGCCCTTACTAGTGGACGGCTCATCAGTTCTTTCAACTTTAGCTGCAATGTTATTATGCAAGGGTGAGCAATGATTGCCCAGCAAGTACAACAACAATAATAATAACATGCGAAATAATCAACGGATATTGAATAATCGGAGATTCAGCTTTTGAGTAAGAATGTAAGACAAGATTCAAAAGAACGTCTGAGGGTCTTAAGACCACGAAGTATGTCCCAGGTTATCAAGTATTTCTACTTTAAACCTTTAACAGTCATAAGACTATATGGACCTTGCTTCTCGTACTCAGGGGGATCAGCCCTTTGTACCATGTATGTGCACAATATCTTAACGCTAACGCGTAATAAAATTCCCTGTATAAGGGTTGTTCATCTCAGTTTGACATCGGAGTCCGCACCAAAGGAAGTTTGGTTTGGATTTACTTCAATAACGTTTCTAGAATTTAGAACGCTCATCAACTATGGACTAGTCGAATCAATAAGGGTTCGCTAGTCAATCAAGGTTCAAAAGGTATAATTCGAGAATCAAAACTAAATCTCACAAAAGGTACAATTGAATACGTTTTATATAACTGAAGCATTACAAAGAGGAATTTAAAACGTCTCATTGAATCCATGAAATTGAATGGAATAGAAATAATAATTTGCTCGAGTAAATAATAGCATCATGAAATATATATGATAAGAGAATTAAGTTCAGGAACTTGCGTAAACGTAAAAAGTAAGGATAAGATACTTGCCTCGTGTGTAGACTATAAATTTAAGACTCACGTTCTTTAAATCAACCTATACATTCGGTTTATAAAGCAGTAAGAATAATTAGTTACAGTATTATAAACACGTCAGGATTCATTTTCATCCAAAATTTCCATTTTAATATCTCAGTTAACACCGGACAATCAGTGGGTATATGCTTACCACCCATTACAGTATTTTAGTACTCATTTTATGCATTAGCCTAAGCTTTAGGTATGTCTACGATATCATAACATAATCTCAAAGAAAGAAGAAAATTTTTACTCTCGTCTTTTTACTCTCGTCTTTTTACTCTCTTTTTTTTCTTTTTTCTTTTTTTTTTTAAGTTCCTGCCGGGGCGAGAAATTCCTTCACAAAATTCTTGCCGGGGCGAGAATCACGAATTCCAGTTTCTGCAGTACGCGAAGAACACAGAAACATGCCAAAATTTCCAATCTTGTTATTCTAATCGTCAAATTAAACATACCCAGACACTATAATTCAAATATAATTGTTACCCAAGCCTTCTAACATGATTCTAACAACTTAATTCACATAAATCATGAATCTAAAAATCAAATTTTGAGGTTTCTATCAGTTTATCAAAGTTTCTACAATTTCAATAAAATCACACATAACAGGTTCGTTATACAACCAAATTAATCCGTTTAAATCTTGTTTCCTTCATTTTTACAAGCATAAACAAAATAAGTTATCAATTTAATCAATTAACATGCAAAACCAGTATCAATTTTATACATTTAAGCCATGCTCGTAACTAACTACTCTATAACTTTTGAAAATTCAATTGAGCATAATTACATGGATTTAATCACTTTAAATCATGTCTACATGGTATCAAACATGTTATAATCATCTAATAACATACATATAATCATATCATGCGTAAATCACTAGTTAGTCTTTTATAGAAAACTCAAAACGTACAATCATGGAGAAATTAAAGAAGAACATAATCAGAGACTTTGATTTAAGGATTACCTCTAATTAGATGCTTTAACTATGCAACAATTGAATGGAACTATTCTAAATTCTCTAATTCCTCTCAAATTCTCTCTTTTTCTCTCTGTATTTCTCTGATTAGACTTAGGAAATAATGATAATAAAATACGTGAGTTTAATCTGATGAGTGGGTATCAGTTAATCCCATCATGGGTTAACTGACTTCAACCCCCACTTAGGCTTCGTTTGGTTTGCTTAAAAAAACTCTTCTTTTGGTTTATTTTAATAAATAGCTTATAATATAGTTTAATGTCACATTTTTAAATTAATAAAATAATCTCATTTAAATCAATCAAATAAGGTAAAATAATACCACATTAAATCACATAGTCATATAAATAAAGTTCTCATTTATTAATAATGACAATTTACTAAATCTCTAATTAATAATTAAATTAATTAGAAATTACATTATACTTATTTAAATAATGCATTTAATCAAATAAATTCAATTAAACACATACTTTAAATATAAAAATTCTCCACATTAATTTAATTAACGTAACACATATAATTAAATTAATCTACCACAAATTCATCAATTAATCAATTAATTCAACAATCAAATCATCGAAAAATATTTATTTAATTCAATAAATATTTAGAATAAGTTACAAAAATTCTTGTTTGTCACATGACTGGTCCTGAAAAAGACATTTCCCAGCTGAGAAAACCACACTACAATTATTGTAAGCGGTGAGCTTACTAATTGACAAAAGGTTATAATGGAATGAAGGAATATATAACACGTCATATATATCTAAAGTGGAAGTAAGATGTACTGATCCCAATTGATGGACAGTCACAGTGATACCAGTAGGCAACAAAACATGTAAAGGAGGATTAACAGTATGAATGGAATGCATCAATTGAATGTTGCAACACATATGATCAGTGGCTCCACTATCAATAATCCACTGTTTAGAGTGTGTGATAGAGAAAGTAGACAAAGAAACTGCAATACCTGCAATATGATCTTCTGGTGAATAAACTTCCTTTCCTTTAGATTTCTCCATCATTATCATCAGATGATCAAACTTTGCTTCCAATTTCTCCAACTGATTCTGAGTATCAGGTAAAGAAACTGCCTGTTCTTTTCGAACCTGCATAGCTTTAGGATGTGCACCAACATTTTTGTGAAAATTGCCTTTAAAATTAGAAGAAGTTCTAACTAAATTTTTCTGTTTGTTGTACTTTGCCAGAGGGTGCCCTTTAGGATATCCATTTAGCTTAAAACAAGTTTCCCTAGTGTGGTTAACTCCATGACAGTAACTACATTCCTCAGTTGCTCCTCCGTCATCATGACTAGTGATCTTAGTACCAAACTTCTTTTTATATGGTTGTGTAGAAACCCCCAAAGCCACAAGATTAACATTATTATGATTATAACCTTGTCTTTGTTTCTCATCTTGCTTGATCAATGAGTAAGCCTGTGTTACTGATGGTAATGGAGTCATCATCAAAATTTGTCCCCTGGCAGTTATAAAACTGTCATGCAAACCCATCAGGAACTGCATTAGTTTTTTTCTTTGCTCTTGTTCCTCTTGAGCTTTAGAAGCCAAGTACATTTTGGAACAACTTCAAGAGCTGCAAACTCATCCCAAAGCCCCTTCAACTTATGATAATACAAATCTACTGACATGTTTTCCTGCTCAAGTTTATGAATATCCTTCTGAATTTCAAAGATCCTATGTCCATTAATGTTAGAGAAACGTTCATTTAGCTCATTCCAAACAGAAGCAGCAGAGTCTACAAATTTCATATTGTCACTTATTTCATCACTAACTGTGTTCATAATCCATGATATTATTATATCATTAACCCTCGTCCATTGATTATATAAGACAGAAGATTCACTAGGTATAACATAGCTTCCATCAACAATACCAAGCTTATTCTTAGCTGATAAGGCAATCTTAAGTGAACGTTTCCAAGGAGCAAAATTATCAGCATTAGTAAGCTTCTTAGAAGTCAAAATCATACCAGGATGGTCATTATTGTGCAGGAAAAGTGGATGAAGATTTGATTCGATGACTGATATATCTTTCGTTCTGCTTTGATTCTGCCGATTTTGATTGTTGTTTTCTTCATTCGAACTCGACGCCATTGAGATTGAGATATTCGATTGAAGGAATCGATTTAGAAGGAACAAAAAACTGATTTAAATTTGAGATTCAGAAGGAACAAAACAAAAAAAATTGATTTAGATTTGATAAAATTTGGAACGAAAAGAAAATTATGTAACCATCGTTGCGGAAGAAAATTACTATTGGATCGAAAACTAATTTGCTACTGAGCAATAGCTCTGATACCATGAAAACAAATGAAAATCCTAATTAAAGCTCTGAAGAAGATGAACATTACTTCATTGAATGAAAAATTACAGAGAATACACCAATCCTATTTATACTAAGCGTACAGAGTAAGTCATCTAACTAACTGCTAAAGTAACAAACTGTCATCTAACTTTTATTTTCTAACCGAACCATGATTTAATAAATTAGTTACATTGATATGAGTGTACAACTGTCAGTGCAGTAATATTGTTCTTGTGCTTCTCCACACCATCATGTGTGCTCTTAGTGTTTACAACTTGTTTGTGTACAATCTGTGGCATAGTTGTGTAGTATATACTCTTATGTAAGGAATGCTTCATTTCTCCTTGATGTCTGATTGTGTTATTGAATAAGTCCTTACCATGTGCAGGATGTGCACTACCATTAGCTCTAGCATGTGCACATTGTATGGTATCCTTATTAGTTTTCATAATGGTATTATATAAATTTTATATCAATTTAAAATTTGAATATATCTAATTTCACTTTTAAATAACTTTAAAACAAATGAAGTATTATAGTAGTTAATAAGGATAACATTAACTCAGAAATATCCTAATCCAATGATTCTCAAAAGTGTAAACGGATGCGAATAGTGAAATTATTTGTTTTAGGGCGAATATGGACATAATTCGTTTTAATTCTCAATTTTTTTTGTTACAAATTTGTATTAAAAATTCATGATTTACAATGAATCACAAGAGATTTAATTAACCAATTTAATAATGCAATATTATTTGCGATTAAAAAAAATAATTAAGATAACATTAATTTTTTTTCCATTGTTGTTATAAGATGAATGTCTATAAATTTATTTTTTGATAGAATTAGTTTATTAAATATATATTTTTTATTGATATAACTATTAAAAACAAAATTACTTTTTCCTAAAATTGGATATGACGAGTAATATCATACAAAATTGGGTATGACATATTTTTGTCACAAAATAAATTGTTTCGGAAAAGAAAAATCCAATGGATTTAATGCACCAAGACTGTGTGTATTTACCAATATAACCCCTATATTCTTTTACAATTTCTGCACAGAGCCGATAAGGCAGCAAATCCTCATATATTAATTAACTTTCAAAGGATAGACTTCATCACTATAGAGCGCGAGCAAGAATTGTGGAGAGTGGAAAATGGCTTGTTTATCAATGGCAACATGGTCGTGTACAACTCGGAGCCCATCAGCTTCACTGTCTCTTTCTACTGGTTCAAGGCCTAAAAGCTCTGTATCTCTGAATTTGGCTACTACTCGTTCTGGGCTGCTTCATTGCTCCTTAATCCGTTCTTCCTCTTCTTCACTCTCTCTCTCTTATCATCTTCTTCTTTCTCAGGTAATTCCCAATTTCATACTACTCAGTTTGGTTATATTGCTTAGGATAAGTCTCTAATTTATGTAAATTGGAGGTCTATTTGATGAAATATTGCAATTGAAATGAAAGCAATATGATAGAAGACAAAGGATGGAAGGATGGTGGAGTATTTTTCTACAACACACATATCATTTAGATTAACCAAATAGTCTATTTATAGGCAAACACATATTACTAATACATAATATAAAACAACCCAAAAGACTCCTAAATATAGCTAAACAAACTCCTACTATTAAGTAGGAAACCAATAGACACATAGGACTATCAAAGGACTCTAGGAATGCCAAAAGACTTCTAGAAATTTCAAAAGACTCAACAATCCCTCCCTTAAACTGATATTCCATACATAACATTCAGTTTAATAAGAGTCAAACTTTGAAACGTCATCCTTCATGCAAATTGAATCATTTGAAGTGCAAACACCAAGTAACTTCCTGAGCCTCTAAAATGCAGGAACTTTGAGAGGCTTTGTTAAAATGTCAGCAATCTGATCTTCACTTCTGCAGTAAATAAGATTAATGACTCCATCATTCGTGAGATCCCTCAAAAAATGATACTTCACATCTATATGTTTGCTTCGACCATGTAAAACAGAATTTTTTGAAAGCTTTATTGCTGAACTGTTGTCACAATAAATCTGAGTAGGTCCATCCTCTTTTCAATGCAGTTCTTTAAGAATTTTTTTTAGTCAAATAGCTTGACAAGCACAAGCTGTTGCAGCAACAAATTCAGCTTCAGTGGTTGATAATGTAATAATAGGTTGCTTCTTCGATGACCATGAAACAGCTCATGTCCCCATCATGAAAACATACCCAGATGTGCTTTTCAGATCATCTGAATCTCCTACATAATCACTATCCGTAAATCCACACAAATCTGACTTTTCTCCCTTCTTGTAAAACAATCCAAACTCCTTAGTACCTTGCAAGTATCGAAAAATTCTTTTTGCAGCCAAGAGATGAATCTCTGTAGGACATGACATGTACTTGTTAATCACACTTACAACATGCATGATATCAGGTCTTGTTGCCGTTAAATACATTAAACTCCCCACTATCTATTTGTAAAGAGTGTCGTCAACCTTCTTTCCTCCACTATCTTTGTTTAGCTTTAAACCAAACTCAGATGGTGTATTTGTAGGATTACAATCCTTCATCGGAAACCTGTCCAAAATTTCTCGCACATACTTCTTTTGAGAAATAAAAATTCCATCAGAGGACTGCACCACTTCAATCCCAAGAAAGTAATGCATCAAACCAAGATCGGACATCTCAAATTCAGCCATCATGAATTTCTTAAAACTTTCAAACATGGTTGAATTTCCAGTATAGAATAAATCATCTACATATAAACTAACAATGAGCATTTTTCCTTCATCTTCAATCTTTATAAAAAGTGTATGTTCATAAGGATATTTTTGAAATCCTTCCTTCAAAAAATAAGTTTCTATACGATTATACCAAGCCCGTGGAGCTTGTTTTAAACCATATAGAGCCTTCTTTAACTTATATACTTTATGCTCATTGCCAATTTTTACATAACCAGGAGGTTGATCAATAAATACCTCTTCTTTCAAATCTCCATGCAGGAAAGCTGATTTTACGTCCAACAGAAAAATAGGCCATGAGTTTTGAGATGCCAATGCAATCACCAATCTGATTGTGTCATGCCTTGCAACCGGAGCAAAAACTTCTTTATAATCAACACCAAACTCCTGTTTGTAGCTCTTAGCCACCAAACGTGCCTTGTGTTTGTCAACTTCTCCATTCTCCTTCAGCTTTGTCTTGTAAACCCACTTTACACCAATTGTTTTCTGCCCTTTGGGAAGATCACAAAGCTCCCAAGTATCATTTCTTTTTATGGCTGTAATTTCTGCATCCATAGCCTTTCTCCATTTTGATTCTTTGACAGCCACTTCAAAAATGGTAGGATCACAATCTGAAAATAGAGCAAAATGTGTAAGTGGATCATCACCTTGGTCAACTCCAGTTACCTCATAATCAGTCATCCATGTTGGTCTTCTTCGAACACGTTGAAGCCTTTGTGATTCAGCTGCAAGTGGGCTTTGATCGGCTACTGGAACATTTTGAGTGGGTCCCTGTTCTTACTCATTTTCCACAGGCTCCTGCCCTTTCTCATCATCATCAAAATCTGCTGGAATATTTTGTTGAACACCATTTTCATTCCATGACCAGGTGTTTTTTTCATCAAAAACCACATCACGGCTGATAACTATTTTCATGGTGCTAGGATTGTATAGCTTATAAGCTTTGGACTTATCACTAACACCAAGAAAAATGCATTTTTCTCCCTTGTCATCTTGTTTCCTCCTCTTCACATCTAGAATATGAGCATAGGCAATACATCCAAAAATTCGGAAATGATCTACAACAGGTTTCCTTCCGCTCCATGCTTCTTCCGGTGTCATATTTTGAACAACATAAGTGGAACTTCTGTTCAAAATATAAATGCTCCAATTAACAGCTTCAGGCCAGAAGGTTTTTGGAATGCCGCTCATATTTAAAAGGCTTCGCACCATATTCATAATAGTACGATTTTTCCTTTCGCACACTCCGTTCTGTTGGGGTGTGTAGGCTGCTGTAAGTTGCCTCTTGATTCCATAAACCTCACAGAAATTTGCAAATTCATGTGAGTTATACTCTCCACCACGATCAGTACGAAGAACTTTGATGGGATTGCCAACTTCTTTCTCAACGAGCACTTTATAGCTTTTAAAGGCTACAAAAGCTTCAGATTTTTCTTGCAAAAAATAAACCCATGTTTTACGACTATAATCATCAATGAAGGTAATTATGTATCTTTTACCTCTATTAGATTGTGGTGTTATTGGCCCGCAAATATCGGAATGAACAATTTCCAATGTCTTCTTCGCTCTACAAGATTTTCCTTTTGGAAACGGATTGCAGTGTTGTTTGCTAATAACACATTGTTCACAAACTTGAGAAGGAACTGTAATTTGAGGAAGACCCGTCACCATGTTCTTCTGTTGTAGTGTTTTTAATCCACCAAAATTCAGATGCCCATAGCGGAAGTGCCATAGCCATGCCTCATCCTTCACTTTCGTTGAGAAACATGAATGAGTGGTGTTGCGGAGATAAAGCGGGAACATACAATTTGCTGTCATGTTAACTTGAGCAATTAAGCCCAACTTTGCATCTTGAATATGACATACTCCATCTTTGATAGAAATCTCGTATCCCTTTTCTTGTAACTGACCCACACTAAGTAGGTTGGTCTTTAATTCTGGCACAAAAAGAACATTAGCAATAGTGTGAGTGGAATTTCCTTTAGTTTGAATGGTTACCTTTCCTTTTCCCATAACAGAAACTGTGGAATTGTCACCAAACTTAACAGAACTGCGGAAAGATTCATTCAAGTCAGAGAATGCATTCTTATCTCCACACATGTGATTGCTGCAACCAGTGTCTAAATACCACATGTTTTGTTGAGTTTCTTCCTTCACGTGACACGCCATCAAAAGAGACACTTCTTCTTTTTCTGCAAAATTAGTTTTTTCTCCACTTTGTCTTTTCAAAGTAGTTTCACATTCTGACTTATAATGGTCATACCTATGACATCTGTAACATTCAACATTAGACTTGTCTGCTGACTTTGGTCTATAAGTTGTTGAGTGGTAGCCACCACGTCCTCTGCCTCTTCCTTGAAATTGACTTTCTTGATGCTGATGATTTTGTTGTTGATTCCAACGATTATTGTTGAATCTGCCTCCTTTACCTCGATCATTGCCTCTACTTCGTCCTCTTTGAGCTCCACTGGGTGTAAAGTTATTATTTGATGAGGCCTTCAATGCTTGTTCTTCTTTCTCCTGCTGGTTAATTTTTTTCTCATGAACCAATAAGGAACTTTGTAACTCATCAATGGAAAGTTTATCAACATCATTAGCTTCTTCTATAGAAAAGACAACAAAATTAAATTTTGGTGTCAAGGATCGAAGAATCTTCTCAATAATGGTTACATCCTCTGTCTTGTCGCCATGGATTCGCATTTGATTAACGATTGTCATCGTTCTTGAAAAATAGTCTATAACTGACTCTCCTGATTTCATTCGAAGCATTTCGAACTCCGAACGAAGTGCTTGAAGCTGCTGCCTCTTAGCCCTTGTTGTACCTTGATACTTCTTCTTCATGGAATCCCAAATATCCTTAGAAGTGTCTTTGCTAAGAATTGTTTCCAAGATGGGACGATCAATGGCCTGAAAAAGATAATTTTTTGCCTTCAAACCTTCAAATCTTTTAGCTTTCTCCCTTCCAATTCTGCTTTTTGGACATGTATCTGTTGCATCCTTTTCTGGTTGTCCAATTCCAGATTCAACAATTGGCCAATATTCTTTTGACCGCAGAAAATTCTCTATTAGCATACTTCAATGGTCATAGTGACCATCAAAGCGTGGGATCGCCGTTTGCACAAAATTAGAATATGAAGCCATTGTTTCACTACTTCTACAGAAGTATGAAAAACAAAAAAACAGGTGAAAAATAAAGCTGCTGCTATTGTGGTCTGTTTAAGAACTTTCACACTATTTCGGAACTCACACTTTTCTCTCCTATTTCTAGCTCTGATGCCACTGATGAAATATTGCAATTGAAATGAAAGCAATATGATAGAAGACAAATGATGGAAGGATGGTGGAGTATTTTTCTACAATACACATATCATTTAGATTAACCAAATAGCCTATTTATAGGCAAAACACATATTACTAATACATAATATAAAACAACCCAAAAGACTCCTAAATATAGCTAAACAAACTCCTACTATTAGGTAGGAAACCAATAGACACATAGGACTATCAAAGGACTCTAGGAATGCCAAAAGACTTCTAGGAATTTCAAGAGACTCAACACTATTTGGGATTTGTAATGTAGTTTGGGCATATTGGAATATTGGGTTTTGTTTATTTTTGGGTTAATTTAGTGATGGGTTATTAATTGTTTTCTGTGGATTGATGGAAATGGGTTCCGTACGAACAATGTCTTCTTATTTGAAAAGTGCATTCTTGAACAGCTTTAATTACAGCCTACTTCATTATAGTAGTTATTGCAATGTTAGATAGTAAGGATTATGCAAGAGAAGGAAATTAGGATTTTTGTTTCTTTTTCTATTTCAAGTTTCTTAGGTACAGTTCCTTTTTCTTTCCCATTTGATTCTTAATACAGTATTGAAATCTGTTGCTTCAAATTTTGTTCAAAGGTTTTACAAAATCAGTTTTCCATTTTATATGCTGCATCCTATTTCTATTTCCCTAACGGCTCTATAAACCAAACCGAGCTTTACTACACAAATATTATGACACTGTAATTCAAGCAGTTAAATTTAATAATTGTTCTTGATATGATATGATTTCCACAAGAGCTCAAGCTTTCCAACCACGGTTAAAATTTATCTTCCCTTTGCCATAATATAGCTAATTTTGCTTGTTTTTGAGGGGAAATGAAATTGTAGGCTAACTAGCATAGGTACATCCAGAACTTGGTGTCATATTGCTTATGTATTGCAGGTTTATCGCTGGGTCTGAACTTCAACCATGGGATAACAACTGAGAAAAGCCGTGGTTTATTGGTGAGGGCAGGAAAGGCTGCTCTTTGTCAAACCAAGAGGAGTAGAACTAGGAAGTCTCTGGCTCGTACTCACGGTTTCCGTTAGCGAATGAGTACCACTGGTGGAAGAGCAATAATTAGACGCAGACGTGCCAAGGGGACACTCTGCACAAAGTCCAATCACAATAGTGGAAAACGTCGTTGATCCTTTGTCTTCCTGAATCAGTCCTTGTAGGTAATTAAAATGTCGAATCATTTCGGGCAGTTAGTTCGTGTAAACCTGATTTTTGTACAAGTTATATCCAACAATGGTTGTTATCTGTTTTGATTGTTTCATTTAAGAAGTTTCATTTGAACCATTGTATCTGTGTTGATTATCTACGTTTTCGTTTTTGTGTGGCTTCCCATCTCACAAGTGGAGACACCAAGAGAGCGTAATATTTTCAACTCGCATACAATTTATTTTATCTTAGTAGGTTATCCTTCCTTTGAATTTGTTGAACTAATGCTACTAGTTACTTTATGCGGGATCGTTAGTTGAGTCTGTAAATTTATTGATTCCAAGCAGTGTAAGTACGATTACAATTACCAGCTAAAATTCCATATAAAGTTAACACTGATTTAAATATCTTGAATCGCCTCTAGTTTTAGGCTACTCTATGAACATGTTCATGATGAGACATCCATTCCTATGTGTATTACATGCAACTTCATGAAACATGCACGCGGTAGCTTGATGAGCCAAGTCTTCAAATAAAATCAGCTGACCAATGAATGAATGTTTGCTTGTGGTAAAATGTTTTTCTATGTCAATATTAAGCTGATATATATCAGTATATGTATGTGTTTATATAGAAAGATAGATGCATCATCAACATTGTCTAGGCCTTGGAACATATGTAAATGCATGGATTGATTGCAGTATCAAATTTTCCTGCTCCACAGTCTTGACAGTCATGCGACATGCATGATGAAGATTGCAAGATTGAATAATCCCTATCCCACACTCCACAGTACTCACCTTCATGTTGGATTCTGGTCAGCACCATCATAACCATGGTCTATTTCCATAGATTTTACGATGTTGATATTATGCATTGTTCCTCTATTTAAATGTTTATGAGGCAGGACTTTTGTTCCTTTCATTTATGCTGTTTTTTATTTTTTTTTGGGGGGTGGGGGGTGGGAGAGGGGGGAGGCTTTTTTTCTTTTTACCGGAATTGCATCTTTAGATCAAATGAATTCATACTTGTGAGGATATGAATTGTAAAGATGTACAACAACATTATGCCATTGATTTATTTAGAAACTTTATATACATATGACTGTGTTGGAAATATACGGAAGAGAATAAATTATAGAGAAGAAGTGAAATATAACTTAGGAGAATACTCAAGAATATTTTGATTTCACTTGATTCAAATGATCCTAGTACAAGACTATTTATAGGATTCATAAGATACTTCTAGAGCCACATTAATAATGACCAAATACATGTACATGAACCTAACCATTACATATTCCAAGACATTTTCAAATACATTCATGTATCATGTACATTACCGATTCATGTACTTAATTAATATAATCCAAATTAAATACTACTAATACTAAATCAAGTTTATACTTTCAATACCTTCCTGAAATTCTTCATAATGTCGTAAAACCTTTTGATATTCCAATTCCTTCAAACGCAAGAAACTCTTTTGCCATCTCCATTGATGTATATGACACGAATAATTTTTTTGGCATACTCGAATCTTTAACACATTGTAATACTTTTATTATTTTTATGAACTCGTCAAAATTAACTTCTCCATCACGATCACGGGCTGCTTCCTCAACCATCTCTTGGATTTCTCTAGCAGTAAAACTCTTGCCCAACTCCTTGGAAATATGCTGAATATCTGCAACAGAGAATTCCTTTCACCAATCTTGGTTGTCATCATGCGCACAAATTCATCACAATCAATTGCCCCACTGTCATCCTTATCTACATCAACAATCATTTGATTTATTTGCTCTTCGGTCATTTCAAAACCTAGTGCCCTCATTGCAACGTTCAGTTCTTTGGCATCAATGGTGCCAGAGCCATCATATATCTTCAAGCTTCCTTTTATATCTTCAACTTTCGTAATGTCATCAACACAAAACTTTTTGTCTTCCTCTTTCGAGATTTCTTCAAAAAATTCTTTTTCACATTCTTTTTCTTTAACTAATTCAATTTCTTCTACAAGTATCTCATCTTCTTCTACATATCATACCCAAGACTCTTTATATAACGGTGGACCTTTATAGTTATTGCAAATAGATTCAAGTTCACTCCATAACTAAGGTAGAGAATCAAAACTCGCAACACGCTTCAAAACTTCTTCATGCATTACTCCTCGCAAAATCTCCCTTGTTCTTTTTTCTTTCATTTCTCGAACTTCTTCTAAAATACACTTTTCTTGATTTGCAACCATAAACTGCAAGCTCCAAGATATGCTCGAATCCTTATACTCCAAATATTATAATTTGTGAACACTAATTTGTCACCAAACCTAGGAAACATCATTTTTTATAATTTACCTCTCCCGAACACTATCAATACGACGACCTTTATGACGTGCTTCAACTCACAAAACTTCTTTTTCAAATTTCTTCTCAACTAGCACCTTCGCTAGATTGCAGTCTGGAGCTCTAACGCGCACACTTTGCACTCACACAGCGGAACACTTCGATAGCACTAAGTCACCTCTCTTGGGTCGTCAATTTTGTTTTCGCCACTTTGGTTTTAACCTTCTCTAAACTTTCAAATTAACCTTGGCTCTGATACCACTTTGTTGGAAATATATGGAAGAGGATAAATTATAGAGAAGAAGTGAAATATAACTTATGAGTGAAATATAACTTAGGAGAACACTCAAGAATATTTTGATTTCACTTGATTCAAATGATCCTAGTACAAGACTATTTATAGGATTCATAAGATACTTCTAGAGCCACATTAATAATGACCAAATACATGTACATGAACTTAACCATTACATATTCCAAGACATTTTCAAATACATTCATGTATCATGTACATTACCTATTCATGTACTTAATTAATATAATCCAAATTAAATATTACTAATACTAAATCAAGTTTATACTTTCAACAGACTGTGTATTGCACACTTGCACCAAATACACAAAACACATATATAAGCTAGTTGAAATTGAGATTCAAATCCACATAGTTTGGGAATGTCTAAGCAGTAGGATAGGAAGCATCCATAGCAATACCGCAGAGGCCTTCTTTAGCAGCGATACCCCTTTGCATCATTATGTATCCGCTGTCTCCCCAGCTCGTGCCCCAAGAATTCTTAACTAACCAATACTTGGTACCATCCCTAGTAGTCCCATAACCAACTGCAGTAACACCATGATCTAGGTCTGTTTTTCCAGTGAAAACCCCACTTGAGTAAAACTGGAATGCATACCTGCCTGCATCTATAGAAACTGATATTGGCTGATTAGCCACTGCCTTCAACAGAGCCGCCTCGCTGTTGGCAGGTACCTTTTCATAACCACTGATCTTGGCCGCATGGGAAGCTTCCTTCTTAGTGTTACAAGTTCCATCAGCTGCCGTGTATGGGTAAGATGCTTCAAGAGCAATCCCTTTGTTCTTTACTATAAATTCAAAGCCATCTTCCATGTAGCCACCCTCACAACCTTGATCTTCCCCTTTTTTGTCGCAATCCACCAGTTCTTGCTCCGAGAGTGAGATCAGTTTTCCAGTTTTCAGTCGAGTGATTCCTTCTGTGGAAGCTATTGTTGAAAATGCCCAGCAGCTTCCTATTGTTGATAATTAAAAGTACACTTGGTTAGTGGTTGAAAAGAATTAATGGAAGTGGAAAGTTTAGCTATATATTCAATATATTTTCATGAGTTTGGGAAATTTGGGTTGCCTTACCACATTGACCTTGATCCTTAATAGGGGTAACAGCTCCTTTCTTCCTCCAGTCTATGCTAGATGGCACTGCTGTCACATTTTCATACCTAAACGGCATACTTTGAGATGATTTTGGATTAGATTTTAGCTTGTATCCATTTCGAGAGGCTTGAAACTCCTCATTTGTTTGGTCTGCAAACTCGTTAATGCCTAGCTTGTATGCCTTTTCCCCATCTTTGTTGAATGATTCTATGAACTCCACGTTGTCTTTGAATATCTTGAAACGGATTTCCTTCTCTGCTTCATCCTCGTACACACGTCCATATCGAGCCATCCATTGCTCATGTTTATCTGCTGTGTACATTTCTGGAAGTGTGCGTGATGTGGCTTGAGAAGCCCATGCTCCTAAAAGTATCAATGCAGCAATGATGAATTTTCTTTCAAGAGATAAAGCCATTGTGTGCAAACTAAAAGGATATATGACTATGATTTTCTAATTACTGAATAATGATGATGATGATGATGAGGAGGAGGAGGAGGTCCATTTAGGCATTGAGGGATTAGGCTTTATATAGAAGGTGAGTTAGCTTCCATAAGTTCTTCTGTGACTAGCTTCATAAAAATATGATGTAAATGTTCTGATGGAAAGGAACCCAATATCCACAGTAGTTCGGCGGGGAAACTGATTTGATTTGGACAACAATGTTCAGTTCTGTGGATGCTGCCCGCCCCCTTAAACGTGGAAATTATTTTTAATTTATTTCAAGATTTTTATGCATGTATAATTAGTTTGTTTCTACTTATTGATCACAAATTCATTTCATTTTTTACTTTTATGAAATTCCAAGCATGTATACTCAATTTTGTTTTGTGGCGGTGGAATTGATAATGTGTGAGAGTTCTTAATAAAATAATGTTTAGATAATAACAAACCAAAAAACATTACAGCATGCATTTCGAAGTATTAAACCAATGATTTGTCTGGACACTTTAATTGATTGGATATGAAATTAAGGGGAAAATATTAAAAAATTTAACTTGAAAGCCAATGAATTCTCTAGAAAGAAAAAAAAAAAACTTTACCTTTAATCAAGCACCCAATAGTAGTAAATTTTGGATTATGTGGGTTTCAGTTTTCTCCGTTGACTAATATACTGTTCTGAGACTTTCACCCAAACCCCACCTACTACCATAATTGTAAGGTTTTTTTTTTGGGAATTAATATTTTCACGATGTGATATTTTTATAAGTGGGTCTCATTTTTAACTAAATCAATACTATACGAAACCCTAAATCGCCCCTGCAAATCTGCCAGAAGAAAAACACAGCATGAGCCAAATGTCCAGTACGGATATAACGATATACAAATATACCACAATATATAATGTAACCAAAAGAATCGAATGAATGAACGAATGTGAATTACGAACGAATTATGAATATATCAAAATTAGTGAGACCAGGTACAAATGATAAACACTATCGAACGGACAACTATAATTAAAAAAAAAGATCTCAAACAAAATAAGGCTGAATCAAAGTTTAAGATAATAATTTTATACTAGGCTCAAATACAAATAGCCAAAGGTTAACAAAATACATCGGTATCATGATGTATGCAAATCCACCCGGATAGTACGCGCGATACATACGCCACTAATCCGCCAAATAAATCAAATCAAATCAAATACTAGCTCGACCCATACGTATCCTAAACAAATATATCAAATGGCCAAAGCTCTCACACCCAGAGCAAACATACATAACAAAAGGATACGCCGTGGACTAATCACACTGCCACGGAAGGTGTCATGCCCTTGTATCAAGAGGACATGTCTGTGGTACCCCCACAGGTGATTAGCTCAAGTATACCCTAAAGATCAAACTACAAAATGTAAGTCAAAAGAGGTTCAAATCACAAGGTTTACATGACCATCTTCAAATGACATCGAATTATCAAATACGAACATTCTTAATTATCACAAGATATCAATGATCAAAACAACTCCCGAATGTGAACGAAAATATATGAAGAATGATACAAACGAATAGAGTCTCCAAAACATACTAACATAATTAACTAGTTCAAAGAGTACAAATACGAGTTCTAATATCAACGCCAAAATGAAACTATGACAATAAATTTGACAAGGAATAATCATGAGAGGCAATACCAAATTTCTAATCGAGTAGCAAAACGAACGAATTAAAATTAAAAGAGTTTCGTTGAAAAAGTAAGGAATCCGTATCTGAATATAATACTGAAATAATTTACTGAACCCAAATATCACACCGCTAGACTTCCTCAATTTGATTTATATAATTACCAAAATAATACAAAATCATCAATTAAATTACTAAATTGTAAATTTTTATATTTTTCTTTTTATAAATTTTAACATTTTTAATATTAATTCATACACCCTCTAGATTTAAGAATATCGTTTCGTACATTCTATAATGTAAATATACCATTTTAATCTAATATATTCAATAATAATAATATAATAAAAATTTATTAACTCCTTAAACCTCCTGTATTGCTACTACGTTAGTGACCCTTACTAATTATAACTTATGACATAAACATACACATATAATCATAACTTAAGTTAAAAGTATATATATTATAATAATTAATTAACTCATTGAATAACCTATACTACCAAGATCAGGGTCAATTCATTGATTACAAGGATTAGATGCTTCCATAAAGCAAGGCCAAAACAGAAAGCATCCAATTTAAATTCTATTGGCAACAGTCTGATTATTCCCACGAGCAATTACAGATAAGAAAAATTGTAAGTGAACCTTATGCATGTATATTATTTACGCATCAACCTGTAATAACTATTAACTTCCTTATCTCATATATCATATATCCCAATTACAAACTAAAATTGTATTAACAAATTTAATTAATCAAGCGAAAAAAAACAAGTTTTTAAAACATATTGTAAACGGGACAGTAGAATAAATTGTAATTATAGTAACAAAATAATTATTTTATATTCAAAAATAGTCCAATAATTACCTTTTGAGAAGAAGAATATGATGAATAATTTTTAAATTTCAGCCTCGTTCTATCTGTCTCCTTCCGCTTCTTCTTTCTTCGTTTATTGCAGTACCAATCTTTGGGAACCCTAGCTTAATATATTAAAATTACTCTTATTATAATTTGGCATTTAAACCCAACAATTAAAATTGGGCTCAATTAGTTTGACAATCCAAACTTAAATATTTAGAAATTAGTTTGACCCAATTAGTTAAAAGGCCCAAATTAATGTAATCGCATACTTATTATAGTTCACATAAATTAAATACAATTTGACCCAAATATAAGAAAAGCCCAACTAAAATATTCAAAATATAAATTTAAATGTCATTTTTTTTTTCTGGGTATTACATTTAAAATGTTTAAACATTATATATAAGACTTTGTTTATAAATGCAATATATTACTAGCTTTAACTTAAATAACAATTCCCTATATTTATGCATATATATAAATTTATCTTTATTGACCAATATACTGTTCTGAGACTTTCACCCAAACCCCACCTACTACCATAATTGTAAGGGTTTTTTTTAAAAAAAAAAATTGAACTTCAAAATGTAATTCCTTCTTCAGGTGAGTTCCCTTTAATATGGGCAAAACCCGCCTGACCCATATATCTGAATCTTCTGTATCTCAATTCTCAGCTAATCTTCGGTTGAACGGCAGGTTTCCTGTCTCTCATCTCTGGAATATGTAGTTATTTGCGATATGGGTTAATCACAAATTTATTAACAATTGATAAGGAAGTGATTATTATTTTCTTTACAAAATACTCTTGAGCTTGTTTAATATACATGTGAAGAGAATCTTATAAAAAAACAAATTTATTTGCAAAAGATATCATTTACTTTATCATTATTGTCATATTTCGAGCAAGACATCAACACCTTCTGGAACCGTGGAAAAAGCTACACAAGCTTGACAAAGCGACATGGATAAAGAAGAAGGTGATATGCATGTAGTTTGTTTCTATATTTATCGTCAACATTAAATCCTGATCATATATGATAATGACAACCCCTCTTGGGTACAAAAAATAACATAAAGAAAAAAGGAAAAATCGAATCAAAGATACCTTAAGAGTCAAAATATTAGAAATTTTTAGTTCATTTTTGTTCTGCCAAATAGACAATCTACCCTTGTTGACCAATGGCAAGTATGTAGGTGGGGGGTAGACATGTTAGCTCCTAGTTATTATGGGACAAAACTAGTCAAAAGAAGGAAAAAAGTGTTCAAATGTTGAAAAATAAGTTTCCCTTTTGAAATTGAAAATGACAAAATTAGGGGTTATCCCACTGTAATTAATTGTTTTTATGCAATAATTCACATATTTTTTTATTTATGTAATTATCATATTAAATTAATTAAATTATTTTGTTAAATTAATCAAATGTCCATTTATTATTAACCTACATAGTCCTCTTATGTACTGTAACAAATTTATACCGAATTATAATTGCGAAACATATCAATATATAGGATTTAATAGACTTATATAATGATCCAACTTATTACATATATTTGTAAAAAGATTATCACTAAGGTATTAATATTTATTCATGTAAATAACAATCAAAAAGTGAATGTAAATATTCTCAATTGATGATGACCACCTAGCCCTCGAGGGACAATGTTAGAATATAGGCCCAAGTGGTCCAACTCACAACATATCAGCTCAGGCTCATGAATCGTCGAACTTGACTCGCTCGGGAGAAACGTGTTAGGGAAGTCAAGGGTGTTTTTTTTATTCGAGGGCCCAACGTAGTCGTATCTTAAACAGTGTGATTGTCAAGTAATAGGATATTTTTTGTCACATCCATGCCTTTGTACCTGATTTGACAGTCCAAAAGGACAAGAGTAGTGGGACTATAAAAGAGAGATCTCAAAAGGTAAAAAGAGATTGGATATTTTTTACACTTACTAATCACTTATCTTTCTGTTCTATTCATTAATATTCGGGAGTCCTTCGCTGAACACTCTACCCCCGAAGACTAAGTTATTATTAGCAATATATTTCAGCAATGTATATCATTTTTCTCATCCTACATGACACAAATAACGAATTTTAAAATCGGCAAAGATTGTAGCCGTAGCTGCAAATTTGTAGGTTGTGAATATCCGAATCCGTATGTCAAACTTTTGGATTAGAAATATGGCATTGACTTAAAATCACGGTCGTCAATGGGTTCATACGGTTGCACCAAATTCCAAAGTTGACTCGCGAGTGTGACAAAGATTGGACGGATTAATCAGTCTTGGATTAATAAGGACCACAAACCCACCTACCTACTTGCTGGGTGAAGTCAGAGAAGGAGGAGAGTGAGGTCAAAAATGTTAATAAGTTATAAATAATTTGACAGGGAACTAATTTTTTTTAATACTTTTATATTTTCAGGTCACACATATATATATATATATATATATATATATTATATTACAATGACAATATAATAAGTAATAATATATGGTATATATACACTATATTGACTCATAATAGATTTTTTAATTACAATAGTTCATAAGTAATTAATTCATTAATTATTTTTAAAAATAATATAAATTAGATTATCATTTAGTTTAAAATATTATAGAGAGATATACATATATTGAGAGGATATGCGTCATATGTGGTTAAAATTTGATTGACAAAGTTATAAATTTTTAATTTGACCCCGTATAGTAGAAAATTTATAAATTTTTAGTGGGGTCAATTTATACATAATACTTAACATTTTTTAAATTTACCTTACATTATAAAATAATTTTTTTTTCAGTGGGGTCAATTGACCCCACACCTCTCTACCTAGCTTCGCCCCTGCCTACTTGCTTATAAGTTTATAACGGTCGTCTAGTTTGGTTTAGATTTTGTTTAATAAAATTGAATGTTAAAATATAAAGAGTTATGATATCTGAAAAATATAGAATATCTGTTTAAAATTGTATTTGAATAAAATATTATTTGATAATTAATTTTTTTTAAATATCTGAATAATAGTATTTTATCATTTTAACCATATGAACTATTTAAGCAAAACTTATTAAGTGGAATAATTAGAAACGCCTGAATAATATTTTAAAATACAAATCAAACCCGCTTTAGATTTATCGATCTCTTATACTTTTATATATACACTAGCGGTAATCCCTGCCTTCGGCACAAAAAATTTTTTGGGATAGGAAGAAAAATGTAGAAGAAAGTATTGGGGATAAGGTTTGGAGAGGAAGAAAAAGGTAGAAGAAGAGGAAATAAAGAAGGAGGAAATAATGAACGATCAAATTTATGCCAAACTTTAGATGGCTCAGATGATTTATTAGGTGAGCGGGAAATTCAAAATCATTTGTATTTTGTTAGATATACTAGCGGTAACCCGTGCCTCCGGCACGAAGATTTTTTTTGGAAATGAAGAAAAAAGTAGAAGAAGAATGTATTGGGGATAAGGTTTGGAGAGGAAGAAAAAGGTAGAAGAAGAAGAGGAAATAAAGGAGGAGGAAATAAAGGAGGAGGAAATAATGAACGGTCAGATTTATGCCAAATGTTGGATGGCTCAGATGATTTATTAGATGAGCGGAAAATTCAAAATCATTTGTATTTTGTTAGATATATATATATATATATATATATATATATATATATATATATATATATATATATATATACACACGTATATATATTGATATACTGTTATACATGTGTAGAGAGAGAGAGTTAATTGAAAGTAAACACCAAATCTTCAACACTCGTACCAATTTCATCGTATTTAACAGTGATCCGCCATTATTATCTTCAACACCTCGCAACGATCATCGTCAATTTACAAATCTGCACCAATTTCAGTCGAGTCTTTATGCTGAGCAATTTAGATTTAAAAAAAATACCTTTTGTGTAATATATACATAGTCTCTCCCTCTAAAAAGTTCAGATCTTTAATTTCTTAAGTTTGGGCATTTGGGTTTGCTGTTGTTTTTTGAGATGTTGACTGAGTCGCTGTGATTTTGTGAAGATCATCGCTATGATTTGGGTTTCCATATTATCTCTAATTTCTCGATCTTTATCAATAGCGACCAAAGAAGGAAAAGCCATCAAAATCGACCTGCGGCCAAGACCCATCTCCACCACTTCTGATCTGGGTTCTGTTTCTTTGCTTTGTTCTTTAATTTGTGCATTTTATTATAGGGATACAAGAGGAATTTTGTAATAATGAAGAAGTTATTTTTGTCAAAAAAAAAAAAATATAAACTCATTCAGATCTGTCTCCGATTAAGAGACATTAAGAGGTAAAAAATATTTTATCAAACAAGTTTAGCCTCTGACCAAATCAGAGGCACGTCTATTAGGAGGCAGTTAGATGTAATCAAACACAACCTTAATCTGTTCTGTACTTTTATTTAGAGCTAGTAAAATTTTACTCAAATTCATTAAATTGTCCATAAACTCATATTTAAATAAGTAAAATTATCTATTTATCTTAATAAGTGGGTTGAATTAAATAAATAATAATAAATAACTGAATTAAACAGATAAATTCGTGAGTCATTAATTGAATAAAGTAAAATTAATTTTTCTCTCACAGGAGTACGTTGAGACCTCTCTCTATGTCTATTGCAGCATGTCGATCTCCATCTTCTTAAAACCAAAGTATCACAGGTTAAATAGAAGTTCGATTTAACCAATTTCTACTACCAAGTTAATTCAAACAGCACAGTTATAAATAATAAGAAATGGACATAATTAAGGATATAAATATAGTTAATTACGCCGAAATATCATTAAATACGGGGTGCACAAATGAAAAATCATCACCATCTATTCTTATTTTTCTTTTATGATTTCTTGTAAACTAAAGAAATTTCAAGATTATTATTAAAGTCAAATATAAGGTCGTAATTTAATTTTAAAGTTGAATTGAAATATTTCAAGCTCAAAATTGACATACATATATTTAAATATATAATAACAAATATTACGTGTAAACTATATAAAAAATAATACTAAAAAATATTATTGCATTATATTTAATAAATTTTATTAATTTTAAATTTTTAAAAATTTTAAATTAATTTTTAAAAGTCAATAATAATTTTATAATTTAAGTATTAAAAAGAGAAAAATGTACGATGAAATATAAAAGCAAACCCAAAGCAAATCCACCTTCTAGAAGCTGGTAGCTGAGCTGGAATATATATACCTGATGAAGGTAATGGGTCTAGCTGCATGCTAGTAATTCAAAGAATCAATAAACTTACAGTAGTACACGTACCGGCGATTACTAATACTGCTACTGCCTTAATTAGTTCTAAGAACCGAGTATTTGTCTATTTGATACTCCCACAATTCCTTTTTACTTAACGTTTTAAAAGAGACATTTTAGGAAAAATTATAAAGATTAAATAATATAATTAATATTTTGTTTAATTAATTAAAAAATGTATATAACTTTAATATTATTTTTTAAAATTCTAAAAAAATGACAAATAAATAATTTAGTATTTAACGTAAAAATAATATAAATTAAAATATTCTTTTTCAGAACAATTCACATTACATCTGATGTATGTCTCAACTACCTCTCTTTTCACCACGTTATATTTGCTTTGCCTATATATATAGAGAGAGAGAAAGACAGAGAGAGGGTGAGGGGTAAATGATTAATGAATCATTACATGGCATACGTCATTAACGTGGTTCAAAATTTTAATTCATTCGCTATTAATAGTAACGGACACTTAACAGAATAGTTCTCAAAAATTCCAAGCATCATAACTTTAGTCTCTTTCATCTCTTTCCACTTTAGTTATTGTTTAAGATTTATTAACTAGGGTTTAGAGTTTATTAACTAGAGTTTAGGGTTTATTCACTTTGTTTTATTTTATAAATTTTTCTGATGTGCATTCGCTATTATTAGCAGCGAACGAGTTAGTATTTTAGTAGTACGTCCGCTATTAATATTAGCGGACGTCGATTTTTAATTTTTAATTATGGTCGTTTGTTCTTATTTTATACAATAATAATGGTGTATACCCATTTTTTATCCATAACACGTATGTGTCATGGTTTATATATATATATATATATAATTCATAGCATCTAATATAACATTCAACGGTCCTAATTAAAACTATAAAAACGTCATCCGCTGCTAATTAATAATAGTAGACGGTGGGTATATTCGCTATTATTAGTAGTGGATAATGACAAATTTATAATTAATTTCGCTTAACATCTGTTACTAATAATTACGGATGTAATCTCGTCATCTGCTACTAATAGTAACAGATATATCCGACGTCTGTTACTATTAGTAGTGGATGTCGTAATTCCAAATCTCGATCATTTATTCTTATATTAGATGATAGAGATGATATTTGTTCATTTTTAATTCATATCAAGTACTTGTTATGAATCATTCTCCCATTATATACACTTCTTGGAGGAACTAATTAGAGCTCATACTTTTGCAATGTTTTTTCACGGCAATTCAATGAATAATGTATGTAATTAGATAATATTTGCTCAAACATTTCTAGACACACTTAAAAATGCATTAATGAGTGAAATAAATTCTTTTTCATTCACGGTTAAGCTCTCTTTTTGTACATTACAATTCATTAATATTTGTCTATATATTAATTAAAGCAAAAGTTATCTAATTACATACCCTTAGCTAATTCAATCCCTAACATAGGTCACAACGAGACATCAAAATAAATTATGAATAAACTAGACATGTTTTGTCTATTTATCTATCATTATTCATAACTTATATGCCAAATAAAACATATTTTGCTGATCAAAAAAAATAAAAAATAAAACATATTCCTCCTATCTAAAATAGAAGAACAAAATAATTTTTAATTTTGTTCCAAAATACATGAGCACGATGACTTTTACAAGTGTTATCGAAGATATATATTTAATAATATATATTTGCAACTTACAAATTAATAATAATTGAACTGATAGATATATAATAATTAATATATGTATAAACTTATCTGATATACCGAACTTCTAAAATATGAATATGTCAAGGCTAGTATTGAATACTATGTCCTTAAGACAATTATGCCCTCCTTATTGGTGCTTCGAGTTAGCGGCACTTGTCTCCCAGGATACAATGACAACTTGTGTTATAGCAGCACTACAAATAACACAATCAGCGAACTAAAGAAATGGTCGCACTCTCTCTCTGAAATAACTATGAATTATTTATACTTAGAATGGTTAATGCTCTTTTAAAATGAATGAATGAAATGGTCGGCCCTTCTACTCTATTTATAGGAAGGATTCGTGACCCATCTGATGGGACACAACCCATTGAAAGGATGTGAGATGTATCTGTTCGGCCATGGCAGAAGAGGCATGTCAGTTCGGGGAAGAAAGGGCGCGTCCGTTAGGCCTAAAACGACGTAGTTTTAGCCTTTGTAAGAAAGGTTGCGTCTGTTCAGGCAAAACGACGTAGTTTTTATTATGTTCATTTTGTCAGATAGCGCACACAGTATTTGACGCGTCTGTTCGTCCCAAAACGACACAGTTTTGATAATAAATAATACTTATCAAAACGAACACAGTTTTGTTTTGATAATAGAACTAAAATAAAATAAACAAAATTCAAATAAATTTTGTCCAAATATATATATATATAAGGACCCAGACCCACGAACCACGAGCCTCGAGCCACGAGCCCGGCCCGACCGACCGGTCAGTCGGTGGCGGCGGCGCGCGCGTGTGGGTTCAAACCAAGCCTTAGCTAGGTCCTTTCTCTTCCACAAAAGTGGGGTGCCCCTTGGGGCCCAAATCCAAGAGCAACTTTCTTGTATATAAACCAATTAATACTTTAGTTCTTAACCGATGTGGGACTTTCCTTCCCACAAGTATTTATTATCATTTCCAAGGGTGATCTTTAGGAGTTAATTTCTCATTCATTACTCCATGGATTTGAGCTTCCAAATACTTAATTTAATCTACTCATGGAGTAGAACACATTGATATATGGATTTCATTAATTATTTAATGAAATCCATAATTACTTTTGGCTCAAAAATCCTAACAATCCCCCACATGAATGAAATTGACTGCCAGCCTTATGCAAATGTTATGCAGACTCTGAGAGAGAGACAGATTTGGAAATCATCTGTATAGAGAGAGGTAGTTTTTGGCTTTGAACCTTCCCTTGTGAAAAGACTATCGGATTTACTGGTTGTCCAGTGAACATGATGTCTTGAACTGTCTAACTGTTTGTGTAAATCGCGACAATAGAAATTCACACAGAATCTTTCCAGACATTATTTGGTTCTCATGATTTTGTTCATTTTGGCCCTGAACAATCCCGGATTTATGAGTGCTCTAGAGAAGTATAGCTTTTTATCATTCTCATAGAATTGGCCCAGTTCACACTCATATAGGTGATTCTTAATAAGAGTATCCTGCCATACTTCACTTGTTTATCAAGATATAAGAATCATTAAAAGCATAGCTTATCCTGAAATCGCTGCAGGTATCACTATCTCGTATCATAGGAATGGATAAAAGAAATTAATTTCTTCATAGTGATTTGGTTGAATCGTTCACAACTTAGTTGTCCCTTTGAACCTAGATCTTGGGATCTCCAGTCAACTAGGTTGGGTTTCCATCACGACGATTCTTTATTTATAGGCTTTAAACCCATTCCCCTCGATATTATTTTTTAGTCAAACCTTTAGTTAACGGATCCGCTAGATTTTCTTTTGACTTTATGTACTCAATAGACATAATGCCATTAGAGAGCAATTATTTTATGGTATTGTGTCTACGACGAATATGTCTAGACTTACTATTATACATATGACTCTGTGTCCTTCCAATTGCTGATTGACTATCACAATGAATACAAATCGGAGGCACAGGTTTAGGCCACATAGGAATATCTTCTAGAAAATGACGAAGCCACTCAGCTTCTTCTCCAGCCTTATCTAATGCAATAAACTCAGATTCCATCGTTGATCGAGCAATGCATGTTTGCTTAGAAGATTTCCATGATACCGCTCCTCCACCTAGTGTAAACACAAAACCACTTGTGGATTTAGAGTCTTTTGTATCCGATATCCAGTTCGCATCACAGTATCCTTCAAGTACTGCTGGATATCTTGAGTAATGTAATCCAAAATTTTGAGTATATTTTAAATATCTTAAAACTCTTATGATCGTTGTCCAGTGATCTTTTCCTGGATTACTTGTAAATCTACTTAATTTATTAACAGCCTGTGCTATGTCAGGACGTGTACAATTCATTAAGTACATAAGGTTTTCAATTATTTGTGCATACTCAGGTTGTGATATACTCTCTCCTTTATTTTTAGACAAGTGTAGATTTATATCTACCGGTGTTCCCACAGGATTGCAATCATATTGATTGAATTTCCTGAGTATTTTTTCAATATAATGTGATTGAGATAACACTAATCCATCCGATGTTTTAGAAATTTTAATTCCTAATATTACATCTGCAACACCCATGTCTTTCATGTCAAATGTATTGTTTAACATATTCTTGGTAGTTTTAATGATTTCATTATTACTATCCATAATGAGCATATCATCTACATAAAGACAAATAATGACAAATCCTTTCGCAGTGTCCTTGACATATACACATTTGTCACACTCATTTATTTTAAAACCATTTGATATCATTGCACTGTCAAATTTTTCATGCCATTGTTTAGGTGCTTTTTTTAATCCATAAAGGGACTTCACAAGCCGGCAAATTTTCTTTTCTTGTCCTGGAACAATAAACCCTTCTGGTTGTTCCATGTATATTTCTTCTTCAAGATTACCATTCAAGAAGGCTGTTTTCACATCCATTTGATGTATCTCCAAATTGTATATAGCTGCAATGGCTATTAACATCCTAATTGATGATATTCTTGTCACAGGAGAATAGGTATCAAAATAATCCAAACCCTCCTTTTGCTTGTATCCTTTGATTACAAGTCTTGCTTTATATTTATCTATAGATCCATCTGCTTTTATTTTCTTCTTGAATATCCACTTATATCTAAGAGGTTTAGAACCTGGTGGGAGATCTACTAATTCCCATGTATGATTGTGCAGTATGGATTCTACTTCACTATTTATAGCATCTTTCCAATATGGAGCTTCAGGACTCGATACTGCTTCTTTATAAGTTTGAGGCTCATTTTCTAACAAATAAGTTAGAAAATCTGGACCATAAGATTTTGATATTCTAGCACGTTCATCAATATCTTCTAATCCATGATCACTGTCTCTAACAGTGTCATAAGTTCTTTTGTTTGAACTTATTTCTTGTTCATTAGAACTTGGCTCTTGTGATTTATTATTAGGAAATACTGTTTCAAAAAATTCAGCATCTTTTGACTCAATAATAATATTTTCATGTATATACTCTATTTTTGATTTATTAACCAAAAATCTATATGCACTGCTATTATTAGCATAACCAATGAATATACAATCTATTGTTTTTGGTCATATCTTCACCTTTTTGGGTGGAGGAACCATTACCTTTGCTAAGCACCCCCACACTTTTAAGTGTTTATAAGACGGTTTTCGTCCTTTCCATAACTCATAAAGTGATGCATTAGACTTCTTTTGAGGTATTCGGTTGAGAATATAATTTGCCGAAAGAATTGCTTCCCCCCACAAATTTTGAGGTAATCCAGAACTTAATAATAATGCATTCATCATTTCTTTTAAAGTTCTATTCTTTCTTTCAGCAACACCATTTTGTTGTGGTGAATATGGTGCAGTTGTTTGGTGTATTATACCATGTTGAAAACAAATTTCAACAAAAGGAAATTCATATTCTTCACCTCTATCACTTCGAATTATTTTGATCTTTTTATCTAGTTGATTCTCAATCTCATTTTTATAATGTGTAAACATTTTCAAAGCCTCATCTTTACTTCTCAATAAGTAAACATAACAATATCTTGTACAATCATCAATAAAAGTAAGAAAATATTTCTTACCCCCTCTTGTTTGTATATACTTTAAATCACAAATATCAGTATGTATTAATTCAAGAGGTTCCGTACTTCTTTCAATTGTTTTAAAAGAAGATTTCTTAAGTTTTGCCTCAACGCAAATTTCACATTTATGATTGGAGTTAATCTCACATTTTGGCAAACATTCCATATTAATTAATCTACGGATAGTATTATAATTAACATGACCTAATCTACCATGCCATAAATTAGAAGACTCAATCATATAAGCAGAAGATGTAATTTTATTAATATTAGAAGGTACAATTGTCATTACATTCATTTTGAAGAGCTCATTGCTCATATATCCCTTCCCCACATACATCCCATTTTTAGTTAGGACAAACTTGTCTGATACAAAGACTAATTTGAATCCCTTTTGACTAAGAAGAGATCCTGACACTAAATTCTTCCTAATATCGGGCACATGGAGCACGTTATTGAGGGTGAGTTCCTTGCCAGATGTCATCTTTAGAACTACCTTTCCTTGCCCTGCAACTTTGGATGATGAAGAATTTCCCATAAATAATTGTTCTCCATGCTCAATTTCTTGATAAGTGGAGAACATCTTCTTGTCAGAACACACATGGCGGGTTGCTCTAGTATCGATCCACCATTCTTTGGGATTTCCAACCATGTTTACTTCAGAAACAACCGCTGATAAGTTCATTTCAGAAACATCTTGAAGAAGTCCATCCACTTCCGTTACATTGGCTTGTGCTGACTTCTTATTCTGGTCTTTGCATTTACTACAATCCTTTGCCCTATGTCCGGGCTTGTCACAAATGTAGCATTTGCCTTGAAATTTTTTATTCATTCCCTGTTTAGGCCCGTTGCCGAAGTGCTTTCTCTTATTAGACTTTTGACCTTGTTCCACCACGTTGGCTTTATGCTCCACAAAAGTCCTTCCTGCTTTCTTTTCAGAAGCACGGTTGTCCTCTTCTATCCTTAATCTCACGATTAAGTCTTCAAGTTTCATCTCTTTGCGTTTATGCTTGAGATAATTCTTAAAATCTTTCCACAGTGGTGGTAATTTTTCAATAATAGCAGCAACTTGGAAAGATTCACTTAAAGACATACCTTCTGCATGTATTTCATGCAGGATTACTTGTAATTCTTGGACTTGGTTGATGACAGCCTTGGAATCCACCATCTTATAATCCAAAAATCTGCCAACTACGAACTTATTCGTGCCAGCATCTTCTGTTTTGTATTTCTTATCCAAGGAATCCCATAATTCTCTTGCAGACTTGAGAGAACTATACACATTGTATAATGTGTTATCCAATCCGTTGAGGATGTAATTCCGGCACAAAAAATCTGCATGTTTCTATGCATCAATTGCAGCAACCATCTGCCTGTCTGTTTCATTCTCACCAAGCACAGGAGGATCTTCATGAAGAAATCGTGTCAAGTTTAGCGTAGTGAGATAAAACATCTTTTAAACTCTGTTCTATTAAATTTTTCTGATTTTTCACCATGGTTCACAGGAACATTTGGTAACACAGGTGTAGAAGAAGAAAAACCGATTGTAATAACAGAATCGGTAGCCATACTTATGCAAATATAAATTAAATATAATAATAATTGTCTTAAGATTGTTATCGAAGATATATATTTAATAATATATATTTGTAACTTACAAATTAATAATAATTGAACTGATAGATATATAATAATTAATATATATATAAACTTATCTGATATACCGAACTTCTAAAATATGAATATGTCAAAGCTAGTATTGAATACTATGTCCTTAAGACAATTATGCCCTCCTTATTGGTGCTTCGAGTTAGCGGCACTTGTCTCCCAGGATACAATGACAACTTGTGTTATAGCATCACTACAAATAACACAATCAGCGAACCAAAGAAATGGTCGGACTCTCTCTCTGAAATAACTATGAACTATTTATACTTAGAATGGTTAATGCTCTTTTAAAATGAATGAATGAAATGGCCGGCCCTCCTACTCTATTTATAGGAAGGATTCGTGACCCATCTGATGGGACACAAGCCATTGAAAGGATGTGAGATGTATCTGTTCGGCCATGGCAGAAGAGGCATGTTAGTTCGGGGAAGAAAGGGCGCGTCCGTTAGGCCTAAAACGATGTAGTTTTAGCCTTTGTAAGAAAGGTTGCGTCTGTTCAGGCAAAACGACGTAGTTTTTATTACGTTCGTTTGGTCAGATAGCGCACGCAGTATTTGACGCGTCTGTTCGTCCGGTCGGCGGCGCGCGCGTGTGGGTTCAAACCAAGCCTTGGCTAGGTCCTCTCTGATGAGGACATCCATAATCTAGAAACCCGTAACACAACCCGAGAAGACCCATTACAATTGCCACTTGGACCCGTTACTAGAGCTCAAGCTAAAACCTTCAAAGACGGACTTAACGGAATGATCCATGAACTATGGAACGAGGTTGGATCAAGTATGGAAGTTATGGAGATGGAGTCCAAACGTATGAAGCCCGTAAACATGTTACGAATGGACGTGGCGATCAAAACGATGAAAGAAAACAGTTTGCATGGAACAGGCTAGCTCGCCCCGGCGAGGTTTTCCAAGCCAATTTTCTCGCCCCGGCGAGAAATTGCAGTACAATTTTCTCGCCCCGGCGAGAAACTCCAGTTCATTTTGCTCGCCCCGGCGAGAACCTCCTGGATGTAATTTGTCATTTTTTGATTTTCTTGATTTTCGAACCTTCTTTCACCCAAAACATGATATCAGTATTTAGGTTCAATTACATGTTTTATGATTGCTATTTTTCAACATTTGTGAGCTTGTATTTCAACAGGTGTGTGCTTCTAGAAACTTCTAGTTTGTTTCTAAAACTAGTATAAATAGGTGTTATTGTAAACTTGAATCCATAACCAATTTTCAGATTATCAATATTATTGTGAGTTTGTTTCTCTACTTGTGGTTCTTTGAGAATTCCTAAGTGTTCCTTAGTTCTTCTTTGAGATTCATAATTGACTTATCATACAACCAATCATAGTTGTGTGTGGCGTCTTCTACCGCATCAATCGTCGATTGTACCGAGGTTACCGCTTCACTATAAGCGAGGGGTCGAGGTGTCGTTGGTGTTCATCCTACGTATATTTCATTTGCAAGCAATTGTACCAAGATTACCGTCTACATATAGGCGAGGGGTTAAGGTGTTGCAAGCTATCCATCCCATCAACTTGTTAGAAACGATCCGGGCGACGACCACCTCACGCAAGCGTGTCGTGGAGTCTATCATTTGGTATTAAAGCTAAGTTTCCTATCAAGTTACTTATCTTTACTTGTATTGTTGAATTATAGTAAAAAAAACTGCATAAAATATATAGCAGAAAATTTTTATTGTTGAATTACTATCATTGGGATTTTCATTTGCAAGAATCATATTTGGCATTGGGAAGTCTTGTGGAGAGTCATACTTTCTATATTGTATTCTTGATAAGTTATTATTGGATTGTAATTAGAGAATTGAGGTAATATTTGTGAGAATTCAAAAAGAACCTATTAGTGAGAACTACGAGCGGAAAAAGGCAAGCGTAGTGAGATTACTAGAGGGTAAAAGCCATTTGTGTGATACACGAGCGTTCCCTATTTGTGTGATATATTGTTTGAGTGAAACACACAAGGGAGTGGTGAGGAACTTGTTTTCTACTAATCTTTGTTTTGCAGGAAATATGTCTAACACGAGAGATAAAAACAATTGAAAATGAACCTTCTACATCGAATTTTGACCCAAAACTCATGATGGAGGCTATGATGAAAGAATTTTCTAGACAATTGGGGATGGCTATGGAACAAGTGCATGATCGCATCGATCAATTGAGTGACACTCGAGGGGAACGAACTCAAATCCCTCCGGGTGGGCGCCTAAAAGGAAAGACCCAATAAAAGGAAGCAAGGCTAGAGGAGACAAACTACTATGATGAAAGGTTTAGTGAGGAAGAGGATCGAAAAACTGACTTTATCCCTAATAGACATTTTGCAAGGGATAGAGGCGGTCGAAATCGAGAGGACAACAACCTCGATAGCATCAAAATGAAAATTTCCACATTCCAAGGCAGGAGTGACCCCGAGGCATATTTAGAATGGGAGAAGAAAATGGAGTGGATCTTTAACTGTCACAACTACTCGGATCTCAAGAAAGTTAGAATTGCAACTACCGAATTTTCAGAATATGCAGTTACTTGGTGGGATCAATTAATGACCAGCCGAAGGAGGTGCAGAGAACGTCCAATAGAGACTTGGGCAGAAATGAAAGTTGTAATGAAAAAGAGGTTTGTCCCAAGCCATTACTATCGAGATCTGTTTCGAAACTTACAAAATTTGAGACAGGGAAGCAAGAGTGTGGAGGACTACTTCAAGAAGATGGAGATACTAATGTCTAGAGCTGACATCGATGAGGATAATGAGGCAACCATGGCCCGATTTTCAGCAGGTTTAAATTGGGATATTGCAGATTTGGTGGAGCGTCAACATTATGTGGTATTGGAAGACATGGTGTACATGGCTATCAAAATAGAGAAGCAACTTAAGAGGAGAGGTGGCCAGCGAACAAATCCTACCACAGGTACATCATGGAAAGCCAATAATGTGAAGCGTGAGGAAAAACCAACTATTTTCAAACCAAAGCCAGAAATCAAGCAAGGAGCGGCTACTCAAGTAGTGCAAGGTAAAACTAATACACCTTCTACTAGTCGTAATTGAGATATTGTATGCTTTAAATGTCAAGGCAGGGGACATATTGCAAATCAATGCCCAAATCAAAGAACTATGTTATTGCTTGATAATGGGGATTTGGAGACCGAGGAAGAAGATAGTGACAATGACTCTATGCCACCATTGGAGGAAGACAGAAAGGTTGCTATGCATGGCGAAGTGTTGGTTACACGAAGAATGCTTAGTACACAAGTAAAGGAAGAAAGCACCGAACAAAGAGAGAATCTATTTCATACTAGATGCATGGTAAATGGTAAGATCTGTTGTGTTGTAATTGATGGTGGGAGTTGTACAAATGTGGCAAGCATCACAATGGTGGAGAAATTGGGACTTACAACATCCAAATATCCTCACCCATACCGATTGCAGTGGCTCAATGACAGCGGCAACATCAAAGTTACCAAACAAGTATCAGTGCCGTTTACAATTGGGAAGTATGTTGATGAGATCCTTTGTGATGTAGTTCCTATGCAGGCAGGTCATTTACTACTTGGGAGACCTTGGCAGTTCGATCGGCGAGTAAAACACGACAGTTTTACTAATGAGTACTCTTTTGTTCACAATCAAAGAAAAGTTACCTTGTGTCCTATGTCACCAAAACAAGTGCATGAGGATCAAATACACTTACAGAGAGATCATGAAAAGAAAACAAAAGAGAGAGAAAAAAAGAAAGAAGAAAGAAAAACAAACATTTTTGCAAAAATGAGTGATGTAAGGCGAGCTTTGGATTCTAAAAAGCCAATGATTATACTTCGGTATAAGGAGACACTTTTAAATACTAACGCTAATAATCCTTCTTTGCCTAGTGTTGTTTCTGCTCTTTTACAGGATTATCAGGATGTATTTCCCGAGGAACTCCCACAGGGATTACCACCAATTCGGGGAATTGAGCATCAAATTGATTTTGTCCCTGGCGCAACCATTCCAAACCGTCCGGCATACCGAAGCAATCCCGAGGAAACAAAGGAATTGCAAAGGCAAGTTGACGAACTAATGGACAAAGGTTTTGTGAGAGAAAGCATGAGTCCATGTGCGGTTCCTGTTATTTTAGTACCTAAGAAAGATGGGAAGTGGCGTATGTGCATTGATTGTCGAGCGGTAAATAACATCACGGTAAAATATCGGCATCCCATTCCTAGGTTAGATGACATGTTAGATGAATTGCATGGATCTTGTGTGTTTTCTAAAATAGATTTAAAGAGTGGTTATCATCAAATTAGGATGCATGAGGGAGATGAATGGAAAACTGCTTTTAAAACAAAATATAGATTATACGAGTGGTTAGTCTTACCTTTTGGTTTAACTAATGCTCCTAGCACGTTCATGAGACTAATGAACCATGTTTTGCGTTCCTTCATTGAAAAGTTTGTAGTTGTCTACTTTGATGATATCTTGATCTATAGCAAAAATTTAGTTGAGCATGCATTGCATATAAAATCTGTCCTAGATGTACTTCAAAAAGAAAAATTGTATGCTAATATGGACAAATGCACATTTTGTACGGATCGAGTTGTGTTTCTTGGTTTTGTTGTTAGTGCACAGGGAGTACAGGTTGACGAAGAAAAGGTACGTGCAATCCAAGAATGGCTAACTCCTACGAATGTCAGTCAAGTTCGTAGCTTTCATGGACTCGCGAGTTTCTATAGACGGTTTGTAAGGAATTTCAGCGAAGTCACAGCACCACTCACCGAAGTAATCAAAAAGAGTGTAGGATTCAAGTGGGGTGATGCACAGGAAAAAGCGTTTAATTTGATTAAAGAAAAATTAACTAACGTCCCTTTACTTGTATTGCCTAATGTCACTAAAACCTTTGAAATTGAATGTGATGCTTCAGGTTTAGGCATTGGAGCTGTGTTAATGCAAGAAGGAAAACCAGTTGCATATTTCAGTGAAAAATTGAGTGGAGCAGCTTTGAACTATCCCACTTATGACAAGGAATTATATGCTTTGGTTCGATCATTGGAGACTTGGCAACATTACCTGTGGCCTAAAGAATTTGTGATTCACACGGATCATGAATCATTGAAATATTTGAAGGGCCAACACAAGTTGAACAAGAGACATGCACGATGGATGGAGTTCATCGAGACATTCCCATATGTCATTCGGTATAAGCAAGGTAAGGAGAATGTCGTTGCCGACGCTCTCTCAAGAAGGTATGTGTTGTTAAATACTCTCGACACAAAATTACTTGGTTTTGAACAAATCAAAGAATTGTATGTTAATGACCATGATTTCTGTGAAGAGTTTAAAAATTGTGAAAAGGGTGTTGTAGGTAAATACTTCAAGGTGGATGGATTCTTGTTTCGTGAGAATAGGTTGTGTATACCTGCATGTTCTTTACGTGAATTATTGGTTCGAGAATCACATGGAGGTGGTTTGATGGGACATTTTGGTGTTGATAAGACCTTATCTGTATTAAAAGAACATTTCTATTGGCCCCATATGAAACGAGATGTAGAAAGAATTTGTGATAGATGCATTACATGTCGTCAAGCTAAATCTCGTGTTCAACCCCATGAGTTATACACACCATTGCCTATTTCGAGTGAACCTTGGATTGATTTGTCTATGGACTTTGTATTGGGTTTACCTAAATCTAAACATGGTCATGATTCTATATTTGTGGTTGTGGACAGGTTTTCAAAGATGGCACACTTTATCCTATGCCACAAGACTGATGATGCATCCCATATTGCTGATTTATTCTTTAGAGATATTGTGCGTTTGCATGGCATGCCCCGAACAATTGTTTCAGATAGAGATGCTAAGTTTTTGAGCTATTTTTGGAAAACTTTATGGTGTAAACTAGGAACTAAACTGTTGTTCTCAACTACTTGTCATCCACAAACTGACGGTCAAACGGAAGTAGTAAATAGGACTCTATCTGCTTTATTGAGGGCTATCATTAAAAAGAATATTAAGTTTTGGGAAGAGTGTTTACCACATGTTGAGTTTGCTTATAATAGGTCTATTCATTCAGCTACTAAATTCTCACCTTTTGAAATTGTGTATGGTTTTAATCCTTTAACCCCATTGGATCTAGCACCATTACCTATTTCTGAGTATACTAACATGGATGGCAAGAACAAGGCTGATTTTGTTAAGCAGATACATGGGAAGACAAGGCTTAACATTGAGAAGAAGACGGATCAATATGCTCGACAAGCCAACAAGGGTCGGCGTCAAGTAATCTTCGAACCCGGGGATTAGGTATGGCTTCACTTGCGTAAGGAAAGATTTCCTGCACAAAGGCGTTCGAAACTACTCCCGAGAGGAGATGGACCATTTCAAGTGCTTGAACGCATTAACAACAATGCTTACAAATTAGATTTACCCGGTGAGTATACTGTTAGTGTAACTTTCAATGTTTCTGATCTAAGCCCGTTTGATGTAGGTGAAGATTTGAGGACAAATCCTTTTCAAGAGGAGAGGTATGATGAGGACATCCATAATCCAGAAACCTGTGACACAACCCGAGAAGACCCATTACAATTACCACTTGGACCCGTTACTAGAGCTCGAGCTAAAACCTTCAAAGACGGACTTAACGGAATGATCCATGAACTATGGAACGAGGTTGGATCAAGTATGGAAGTTATGGAGATAGAGTCCAAACGTATGAAGCCCGTAAACATGTTACGAATGGACGTGGCGATCAAAACGATGAAAGAAAACAGTTTGCATGGAACAGGCTAGCTCGCCCCGGCGAGATTTTCCAAGCCAATTTTCGACAAGCTCGCCCCGGCGAGAAATTGCAGTTCAATTTTCTCGCCCCGGCGAGAAACTCCAGTTCATTTTGCTCGCCCCGGCGAGAACCTCCTGGATGCAATTTGTCATTTTTTGACTTTCTTGATTTTCGAACCTTCTTTCACCCAAAACATGATATCAGTATTTAGGTTCAATTACATGTTTTATGATTGCTATTTTTCAACATTTGTGAGCTTGTATTTCAACAAGTGTGTGCTTCTAGAAGCTTCTAGTTTGTTTCTAAAACTAGTATAAATAGGTGCTATTGTAAACTTGAATCCATAACCAATTTTCAGATTATCAATATTATTGTGAGCTTGTTTCTCTACTTGTGGTTCTTTGAGAATTCCTAAGTGTTCCTTAGTTCTTCTTTGAGATTCATAATTGACTTATCATACAACCAATCATAGTTGTGTGTGGCGTCTTCTACCGCATCAATCGTCGATTGTACCGAGGTTACCGCTTCACTATAAACGAGGGGTCGAGGTGTCGTTGGTGTTCATCCTACGTATATTTCATTTGTAAGCAATTGTACCAAGATTACCGTCTACATATAGGCGAGGGGTTAAGGTGTTGCAAGCTATCCATCCTATCAACTTGTTAGAAACGATCCGAGCGACGACCACCTCACGCAAGCGTGCCGTGGAGTCTATCACTCTCCCTTCCACAAAAATGGGGTGCCCCTTGGGGCCCAAACCCAAGAGCAACTTTCTTGTATATAAACCAATTAATATTTTAGTTCTTAACCGATGTGGGACTTTCCTTCCCACAAGTATTTATTATCATTTCCAAGGGTGATCTTTAGGAGTTAATTTCTCATTCATTACTCCATGGATTTGAGCTTCCAAATACTTAATTTAATCTACTCATGGAGTAGAACACATTGATATATGGATTTCATTAAATAATTAATGAAATCCATAATTACTTTTGGCTCAAAAATCCTAACAACAAGTACAATATACAATTGAGTGCCTCATTTTTCAGAAGTGTAAGTTCTTTCTCTTAACGGCAAAAAAGACCTTTACCACTGTTATTGTTGTGTTGTCAGCATTATTTACTAAACTTGAAAAAAATAAAATTGGTTCATTGAATTTTTAAAAAAAATTTAATTGGGTGATTCCGTTCAATTTAATTGACGGACGTCAAATAATTTGTCTAATTTTTTTACGTGACTATTAAAAAAAACAAAACACCTAATTACGGATGTGGATTTAAAAAAAAAAGAACACGTAAATGCGCTCTCTCTCTCTCTCTTCTTGCCACCATTTTCCTCCCTCTCTTCTTTGACCACTATTTTCTCTCTCCTCTTTCTAACTTTTTTCTTTCTTTTCTTTTCTTTCTCCTCTTTCTAGATAACGAAACGCTATCTCTCCTCTGCTATTCTGTTTGTTCTTCAGGCACCATCTTGTTCAAGATTATCAAAGCAACAACACCAACCACAAAATAAAGAAAAACAAGAGCAAGAATCTCATCAAAATTTCAAATCTATAATTTCAGATCCCAAAAATCAACACCCACTACAGAGACCTAATTCGTTTTTGGGCATTTTCATGAAGAAAAACCCACCAAATCTCAGACCCATTTCGTTATTGAACAAATTCAAGAAGAAAAAGTCTTCGAATCACAGACCCAATTCAATTTTAAGCAAACCCATGAAGGAAAAATTACAAATACACAGACCCATGAAGCTAATCCACCCATTTCTATGACTTTTTCTATCTAAATTTCTACCCACCCATTTCCTATGCCAAACAAAATCTTTTTTCTATACTCACCCAAATCTCATCTCTCCAACCCGTCGAAAAATTTCATCACCACCATCACACCTTTGACATAGGATAGAGACGCAAAGAAACTACTAAGATTCATTTCACACAATTGCTGAAACCCCCCCAATGGTTGCTGTCAGCGGTGACGTCGCCTCTTCTCGTCTCCTTTCGCCACCTACTGGAACCAAAGTTTCTCTCTTTAATTTCTCGTCTCCTCTGGTCTCTCACCTTCATCGCCGATTCACACCTCCATCATTACTTATTTTCAACCACTCCTGAACCTAGATTTGAAAATCCCCCTCGTCTAATACCCATGTTCAAAGCTCCACCATTTTCATTCCAAAAGCCTAGATCTGTTTTGCTTAGCAATTGCTGCTCGCCATCTCGGATTGGAAATAAACACAAAGAGAAGAAGATTTAGGTTTTGTTTGTTTGAAAAGACAGCAAATTGAATGGTGATTGATTTTTAACAGATTTATCTTTTAGATTTTAGTTTTGTTTGTTTGGAAAGAGATGATTTAATGGTTTCATTATATGATAATAATTTCAATTTTTAAAATTAAAAATATTAAATAATTTTCAGAATTTTTAGTTATATTTTGAAATATGAATTTGTTATTTTTTTAATTAATGGTAAAGACATAATTATCCCAAGTTAGACACATCGACAATTACGTGTTTTTTTATTTTAAAAAAGTCACGTAGGAAAATTGGACAAATTATTTGACGTCCGTCGACTAAATTGGATGGAATGATCCAGTTAAAAACTTTTAAAAAATTTAATGAATCAATTTTATTTTTTTTAAATTTAATAGGATAATACTGACAACACAACAACCACAATGGGTTATTTATATGTTTTGCCCTCTCTTAACACTCTTATTAGCTTGCTCCTACTTTACTCGATACCATGTGCGTGACAAATTTCCTTTAAAACCTTAGGCTGTGTCTAATCAAGTGAATGAAATGATCACCAACTAGAGCCATATACACTGATTAAATTTTAGGTCAACACTAGAGAAAATATGACATTTTTATAGTCTTCCATATGGAGAACGATCCAAATAATATTAATTTGTTAATATGTATACAGATGGATGGTCAACACTACCATTGCAAATGGCTGATTTATATTGTCGTGTATGGCATCAACTTGCAAGGCTGTTATTGTCATTTAAGAAAAATGAAGTATCATTTTTGTTTTTTAATATTTGGATTTTATTACGATACCTGAACCCCATATATATATATATATATAGAGAGAGATAGATAGATAGATAGATAGATATAAAGTCAAAAAGAGGGGTTTGGTTTTTCCTTATTGGACAAAGCTAAGAAAGAGAATGAGAGGTCTATAAAAGGATGGAGCTTAACAACAGTTTGGTGGCAGAAAAACAAAGTTCTCCAATTAAGTTGGGGAAAAAAAAAGAAGCTTTTAGCTTAGTGAATAAAAAGTGGGATAAATTACGTAATATCACTCCGTCTCAAATTAATTACTCAATTTTGACCATTTTAAATCAAATTGACTATTTTTAGAATTAATAATTAAGCATATATAAATATATTTCTAAAATTATAAAAATTGGAGTTAGTAATAAATTGTATATACTTTCTTTTGGTTATAATCTCTTCACCTATATTTTAGCAAAAAATAGTAAAAGTATTAGTTCTAAAAATAGTCAATTTAACTTAAAATGGTCAAAATTGAACAATTAATTTGGGACGAATAGAGTACTATTATATAAATATATTATGGGTGATAAGGAAGAAAAAGGGCATGATGATTACACACAAGATACGGGACTGTAGATCTCAGAGGAAACCCTATGATGAGATCCAAGAGAGGAAGAAAAAGGGCATGATAATTAATTTTTTTTAATTATTAATATAATAAATTATTATTCATACCGTCCGTGCTCCTCACTGGGTTAGTGAGCTTGTTATAATTAAAAGCAAAAATTTAGTTTAATTTCACTAATTTTTGATTTGGCTTTCTTAATTCATATTAGCATAAGTACTATACAAATTTAAAAGTATTCTTATCTCTAAAATGAATAGAAAAAAAAATGAACTTTTTTTTTTCTATGAAAATTAGTATAAATACTATACAAATTCGAATAATTACTACATGTTATCCATCAATAATTATTGGCTGAATGACACATCTGTCCTTCTAAGTTGTCACTCACTTTCAAAGTCGTCCCTAAAATTCATTTTTCGTTAGTTAAGTCCTTAAAGTGATATTTTTTGGCGTTTCCGTTGCTTTTACGCAAATTAACCCAAACTCGACCCATTCTAACCAAATTTTGACCCAATTCGACCCGACCCGACCCAATTTCACTAATAAGATTTTTTTAAAAAAACAAAAAAGTTTTAAAATTATTTTAAAAATAATTATTATTTAAAAATTCTTTTAAAAATACTATTTTATTTTAAAATATTAAAAATAATTATTATTTTAAATATTTTAAAACTATTAATATTTTAAAAATAATATTTTATTTTAAATTCTTAAAAATAATTATTATTTTAAATTTTTTTAAAATTATTATTATTTTAAAAATAATATTTTATTTTAAAATATTAAAAATATTTATTAATTTAATATTTTTAAAAATTATTATTATTTTCAAGAACTTTTTTTTCATAAAAATGACTAAAGTTTCATATAAAAATATAGATTCAAAAAAATTATTTAAAAATAAGTATTTTTAATATTTTAAAATAAATTATTATTTTTAAAATAATAATAATTTTTTAAATTTTAAAATAAAATATTATTTTTAAAAAGTTTTAACAATAATTATTATTTTTCAGGAAATAATATTAGAAACTTTTATTTTTTCAAAAATGAGTAAAGTTTCATAAAATATAAATTCAAAAAACAATTAAAGTTTTAATTTTTTATTTTTTTAATTATTTTTATGAAAATTTACACATCTTTTAAAAAATAAATATTTCTAGTTTTGTTTTAGGAAAATAAATTTTTTTTTATTTACTTTTTTGAATCTATATTTTAAGAAATTTTACTCATTTTTAAAAAAACAAAAAATGTCTATTTTTTTATGAAAATAAAAAAATTTATCAGTGTATCAGTGTATCATAGTTCTATTCAGATAATAATTTCACGTAAATTTTATCAATATAAATATTAATATAGAATAACATTATAAATTTAAATAAAATTAAAATAATTATTTTCTCATAATCATTATTAAATAAATCTACACTCCATTCAAAAGTTTAATTTAATAATTGGTCGAAGAAACTTATAATGTATATTCAATAATTTATTATTCAAATAAATATTTAATAATTTAATAAATAATTATCTTCTCAAAATTTTAATTAAATATTTTAATATTTAATAATATAATAAATTATTATTCATGCATGTCCTACGTGTTTCGCACGTGTTGGTAAGCTTGTTAAGACAAAAAGAGAGGGTTTCGTTTTCCTTATTGGACAAAGCTATAGGAAAGAGAATGAGAGGTCTATAAATTAAAGGATGGAGCTTAACAACAGTTTGGTGGCAGAACAACAAAGTTCTCCCAAGTTAGAGGGAAAAAAAACGAGAGAAGCTTTTAGCTTAGTGAATAAAAAAGTGGGATAAATTATATAATATTATATAAATATATTATGGGTGATGAGGAAGAAAAAGGGCAAGATGATTACACACAAGATGGGACTGTAGATCTCAGAGGAAACCCTATTAGGAGATCCAAGAGAGGTGGATGGACTGCTTGTTCCTTTGTTGTTGGTATCCCTCTTTCTCTTTCTCTCTCTCTCTCTCTCTCTCTTTTCACAAGCCGCCAAAATTTTTAGGACACTTTACTCCACTATGATTTTTCATGTAAAAGTGAAGTGTTCTTTCTTCTTTTGAAGCAAAATTTTGTTACTGTAGTCTTTTCATAATATTTTCCCTTGTAAACAGTGTGTATATATATATATATATATATATATATTTGTGAATACCGAATCTATATCATATACAAACGGTTTGGTTTAATTACAGTGCTATGAGTTGAATAAAAAAAAATCAGTTTAGAATTTAGGAATACTAATGTAAATTGAGTTTATTCAAAATTCCATTAGTAATGAACAAATCTGTTCGGACAAGAGATTGCTTGGGAAAAAGTCGAAAGGTGCGATGACATTGAATGCGCCGCAGATTTTGTGGCACGAGAGGTTGAGAAGCAAGCGGAGAAGAACCAATTCCTTAGTCATTGAGTCTTGACTCCCCTTCATCTTGTTCATTTTCTTTCTTGATGTTCGTGTCAGGGGATGTTAATAATAATAAAATAAAAGCGATATTTTTAAATTTAACTTGATACTACAATATTATGATTTTTTTTTCATTTTTTCCATTTCTCAGCTTCGGATTTCTACATTTCTGGGAAAATTTTGAAGTTAGATTTTTATTGCATTAAGTTTTGTTGCGTCTTAGCATAAAGTAAAATTAAGAAGAAAGTTTTGTTGGCTGGCTCGGAACCATGTTTATCTACAACTGACCTTGTTACCTAGAAGCCAGCTCCCTCCCCCAAAAGAAGAAAAACTAGATGCATAGACATTTGATTAGTCAAATTTACCAAAAGAAAACTCTTGATTAAGTTATTTATTAAGCCACTACTATTTCTATATACCAGAAAAGTAATCTATCTTTATCCTTAGAGCAATTCCAGCAGCAACATCCTAGACTATATTTAGTCTAGGATTCATCCGGCAGCTCCAGCAGCAAGACTATATTTAGTCCATGGACTATAATCAAAGATCACAAAGACTAAATCAAGGAATGAGATAGTCTATGGACTATAATTTTAATATATTTAAATGGGAGAGTGAAAGGATGATTGGAGGATTTTTGAATTAATTGATTATTTTAATCTTTTTATATTATAGTCCACGGGATAGTCCATTTGCTGGAAGGAACGAAGACTAAAGGACATTTGTTGATGTCATATGGACTAAATATAGTCCATGGGATAGAGAAGCTGCTGGAGATGCTCTTACCCTCAATGAATCATAAAATTTTATCTTCGTTTTTCAAAAATACGATGAAAAAAACATATTATATAGTCATTTGCTAGCTATTAGAAATAACACATTCAGTAAAATATATTCACAACGTGATAAGAGTTTTATTTGACTTTTTTTTATAACTATTACAGATCAACTTTACTTAAAACATACTTTGACGTAATCTCTCTTCGATATCAAAATTTAGTGTTGAACAAATTGTGTGTAAATGTATTATAGACAAAATTGTATTAAAAAAAATCAAGAAGTCAAATTTGACACATAAGTACCGGCTAGCCAAAAGGATGTACATAATTTCACTTGCATCTATGTTTGATGGTCATGTGAGTTGGATGAGCAAGAAGCAAAGTGTTGTTGTTTTATCATCTACTGAGGCAGAATATATGGCGCTTACTTATGCAAGTAAGGAAGCAATATGGATTTGCAAATTGTGTGCTGAGCTTGGTTTTAAACAGAAGACAGTGAAGTTGAAGTGTGACAGTCAGAGTGCTATTCACTTAGCAAAGAATCCTGCATTTCACTCACGGTCGAAGCATATTGATATCCAGTATCACTTCATTAGAGAGAAGATTGATGAGAAACTGATTCTCTTTGAGAAGGTTAACACAGTAGTGAACAACACAGACTTCTTAACTAAAACAGTTAGTTTGACGAAGTTTAAGTGGTGTACATCTGAGGTGGGTATCAAAAAGTATTCATCAAGTTGGAGAATGTTGGGATTGACTCATACTTCTCGATGAGCTGGCGGGGGTTGCAAGGGGACAACGCCCCCTGGAAGCCAATCACAAAGTGTAATTGGGCTTGGGGATTTATTAGTAGTCCGGTCTTGGGTTTTATTAATGTATTTGACCTCATGTGTTTGAGCTCATGTTATAGCAGTTAAGGTTTTCTAGTTACTATAAAAAAACATTGTCTGATGTGTGGATCATTGTAGAGTGTGTGCAAGTCATCTCATGAATACATCAGACAAGCAGGACTAGCCAAATTAGTGAACCTGGGTATATCGTGTGTTCTTACTTTTCCTTCTTTCATATAATATCTGCATGATTGGAATATTATTCGTTCTTAAAATTCTAACATTAATTTTCATGAATGAGTATAAAACTTAAATTTTTTATTTTTGACAATATAAATCTTAAAATTTAAATTGGCCGTCAAATTTTAATTTTGTAAAATTCTAAATATCATTTGAGAATAGTAAGAGCCTCACATTTTTAGCTTGTTATTGAATATTTTAATGATAATTTATAGTTTAATCAATCACATGACATCTACTCAATTAATATTATGATGACATATCATTTGAGATATTTTTTACATCAAAAATTTAAGACTCGTAACAGTACTCACATATTTTTAATTCTAAATTAATTTTTCGTTAAACTTTTTAGAATCCTGACTCCTCGATTCTCCTAAACACTTTCTTCTCGACAAATAGACAAAAGAAAATTAATCCATCAATTATTAAGGAAGTGATTTTTTCATCAATAAAATTATTATTTTCTTCACAAAATACTATCTCACATAAACATTGAGCTTGTTTAATATACATGTGAAGATAAACTTATAAAAAAAAAATTTATTTGTAAAAGATATCATTCACTTTATCATTATTGTCATTTTTCGAGCAAGACATCAACACCTTCTGGAACCGTGGAAAAAGCTACACAAGCTTGACAAAGCGACAGGGATAAAGAAGAAGGTGATATGTATGTAGTTTGTTTCTATATTTATTGTCAACATTAAATCCTGATCATATACGATAATGACACCCCCTCTTGGGTACAAAAAATAACAAAAAAAAAGAAATAAAGAAAAAAATAATAATAAAAAAGAAAATCGAATCAAAGATACCTAGAGTCAAAATATTAGAAATTTTTAGTTCATATTTGTTCTACCAAATAGACAATCTACCCTCCTTGTTGGCTAATAGCAAGTATGTAGGTAGGGTAGACATGATAGCTCCTAGTTATATTGGACAAAACTAGTCAGAAGAAGGAAAAAAGTGTTCAAATGTTGAAAAATAAGTTTTCTTTTTTGAAATTGAAAATGACAAAATTAGGGGTTATCCAACTGTAATTAATTGTTTTTATGCAATAATTCACATATTTTTTGATTTATGTAATTATCATATTAAATTAATTAAATTATTTTGTTAAATTAATCAAATGTCCATTTATTATTATCCTACATAGTCCTCTTATGTACTGCAACAAATTTATACCGAATTACAATTGCGAAACATATCAATACATACGATTTGATAGAATTATAAAATGATCCAACTTATTACATATATTTGTAAAAAGATTATCACTAAGGCATTAATATTTATTCACGTAATTAACTATCAAAAAGTGAATAAAGATATTCTCAATCGATGATGATGACCTAGCCCTTGAAGGACAATGTTAGAATATAGGCCCAAGTGGTCCAACCCACAACTTATCAGTCCAGACCCACGAATTGTCGGACTTAACCCGCTTAGAAAAAACGTGTTAAAGAAGTCAATGATGCTTTTTTTGTTCGAGGGCTCTATATAGTTGTATCTCAAGCAGTATAATTGTTAAGTAATGGGATGTCTTCTATTAGACCCATACCCTTCTATTAGACCCATACCCTTGTACCTGATTTGACAGTCCAAAAAGATAAGAGTAGTAGGACTATAAAGAGATGTCTCAAAAAGTAGAAAGAGGTAAATATTTTTTTTACTTGAGAGTAAAATATATTGATCATTTATCTCTTTGCTCTATTCATTAATATTCGAGAGTCAATCACTAAAACTCTATCCGAGGACTAAGTCATTATTAGCAATATATTTCAGTAATGTATATCATTTTTCTTATCCTACACGACACAAATAACGAGTTTTAAAATCGGCAAAGATTGTAGCGGTAGCTGCTAATTTGTAGGTTGTGAATATTCAAACTTTTGGATTAGAAATTAATATGGTAGCTAGACTTAAAATCACGGGTCGTCAATGGGTTCATACGGTTGCACCAAATTCCAAAGTTGACTCGCGAGTGTGACATAGATTGGACAGATTAATCAGTCTTTGATTAATAAGGACCACAAACCCACCTACCTAGTTGCTTATAACGGTCGTCTAGTTTGATTTAATCTGTTCTATACTTTTATTTAGAGCTAGTAAAATTTTACTCATGCAAATTCATTAAATTGCCCATCAACTCATAATTAAATAAGCAAAATTATTCATTTATCTTAATAAGTTTTAAATTGATTAAATTAAATGAATAATAATAAATAAATGAATTAAACAGATAAATTCGTGAGTCATTAATTGAATAAAGTAAAATTAATTTTTCCCTCACGAGAGTACGTTGAGACCTCTCTCTATCTCTATCGTAGCATGTGGTCTCCATCTTCCTATAACCAAAGTATCACTGGTTAAATAGAAGTTCGATTTAACCAGTTTTTTTTACTACCAAGTGCGTTCACACAGCACAGTTATAAATATAGTTAATTACGCCGAAATATCATTAAATACGGGGTGCACAAATGAAAAATCATCACCATCTATTCTTATTTTTCTTTTATGATTTCTTGTAAATTAAAGAAATTTCAAGATTATTATTAAAGTCAAATATAATATTGTGATTTAATTTTAAATGTTGAATTAAGATATTTCAAATTCAAAAATTGACATGCATATATTTAAATTTAATCAATATAATGACAAATATTACATGTAAACTATATAAAAAGTAACACTAAAAATTCTTATTGCATTATATTTAATAAATCTTGTTAATTTTAATTTTTTTTAAAAATTTAAATTAATTTTTAAAAACTGATAATAATCTTATAATTTGAGTATCAAAAAGAGAAAAATGAACGATGAAATATAAAAGCAAACTCAAAGCAAATCCACCTTCTAGAAGCTGGTAGCTGAGCTGGAATATATATACACCTGATGAAGGTAATGGGTCTAGCTGCATGCTAGTAATTCAAAGAGTACTGGCGATAACTAATACTGCTATCAGTACTGCGTTAATTAGTTCTAAGAACCGAGTATTTGTCTATTTGATACTCCCTTAATTCCTTTTTACTTAACATTTTAAAAGAGACTCCCTCAATTCCTTTTTACTTTAACATTTTAAAAGAGACGTTTTAGGAGAAAGTACAAATGTTAAATAATATAATCAATATTTTGTAAAATGAGCATATAATTTTAATATTATTTTTTAAAAAATTTAAAAAATAAAAAATAAATAATTTAGTATTTAATATAAAAATAATATAAATTAAAATATTCTTTTTCAGAACAACTCACATTACATGTTCTATAATAATCTCAAGCTGTTTTGCATTGGTTTTTGTTCATCTGATGTATATGTCTCAACTCTCAACTACCTCTCTTTTCACCGCGCTATAATTGCTCTGCCTATGTATATAGAGAGAGGGAGAGGGGTACATGACATATGGATCATTATATCATATGACATAAGTCATTAATAATAACGTTCTGCACATAGAATAACGGTTGAAATTAAAAATTTAAATTTGTCTATTCGGTATTATTAGTAACGAATGTGGTTTTCGTCCGCTATTAATAATAACGGACGCTCATCAGAATGGTCTCCAAAAATTCTAAGCATCATAACTTTAGTTTCCTTCATCTCTTCCACTTGAGTTATTGTTTAGGATTTATTAACTAGGGTTTAGAGTTTATTAACTAGAATTTAAGGTTTATTCACTTTATTTTGTCTTATAATTTTTTTTTCATGTGCGTCCGCTATTATTAGTAGCGGACAAGTTAGTATTTTAATAGTACGTCCGCTATTAATACTAGCAGACGTCGATTTTCTATTTTTAATTATGGTCGTTTGTTCTTATTTTGTACGATAATAATGGTGTATGCTCATTTTTTATCCATAACACGTACGTGTCATGAATAGAATATATATATATATATATATATATATATATATATAATTAATTCATAACATCTAATATATCATTCAACGGTCTTGATTAAAACTGTAAAAACGCCATTCGCTACTAATAATAACAGATATACTCGACGTCTGCTACTATTAGTAGTGGATGTCGTAATTCCAAATTTCGATCATTTATTCTTATATTAGACGATAGAGATGGTGTTTGTTTATTTTTAATTCATATTAAGTACTTGCTATGCATCATTCCCCCCTTATATACACTTCTTGGAAGAACTAATTAGAGCTCATACTTTTGCAATGTTTCTTCATGGCAATTCAATGAATAATGTATGTAATTAGACAATATTTGTCTAGACATTTCTAGACACTTAAAAATGCATTAACGAGTGAAATAAATCCCTTTCCGTTCATGGTTAAACTCTCTTTCTGTATAATATAATTCATCTCTTTCTATATAATACAATTCATTAATATTTGTCTAAATCTATTAATTAAAGCAAAAGTTGTCTAATTACATACCATTACGCTAATTCAATCCTTAACATAGGTCACAACGAGGCATCAAAATAAATTACGAATAAATTAGACATATTTTGTCTATTTATCTAACATTACTCATAAATTATATGTCAAATAAAACATATTCCTCCTATCTAAAATAGAAGAACAAAATAATTTTTAATTTTGTTCCAAAATATACGAGCACCAAGTATAATATACAATTGAGTGTCTCATTTTTCAACAGTGTAAGTTCTCTCTCTTAACACTGTTACTAACTTGCTCCTACTTTTACTCGATACCATGTGCGTGACAAATTTCCTTTAAAACCTTAGGCTGTTTAATGATCAAGTGAATGAAGTGATCACCAACTAGAGCCATATACATTGATCAAATTTTAGGTCAACATTAGAGAAAATATGACATTTTTATATCCAAATAATATTAATTTGTTAATATGTATACAGATGGATGGTCAACACTGTCATTGCATATGGCTGATTTATATGGTCTTGTATGGCATCAACTTGCAAGGCTGTTATTGTCATTTAAGAAAAATGAAGTATCATTTTTGTTTTTTAATATTTGGATTTTATTACCATACTTGAACCCCATATACATATTTATATAAAAAGTCAAAGAGAGGGGTTTCGTTTTTCCTTACTGGACAGAGCTAGGAAAGAGAATGAGAGGTCTATAAAAGGATGGAGTTTAACAACAGTTTGGTGGCAGAACAACAAAGTTCTCCAATTAAGTTAGAGGGGAAAAAAAGAAGCTTTTAGCTTAGTGAATAAAAAGTGGGATAAATTATATAATATTATATAAATATATTATGGGTGATAAGGAAGAAAAAGGGCAAGATGATTACACACAAGATGGGACTGTAGATCTCAGAGGAAACCCTATTAGGAGATCCAAGAGAGGTGGATGGACTGCTTGTTCCTTTGTTGTTGGTATCTCTCTTTCTCTTTTTCTTTCTCTTTCTCTCTCTCTTTTCACAAACCGCCAAAATTTTTAGGACACTTTTCTCCACTATGATTTTTCATGTAAAAGTAGTGTTCTTTCTTCTTCTAAGCAAAATTTTGTTATTGTAGTCTTTTCATAGTATTTTCCCTTCTAAACAGTATCTATATATATATATATTTGTGAATATTGAATCTATATCATATATAAACGATTTGGTTTAATTACAGTTCAATGAGTTGAATAAAAAAAATTAATTTAGAATTCAGAAATACTAATGTAAGTTAAGTTTAACCATCGATATTTTTAAGTTTTATTTGATACTACAGTATTATGATTTTTTTTTTTTTCCATTTCTCAACTTCGGATTTCTACATTTCTGAGAAAATTTTGAAGTTAGATTTACTATATATATACTAGAAAAGTAATCTATCTTTATCCTTATTCTAAAGGAATCATAAAATTTTATCTTCGTTTTTCAGGAATACAATGAAAAAAATCATATTATAGTCATTTGCTAGCCATTAGAGAGAACACCTTCAGTAAAATATATTCACAACGTGGTAAGAGTTTTATTTAATTTTTTATTTATTTATAACTATTACAGATCATTTTACCTAGAACATATTTTAGTGTTAAAAAAATTGTGTTTAAATGTGGCATAGACAAAAATATATTAAAAAGGATCAAAAAGTAAAATTTGACGCATAAGTACCTGCTAGCAGAAGGATGTACATAATTTCACTTGCATCGATGTTTCTGGTACATATCTAATTGTATTGCCTCACTATATCTTAATGTCACAACGACCTCTTACCAACTTGTATCCCCTACATATACATATATTAAATGAAATACCTAAAGTCAAACTTAATATGACTGCATGCAGCTGCTAATTTAAAAATAGGATCACATTTAAATATTTTGTATTTTTATTATAAATAATTTTCGTGAATTTGGGTGCAGTGTATGAGGTGTTTGAACGTATGGCATATTATGGTATATCGTCCAATTTGATCCTATACTTGACAAGGAAACTCCACCAGGGCACAGTTACTGCATCCAACAATGTCACAAATTGGGTTGGCACTATTTGGCTGACTCCCATGTTGGGTGCCTACATCGCCGACGCCCACCTCGGCCGTTATTGGACCTTCGTCATTGCCTCTGCCGTCTATCTCAGTGTACGTACGTAATTTTTTTCATAATTTTTGTAATTTTAAGAATACTAATAATATATATCATGCTAATATTTTTCGTCGAGTAGATATTATCCACTTGATTTCAATTCTTTTATGTACAAATATTAATTACAATCATCACTTATACGTTTGTCTCTAACAATTAATTAACTACCACGTCTCAAATATGAGGTGAGGCTTAGTATTTGAAGTACTCTTTCTCTTCAACTTTGCTTATTTTAATTGACTTTTTACGGTCAAATTAATCATATTTAGAATCAAAATTTATTCTTAAGTTAATTAGACATATGAACAAAATTATTATTATAAGAAAGTACATTAAATATACTATCAAAGTTAACTTATTTGATTAAAATTGATCAATTTAATTATAAAAATTAATTAAAATAAATAAAATCGGACAGATGGATGGAGTAATAAATTAACTAAGATCCACATATCGAGTATGATGGACGCCGTTTGTTCCGTTAGTTTTTGGAGTTCTAATAATATTGTGCTATTATTTTTTGTCAAGTGGATCTCATCCACTTGATTTCTATTTCTGGTATGTACAAATATTAATTACCATTTATATAGATGTATGATATATCCACTAATTAATTAAGCAATTAACAACCACATGATAAATATGAGGTCGGACTCACTTGGCATTTGAAGTAATAAATTAGCTAAGGCCGACACATGGATCATGATGAACGTGGTTTGCTGGTTCGTTAGGTTCATATAATTGATAGAACGTGGTTCACTAGTTCGTTAGGTTCATATAATTGATACGTATATGCAAGCGAAATGTTACATAGACTAGAATATAATACGAGACAATTTTATTCAATACGTAATTTTAACTAAAAAATTAATATGATGTCAAAATAATAATTAATAAAAATAGTAAATGTCAAAAATATCATTAATAAAATTTCTTAAAATAATAAAATATATATAAAATTATATGTAGTTCAGACACACACTCTATTTTTCTATTTAAATATTTAATTCTCTATACTAGAACACGAATATTTTTCGAATACACTTGCACAGAAAATATGGTAATACAAGATACTTAACAAATTTATCATTATTAAGTGTGAATCAGACCTTATATATATTTATAAAAACTAACATGGTGTATTATAAGACAAACTTGAAAGACTACATACTGATACAACTTGCATAAATAGGGTTCACGTACGTACTATAATTCAACTGTGAGTAACCCAAAAACTATTAATAACTTAACTAACATGACCACTAGCTAGCTTTCAAGGCCTAACGACTACATACATACAACTTGCATGTTGTCTGGTCAATAGATTTGATCCAAAATACCAATACTTATATATACACACACATAAATATACTTCTTGTGTATTTATTATATCTTATTTTACGTAACTAGGGTTAGTATTATTGACAAAAAATGTGACATACCTTGTTATTTTATCTTATTATTTAATTAGAACTTGGCTCGTATATTTGACACCAATACAATAAAAATTTCTGTCGTTTCTTCATTTGGATTAATTTTATCAACAGTACTGAATGGAGTTTAAAACTCCGATCGGATTGATTTTCTGCCACGTGTGTGATTTTTCTATTGCACCGCAGTAAATGACAAAGAAATGCAAGAAATAATGAACTAGATATAAAACAAATACACACATTTACATACATTATAGCATTAATATATTTCTTGTGGTACTTATCTTGAGTCAACTAGTTCTTTCATTACACTTATTATTATATGGAAATAGGGTTGGCAAGATTGATAAAAAAAATGTTAAATCTATTAGTTTTATCTTATTATACAATAGTTAGTAGTTAGCTTATATGGAGTAATTATTCTTCCACTTGTGTATTTTTTTATTCCACTACAGTAGGACAAAAATTGTGACTGATAATGACCGGAAATATTGTTTGTATAATTGAACACGAAATTAAGAGGAAAGCTATAGTTTGTCGTTTCTTTATTATATGCATGCACCCAATTAAATAACTTCATCCCATTCGAGATTCTTGAAATTAAATAATCATATTCTATATATATCAATATATTAATATTTGATTTTCCTGTATTATGTTGGAACAAAAATAACGTTAGCTAAGGATATAATGGAAATTAAACCCCTCCTTTTTAAATGTAAGTTATATTCCGGAATATATGAAAGTAATTAACTTATGCTAGCTAGGCTGAGTTTGTTTGCAAAAATGATGGATACGGAATAATTATTTGTATTAATTTAACACCATTAAGGATTATTTTATTTCATGAGTAATTCGTTATTTAATCTCATAGACAATTTTTTTTATCAATTTAAAAGTCATTAATTTGATTCTCAATAGCTTCAAAAATAATAAAACATAATCCATGAGATTAACGTGCTAATTATGGGATAAAAATAATTAGTAATGATAATCAATTAATAATAATAATGTTATCCAATTCATTATTTTTGTAAACAAACATATCCTAAAGATTATTCACTAAAAAGAATAAACCATGATTTGACTTTTTGAGTTACCAACTTACCATGTTAAAGTATACCAAGTTGGGCTCAGAAGTCAAGAATGGGCTATATTAGACAGCCCATGTTAATAACCAGCTCCCCCATGTAACATTTTTGAAGGCCCAAGAAATTAGCTAACAATGGATTTCTTTAACATGATTGCAGGGAATGTGTGTATTGACCCTAACAGTTTCACTCCCCGGACTGAAACCGCCACGGTGTATTGACTCGGACATGGCAAACTGCAAAAAGGCATCAACATTACAACTAGCAATGTTTTATGGTGCACTATATACCCTAGCAGTGGGAACGGGTGGAACAAAGCCCAACATCTCAACCATCGGTGCGGACCAATTCGACGAGTTTGAGCCCAAGGAGAAAGCCCATAAGCTTTCCTTCTTTAATTGGTGGATGTTTAGCATCTTTCTTGGGACACTCTTTGCTAACACAGTTCTTGTGTACATACAAGACAATGTGGGCTGGACTCTTGGTTATGGGCTTCCTACTTTGGGCCTTGCGATATCGATTGTGATATTCTTGTCTGGCACACCTTTCTATAGGCATAAGGTGCCAGCCGGGAGCCCCTTTACAAGAATGGTTAAGGTCATAGTTGCTGCCTTGAGGAAATGGAAGGTGCCCATTCCTAGTGACCCTAAAGAACTCTATGAACTTGATACGGAAGAGTACACCAAGAAAGGAAAGTTCAGGATTGATTCCACACCTACATTGAGGTTTGTATTTATATCTAGTTTTAAGAAAGTTATTAATTCATATCAACTAGTTCCACCTTTACTTTTTGGGTCTTACAAACCCAAAACCATCATTTAGCTCAACCCATCAACTAGTATATGGACTTACTTGGCCCAATTTTTGGGCTTAAAAAGATAGATTTGTTCTGATTTTCGTATAATCTTTTTTAAAAGTCCTGTTATATATATCGAGTCAACATATAGCGAGTTTACGACTAAATACGACAGTGATGTTTCATAAATATTTGAATCTTTAGGGGACTTCTTTAGTGTGTCTAGTTGGCTAACAAGTTGGCATAAACATATATAAAAAACATACGAGGATAAATCAATTTTTAGTTCTAATACATGCATAAATGTGCAGGTTCCTCAACAAAGCTTGTGTAAAAACAGGTTCAACAGATCCATGGACACTAAGCTCAGTCACCCAAGTAGAAGAAACCAAACAAATGCTACGCATGATACCAATCTTGTTTGCTACAATTATCCCAAGCACAATGATAGCTCAAATCAGCACCCTATTTGTCAAGCAAGGCACAACCCTAGCCAGAGATATTGGTTCCTTCAATATCCCTCCAGCCAGCTTAGCCGGATTCGTCACAATATCCATGCTTGTATGTGTAGTTCTATACGATAGAGTCTTCGTCAAGATCATACAAAAATGGACAAAAAACCCTAGAGGCATCACTATCCTTCAAAGAATGGGAATAGGTATAATTCTTCATATAATTATCATGATTGTTGCTTCACTAATGGAGAGGTATAGACTAAGTGTGGCCAAGGAACATGGTGTAGTTGAGAGTGGAAAACAAGTTCCTTTAACGATATTCATTCTTCTTCCACAATTTGTGCTAATGGGAACAGCCGATGCATTTTTAGAGGTTGCAAAGATTGAGTTTTTCTATGATCAAGCGCCCGAAAGCATGAAAAGTCTTGGAACTTCTTATTCCACAACTAGCTTAGGGATTGGAAGCTTCTTTAGTAGCTTCCTTCTTTCGACGGTTTCTCGTATTACCAAGAAGAATGATCACAAAGGATGGATTTTGAATAACCTCAATGCTTCTCATCTAGACTACTACTATGCCTTTTTTGCCATACTCAACTTCTTGAATTTTATTTTCTTCTTGGTTGTGAGTAGGTTTTATGTATATAAGGCTGAGGTTTCGGATTCAATGGCTGTGCTGGGAGAAGAATTGAGGGAATCCAGACAGGTGGTAGCTAATCAAGAAGCTAGTAGGAGATCATAGGTTGATTGGATATCAGTTAGCAATAAGAAAACCTAAGAAAAAGTCAGCAAGATTTTGACTTTTTGAAACAGTTCATGTAATTTCTTGGATGTTGATTATTAGAGAGTAGATAATATTGTGCCTTAGGTTACCTGTCCCTTCTATTTTTCCCCCTTTTATAGTTATACAGTTGTATTGTTTTTTGGTAAAAAAACACTCAGTGAAGAGCGTCCGATGAACAACTATATATACTTTTGATTATCTCGTTACTCCCGAAGGTATTATTTGGAATAAACAAAAAATATATCTCTAATTTTAAAAAAGTAACGTTTGTCGTGTAATTAGTTTTGTTACATAACTTGTACCTTGGTGTATTAACTATTAGTACTACTTCTTTGCTATCTAATTTGTGGTCTTGATAATAAACTAAAGAGATTTAAGATTATTGATTTTAAAATAAAGAAACTATAATTGATCGGATCTCTCTAATCAAGAAAAGATTTTACTATATTTATTGAATCAATTTTTGGTCATTAATGGTGACAATTTAATTATAGCGACTCAAATACAATAGAAAATGATAAGATTTCTATCAACAATGGTATGGTAATTGGTGAATGGTGATAATTTAATTTGCAGTGACTCAAAGTACAATAGAAAATGACAAGATTATATCAACAATGGTACGGTATGTAATTTTTCTTTATAATAATTTGATAATGATATTCTGAATATGTATATATACTATAAAAATGATGGTAGTCTTTAACCCATGGTCCCGTATGTTTGCCCATTGTATAGTCTTTGCAACGCAAGTATTTCCATACTCTTGACTCTCTGTTTTATGCTGTTAAATTCATTCACAAATCAAATTCCTTTATTGTATATAGGAGAAAACAATTTGGGATGCTTATCAGTCTCTGTACCAACTTAACCACCTGGGCCAATCAATGTATTTTTTGATAGACATAAATATAAATTACTACTCTAAACTATTAACCTTTTTTTCACTTCGGTGATTAAACTATTAATTTTTTTCACTTTCGTCTAATTAGACATATCGCGTCATAAATTGATGATGTAACTTGCTGACTAGGCCTGAACATGCTTATGTGTGATTAAAAAAAATTTTTTAAATATTTTTTTCACATTCATTAAACATTTAAAAATAAATATGTCAAAACCATTAAATTAAAAAAAAATATTGTATTGCTATGGAAGATGAATTAAAGTGACCAAATAATAAAATTAAACCACCAAATTCAACTTGGGTTCTATATTCACCCATTAAAAATAACCCAAGCACCATTCCGTTAACCGTCGGGAAGTAAACCATACGGCTATACACACCTATATATACATACATGTAAATGTAGTGAGAAAAGAAATGAATATCTGGTTTTGTGTTTATACACACAAAAATCTATCTATACATTTAAAGAGAAAAAATGACTAAATATAATCAACATATATATACACACACATATACATAATTTCTCCCAAGTTCGGGAAAAAAAAAATCACTTTAGTTCTTCTTTCCTTCCTTGCACCTTATGTTCTGTATGTATTTTCTTGTTTAAAGTAGGTAGAACTTCTGACGCTAATTTGTAAGCTTCTAGTGTTTAGTTTCTTTAATTGATTGGAAAAAAACACATTTTATGCTTAATTTCAGATGAATTAATGAAATATGTAAATGAAGCAAGTGATGTTTTGATTCGAAAGGGCATATAAGTATGAAGTAAGACGACTTAATTTATTAGCAACATAACAAGAGTTAAATTAAGATTCCATTCAATACAGTTTGTTATGTTGGAGTCATTTTGTTCACTTTCCAGTTCATGGTAATCAGTTTAACAGTAGTACATGCTATATAGCCAATCAAATCTCACTCATACAACTCACTAGAGTATGGGAAGACATGCTTTGAGATTTCCAGGACCGCAGTATGGTGCATGTATATGTACAAAAATTGTAGTGTAAGTTTAGCGCCATGACCAGATTTTTACTTTTTTACCGGATTTTGCAGAAGGTTTTGTAGGGAGAGAATATTAAACAAAAGATTGAGATTTCGTTGGCTTAATGAGGTAAAAATTCTTGTATAAAAAGGTGTGGAGCAACTCAAAAGAGATGTTTGCTTTCAGATATCAGGTCTGTAAAGTTAGTAGCTTTCAATTTTTGGCTACAGAACTGTATTGTGTAAAATATCCGTGTTTGCATGTACTATCATGGGCGGATCCATAAATTTTTTCAGTAGGGACGGATTTTAACTAATTTTTTTTGTTGAAGTTAAATAAAGAAAACTTGAACTAATTATAATATTAAATTGAACTAATCTTAATATTAACTTGAACTAATCATAATGTTTTGAGACGATTCTTGGATAGATGTTTCATTTGAGAGATTTTAAGTAGTCTCATCGGCTTGGATGGATTGTGATGTTGATGATTCGTTTTGGAATGTTTGATGTAGAAGAAGTAGAATGAGCAAGTGCAACGCTGCAACGAAAGAGGGTAGAAGCAGAATGAAACTGTGTAGAGTCTGGACTTGTATTTAGATTAAGAATGAAACTTTTCTTTTTGTTCCCTCCAAATTTAACGCTTCCATTAATCTGTCCCTTTGAGATTATTAACTTCTATTTCTGTCCCTACACCAATACTTACAAAAAATAATAAATAAATAAAAACTCGGCATAAAAAATAAAAATAAAAACTCAGCATGATGCCCTTCATGTACATCCGCCCCTGGGTACTATGTAATTCCTCAGAATTACCAAAAAAATATGTAATTTCCTGAGAAAATAGAATTTTGTAAATTTTGAAGTCTTAGTTTATGTTATTAAAGTTATTATTACATTTTGATTAAATTTTGTTTTAATGTTATATAAATTTACAAGTTGAAAATAATTCAAAATACTCTCTATGTTTTAAATTATAAGATTAATATTGACTTTTGAAAAGTCAATTTTAAATCATTTTAAACTTAAAATTGACATGAATTTATTTAACTTATGCCAATACAATTATGAATATTAGTTTTTAAAATTAATTATTTAAAAATTTAAATGAATCACGTCAATTTTAAATTTATAAATATCATAAATTATTTTTAGAATATCAATAGTGATCTTATAAATTGAAACGGGGGAAGTATTAAACTGTCATGTCATCCATTCATATGCCGAATTCCTTTTCTAACTTAGCTTGTCACAATTATATTTTGGGTATGGGCGATATCAGTTGTTATGTTTCCACTATGTTTATGGATTTTGGACCCAATAAAAAGAAAAAGGAAAAAAGGAAAAAAGGAAAAATCTAGATTAATGTTATGTTTCAGGTTGTTATTGAGTTTATAATTTTTTTTAAAATTAAAAGATCATATCTAGTTTTAAACTTATATTACTATTGTATCATTGTGTAAATTTTGTTGTGTTTGTTTATATGTAAACACTACAACAGGGACTATAAAATATTTATTTATATTATTTAGTTTTCTGTTTAGATTCATCTATTTTTTTACCAAAAAAACTTTGGCAAAAAAAAAGCTAAATTTTTGTTCATTCTAAATTTTTTTCATTAAAAAACTCAAAATCAAGATAATTGAAAATAAAACTTAGATTTATCTGTCCTTACACAATGTCATTTGTTGGGGCATGATTTTGTGGAACCGGATGATTCAGTGGAACCTATCTTACGTGGATGAATTGTCCCCACGTGGAGGTATATTCTGATTGGGAGATCTGACTATTAAGGAGTCTATAGTCCTAATTTCATATAACTCTCAGTTCTTAAAGAAAGAGTTAAGTTTATATCCAACTTCCTTTCTTTAAGGAGATTGAGTTTTATCCAATCATAGGTAATTACCATGATTAAGAGTCTTACTACAATTCGGAAACAGTGCAATAAAGGAGGTGTGATCATCTATAAATACAAGGTTAAACCATAATTCACAGGTAATGACTTTTTACTCACTAAAGTGTTAAATCTCCATTGTTAATACCTTGAACAACATGTACTTATTCTCACACCGGAGCTATCCCCCGGTGGCCCAGGCCGTCAGCTCTCTGAGTGTGATTTTGTTTCTGTGCAAGATTTAGCGTGTATTTTGATGATTGGATGTGCGACGAAATCTCGGCGTTAACATTGGCGCTAGAAGGAGGGCATTTAGTGCAGTTTAATACGCAATCACTTTGACAAACAGTAATAAAAGTAATAATCATGGTGAATACAACATCGAATCGGGCTAGAAATTTAGGTGACCCTACGGCACAGCCAAGGGGATCAATAAAAGATCGGCTCAAAAAACCAGTGAAGGAGAGGTTGGGACCCAAGGGCCAAACCACGGGACCCAGAAAGCCCAGTCGGCGCCAACCCGATGACAGTTATTTTCCAGTAGTCAGAAGACGCCACAATCCCCTAATCGTACCGAGGGTACCCCGTCCCAGACACGTACTCAGTGGGAGAGTGGCAAAGATGAGCGGGATCAAAGACAGTTAATACTGACCCGAAAGAAGCAGCAGAATCGAGTCGCCATGGAAGCGTTGCGCCTTCAGCAGTAGGAGATTGATGTCCAGTTGGAAAATTTGGTGGACGAGGAGGAGGTTTCTTCAAGCAGACCGCGTAACCGGGCGATTGTCGTTTAGAACCGATCCAGGACTTATCATTCAGATGGTTCCGGACAAGGGAGGAGCAGGTCGAGGAGCCATTCCCCGATCCATAGCAGATGTCAAAGTCGCTTGCAGGACTGGAGCAAGCCGATGAGCCACTCCCTAATCCGCAGCAGGCACCAAAGTCATTCGCAAGACCGGAGCAGGCCAAGGAACCGCTCCTCGATCCGCAGCAGGTCCCAAAGCCCTTCGCAGGATCTGAGCAGACCAAGAAGCCGCTTGCCAATCCGCAAGAGGCACAGAAGCCTCTTACAAGACAAATGCAAGTCAAAGAGCCGCACACCAAACCAGAGCAGGCATCGGGGCTACTCCGAGGATAATTCTTTGGAAGGAGAGAGATCAGGGCATAGAAGGAGGATGAGTTCCCTGGACAATACAAGGGTCAGACTCAAGTTGTCTCCCCGAGAGGACGGGACCGATTCGTTTGCAAAAAGATTGAAAGAAGTAGAGCAGAGGTTGGCGGCGTCCGATCAGACAAAGGAACTGTCGAACAATGCGAAGTCGCCTTTTACTCTGGAGATAAAACAAGTAAAGGCTGACAAATCAAAGAAGGTGCCCCAGCTGGAGACGTACAACGGTGCTGGAGATCCATATGACCACACGCATACTTATAATCAGATTATGGACTACTACGGCCATCCCGATGCTGCCAAGTGTCATATGTTTGTCACCATGCTGAAGCATGGGGCTCGGAAATGGATGGCGTCTCTTACTCCAAACTCTATCAGTTCATGGAGACAGTTATATAACAAATTACATGTCAGGTTCGGAAGTAACAAACTAAGGGAAAAGTTGACCACTTCTTTGATACAGGTCAAGCAGCGTTCCGAAGAGAGCCTCGGCCAGTACGTGACGAGGTTCAGGGAAGCGGTCAGCACTGTGACCTACTTGAACGTGCAGCAAGCCATATGATTATTTACTACAGGGTTGGACATTACAAAGTCCAAGAAGTTGATAAAAGACCTTATCCTTAATCCCCCAGGTGACTTGTTGGAGGCCTATAGTCGGGCGAATGGGTTTATTACCCTTAAACAAACTATCGAAAGCTTGAAGCCTCAGGCATAATCGGAGGGGAAGCCAAAAGATCGAGACCGAAATAACACTCCCAGGTCAGACAATCAGCCGAGACAAAATTTCAATGGGGGAGGTTCGAGGGGAGGAAGATCGCCCTTCTCGAATAGGAATGTGAATAAAATCTACACCCCCCTGAAAGATACTGGAGGATATCAGGAATAAGCCGTACTTTAAACCTTACCTGACAAACACCAAGTCGTATAAGGGAAATCATAACCGATATTGCAACTACCACCGGATTTCAGGACATTTTACAGAAGACTGCCATAATCTGAAAGATCTGATAGAGAAGAAAGTTTAAAGTGGGGATTTGGTACAGTATGTAGCGGGTTGGCAAGGAACATGATCGGGGAGGCAGGAAGCTGCGGTTCCTGAACAACCAAGGAATCAACAGACGGATCAGAACCCGGCGATCCGAAGGGTGATAAATGTAATATCTGGTGGATCACATGGAGAGGTAGTAGGAAAGAAGAGAAGGGCCACCCTAAATGCGATGCTTTCGGTTACTGAATAACCTGCTAGGAAGGAACGGACTTACCTTGGCATGGTTATCTCTTTCTCAGACGAGGACTACCCGTCCGAACCAGTCGAGCCACATGAAGGAGCATTGGCGGTGACTGCTCAAGTCAGTCCGGTTGACATGAAGAGGATGCTGATCGACAACGGCTCTTCTGTCGACATCTTGTACACTCATGCGTATCAGAGGTTAGATTTAGAAGGGCGAAAATTGGAAGTAGGCCAGGAGGGTCCTTTGTATGGGTTCAACAATGACCTAGTACACGTATCAGGGATAATTGAGTTGTTAGTCATCTTTGGGACGGCCCTTCGACAGGTCGAAGTGTTGGTTAAGTTCTTTATAGTGTAGGTGGATTCAGCTTACAACGTTATCATCGGTCAGCCAACATTGACCGCTCTTCAAGTAGTGACATCAATTCCGAATTTCAAGATTAAATTCCCGACACCGAATGGGGTTGGTGAAGTCAGAGGGGACCAGGATCTGACCAGACGGTGCTACAGGAATACATTGATATTTTTGGGTGTCGGGGTCAGTAACACAAACAGACTATGGCTATTGAAATGGAATCATTCGTTGAAGGATCTACTGAACCCTTAACTGTAACACCCCGACTTTTATGAAATTATTAACATAGTATATTCAAACACATCATTTTATTTTTAATATTTTTAATGAATAAAAGAGGAGAAAAGAGATTTTGGAGGAGTGTGGAGTCAAATGGGCGGCTAAAATAAAACTAATAGGAGATGAGAGAGAAAGTTGATGAAAAAAAATGAATGGTGGGAGGGAGAGTTGGTGGGAGACAAGGAGACAAAAGAAAAAGAAGTAAAAGAAAAGGTGGAAAAAAAAGAAAGAATGAAGGTTTTGGTTAGTGGGTTAAGTAGAAAAAAATAAGTATATATGTTTGTTTGCCAATATATGCATATCCACTATTCTGCTAAAGGAGGAGGAAGCCATATTCCATCCGAAAGGATTTCATCCAAGAGAAGAGTGAGAAATCTCATTTGGAAGAGTGAGAGAAAGAAAATCTAAGAGTCAAGAGAGAAAAATAGAGAGTGGTGAGGGAATGAGAGAAATTAAATATTTATTTTATTTCTCAATAAATAGTTTGTATTCTCCATATTATTTTTATAGTGAATTTCTAAGATATCGCCCCGTGGTTTTTCCCAGTTGGGTTTCCACATAAAAATCGTGCTGTTGTGGTTTAATGTTTATTCTTGATCATATTATTTTATTCGTCCTACATATCATTGTTATAATCATTGTGGTGAAATTTCTCTTTGGCCTGAGTGCAAAGATGGACTGTTGATTGGTATGATCATGACAATTGGTTCTCTTTGGCCAGGGGTGCAAAGATGAATTGTTGACTGGTATGATCATGACTCATTGGTGTTACAGTTGAATATCTCTAGCTTAGGTGCAAAGATGAATTGATCGGTATGATTATGAACATGAACTGTTGATTGATGTTATATGGATAAAATATTGAATGCTGAAATTTTTTAAAATAAAAAATAGTAGATATTATGATCTACTCGACTCTTCAAATGAATTACTTATTCCGCTGCAGTTATCGTTTAAAACTTACATTATCTTTAAATCTCTGAATTATTATTGTTAGATTTGAGTGTGAATATTGTTGTTGTAATAAATTGTAAATAGAAAAATTTGTATTTGGATTTGGATTTTGTAGTTTGTATTTGACGACTCAAAATGGGTTGTATGGACCTATTTTGGGGGCGTCGGCGCGAATCTGGATCTCAATCAACCCATCTTAGAAGACACTTCAGAAGGGAGTTTGACTTCACCACATATGACTGATCAACAACCAACCAACACTAGGCAGACGAGCACGGGCATGCAAGGCGAGGAAGCAGCAGAGTCGCCAAAAGACTGTAGGCAAGGAAATCGTACATTGCTATATAGTGGGGTTTCGTGTTGACTGAGGAAGAGAGAAATCCACGTGAAGTACAAAATTGATTGATGAGTTGAAGATGGGAGAAAAACTTGTAGGCGATTACTCTAGTAACACGTGGCAGAACTCTTAGGGTGAAAGAGAATTCTCGAGTGTCTCGGGTGCAGAGAGAATGCAAAAGGAAATTGTAACGACCCCAAAATCAGGACAAATTTCACTCCCGATCTTGTGTGTTAAACTACGATCACATTCTAACTTTGCAGCATTTATCGATGTTATAATTAATAAAATGTGAATAAATTAAAACTTTTTTTTTACAATTTTCTTTCGTATCCTGAATTTTCATCACAATACAACTTTATTCCTACTGTATATAACAGAAAATATTAATATAAACATTAAAACTAAGCTATTTCAATATTTTCTTAATTCAATAAGGGATATACCTTAAAAATCTTTTTTATCAATCTTCATCCCCAAAATCACAACCTTTAGCATTTATACTTATCAATCCCATAACGTCACGACGCCTCATGAGTCTACTAATAATTCTAAAGTCTTTAGAATATTATTCGGGATATCACATTCACCCTTCTTTTAAAAATTTCGTCCTCGAAATTTCAAGTTACTAATATTCATTTGTTCAATTCAGCATCATTGTATCCCAAGTTGTCTAACCTTTAACATTACATAACACGGTACCAAAAATATTACATTATGAAAAGACTGTTGTAATATTACAGGTTATCAAACGTGATTGGGTAGAATAGCAGGTGATGTAGATGATCGTGAGCACTAAATTTGAGGGTAAAGATACTGGATTTAGGGGCATCACAGAAATCAACCTTCTTTCTATTGAAATGGGAGGAGTATTTATATAATTTCTTGTAGAGTGATCATGTGCCTAACATATGTCTAGGTAGTGTGCCTGGCATGTGACCTCAGGAAAAATTTCAGAAATACCCTTAGTTACTCAAGTAATGTTCAAATCGTCATGTCCTTTTAGCAACCAATCCAAACCCTCAATCAATTCTCAAAATGAGTCGTCTCCATTAGTCTTCTGCCTCGGGACTCATGGAGGCGTCTCTTATGTCTTGTTTATTTATTTCCGACTTTCCCGAATTTATTATTTCTTTTTTAGGTCTCATGAGAACCCTAATTTGTTCTTAGGCTTACAGGTTGAATGCAGACATGATAGATGTTTTGACAATAATAATGTTTCTAATATTAATTAAATATATTAATCGACATTCTAAGGTATTAATTTAGACGATGTAATCTCACTCATTGAAACATCCAATTAATATATATAATAATATTAAGTCCACTATTATTTTAAAATTAAGAAATTTTACAAATTAGTATTTATGTGAAAATATTTTATAAATAAAATATTATCACATGATCCGTTTAATGCACACCATTAATGCACTAGTACTTTAACTAGAAGTCTAACTTCCATGATCAAGATAAATCATCTCTGTTAAAGTACTATAACTTATAGGATAATGTCTCCAAATTATCTTAGGTCATAAATCATTATTTTTTTTATTTATATATTACATATGATTTATATTTTCTGTGTATAACATTTATTTACATACATAAACCATAACATATATAATATAAAAATATATATAAACAAACTAAATGATCATTTAATGAATGATGTACTTTTATTAATAAATCAATGTCTAACATAAATAAATAAATATTAAATAAATAGATAAATAGGATTTTATAGCAAAAATCCGACAGCGATCACCAACTAGAGCCATATATATTGATCAAATTTTAGGTCAACATTAGAGAAAATATGACATTTTTATATCCAAATAATATTAATTTGTTAATATGTATACAGACGGATGGTCAACACTGCCACTGCATATGGCTCATTTATATTGTCTTGTATGCCACCAACTTGCAAGGCTGTTATTGTCATTTAAGAAAAATGAAGTATCATTTTTGTTTTTTAATATTTGGATTTTATTACGATACCTGAACCCCATATATATACATATATATAAATCCAAAAAGAGGGGTTTCGTTTTTCCTTATTAGACAAAGCTAGGAAAGAGAATGAGGTCTATAAAAGGATGGAGTTTAACAACAGTTTGGTGGCAGAACAACAAAGTTCCCCAAGTTTGAGGGGAAAAATTAAAAAAGGAAGCTTTTAGCTTAGTGAATAAAAAGTGGGATAAATTATATAATATTGTATAAATATATTATGGGTGATAGGGAAGAAAAAGGGCATGATAATTACACACAAGATGGGACTGTAGATCTCAGAGGAAACCCTATTAGGAGATCCAAGAGAGGTGGATGGACCGCTTGTTCCTTTGTTGTTGGTAACTCTCTTTCTCTTTCTCTCTTTTCACAAGCCGCCAAAATTTTTAGGACACTTTACTGCACTATGATTTTTCATGTAAAAGTGAAGAGTGTTCTTTCTTCTTTTAATTTGAAGCAAAATTTTGTTATTGTAGTCTTTTCATAGTATTTTCCATTGTGAACAGTATATATATATATATATATATATATATAGTTGTGAATACTGAATCTATATCATATATAAACGGTTTGGTTTAATTACAGTTCAATGAGTTAAATAAAAAAAAAAGTTGATTCAGAATTCAGAAATATCAATGTAAATTGAGTTAACCCATCGATATTTTTAAATTTTATCTGATACTACAGTGTTATGATTTTTTTTTCTTTTTTCCTATTTCTCAGCTTCGGATTTCCACATTTTTGGGGAAAATTTAGAAGTTAGATTTTTGTTGCATTAAGTTTTGTTGCGTCTTAGCAAAAAGTAAAAATTAAGAAGAAAGTTTTGTTGGCTGGCTCGGAACCATGTTTATCTACAACCGGCCTTGTTACCTAGAAGCCAGCTCCCTCCCCCAAAAGAAGAAAAACTAGATGCATAGACATTTAATTAGTCAAATTTACCAAAAGAAAACACGACTTGATTAAGTTATTTATTAAGCCACTAGTATTACTGTATACTAAAAAAGTAATCTACCTTTATTCTTACCCTAAAGGAATCATAAAATTTTATCTTCGTTTTTCGGGAATACGGTAAAAAAAATTACAAATTATATAGTCATTTGCTAACTATCAAAAAGAACACCTTTACTAAAATATATTCACAATGCGGTGAGAATTTTATTTGACTTTTATTTATTTATTTATAGTTATTACAAATTGTGTTTAAACATGTGATAGACAAAAATTTATTAAAAAGGATCAAAAAGTCAAATTTGACACATAAGTACCGGTTAGCCAGAAGGATGTACATCTGTGTTTCTGGTACATATCTAACTGTATTGCCTTACTACATCTTAATGTCGCAACGACCACTTACTAACTTGTATCTGCTACATATACATATACTAAATGAACTACCTAACGGATAATATAATCACGATGCATGCAGTTGCTAATTTAAAAATAGGATCACATTTAAATATTTTGTATTTTTATTATAAATAATTTTCGTGAATTTGGGTATAGTGTATGAGGCATTTGAACGTATGGCATATTATGGTATATCGTCGAATTTGGTCCTATACTTGACAAGGAAGCTCCACTAGGGCACAGTTACCTCATCCAATAATGTCACAAATTGGGCTGGCACTATTTGGATGACTCCCATTTTGGGTGCCTACATCGCCGACGCCCACCTCGGCCGTTATTGGACCTTCGTCATCGCCTCCGCCATCTATCTCGCTGTACGTACCTAATTTAATTTTTATAATTTTAAGAATATTAATAATATATATCATGTTAATATTTTTCGTCGAGTGCGTATTATCCACTTGATTTCAATTCTTTTATGTACAAATATTAATCACAATCATCACTTATACGTATGTCTCCAACAATTAATTAACTACCACATCTCAAATATGAGGTGGAGCTAGGTATTTGAAGTATTTTTTTTGTTCAATTTTATTTGTTTTAATTGACTTTTTACAGTCAAATTGATTATATTTAGAATCAAAATATATTCTTAAGTTTATTAGATATATGGACAAAATTATTATAAAAAAAATACATTGAATATACTATCAAAGTTAGTTTATTTGATTTCAAAATTTTAATACATTTGTTTGATTATTAATCTTAAAATTGATCAATTTGATCATAAAAAATCAATTAAAATAAATAAAATCCGACGGATAGAGTAATAAATTAACTAATAAGATCGACATATAGAATATGATGGACGCCGTTTGTTAGGTTAGTTTTTTAAGTTCTAATAATATTGTGCTATTATTTTTTGTCAAGTGGATCTCATCCACTCGATTTCTATTCACCACATGATAAATATGATATATCCACTAATTAATTAAGCAATTAACAACCACATGATAAATATGAGGTCGGACTCACTTGGCATTTGAAGTATTCTCTCCGTCCCAAATTAATTGTTCAGTTTTGATTTTTTTAAATTAAATTGACTATTTTTAGAATTAATAATTAAGCATATATAAATATATTTCTAAAATTATAAAAATTAGGGTTAGTAATAAATTGTATATACTTTCTTTTGGTTATAATCTCTTCACCTATATTTTAGCAAAAATAGTAAAAAGATTAATTTTAAAAATGGTCAATTTAAATTTAAAAGGTCAAAACTGAACAATTAATTTAGGACGAAGAGAGTAATAAATTAGCTAAGGTCGACATATGGAGCGTGATGAACGTGGTTCGCTAGTTCGTTAGGTTCATATAATTCATACGTGTAAGCGAAATGTCACGTTGACTATAATATGATATGAGACTTTATTCGAGAAAAAGAAAGTACGTGCCTTAAACATACACAATTTTATATATGTCTTGTACTTAATACGACGTAATTTTAATTAATAAATTAGTGAAATATCAAAATAACTATTAATAAAAATAATAAAATGTCAAAAATATCATTAATGAAATTTCTTAAAATAAGAAACACATAAGATTGTGTGTATCTAAAACACACTCTCTCTTTTTTTATTTGAGCATTTAATTCTATATAAGAACACAAATATTTTACGGTACTCGGAAAATTTAGTAGTACAAGATACTTAACAAATTTATCATCATTAAATGTAAATATTCCAACATTATTAAATGTGAATCAGACTTTATATATTTATAAAATCTAACGTGTTGAATTATAAGACAAACTTGAAAGACATCCCGATCACGTACGTACAATAATTCAACTGTGAGTAACCCAAAAAACCATTAATAACTTGACTGACATGACCACTAGCTAGCTTTCAAGGCCTAACGACAACATACATACAATTTGCATGTTGTCTGGTCAATAGATTTGATCCAAAATACCAATATTTATATATACACGCACATAAATATTTTTCTTGTGTATTTATTATATCTTATTTTACGTACAAAAATGTGACATACTTTATTATTTTATCTTATTATTTAATTAGAACTCAGAACTTAGCTCGAATATATGACACCGATTCAATAAAAATTTCTATCGTTTCTCCTTCTGAATTAATTTTCTGCCACGTGTGATTTTAAAACTCCGACTAGATTTATTTTCTGTCACGTGTGATTTTTCTATCTCACCGCAGTATATGACAAAGAAATGCAAGAATAATGAACTAGATATAAAACAAATACACACATTTACATACATTATAGCATTAATATATTTCTTGTGTTACTCATCTTGAGTAACACAAAAATGATACAAAAATGTTAAATATATTAGTTTTATCTTATTATATAATCGTTAGTAGTTAGCTTATATGGAGTAATTATTCTTCCACTTGTGTATTTTTTTATTCCACTACAGTAGGACAAAACTTGCGACTAATAATGAACGGAAATGTTTGTATAATTGAACACGAAATTAAGAGGAAAGCTATAGTTTGTCGTTTCTTTATTATATGCATGCACCCAATTAAATAACTTCTTCCCATTCGAGATTCTTGAAATTAAATAATCATATTCTATTTATATCAATATATTAATATTTAATTTTCCTGTATTATGTTGGAACAAAAATAACGTTAGCTAAGGATATAATGGAAATTAAACCCCTCCTTTTAAATGTAAGTTATATTCCAGAAAATATGAAAGTAATTAACTTATGCTAGCTAGGCTGAGTTTGTTTGTAAAAATGATAGGTACGGTATAATTATTTACATTAATTTAACACTATTACGAACTATTTTATTCCATGACTAATTCGCTATTTAATCTCATGGATAATTTGTTTTTATCATTTTTAAAGTCATTAATTTGATTCTCAATAGCTTTAAAAATAATAAAACATAATCTATGAGATTAACGTGCTAATTATGAGATAAAAATAATTAAAAATGATAATCAATTAATAATAATAATGCTATCCAGTCCATTATTTTTGTAATCAAACGTATCCTAAAGATTATTCACTAAAAAGAATAAACCATGATTTGACCTTTTGAGTTACCAACTTGCCATGTTAGAATATACGAAGTTGAGCTCAGAAGTCAAGAATGGGCTATATAAGACAGCCCATGCCCCTTAACATTTTTGAAGGCCCAAGAAATTAGCAAACAATGGATTTCTTTAACATGATCGCAGGGAATGTGTGTATTGACCCTAACAGTTTCACTCCCCGGATTGAAACTGTCACGGTGTACTGAGCCGGACGTGGCAAACTGCGAAAAGGCATCGACATTACAACTAGCAATGTTTTATGGTGCACTATATTCTCTAACAGTAGGAACTGGTGGAACAAAGCCCAACATCTCAACCATCGGTGCAGACCAATTTGATGAGTTTGAGCCCAAGGAGAAAGCCCATAAGCTTTCCTTCTTTAATTGGTGGATGTTTAGCATCTTTCTAGGGACACTCTTTTCTAACACAGTTCTTGTGTACATACAAGACAATGTGGGCTGGACTCTGGGTTATGGGCTTCCTACTTTGGGCCTTGCAATATCGATTCTGATATTCTTGTCTGGCACACCTTTCTATAGGCATAAAGTGCCAACCGGGAGCCCCTTTACAAGGATGGTTAAGGTCATAATTGCTGCCTTGAGGAAATGGAAGGTGCCCATTCCTAGTGACCCTAAAGAACTCTATGAACTTGATTTGGAAGAGTACACCAAGAAAGGAAAGTTCAGGATTGATTCCACACCTACATTGAGGTTTGTATTACCATCATTTAGCTCAACCCATCAATTAGTAGATGGACTTACTTTGCCCGATTTTTGAGCTTAAAAACATATATTTGTTCTAATTTTCGTATAATCTTTTTTAAGAATCATATCATATATGTCAAGTCAGCATATAGTGAGTTTACGACTAGATACAACATTGATGTTTCATAAATATTTGTATCTTTAGGGGATTTCTCTAGTGTTTCTAGCTGAAAAGTCGGCATAAACATATATAAAAAACATACAAGGATAAATCATTTTTTAGTTCTAATACATGCATACATAAATGTGCAGGTTCCTCAACAAAGCTTGTGTAAAAACAGGTTCAACAAATCCATGGACACTAAGCTCAGTCACCCAAGTAGAAGAAACCAAACAAATGCTACGCATGATACCAATCTTGTTTGCTACAATTATCCCAAGCACAATGATTGCTCAAATCAACACCCTATTTGTGAAGCAAGGCACAACCCTAGCCGGAGATATTGGTTCCTTTAAAATCCCTCCAGCCAGCTTAGCCGGATTCGTCACAATATCCATGCTTGTATGTGTAGTTCTATATGATAGAGTCTTTGTCAAGATCATACAAAAATGGACAAAAAACCCTAGAGGCATCACTATCCTTCAAAGAATGGGAATAGGTATAATTCTTCATATAATTATCATGATTGTTGCTTCACTAATGGAGAGGTATAGACTAAGTGTAGCCAAGGAACATGGTGTAGTTGAGAGTGGAAAACAAGTTCCTTTAACGATATTCGTTCTTCTTCCACAATTTGTGCTAATGGGAACAGCCGATGCATTTTTAGTGGTTGCAAAACTTGAGTTTTTCTATGATCAAGCGCCAGAAAGCATGAAGAGTCTTGGAACTTCTTATTCTACAACTAGCTTAGGGATTGGAAGCTTCTTTAGTAGCTTCCTTCTTTCGACGGTTTCTCGTATTACCAAGAAGAATGATCACAAAGGATGGATTTTGAATAACCTCAATGCTTCTCATCTAGACTACTACTATGCCTTTTTTGCCATACTCAACTTCTTGAATTTGATTTTCTTCTTGGTTGTGAGTAGGTTTTATGTATATAAGGCTGAGGTTTCGGATTCAATGGCTGTGCTGGGTGAAGAATTGAGGGAATCCAGACATGTGGTAGATAATCAAGAAGCTAGTAGGAGATCATAGGTTGATTGGATCAGTTAGCAATAAGAAAACCCAAGAAAAAGTCAGCAAGATTTTGACTTTTTGAAACAGTTCATGTAATTTCTTGGATGTTGATTATTAGAGAGTAGATTATATATATTGTGCCTTAGTTTACCTTTCACCTTTCTTTTTTCCCCTTATTGAAGTTATACAGTTGTATTGTTTTTTGGTAAAGAAATGGAATTAATGCAGTTGATTTTCTTATATATGTTGGTGTCCTTCATAAAATTAATTTGTATAGCTATACTAGGATCTCCTTTAGCATTAATGTTTACTGCAAAAATCATATGAAGTCCGTTTTTCCCAGATAAGTCCACCTCACAAGTAGCACGCTTCAAAAAACCTCTCAAATGCTTTCAAAAATTGTCAATGTTAACCCTTTCTATCTACATTTTGTTGCGGCAGAGACAAACACTCAGTGAAGAGCTTCGGATGAACAACTATATACTTTTGATTATCTCGCTACTCCCGAAGGTATTATTTGGAATAAACAAAAAAATATATCTCTAATTTTAAAAATATAATATTTGTCATGTAATTATTTTTGTTACGTAACTTGTACCTTGATGTATTAACTATTAGTACTACTTCTTTGCTATCTAATTTGTGTTCTTGATAATAAACTAAAGAGATTAAGCACTACAAAGGAAAAGCTCTAATTTTGACTGAATTAATTTCGACGGAATATGTTACGTCGAAATTAGCTTACTTCCGATGGAATATTACGTCAATAATAATTCAGTCGATTATAGCATATTTACAACGGAATTTCGGCGAAATTGGTCCAAGCCCGTGGCGCCAATAGTTCCCGCTAGCGCACTTTATAAAATCAAAGCAAATAGAATTATTTCTGACAGAATTTCCTTCGAAGATAACCTAATTTTGACTGATATTGTTTCCGACGAAATTCTATCGGAAATAAGCAATTAAATTAGGTTTCCTTATGTGCTCTACTGTCATTTTCTTTCTTCCCCATTTCACTTTCAGCAGCGGTGGCGGAAGAGAAATTCTCACTCTCACTCAATTCTCAGTCTCACTCTCAGTTCTCACTCTCACTCTTAAATATCACTTCTCACTCTCATATCTAAGTCAACAGTGGTTACCATCTAAGTCACCATTTCAAACCTTTGTCAGTCACCATCTCAAACCCATCTGAGTCATTGTTACCATGTAAGTCACCATCTTGGACGACTGTTCGTGGCGGCAACGGTGACAACGTGCTTGGCGGCAGGTTTAGCAGCGTGAGTGGCCTAAGATAAATTTAAGGTTAGGTTTTATTATGGTTTAATTTGGGAATGGTATTGTTTTGTGATTAATTTAAGTGTGTTTGTTTTTGTCAAATTAGCTTCAATATGTTTACTTTGATAGGAACTGATATTAGAAAACATAATATCTGCACTGGCTACTGATTTTGGGTATTACTAATTATTTGTTTTGGGTACTTATTTTGTGAATTTGATTTTAAGTACTGATTTGGGTATCGGAAAACATAATGTCAAATTTTTGAGTACTGTTTTTTTGCTTTGGGTTTGTGAATCTGATTTTGGATAATGATTTGGGTATTATGCAAGAAATAGTTCAAACTTCATTTTGGGTACTTATTTAGTATTGAAATGAACATATTGTTAATCTGGTCATTTGAGAATATATCGTGAATACATGGGCGATAGGGAAGAAAAAGGGCATGATGATCACGCACAAGATGAGACTGTAGATCTCAGAGAAAACCCTATTAGGAGATCCAAGAGAGGTGGATGGACTGCTTGTTCCTTTGTTGTTGGTATCTCTCTCTCTCTTCCCATAAGTCACTTGCCAAACTTTTTAGGACACTTTGCTCCACAATGATTTTCCATTTAAAAGTGAAGTGTTCTTTCTTCTCTTGAAACAAAAGTTTGACATTGTCTCAATTTTTTCTTATTTTCCTTTGTAAACGGTGTGTGTATATATATATACACACACACCAGTGAATTTTGAATCTATATCATATATAAATCATGATTTAACTACCGTTTAATGAATCGAATGTAAAAATAAAAATAAAAAATCAGTACTTCAGTAATGTAAATAATGTAAATTGATGAGGTTCAGTTTATTAGGAAAAAAAATGAGTTAAGCCATCGATACTTCCAAGTTTTATATGAGACTACCCCCCCCCCCCCAACCCAAGTTTCTCAGTTCAGATTTCCACATTTGTGGGAAAATTTTGAAAAGTTAGATTTTTGTTGCATTAAGATTTGTTGGTTCTCAGCAAAAAGTAAAAATTCAGAAGAAAGTTTTGTTGGGTGGCGCGGAACCATGTTTCTCTACAACCGGCCTTCTTACCTGGCTAGAAGCCAGCTCCCTCTCCCAAAAGAGGAAAAACTCTCTTAATGATGAATAGATATATAGTTAATTATTTAATTTATAATAAAAAAAACACTAGATTAATTACTTTATTAAGCCACTAGCCTTACTATATTAGAACAGTAATCTATCTTTATCTTTACCTTAAGTAGTCATAAATCATAATATTTTTTTCTTATAATAAAAATCATATTATATAGTCATTTGCTGGCTATTATTCCAGATAACACTATCAGTAAAATACATATAATACGCCGTAAGAGTTTTATTTGATTTTTTTATTATTATTACATATCAACTTTATCCGGAACATACAAACATAAATTTTCTCAATTTTTTTTCCCAGCATCAAATTCTATTTTAACGTGTCATAGACAAAAATGTGTTAAAAAGGATCAAAAGTCAAATTTAACACATAACTACCGACTGGGCGGAAGGATGTACATAATTTCCCTTGCATCTATGCACGTAGAAGTTGGATGTTTTAAATTGTATTGCCTCACTATATCTTAATGTCACAACGGCCTCTTAGGCTCTCTTACCAACCTGCATCTGCTATATATACATATATTAAATGAATTACCTAAAGGATAATACTCCCTTGTTTCCATTACACGTGATGTTCAAGACATAATCACACATATTAAAAAATATTATTAATACTAACATTGATAATTAATGTTAGTTTGAAATTTCACTACTACTCATTCACTAATTAATTACTATTCCTCTCTCTCTCTCTCTCAATTATTCCATCTTGATGAAATTTTTTAGAGACAAAATATGAAAGGATTAGATTTTTTTCTCCTAGATACAGGGGCGGATCTATGCCTGGGGCAGGGGGCACTTGCCCCCTCTGGATTCTATGCCTGGATAATTCATGCCTAGAACAGTTACATATTTAAGACGTAAAAAATTATTGGGGAGCCAACATTTGTTTTAAACATGGGAAGTATGGTCGACAATAGTGGGAGAGAGCACTATTCCATGGAGAAAAAGTTTGGTATATTTTTTTTATGTTTCCACTAAAGCATGTGATAGATGTGTATACTTGTTTATCATGCTAATTTAGCATTCCTAAATCCTAAATATAGGACCTGCAACGGTTATGCTCATTATGCATTAATTTTGAAATGATGGATTGATGGATTGATGGGTAATATTAAAAAATATTCTGCTTCCCTTTTTTTAAGTTTCAGGTTCTCATTTTTTAGTGGAAAGTGAGTGAGTCACTTTTCTAATTCCATTTAAATAAGTGATGGTCAATCGGAAAACTTCAGTTTTTCACAATTATAAAACCTAGTTAAATAATAGTTTTAATTAACTATTTGTATAATTATTTTTATGCAATGCAAATCTAGAACCTTGATTGAGGGATAATTAAAGTTAAAATCTTACATTAATTTCTTAAAGACTCAAATACTTTTTCTTCGAGTCTTCATGTCTTCAATCAAAGTTCAAACTTATAAAAATATAATAATACTACAAAACAATGTGTCATCATTAAAACCAAGTTACTATAAATAATATTTGGACATTATTTAGTTTTGTAATTTATTTTACTATATTTTTTATTTTTTTTGCGATAATTTATTTATTTCAAATTTGCCCCCCCTGATTTCAGCGGCTGGATCTGCCCTGCCTAGATATATATAAAACGTCTTATATTATAGGGAAAAAAATCTCCTAAAGTCGTATATAATGGAAAGGTGAGAGTATAATCAAACTGCATGCAGCTGCTAATTTAAAAATAGGATCACATTTAAATATTTTGTATTTTTATTATAAATAATTTTCGTGAATTTGGGTGCAGTGTACGAGGTGTTCGAACATATGGCATATTATGGTATATCGTCAAATTTGATCATGTACTTGACAAGAAAGCTCCATCAGGGCACAGTTACCTCATCCAACAATGTCATAAATTGGGCTGGTACTATTTGGATGACTCCCATTTTGGGTGCCTACATCGCCGACGCCCACCTCAGCCGTTATTGGACCTTCGTTATCACCTCCGCCATCTATCTCACTGTGCGTAATTTTTTTTTATAATTTTTTGGAATTGTAGGAATACTAAATATATATCATACTAATATTTTTTGTCGAGAGGATATTATCCACTTGATTTCAATTCTAATTTTATGTACAAATATTAATCACCATTTATATACACTAGGGTTTGTGGCACACACTATGTGTGTACAATTAAAATAAAAATTATAAAATGTGGGCTAGAGAATGTGCTATATTAGACAGCCCATGTCAATAACTAGTTCCCCATGTACCATTTTTGAAGACCAAAGAAATTAGCTAACAATGGATTTTTTTAACATGATCGTAGGGAATGTGTGTGTTAACCCTAACAGTTTCGCTCCCCGGACTGAAACCGCCACGGTGTACCGACCCGGACGTGACAAACTACGAAAAGGCATCGACGTTACAACTAGCAATGTTTTATGGTGCACTATATACTCGAACAGTGGGAACTGGTGGAAAAAAAAACCCCAACATCTCGACCATCAGTGCGGACCAATTCGACGAGTTTGAGCCCAAGGAGAAAGCCCATAAGCTTTCCTTCTTTAATTGGTGGACGTTTAGCATCTTTCTAGGGACACTTTTTGCTAACACAGTTCTTGTGTACATACAAGACAATGTGGGCTGGACTCTTGGTTATGGGCTTCCTACGTTGGGCCTTGCCATATCGATTCTGATATTCTTGTCTGGCACGCCTTTCTATAGGCATAAGGTGCCAGCCGAGAGCCCCTTTACAAGGATGGTTAAGGTCATAATTGCTGCCTTGAGCAAATGGAAGGTGCCCATTCCTAGTGACCCTAAAGAACTCTATGAACTTGATTTGGAAGAGTACACCAAGAAAGGAATGTTCACGATTGATTCCACACCTACATTGAGGTTTGTATTTATATCTAGTTTTAAGAAAGTTATTCATATCAACTAGTTCCACCTTTACTTTTTGGGTCTAACAAACCCAAAACCATAATTTAGCTCAACCCATGAACTATCATATGGACTTACTTGGCCTAATTCTTGGGCTTAAAAAGATATATTTGTTCTAATTTTTATATAATTTTTTGGGTCCTTAACACTAATATACAACAATTAGAAAGTAATTACAAAAATAAAACACACACAAAATAATTACAAAAATAACACACAACACAATATTAAATAAGTTCATAAATCATTCTCTCTCTCATCGGGTGGAATCAAATCAAATCAAAAGAAGAGAGAGAGGGGATATTTGAGGGAAATTAAAAGAGGAGTGAAAATGAAAGGGTAGCAATTAGAGAGGTGATGGCAGTTGGGACGAAGACGGTGGCGTCGGAGGTGGGGCTGGGAGCCGGTTCATCCGCGGCGGAGACACTCTTCACGGCGGAGATCGCCATTATCATCACTGTCAACACAACAATAAGCTTCATCTTCATTGCTTCCATTATATATATTATATAATATAGAGAGAGAAAGTAATTAAAGTATCTCTGTTCTGCAAATTCTTCTTTTATAAAAAGAAGAAATTACCTTTGTATTAAGGTTGGTTACCTCTGTATTAAGGTTTGGTTACCTTTGTATTAAAGTTTGGTTACCTTTGTATTAAAGTTTGGTTACCTTTATATTAAAGGTTGGTTACCTCTGTTTTAAGGTTGGATACCTTTTGTATTAAGTTTTGGTTACCTGTTGTATTAAGGGTTGGTTACCTTTTGTATTAAAAGTTGGTTACCTCTGTATTAATGTTTGGTTACCTCTGTATTAATGTTTGGTTACCTCTGTATTGTGGTTATCTTTGTATTAAGGGTGGGTTACCCTGGTATTAAGGTTGGTTACCTTAATACCAAGGTAACCAACCTTTATACAAAAGGTATCCAACCTTAATACCAAGGTAACCAACCTTTAATACAAAGGTAACCAAACCTTAATACAAAGGTAATCAAACAATAATACAAAGGTAACTAACTTTTAATACAAAAGGTAATCAACCCTTAATACAATGGTAACCAAAACCTAATACAAAAGGTATTCAACCTTAAAACAAAGGTAATCAACCTTTAATACAAAGGTAACCAACCTTTAATACAAACGTAACCATTAAAACAAAGGTATGAAGGTTTGCCGAACCCATTAACTATTTGTCCGAAAAGAAGGAAGAAAACAAGCAAGGCAGGCCATATATTAGATCAGAAGCTAATTAGAGCAAGATTTTACTAGCATAAAACTTGGTACGCAAAGAAACCAAAAGACAGAAGATCATCGTTGTAACTACTTCAAATAACGCAACAAAAAAACAGTCAGTTATTAGCCAAGACTAACTAGGTTTCAAAAGCCTACCAAATCTTCTTTACATGTGGAAAAACTTGAAATAAATGGAAACAAAGTGTTTGAAGTTTCAGTTTATGCAATGAGCAAGGTTTACTCCAACCATTTTGCCTTGCTAGGTGGTGAAACGATTCTTGTGATGAACACCACACAGTGAGATTGAGGATCATATACACGGCACGGCGTTCTTGACTTCCTCCCTGAGCTTGCAAAAGACATGAGAGAAAGAGGGGGGAAGAAATTTGAGATTTTAGGGCAGGAGAGAGAAAAGGGGTGATGATGGTTGGGATTGTGGACGAGGAGAGAGAAACGGAAGGGGGAAAAGGAAGGAGAAAGGGGGGAAGGAAGGAGCTAAGCCGCCTGACTTGCTCTGTGTTTAATATTGTAAATAAAAATGAAAAAGTGTAATACTTTTGTAATTATTTTATGGATGTATGATTTTTGTAATTATTTTCAAAAATGTACTAATATATGTAATTAACCCTAATTTTTTTTAAGAGTCCTGTTACATATGTCGAATCAGCATTTAAGGAGTTTAGGACTAGATATAACACTGATGTTTCATAAATATTTATATTTTTAAGAGATTTCTCTAGTATGTCTAAGTGGCTGAAAAGTCGACACAAACATATATACAAGGATAAATCATTTTTTAGTTCTAATACATGCATAAATGTGCAGGTTCCTCAACAAAGCTTGTGTAAAAACAGGTTCAACAGATCCATGGACACTAAGCTCAGTCACCCAAGTAGAAGAAACCAAACAAATGTTACGCATGATACCAATCTTGTTTGCTACAATTATCCCAAGCACAATGATGGCTCAAGTCAACACCCTATTTGTCAGCTACAAGGCACAACCCTAGCCAGAGATATTGGTTCCTTCAAAATCCCTCCAGCCAGCTTAGCCGGATTCGTCACAATATCCATGCTTGTATTTGTAGTTCTATATGATAGAGTCTTCGTCAAGATCATACAAAAATGGACAAAAAACCCTAGAGGCATCACTATCCTTCAAAGAATGGGAATAGGTATAATTCTTCATATAATTATCATGATTGTTGCTTCACTAATGGAGAGGTATAGACTAAGTGTAGCCAAAGATAGTGTAGTTGAGAGTGGAAAACAAGTTCCTTTAACGATATTCATTCTTCTTCCACAATTCGTGCTAATGGGAACAGCCGATGCATTTTTAGAGGCTGCAAAGAGTGACAAGAGCCTTGGAACTTCTTATTCCACGACTAGTTTAGGGACTGGAAGTTTCTTTAGTAGCTTCCTTCTTTCGACGGTTTCTCGTATTACCAAGAAGAATGATAACAAAGGATGGATTTTGAATAACCTCAATGCTTCTCATCTAGACTACTACTATGCCTTTTTTGCCGTACTCAACTTCTTGAATTTTATTTTCTTCTTGGTTGTGAGTAGGTTTTATGTATATAAGGCTGAGGTTTCCGATTCAATGGCTGTGCTGGGAGAAGAATTGAGGGAATCCAGACATGTGGTAGCTAATCAAGAAGCTAGTAGGAGATAGGTTGATTGGATCAGTTAGCGATAAGAAAACCTAAGAAAAAGTCAGCAAGATTATGACTTTTTGAAACAATTCATGAAATTTCTTGGATGTTGATTATTATATAGAGAGTAGATTATATTTTGCCTTAGATTACCTTTCTCTTTTATTTTTTTCCCTTTTGAAGTTATACAGTTGAATAAGGATCATAGTTTTGAAGTAACATTTTTCATGAAATTTTACGTAAAATTAAAGACCAATGTAAAATTATAGTGTCAGAATTCAGATTTCATATGTATTTTTGAACTTAAAACAGCTCAAATTACAAAAAAAACAATTCCTTAGTAAAATAATGCTTCCTCCCCCAAACCCATATCTATCCTCTTATGTCACAATTCAAACACTTCAATTCGGTTACAATTACAATGATTCACTAAATTTTTCCAAACAATGTTTTGTTTGAACTCCAAAAAACCCAAATTCCTCTAAAGAATGACCATTCCTTTTCACAATATATACAAGAAAATTAAATCATCCTTACATTTTCTTAGTAATACTCGTGCAAAAATCATCATCATCATCTCCTCTTTGCTAATTGAAATGTCCTCTTTAAGAAAAGATTCGCCGCTCGATCATTTCTATGACACAAAACTCTCAATATTGTATTAGGATCCGCTCTATTCCACCTTCCGGTTGTTGGTGGCATAGGCAGCTTCTGCCCTGCCCCAACAACACCTATCCCACTAGTCTCACACGCTACTATACTAAAATCCTCCACAAGTTGCTCCGTTGACTGTCCCATCAACGCCACCACACCTTCCGCTGTCTCAGACTCCCTCTCCACCACATCCTCCGGGATCAATCCTTCCCCACACGTGCAAAAAACTTTCTTTAAATTCTCAAAATCCTCCTCAATCATTTGATGATCCGCCCTAGTGAACACTCGACCACTCCCTCCAGCTAGCAAAACCATGAGGTAAGCGTCAAAACAAGCCCTCATTACCTCTTTTATCGCCAATGGCTGAACTCTATCCGTCACTATAGCTCCTAATAGAGTAAGGTTTTGCTTGAGTATCCTCAATGCTGGCCTCACGCGCGCGTTCTCCACGTCCTGAACGTATAAACTCCCATAGAAAACGGCGTTCGAGTCGAGGAAGATCAGGCGATAGGCAGCAACTTCTGACACGTGTTGCGTGGCGGATTGGATGTCAGATCGCGTGCGGTTGAAGTAGGTGCAGCCAACCTGGTGGCTGCGGGTGATGGAGCGGTTGCGCGGCGAGGGGATGATTCGGGGGGAGAGGGAGAGGGTTTTGTCGAGCGTGTGAAGTTGCGAGAGAAGGTAGTGTAAGGTGTTGAGGCGGATGTAGAGGCGTTGTGTGCCACGGCTGGTGGAGGGGCGTGGATGGTTACCTTCGTTAGTGTCGTTTTGGATTGTGCTTTCTAGAGCAACTGTGCAAGGGGTAGCCATTTTCCATAGTAGGAGGATTTTTGAGTCCCGGTTGCAGCGCGTGAGAGGTGGGAGTGTGGGGATGTAGCTCTGTTTTGACCCTGCATTAACAACAAGAACAGAACAAACATTGTGTAATATGTTAAACACAATTTTATTTTATTTATTTTTTTGCTAATTTTGGGGAGGGGTTTGAACTTAGAACCTCTTACTTAGAGGGACCTAGAATACCACTTGAGTCAAAAGTTCTCGTATATGTTAAACACATTGTCACACGGATTAACATTATTTTCATACAAATCATATAATGTTATGCGTTGGGTTGCCCTAAACTTCAAATATGGGGTGTATAGTGTTTGTTTGTAAATATGGAAAAAACCGTATTAATTGAGAAAAACCACCCAGAGAGGAGAAGAAATCCATTAGAAATAGAATTTGAATAGTACAAAATATATAGAGATCACTTAAACTCTAATTTGTTACAGGGATTCGATGCTAGAGAGTTCAAAATGAATAGTCCATTTGCGCAATTTATAGAACAAGAATAGTAAAGAGTAGCACTTGTAAATACATGTATAACAAAGATTATCTGAAATGTAACTCTCTCTATATAAAATGCAACTTATGCCTACAAACCACCAAAAAAAATTGACCATTTTGAATGGCCTTGAATCAGGATTTGTTTCCTTTTTGTTAAAAACGCAGATTATTTTAAAAATTGTTTCCTTAAAACAAGCAAAGCACAAGTGAAAACAGAATATCGAGAGTGGGTGTTGGTTCATACCACATGATGAAGCGAATGTGGTGTATTCTAGGAACAAATGCTCCAAGTCATCAGCAAAGTTATGAGCTAAATCCTCAGCAATGCATATTGGAATTTCAAAGAAGTCATCCAAAGCTTGCTTCGCATGTTTCATTAGCTCCACCGCCGATTGTGCATACGGCTCATTCTTAGATTTCGGATTCCATGTCTATAACACAATTTAATTAGAAACCAATTAGTCTTCTTTTACATGAGATAACATTTAACTTTTGTGTATTTTTCAATCATAATATATACATAAAAATGTTTTACCTATATGAATTTTGCAAATAAAATCGCCAAAAGAATGACGTGAAGTTGACAATTCTAAACTAAAAAAAGAAAATAATATATGCTCAGACTTTTTTCCGTCACTTTTCTCTTTCAGCAACTAAACATAGTGAAGAAATGCAGCTGATATTGAATGCTCATGACGCGACATATATGTAGCAAGAAGGTTGTTCTAATGTCTCCTTACGTATACTTCACTCGCTCGTTAGCACTTACAATGGCCATAAATTGAGCCACGTCATATTTGTCTGTAAATTCTGTATAGATATTATGTTTCTATGTAATTACTTAATTGTATAAGATAGAAAACTTACTTCGGATTCTTTTGCTTTTTGAAGAAGTTCTTTCCCTCTTTTCAACCTTTCTTGAATCCATTGTCTCAAAAATTTAATTATAATTGAATCAACTTCATAAGGAACCATTTCCCTCACAATAGTTTTGCCTCCATCTTCACATTCAACAGAGTCTTCCACCACCATCTGAACCAAAACCTTTTCCAGCTTCCCCGCCCTTTGCAAAACCGTGATCATTTCATTCGTTAGCGATGCCGCCCCGGCTAGGTATTGCCTCAACAAGGTTCCATAGCATGTGTGTAGTGTCACGGCTGCAACTCCGGCTGCAATTGGGTGCCACTTCTTGAGTGCAGAACTAAAGTGTTCCTTCTCCTTCAGTGCCAAATCTTCTGTGTCTTGGGCTATTTGAAGGAGGGCGTCGCTTGCGTTTTCTACTTCAATCACGTTGCCACTGACATTCCCATCTTCTAGCATCTTTGATTTGGAAAAATAACAAAGCAAGAAGAGATGAAATTATGACAAGTATTAGATTGGTAAGACTAACGGAAAGTTGAAAATCTGAAAATGTAAAAACATTTTATGGTAAACTAAATAAGGGCTCTTCTAGTAACCACTTGTACTTTCAGAATTTTGTATTTCCTTTCATCGTTTCAAATCGTTGTTTGATAATTGTTTTTGGTTTTAAAAAAATTGAAAGACAAATGCTTTAGGCATAAAAAAGTGAAAGCACAAAATTTGTGTTTTTTCAGTGTTGGCAACATGGTTCGAGCATGAATGAGGTTTCGCTAGCTAGCTATTGAAACCATATCCGCAATAAAAATTAAACTTGACTATGAAAATTAAAGAAACATGTTGTTTCTTGTTCACAGATGTTGTCTAGTTTACCTAGACAAAATTTTACTGAGTTGCAGAGTGCAATTCTATAGAGTTTTGTCTAGGTAATAAAACTATACAACTTCTCTATGTCCAGTTACATTGCATTATTATTCTTAAAACTCTACAAACTAATTAGATTGCAACTTAAAAAAAGAAAGAAAAAAAAATTAGTGAACAATGCTTAATAATTCAAGAAGGAATGAGGAACCTACCTTCGTGAATGCATTTCTCAAAGATGACCGAATATAAAGATCAACCTTATTCCCACTAAAGCCCGAAGCAACATCCCCTTTCTCCTGTCCAGCAGCTGCATACCCCGGAACATCTTCCTCCATAATCTTGGTAGACGAAAAAACCAAAGGCAAAATACTGTCCATAACCCCAACCGTCCCCTTCTCAAAACTCCCATGATAATCCATCAACCTCTTTTCACACCACCTCTTCATCGAACTCAACGTCCACCCCATCATCTTCACATAAACCGCCTCCCGATCCACCCTCTTGGCGTCGTTCGCCACCTCTGCCAGCATGGCAAGCGCCGCCCCAAGTAGGTCCCCCTCTACTTGTCCCGTGACAATGTATTGTTCAAATAAAACCCAAGTGAAGCACAAGTTGTGTATTGCCCTATTTACCCCCATTGTAGACCATGTCTTTTTGATTAGTTCTAGTAACTCATCGACTTCATCGAGGACGGTTGTTTCGTCCTTGAGGCCGAATACGGAGCGGAGGAGCGCCATGTAAATGTGGACGTTTAGGGGGAATCCGTCGGCCCAGTGGCAAATGTCGGTGGGGGAACCATCGTGGGTTCTCCATGCTAAGGAGACTACGCAGTTGCAAAGGGTGCGCATGGTTTCGGAGTTTTTGGCGGTGTCGATTGGTTTTGTGTCGCATGAGGTGATGATTTCGCGGAAGCGGAGGGCGAATTCATTGGTTTTGTCTAGGGGGATTGCGGGGTAGAGGAGGAGGCCGGCCTCGAGGAGCTTGAGTTGGCGCTTTTGGAATAAGTGGTACTCGCCGGAATTGTTGAATTCAGATGGTTTTAGGTGGCGGAGGAGCTCGAGTGGGAGGATTATTGTTTCTGCCCTTCTACCAAGCTGCGTAGAGATTATGTTAGTTAGAAAAATATTGTAACAATGGTGGATACATTGGATTTGGATTTTAGGCCGTTATTTTTGGACAGTTGAAGTCGTCGTGGAGACATTAGTTGCATTAGTATAGTTACATGCCTTTTCATGATTTTTATGATAGTATTGTACAATTATAACTCTATAACTATATAAATACAACTTATTTTTATAAAACTGTCCAAAATCATGAGTCAGGATCAGAATACACTACGCCATGAATTTGATAATCTTATAGTCAACTAAAGCATGATATGATAATAGACTAAAATGATTTCATAATTGTCAAAAGTACTTTAGTTTCAACGAAAGCCTAGTTTAATTATTTACCATCTCAAATAAAATGAGACATTTGTGAATTAATTGTTTGAACAATTAAATATAATTGAAAATGGGATTTGACCATTATGAAAAGTGAAAGAAACATAATGAAAAAAATAAAGTACTAACGAAGATCGACAAATTGACAAAAATGATTCCAATGAAGAACAAAAACACAGACAAAACAACACATGAAGCATCAAACAAAAGAACTAACAAATATAAAATGGAATGACTTGTGATTATAAAATGCGCCAAACACATAACTAATTCAAGAATTCAAGAAATCCTATATGATCATAACTCATAATCACCATGCATGCGTACGCATAAGTTACATGCATGCATGCATAATAATGCATAGTTATAGTATGCAATAAATTTCTATATAAATTATAGGCATAATACTGAACGATTACAATGTCTTATATGCGCTATGAAAATAAAATTTTATTTCTACATGCATGCATGGGTAAGCATAAGTTACATGCATATATGCATGTGACATACTTGGCCAACAAGAGTTCTCATAAGAGTTTTGCGCAGCCTATTATCGCTCTGCTCCGTCACCCTCATCTGTTGCCTCATAATCTCCGCCGACGTAAGCGGCCGTCTCTGCCTCACCTGAGGCACCGTGAACGATATTCCGGGGGGACTGCCTTGGCTCGATTCTCGAGGTGAACCTCGAGGCGAGCCCCGAGGCGAATTAGGGTTAGACCCGCACGAGCCGGTCCGCCGTGACGGAGAACGTTTCAACATTTTCAACCCTAATGCCCTTTTTATCCGGCTCGTCACCGCCATCCCCACCCCGGGTCCTTTCACCGGCGACCCCGACATCCCACCTCCGCTGCCGTCGCCACCGCTATCGGAAGGGTAAAATGTGATGGCACTCCTCCCTCCGAACCCCGGCGAAGACCGGCATGCCGTGAAGAATATCTCGTAGGCCGCCATTCGGAGGTCGTCGCAGTCTAGGCCTTCTATCCGGCCAAATGGCCAGACTAGATCGCTGGTGGAGGCCTCGGCGGCATCCTGGTGGCGGGTTTGTTGAACCATGTTGTACTCTTTTGGGTGGTGGTGGTTCGAGGAGGAGGAGGTGGTGTTGGTGGGTTAAATTCCGGCAAGTGGACTGATTGTTAAATGTCCGGCGGAAGAGAAGGGAGACAGAAGCCGAACATTCTTTGTAAGAATGGAAAGAGGAGAGAGAGAAGAATTAAGGTGTGGTTAATTTTGGCGAAGAAAACGAATTGTTCCGAATATTTCTGAAAATATTGGCTTTTTCTGATTTTTGACAATGTTTTTTATGTTTCCAAAAACTTAATTGTATATAGGACCATCGAACCAAGGAATTAGTATCGGCTTCCGCAAGTGTATTGGTAGACAAATGTGATGTCTTTATTGGATGGCAAATGGCAAAATAACAATGCGGAGTATTATAAGTCTGTTATGTATCGTAATAAATTTATGTCGAATTATAATTATAAAGCTTATCATGAGATTAGTAAGAATTATAAGAGAACCCTAATTATTACACATCTCTTCAAAAATATTACCACTAATATTTATTCAAGTAATTAATAATTAAAAATCGACCTAAAATATTCACATTATATATCATTATCCTTTCAAGAAAATGGTCATATTTCAAAAAAAAAAATTTGAAATTTTCAGCTTGCAATCCTCAAGTATTTGTTGAGAATAGTATGTAAAAAAAAATTATGCTAACAATCCGCAACAAATACGGATAACACTTTAGGGACTTAAGAGTCTTTATGTAATTTCAAGTGTTTAAAGATAACACTTGAGGGACTTCATTTACCAAGAGTTTTTATGTAATTTCACGTGTTTTAAGCATCCGCAGGTAATTGTTGTGAATACCACAATTGCTCGCCCTCCTGTATATATATACACATCTGCATATGTTTGTCCGTAGTAGTTGGACGTCATCAGGTAATAATCCCCTGTCCGTATAAAATATTTTTTTTCTTTAGAAATAATATTTTATTATAGTATAATTGCTTCGGCAGTTTTTCCTTTACTAAAATAATTGTTGAGTAGTTTCAATGAGTGTAATTCATTTGTTACATTAGTTCAAAAATAATTTCGTTTTAAAAAAAAATAAAATAAAAAGAAGACAATCTTGAAATTATTATTGCTTTTACAAACATCCTAAAATTAATTACTTCGCCTATTTTGACTTTTAATAATAATAGTAATAAATTAATATATTTTAGTTCTGGTCTTACTTGATTGGGGCCTTGTATGAGATATAGCGGTGATTACCATAATAGCAAACTCGATCTCAAATAGGATGCATGTCATGGATTTGAAACACCACAAATGAAGTTGTTTTTTAAGTTTAAATATAAATTACTATCTTAAACTATGGGCCTTATTTCACTTCGATGATTCATCTTTTAATTTTATTGATTAGATGATTAAACTATCAATTTTTTTCACTTTCACTCAATTACGTCTGTCACGTCAGAAATTGATGACGTGGCTCTCTAGGTAGGTCATAGTTCAGCTGATTTGTAACTAAAAAAGAGTGTACAGCTAACAACTATACAACATTAAGCATCCTCAGCAGCAAATAAAATTAACTATATTAACTTAATTGAAGAAGTGATGTGCATCACTGCAAACAAATCTAAAAAGTTAAAATAAAAGTTGGAAGGACAAACAACTGAGGAATATGCAAATATATGATTATGATCCCTCGAAAATATGTTGGCATGCTTTATACCCCGCTCATATCAATTAAGAAGTATGATCGTGGACAGCGCTTCTGTCTGTCCCATTTAATATCAAAGCCATCCAAAAAATGCAGTAATGAGCACTTAAAAGAGAATATAAAGGGCAGAAACCACAAAAAAAAATGCTATAACTAAACCCTCACCGCTAAAATGGACCTAATGTATTACCAGCCTGTCTCCCTGCTAGCAAGTATCCAAAAATTCAGCAAGAACATGCAATCATGGTAAATCTCATGTTCAGCTGAATCAGAGTAATACATTGGCTGAACCTACTCTCTCAAACCCAACCCACACCCAACCACCCCCCCACCCCCCCCCCAAAAAAAAAAAAAAAAAAAAACCCAAAGTTGTGAACTAACGAAGTTAGTTATTATACCATCCAGAAAAGAAGTTGATTATTCTAAATTCAATCAATTATTAGACAATATTAACTTATTGATAATCAACCACATAATTGCGTAATGACAACTACCAAGTAATGACAACTACCAAGTAGTTCCACCTCTAGCCGCATGACATGTAAGACCATGAAAAATCAGGCTAGTGATCATGAAAAAAAATTAATAAAAATGTACCATTAATTTCTTGCTAATCTAGTACATTCAATATTATTGACTCTAGAAATGGCTAGCCTTAAAACAAGAAATATAAATATGTTCAAATATAAAACAAGAAATATAAATATGTTCAAATATTTTCCTTTGTATACATTTCACTTGCAATAATTATATCCTTCAACTCTAGAAAAAAGTACAAGAAAAGAGTGATGGTTTTTAGAATAAACCGATTCTCTGGCAAACTTTAGATAACTTAATAATAGGAAGCATATCTTTTTTAGCTGAATATCCTTAACTATATTGAATTTTTCTCTAGTTCTCCAAGTATAATCAGCCTAAACATTAGGCTCACACTGATTATATAAATTGAAATTGTCCAACTACAGTAGTCTACGACATACCACAGGATGTCAGGTTCTGAAAACTCGATTGCACCACAACCTGGGTGAGTTGTCAGATCTTCATGGCCTGGCTTCATCATGACCATTCCCATTCCACTTTTAAGTTCCATTCCTCGCTAAACACATCCCAGCATGAAGCTCGTGTTTAGCCACGACAAGACACCTCACTTTAGTTATCGAGCATCTCTCCTCCTGTACAACACAAGGGCACGGGCAAATGATTATGCCTTTGTCAAATTTCAACTACCACTACCATTACCGCTACCCACTACGAACTGATCAACCAAAATGGCCTAGAGCTCCACTCCTACCATTAAGAAGGCTTACTAAATCTCCATACTGCTACTTGTCATATCAAAGATTGTAACGAGGACTACTATTACCAAATATTGATGACAATCATGAAGCTCCCCCTATATATCATTTGAATACCACTAAATATGCAAGAGATTATCGCGACATCACAATAAAATAGGAAACAGTAATTAATAGTTCAATATAATTATATAAGCTATTATATCATAAACACTACGATAAGAGAAAGCTCCAGATAAGCTAGCAGACACAACTATAAGCACGCCAAATTTAAAGCTACACTTAGAAGCAAATATTAAAAAGGGGACAACTATACTCTTCAAAAATACTGCTTATTTTTAACTACCAAAATAGATACTGCAAACTACTAGGATTCAAGCAATCCAACCAATCCCGCCGTGCTCATTCATCCTGCAAGAACCGCCCTCTGTGCCAGCCCTGGAAAGAATCAATTGCATGTCTTTAGAACAAAGAGTAGTCTCAGATGATCTCTGTTATCAAAATCACTGCTGCTGTGCCTGTCGGGTTGGAGCACCACTGTACCCACCACCATATCCAACTTGCCCACCATTTGGTCCATTGGCTTGAGCCCCATAATTCCCAGAGGCTTGTGAGGGGTCAGATCTCCATCCTTGATTTCCATATCCTGAATTTCCATTGGCATCATAGCTACCTCCCATGTAGCCCCCACCACTACTCTGTAGCTCTCCACCAGCAGGGGAATTGCTATTTGGGGCACTCCCAGGCCGACCTCCAACAGCACCATATGCAGCTGGATTTCCATAAGACCCATCAGTTCCACCATATCCACCATAACCATAACCTTGATTCCCATACCCAGCAGCTCCACTTGGAGATTGACCTGCAGGTGCTGAAACAGGTGCCCCGCCACCAGGACCACCACTAGTGGCACCAGAAGCACCCCAAGGAGTATTCCCATAGCCCGTAATACCATATCCAGAGGAAGCCTGATTGGTATATGCACTTCTTGGTGCACCTGGTGGACCACTTCCATAACCCGCATTAGGGACATTAGGGTTTCCATAGGCTGCACCAGCAGGGCCACCATAACCAGGATTTGCACCACCATAATTACCATAGCCGCCATAACCAATGCCATTACTAGCAGGACCATACCAATAACCGGATGTACCATACCCAGAAGATCCATAAGATGGAAATCCACTGCCAGAATTTTGGGACTGCATGAACTTGCTCGAATCACGACCTTCGTAAGAACTTGAATTCCCACCAGAAGCACCATAACTCTGATAACCTCCACCACCGCCTCCACCACCCATGGAACGACCACCCCCACCAGGGTTGGCATCTTTGGGAAGAGCCCGTTTGACTTCGACTTGCTTGCCATTTAAATCATGGAAGGTCTTGTGTAAAACCCTATCAACTGCATCTTCCGAATCAAAGGATATAAACCCAAATCCACGGGGTCGGTTAGTCTGCTGGTCATACATAACAACTACATCACTTACATGGCCATAAGATTCAAAATACTGGCGAAATTCATCCTCACTTAGAGTGGGAGGTAAGCCCCCAACAAAAATTTTCTTGGTCCTGACATTTCCACCTCCTCCAAAGTTTCTACCAGCACTAGGGGTCCCAGCTTTTGAAACCTGCTGTTCCTCTCTTGACAGGGCCCTCTTAGCCTCAACCTAGATAAGAAAAGTTATGATTATACCAAAAAAAATATAGAAAGAGCAAGCAGTAAACAATCACACACATTGCCACTTCAAGTAACACGTGCAGATATATCGATATAATACAATTTATACTGGGAAACATTAAACCCAACTATAATGGAAAAAGAATTTTAACGCCAAGTCAACACGAAAATAGTGCTTCTAATAGAATATGAAGTCTTTCAGTATAATAAATATATACTTCTTAAAGGTGACACTTGCACAGAAGTAAAAGTTCATAGACCACTAAAAAACAAGACAAACCATTTTATAAATAAATGCAAATAACTAAAACAGCAGTCCTAAGTCTCATATCTTTAAACATATACTATGTTCTAACATGGCAACATTTGCCCAACTAGAAAGAAATGAAACGTCGTACAATATAATCTACCATTTATTGAACCACCATTTACTAAGCTCTAGTGTCATGCAGATGAAAAAGGCAGAGACTAAAACAATCCAATTTCTTTAAAATTATTTATTATAAAGTTGAGTTTAACATGTTTCGGTGGCAATTAAGATGGCAAGGTTAATTTTTTCTTTTCTACAACTTTTGAAGGCACAATTCGACCTTCAGAGTATTGCCATCAAATAAAAATATACATGAATGAATTATTATGCAACCAAAAAAATGGCAATGGAACACTAGGTTTTCAGAAATTGGACAAAACTTAATGGCATAAATGACATCAGATGACCTGAGACAACTAAAGGAATTTGATATATGCTTATTTTTATTCTTTGATAAAATTACTATATAGCTATTCAAATCAATTTAGACCTAATAATAATAATGTTACCCACCCCCTAGTGAACATGAACGGAATTACAACCAAGATTGATCTTAAGAAGTAAATCTACAGATGAGGGTGCCCATTTGAGCCCTAGGAGCAAGCACGCCATCATCATCAAGTACAACATCTCTACTAGCGTCCAATACGCTACAGTTGTTTCTGTTCCCTTTCAAAGTTAAGGCTCAACTATTGTCCCTTTCCCTCTGATGACGGACATTTTAAATGCTATGTTATTTTCTTTTCATAGGTTCATGGAAAATCCTAATGCGGCTTTCTTCTTCAGGGTCTGGATATCAATGTTCAACTCTGTAGCAAAATTTGTTTCAACTTTCAATGTAGCGAAACAAACTTAAAACCAAAGAATTTACATCAAAAAATGTCACAAGATCTAAAATCTTCCACCTTTTAAAAGGTCTATAAAAGGTCTACATGCAGCTCAAATATTTATATTAACCCTCACCCGAGCGAAAAGTAGATTCCATGAAGCGATAAAAAGAAACTCGTCAAAGAACGAAAACAAGAGAATAAATAATTATAACCTTAGTAATGATATAAAATAATTGAATAAGAATAATTGTAATAATAATGATGATAAAATAGTAACAAGTATGCATTCAAATCCCAATAGCAATACAAAAATGAATGTAGCTAAGTTCCCAAACATAAGAAAACATAATTAAAACATGAATATAACCTCATACTAATTGTCAACATAAGCATTATGGTGACAACATATATCCCAGATTGCGATAACACCAAAACATGAGAAGACATAATCATAAGTAACATACAAATGAGACACATGAATACCCAGCAAAATAAACATAAATATCTTAATCAACACCTAAAAATCTCAAGATCAGAACAAAAGGTCAATCTAATTAAGGAAGAAATAACATCTTAAAACATTACAATTATATTACTCCTTGTCTATTTCCTTTCATCTTCTAATATTTACAACTTGTAACTGGAGGTTTAACCAATTACTCAAGATAAAAAATAAAATAAAAACATTTTCTACACCAACAGGAGGAAATTTTCAAATCTCCCATTCGATTAAATGTGGGAGTATGAGTACTTACCATTGTGAAACATATGAAACCTACTTGTCATACTCATATTTACCCAGTTTTCAGTTTCAACGCAAAGAATAATTGACAAATGATAAAACCCAGTAGAAGGAGAAAATGCAATGATGATTAAAATATTAACAAAGCTATAAGAATCCAACCGGGGGGAGAAAAAGAGTAACAAAAACACTGAACAGTCATAAAACCCATAAATATAAATGATAAAATACATTAACAGCAAATCTCAAGTGAAAATAACAAAAGCTTGGTAATAATTTGATGAACATGAATCTAATGTACAATAGAGCACTAAACAAAAATACATAAGACAATGAAAAAACACCTAAGAAAAACTATTTATATAAGTGACAGCTAAAAACCCTAGTCCTCAAAGAAAAAACACCAGAGAAAAACTATGTATATATGTGACAGCTAAAAACCCTAGTCCTCAAAGAAGCACACTCATATATACAAACAAATGAACATGACACCCAACAAAATATATTCAATGCAAACCAAGAAGCAGAGACATGAAAAAACTTAAACCAATAAGAACATGAGAAAATCTAATAATTCATGTACATAACAATATATGAATAATAAGCAGACCAGAAATTCCAACAAAGGTCGCATCAATATATCAAAACCCAGAAGTGAGAATGAGGAAACACACTGAAGGATTTAAACAAAATACATCTGGAGTGAGAATGAGTAAATATCAGCTGCGTTTTATATAATACATAAAGCAACTAAAAACCCTAAAACGTCACCAATTAATTCGAAATAAAAATAACCCCAAATAAAACAATACCAGGAAACCCAGAACATAATTCAAAGACAAAATCATCTCTCTAAATACAGCCAAACAATCCCATCAAAAATAGCACAACAAAATTCAAATCAATAGAGCAAAAACCCAGAACGGAAATCAACAAAAGGCAGCAACTTTATCCAAATCAAAGCCTAAATCTTTACCGTTCTACCGTCAATAACATGTTTGTCCTGAAGAACAGAATCTAGAACGGATGGGTCTGCAAAGACCACAAAACCAAAACCTCTGGGCCTCCCAGTGAGTTTATCCCTCATCACAGATGTCAACACAACTTCGCCGTAATTCTCGAAATAATCCTTCAGTTTTTCCTCTGATGTCTCCCATGAAACCCCTCCAATGAAAAGCTTCCCCTGATCTGAATCCATGTCGAAAATTGTTTAAATTTTTCTCTTTATAAACTTGTATATATGGAGCGGGAGAATGGGGTCGGTTAGAAAGGGAACGAGGGTTTGTGGCGAAGACACCGACTGGGTTTGGGAATTGGGAGGAGAGAGTGAGGGGAAGTGAGTGTAGTATTCTAAATCAACGGTTCAGATTTATTTTTAATATAATTGTAATTTTGTTGCAAGATTTTTATTCTTACCGTAAATTGATAGGTGAGATATAATAAAGGATAGATTCTTTTGATTTTTTAAAAAGTGTGATAATGGAAAATAATGATTAATAATTAATTTGAATCGTGATTAATATGAATTTTTAAATATTAGATTATGTGATACTCTTAAATTCGGGTCTATACCACCTAATTTGAGTCGTTAAGATACTACCAACACAATTTTCTATTTATAACTATTATAATGTCATGCATAATACGACAACACATATTTTAAGTTCTCAATATAATTATTGTGTCTTATATAATATGACAGCGGGAGAATGGGGTCGGTTAGAAAGGAGACGGGGGTTTGTGGCGAAGACACCGACTGGGTTTGGGAATTGGGAGGAGAGAGTGAGGGGAAGTGAGTGTAGTATTCTAAATCAACGGTTCAGATTTATTTTTAATATAATTGTAATTTTGTTGCAAGATTTTTATTCTTACCGTAAATTGATGGGTGAGATATAATAAAGGATAGTTTCTTTTGTTTTTTTTAAAGTGTGATAATGGAAAATAATAATTAATAATTAATTTGAATTGTGATTAATATGAATTTTTAAATATTAGATTATGTGATACTCCCAAATTCGGGTCTATACCACCTAATTTGAGTCGTTAAAATACTACAAACACAAATTTTTCTATTTATAACTATTATAATGTCATGCATAATACGACAACATATATTTTAAGTTTTCAATACAATTATTGTGTCGTATATAGTATGACAGTATTCACACCCAAAACCTCACTATAATTATTGTCACACTATTTTACAATATAGTGATGATTATTATAACTACTAACTCGGATCATCACTCTATTCTCCTGTTTTTTCCGCTAGACCCAACTATACTCTTATTAATTGTGAAGCAAAAGGGTGAGCACAAATAATCAAGTAAAGAATATCATGACTAAGATAATGAAGAATAATTATCTTTAACCTTCAACGACAATAAATCAAAGATTTAAAGATAATAAATTTTCAACGACAACTGTAGCGAAACAAACAATCCATTAAAAGGGTCAAGTAGAACATAATGTCTACTATCTTCTCCTATTTGAAAAATTTATCATCAACATTTTATCCTTATAACACCAATCAATAGTTCCTGGTCATAATGATGTTAATCAACAGTTTCTCTTTGCATCGAGACCAAAGAGAACTTTCACCACGTGTCTTTGTCTATAACACCAACGGTCATGATTATACTAATTCATAGTTCCTAATCATAATCATGTCAATCCACAGTTTCTGGTCATATTCATGCCGATCATTTAATCTTTGCACTCAAGTTAAATATATTTAATTGTCACACCAATGGTCATGATCATGCCAAACAACAATTTATCTTTGCACCTAGGCCAAAGAGAATTTTCACCACGTGTCTTTACCACATAGATAAAAGACACTCAACAATAATACTGTTTTTGCACTCAGGCCAAAGACATTCTCAAAAACTTTTTTTTTTATAACTAGTACAAATCAATGATATGATGAATGGACAGAAATAATCAAAATAACGAGATAAAGAATAAACATTATCGATTTTTAATTTAATTTATCCATAATCCAAATTGTCAACACAATATCCAGAAAATCGATTAAAGTTCTTGATTGAATATAAAATTCAAGAAAATATAAGATTCACGTTTCAAATATCACGATTAAAATCTAATATTAAGATTCATGTAAAAATATTAAATGAAATATAAACTATTAAAGATATTTTGTTAATTTCAAAAAAAATCACCATTTAATAATAATGTTGTGGAAAAGAATAATAATTTTTTATTATAAATGGAGGAGTATGAAAAAAAAATGATATCTCTTATCTTAGTATGAGACTAGATATTGTCTGTTATATTGAAGATTAACTTGAGAAATTCTTACACTATTAGCAACACTCGGAGTATCCTTATACTCAAAAGAATTACTCACAATATTGTAGTAGAAAAATTTTGTGTTTCTGATATTGTGATGGTGTGTTCTTTATTGCTCAACTGAGTAATTTATTTATAGGAGAATGGTTAGCATATCTCGTTTGACAAATCATTCGTCAGAGAACGCCAACAGAAAATTCATTTGCATAATTTTTTTTTATAATATTATAATATAATAAAGTTAAATTTATATATTTTATAATATAATAAAGTTAACTTTATATATTATAATATATTATATAATTTTTTTATATAAAAAGTTTTCTATTTTATTATAACATTATAATAAAATTTTGTAGGATAAAAGAAACTTGGGCACGTCAAGTTTGAAAATTTACGGGATAATTTTGATCGTGGGTCCCAAAAGAATTTAAATAAAGTTATAGATCTCATAGAAAAATAACTCAAACTTACAACAAACGTCTCATGTTAAACCCCTCTATTTATATTAAAAATTAAACAAACATCTATCACACATCACTTATCATACTTATCTTTAATCAACACCTTTTTATTCATTAATTATTCGTACTTTTTAAATCTTTCAACAATTATTATTATAGACTCACAATAATGACAACCAGATCGTTTCCAAGAAATATGGGGTCTTCCGTATAAACAATGCGCAATTAGACAACCCATTTTCTCGTCAGAACTATCTAGATATTGTCAATAATGCTCACTAGTCTAATAATATCATATCAAATAATATGAGTTATTGTGTCGTGACAATTACTTCATGTTTTTTTAAATTTTTTTTTTTACTTATGTTAGTGATAATTTTACTAGTGGTGACAGAAAATATCATATTCAGGGAACACTTCACATTCCATGTGAATTTATGATATACAAAATAATATTAACTTTTCAAAATAATTTTGAATTTTTTTTCAAATTTAAAATTAGTGTGGCTCATTTAATTTTTGAGAATAATAAATAATATAATTAGTATTATTGTTTAAATAGTTTAAGTTTTTACAACTGTATTGCTTGAATTAATTTATATCAATTTTAAATTTAAAAATATTTCAAATTGACTTTATAAAATCAATATTAATTCAATATTTTAAAACCGAATGAACATTTTATAATATGGACAAAAATGAAATCGACATAAACAATGATAATTCCCAGAGAAATCAACCATTTCATCATCACACTAAGAAGGGAATTCAATAGTGTCAACAATGAATTTAGCACCAAAAAAATTATAGTGTCAACAATGGTACCATACTTACAGTGATAGCTACACTATGTTAGAGAATAAATTAACCTAATTGAGAGTGGTGTTGTGTTTGCGTGATTGTGCCATTAATTTTCACTACCAAATCATTTGAGATAAAAAATTTGAGACCGTTAAAAAATTTGAGACCGTTAGCAGTACCTTCGAACTTTAGGAACTCGTCCCTGTTCATGTCATGGATGCAGGTGATGATTTTGCTAGGTCAAATTAGCCGGTAGCAGAAAAACTAAAGGAAAAAGGCACAACAAAGGCTCATCTCAATATGGTTATACAACAACGAAAAACAAGTGATAGAATTATTTACTGGATCTTCTTTATGAATAATGCTGAAAAAATTCACATAACATGTTAATGAATACACACGGTGGATCATTTACCTAACGAGAATCAACAATAGCACAAATGAGTTTTCCTGTGATGTGATGAATTAAAAACTAGCCAGAAGCAAATATCGCAAAAACAGAGCGCGTGTACGCTTCAATGTACATAATGGTCACAGGACGTGGTTTTTGAACACACATATACACTATAAATGAATTTTCTTTACTTAAAAAAGTTGTATTACCCTATGTTACATGATCATGATAGCCAATTTCTTATCATCTTTGCGCACTTTAATTCAAAGGACAGGCAAGGTATTTTGGCTCCTCCAGTTGCCAGATAACTCGGAACAATCTAAGTCATGGTACTGAACTTTGCCCCAACAGGCCACTCATGTTGTACTTACAAAAAACTTGGTTCATGCAGGCTACAGAAGAAAATTGCCACCCTTTTATTGTTTCTTTATACTCAAAGTTGAAGGAGACGAACCTTTGATCTATACTGCAGATTTTTTTCTGAGAAGTTTATCGTGAAAAAAATTTACAATATTATACAGATGCAAGAATCTGATTCCTCGTCGTCCGAATCACTCACGTCACTGCAGGAAGAAACAGGATATTATATGTAAGATTAGGATTGCAAGACAACACCTGATGTTTCTTCTCTTCAGCAAATTTTGATAAACTAGATCATCACTTATTCAAATATTATTCTGAAATGAAAATTTATTCTTCTTCATTACAAGTCAAGCAAGAGGTTAGCATATATATAGATTTGAAGATTATATATACAGAGTCGATGGCGAGAGTTTCTAGCAGACATTGGCATCCTGACATTAGCAGAAGTCTGTGTTATCATTAAAAGTTAGCCAAATTCTCCCTCTGTTCCAAAATATAGACAAAGGTTAAGTGATCATATATTTTGGGACGGAGGTAGTATATTTTAGGCATCATTCTCTGCTGGTCATATAGACAACAAAGGATCCCTCCAGATTACGAATATTCAAAATTCCGTGTTAGCTTCTTCATAGTGTTTATTCTGCTAGAGAGAATGCTCTTGTTTATATTAATCAAACTGCCTCCATTTCCCATTTTGACTGGGCAAACTTTTGTTCCACAAGAATCGAATAACATTTACTGATACAAACTTTTCAAAATACAAGTTTTTGGTCAGATATCCCAAACTTTAAAAGAAAATACAAGGAAAGAAAGGGGAATGAATCACATCCTAACACAATAACAAGATTAAATAAACAGTAGACACATAAACATACTGCCTCAGGACCACATGTTTACAAAATCTACATCCCAAACTGATTACAATTCACCAGAAAAAGCTTTCATCTTGCTTAAAGTCTATAGATATATGATCTTTCATAAGGGTCAAAATTTAAAATAATACTCCCTCCGTACCATATTATTTGATCATTTTTAACTTTTTAAAGTCAACTCAAGAGATTTTTAAACTCAAAATTGACATAGATTCTTTTAATTTTAATCAATACAATGATAAATATTGTAAACTATCTAAATCGTATTACTCATTGTAATTTTATTGTTTCATAATTTTTTAATGAGTCATTAGTTTGAAAATGTCTGAAATTGACTTTCAAAAGTCAATACTGATCATATAATTTGAAACGGAGGGAGTGTAAAATAAACAATAAGGTAGTTTTGCATCAGCTAACGTCCCATTCCCACGCACCAAAAGCAGCCAAAAATGTAAAGAAAGAGAAATAAATCTAGAAAGCAGTCAAATCAGAACAGTCATAACATGATCTCACAATAGTCGACTCCTATTTAATTATTTATAATCCAACCCCTCAATTCCACAATCTCGAATTTGGCACTTAAACCGGATAAATACTTTCACAAAAATTACTTACACACTGTCCCCAACTCTTATCGCAAAAGGTAGGACTATACCTTACTCCCAAGATGGTTGTCTTCAACCACAACTAAAATTACATTGCACCCAATTAATCAAATTCCTCATTGACCAATCTAACAACCTTACATGTTCTGGCAGAGTTACGAGGGCAATTAAGACACTTTAACTGAAAGAGAATCAGAACTTACAAATTTAAAGTTGTATAGTAATATAAGTTTGTGAGGCGTGGCCATAATTAATTTCAGAAAATAATAAGAAAGTATCATAAAGTTTATGTGGTTAAAAGAGATCCAGATGTTGTATACGAAAGAAGCTAGAAACAAGCAATAGTCATGCCCCACCATCCACTCAAATATCTATAGCACTGTGTTTGGCTACATGTGCTATACACCTGAAATGGAAAGTGATGACACTTCTAATTTCACAATACCACAAACTATAAAAGTTGATCTGAGCTGGAGAGCATAGAGTACATAATCTTTCTGATTTAGCAGCAGTGGACTAATTTATTATGCGATGTTTTGTCTTTCTGAATTGGGTGAGCAGTAGATGAGTGTGAGAGCAGTCTACGTCTTGTAGTATTTCCATGAATTATATAAGTTAACTGCACTGATTGTTAGAAAAGTCATCAAATCTCTAAAGCCTCTGCCAAAATCAAGTTTTCAAAGTCATCGCATTGAGTGTATGCCAACCAACAATGCTCTGTGAATCACACCTTAATATGTTTAGTGAATGAGGTATAACCAAAATTATTAATACTTTGAAATGATCAAATTGGCTCAAAAACATATTAACCTGGTTCATCAACAATGACATAGCACCATATTATCAGCATGACATTACTGTATGCAGGTTTTGGTTGGAAACGTCTATTGAAAATTAATCCTGAAGTGGGAATTTATACCCTGCAGTGACATATCACCGCACTTTCCTACTAATTTATCACTGGTTTCTACCTAAGGTTACTTCTTTATGAAAATGCACCTATTTGTTCTTATTCAAATGGATTGGTAAAAGAAGTGTTAAGCCTTCAAACATTTTCATAAAGGTAAAAAACTAACCACAACTTTCAACATTGAATACCGACAATTAAGAACACCGACAATTAAGAGGACCGAAAATTAGTAACTTATCCAGTTAATAAAAATACTACATAGAAACAAAGTAAAAGCATCAAAGCAATCCACAATATAAGCACATGTTATTAACTGAGCTGCAACAATAAATTACCTTGGTTGGAATTCCAACACCTCTGTAAGCTTATTCCCATTACTATCTTTCCACTGCACTTTCCTTTGTGGCTTCCCCAACTTCCTTGACAACCCACCTTTCCGAGGCGGCAACAGTGAAGCTGTTTCATCATCCTCTTTTCTCTCCCCATTCAGTAAAACAGTTTTGGAGTCCACATCAGTCAATGGCTTATTGTTAACATCAATTTTATCACAGCTATAATCTTTCCCATTTGTATCCATTAAAACTCAGCTATCAATAAGCTAATGCCCTAAATCTACCAGAAAACTTAAAACAAACAAAATGAAAACCAATAACGGGAGCACATTATCAGCATATCCTCCAAATCCCAGTTCTACAAATCAACAATTCAGAACCCCAAAACTCTAAAATCTTAAATGTTGCAAGAACATTTCCAAATTTAAAGACCATTTTTTCATCTAACAAGAAGGTCAACTCGCGTTGACACAATCAATCCCTAAATCTGCAGCCTTTTGATTCAAAAAAGATTACAACTTTCAAGAAAATCCAACAATATTACATCAAAACATTATCAATAACAAGAATAGGAAAAAAAAAAAAGAAAAAGAAGCATTAATCTTTCTTTCAACAGGAAGTGAAAATCAAGAAAAAATAGGAAGAATCAAAATCTAAATTTTCTGAGTTTTGCTAGAGAATAATCGATGGTGAAGTAGCGTGTTTCAGAAACCCATTAAAGAGAAGGAGAGATCAGAAATCCTATAATTGAAAAGGGATGGAATTAGAAAGTAGAGAAGAGCGTTTACTTCGATTTTTATGAAGGGGACTTTGCTCATTAGTTAAAAACTGATGTATTTATTGTTTGTTTGGTAGTTATAATAAATAAATAAAAGAAAATGGGGATAATGTGGGCCAAGTAGAAGATTAGGATTTAGTATCCAACGGCTTGGATTTGATGGGCCAGATGATGATTTTTTTTCTTCCCTTACTATTATATTATTATTTTTACGAAAAAGTAAAGTAGTAGTTGGATTTTGATGTGCCAGATGATGACTTTTTTTCCCCTTATTATTAGTATTACTCCCTAAGTCTAAAAGTCTTCCGTTAATTTTTATGATCAAATTAATTATTTTTTAAAATAATAAATTTTATTATTTTATATATATATATGTGAAAAATTCATAAACACAATAAATTATATATAATTTTGTACTAATTGTATTTTTTTAATATATATATTTAATTATTAATTTAAAAAACAATCAATGTAACTACAAAAATTAATAAAAGATTTTTATTTTAAGACGGAGGTAGTATTATTTTAAAAAAAAGTAAAGAAGTTCATTAAGAACAATACCTACCAAAGATGACACTTTCTAAATTTTACTAGTGTTTTTAATTTGAATGGTGATACGAATGACATGTTTCGATGACATATTTTAAAATAATTTATAAGTTAAAATATAAAATAATTTATAAGTCTTTTTAAATTGTAATTTATAAATAAAAATATCTGACATCATTTTAATTATAAGTTAAAAATTATGTTAAAATAAGTTGTGAAAGTACTTGGTTAAAATAACTTATAAAAAAATAAATTTTAAAAATTAGTAAAATAAAAATAAAAGAGTCATTACATTTGGTCAAATCTTCTTATTATAAAATAACTTATGAGTCATTTTATAGAAAGTAATAAATTGTTACTTCTCAAGAACTACTTATAAATCAATTTATAAATTATAAAATAAATCACACTCGAACACTCAAATAGTAAAAAAATTACTTATAAATTAATTTGATCAACTTATAAGTAGCTGTTGAATAGACTCCGAGTGTTTTTGCCGGCTTATATGGAATTTGTCATACACAAAAATAAAGTTCACACATTACATATATATACGTTGGTAAATGATAAAAATATTTTTAATGCTAAGAATATTTAATATATTATTATAATATTTTTAATGCTAAATGAGCGTAAGATATAGAATAAGTAAAAAAGCGAATTACTTGATATAAAGTATGATATGACTTACCTAATCGGCTAGTTATAAACTTGTAATGGAACTTTTGGCCAAAAGAAGTGCAAGTACCAATTGTGCTCTCGTGCTTGATGAAGTCACCATCTCCGGTATTAACTCCATTCCATAATAAGTGACTTTTTAAAAAAAAAAATTAGTTCTAATTTATTTATCGTTTATAATTTTTTAGGAGAATAAATTATTTACTTTCCCATATCATCCCTAACTTCTCTCATTGTCTCAAAAAAATTTCTCCCTTATATTAATAGTTTTCAACTTTCCATAAAGGGGTAGTGATACAATTTCATACAAATTTTAATTATTAAATGATAGTATTAAATAATTTTTTTAATTTATGTGCATGAAGCTAAAACGACACTTAATATGGAACCGAGGAAGTATCTTCTTTTCCATGCTCTTAGTCTTGTTTGGTAATATTTTTATTTTACTTTTATGTGAGAATTTACTTTTCCTCGTTTGTAGAACATTGTTTTTCTTATGAGATAATTGACGTGTTATTATCATATCTTGTGAAATTAATTCTCTTGTACACGGATTAGTTGTTAGGTTATGGTATTTGGGACCGAGTGCTCCAATACCCGATTTGAAGGTAATATGGGTTCAATTTTGAGCAGATGACAAGTGACTTGGTATAAAATTCTCAGAGATGTTACATTTAGTATATTAGAAATTTCGTCAAAAGATGTTGTCGAAATTTTAAAAAATTAATAATAGTGTCGTCTGAATTGAATAAAAATTTACTTTCTGCTTAAGACAGTATTAGTCCCCTATATAAATTACACAGAATTATATTAAATCCGTCTCCCAAGATAAGACAGACTCATAAATTAATCTGTATACTATGTGCATGATAGTATTTAATTCAAAACTATAATTTGACAGAAAAAATAATAACATCAATTTTTTAAAAAAGAATTATGTATTTATTTCTTGTGAATGAATTGTTCTCTCACAGAAAAGTTATCTAATCCATTTATAGGATTCCAAACACCCTTTTGAAAAGACACATTTTTAATTTAAAAAGATATGAACTAAACACAATCTTTCTAAGGATTAAACTAGTGATCCAAATCGAACCATTACACCGACTTAATGTCACACCCGTTTAAACTAGTGACTCAAATCAAATCATTGCACCAGTTCAACATTACATCTATTCAAACTAATAATCACGCATTTACCATTGAATCAATGCATCTGTTAGTTATTAAAATAATATAATATATTTATAATATAACAATAAATTTTGAAAATATCCAACATTGGTATGCGTTCGATATTACATATCCGCCCGAGGTCATTCTATTATGACCTCATAATCATACCAAAATAATTTATGCAGATGCGCATGAAATGCATGACTAAGAATTATGGTGGTATCGTCATCTGAATCCAAAACATGAGGCCTCACGGGCACGCTCACGGAAAATGGTTTAAACACTCTTTAAACTTAAAACCTTTGCTATCAATTAGTATATGTTAAATTATGTGCTGACTTAGGCATCAGAGTGCAATTTCGATGCAACATCCCACCAACCCAACTACACGACGATAATAGCTTGAGAAAATTTGGCATCAACAGTTTTTCAGAAACATATAATTTATAAGTATATAATAAGAAATTAAGTCAAACTGCAAAGAGAAGAAATAATAATAATCACATTCCCTTAAATCTCTTTATTATTTATTGCCTTGTCAAAGTGAACATATTTTCATATTCTCTGCTTGTTGTAGTGTTTGCTCAATTGATGTCCATGCTTTTTGCATATTTTGTATGTACTTAACATTCCCTTTTGATAGTTACAAGATTAATAACACGTACAAAATACGGGTAAGCTTATAATGTTTGTTCATCTATTGGCGTTTAGAGTTTTTAGTGCGTTTGGAAGTTCTAAACGCAATTGAGAATTTTATTCGTTTACAAGCAGTTTAGTTTAAACGCAATTTATTTCAAGCGCAACTTATTTAATTCACAAACATTGTATTTGGATCCAAACGTAACACTCCAAAAATTATACGGTGCGTTTAGATCTTTAAACACACCAAATACTACCACTGCAAAACGCTCTAAACGTCGATAACTGAATATACCCATAATCGACTTATCAGGTAAGTTTTAAATCATGATATATTTGAGCAACATTGTAGTTGATCCCGAGTCAGCTCAACATTTCAAGTTTTGTGACTCGATAGTCCCAAAAATTTTGTTTTTAATTTTTTTTTATCTTTACTCAATTTTTAGTGACAAAGGATACACTATATCTTTAATAATAAATGTGTATTAAGATTTTATAAAAAACTTAATTTCTAAACCGTTGAGTTAGCTTTTGGGAATACTAAATCAAGAAGGCATGAAAATAAAAAATACAAAAAACCTTTGGACTACCGCACTAAATTTGGATTATTGAGTTGACTTAAGATCAACTAAAATGCTATTATATTTTAGTATATAGATGTAGATATAGATTAATTTATACTTATTGGTTCACTGAAGTACCAATTTATCACAAAAAAATATTATTATTTAAAGTAGTTCAGCTTGAATATAAATTTAGATGCCTGTTTATTAACATTTATTATATGCCCATAAAAGCAATCATCTGTATGAGTTTTTAATGAGAAAAGAAAGGGAGATAAAAAAATAAAAAAATAAAAAATAAAAAAAGGTGAGGTGAGAAACGAAGGGAAGAGAAATAAAGATTTTCCTTTCTCTTCGAATCTTCTCATATTGTGAAAGAAAATTTTGGAGGAAAAATACGCCTAATTTTCTGTCACTCCCCTTTAAAAAAACTCCAAGTCACACCCATTTTTATTTCTCTTCTTTTCTCTAGTAAAAAATAAAAGAAAAATCCAAGACATTTCATTTTGTCTCCCTCTCTAGCTTTCTCTCATTTTCAATATTTTATTTTTTATTTTAATTTCAAATAAAAAATCACAAAGATTCGGACAATTTTGTTCCCTTTTGTTGAAAAATAAAAACTTCCAGACAGGGTGCAAGTGCTTCAATTATTCAACTATACTTAACTGTTCTAGTTGCATGGGAAAAACTATATAAAAGTATTGTTCTTGGTAGAAGAATTGAAATCAATTTCAAAGAAACATGAAAGCAGATAAAATAAAAATGAGCATAATGTTTAATTTTCATATTTTTTATTTTGGACATAAAATTGTCATATCTTTGAAACCAAGTTTTATACATGTAGGTAGGTATGCAAATTGCTTCAAAGGTTGCCAAAAATAATTGTACCCAGGGACGTAGATTTTACTCAAAGGTCTCTTTTCCAAATGCAACAGTGAAATGGTGCAGTCTTCAGTTGTCTCCTTTCCCAGTTCCACTACATACATACATACATATATATGGATGTGTGTATATATATATATATATATATATATATGCATTACAGAGAGAGAAATAGAGAGAGAGATTGTCCATCATCTTAAAGATGGCATGCTTTGAAAAGGCATCACCGGCACTGAAGGAGATTCTGCTCAAAATCTACCGGTAAGAACTTGCCTATTTTATGTTAGGTACAATGTAAAATCTGCATACTTCTATTATACATCATCCTTCTGCTATAACAAACTGTAGAACTTTCAGTAATTAGATTTCAACAAAATGCAAGTTTTATTTATTTGTCAATCTCAAGTTCGACAATTATAAACAACCTAAATAGCCAAAAATCACATACTAATCTTTTGAGGTTAAAAATGTAGTGTAAATAGCAAGGCAGACAACATTATGTGCTAGCCTTATTACTTAAAGAAGAATGGCAGAAGCTACTTGCTTGCTAGTGTCTTGCTGTTTGGCAGACAAGAAATGTGTGTTCCACTTGAATTATAATGTCAAGACCAGCAGATAGTGGTGGGCACGTACAATGAAGGTCTTTTTCTAAAAGCACTCCATATGGTAATCGCGGCATCGATCGGGAAGTGGAGCAAGCTGTCGCTTCGCCTTGAAAATCTTTGTTATCTGTTGACGAATCAAAATACATAATTAAAATCTCTGTGGCAGATATAATCCACATCTTTCAACAACCAACTATAGTGAGGCAATCAATTCACAGGAAAACAAAATGAATAAATTTTGTAGTGCTAGACCACTAGATGAGAATCATAGAACACCTAAAATATTATGGAATTCACATCAAAATTATCTGCTAAACACAATTCTTAAGAACAGAAAGAATTGAAATGCGTAAGAACAAAAGAAGTTGAGGTCATAACATTTGATCTCACAAACTTCAACTACCTAGTTTACTTATAACAAGTAATCACATTTAAAATCAATTTTGTAAATGCATATGAAACAACCGATACATCTAAAACTCTCAGAAAAGCAAATTTACTAGATTTACTCTCGTAATATCATTGAAATTACACATCTCGAATTACAAAATAAATTAACAGAATTTTTGACAACCTACTGTTTCGTTCATGGCAGCGCTGAGAAACCCATGGAAATTGATCATTGCCTGCATGAATTTGGATCAGTGGAATACCACATTCAGGTAAAACCTTGTGGAATCCAGATTTATAAGAGATTGATATACATTAGTTAATCTATGGTTTAATGATTGCCTACTTTGTATTTCCATGGTAGAAATTTAACCATGGAGTATTCTATCACTTCAAATCCTAAGTGTGATTCTTTCTGCATCATAGTTGCAGCCAATTAAAGCTGTTAAATTTGATTATAAAGTTATAATGAACAAAGTAGGGAAGCCAATTGACAAGATCTAAGTAAGAGAAGAATGAGCAACTTCAAAGCTTAAGAGTATAGAAGTGGTTTTCATATTGTTGATGAAAAAGCAACCATATTTGAATTGTTCTAACAAACTTATTACAATGGTTCTCAGTTTTCTGCGTCAGATCAACAACACACTTACTTGTCGATATCAACTCCACTTCTATCTCAAGGGATCCTACTTTCATATGGACTTCCACGCGACACTACTGAGATGCTTAAAGGAATTTGTTCTGATGTTGTGGAACTAGTAGAACCTGCAAGAGAAGGATATCAGCTGACTCTAAGACTTAACCTTGCTAGAATTCCTCGCAAGAAAGGTTGGTATCCTTCACATTACATTGTGATCTACCAGAAGCTTTTTGGTCCTCGATAACAAGAGATTTATTGTTTTTGAAATTGGTTATCTGGTTTTCATCTTTGTTTATACAAAAGAGGCAAGTAAAAATTCGTTTTCATCAATAACAAAATTCTTATCATTAGGTGTGTAATTTTTCAGACTCAGAAAAGATTATCACAGAAATTTCGTCAGTGCAAGCAGTGTTACTGAGCTCTCAGCTTAAGGAAGTATTAAAGAATGTCAACTCTCAGGAGGTATCTCAAGGGCTGTACAAACCAATCAAACTTGTTTATCACCCGAGGGAGCCCTTCTTTATTGTCAAACAGGTATATTTACGCTCGCTATTGTTTACTGTTTAATCAATACTAAGTACACCATGTTTCAAGTTCATATAAACTAAATGACATTAAAATAGACATGCAAGAATTACAAAACGACAATAGTCAATACGAGAATACAAGTAAGTCCTCTTAAGCTTTTAAATTGCCTGATAAACCTACTCAGTTATTGAGCACAAGTTTCTTGCAACTATGATTTTTATTTTTATTTCACTCTAAGCTATCTTGAAAGCCTCAACAAGATGAAATTGTCAACAAATTATCACCTGTTCATTTGGGCACTTTGACCAAGAAAATTTTGCAGAGCTTTTCATATTTCAAACTGAAATCAAAATTTTTGTTTCGAATTAAGAAACTTGAAGGCAAGTAGCCTAATAGACATCTTTTTTTGCAACTAGTATGAAATATGAAAAGCCATACCCATGCATTGGCCCTGATAATGGGAGTGCTAGAAGAGAGCTGGTAAGGACCTAGCCTTGTCATTCGTTGAACAAAATGGCAGTGCTCACACGACATCCACATTCTCACACTTGGTGGCCCAAACTTTTCTACCACTGCATCAAGGAAGGCCAATGTCTTTTGATCATTACAAAATGATGCACCTAAACCTATATAACATTAGCCAAACATAATTAATTGGATTAACAACACACATTCATTTAGCCTACTTATGAGTTGCAACTGGGAAGAAAATATGTTACATTCCTAATGGTTACAGATTACATATGTACTTCTAGTGCAATGTCCGTCGTCTAAATATAAGTGATTACTGATTACATGTGTTCGACAGCCAGCAAATATCATCGCAATATTTCCAATGTGTTTCAAAGAAGATTCAGATGTGATTATTGCGACAGCTTTTTTTCAGGTGTGTGGTCAACAAGTACAATAAAAGGAGCACATACCTCATGATATTATAGGTAAAACCAAAATTCTTCATTCTTTTCCTTGAGATAACTGAATATTTGTTATAGGAACTCATGGATGCTGGAAGTTCAGAAGCGTGTGCCAAAGCACCTCCGTGCCACTGGTCGCCTATTCCACCTCCTGAATTAAGAGGAGAGCCTATTGAAGATTTGAGCACCAATGGAGGGTTTGTTTCTTTTGGTACGAATTTATACTCACAATAACTAAAAATTATATATGTATACCCCAACTGTGAACAATATTATAGTAATAATTTTTAGGGTCAAAATCAAATATTATAAAATAAACTTAAGCACATTACCCAACTTTACAATAAATGAAGACAATAGTAGTCAAAACAATGTCAATTTCATAAAAAGATAAACGAGAAACTATTCCTGAATATACAGTGCAAATGTGTAATTAAAACATCTTTTTGCCATTTAGTGATAAAGCTTGACTGCTTGAGTAGGCTTAGTCTATAATAAATTTGGCTTTACATGTTAACAGAAATTTCCTCACGACATGTCGAAGGCAAGAAACTTGACAAGACAGTATGGAGCCTCTTGAACTTTTATACATTTGTAAAATGTCATGTTAAGGTGAAAATTTCTTCTTAAATCTAAATAATTTATGGAACAATGAAGTACTGGAGTCTCACATCTTTTACTCTGCGAATTATTATCAACACAGTGTACAAGAAGTTTTATACAAAGAAGGATGAGAAAGCGCTTGGAAAGCTTGGTTGAGGTAAACAAATCCTTAACCTAAATGGACAGTGTCGTAATCAATAACTATACAATACTCTATTGTTTCACCATTCATCTTTGCCATGCTTACTACTTTGTAATTTTTGAAAGAGCTAGTCCTAGAAACCTCATGTAACAAATATCCATCTTACATTGCAAATTACAGGCCCTGCAGAAGGCAAGCATAGAAGAATATCATATTGAGAAGATCCAAGGTAAGCCTTATTTCAAAAGTAATGTCAGCTAAATCACATCATATTTGCAATCTAAGGGAATTAGTGCAATCCCCTACGATTACAAGCAGTAGTACATTTTTGTTATCAAACTGTTCAGATAATCTCTTACAAAAATTGTACTCTAGCCATAGTTTTATTACTTCGTTTTTAATTTCCCCTTTCTTCAATCTTCACTAAATAAAGGTATATCTAATGCAGGACGTAGGCGCATGAGGAAACTGATTAGTTTATCAAGGTCCAAATTCTTTAGGCGAAGGTGCAGTCTCACAAGTAAGATCAAGCAATTCCGTTCTAGAATCAAAATACATGGATTCACTCGTTTTCGTAGACGATGGTTGACAATCCCTAAATTTTCTTCTGTAACAAGATATACAAAACTAGAATAGACTTTCATATGATAAAAAAATACAATAAATTCTCGTTTATCAGTTATCAAAAAAGAATCCTTAACTACTGAAACAAAATGGAATCAAGAGGTGGAAAGGAGAATTACCTCAATGCTCATTTACTGCCTTTAAGCTCTCTGAAAACGCCGCAATCTGCAAGAAATTGTTGAACAAGTACTTTTTTTCAGATGGAGTTATTTTACTTGTTTTTCAGATGTGAATTGTTCACAGCTTCTAAAAATCTTTCTCCTCTTCTAGACAGGTCAATTTGTCTGTGGTTTAGTTGGAGGAAACCTAGCAACTTGCTTGGGTATTATTATTGATCCTTTAAACTTGTTACAAGTCTATTCTAACTTCTACTCACTAGCTGTTAAAATAATGCCTGATGCAGTTCTAAGCATAGTTGTCACGACGCCACGGTGAGGCATGGCGGTAGCCGACCGCCAGGACACCTAGACGACCGCCATGGCGTCCGTATGGCGACAAGTCGTTTACAATATGCAATTTATATATATTATTTATTTTACTTCACAAGTATATTAAACAACAAAATTTCATATACATTAAAACCCAAAACATAACCACTTTAAAGATAAACAATACCAACTTTGCCACTTTTAAAGATAAACAGAGAATACCCACTTTAAAGACAAACAATACCCACATAGTTCAAAACAATAAAATTGTCACTTAATCTAAAATTAAAACTTGAAAAATATAGCATTTTCCTAATAATAAACTAAAACTTAAGTCAATAACTTAAAGAAACAGTTAATGGGCTATTTACCAACTTTTAAATTAGGCCCCCCACAAAGATATACTAATAGACTTGAAAAGACAATAAAATTGTCACTTAATCTAAACAGAGAATCAAGGAGGAGAGAAACAAATATATGGCTGTGTGAGAGAGGGTCGGAGGGTTGGGTCACTGCAACCCTGAGTCGACTCAGGGTTGCTGTGAGTCGCAGTCGCTGCTATGGGACTGCGATGGAGTTGCGATGGGTCTATGATGAGTCCCGAAGTGTCGGAAAGAAGTCGAGGAGAAGAGTCGAAGTATTCGCGACGAGAAGAAGAGTCAGAGTACTCAATTTAGGCAGATAAGTCACAATTTTTTGTTTTAGGGTTTTATCCTTTATTTTTAATCGATGGGTCACCCATGGGTCATTATTAGTATCGGGTAAAACCATGTTTTTAAAGTCTTGGGGCAAAGCTACCAAGGCGCACGCCTTGGTAGTTTGGCGTTTCAAGGCGTTGCCTAGGCGATGACATGAGACGTCAAGCTACCAAGGCGCACGTCTTGGCAGCTCTGCCTCAAGTCGACTCACGCCATGCCATTCCTTCCATTGTCGGGACGCCATGGCGACGCCATGACAACTATGGTTCTAAGAAACAACTTATCAATAGTTTAACATGTGACACCTTCTACTTCAGTATTTACCTCTATTCTAATTGACAATGAAATAAAAAATATTGTACAAAGTGATTATAGTCTATCTATTTAAGTTGTAACAATGGTATTTACATCCCTATCAATATTATGTGGTTCATTGTTATTCATTACAAAGCAATGCAATAGACTTTAATGTCTAACAAGAAATGAACCCTACAAAATAGCTCTTTGAGAAGACAAGAACAGTATTCCAACGATTTTGAGCACAAGTTAAGATACTGTTGTTACAAATAATTTCTTCACTAGTACAACACTCAAACTAATGTTGCGTTTGGATTGAGGGAATGAAATGGAGGAAAGAATGGAATGAAAAATAGTGCATTTGATGATCATTTTGGAAGATAAACCATTCCAATGGAATGAAAATTCATTCCATTCCCTTCATTTTTATTCCATGTGAGAGGTGGTTGAATAAAATTCATTCCAATAGAATGGATATATGCGATAATTTTGCTGTCATATTACACCAACCACCACCACCAACCACCAAACATACACTAGAAATACCTTAAAATTATTTGATTCCTTCCTCTATTCCATTCCTTCAATCCAAACGCAACATAAAGGTAAATTCAAATGTGAGTATTAGAGTACAACTTTATGGTATAAGATGGCCAACATGTTAAAATTGTACGCAGGCAGTGAAACTCTTAGCAAAAGCATAGACATTAATTCTCCACTCCAATTAGTCCAGAACACTTTTGGTAATGTATCCATTAACGTTTAGAAACCATACATACAATTGACAGTAAGAAAGAGTGGTAGCAAATGTATCATTGAAGGGCAATGTCAAAAGACTCAAAACCAAAAATCTGTATTTTCAACAGGTATTTGTGAGGAAACAAAACTACAAAAGGGGTCAATAGTACCTACAAGTAGATACTCAAAATATTATTCACAACTTAAACTTACAATTCAATCAAAACAGATTTCTTTGTAGCTCAATAAGGAAGATAAGAATTACACCAGAAGCTCTCATTCTATCTCAAATTCAGGAAGAGAACGTATCACTGTGCTCTCAGGATCAAGCCCAGCCAGCAATGACCCACTAGCCTCATTAGACCTTCTGTTCTGATGATGACATAATAATCCCGATAACACGAAGCTTGTGATCAATACTGCAATTACATGCCCAGCTAACATGAGATTCACCAAAGCCACACCCCTAAATTTATCCTCATCAAGCTCACACTTGATATTAGTCTCCCCCTTAGCAACAGAAAATGGAACTCTCTCACACCCCTTGAATGCAAATGTATCAATAAACACTGAAAACCCAACTTGCAAAACCCAAGTCCCCTTCAATACAAGCCCAGTAGATAACAAAAACTCGGCGAAAAATGCCGATGGCCTAATTGAAAGAAACAAGCAACAAGCAGCACAAACAATGCTCAATCCACCTAACAATTCATATAAAACCTCTCCAAGACCAATAATCCCTTTCCCATTCATTGAATACTCAATGAGAAATGAAACTCCAGCAAATACGTATAGAAAATTCTCAGGAATTGACGAAAGGTAAAAAAATTCCCTCAGAAAAATCAAAATGAGGAGTACCCAAAAGAGAAAAACCACTAGTGATTGCTGCAAGAATTCGAATCTGTATGTCGGGTGGCCGGAAAGTGCTAAGAAGAACAAAACGAGAGAGAAAGAGGAAATGGGTAGCGCAATAAGCAGGATATAAAAATCGAGATTTTTCCATCTGGGTTCAGAGAAATACCAGGTTTTGGATCGGTATTGAGATGGGTTTTTGATGTAGAGAGAGAAAGAGGAGAGAAGGCGTCTAATACCAATTGGGAAGAAGACGAGGAATGAAGCGAAATGGGTTGCTAATGATGCCATTTTTGGGTTAATTTTTGTGTTTGGTTTTCTGTTTATTGTTTTTGATCTGAACCGGAAATAGTTGAGAGTTGAAACTCCTCAAAAAAAAAAAATAGAGAATAAAATAAAGAAAATTTTGCAAATTGCAATTAAGAATTTAGAAGATAATCAAAGACAGAAATGGAGAAATTAGTTGCTCAAAAAATCTTGTCTTGCAGGATTTTATTTCTCTGTGGACTTTTTGCAGAACCTTTGCGAACTAGTTCTCTCATTTTTAATTTTTAATTTTTAATTTTGATTTTTCTTTTTGTGTTTTCTATATTGTTCAATTTCCCTATAGTTCGTCTTCTTCTTTTTTTTTCTCTCTTTTTTATAGCACATATTTTTCCTATATTTCTTTATGTTGTTCAGTATTATCAACATTAATTAATTGAGGAGCACATATTGACTTTGGAATTAGTGGACTTGCATACGATTAATTTCCTTTATTATCTATATTTTATGCACTGGGATTATTTTGATGAGCTGAGATAGGAGTGATATTTGTTAATCACATCATTTATATTTATATTTATACAATTATTAATTCATTTTCTTTGACCATTTCCTTTTACATGCGTTTTCTATGTTCCAAACAGAAGTAATTGATAGAATTTTAGTTATTGTGGGAAATTATTACTAAGTTACATGATTCTTTAACTAAATAAAAAAAAACTTTTGAAAATAGAAAAGGAAAATAGGAGAGAATTTCAAATGAATTACTCCAGAAGCTTTTTGCAACTACTTTCATATATACTATTCTCACAAATATACTTTCAATGAAAAATAAAAAAAAGAAAAAAAGTTGGCAGCCGGCATTGATTGGTTGCACCTACTAAATTCTAAAGTGGACACCACGTAAAATATAATATAACTTGATATGACCAACTTATTTTGAGTTGTATAAATGAGAACGATAAAATGACCGTCTCCAATTTTGCTTGCGTTCAAATTAATGAAACCATTTATATTCATGTGTAAACCCCAATTCAATCGAATGTGTGTGTGTGTGTGTATATATATAATACTAAAATTGAATGTAGTTATCTAAGATTGTAGGAAGTATTATAGATGACCGACCACCTAAGAACAAAATGGTGTAATCTGTTACCATTCTAAATGAGTTTATATCCAAAATAAAGAGCATACATGTACGTCAACATACCAAACAAATGTAAATTGTTTATCCAAATTGAACTTGGAAAATTTGCCTTCAAACAGACTACACAAACCATGGTTTGGTTGGGAATTGCTGTTACCTTCAAGATTCTTATTTACACCCAACACCATTATAGATGAAAACATGTAAACTTGAACACATGCTACAATACAACATGCTAGTGACAATCGACACAGGCCAGCAGTGTCTGTATATTCCCAGAACCTTCTCTCTAACATGAACGGCTGAAAATTCACCACTTTGCGACGCTAACATTTTGTTCTAAAAATTCATAGCTGACTAACGTGCCTCTGACCAACTAAGTAGTTGTATGATTGTATCCCTCCAATCTATCTGCAACACAAGGTTCACATTTCGTTGGAAAGATTTACGGTCAAAACACTCACGCCATGTTTTATACATCAATCTTCACCAACATTATACCTATCCAACGGTCATCATCGTTCTAGGGAAAATGACAACCAATCAATCTTCACCAACATTATACCAATCCAACGGTCATTGTTCTGGGACAAATGAGCGAGGGACCCATTTCATTCAGAGAGCCACTAGAAGAGCTGTTACAGATCTTCCTCCAAACAACAAGGGCCAAGGGGGACCATAAGAGAAGACACTATTCAAATAAAATACGTGTACAGGAAAAATCAAACTTAATTTTCAAGCCACCAGTATGTGTGGCTCTTAAGGCCTCACTCAAGTTTCCCTCACAATACCATCCAATAAAAACATAAGGTTCTTATATCTACACCAAAACATCATCACTTCACAAAGAAGAACTAGAAGTAGAGAAGAAAAGAAAACCCCATAAACCACATCCATCACAAGAGCCTCAAAATTTTTCCAAGAGCTACCAACAGAGAAAAGAAACTACTCACCTTTTGTCTCTTGTTTCTAATGGCAACATCAGTTTCAGCTACCGGATTTAAAGCAGGAGGATTATGTTCTTCTTTTAATGGAACTTGGGGAACATCCATAGCTGGTGAAGATTACACCATGCTGGTTAAGTCAGTGCCAATGCAGGTCCGAGTTGGAAAGCCTATCCGATCACAGCCAATGATGAAGAATGTCAATGAAGGAAAAGGTCTTTTCGCTCCAGCCGTCATCGTTGTGCGTAACATAGTTGGCAAGAAGCGGTTCAACCAGCTTAGAGGAAAGGCCATTGCTTTACACTCTCAGGTAGTTCAACCTCTGCCTTTCTCTTTTCCTGGGACTACAATAAATAAGCAATATAATATGTAATTTTTTATTTATTATTAAAATCTGTTTATCTACCTTTCTTAGTTGAAGATTTTAGGATTTGACATAGTTCCTGCAGATGAAGTTCAGTAAAATACAACATTTTTGGCTAATTTTCATATCCTTTCAGGTTATTAACGAATTCTGCAAGTCAATAGGGGCGGATTCAAAACAACGACAAGGGCTAATTCGACTGGCAAAGAAGAATGGAGAGAGACTCGGATTCCTAGCATGATTTAAGGTTCATTCCCTTCTGTCTTCAGCTGAGGAAATATTATGATTCAAAGTTTGTACTAGTATTGAGGGACTTCCAGATGTAAATACACTCTCTTCATCTGGGTTTCAGTGATAGACACAATGTTAAACTAATCTCATCATATTCACTTTACGTCCTTGTAATATTCTGTTACACCAATTTTATAATAGTATTGAATTAATAACTAAAGATCTGTTTAAACATACAAAAAAGAAATCTACAAGGGTTCACTATATTAGGAATTTTCACATAATAGTACATCCATCAATTAATTGTTTTTACTGGGGCAATACAATAATATCTCTAGTCCGAGGACTCTTGTACATGTGGTCGCAATTCATAAGAGTTTTGCCTCTTTTGCAATAAAAAAAAAAAAGACAAAAAAAAGAGGATTCCAGTAAATCTTGCTAGTCGAGTAAAAACTGGTCGCAAAAGAGTCAACTACAAACAATATTATATTTCTCAATGTCAAAATATAAGAATTATCATATTACATCCAAAGAAACATCATATTACATAATAAGCACTACATGCAGATTTCTATTTTAAATTTATGATCCATTTAGTTTTCATTACAATCTGGGGCTTGTAAATTAAAAACTCACGACAATATGATGAAAGGGAAGCTACTGAGTTAAACACTATATCGACTTTTTGCAGATCTCTCCCTTTTAGAGTCATCCTGCACCAATCACAACCAGAATTGATAAGAATCAGTATTACTAAGCTAAGTTAACAACCTTCCAATAAACATATCAGAAACCAGCTTAGAAATCTTACATGAAAGCTGTATGAGATCTTATCAGTGACATCAAGAACCTCCTTCCACTTCCTTCCAATGCTCATCTACGCATCATAATAGTCGAATTTATATCATTAGATTTCATTCTACACAGAAAAGATTGCACTGCTTTTGGGAGGGCAAAAACTTTAGCATGTGAGTGCAAACATATGGCTAAAACAACGATCTAGTTAAAGGTATTTAATTGTAGGCAAAACATGTTGGAAAGAGTTATAACAAAATATTAACTTAGAGAAAAATAGACACGTGATGTATACAATCTTGCTTGTTGCTTGTCCCTGTTGTTGACTGAGGGTTCATAAATTCTTATTCAAATTGAACCCTAGTGAACGCATAAAGGGCAAAAATAAAGTCTTCCTCTTTAAGAGATTAATTATAATATGAAAGTAAACACAAACTTAATTCAATTTAACCAGTGCTTAGCTGCAACCAAAGAAACCTGCGTCAAATGTTATCAATAAAGTTTATATAATTACATAATATCACATGGCTCAAACCACTGTTTATCAACTTACAATCGACTTATAACTTCAGAGCTTCATCTCCACTGAAAAAAAGAAGATAAATATAGTATCCACTGCACAAGGTCCCACAAATAGCGGGTTTGGGGATGGTGGGATGGTCAAATGTATGTGGCTTTACCTATAAGAAAACAAGATTAAAAAAACAAAGAGAGAGAGAGAATTATCAAAAAAAAAACACTCTTATTAAGTTCAGCGCATGAAAATCACCTTTTCACTCCCTCCCCACCTCTCTTCTTTTCTACCTTCCTAAAGCAATCCTTCTAGATGGTGGAGTAGACTACATTTATTCCTGTCTACCGCTAACGATGGAATCGGTCAAGCCGCAACCTTGACACGAATCACAAAATTAGGAAGTATTCAAAAGGGTAATTTTTGGTGAAATTTCGGCAACTCGGCATAACGGTTTCGAAGAGAAATCTCGGCATATCGTAGTTTCGGACCAAATAAATGAGAAATCATGGCGGAAAGGGGAGAAATGCCACACACACAAAAAAAAAAAATCAAATATGCTAAAAGCTATAAAGGGAGACGACAAAAGAGAACGAACTTTGCTTTATAAATTATACCTATGTAATACCTAGTTAAGTATTCCTTAAAAAAATATAAAAAAATGTGCTTAACATATACTTAATTAAGCTAAATTATACTTAACTTATTATTAAATTGTACATGTATAGTTCTTAATTAAGTACAACTTAAAAAAAAATTGCACTGAAAATATGTACTTAGTTAAGTTAAATTGTACTTAAATTATGCAAATCATGTGTGCTCAAACATTTGAGCTAAAACAACATCAATATCAACTTTATTCAAACATAAAATTGATTAAACATATCTGCAAGACGTCTATTTTATAATTTGGACAATGTTGTGTGTACTAGATATTATTTTTTTTAACTTAATTGATTCCTCTTGTTGCTTTTATTATTTAGAATTTTGTCATAACTTTTTTTCTTGTTTTTGAAGCTCTTAACTAGCTAACGGTGCGTATCGTCCGATACCTATACCGAAACGAATACCGAGTTAAAAAATGACCTTCCGAAACATAGGTCGCTACCACAACTTTGTGAACCATGGATGGAATAGATTAAACGAGTGCAACAGATATGAAATATTCTTACATTGATATTACGCTGCTGATTTACCATTATGTATGTTTTACTAAGTTTTTTTATTTAAATGTCAAAGCTACTACAATAAATCATATTATAGGAATATACGGTCTTTTCATCAAAGGTAAATTGTTAGTGTAATACCTATGACCTAATACGACATGAAACTGCCTAGCATGAAACAGTTTCCTGCCCTAGGAGCAACAAATTTATAGAATCTTCTCATGCAGCACCTTGTAGCCTTCATTATTGCTCTTGTTTCACTTCCAAGCCCTTATGCAACAAAGATTTTCTGCACCTTTTCAGAATATTCTACCTATCCAATAAATAAGAACCTTTTCTAGTGGAATCCTAGTCCAACAAAAGATCCCCGTGTCAATTTGACATTTGACAAAATTTAGCCAAAACTATGCCAGTGTTTTCTTTTTCACCAAAGTTTCCAAAGCGATATATATTTTAAGTCCATCAAAGAAATACTTCCAAACCGGCAATAAGAAAGCAGTACATAACTGAGAGTGAATAATCAACACATAGCTTATTATAGCAAAGCAGATGTACAGCCTAGTGTTTCTATCATATATTCGTATCTAAACTTCAGTGAAACAAATTGTGTATCTACTAAACCAGTAAATAAACACCCAAGTAACAAACAAAATGCGCCAGTTAAAGGAAACAAAAAAAGAACATTGTGTATTAAAGTTTAAGATAAAACCTGAACAGCTTCATTAGCTGCATTCTTAGTCCACAGTGCAATTTTATCTTGTCTTTGTCGCACACTGACAACCACACCACATATCTCATCAGCTTCTTCGAATTGTTCTCCGACCAGAGCCATTAGCTACCCAACAAAAGAACATCATTTAGTGAAGAATTCAACAAAAGCAGATGCTACAAGACACAAAATCTCACATATCACAAATTCACAAACATTGATGACAACAATTACAACCAAGAAAGATGAAGGTAGTTACAGTTTCTAGCCACATAGTGTCAAGGGCGGCCTTTTTGCTACTTATAGCAGTCCACTTCCCTCCATTCGCACACTCAGGATCTTCCCATTTGGGCTCAACCCCAGCTTTAAACAAATGAAAATCAGCATTGGCAGGCAACTTGCTAGGCCTAGTTACCTCATCATACAAGCTGCAAGAATATTCACAACTTCAATTCAAACTCTTCAAATCCAGCTTAACTTTTCCATTTGTTTTATTGACAACTAAAACTAATATAATTCCAATATCACAGGGGAACAAAAAGCAATCTTGCATTATAATTTTTTAGCTAAACAATATCAAATTTTACACATGTTACATATCACAGAATTTCATCTAAATATCCAAAATTAAGCTAATATATACCCGAAAACAAGTAGATAAATGTATACCGCATAATCTTTTAACATAATGGTGATAATAATGAAACTATAGAATGAGATAGAAGAATAGGTAAAAGGAATAAATCCAACAGTTAAATCTAGATTAGAAACAGATCAAATACATATATATATATAGAGAGAGAGAGAGAGAGCAGAGGGAAGAGGTACATACCACCAGAATTGTTCAATTGTTTCGAAAGTGAAGGCCTTGCGAAGGGAGGAGTCCCAAGCGGCGCCGTTTTTGGGCTTGGACTGGTTGTCGAACCAAAAGGTCCACTTGCTCTCCAACCTGTGTTGTTGTTTTTCCACCACCTTCGCCTCCGCTACTTCCGCCGCTCCTCCTCCGGTCGCTTCCACCATTGTATTTGTTGCTCCACCTTCTCTCTCTTTTTAGTTCTTGATTTCACTCCGGCGCTAAGAGCTTTGATATATTCTTGTAGCTTGGTTTTTATAAGCCCATTTGGCTTTGGGTTTTGGGTATAAGTTTATTTCTTCACGACCCAAATAAAAGAAAACTGGAGTAAGGTATTTCTTAGGTAGGAAGACCACTTTTTGGTGGTCAAATCTTTCTTTTAATTTGGACCATAAGGTTAAACGATTTTTGATAGTTAAGTACTCGAGTTTTAAACATTCATGAAGCTTTGTGGCTATATTAATTTCTTGGCTCAATCTGAATTAATGGTTGTTGAGCTTTACTGGGGAATTGGGCCATAGCCCATGGGATAGAAACTCCTTTGTGAAGGAAACTTTTGTCAGAACGGAACAGTGAGGATGTCTGTATATCCTTGTTCCCAAAGGTAGGTGTCAGGATTTTATTCGGCGCCTACCTTCTTTCAAGGAGATGTAGTCAAATCCCATTAAGGAATCTGACCTAATGGGTGGACTTATTGGATATTCGGGGATAGGCGTGACGTCAACCGAATGGATACTATAAATACAAGGCTTAAATCTCATTTTAGAGGTAATCAACATTTTACAGTACTAGAGCACTATAACTCCATTGTTATACATCTTGTTCAACCTGTACTTATTCATACACTGGAGCTATCCCCCGGCGACAAAACCGTCCGGAATTCTGAGTGTGATCTCGTTTCTGTGCAGGATTGACGCGCTCTTGGTGATTGAGGCGCGTGGACGAATCTTGCCGTTAACAGCGGTAATAAAATATCGCAATGTAAATATATAAGTGTTTACATTAATAATTGAATTGTTTAGTTAAAATATAAATAATAATTAACGAATATAACAATATTAACATCCATATAATGTACATATATGTGTATAGAATTGTAATTGGATTGTCAGCAGGCATGTGATAATATACGTAGACAAGTTATATTCAAAAAGTACAATAACATTGTGTTTCTAAATAATTAAAAATAAATTTTCATTAAATATGCGGTAGTCCATGTAGACCGATTATTTTTAAAAATAAAATATAATAACTGACAAAAAGATTGCCACTAAATCTCGGGTAGTCATCTTTAAGACAGATGGTACCGCTAGAGATAATAAAAATTACAATAAAAAGCGGCAAAGTCAACCCAAATAATTTAACGGTAAAATAATGAGTAGCGGGAAGTCTAGGCCAGACTGGCCAGTAGTAGAGGAACAGATTTTATTATCTCAATTGGTTAGAAACTTGTGCTAATAACATGTTATAAAATAATAAGAGAAATTTGAAGATAAAATGCGCTAATTTTATTATACTTTCACAATAAAAATTTTACAAAAATTTCTTTCTCTCCATTTTTTTCCCCTATGATTTTCATTTGGTTTCTTCGTCTGAATTTACAAGCGGAGGGAAAAAGAAGAAAACACAGAACGGAGTTCCTAGTTTATCAAAAGTACGCATGCTTGACAGTCGGAAGCGGAAAGAGAGAGAGAGAGGCAGGGGTCAAAAGCCGGGTATAAACAATCACCCCTATACCTAGCAGCTCATGGGTTATAACAGAAATCATGTAATCACATGAACAAATTTATTTTACATATACAATGAAATATGAATATTTAATTAGTCACAAACAACATAAATTTCGATTGAAAGCAAATAAATAATGTATTTCTTGTCCCAACACATGACTATTTAATACTACAAATAATGTTCTTTTGGCATTCTAACAGTCTAACAGATATAGAATTTAGAGTCCTTCTACGGTATCCGACACTTGAGGACCGGAATTTTTTTTTTTGGTTTTTTTGTTTGTTTTGACTTCTAAATAATTTATATGATTTATTGGAACAAAATCTTTTTTAAAAAAACAGTGATTTAAGTATAATTTGGATACATATACAAAACAATGTTGTACAGTCTAACAACAATTAATTTATATGATCTCTTTTTTTTTTTTTGCTTTCACTCCCAAATAATTTTTATGATTTATTAGAACTGAAATTTAAAAAAAAACAGTGATTTAGGTGTGTTTTGGATACATATCAAAAATAAGGTTACACAGTCTGTGTAACCCTGTTTTTGATATGTATCAAAAACACACCTAAATCACTGTTTTTTTTTTAAATTTCAGTTACAATAAATCATAAAAATTATTTAAGAGTAAAAACCAAAAAAAAAACCGGTCCCCAGACCGGTTTCCATTCCCCAGGCTCCCTAGAATTATTGTAGAATAAGTTCATTCTCATTATTATATGAGACTCTTAGGCCATGTTTGTTTGCAAGGATTATAATCCCGGGATTATAATCCCATGGATTATAATCCCAAGACTATTAATCCTAGGATTAAATAGTCCTAATCACATGTTTGTTTTTCATGGGATTATTCATGGGATAACTTAAAATAATCTCACGTTATGTTTTAATCCTTCATGATGGGATTATAATACCTAGCTAGACATGGTATTAAATAATCCCTCATCTTAAGCTATTTTATAATCCTTGGACTAATAGTCCCAAGCTCAAATTTAAAAACAAACAAGACACTTGGAATTAATAGTCCTATCTCAAGTGTAATCCTTGCAAACAAACATAACCTTAGTATACATTATATTTACTAGTGGCCCCGCACACGTGTATTTATTAGTGGCCTTGCACACGTATTATTTGTGTAAATTATGTGGGAATAAAATAAAAAATTTATAAAATTTAAAGTAAATATAAAGATATAAGAAATTAATATTAAAAAGAATAAAATAATAATATATCAAAAATCGTTAGGACAAAAAAAAAAGAAGAAGCAAGTCAAGCATGTGTATGACTCAATAGATACAAAGTTACTCTAATATAAAGTTTGTTTAGAGTGTGATATGCAATATTCAAATTCATAATAATATTGTACAACTTCTCACGCAAGAATTTTATGTATATTACAAATCAATACATACAATAATAATTATCTCATAAAAACAAGGAACTAAGTTAGAAGTATTTTCTCAACTTAAATAATTGCATATAAGATTCACTCAACCAGATTCACTTCTACAATACTCTCTTGGTAACTTCTAGTTTCAATTAATTTATTATCTATGAACAAAGTAAATTATCGCAAAATTCATGCAAATATTTACCAAGCAATATTACAATACCAAAATATTACTAAAATTCATATGCATAAAGTTGTTCAAGAAGAACACAAATTTACTTATTCACGAATATATTAATTTATAAGTTAGTTGTTACGCTTAGAGACCGACAAGTTAATATCACAAAGATTACTACAATTTTCTCATAACAAATTAATTTTCATTAGTCTATTGAAAAAGTAATTATCCCAACATCATATATGTACACATTTAGCATTATTGTATTTATTCATAGGGGAAAGGTAATTTAAGACATGCCTTAGTCCAGTTTAGTTAAGACTACTTAACAAAATGACGTAATTTTGTATAAAAATTATAATTAAAGATTTTGTTTTTATATAAAACCCGAAAATAGAAAACCTTATGGGGTAAAACTACATCGTTTTAATAAAGTTTTACTAAGTGGTTGTCAAGCTTGGCCAATGCATGCCTTATATTACTTTTTCTCTTACTCATAAAAGAGTATTGCTACACTTGCAAAGATTTTTTACAAAAAATAGCTTAGAAAATGATGTGTCAAAGTGTAATTAGTAAATGATCTATCATATATGGGCGGGTATAGTGATTGTAATTAACCAACCACAACCATACACATCATTTTGTATATTCTTTTTGTAATAATTCTTTAGTTACCAAAACATTATTGCTCATAAAATATCACCACTTCAAATTGATGTATAACCAAAAAAAATTAGCTAGGACATATATATTTTGAAGATCAAGAAGTCCAAGGCCGCAAGAAAAACTCCAATACTTGGAAGTAGTAGCTGGTGTCCTCTCCCATAACTCCATATATACACACTCACTCAAATATCAAAAAATGAATTAGAATAAGAGCTAGTGAATTAATTACCATATTGCTTTAGTTTCTCCATTGGTCCAAGATGGGAAAGAGGAAATTAAGATGCACAGTTGTGGGAGAGGACAGGACACTATTATTTCTGGGTGATGCATGTAGGTTTTCTTGTGGCCTTGACTTCCTGATCTCCATCAATCCCTAGCTTGCTGCTTCATCAAAGATACACATACACATGCAGTCTTCAGAATCTAGAAGAAGGGAACTGGAATATATGGAACCTGAAAAGAGGTGGCCTGGGAGATCGATCTTCATTCACGTTGAAAACGTTTATGTAAAAGATTGTCTTATTAAAATGATATTTCTATTATTGATTGCACCTATTACAAGGAGGAGACATCCTTAATTATTGATCAAGAGAAAGTAAGGACCCTTTGAGTGCTCGCCCTTTCATTGAAATGATATGAGTGCTCGCCCTTTCATTGAAATGATATTTCTTTTGTCGACAAACCCTACTAACCATGACAAACCTTGTCTCGTAGTTGTTGCGGAATGAGACGTTGCGAGAGTTTTCAGATGAATAGCGTATATCTTGACAAACCTTTTCTTGTAGTTGTTGTGAATAATAATAATAATAATAATAATAATAATAATAATAATAATAATAATAATAATAATAATAATAATAATAATAATAATAAAAAAAATTCCCATCAACAAAATTTGCAATTCCGAATGATATATTTTATTTCACTATTTATCTTAAATACTTTGAGCATTTAGTTTAATAATAAGCCATGATAATAGAAAATAAATTTGTGATTATGACGTGATAACTTTGACAAGATGTGGAACTCTTATTACGGAAGAGATGGTGTTCTTTTTATAGTAAGGGTAAAATTCAGATGACCACTTATGGTTTCTGACATTTCCCACATAACCACCTGTAGTACGTAAACCTACTACTAAACACCTGTGGTTTTGAGTTGAAGTGAAAAACAGACAGTTCCCATCCAATTTAACTGTGCGTGAAGTGTACTCGCCAAAAGAGCGTGAGCTAGTAGTGTAACGGTCAAATGAGCCAGGGAAAAGTCGATAATGCCCTCATCTTCAACAATCGTAATTTAAGACCCAATTCGTTGGCTATTTATGCCCTAACCCATCCCTTACGAGCTGTTGCAGACCCAAATCAAAGTAATGTTCTTCTCTTAGCAGCTCTGTTTCAGTCCCAAGGATTATCATCGTCTTCATCAAGGTTATTAATTGTTTGTCTTACTAAAAACTCAGGTATGTATATTTAGCTTCTTTGAAATCTAATGAGTATATCGAAGAACAAATGTACCCAAATCCGTTTCAAATCCGTTTGTTTGATTACCTTTTTCGGGGTGAAATCGACCAAATTAAGCTTTATAATGCGAAATTCTGTATAAAAGCATTATGAAAGGTGTATATATGAGTTAGTGAACAAATGACCCAATATTTTTATACATTTGTTATCCTTTACTCGCAACTTGGAGGTATGACTCGTTATAGTCATCATTAGATTTGTTAGTTGTGTGGATTTGTCAGCAAGATTTGGGCTGAAGTTTACTAAATATTTTGGCCGCCCAGAAGGTGTTTGACAAAATGTTTAAGTAACATCTTGTATACATTTGCTTTATGTGCATGTTATTGTGTAAATATTATGCTTCAAATTGCTGATTAAAGATTTTGCTGATGTTTATGTGAATTAGGAGGCATGTCTTCGTCAAGCAATCATGTAGGATGGAATAACGGTGACCTTCGATACATACCTAGGAAATGTAGATGTGGAAAGAAGGCTTCTGTAAGAATTGTCGACTCGAACAAACCATCGAAGGGAAAATTGTATTTTGTATGTGATGAGTGTGAATTTTTGGGCATGGTGCTTGCCTTCTACATCAAACTCAAGTGGCACACATTACTGATACTAATGAACACAATGAAGGAATGGGGACAACAGTTGTGAGGGGAACAACATGCAAGTGTCTGTGTGAGAAGAATTAATCTACATATGAGGATGATGCTTGTTGAAAGCCATGTGAGGATAATAATGATAATTGGAGTTGTTTTCTTCTCATGTCTTTCATGATGTTCTTTAGTACTATGAAATGAGAGTTTGTAATGTGAGGGTTTTAATAGAATGTAAGTTTGTAATATGTAATGGAATATGTAACGAAAGTTTGTAATGTTTTTTGAGTAGTATGACATGAAATATGTTAGTGTAGTGGAATATGTAATGTTCTAAATTTAATGAAATGTAAGTTTAGATTCTTGGAGTTATGTTGCATTTCTGTTCAAAGTTGAAGTATTATTGTAATGTTCATGTTGTTCATGTTATGTTGTTCTAAATGTTCATGTTGTTCTTTGTAATGTTCAATGTAATGAAAATTTGTAATGTTCATGTAATGAAAATTTGTAATGTTCATTTATGTTCATTCATGAGTTTCTTATAACAAGCATTTACAAAAAACAACAAACTGTTAAAACTGTTTTCTTATAACAAGCATTTACACAAACTGTTACAACTGTTCTTATATATATAGCAAATTATGCCCAGTCATTCCAACTGTTACAATCTTGCAAACCAAAAACAATAACAATGTCATCTAAGTCATTCCAAGTGTTACAAGATTGTAAACCAAAAACTTTCATTACATTTAATGCTAAGTCATTCCAACCTGTTACTAGATTGTAAACCAAAAACAATAACAATTAATGCTAAGTCATTCCAAGATTGTAAACCAAAAACAAGCATTTACAAATAAATCCTTCAGAGCCTTAATCCCCTCTTCCTGCCTTTTTTGGTGGAATTACCAATGCTCCACTTTGTCTTCATTCTTCGCATGGTAGGCTGTGAACTTGACCTTGGTTGATCAGTAGCCCCAGTCCAACATGCTGCCAAACTTGGTCCAGGATTAGTCCACTTGGTGGACTGGTTAGGTTGAGAGCTTGATTTGGGTTGTTCTGAGGTTGTAGATTTCTTTTTAGCACCCTTCCCTTAGTTTGCAACTTTGGTGGTTTGTTTTTTGCCTGAAAATATACAAACAAATATAAAATCAGTAAAAAAATGCAAATTATAAACAAATGTTATTGCACATTATAAACATTAATTGCAGTAACAAAATATAAAATCAATACAAACCTGGGAAGATGATGCCCCAACATTTGCCTGGCAATCCTTTGCAGCTGTTGTTTCCCCAGTTGGTTTGCTTTTCCCCTGCAAATACAAACTGTTAGCTTTAGATTAAAAAGTCTAAATTATATCAGTTATATATAAAGTAAATACATACCTTCAGTTTTGAGTTAGGATGGAATGGCTGCCTACAAGCCCTGCTGTTATGCCCAAGTGTCAAACACCTTGCACATGTTACAGTGCCACCTCTTCTACTTGCCTTGTGAGGGTTTTTTGGTTCATCTTGAGCCTTTTTCCTTACTTTTTCTTGGTCTGCCAGTGGGTTTATGGTACAATGGAGGCTGAATCTTTGGAAAGTTGGATTGCACCCATTCATGATGACTTAGGGAACAGGCTTTATGGTAAATTTGTAGGTGCTTAAGTACACTTCCTTGCTATAGCAAGGATGGCAATAAGCCTCTGGCTGCTCCCTATTACCCCATATTGCAGTCACTGCATGTTTGCAAGGAATGCCACTAAGATCCCACATTCTGCACCCACAAGTTTTTGAGTTCAAATTGACAACCCAAGTTCTGTCATTACTTTCAACCTCAAACTCCCCAATTCCAGACTTCAATGCAGTGCATCCCCTAGAATTTCTCTTATTGATTTCTAGTTTTTTTTGTATTCTTGGTCCAATTGACCCTCCATACTTGTCCATGCCCTCTTTTTTAATCTGAAAACCTAACCATTAATTTCTTCCTAATCCACTCTAGCATGTTAATAATCCCTTTATCCCTTGCCTCCATGATATAATTATTCCATGACTCATTCAAGTTGTTTACAACTACATCACACCTACAATGTGGGGAAAATGAGATCTGGCCCAATATTTGGGCCCAACAGCCATCAACCACTTCACTGCCTCTGGATCAACTTTGTGCATTTCCTTCATAACTGTTTCAAATGAATACATATCACCAGAACTAGCTGCATTCCAGAAAATATCCCTTAACAGCTTCCCCCTAAACTTGATTTTGAAATTGTTGTACAAATGCTTCAAACAAAATCTATGTTCATTATTGGGTAACATTGAATTAAAAACCTCTACAAGCCCCTTCTGCCTATCAGAAATAAACACATATCTTCTTGTTTCATTTTCACCAATGTCATCTAACAGCTCTGTGAGAAACCACTCCCAACTGGCCCTACATTCTATTTCAACTATAGCAATGGCAATGGGAAAAATATTATCATTTGCATCTCTTCCTATAGCACTTAACAGTTGCCCTCCATTAATCCCCTTTAGGAAACATCCATCCAAACCTATGATTGGTCTACACCCAACAAGGAAAGCATGTTTAGATGCTGACAACCTCATGTACAGTCTCTTAAAAAACTGGAAGGAGAACCAGGCCCCTCAACACCCTCACTGCAAAATTTGAAAAAGTGTCCCAGGATTCAATTTTTTAACTGTCTCAATATAATCCATAAGTTTGTAGTACTGTTCTCCTACATCACCAGATTATACCATGCAAAGCTTTTTCTTTAGCCCTATATAGGGGATGAATTTACTAAGACTGGAATGACATTCCTTTTGTGCCTTCTTCTGCCATGCTTTCAAATCCCAATTAGGATTATCTCTAAAGTCAGTCAAGTTATTTTTTGGCCAAATACCTACTGTCAACAAGATGGTTTTTTCTCTTGTCCAGCATATGTGTGATCCCCCCCCATTGATTTGATTTTGAAAGTTACTTCACCTTGTTTAACTGATGCATGAATCCTCCAAGAACAATTTTTCTGATTTACATTGGGCAGTTATTCTTTTCTTATCATTTTGAATGTATTTAATGTCAAACCCCCCTTTTACAGAAAACTCAACTAAAGCATTCCTAAAAATTTCATGGTTTGTGAACTCCATTCCAACCTCAAATTCTATGTTACCCATATCAGTGTCCTCATTAAATTCCATAGACCCATCCCCTTCTAAGTTGTCCTCATCATCAGATAAAACAAACTTCTTTCTTAATGCCTCTTTCCCTTCTCCCTCATCATCACTCCACCAATCCTCTACAAAAACATCTTTTACATTATTAGAATCTGATTTTTTTTCCCCTTCTTTAAATATGTCATCATCCCCAGGCCCCTCTAGATCTTCATCCATCCAATAGGGATGGTCTGCCTCTTCACCACTATTTTCATTTCTTTCCATAGGCTCTTTTCCATGTTTTTTTACATTTTCAGACTCACTCCCTTTACCCTTTTCAGTTTCCTTCTCTATTTCATTTTCAGAATCACTCCCTTTACCCTTTTCATTTTCCTTCTCTATTACATTTTCAGAATCACTCCCTTTACCCTTTTCATTTTCCTTCTCTATTACATTTTCATAATCACTCCCTTTACCCTTTTCAGTTTCCTTCCCTTTACCCTTTTTAGATTTCTTCACTTTACCCTCAACTTGTAGTGGACCCTCCATTTCTTCTGCATATAAAACTAAACTCTTCACTCTCATTATTAACTAGTACACCTACCATCTCAGTTACATCTTTGTCATCATTTAGAATTAAAGCCCCACCCTCCCATACCTCATAACCAGGTACAAGATAATAAATGTTCACATTTGGGGCTGGATTTAATTTAAAGTGGAATTCATGTATCCCCAACATAGACAAGTAATCCAATTCTACAGATTCTAGAATCTCAACATTACCCCCAACATAATCAACAATCGGATCTTGAGCAAATATCCACCATAATGGAACACAACTCTCACAGACATTCTGCATTAAACATATGAGGGAGGAAATTTTGTATAAGAGACAAAACATCTATGGGAGACAGGGGGGACCACAAATACTAAAAAATACAAATCAAAGTCTAGCATGCATACCACTAAAGCATAAAATATTCCATCAAACAACAACAAATCCATATACACAGAGGGGACCAAACAAGTGGGGGCATATTATTGTACAAAATAAACCTATCAGAAAACATCACTACTCAGAGGGACCCAGCACAAGAATATTTATTCATGAAAGCTTATCACAAATCAGACCAAAAGTAAGATAAACTCACACAACATAGTACAAAACACTTAAATAGCAGTATACAAACACTTAAATAACATATACATCAAATCGAAACGAATCGAATCGACTCGTTAAAACTTACCTCGATCTGCAGTCAAATATTAGCTTCCAGATACAATTTCTTCCACAAACACCATAAGAGGCTTTGGGTTCCACTCGATTTGAAGCTTTCGTGCATAAATCGCCAGAAAATCGCCTCTCTTCCAAGCCCTAGACCCGTCTACACAATTAACCCTATTTTAGGTCATTTTCAATATATATATAAAGGGGCAAAAAAGTCATTATCCATTCCCATTAACGACGTCTAGACGGAAAGCTGTTTTTCACTTCAACTCAAAACCACAGGTGTTTAGTAGTAGGTTTACGTACTACAGGTGGTTATGTGGGAAATGTCAGAAACCATAAGTGGTCATCTGAATTTTACCCTTATAGTAATGATCGATAACTTGATATAAATTGTCTAATTTATCTGAACTAACTCTTTACCCATGAAAGGCACAAATTTAGTGAGTACTGTAAAATTAATATAGTTTTAATTTTTATACCGTATTCAATATGTAACTATTTATTATTTAACTATGATAAATAGGTATATTAATTTTATTTTCATTTATTATTTAAGTATGATAAATAGGTATATTAATTTTATTTCATCACGTTTGCATATTTAATCAATACCTTATATATAAAAGCAGGACATGAGATAAATCAATTTGATCATCCGAGTTAACTCATCAATTAGAATGAGTTGACTCGGATAGTCACAGAGTTCACTTGATTTTAATTTTTTTTTTGCATAGATTTATTTTTTGGAGTTGAGACTTTAGACTTATATTCAATTATGCAAAACATTTTTGGAGGTTATAGGTGCATGCACATACTCATTTAAAATTACTTTAATTGTTCACATAAATGCAACTTATATACACAATTTATGAAGAATATCAAAAGCCTACTATGCTTTGTATAAATAACTCTGTATTCCCTCATTTCTTTTTCACCATATCTTTCAATTACTTTTATTTTCTGAATATCATTTGGACAAGAAAAGTTAAGAAACTAGAGAAGAATAGATGTTGTTCAGTAAGTATGTGTGTTTCAACAATTCCAAAGGTAGCTACGCCAGTGAAATTATATATATGTTCTTATCATTTTCATCTGTTGTAAACGATATTTTTATATGAACAATTTATATGTCGCTCATTTTACTTAGCTATATAAATACTTTGATCAAATATTATTATTTTCAAAATAAACAATTGTTAATAAACAAAGCCGAGGCACGGGTTATTACACTAGTAATCATAATAATCAACAGGACTCTATGCAATATTTTTTATCGAAGGAAATTTATTGCAAAAATAAAATTTATTGCGATCCTATAAGGTCTACGTACCAAACCAACGATTTCCCCATTTTGAATCTTTATATATTAGTATATCAAGTCTTCATTTTTGAACTTGTGAACTTGTATACTCGATCATTAGGGAGTTTATGATGGACTAACTTTTCCAAAAATAAACAAAATTGTCAATATCAATGCTATCTTATTTAACGAAGAGTTATATATATATATATATATATATATATATATAAATTAATCTTTTAATCAGGGATTAAAATAGCATATTATAATAACTACATTTGAAATTAAACAAATTATTGTGATTATAAATATTGTCGCTCAGAGGATGGATCTAAAACATATCTCTTAAATAGCATATCTCTCTTAAATATCATATTTTTATTAAAACTACGTCGTTTTGAATATTCTTTTAAAAAATAAGTGGGGTCGCGAGTGACATTTTTGTAAATAAAAAGAAAGAAAGTGAGACCACTCTCTTTTAATATTATTTTATTTTTTAAGAGAATATTCAAAATGACGTAATTTTAATAAATATATGTTATTTAAAAGGTATGTTTTAAATCCGTCCTCTTGTTGCTTAAATATGTCACACTTAAAATTTACTTAATAAGTCATTTCTAAATTTTCTTTTACTTTGCACGGTTATAAATTTTATATATATATATATATATATATATATATAATAAAATATTGGCTCAATTAAGATTGGGTCTCAATCTAAACATTAAGCCCAAAATAATTAGATAATTTTGTTATGAATTAGGTTTGTGCTGATTTCAATCAAAGCCCAAACACTATATGCAATTGGCAGTATGCGTAGAGATGTTATGCATTAAATCTATTTTTCCATGAAATATATTTATAGTTGAGACTTTTTGTTTTGACTGGGACTCTGTGAGTAATCAAGTTATACATGCATGGCATAAATGCATTAGTATCTATCTATATCTATTTATATTATAAATTTTTTGTGGGATATTTAGTAATTTTGTATCAGGCTTTTTTTTCTTACTCTTTTGTCCTAAAATTTTAGATATTTTATTTATTTATTTTTTTGCCCTATAACTTTAGATATATTACTATTTATTTTTTTATATTAAATTTATTTTTTTATTATAAAATTCTTATTTTCCCCCATAATTTACACGTGGTGTTAATTAAATATAAATTGTATGCTTGTATCTTTAAGGAGATATAAATTATTTTGGACTTTGAATTGTTGTAATAGTTGGAAACGGACCGAGTTCACCAAATCTCAAACCTAATTTAATTTAATTTTACTCGACTCAACTCACTTACGACTTTATTTGCAGCATAAAATTAAAATTATGATAGTACGTATTTAACAATAACAAAATATAGTTATTGATATAATATATAAAGTCGGAAGAGACCATTTTGCGTTAACAACTTTTTGGCTTCCTAAAATACCTTTCAATTTTTATATAATTTCTATTTTGTTCTTATAACATTAACTTTGCTTATTTAACTTTTAAATCCAAGTATTTTACTGTTTAGTCCTCAAAAATTTAATTTTTTAAAATGAATAACATGATACAAAGGGCTAAATATACTTCCGTTACACAAAGTTTCAGCACATTCATAATTTAACTCCTAAAGTAATTGGGCTTACAAATCGATACATAAAGTTCTGATTTGCTTACAATGTTGACACCCAAATTAATCTTCGCTAGCGAAAATTGGATGGAATACTTGATTTGCCAACAATTGTTTTGGTTTTATATAGCTTGAACGTATTTAAATACTGTCGACTTTATTAAAAATAAATAAAATACTAATTAATACATTTACAAAAGAAGCAATACGTTTGTGAGTCTTCTTAGATCTGCAAAAAAAAAAAACTGAAGGCAAACAAATCACTAAAACAAATCTTTGAGAAAAACACCAAAGCTATTCTAGATCCACATTTGTGGGTCTTTTTAGATCCGCAAAAAAATTGAATTGTGCCAATCTTTTCACAAATTTGTGCTACATCCTTGGTGGGTTTTGATTTTGGGCGGTAAAGCTACAAGCTTTTGTAGGTGTTCTTAGATTTGCACAAAAACTAAATTGAATCAAAAAAACAAAATCCTAACTTTGCAGTGCATGTTTGGTGGGTTTTGATTCTAGGTGATAAAGTTACAAGCTTTGATGCTTAAGGGATGAGTATGTAAAAGAAAGATCCATGGGGTGTGCCATTGGAAATAAATGTAGATTCAGCTACAGATGATGATCGGAGTACCGTTGGATGAGACCCAACAGAGCTAGCTAGCTATTAATTGGTCCTAATGAGCAGCAGAAGAAGTATGTGGATATGAGTTGTATTATTGTGAGTAAAAAGATCTTTATGTGGACTATTAGGACTATTTTGGCAGTTGGGCTTGCTAGGTTTGTTATTTTTATTGTCAAGATTTTGCCACGGCATCACTACCATAAACTGCCACTGAATAATTCCACAAAACACTCATGTTCCGTTGTCCAACGTTGTAATGTTACGTTTGGATTGAAAGAATCGAATGAAGAGTGAAATTATTAATTCCATTCTAATTGGAATGAATTATTCCATATGTTTTTCATTCCTTAAGGAACCAAATACAATTTTTTTCATTTCAATCGCAACCAAACACAATTTTTTTCATTCCATAGGAATGAGTCATTCCATTCTCCTTCCTATTCCAGCAATCCAAACGTAGCATAAGTGATTCAAAATTTTGTTATTTTAGATTTTCACACACATATTAAGTGATTTGTTCCATCGGGTTAGTGTTTGTTCTTGGATCTAATGGTTAGGTAGTTGCGAATGAATTTGAAGATTCTTTGGTCTCTTGGATAAATTGAAATAGGGTCAGAACGAATAAGTTTTGAGATTTTCTTAGTTTGAATTTATTTTTTTAGGGCGGATAATCGAACAGAGAGTTAGGAATTGAAAAAGATTTTTTCCCAATTTTAAATTTTTTTTTATGGGGGAGGATTAGTTTTGATCTTTTGAGCTTGGATGTATTTAGAGAATTTAGGTTTCAATTGGGTCTGAGAGGTGAGGAAGAAGTTAACATTTGAATTTTATTTTTCCTAACTAACATTCAGGGATTATTTTTATTTTTTTTAGTGAATTGTATTTAGAAGTATTTTAATTAAAGATTAATTGTGTTTAGAAGTATTTTAATTTTTTAATAAAGTCAAACCGTATAAAATCAAATGAATTGTCGGTCAATTTTCACCGAAAATTCATTTTGAGATTGACATTGTAAGCAATTCGAAATTTTATATATCGATTTATAAACTCAATTACTTTAATTGCTAAATTATAAATTTGATGAAATTTCATGTACCATAATTATATTTAGCCCTAATACAAATTACACACACAGTAGGAAAAAGCGACAGCTAGTGCCTCTGGGATAACACGTGTCATGCAGAAAGGAAAACACGTGAGCCTGCCAACTGTCAGAAGCAAAAGACAGATAGACCTGCATGGGGGGCCGGGGGCGTAGGTGTGAATAAACATACAAACCCATATGTCTTGCATGCATGCTTGCCACGATTTACCTCCACTTATCCTCATGCTAATCGCTATATATATATATATATATAGTAACGTCTTATTTCACATATATATTTCATCAATTCACAGATAGCAAATTAATTAATATACATAAAAAAAAAAGAGGAGAGAGAAAGAGAGAAATGGCAATTGGTTCAGCAGCAGCAGAAGCAGTAGTAGTAGATAAGAATTCTCTGGCAACAGAGGCGCCATTTGCACCCGTTACTATTGAGAGGAGGGTCCGCACCGACTTGGAGAATTATCTTCCTAAGCCTTGTAAGTCGTCAATTTTTTTTTCTTTTCTTTTAAGGGAAAACGTTCAGGGATCACCTTATTTATGACACACACACACAAAATCCTTTGCGATTAAAAGATATTTATAAATTGGTTATTCATGTATTTTTATTAATTTATAAAATATGATTAAAAGATCTTTATAAATTAGTTATTCATGTATTTTTATTAATTTATAAAATAAAATATATATGTTATTTTGTTTATTCGTAATAAGAATCGACATTTTTGTCCTTATATATATACTACTATAACCACTGTGACGCGTTGTGTGCCATTACTGTAAAGATAAAATAGTAATTTTAACAATTCTAGAGGTTAAGATTAAAATTATAATAATAATAAAAAAAAAGACAAACTACAAAATAGCTAAACTTGCAGGGTCAAAAAGGGAAAGGGATTTGTGACGCAGGTCTATTTATTTATTAGTTTGGTACTCTTCATAAGATCCACTAATCTTCTATTCATACATACATAGCTAGTGATTTATTTAACAACCAAATTTTAAAGAAAATCAAATTCAAGTTGATGATCAATCCCTGAGAAAATAGCTAGGTCACTAGCACTGAGCATCTTGATCGATTTTTGAAAAAAATGCACGACGTCTTTTGAGCTTTAATGTTCCCTCCATTCTTTTTTTATTATCTCCAAAAAGAGTTCATTTATAATATCCTTAAACTTAAATATTAAGGTTGAATTTTTGTTTTTTCTATATTTGTCCTGAAAAATAATTAGTCGTTAGTGGCGTCATGATACAGAAATATGATTTATGGGATTACTTGACCTCTAATTTTTTCAATACATATTTAGCGATACAAATATTATTTTAGCGATACAAATATTATTTTAGCGAGAGTATCAGCGACGTAATAATTTAAGCCGAATTTTATTGTGTTGCTAATATTTGCGATGAAATTAAATATTACAAAAACTATATCACAAAAAAGTGCTAATTTATAAATAACTGATGAATACATGAAATATTTTGATTGGTATTATAAATGGACATTAATTTGGTGATATATATATATATAATTAGACATGGCTAGAGGATTGGCTGCGCCTGATACAGACCATCCGAACGGGACACCAGGTCATCACCATCGAAACATGAGTGTTCTTCAGCAGCATGTGGCTTTCTTTGACCAGGATGACAATGGAATTGTTTACCCTTGGGAGACTTGTGCCGGTAATTAAATTAAAGTACTCTATACATATATTATAGAAAAAAAAATTTATTATCTTGATATACACTGTGAGACTCTCTTAAATTTTGAGACGAATTATTTACTTCAAAAGGTACGTAGCAAAGCTCGAGTTCAAGTCTTTCCGCAACGTGTTGTATGTTGTATAGAGCCGGTCCTGGATTTTTTAAGGTCCAGGGCGAAATTTCTCAAACGTGCCCAGTAGCGGGGGTTCGGGGGCAGCGCCCCGAGCCATTTTTTTAATACTTTTGTATTTTTTTTTTAATTTAACGGGAGTTCGTAGTGTGTCGAGATGAAACATTTTTTTTAATATAAAGGTTTGACAAAAAAAAATTTCACAACATAATTAAAACAGTGTTTTTATATCAATAATTGTAAAAGTGTTTTTAAAAAAAATAGTAAGGTTGCCTTTGTAGTCAATATTGTGCCACATTTAAGGTCATTGTGTGAAATTAACCCTATGGTGGTTGGTGTGCCGATACCAAGAATTGAACCCAAGTCTATTCTATTGCAAGGAATTATTTTACCACTGAAGCACTGAAACTTTAGAGATATGTTTACATATATACATATATATACACAAGCTTAAAATAAATTTTGGGTCCCCTTCAACTTTGGGCCCTGGGCGGTCGCCCTGGTTGCCCTGACCCAGGGCCGACCCTGAATTGCTGTATGCGTATGTACGTGAGGGGTGTTAGCTTAAACTTTTAGACTGAGTTCTTTATAATAAAACAATTTTTCATTTCATAAATTTGTATAGAATATTAAATTTAGCACTACCAAGACAATTACCGAAAAGAAATAAACCATGCATAATATAAATTCTTGGGGTGGCTGATTAACACTTGGATCAACTTGTAAACACCTTCAAATAAACACGTAATTAGGAAAATTCTTTTAGGGACCTAGCCATGATGTCAACATATTATATACAAAAAAGTGTGCACATATCGTAAAATTCATACGATACATATCAATTTATAACGATATGTAAAAATTTTAATGGTAAGTCTTATTTTCAATTCTAACTATATTGTTCGTCCACAATTTATTTGTGTATAGTTTGGGCATGTTCATTTAACAAGGGCGACTAAAGATAACTTAAAATTAAAATTTAGCATGAGCAACTAATTAAAGATCACTTGTCTTAATATTTTTTTTCTTGGCTTCTTCTGATAGGGATGCGACAAATTGGATTTAACATGATCATCTCTCTATTGGGGGCTGTATTTATCAATCTTGGACTGAGTTATCCAACACTCCCTGTAAGCACAGTGTTGTAGTTACTCCAAATTCCATTAAAATAATAAAGCAAGTAATTGTTGCTTTTTGATGCACTTTTAAAATTAGACTTTAAAATTGATATACTGACAGTGTATATACGATCAGTCGTGACACATCAGGATAATTTTTCTCAACAAAAGTATATCACTAATGATGTGTCGCCCTTTAGCTCTGAATTTATTGTTGGTGTTACATTTTGCAGGGGTGGTTCCCGTCTCCTTTGCTTCCTATATACATTTACAACATCCACAAGTCCAAGCACGGGAGTTCCTCAGGAACATACGACACGGAAGGAAGGTAACTAACTATATATCAACAAATTTTTGTGTACTTAATGAAGTAGTAAAAACCTTCAAATATATATATATATATATATATATATATATATATATATATATCAATCTTCGACTAATTAACTTGGTACCTACTTAGGTACACGCCAGTGAACCTTGAGAATCTGTTTAGTAAATATGCTTGCACAGCGCCTGATAAGCTCACGCTTAGAGAGTTGTGGGACATGACTGAAGGGAATCGCCTTGCATTTGATTTCTTTGGATGGTTAGTTTCACTTAAAACTAAGTTTTTATTCAATCTTTGTTCTTTTCTTAAACTCGGAGATAGAGCTAGTATTGAACCACCTTTAATTTGACAAAACTAACCTCACAGATTTCTGGCCCAATTCAATAATAATAAGACGGGAGAAGAATTTCAATATGCTAGCTAATGAGAGAAAGGCTATTTTTCATATTAGGTATATTAGGTAAAAGGTTATACTATACAATACTATATTCTATCTTCTATCTTCTATTCTCCGAATACGTATCACTAATTTTTGTTCTAATTTTGGTTCATCTTTTTCGACTTTGAAGGCCTTGTATATGTCTCATAAAAGATGGTTAAGTACCAAAAAATTAGCCAACCCCCCTCCCCCACCCCCACCCCTCCACAAAAAAAGAAAAAGAAAAAGTATGGCCGGAGTACACACTACTTTGTTTTTTCAAAATTGCTTAGGTGAGGCCCATTAATATAAAGAGAAAATATTTAGTGTATGTTTAAGACGGCTTTCTGTATTCCAGATCATCATTTCCAATGGACGGTTATACCCTTTGGGTTAAAAATTGCTCCATTATTCAAAATTCTGCTGTCATCTTTTATTATATGGTTTCACATGTATTTAAGTCATCAGGAGTATTTGATTTGTGTTCTTTGGCAGGATTGCAAGTAAACTGGAATGGGGAGCTCTGTATGTTCTGGCGAGGGACGAGGAAGGTTTCTTGTCGAAAGAAGCCGTCAGGCGCTGTTTTGATGGTAGCCTATTCGAGTACTGTGCCAAGTTAAATATGCAAGCATATGGAAAGACCTATTGAAGATATATCCCATGCTTAGAATGCCAAGTTCGTCCTGGTCTCTTGGTGTTTTTTTTATTATTTTCAGTAAATTTTTACTAAATAATGTACTAAGATGTAAAACGTACAGAGCATGGACTTGAGTGCAATTTGCTTGGCTTGTAACCTTGAATAAAATTAGTTGCTCATTTGGTATAAAAATAATAATAATAATTAGTGGTTAAAATAATAGTCTTGTGCCCCCAGTTAATTTTTAGACGTTAAAAATATATTAGTTTCTTTATTTTTTAATAAATATTCAAATATGTTTAAAGTAATAAATTTAAATTAAAACCATAATCTGTTGATAATCGAGTGCAAGTCTTCAGCAAACAAAATTCAAGTTTGTGGTTTACTAAGAAAGATGAACTGTTTCACTAAAAAAACAGTCTCAACTCTCAACAGTCTACACAAAATGTATTAATTTTCAACAAACAATAGTCTTTTCCTAGGTTCAATGAATCACAAAATCCAAAGACTAAGCATATTTTGAATTAGTGTTGTTTTCTCCTCTTTTTTCGGCTGCTATATAAGTTGGTATAGTCTATTATTTTTTTTCTATTAAATTTTTATTTCTTTCAGCCTGATTTTGGTTATTTTTAAATTGATCTTCATTTAATTAGTTGTTTATGTTGGAATTATGGTGCTATTTGTAGAGAAAAGACCTTGCCAGCCGTGCTATATTTTGAAATGATCAGTGTTGAGAGTTGTTTATACTCTCTCTTTTACATAGAAGAGTCTTATTTACAAATTTTATTAATTCTTTTTATTTAAAAAAATTCTTCTTTTTATTAATAATAGTAAGTATATAAAATTGTATAATATTTTTAATTGTCTCATAATAATTTCATTATTATGTTTAAAAAGTTGTTTAAAGTCACTTTTACATGTATTAAGAAAAATGAGTGAATGAAAGGTTAATAGTAGACTTTCATGCAAGTACACAAAATTAATTCCCCCCTCCCCCCAAAGATTATTAGCTCCATTTAAATCAGATATTGAAGGTTCGTTGATAATGTCGAAATAATAATTATATTGTCGGAATAATAAATGTCACAGAAAGTATAAAGTGTCGTTAAATTCATATTTATTTTAAAAACATAAATATTATTTTGACATTATTAACCGTTTAAAGAACCTTTTTATGCATGTTTTATTTGACATTTTATGTAAGACAATTTCTTTTCTACATAATGTAGACCGAGGGAGTATCAACTAATTAACTACCAATAATGATTTGAAGTCTATATCTACTAAACATTTGACTAGCACTTAGAAAAATAACCAATCGATTCATATCCAAATTGTCACGCTCGATCATTTTGACCCGAAAGTGAAATAACATGAAAAAGCAAATCAAGTAAAATGTAAGTATCTAGAAAGATGGTTAAATTCTTTCTTCAGATAAATCAGCTGTCACACGAATTATTGATGATTGTCTACCTTTGAGTAGGATCATCAGTTTTCACCATGTGCGTAAAGATAACAAGGTGGCGCATGCCCTAGTTGATTATTAGTTATTGCATAATTTTAATTGAGATTTTGTTATCAATTACGTATGTAAATATTAATTATATTTTTTTAAAAAAGATACGTATTATAGCGGGCTATTCTTTTTTTTTTGTTAAATTTGTTTGTTAATATAATTCAAAAAAATACAATAACTAAGGGGCATACCCCAGGCTATAGCAAATTCATCTGAATACATTATCAGATGAAGAGGCTATAAGAGAAATGATAACACATTACATGAGCCAATTGCAATAATATTGACCAAAAATTGTTGCTTTAATGAACGATTTACAGGTAGTGGGCTATTCTTATAATTCTTTTTAATTTCTTTGGACAGATAATTTCACTTTAAACTAAGTTTTATTATTCATTTTCTTCGGCTTTGAAGGCCTTGAACCAAGATTATCTTTTTACTCCATCTCAAAATCAAGTTTACTTTTTTATTTTTTTTACCTTTTCAGCTGTTGTCTCAGTTGGTAGATTCCTATTTCTTTTTATTGATGGTAGTAAATATAAAATTATATAATATTTTTTATTTTATCATCATAATTTTATTATTATGTTTAAAAAATATTTAAAGTCGCTTTTTCACACATATTAAAAAAAAATTAACGAGAGAGGTTAATAGAAGTTTCATTTTTAACATAGTGGACTTCCACGAAAGTATACAAAATTAAAATTTCTTCCTTTTTAAAATTAATGGACTCCAGTTAAATATGATTCGGAAGGTAAATTAGTTTTTATCCATTTTTACTTGACATTTAGACGTTTTCCGTAACACTACTTTTTCTACATACTTAGGTAAACTGAGGGAGTATCAACTACCTACCAATAAGTCGTGTGAATTCCATTTACTAAACATTTTACTAGCACTTAGAAGAATAACCAATCGATTCACATCCAAATTGTCACACTCAATCAATTTGACCAGAAAACGAAAGAACGTGAAAAGGCAAATCAAGGAAAATCCAAGTATCTAGAATTGATAAATCAGCTTTCACATGCACTAATTATTGATAGAGTCAAATTTATGTCGAATTATAATTGCGAAACTTATCAATACATGAAATTAGTAGAAATTATAGGAGGAACTCACTTATTACGCATCTCTCTAAAAAGATTATCAATAATATTTATCATCGTAACTGTTAATCAAAAAGTTAATGTAAACATTCGTAATATATATCATTTTTTCAAGTAATGAATTTTATTCATTCTAAATTAAAGGGAGAAGATGTATTTGATTTTCAAGTTTTTTTAGATTGTATTTATCATAATCTAAGTCTTTTAGGTTATTGATCTTCTCAAAAATAAAATTCTTGTCTTTTGCCAAAAAAAAATTATTAGTTTTCACCATGTGCGTAAAGGTAACAAGGTGGCACATCGTTGATTATTAGTTATTGCATAATTTTAATTCGGAATTTAGGTATGGATTTTTTTTTATTATCAGTTGCATATATAAATATTAATAATAATTCTTTTATAGAGACCCGTAATATGGTAAATTATCTTTATAATTTTATTTAATATCGTGTATAGATGTATTTTATAATTACAATTAGACAAAATTTTTTTACAAATATTTAATAAGACTCAAATTTTAAAAATATGTGTCATAACGGCACACATTGTACACGAGAATCGAGAAAATATTTCCTTAATTCATGTGCATATTTTTTTAATCTGTGTGTAAATGCAGATATCAAAGAAATATGCACAAGAATCAAGAAAATATTCTCTCAATTTTTATATATAATGTGTACTCTTAGGTCACGCATTAGAAAGACCCATAAAAAAAATCTAATGAAATTTTAATATTTAAACTAGGGGATGTAAATTTAGAGTGGAGAAGCAATTGTCTGAGCTTGGTCCAGCAGCACCCAAAATTCCCTAGGGAGGGTCCTATCAACAAATGGTCCAGCTTATAGTGACTAATTATTATCAAGAATGGTGGGCCATATGATTTCCTTTATTGTATAGATTTATTTATTGGCTTTGTACATTATAGAAAATTGAAACACTTCCAAATTCTATTCTAATCATTCACTAGTAATTTTATTTCTTGTATTTGTAAGCTAGATCTACAACCATAAAATCCCAATTGGGACTTGGGACACTCTACTCTTTTTGATGTGGGACCCTACCCATAGGTTTTGTTCTTTAATCATCTGTCATAATATTGCGCATGCCCAATTCCTTTTCTTTATTCTTTCTTCTTTTTTTTCTTTTGTTAAAAGCTGCAGAAAATCTATGTGATACTCCAAGAGAAAGTACTAAATAGGTAATTTTACTAAGGATTTTCTTAATGTGTGCCCTAAGGACACACACTATATACAGAAATCGAGAGAATATTCTCTTGATTTCTGTACATATTCCCTTGATCTGTGTGTAAACGCAGAAATCAAAAGAATATGCACAGTAATCAAGTGAATATTCTCTCGATTTCTATGTATAGTGTGTGCCCTTAGGCACACATTAGAAGGACCCTTTTACTAATATATGTCATAGGACCTACCTGCATATGCTAGTGCAGTAGTGCTAGTCTATTATAATGAAAAGTTATACACTTGTCAAAGATTTAAAGCACCATCCTTGTTCACTAGTTGATTTTTATAGATGATGTCTAAAGTAACACTCGCTTTCGAATCATATGATTATTATTAATTTTTAAAAATTAATATAAAATATTTTTAAAATTAAAATTAAAATAATTTATTAAAAATATAAAATAATAAATTTATAATAAGTAATATTTTTTAGATAATTTACAATATTTATTATTATATTAATTAAAATTTAAAATAGTATATAATCGTTAAATTAATAATGATCAAATAAATATGAAACGCATGGAAAATCGATTCTATAACAATCCAAAATGGTATATAATCGTTAAGTCAGGGCTTAGCTAACAAATCCGATACTAAATGAACTGAGTTTATCACCTATATTTTAAATAGATCGATCTTAATGAGTAAAGCTCCACTGAACTCAACTCAAAAATCACTTTAAAACATTATTAAACAACTTTTACTAATTTTTATCCATTTACGCTTTTTCCAATTTTGTGTCATCTTATAATATATATATTTCGGTTTGATATTCATCGTCACCGCAATTTATTTCAGTTTCACATCAAAACATTTAGATTGGATTGGACTGTATACAAAGTCTCAATTTTATTTTTTAAACACAACTTGTCATGAAACTGGCGGAGTGAAAGGGAAAATAAAAGATTTATTTATTTATTCCCCTTCTTCCCAATTTGTGTCACACTTTTTATATTTTTCTTTTGCCCTTATAATTTTTAATTATATTATTATTTTGTTTTTTTATACTAAATTTTTTATTAAATTTTATAAATTTTAAAAAAAATTTATTTTACTTCATATAATTTATACAGATAAAGGGCACACATTATACACCGGCGATAGAATATTCTCTTGTTTATTGTGCATATTTTCTTGATTTTTGCGTTTACACACAGATTAAGAAAATATGCACAGAAATTAAGAAAATATTATTTCGATTTCATGTACTCCCTCTGTTCCTAAAAGATTGTCGTTTTAGGAAGTAATTTTTGTTTCAAAAAGATTGACGTTTTGAGTTTATCAATGCAAATGGAGTAATTTTTTCCAACTTTACCCTTATTTAAAGTTCTCCTACTTAATGATTTTTCTTAAAAAAATACAAAACCCTTCTTGGTTGTTGAAATGTCTTTACAAATCTATTCCCTTCCCAATATTTCTTCTTCATAATCTCATGGTTGGTAGTATACTCCTTTTTGGAATCTATAAAGTTAATAATTAGTTGAGATAATTAAAACAAGGGTAATATAGTATTTTTTATAAGGAGTAGTTGCATTCCTTAATCTACGTGAATTAACAATCTTTTAGAAACAGAGGGAGTATATCCTTGTGCCACGCATTAAGAAAAGTCATCGTGTAATTGTGTGCGTGGCATGTGCTGGTTTCTTTAGAATTTGAGTGGCTGTGAATTGTGATGAATAGGAGCAGCAAAAAGAGGGATATGAGTGGGGCAGTGGCATACAATGATTATATATTATAATGATTTGGAGTCCACATTTTTAGAGTGGGGAAAGTCAGAAAAATTATTGTACAATTTTGTATTATTGCACCACTACTTTCTCCTCCAAGCCTTAATCTACAGAGTCCCCTTCTTCATCATTTTGAACCATAATTTCAATGGCAAATACCAAAAGTATAGTCTCATTTTCTCAGAACTACTGTTCTCCATCTTCATCTAAACTTGATTCCATGGAGGACCCTTTTTATTTGCACCCTTCTGACAGTCCAAACAGTCTTCTTGTTTCAACTCCATTTACCGGCGACAATTACACCGAATGGTGCCCATCTATGATGATGGCACTTTGTGCTAAAAACAAACTAGGATTTGTTAATGGAACTATCACTAAACCTTCTGCGGATGCTGATCCTGCTTCCTTTTCTGCCTGGAATCGCGTCGATCAGATGGTGATGTCGTGGCTGGTTAATTCCCTGCACGAAGATTTTGTGCTACGAAATGTAAGTGCTGATTCTTCTGCTCAACTATGGAAAGATCTGTCGTATCGTTATTCCCCAGATGAAGGGCTTAGAATATTCAATCTGCAAAATGCTCTTGCCACTCATAAGCAGGAAAATGACTCGGTGACAATTTACTATGAAAAGTTGAAGGATATCTGGTATTATTCGAGTATTTATCTCTTACCTCCTCCATCTTGTGGTTGTGAATCTACTCAAAAATACTTGAAAGTGCAGAATTTGATGCAATTTCTTCGAGGTCTAAACGAGAATTATGATTCGCTTAGGCGAAAAATACTCTCAATGGATCCTTTACCTTCTGTTGTTGATGCATATAAACTAGTGTTAAAAGAAGAAACTCACAAGGGTCTTTCTGTTTTAGCCTTTTCTTCTTCAAGTTCTGACCAAAGGTACACTTATGCTGCACTTGTTAGAAATGCTCAAAGATCAATTTCATCAGATAGTCTAATTTCCCCAAACAAGTCTACCCTTCATCTCCATTGTGCTTTTTGCAAATTATCAAATCACACCATTGATAGATGTTACGAGTTGTATGGTTATCCTCAACAGCTAAAAGACCTCTTTGATTCTAGTCCTACTGAGGAGAGAAAAATGGAGCTTCAACATTTTAGTCATCAACATCCTTTGAAGTTTACTCGAAAAAATAACAAACAAGTACTTTGCTCCGGTTGTAATCTAGCTCTGGCGAATGGTCCCACTTATAGTTGTGAACAATGCAGTTATGTTCTTCATTATTTGTGTACAAAATTGCCGCAAAATATGCATGATGTAGCTCATAAAAAACACCCTTTGACTCTCCTTCTCCAGGCGTATAATTACAATGGCGAATTCGTTTGTTGTGCTTGTGGTAGTGTTGGTAAAGGCTTTCATTTCAATTGTGCTACTTGCCAGTTTTCCATTGATGTACATTGTGCTTTAATACCGGAGTCGCTTAAGCACCAATCTCATCAACATCCCCTAAGCCTTAAAGCATCAAATTCGGCTACTAATTGCACAGCATGTGGCTTAGCTAATGAAGGGGTTTCTTTTGGGTGTTTGGATTGTAAAAAAAGGTGCAATTTCGAGCTTCATGTTTATTGTGTCACTTTGCCCCTGACCATCAAGTATAAAGATCATAATCACTCGCTTAGTCTGCGTAGTTTCTATGATCCGCTTGAGGAACATGTTAGTATGTCATGCGATATATGCAGGAAAGAGCTAGACCAGAAGTTTTGGTACTATGGTTGCAATGTTTGCTATAAAATTGCAGCTCATACTGATTGTGCAGCCTCAATGGTTCTTCATGGTGCCATAAATAAGAAGGAAAGGATGCAGATTCGCCATCGCAGTCAGATTGAACTGATGAAGCGGAACATAATGGCTGGCAGGATTGAAGAGTGTGGTCAATGGTATCCATAAAAGAAGCGTGTCGATTTTATGATTGGATTGAGGGTTGTTTGAAGTCGAGCAGTGTTAGGTAATTAGTCAAAAGTTGTAATAAACATTGAGGGTTGTCTTGAAGTCGAGTAAGTGTTGGGTAATTAGTCAAAAGTTGTGATAAACATTGAGGGATTGCACTTTACAATGCATTACGCATTGATGGGTTATAATGTACAGCCACCAATGTTTGTTATTGAGCATTTTTTTTTTGAAGCCTATGGTGTTGTGGTATTATGGTCTCTTTTTCGAAGTTGCCTCTTTTGTTCTAGTTTGAAGTCTGTTCATGAATGTCCTGATGGCATGACAAACTTTATTCGTTGCTGCATTTTTTATATTTTTTTGGGCATGTTGATTCATAATTGTCATTCTTTGGGGCAAATTAGATTTCTTGTCCTAATTATATGTATATCTTTATAGTCTTGTTTCACCCGACTAGTAGTCAGGTGAATTATCTATCTATATTATAAAACAAGAGGCTTTTTTAATTAGTGATTACTTTTGGTGTAATTTTGATTTGAAATTATTGTCTCAATTTTGAGACGTCAACTAACTCCAAAACACTATTTATATTTATGGGTTAATTACAAATTATATTCCGAAGTATACACCATTTTACCATTCGTATCCCGATGTTTAAACGCTCTCATCCCGCTACCCAAAGTATCGTTAAGTAAGCATAACTGACCCTTTTGTAATTTCCGGCCAAAAAAGTGGTCGGAACTTCCATGTATTTCGGTAGAGGGAGTATAAGTACGATTTGACCGTATAAAATCAACTTAAAAATAATTTTATATTAATCTTATTCAAAAATACGTACAAATCACCTTTAAATACCCAAAAATAATGTAATTTTTTTTCTCTTCTTCATCATCTTACCCATCTACTATTAAACTCAAAAATTTCAAAATCCAAAATACCTAAATCATTCATGAAACCCAAATCAAAAACACAAATTGGGGAAGAAATCTAAATCTGAAGCATGTTCTCTCTCTAAAACATGAAACTCAAATCTAAAAACTATGTTCTATCAAAACTCCCAAAACCCAAATCATTCATGACACCCAAATCTGAAACACAAATTGGGGAAGAAATCTTAAACTGAAGCATGTTCTCTCTCTAAAACATGAAGCCCAAATCTAAAAATTATGTTTTATCAAAGAGCGAATTTACATATTTGTAGTTTTGGGTTGCTGGCTCAGATTTGCAGCTTTGTAGGCTTAGGGCTTGGGTCGAGAGGGTTGTCCACTATGGAGCCAGTGGTCATGGGTTATAGATTTATAGCATCAAATTCTAGAAATTCAACGAAGAAGGTTGGTCTTGGTTCGTAGATTTGCAGGCACAAATTTGTTTTTTTTTTGGAGAGCACCAAAAACAACCAATTCTTCGAGGCGGAGACCGAGACTCCATTGATGAACACCTAGAATTCGAAGGAGATCGAAAAGACCCATTTTGTGACTTCAATTCCAAACCCAATTCTCCATCTTTTCCCTTTTTGCAAGGCAAGAAAATCGCACTTTCCCTTGAGGAATTCGACAATTTTAAGGGAAAAACAGAGAACCCAAATTGGGATTTGGGTTTCAAATCCTTTTTCCCAGGTTGAATTTGAGTTGATAAATTTGATTATTTATTTTATTTTTGGGTAATTAGTTTGCTAATAACTTTATTTGATTTAATTAGTTTAATTAAGTAATTTATTTGACATAATTTATTTTGTTAATTATTTTATTTAGATTAATTAGTATGTTAATTATTTTATTTTGTGTTAATTATTTGAGTTAATTACTTTACTTTGTTAGTTAAGAATTAATTATGTGTGAATTTTTATACACCTTTAATATATTATCATTTCTTTCTTCTATGTATTTTTACTATTTTAATAAGTCAAATATGTATTTATACGGTCAACTATATTTAAATATTAAATTATGACATATGGCCATTTTTCGGCAAAAGAAATTGATCAGAAATTACAAAAGGGTCCATCGTGCTTACTTATGTGTACTTTGGGTAGCGAGATGTGAGCGTTTAAACATCGGGGTACGAATGGTAAAAGGGTGTATACTTTGGGGTGTAATTTGCAATTAACCCTATATTTATATATGTAAACAATTTTTTTCCACTTAAAACTCTTCAAACGGTGTGTCTAAAATAGCCACTTACATACCTTAATGAATTACAGTTATCATACTCCCTCTTATGACCCACGTTTGCCTCCTCAGTATAACCCACGTTTATTCCTTTTCCTTCCCTATCAGAGTTCACGCACGAACAGTTTGTTTTTATTTTCTTTGCCATCAGATTTTGAGAGAGGAAGAACTAATTGTTTACAATAGTATATCCATATAGTATTTTCTTTCTTCTACATACTTCCACTGAGTTTCCACTCACATATTTTCCTACAGATAATCCAGGTTAGTCAATCATCACAATTACATTAATGGTTATCCATTATTACTCCAAGTTACATGCAGTTATGCATATTTAATGCTTATTGATACATTCCCTTGATGTTTGTCTTCCTTTATTTCAAAATTTAATTATAGAATTATTTTTTGTCACACGCATCGTGTGTGTGCGAACACTAGTTTCTATTGTTGAGGTACCGCGTGATAGTAAAGTTCCACGTCGAAACACAAAAAAAAAAAAATATATATATATATATATATATATATATATATATATATATATATATATATATATATATATATATATATATATATATATGCTCTAAGGGATCATAGACCTAATAACCTTTTAGTTCAAGACAAGATGTGATTTCAGATCAACTGGTATCAGAGCCATGGCTGTGGGCTAGCTCTTATGTTTGGCGGATTATGTATACTCTTTGAACAAATGGTGGACTCTCCTTAAAATTCAAGGAAATGAATTAGAAGTGAAATGCTGACTTTCTTTCCTTTAACTTTAAGAGTGAGAAGAAAATTTTTGAATCTAAATAAGTCAACTTTTCTCCACTTTCTTTGTTCTTTTCTTTCCCAATTTAATTTTCAAAACACATTTCTATTTTAGTTTCTTTTCTCTTAAAAAATTCTAAGACACTTTTATTTTTTCTCTAACTCTATTTTCATTTTTCTCCCTAAAAAAACTACAAGACAAGATGTTTAGCCTTGGGAGTGTTGGTGACGGAGGTGGAAGTGGAGTACGCCATTGACGAAATTGACCTCGGACACAAAAAGAATGGAGCTCTGGATAATATATAAGTGGCATTATTATATGTGCAGAATAATGGTGACCGGTTGTGGTTTATGTATTTATTTATGTATGTCCTTAATTAGGTGTTATTACCAACAAAAAAAAATGAAAAAAAAAAAGAAAATTGGTATTTGCATGAATTTAGTGGAGACAAATTCAGTTTAGGTTCTTTGTAGTTTTGTTCATTGAAAACGTTTTCTCATTTCTTATCGTTAGCATTGAAAACGTTTTCTAAGACCTCCATGTATAACATATACCGGTAGCCGGTAGCCGTGGCGCACGCATGTGAAATAATAAAATTGTAGTTTTTCAAAATTTGAAGAATTAAATAGAAAAAAAATGTTAATATAAAAAGACACCGCTAACAGAATGAGAAGAGAGGTTACAAGCTTAGAAGTTAAGCTAACAAAAAGCAACTGATTATGTATAATTCAGAATGAATCTCTCCTCCACCTCTGATACATTTATACAGCTAGAATTCTACCGCTAGCAATTAACAGAATTACCTAACTTTCCCCTCATTTTATGTTATTATTTTGAATTGCATAACATCTCCTGATGTCATCTGCCACCCTTACTATAATGTGTTAAATAGTTTCTAACACATAACAAACGAATTGATATATATAATTCTTTTTCTTTTTCTTTTTTGGTAAAGATAAAACATTATATTAATAATTCTGGCATATATAACAACAAATAATACAACTATTTTTTTTAGTTGTATTTTGTACATATACTTGTGTATTATTTAGATTTTCGTACAACTATTTATGTACAGGTACATAATTTTTAGTTTATTAATTTTATTAACAACTGCTGATGTTCCAACTCTAAGTTGTCATTTGATGTTTTACTTCATGTCAAAAAGAGACAAAAACTTGGTATAATTAAACATCTCAATAAAATTCTTCATCCAACCGAAGAGCATAAACAAGTAAATACATTTTTAAAAAATACATTAAATTGTATTTTAAACAATGTTGAAAAGGAAGATGATTAAGGAACTAACTACTGTGTTAATTTTGGGGATTGTATTGTCATCCATAATGTGACATTTGATTTATTTTAATTGAAAGATTTTTCATTTCTAAAGTTCAAATTATATCTTTCCAGAACCGGGGCTATTATTTCCTACCAAGCAAGGGCTAAGATTTGCAATTTGGAGCATCGTGCCATAAATTGTTGCCTGGCAAAAAATTTCACATAGGGCTGAGATCTTAATATGATGTGCCAAAAGGCTATGAAAATGCACTAGATAGCCAGTCTAAAAGCTCGTCACCCTTCTGTGTTGTAGAGAAAGCTCTGAGGAATCAAAGTTAAACACAACAAAATCTGTACCCATGATTAACTTCTTTTCCGAAACCAATAATCTAAGGTGTAAAGATACTGATAAAGTCGCTCCAATGCATAATATTCTCCAGGCCATCAGCCTCGAGGGCTCAAGGCCAAATCCAGGTCCTGTACCATCACTAGATTTACCAAATTAAAATAAATAAATAAATAAATAAATAAAGTTTCGGATGGAGCACACACAAATGGAGGCAAACAAAGATCTTAGATGAAGACATGAAGTTCACCATTAATTATGTAATTGAACAAAAAACTTACAATAACAACAAAATTCATGCTCTAGTTGCATATGGTGACTTTTAAGAGAAGCAGCAGACATCGAACCCAAAATTGCTGCCACCACTGTACACCTAGTATTAAGACTTCACTAATTGTTTTAAATCGCTATGATTACATTGACGCATATTATCTCATGACAAGCTTAGCATCTTTTCAGATGTTGGACAGAGGGATATGGATTCATCTATGCAGGGTAACATTTTCCAAGGAGGCGTTCGAGGTGCCAAAATTCCGATGCCTGCCATCAGCAATATTGGTAAGTTGAAACCCTTGACTAGGGAGCTGGTTGATGAGAAGAGTTTCCAGTTGGCAAGCTATGCTCTTCCCATGCACTAGGAAATATAGGAACAAAGCATTCTCCATTCCTTCCTTCGAGCGATGAGTACGGACTCGGCCCTCAAGATCATCGGTCTGTAGCAGGTGGTTGTTCATAAAGTCAATAATTCAAGTATTTAGGGGAAAAAGAACGTTTAAATTACAATGAAGTTAGGGATGGCAATGGTGCGGTGCCGTTTTGGATTTTCAGTGATTTGGAACTGCACCGGTTTTAAAAAATCTTGAACCAGAATCGCACCGGTAGCAGTTCAAGATTTTCTATACCAAAATCGCACCGGCCAGTTTATATTTTGAACCGCACCGACTTGCACCAGTCAAAAAGTAATAATATTTTTGACTTAATTTTTATTAAATTAGTTTAAGATTTTTACAACACACATTATAATAATATTCATTAAAATAGCTCAAGAAATATTAACAAGTAATATAAGAATATATGTTCAATTAAAATTAAGATAATATTATTATAATTTTAACATTATTATAGTTTTAATATATGCCAACTATATGTAAAATATTCATAAATTAACTTTTGATATGAAATAGTAAAAAATAATAAAAACATGTTTGAGTTAACTCTATGATTATTTATAACAATATATAAAAATAATAATACTATGAAATATAGAGATATAATTAAAATAAACAAGTATATATAGAGCGGTTCAAGTACCGTGCACTGCTGGTTCAATAAGCGGTGCAGTGCACTAACAGTTCAGAGGCAAATACCAAAACTGCACCGCACCGGTCCCGGTTTAAAAATTTTTGCACCAAAACTGCACCGACAAGGCCAACGGTTCGGATAAAAACCAACCAGTTCGATGCGGTTCAACCGTTTCAGTTTAAATTGTCATCCCTAAATGAAGTAAGCTTTCACGTTTGCTATAATAAAGATGCATAAATAATCAGAACTCATGATTGTTCAACCTAACAGGGCAGCACAATTCAAATTCAAGGCATAAGCAAACTAATCCGCTCTGCTCTATCAAATGAAGTGAGATCATGCACATGGAGCTTGATGCAATTGATTTTAGTTGAAAAGGATGACAATACGTTTGAGGATATTTGTAACATACTAAATAAATATGCAGAAAGATTAAGTACCTCTCCAACATAAAGTCTTTTGTCAGGTCTAAGCAAAACATAGACACTTGAGGCACCAATTGTTGATGGAGGTGGCTGTTCCCTAGCAGCAATCAAAACACAATTTACAACTGCAAGTTCCGTCATATTTTTCTTCTTGTAGAGTTCAAGCAATGCTTTCTGACATATATTAGTCACAACGCTCTCTACTTCCCTGCGGAGAACCTCCATTCGATTTGTTGATGAAATTGTAGAATGCGTTTTTTTCCTAATGCTACTAGGCTGATCATAAGCCTTGTCAAAACTTCTTACATCTATATAAGAAGTGAAACAATCTACTTCTGTGTCTTTTCGTGGTTTAGATGAATCTTTTGCATAAGCTGAGAGATATAGCTCTTCAGCCCTTTTGATTATTGTTTCCGGGACACCTTCCCTCTGAGCTGTTTCAAAAGCAAGGCTTTCTTTGCATATCCCATCTGTCAACTTCCATGTTGGTCTTGGTTGACCATCAATATATTCTGTTTCCATTGCTTTATATACAGTGTTCTGTGTAGTCAGTGGTAAATCAAAGATACCGTGTAAGTGAGTGGATACAATACCCAGACAGCCAATTGTATCCAGAGTTTCAATTATGCTACCAGCAATACATGTTCCTTTTGCTGTTTCTGTTCCACGACATATTTCATCTACAAGCACAAGGCTCCTTGAAGTGGCTCCAGTTATTATAGAACGGACCTCTGACATTTCAATCTGAAAAATCAACACAAACAATAACATGAGATGGGATAGTCAATTATACTAGTCGCTGGTTATAATCCCCGTACTTGAGGCCAATTTTTACCAAAAAAAGGGATAATCAATTATCCTGATGAGACAAAAAGAGGTTACACCAATCAATGTACTGTCTAAGGAAGAAATATGAATCTAAGGTAAAAACCATGAACATCATTTTCACTAAATCAAAGTTGGAACAATAATATAAATGGAGCTTTGCGTATTAAATATTGAATCCGTAGCAATTAATATGATATTCTTCCAGAAAACACTAAGTGTAGAAGTTCTCTACAAAAGAAAATAAACTTGATCGCCCAAAATCAGATACAACTATTAATTCAAAAATTTGAGGGCAAATGTACAAAACTATAGAGAGTATTACTATAATACTATTACATATTTTGTGTTGGACCAAGCTATACATGATATGTAAATATAAGAAGACAAGGCCTAACTTTAACGACTTGATATAGATATAACGTGGGACTTTGCCTATTCTAGGAATGAGTGGCGAAATGTGATTTGCATTTGGGAGGCCGAGTAATGTGTTACTATTACTTTTTGTTTTTTGTATACATATCTTCCCTTATGTATTATATATATATATATATATGTATGTGTAAGTGTACGTGTATGTGTATGTGTATGTGTGTATGTGTGTATGCATATGTACGTATGTATGATAGATACGCTGTAGGGTATCTTCCTTTTTATTTTTCGTATTAGTTTTTAATGTTCTTTCTACTTTTTCGCTGTGATATGGAATTCTTTGTAGCCTACCCCAACTAGTTTGGGACAAAAGGTGAAGTTGAGTTGAGTTGAGTTAGGCCTAACGTTCACAAAATTCCAAAAATCTTTCTTCTAACGTCCCTGGTGTTGAGCACTGATTAATGAAAAAATTCAATATGCAAGGCCAACTTTTTAAGTGTCGGCTATTATAACTGCTCAGCTGTTGAAACATATGAAGTGTGCCGTATCGCAGATTTTTTGGAGGAAATAGACAAGGAAACATGAAAATCAAAATGGTGAGGTGCAGAACAATAGAACATATAAGGGTACCTGAAATGAACTTTTTCCATCAGCAGGGCTATCATAAGATTTCACATGTAGCATAATGGAGTCAAAATGTGGAATTAAGGCTGATTCAGCAGGAACCATGAATCCACATATTCCAAGTAAAGAAGCTGCACAAATTGATCGAAGCAAGCTGGATTTACCACCTCCATTTGGTCCAGTCAATAGAAAAAGTGATTGCATATCAACTGTATTTTGTACGGCATTTCCTTCCGCTGCATCAAACCAATATGGTGATAGGCCAACTATCTTCATCCCGTCAGCTTCATCTGATGGTCCCACTTTCTGCATTCGCAGTATAAAGATTTGGTGTTTTGTATGACAACGGATTGCTGACAAGGAAAGTAGTTGAAGAATGCAACACAGACAGGAATTCCTTCATACACAGATTTTGCAGCAAAAGATACTGTTTTTATACACAGATATGATATAAACAGCAAACATACTCGGCCACAGAAACTGTAAAGTTGAAAAACATTTGGGCCCTCTTCCCAACGCTCAAGGTTTTAGAGCAGTAAGTGACTTAACATGGAGTCAAAGCTCTGGGTATGCAAATTCTTGAATTCAAGTATTCTTGTTTGCAACTCCCTCCACAATTAAAATAAAAAAATAGAAAAGGAAAAGGAAAAGAAAAAAAAAAGTCATCTCCTTGTGTTGTTAGTGGCTTAGTGCTATCGTACGCTTTGATTCGTGCATAATGATGCACCTTGGTCTGTCTCTCTACGTACAAGAGGGGGATTCCACGAGGGGTTGCTATTGCTGACTTACAAAAACACAAAAGTCTTGCAATATAAAACAATGAGCAACAGCCAACTATAACAAATTTAAAACATGATTTCTGATCCTTCCCCCTTTCTGTTCGTTTTACTCAATAAAATGCTAATCCTTGTTCATAAAAGCAAAAGGCAGGACAACAAGGGCCAGCAAGTACAATTCATCCTAGCTATAGATTTAGCATTGCCCATGTAGGCAAATGCAAATCCTGATCCATATGGACTACCCTTCCCAAATCTTAGGATGTAACAGTATAAGTGTAAAATAAATCTGTGACATGAAAATCAAACCTCTGCACCTCCTTCATAGTGAGTCATCATTCACCCAAGAGAAAGAAACATAACCAAAAACGATATATTGTATACAAAGTTCTCTTTGCAGATGTAGAAAGAGGACTGCAGCTTGGATGCCCCTTATTTTAGTTCAGGTTTTTAATATATTTGGCTCAACAACAGTTGATCTGCCCGAGCTTGCAATTCAAGTGGTTAAATAATCACAATATTTGAATGAGCTTAATACGCAGCAAAAGTATCAAAGTTCACACAAGCTGATCTCGGCATTTTTAAAAGAATTCTGATCATTTTCAGTACTGAGATATAATCAAACTAATTTCATAATCTAATGGATTCCTGATGATGCATAAAATCAACTCCATGTGAATGGGTGCACGGTTTTGCGAAATAGAAGTCAAATACTAATAAATTTTGAGCCAATAAATCAACTAACAAGAAGATGCAAAAGGTTGGCAATTTTAAGACTACCTCAGAACTATGAAACTGACTGAGAGTGGGGAAAACCCATTTCCTTCTTCTACCTTCACTGTATCAACAAAAATCAAGATTACAATTAAAACTTGTCTTCAGATAATAAGGATGCAGAAACAACCAGAACACATCAACATGTTAAGTATATTTTGAATCACTTGCAATATATATATATATATATATATATATATATAAATTATATATTATCAGGAAAGAATCAATCTGAAGGAATGAACAACCAGTCAAGATTGCGTAGGGATAGACTGCATACTTACGAATATATTTAATTTAATATGGCAACTGAAAAAGCATGCTTCAGATTCAATCATTCAATACCTTGGTTGTTTCCTTTTCTTTCATTAATTTAATGAGTCCCAAGTATATATGTGGAATTTCTAAATATCTAATATTCTAGGTGTAAAATCACCCTAAGCTAAAATGGTATAAGGTCAAAACTGAATACCAAAGATATACCATTTTAACACAAATGTCTTGTTATTAAGTAAAGATGAAGATAAATGTCTTGCCATTTTTAACGGGAATGTCTATCTTATATCAATAAGTGCAAAGACAAAGAACACCTTTGAAGATGAAGATAAAAAAATATGAATGAAGTTTGATGATCTACGTTATAAAGAAGAATTTTTAGATTTTGTTTTTATGAACGGATTTCTACATCTTGATGCAGCAATCTTTAGCTGATGTCAACTGAATCCAACCAAATCTAGTCAAAAGATTAAAATTGGACCATCCTTTCTTTGAAATATATTGATATATTACCTGTTTAGAAACTAATATTGCACACATTTTCAAGAGTATCTCCTTGAAGAACTAAGAAAAGCATGCAATAGTGAACCACATGTGATGAAATGATTCAAATTAGGGAAAACATTGCTAATGCAAAACAGAATATAACTAATGAACAATTCTGAAACTCAATAAATTTGTATCCAACCTCACATGAGCAAATAATGCCTTCGCAACGACTAGCAACATAGAGGCAAAGACAAGGACATTAATTTTAGTTTGTAACTCGGCAGAAAGTCCCCTCAACAATTCCAAGACCTTTGCTTTTGCCTGAGCACCTGCCTCGTGGTACCTGAAATAGAAACAAGAGCATTCACTCTCTCTTCCACAAAAGGCAATTACTCATAGGATGGATTATGAGTAACAAATTCCAAAATTTTCCACCTTGTTAGTGCAGTCTCCACCTTAATTGTGGTAAACCATTCCTCTCCAACCTTTCTGCCTTTCGAATCTACAGCTGGTTTGAGCTGCTTTATTTGTTCTTCTCCAGGGGTACCAGCCCAAACAGCTGGTGCAAATCGTTTGCCCTTGAACCAGACAGCTCCATGCTCCCGAGCATATAATATTTCCCCCTTTGGTCCTCCAAGTGGTGCTGTTGAAGCTTTTATCCTTGATATGATAGGTACGAAATCTTCTGAGACCTGCAAAATTGTTGAAAGTTTGTCCATTACAAAATGATTTTCTGAATCCAGAAGTCGAGAGTTTATAAACTTGCATTACAAAAAGTAAAAATTACTGAAGACAATTATTGGTATTAGCATACAAGCATACTTTACATTTAGGCTCATCAAAAGCACCGCAAAATGTGCTTTACCCTTAGCTTTCATCCTCCTACCAGTAACTAAATCCACTAGAAGTGACAAAAGAGGGCGAACCCAACTACACTGTGCAGTATCCAAAAGCATAGAGGGATATAAAAGGCAAACCTATGCCTCATAAAAATCATAACCCTACACCTTATACAAAGAGTCTGTGAAATACTACTTACGCTAGGCTTAGTAGGCTACCAACACAAACTCTTCCAAAAATCCACAATAATCATAATAGAGCCTAGGAACACCTCATGAAGCCAAAAGAAAAGAATGCTGAGGAAAAGAGATGGAAATGACCAAGGAGACTCTCTCTTTTCCTTCAATAAACGATGTTCCACTCATCTAAAATGTGCTTACCTTAATATAGATAATCATCAATTTGTTAGTTCATCTACTTCCCAACCAAGATGGGTATTGTGATGTATAACATGTCAGGATTTCTAACTGTTGGCATTAGTTACTAATAACCTTTAGAGTGAGAAAGTTATTTATACAAGACTAGTTAGATTTTCCTTGGAACAGTGCTATACAATTATGACCTTCATCTCTAACATCCTTATGTTGTTTGGAAAACAGTTCCCCTGATTTTTGTTCTTACTACTAGTCCCGCAATTGTTCATCAGGCTCATGCACTCAAAACCTTCAACAAAGTAAGGTTGTAAAGTATGAATCCATAAACCAATTAGTAATGTCCAGAATTCTAATGTTTTATATTAATGCTTCCAATGAGTTTGGTAGGTTGCTTCTGTCTGAGTCTGAGAGCATCCAACATAAAAACACCATGGCAATCAGCGGAGCATATACTAGTTGTGAAGGCATCACTAAACTGTAGGAGACAAACTTCAATAAACATTAAATTTGCAAGAAAGCATGCTAAACAGATACAATCTGAACTACGATTCAGATCAAGTCTTACCAAACCAACACAGGTTAACAAGTAGAGTATATATATTAGGGCGCTTGAGGAAACCATGTTGAAGGAAATCGGCAAAATGACCCCGTAACTTCGAGAGAAGGGGTGCTCTCCTATCTTTTTAAAACCTCGCTCCAAACCTTGCCTTGCTAACGATAACGAGCTTTTGGTAGCCCAGTATCCGAAAGCATCACTAGCTTACGCTCTGACCCAAGCTTTTCAATTGTTCCGCCACATTCTACTCTGGCTTCTTAAGAGCCCTGTGAAAGGTCTCTATTGCTGGGTCTTTCTCTACGCTGAGGTTCCCCGGCTAAGTCCCATATCTTAAAGACTATAACTCAATTCATTATCATAAGCTGCTCCAAAGTGGCAGACTAAATAATCAGAATTTAACAAAGGTCAAGTCAAAGACTCAAAGACTTCACTAACCCCCCTCCCAAGATCCAACCCTGAAACCAGTACAGACTACAGAGTTTGCCACCAAATACAATATGGCAATAGGAGGGAGACCCATAACCTATGCTATATGTAGCTTGGGAGGCTTCAATTTACAGATGTGAGACAAGCACTCACAATCTTGACCGCACGCCAAGTCCTACGCAACAAAACGAAACAACAAAATATGAATGAAGAATAACTACTGATTCAGTTCATCACAACTCACAACCATCCAGTACTCCTGAATTCCCATATATAACCCTACTCCAAAGAGGTGAACTCTTAGTCATAATTACATATAAGAATAAAACTCAATAAACATCCAAGGAGATACATGATCATCACATACATCAAAATCAGGATAACTTTCTTAGGAAGATAATCTGTAGAGTAAAGTACCATACTACCTATTATAACAGGCAAAGCAAAAGGCTTACAGCTAAAGATAAGGCCTCAGCTGCCTTTTCCACTTCTGTAAATGCTTCCTCTAAATGGATCCTTTTTACACGACCTTTCCATGAAGACTCCATCTCCTCGAAAAAGTCACCTGGGACGGCCAGGTACGAACGTACCTTTTGATCTCTATCATCATCTAAGGAGATGAGTTCACCAATTCTATGGGACACCCACTCACATTCATTTACCTAAAAAATAAAGGATAAGAAAGTTTAGAGACATCAAGCGTACGAAGAGACATTTTCAAATGAAGATAAAGTCCAAAGTTTCTGAAACAGTTACGATAATATGCCATTTTTTTATTATCTGACACCCTGGAAGACAGATATCAGTGATAAGGCAAGAAATGGCAAAAATGGAAGGAGAAAAAATAGTTCTTTGTATAGCAAACTTGAAATTTCTGCATATGTATGTGTATATATATATATATAGGTACATAGAGAAAATTCAGAATGCATCTAGAATAAATCAAATTAACAAACTGTGACAAGAGCACGAGTGGGAACAGAAGCTATCAAGAAAAGAAACAGCTATCAAATGGATTAGGGCAAAAGCCATGTAGGAGCATGTTAGTCCTCTCACACCAGGAAAGCACAAAGTATCAATGTTGCATGTATGGGTCTTCCTCAAAAAAAAAATTGAAATATCTGTGAATTAGACGATTACCACAAAATACCATACAAGGTAAACTAAGACCCATGAAAGATATTTAAGTCCTCTACAGTGTCCAAACATATATTTTAAATATTTGAAGACGATCATCACTGGAGCACAACAACAAAATATCTGGTTGTCTTAAAACTTTGGGCCTTGCCCTATACATCATCTCCACCCTCTAGTAGTCTGGAGTACCAAATCTATAAACAACAAATAAGATTTCAAATTTTAAATTTTAATAAATGTCCCAAAAGGACAATCCAAAACACCTTAAAGCTATTTTTGGCAACTGAACTCCAAACATTGGAATTGGAATCGAGCATCAAATTTTAAGTAAATTTCAATTATATGGAATTGAAATGTTCTTTGAATTCTAATTCCAAAGCTTGTGAGTTGTGAAACATAGCAAAAGTGTAAACCAAAAAACCTAAAATATCATTTGATATTTGAGTTAATGGTCCAACATGAGGTATCAGGAATTCAATTTACTGACCACATTTTGAATTAAACAAAAAAAAAATTAGTAGTGCCTCAAAACTCAGTATCTAGCCTCACTTTGTATATAAATAATAGATTATGATCTTCCTGTCTCAGATAAGAGATACATTAAAAAACACTAACCAAATATTCGAGTCTAATAATAACAAATTAAAAAGGTATTCGATTAGATTGTCAAAGTTTTGCAATATTTCATTATGTAAGATATCAGAACTCAAGAAGGCTCTGCATATACTTGTTTAGAAAAAGATAATGGGCAGTGTCAGTGTCTAAATTATAAGATGTTGCTGCTTTCATATTGCATTTTTTCTTTAAATATTACTACTAAATTCAAATATAGTGGAAAATTTTTTATACCCAATGAAAAGCAATACATACACCATAGATTATCACTTACTAATTTGTCAAAGTCAATTTTTAATCCTGTTGCCACCCAAGTAGGATCCATTAATAATTTCAGGATTTCGTTGAGCTCAGAGTTTCCATACATCTGCAAGACTTCATCAACCACATTTTTTATCTTGCAAAACTCAATATGATTAGCCTCCCTCAACTCAAGTAGCTTTACAAGCTGCAAAATAGACAAGATATTAGGAGATCACCGGTATAAAACAATTCGCGAGGAAAATTATTAAGATACTTGAAATATGAACAGAAATGAAGCATATCCATAACATTAACAGATGCAGAGAGAAATAACATTCAGAAAGACATCTATATCAGTTTTGTTTTCTTTTCTTTTTTTGTCAAATTCTATATCAGCTTTCTGAACCATAACACTGGTGACTGATACTTGAAATATGAACAGAAATGAAGCATATCCATAACATTAACAGATGCAGAGAGAAATAACATTCAGAAAGACGTCTATATCGGGTTTTGTTTTTTTGGTCAAATTCTATATCAGCTTTCTGAACCATAACATTGGTGACTGATACTTCGATCTGACGAACCACCAATTTTCAAGTTAGGAATTAGAGTACTAACCAAGCAACTAACAAGCACTTAATCAACTTCCTACAATTTAATGGAGAGTGAATTACCCTGAAATTCTAGGAGCTAGATCACCTAATGGTGTAACCGCCAATGTTCCTCATTTATGGAAAATTCAAAGAGTTGTTTCTAGTTACCAATGGCATTAAAAAACAGGAATGAATAAATAACATAAACGGATCTTACGCAAGTCCTAAAATAATATATTTGGTCTTTGGCAGGTCTCTCTTGTTGGTGGGGTTAGATAACAAGAACAATCATGGAATAATATATCCAGAAATCAGAATCATCAAGCGTCCAGGGAACAATACTTAGCTGGATAAATAATGGGACACATAATACACCAAATTCCAATTAAACTAGCAGGATTCACAGCTTTGACCACAGTTCACATGAGGACACATCAACCATCACATCTCTGAATATCAAGAAATGCATTGTATTTTTTTTTTCATGTGGAACTAGAACCAGAGGTGATCGTCTAATTAAGTGGATAGACAAATTACGCAAGTGAAACTTGTATTTCTTGATATAGTTCAACATGTCTGTAATATCTCCTTAATCTAATTTTAGAAACATAAGATTCTAATGAATAGTATGCCTGACACTCAAGAAATGTTGGCTTGTTTCATTCGAGGTGAAGAAAAAATATATGATTTACACAAGTACAGTGCACAGATGACAACGCAAACAAAAACTTTCAAAAGCCATCAGCAACAACTACTCCATAGTCCATAGTTTAATTTATATGGAGTATAGAAAGAGAATCAAGGCCAAAATCCATGTAAAAAGATGAGCATTCCCAAAGTTGTCATACAAATCAGACTTGAAATGATTAAATGACTACATTTTTAGATTCCACTCACAACTACCAAAAGCTAGCAATACTTTGATACCAAATGCAGATATCTTTTTTTCTTTCTTTACAAGTCAAAATGCAGATATGTTTTGTTAATGCTAACAAGGTAACTGGAATATAACCTTCGCAGATGAAACACAAGTAAACTCGGGAATTGAGCATTTTACACTGCTCATACGTTTGCATATTTCTGCAACATCAGATACAAAGTTTAGGTCTTTCAACACATAGGAAGTTGGAGCTTATATGACAGTATCACGTAATATTCACAATGAGGAAAAAAATCGGATGAATATGCAATTATATATGATAATATCACATTAGTGATGAGGAAATGTATATCATATATATTCAGACAGTATCACGTAATATTCACACTTGCAAAAGGGAAGACAACCACAATCTTGTTGCTGAAAGATCAACAATCCTATTCACAGCTAGATAATCTCAGACATATATGATCACAGTCCAGACAAAGGCGTTAATTCTTTTTTGTTTAATTAATCTCAACAGACTTTTTAAATACAAAGTTGGTCAGTTGATGAAACAAAAAATTCACCCAATCCTAACAATAAAAATCTAGAAGCAGAAGATATGCTAACTAAAGAAGTCGTGAAAATTATAGCCTATAGGTTTAAGTATTAACCCCATCAATAAAATACAAAGAAGCATTGAGAATCCAATTGATGTAAATCCAGTTGCAGATCAATCAACCATCTGTAATTTTTGGTATCTCATAACTCCAACTGATTGCCACAAAGTTTGGTTTGTGTCAGGATTGCAATAAAAAATAATGGTAGTTTAGTAGCTGATAGTGAAAAGCAGCGTTTGGATACAACCACAATCAGTTAGCCTTGTTTTTAGCAATAGCCACGTGTAGCTCATGTAGTGGAATAGTATGTTTTACTCTGTTTGGCTGAATAGGCTGAGTATATATCAGTCATTGGGATTGTAGCTTGGGAGGAAATTATCAATGAAGTTTATTCCTTAGTTATTTTCCTTATCTTCTTTCTTTTGCTGCAATTTATCTTCTCTGGTGTAACAAGTGGTATCAAAGCATATCTTGGGCCGTCAATGGCAGACTCGACTGCTAGGGTGAGTCTTCAGAAGCATGAAAAGGACCTCAAAAATCCATGGAGGGAAGACTGGACCAGATGCAAGAATTGATAGCTCACAACCTAGAGCAAACAACATCGCAGATTGGGGGAATGGGAGAGGAAATTAGCCAGATCAATCAGAAGTTGCAGACGGTTGGAGAGGAGTTAGCACTGAAAATCAAGGAGGCGCTGGAGTCTATCCATCGAACTAAGAAGGAGAAGTATATACAACAACTGAAATACATGCATCCGCACCTAAAACTGTTGTTCCTACAATAGTAATTGAGCCTTTGCAACCTTCATCTCCAGAATCCAATACTCTGCAACCAATACAGTTTGGAACAACTACCACCGTCTACCCTTCCACCAACTCGACGGTACCGGCAACAACTCAGGGAACGAAAATAGGTACTACTAAATCAAATACACTTAATATTCATCAAACTCAGCCTACTCAAACTCCTTCCATAGTAAATATTCCTGCTGTGGATTCTGACTGCTAGACACTTGGAAATGAATTCCTTCAACCATAATGGCATTTCAAACTTCCACCCTATACAACTCCTTTGTTGGTGTATGGATCCTTATACAGAGAACCAAAATACGGTTGGAATCTCCATTCCAGTGGCGGTGCCGGCAGATGCATATTCAACACAGATGGACTATCCTTACCACAACATGACACAGTCCTTCCCAACAATTCATACCAATTCCTACAACTTATGGCCTTCACTCCCACCAATATTCGTCCACAACTCCTCCATACACAGCCCCTCCATATACAACTCATCCATACACAACTCCTCCATACACAAATCCATACAATTTTTACAAACTTAACACAAAGCCCCCACTCAATACCATTTCCTACCCAGAACTTCCCAAATCGCAGTAGTGGGTTTAGGTACAGGGTACCCCGCTACAGAATTCAGGCACACCACAAACCCTATTTTCCATCCTTTTCTATACCTAAGGTGGACTTTCCACACTTTGAGGGCAGAGATCCTAGAGGGTGATTAAAAAATGTGACAAGTTTTTTCAACTAAATCCAATGTTTAGACTCCAGAGCTAAGGTGGTGTTTGCAGCACTTTACTTAGAAGGAGAGGCTGATACATGGTATCAATCTCTGCAGGAGGAAAAACCAGGGCTACATTGGAATGAGTTTGTACAATTCCTTTGCCATAGGTTTGCAAGAGGGGGGCATGAAAACTTAACTGGGCAGTTTAATAAACTAATGCAAAAAGGAAAAGTGGATGATTACATAAGGAGATTTGAGGAGTTAAAGACTCACATGTGGAGCCAGAACAAGGGTTGTTCTGAGGAATATTACATAGAAAGTTTTCTTAGTGGGTTAAAGGAAGAGATTGCCAATGCCTTGTACCTGGTTAAGCCTCAGACTCTTCGAGAAGCCATTGGTCAAGCAAGAAGTCAAGAGGTTTATCTGGAATCTCTAGACAGAAGGGCACATGGATCAACCAGAGTTATGGGGGCTAATCAAACACAGAAAAATAAGGCAGACATGGAGGTAGGCAAAGGACCATCCACACCAGCTAGGATAGGAGCAAAACAAGGGCCCTTTCCAGTCAAAAGAGTGACTACCACAGAGATGGCTGAGAAGGAAAAAGGGTGGTGCTATCATTGTGAGGAGATATATACACCAGGACACAAGTGTAAACAGCAGCACATTTATATCATGGTGATTGAAGATGATGATAAGGAAGAAATAGAAAAACAAGAAGGGGAAGTAGCAGTTGTAGTGCAAGGAGAAAAGGGTGAATTACTGCAGATTGAAGACTGTGGAGTCTCATTACATGCCATCACTGGAACACATGGAGTGCACACTATCAAACTGCAAGGGAATCATTAAAAAATAAGCCTATCAACATGCTATTAGACAGTGGTTCTACCCACAACTTTGTGTCACAAACATTGGTTAAACAACTCCAACTTTCTACTGAACCTTGTGTACCTATCAAGGTTACAGTTGCTAATGGGGACTCTATCAGGTGTGACAGAAAAATCACCCAGTTTAATTGGGGATTGGCCCAAGGGAAATTCCAAACAACCATGTATGTGATTCCATTAGGGGGATATGATGCAGTGTTGGGCATCCAATGGATGCAGACTGTGAGTCCTATCAGTATGGATTTTGAGAAAAGAGAAGTGACCATACATTGGAAGGGACAAAGGGTAACACTAGGAGATCAAGGAGATTCAAAGCAATTTTACTCAGTCCAACTAACAGATAAGTTTAATTGGAAACCCAATGAGGAAACTTACTTCTTAGTGCAATTGACAGCAGTGGAAGAAGTTCCAGAACCAAGGCTCATAGTTCCACCTGGGGTGGAACAGATAATAGCTGACTATGAGGACATTTTCAAAGAGCCAAAAGGGTTACCACCCTTAAGGTTGCAAGATCACCACATACCCATTATGCCTGGTTGCAAACCTGTCAATTCTAACCCTTACAGATACCCATACATACAGAAAACTGAGATAGAAAAGATGGTCAAAGAAATGTTGGACAGTGGGATCATAAGGCATAGCACTTCTCCATATGCCTCACCAGTGCTATTGGTGAAAAAGAAGGACAATACATGGGAGGTTTGTTGTGTGGACTACCGAGCCTTAAATAATATAACTATCAAGAACAAATTTCCCATTCCCATTATTGAGGAGTTGCTAGATGAACCTGAAGGGCAGCAAACACTTTACCAAATTGGACTTAAGGTGTGGGTATCATCAAATAAGGGTCATGGCTGAAGACTCCTCACAAGACTGCATTCAAGACTCACCAAGCGGGCACTATGAATTTTTGGTTATGCCTTTCGGCTTGACCAATGCCCCTGCCACTTTTCAATGCATAATGAATGAAGGTTTTCTCTCCTTACCTAAGACAGTTTGTATTAGTTTTCTTTGATGATATATTAATTTACAGTTCCCACGTTTGGAAAGTCATATGAGACATTTACAGCAAGTGTTTAAAATCTTGAGACACAATAATTTCTATGTGAAGAAGTCTAAGTGCACTTTTGCTCAGTCTCAAGTGGAGTACTTGGGACATGTGATTAATGAGGCAGGGGTAGCAGCTGATAAGAGTAAAGTGGAAGCATGGTTCATGGCCAATTCCTATTTCACTCAAGTCACTTAGAGGATTCTTAGGCCTCACAGGTTATTATAGGAGGTTTGTTCAACATTATGGGATCATTAGCAAGCCACTGACTAACTTGCTGAAGAAGGGAGCTTTTAGTTGGGGAGAAGAGGCTGAACAAGCATTTCAGAAACTCAAGATAGCTCTATCTAATACTCCAGTGCTAGCTTTGCCTGACTTCTCTAAGGCTTTTGTGGTAGAGTCAGATGCTAGCCATACAGGGGTAGGAGCTAGAGTCCTTATGCAAGAAGGCAGACCCATAGCATATTTAAGTAAGGCCTTGTCTCCCAAAACACCTTGGATTGTCAACCTATGAAAAGGAATTGCTAGCATTCATCATGGCAGTTCAAAAGTGGAGAACGAACTTGTTGGGACAACAATTCATTATTAAGACTGATCATGAAGCCCAGAAATATTTTCGTGGAACAAAAATTAACAACCTTGGTACAACAGAAATGGTTGTCCAAGATGCTAGGCTTTTGACTATGTAATACAATACAAAAAGGGGAAAGAAAACTTAGTGGCAGATGCTTTGTCTAGAAGGCATGAAAGTGAAGGCAAATGTGCAGTTATACAGTCAATCAGCCCCAGTTTGGTGTAATGAGAGTTGCAAGCAGCTTGGAAGGGGATAATGAGGCTCAAGATATAATGGTTCAACTTATTGATAGATCCTGCTAGTTGTCCTAACTACAAGTTGCATGAAGGCATTATCAGAAAAGATAGCAGAATATATGTGGGCAGCAGTGGGAATTTAAGGGAAAAGATCATGGAACAAGTCCATAGCTCCCTGAAGGGGGACACTCAGGGTGACAGCTACAGTTAAAAGAGATGAACTACTATTTTTTTGGCCTACTATGATAATGGATATGACAGAAATAATAGCAAGGTGAGAATATTGTCAAAGAAGTAAGGGGGAACATGTCCCTACTCCTGGCTTACTAAAGCCCATCCCTATTCCTAATCAAGCATGGGAGGTCCTTACCATAGATTTTTGTAGAAGGGCTGCCTAAATCGGGAAGGAAAGGATGTAATATAGTGGTGGTTGATTAAACTGACAAAGGGGTGTCATCTTATGGCCCTCAAACACCCCTTTACAGCCACTCAAGTAGCCCAAATGGTTCTGGACTCAGTAGTAAAATTGCATGGACCTCCTAAGACTATTATCTCTTATAGGGACAAGGTATTTGTGAGTAATTTCTGGAAGGAGCTTTTTAAAGCTATGGGAACCCAAATTAAGCTAAGCACAGCTTACCATCCACAAACGGATGGACAAACTGAACGGGTAAATCAATGTATTGAGATGTATGACCAGTCACAAGCCTACACAATGGAGTAGGTGGCTGCCTATGGCTGAGTGGTGGTACAATACTTCATTTCACTCAGCCACTGGGATGACCCCATATAAAGCTCTCTATGGTATTAACCCACCCATTATCAGTTATCATCAAGATGGTAAGAGCGGCAATCCTTTAGTCGCCGAGTTTGTGAAAGAAAGAGAAGGAATTCAGCAGTTGTTAAAGGAGAACTTACAGAAATCCCAAGAATGAATGAGACTATATGCTGACAAAAGAAGGACTGAGAGGGAGTTTAAGGAAGGTGACGAGGTGTACTTAAAATTGCAGCCCTATAGACAAATGACAGTGTCACAAAGGAGAAATTTCAAACTGTCTGCAAAGTACTATGGTCCATATGTGGTAACACAGAGGATTGGGAAGGTAGCTTACAAACTACAGCTTCCTTCCAATGCCAAGATACACAATGTTTTCCATGTGTCACAACTGCAGAAAAAAATTGGAGAAAAGAAAGTAGTTCAGACTGAACTTCCACAAACTAACATTGCAGGGGAGTTGAGGCTTGTTCCCATAGCAATTCTGGAGAGGAGGTTAGTAAAGAAGGGGGATAGACCAGCTACAATGGTGCTAGTTCAGTGGTCTCACAGCATACCGGAAGATGCCACATGGGAGGAATGGAGTAAGCTCAGTGCTCAGTATCCAGATTTTAATCCTTGGGGACAAGGATCTCCTTAAGCGATGGGGAGTTGTCAGGATTGCAATAAAAAATAATGGTAGTTTAGTAGCTGATAGTGAAAAGCAGCGTTTGGATACAACCACAATCAGTTAGCCTTGTTTTTAGCAATAGCCACGTGTAGCTCATGTAGTGGAATAGTATGTTTTACTCTGTTTGGCTGAATAGGCTGAGTATATATCAGTCATTGGGATTGTAGCTTGGGAGGAAATTATCAATGAAGTTTATTCCTTAGTTATTTTCCTTATCTTCTTTCTTTTGCTGCAATTTATCTTCTCTGGTGTAACAGTTTGTTATTCTTCTCTTCAGAAAAATCCATCACGACACTCGAATCCATGTTTCTACTTATTGAAAAGATACAGCAATTTCACTGACAAGACACTTTATTGGACCAAATATGTTATCTTGTTATCATTCAGAAAGGAAAACTTCTATGGAAAGAAAAATATACTGATTAAAACCAAAGCCAGCCCAGAAAAATCTACTCAATGCTACAACAGTCATAAATTAATGCCACTAGGCTTCAACTACCAAGGGAGCTGACTTACTTCAAATCTCTTCTAAGTATAAATATTTATTAGAAGAAGAGAAGATTAATAGACGAGGAAGATATTTAAAGCATGGAGGACTGGAAGCCACCGAAGAAAGAAACAGGTGGAAAAAAGGAAAGGAAAGAATTAAACAGTAAACTAATGAAAGTTAATAACTCAATCAATTATTTAATATGGTTCTTCCTCTAAAATTAACCCCTGCTCAAGACCACAGAGATGCATAGAAAACCATTCTGCTACAAAGCACTCTTAAAGTAAGAACTGCCTAACAGAAACAGAGTGATAAGAAACAGCATGTATTATCAAAATCATAGGATCCTACAACCAGTTTGATTAATTCAAGGTGTATAAGTTATAACACCACTCAACCACTCACCTTGAATTGTTGATGCAATTGCATAAGCAGGAGGATTCAAAAGAAGATCTTTAACATACCTGACAGAGGACAATTTGACATACCAAGGAGCCAAAGATCATTCCAACATGTCAAATAAAAAAAAGGTAAAATTCAGATGACCATTTAGAGTTTTGACAAAATCCCACGTAACCACTAATGGCTCAAATGTAGACACATAAATCCCTGTAGTAGTGAGACTAAGAGTAACTTTTAACTTTTTCATCCAAGATGACACCTTCCCTGTGTCTTACTTTGAAATTATTGTCAACATGTTTCAAACAGTACACAAAGGGAAGGAGTCATCTTGGATGGAAAAGTTAACTGTTTCACTTAGCCTCAAGACTACAGGGGTTTATTTGTCTCTTTTTAAAATGAAAAGTGGTAATATGGGATTTTGGCAAACCCCAGGTGTTCATCTGGATATTACCCTATAAAAAAATAAAAAAAAAGGGTGCAGTTACATGAATGAAATTTCAATAAAATTTGAGGAAGCAAACATTTACAATATAATTTCCTTAACCACAGGTCCACAAGCAAGGGAGGGAGGGAGGGAGGGAGAGAGAGATTGGCTATAAGATGGAATTCGTTGACACTGTTACTGAAACTGGTAGTGTTAGTCTCATCTCATCTCTTCTTTTGTCCATTATTCAACATTCCAAATATGTATTTAGTTTATTATCTGTCAACATAATTGTTCAAGCAGTCAATTGTTAAGCTAAATGCATTTTCATGACTAACTAGGGTCCAACTTACAATTGAGCCACTAAATTAAATGTGTTACCATTCCACTAACTGAACTCAATTTTTCTTTAAAATGTTACAAAAACCGTTATGTTATAGACTTTAAATGGCAGAATTTCATGCGAGGGGGAAAAAACTTATATTTATTCACTTCATACACATTGCATGTCCAATTTCCATGAACATACCAAGAACATTGAGGTAGATTGTAACTTCGTTTACAAGAAACTTCAATAGAAAATAATATCGACAAGCAATGTGAAGATTTCAACTTCCTAATTTATTCATCATAGGGACTTTTTTTTTCTTTTCTTTTTTCTTTTTTTTTGGGGGGGTTGGGGGGGTTTAACTGAATTGGGTTTATTTTCACAAGCCAATCAAATTTAATATCTATGCTCCAGCTTGAGGGGAGGCGTTTAGAAATTTATTAACAGGTATGTGAAGGCTGGTGGTTCCAACTTTCATGGGTGACTGAACTGTCATATAGGGGAGTTTGCTGACAGCCATTATAGAGCTGGTTGGCTGACCTTCTATAGGATCCCGACAGATCGACAGTGGACACACAACAAAAAGGGAAACCAGAAACAATTCATCAAACAGCTATAACAGTCCTACACAGAATGGTTAAATAACCTTAAGGAACTTCCCACTTACAAAACAGGTAGACCAGTGCAATTTGACGGGAGCAAAACCTTTAACAAACATGGTATCCCTTCAGTTGATATAGCGCCTGGAAGAATGCACCACAGGAAACAAAAAATGCTGCTCATAATGAAGCAGTAGTACTAGAATAAAGTGTAAAATATCTGAATCCAAAGATTTTGTACTCTAACCAATTTGTGTGGCCGTTCCTAGGTGTAAAGGACGGGGCCTGTTCTCCGAAGCAACAGTGACGTTTCTAAATGTGACTTCATTGTCAAGACCATAAAGCTCTTTTACCTAAATTTTCACAACCGACTAAAAATGTAAAAGTTGAAAAGTTTTGACAGTAGGAAAAGCACAAAAAAAAAATCAGATTAAATCAAAGGTGAACCTTAAACAAGAGCTCATTAACTGGGTTGCCTTCAAACCATTCAAAATTTCTGGCATTACATTCTCCCCACAATAGCCCACCTTCACCAAACTCTCCCCAACGACAAGTCCCTGCAAAGGAAGGCTCTAATCAAGTCAAGGATCAACCACATGCTTTCATCTTAAGGGAAGTCTTTGAGAAATCAATCAATAGCACAAAATATGTTAGAAGTGATTTTCCTTCTTACAAAATATTGTTGAATATAATGGAAAGCAACAAAGCTAATAAGGTTGCAAGAATATAAATCTAGGGGCGAGGGATAGAGAACTATCAATTTTGTTCTAGCCGTTAAGTCACTCAAAGCTCAAAGAATTTGATTAAAATTGGTGATGTTACCATTACTTGTAAGAAAGAAGCTTTTATAAAGACTGAACTTATAAAAGAAGTCAGGTATTGAAATTAGGTGTGCAAAAATTAAACTTTTGATCTCTCTGAAGAAGATGAAACTATTAAATCTTTGTCAGACCACTTTCGTTTTCTTTTACTAATGCTATTACGACTTCAAGATAGTGTTTAAATAACTATTGAATGCTTAGTTGGACTCAAACATATAATTCAGACTCTCATCACACCTTCTAGAGCTTACGAGAATATTGGCCTTTTTATTTGTCTAGCAGGAATAATCGGATTATACAAGGTACCAAATAAGAAAAATACCAACTTAAAAATATTTAAAATAAAAGTTAAAACATCAAATTGCATGTCATCAATAATACTGAAAGTCTAAAAATCAATCAGAGGGAATTATATAGGCCGGATCATCTAGGCATCTAACTATAACATGAAACATTATCTCCATGCACTTGAAACATTTCGTAGGAGAAATAGTGTAAATTTACAGATTAATATGGAAAACTATTTGACTAGAGAAAATTGAGTGGCATCAGTGCCACAAGTGCCTAGCCATAACTTTCTTACTACATTTTTATTTCTATAACTTATGATGACGCTAAACAGGTGGTAGTTTAACATTAACTAACAAAATAAGGAGAAAGGGGGTTAAATTTTTTATACAAATCTCTTTGGGAAAAAAATCAGCAAATAAAAGACAACATCCTTTGATAACTAGTTTCCAATCCATTTTTAGCTCCACCCATCAATGAGACTGAAAGAGGTAGTAACATTAAGGCAGAAGAGATTTGAACGTGTAAAATTGACAAGACAGAGCTTTAAAAATATACAAGTAGGTTGGATGTAGAAGGATGCATCACAATAACAATAACAAAGCTATGACGCTTAATGAAACTACTTCGTTGTCTAACATTGTCCTCAAATGATAGCATCAGCCCCAAGTCACAACACACAATTTATGAACCCTCAAAAATACAAGAATACAAAATCTTCAAACCTGAGGAATTGTGTTTCAATGATCTATGCAGAAACAAATGATGGTACCGACAAGTACGAAGTTTGGTAACTAAAGCTTCTTCAGTAAGGCCATCCTCTGCAGAATATGTTTTCATAGTCTCCAGTACTGAAATTAAGCAATACCCCTTTGCAGAGCGAGACACACCTACATATACAAAACAACACAACTAAACAAATAAATTTTTGTTCCAAAAAGAAACAGAACCATTTAACATAGACGTATCTTTATCATACCAACAACTGGCATTGGCTCCGGGAAATCAAGGTCATGATCATCTTCAACAAGTCCAAAGACATAAGGATTGCCTGGATGTGCATGCCTAAACACGTAAAACAAGTTAGAGAAAGATATGCACAAATAATTAAAAAGAAGGAACTCTTCGTCCTCAAAAAAAAAAAATTTATAACACGCTTGAATTAAACACACACACCCTCCCCCAACATTATTAAGACAGAACTTTAGATTTACACAATTCAACACAATATCCCATTGTAGTGTCAACGACAACTTAATTATCATGAAGTAGACTAGGAAAAGTTACAGTCAATTGTACGTTGAAGGTCGACAGAACTGTGCTACTGAGCTCGATTAGGTTGCTGAACTTTGATTGAACAATTTGGTGGCACAAATTTTTACATTTTCTATGTACCTTAACTACATGCCACAACCTACCATTTCAAAATTTTGACTACATACAGCACTGCCTCCCTTAGTCCCTTCAATAGTTCAGACACCAAGTCTATGACATTGCAGCTTGGGACACTTAACAAGAGGAAGTGTTGAATTTAAAATAGATAACCCCACGAGATTTGTTCAATGGCATTTAAAAAGACGAAGCAGAAGAACCCTTCAAAATACATAATGACCAAGTCCCAATAATTCCTAGCTTGAATTATGTTGTGCAATTCAAAAGAGAAATAACTACAGATAAAGAGATGCACCTACAATCTCTTATTACCATAAATAGAGTCTATAGAGAGAGACACACACCTAACACCTTCATATCAGTAACCTAACATTTTCTCAATAATATGAAGATATAGATATCCATATATAAGACTAGTTATATATACACACTATGACATACACCAAAATTTATGTCTTTCCCAACAATTAATTAAAGCTAACTACATTACAAAATATGTATAAAGGTAACCTAGCAAATAGCAATTCAAAAGTTATGTATGTTTCCTTTCTTTAGAACCGAAGAACTAGCTTTTATAGCTAATATTCTTTAGCAGGAGGTCCACTATAGAACAGATCGTGATAGCAACCTACTAGAAAACCGGAAAGAAAAAGTCATGCAAAAAAGTTGAGCAAAGTATAACAAACAAATAATTAGCATGTGATTACCCAGATATAAAACGCCTTTTCCGAGCACGAGCTTGAGTTGGACCCTGCACTTCCTCCACTATGCACTATAAAACACAATTTTTTCAGAAGTCTAGCTAAATCAATTATTACATATAATATAAGAACGCATAATAAATCTAGCGACAGCATCACTAAGCACCCTACTTAGCCAAGGGCAAACCATATTTATATATCTGTTGTTTAAACGAAGAAACATATTATTTTGAAATATGTAAGGAACACCATGCATTATCCCTCCTGAATTACTTGCAATAGCTATTAAAACACTTGAAAAATACGCCTGATTTAGTCTTGAGGAGCTATGTTGTTTATCTAATGACCTTAAAGCAGTGAGGGCCGAACGTAAGAATGTTTAGACTTTAGAGGAGGTTGCTTCAAGCCAGATACTAGCCAGAGATGAAAGGCTAGATGTATGTGAAGCAAGGAAGGGGAATGGGGTTTGTAATTTAAAGATGTTTTAAGATGGAAAGTGTTAGAAGAAGTGTTAGAGGAGGTATATAGTGAGTCAGGAGAAATACATAGGTCTCCTTCCCAGATTGAGGAGGTTATTTCTTTCTTATAGGTGGCTGTATGAGGAGTACTGGAGTAGGAAGTCCATAGACCTTTCAGGAGTCAATAAACCAACAATAGAGCATAAAGTGATTTGAGAATTCCCTGGAGCACAACATTTTTGTTTGAGTTTAATATTTTTACACAGATAACATCAAGCATGCATGAGTTAGAAGATAAAACAAGCATTCATCCAAGTGTAATACATTAGTGACAGATTATACTACCAGTACAACAAAACATTGTACTTACAACAGAATATCCGTTTCGTGTCAAATCATCCAAAGTCTGACGTAAATTCTGTGAGAAGAGTATTGAAGCAAAGAAACACAGTAAAACATCAGCAGTCAAGGAGAAACTTTAAGAAACAATCTTTATAATTTTAAACAAGAGCATGAATTTACAATAGCAGAGAGCGAAAATGTAGTAAAGCTTGTAAGCGACAATCTCTAAAGCTTATGAAATTAGAGGTTTGGCCTAACAGAATATATCATTCTATAGCAGTCCGTGCTAACCCTAGTTGAAACCAAACAAAGGTACATCAAATTACACAATCGATATGCAAGTGTACTAACATTATAGGAGACATAAATGCAAGTAATAAGAGTTGAACCAAGACCTGGCATGAACAAAGCTCTGATACATTTGTCCAGGTATCAATTACTCTTAAAAGTTTTAAACTCTTAGCAAAAGGCCAACGATGTACATCATTTTTTACAACTTAAAAGAATCTCATGTAAGCTTAAATTGTTAAAGAATGGGTCAACAGTGTACATTATGCACACATCTTAAATCATAACATCTGGAACAAAACTGGAACAAAGCAATTATTTTGGATAATTTCAGACAGATTCTTGAAAACAAAAAACAAACCAATTCAAGTGACTGATCTCTCAGATTTTTCGCATAATACATCTTAAATCACAACATCTACAACACAAAGAAGCCAACTCAAAGACATTGGGAAACAATCCAGTACCATGGCAGGACATCCAGCTCTTGGAATACTGTCTGAGCGTAAACCGCCAAAAGGATTCAAACCGGCGTATTCCACAAGAATACAAGCATCAATGCCAATGGCTTCATAAAATTCCCCCACCTAAATAAACGAAAATGCACCTATGCTTGATCAACCATGAAAAAAATATATAATGAAATTAAAAGATACCCCAGATATAAGAGGGATAGAAAAAGATGAGATGCATAGTAGCTACCCTAACATACCCTGCAAAGCAAAATTTCACGTGGAAATCTTGACTTGAACTGTAACATCTCCCAGTTAAGTGTTCCCTCTTTAAGACTACATAAAAAAAACCCATCACCAAAATACCAAAATATTTTCTTTAACCTCCACTGCAAAATTTAGAAGAAAAAAAAATCACCTTCCATTTTTCAAGTTGACATCCACACCCAGCAAATTAGAATAGGCAAGTCTCGTAATCAGTTGGATAGAAGAAGGCTTCCTACACATCTGCATTCTCTGAAATTGAAAAAATAACTTTAGGAATATTTATAAACAAATCACATCAAATTGTATTGTCCAGTGGAAGAAGCAGGTCATAATGCAGGTTATACAGCAAAGGCAACAAATCCAGTGATATAACTCACCTCCTTCCACCACATAATGTTAGAATAATCTTTTTCCTCTAGGGAACTTCCTACATTGAGTTTTTTTGTTGCTTTTGTGGTGCCCTTCAAAAGCTTCCGTTCTTTGATGGAACGAATCCAATTGCAATGCTCAATACTGTTAGAATATTTAAAAGAAAAAATGAATATTGAACAATTGCTGTTAAGTGTACTAATAAAATACAAATGACTGAATAAAAGTAAGTTTAACACAATAAAACTCAACAAATTTGCTATCAAAAGTGAACCATCTGCCTGTTCATGCTAGAATGTAAGAAGGATGAATAGAATAATCTATCCTTAATTCTTTGTTCTAGATATAAGCGCCCAACTTTCCAAACAACCCATATAGAATGTTTATGGTGAACCATACACTTTATTCCTTCTCTCACACACTATTTGATAAATTCTTAAACTACGATACTAAGTATATAAGAAATAGCTGGTTTAAAACTATAAAAGAAAGCAAAACATGCACGTGTTGGTATGCGAAAGACAAATCAAACATGGGTTTTGTTGGCTCAACTGTTTTGATTCATTTACTTGTTTCCAAATAACTGGAGTAAGAATAAATGTAAAGACAAATCACCCTTACACGTAATGGTATTCGAAAGAAGTTCAACTGCAACAAATAGTCAAATACAGTTGTATAATACAATTTACAAAAGACCCTTAAGCCTTAATAAACTAAATTATTTGCTTTAAATATAAAAACCCAACTTTCCAAACATTTCATATAGAATGTTTATGGTGAACCATTAACTTTATTCATTCTCACGCACACTATTGGCAAAATTCTTAGACTATAATACTAAGTATTTTGAAAATAGCTGGTGTAAAACAAAACAATAAGGAAAAAACATGCACAATTTGCCAAATACATTAATATTATATATACACACATATTTATTTATATCTATATATAGAGAGAGAGAGAGAGATTTTACAGTGAGGGTCGAGAAGAGGTGAATGAACGGTTGTGAAGTGGGGGACGAAGCAGATGAGCTACAGTGCGCCATCGAGGGAACGAAACGACGACGGATTTAGCGGTAACCCAGTACATGTTATGGTATTGTGAATGGAATTGAAGAATGGAAGTTGAGTTGAATAGTTAGGGCTTTTGGGGAAGCTACAGAGTGTCACTTCAGTAAAGGTTCTTCCTTCCCGCCAGAAAGGGAAGCAGAAAAGGCTTTTTCAATAAAACGACAACACTGGGGAACTATCACCATACTATCATTCAATATCCTCCTCACTCTGTCTTACCGCTTCAGTACCATTTGTGAGGTAATGAAATTTATTTATTAATTTTGATCCATGTAAATATTAGTAACAGAATAATATTGAGAAATGAGAACAGTACGAGTTCATACACTCAAGAGTTTATTCTTCTACCCTCCTCTTTTTCTTTTCTTTTCTTTTTTTTTTTTCAAAACTTTCAAATTTACGGTTGGACCCAAGTTCTTCCTTAAAACATTGAGTGGGTGTTTGTTTAGAGCTGAATGGTTGAATCGGTCAGATGATTGAGTTGAATGGCTAAGTCAAATTTTTTTAACTAAATGGCTGAATGAGCAGTTGAATGAAGTAAAAAAAAACAAATATTAACTATTATATTAAGTAATATTAAATAAATTTACAACAATCTTGAATTTTTCTAGAAGGGTTAAAATAATAAAATTCTGTCATTCAGATGTTTCAGACGTGTTAATTATCAAACAGCTTTTTTCACTCACATTCAGATTCAGCTCATTCATATTCATTCAGTTTTTATCAAATACCCCATAAGACAAGCGGCGGGGTTCATCTACCCTCGTTTAAAGCGTTTAAAACTTTCACCCGTATTAAATATAGTTGAGAATATTATTCGTTTATAAATAACTTATTTAACTCACAAATGTTATTTTCATAGTCCAAATACAACGTTCTAAGAATAGTGCAGTACATTTAAATTTATAATTGTATTAAATACTATCGGCTATCGCTGCAAACACTCTAAACACATGTACCGAACAAACTCTAAGTAAAATATAAATTAATGCATGTGGCTCTCTCAAAATTCATTTGATTGGTCTTAAAAGTCTTAGAGTAATTCACTGGTTTTCAATTAAGAGACTCATAAAGTAAAATCTATTTTTTTTTTCCTTTGCCACGCATCGTTCATTAATTGATTGTTTGTAATACTTATTCAAATTTACGGACTTTTTATCCATGCATTATTATAAATATAACTATTTTAAATAAAATAAAAAATCACAAAATATTAATTTCTACAATTATTTTGAATTTTCATGAAAATTTAAATTTTGCGCGAGGATAGAGATGATTATTAAGTTTTAATCCCTTAAAAAATGGTCCAATGGAGCAGACACGGGAAATATTTTTGAGACCGAAAGATGGAAGTGGTGTATGTAATTCCCACTTTACCCCCCAACCCCGCTCCAGCTCTACTGTCATTCCTGATCTCTAAGCTTGTAAATTTATTTATTTATTTATTTTCTGTCAAATCCTATTAATAATATTATGAAATATTAACTCATTAAGCCATAAATAAACGAATGGGGGTTTAAATTCTCTATGAAAATTGACGATGATTATTAAGTTTTAATCCTGTAAAAAATGAGACGGTCATAAGAAAATATTATATAATCCTTGCCTCCACCTTGTTCCCATTGTCATTCATAGTCTCGAGACTTGCACGTTATTTTTATTTTGCCAAATCATAAAAATAATACTAGGAGATATTAATTCATTAAATAAAAAAAATGTACGAATTACATGAATGATAGAGTTAAAAGGATACATAACCTATCTGATAAAATCAATAACAAAATCCAACATGATACAAGTAGAAAAAATAAAACAATCATAAAATAATTGCTAAATATATGTTGTATAGTTTGATAATTTGCCATAATTCGTAGGTCGAGCATAAACACGTGCCGCCTTGAACCAAATCTATCGTCAAATTTGAATTTTAAACAAAGGTGAAAATTTAATGATAAATATTTCTTATTTTAATGTTTTCAGACCCTGATCGGTCATCGAATCAAAAAAGGTGCCGAGTAGATGGGTCACCGGTCTAACCAGTGGTCAAACCGTTATTGACTCAGTAACGTAATTAATTTGTAATAAATAATAAATAATTAAATATATTAATTATTATTATACATGATATATAATATTTAGTAAATATGTAAAAATAATCAATTTATCTATATAAAAAAAAACTTTTTGTACAATGTTTACTTTACACAATTCAAACAAATATTAGATCTATATCAAAAAAATGATATTAAATCACGATCATAACTCAAAACTCAATACTCGAGAGTGATAAAATCAAACACAAATGAATATAAACATCTCTAGGATACGTTCAATCAAATTCGGTTAAAAAAAAATTTAAATCTATTTGTATAATGTTTACTTTATACAGTTCAAATAAATACTAAATTTATATTAAAAAAAATATTAAAGCATGATTATAACTCAAAACTCAATATACGATACATTCAATCAAATTCAAAGGCTTAAATTAGCAAAAAATAAAAAATAATAACAAAAAAGGCAAGGAATCGGTAAAACCGATGACCGAGTTATCGGGTCACTGGGTCGATAGGTTCAACCATCGGGTCTGAGCGGGTTTTGGTCTAAATTGATTAATTGGTCCAAACGGAACCGGAGTGTGAACCGGTTCTATTTTTTACCGGTCCGATTGACACTCCGGGTCTAATAACCTTGTCATTTTATTGTACAATACCACTCTTTACAAAATCGCAATTTAAAAGGCTATCTGAAAAAAACTAGGTTTCTCCCTAATTTCATTCACGGAGTCTTCCACATACCCCCTGGATTGTTATAACAAAATATACTTTTAAAATTGAATTGTGATAATATAGATTAAAAAAAAAAAAAGAAAAGAAAAGAGTCTTGATAGTATAAGAGGCTTACAAACCTCTCTCTCTCTCCTTTTTTTTTTAAACAAATTATTTACGTTATAAATCAAATTATTGAAAGAACACAATATCAACTTGCAATAAAAATAACAATATTTAATCAATACACGTTTGTAAAATTTAGTAGAAAACACTTGACACATGCATATACACGAGGACTGTACTTATTAAATCATATAAACTAATTTAAACCAGATTTATAATTGGCTAAATGTGACAATAACATAACAATTTTATAAAAATCTATTTAGAAGAAACAATAACATAACAATCTTATACAAAAATAAATATAAGAAAAGCATAATACAAGTGTAACAGGGCATAAAAGTGATAATCCTAATTTGAAAAAGACTTATGAGAAAGACTAAATAGAAAATACTAGTATATCAATTAAAGGAAAAATAAATAGATTAGACAGTTATTATTTTTTGAGAACATAGAATAGATCGATTAATAGTATATTAATTAAAATAAAAATTATACTTTTTTATTTTTATGTATTTTATTCAATTTAAACAGTACTAACTTAAGTAATTTTAATTATTTAACTAATTAATGCAGTAATATTAATTGACACATGTTGTAATTTTGTAAAAAATGGTCTTCGGAGCTGAAGCTAACTGCAGCCGCCATTAAAAGATAGTTTTTCCTCTTCACTTCGCAAACTGAACCACACGCCCTATACAGAATTCGTTAATGGCTTCCTCTGCTATTGCTTCAAGCTTCACGCCTTTCATCAACCAGGTATCATTTTCCATACATTTCTCCATCACATCATTTTACCCGTTTGTTTATTTATTTTATTTCTCAGAAAAATCTCGCTAACAATTCTCTAAATTTCTTTTTTGCATACCAGAAAGATGTGGATCTTTCTGCTTTCTCGGGAAAATCCTTATTTTACATTCCGAAATGGAAGAAAAATGTTTCCCGGAAAGTTGTTTCCGTTATGGCACCTCAGCAATCCGAACGCAAGCCATCCACCACTGGATCAGTTGGGTTTAGTTATTTTGCTATTAAATTGATGGTTTTGCGATTTGGGTTTGAGAAATTGGGGTAATTTATTTGTGAGGTTTTTGATTTGTTTTGTTTAGGTCAAGACTGGAATGACGATGACTGAAAAGATATTGGCTAGGGCTTCTGAGAAACCCCAATTGAGCCCGGGTGAAAATGTTTGGGTTAATGTTGATATCTTGATGACTCATGACGTTTGCGGGCCCGGTTCTATTGGAATTTTCAAGAGAGAGTTTGGCCAGAATGCCAAGGTATAGGGACTTCTATTGCTCAATAATTTGGAGCAGGCTTTTAATTAATTTATTTTTTATTTCATCAATGATACAATTCAGAATAACCAAAGTTATTTCCTTTTTTTAACCCCTTTTTCTCCTTCTTTAAACTCTATTATATATACTATCACATAGTAAGAGGTTATTTTATCTATGGTGTTTGAACATCTATGTTATGCTCTGGGTTATCAGGAAGTATATATAGTCACCTAATTAAGACTGTCAGGTCTCCTAATCTGTTGTTTAAAAATCTTACTGCTAAAAAATACTAGAAAAAAGCTAGCTTTTCCAACTTAATTTTACCAAAGGTTGTCAGTCTAGCTGGATTTGTCTGCTTTAAAGATATCCTCCCTCATTGGCACTTGGCAGTTGTCTCTTGGAGCTTAACCAATCGATTGATTTATTAGAGGATGCCTAGTGGTTAGGTGCTCTTGTGAAGTTGCTTGTAATATCAAATATGCATTTGTAGAGAACTTTTGCTGAGATTATCTTGTATATTTTGGTAGGTGAAGTGGATTTGGTATTCAATTAGTTAAAGATTTTTCATGATATTTCCCCAACTAGCTTCTGGATAAACTATATTGTTCATATATATTATTCGATCATTATTGAACCAACTAATAGATGGTTAGTACATATTCTAACTAACTCTAGGATTTCTACAGCATTCATGCAAAATGAGGCCAAAGACTGTTATACCATTTGTGGGGGGGGGGGGGGGGATTATAAGGCACAATCACTTTTGTCCTAATTGCATTAAGTTACTGTTATTCTGCAAATGGCCAATTCATTTTACGTAGGAGGCGTGAAATTTCAATCAACAAATCAATAACTAACTAATGTTATACAAGTATAATTCAGCAATATGCCAAATCAAGTGTATCTGGAAATGGTGCTGCTATGCGGTTTTGGATGATTCTTTTCCCCTTGTATTTGATGTTTCTGAAACTTAAAATAACTGGATGGCCCTCATCACATAACTTCATTCACTTGTTCGGACTGCAATGTTAAGTGATACTTAGAGTTAAGTCGAGAAGAGGGATCCATAGCTCATCACTTTAGAAGTTATCTTGAAGTTTGTCTTTGATTCGAATTATAACTTAGTTTAAATATTATTACACTGTACCGTATGATAAAATTCAGTGCTTCTGCTTCAATTTTGTCAAGCAACAGGTTTTCCTTTCACTGAGTTATAGCCTGCATAACAGTGATTAAGATTAAGTCTTTGTCTTAAATCTTTGATGTAAAATTCTATCTCACTTCTAATATATATGTGGATGCTCATATCTTTCAACATTGCAGGTCTGGGACCGTGAAAAGCTTGTTATTATACCTGATCACTACATATTCACATCTGATGAGCGAGCAAATCGAAATGTGGATATTTTGAGGGATTTCTGCACTGAGCAGAATATTAAGTATTTCTATGATATTAAAGATCTTGGGAATTTCAAGGTACTATTCAATTTTGTTGCGATGCCAACCTCTTAATGTATTTTGCTAAATCTCTCCCAATACTTTCCAAGTTTCCATAACCTGGACATTGGATATTAAAGTTCACTTGTGTTTTTCACAGGCTAACCCAGATTATAAAGGTGTATGTCATATTGCTCTTGCTCAAGAAGGTCATTGCAGACCTGGGGAGGTGTGTTTTTTGGATCATTTATTTTAGCATTCATTTTTTTAAAAGGCATCACATGTTTTTATATGGAGATAATTGCTTTAATCTTGTGATGTGCATTCAGGTACTGCTAGGCACAGATTCTCACACATGTACTGCAGGAGCATTTGGCCAGTTTGCGACAGGTATTGGCAATACAGACGCTGGTTTTGTACTGGGCACAGGAAAGCTTTTGCTCAAGGTTTGTAAATACTCGTTTTTGATTTCTACCATTTAATTATTGAATTTACTCAATAAACCATGAGTGAATTTATGTGGATTATAACTCATTGGGTATTACTTTCTATCTTACTATGAGTTTTGGTGTGAATAATGTTAGTATATGATTATTATGTTTTTCACGATTCACTCTCTATTTATATTCTTTAGTCTGAAACAGTCATATTTGTATTTTGGCAACTTTGTTTTCAGATGAATATGCTTACAAATTTGATGGTTCCCTGCATAAATCTTGACTTAAAATGCCCTCCAGTACTTCATTCTTGGTATTTCGTAAATAAGATAATTTTGAGCTGGATTATTGTGGTTATGCATGCTTCACATGGACACATGTTTGCCCCGATGCATCTTTTACCTTCTCATAAAATACTTTATAAATGCAAAATAACTACCTGGAAACTAAATGGAAAGTGTCTCATTGAACATGGTTAAGGTTTCTGAGAAGGCATGTGTAGAAAATTGAAAAGCTTCATTGCTCTTTTCTAGTTTCTTTTATTTCTTTTACTTTTCCTTGTGTACATAATCTCCCTCTTTTCGTATATTTTGAATGTCCACATTTGCATTGTTTTGATAGTTTGAATGTGTTACTGGGATGGATTTTTTTACTCATAATGATGTTTATGAAAAACAATTTATGGCAACTTATGGACTTTTTGGAAGGAGAGAAACATGAATGAGGGTCTTCCAAGGTCAATTGACGAGTTTTCGCTTGCTTTGGTATACCAAGATAATGAGGGGATGCTCTCTGTTGAAAATAGTATTGATCTCACTTATTTTTTCTTCCTACCGGAGGACCTGTGTCCTCTTTTTCTTTGCAGCTCTATGTATTTTACAAAATCTTCTTGTATCTGAAAGAAGTTTTTTTGGTAAACAACAAATGGTTACAGGTCTAATAATTAGTGACTTTTGAGTCAACACCATAAGCATGTGAAAGCTAGATATGTATTGTTTATCCTAATAGCTTTAGCTTTTGGAAGCATCATATCAAAGTTTGGTATTGATTGGTCTTGGGTAAAATGGTATCCCTTTCCATTTCTAAATGTTTCAGTGAGTTATACTGTATTTGCTAAGTTTATGCAAGAGTATGCCTCTTCTACTTGCACTTTCTGTGTTCTGCAGTATCTCTCCTGGCAGTGACATTACTTACATATGCACCTCTTTTCTTTTTTGCATCAGTTGCATATGATTTCCTTGCATCTTGAAATTGCAGGTGCCTCCAACTTTGAGATTTGTAATGGATGGTGAAATGCCAGACTATTTGCTTGCAAAGGATTTGATCTTACAAGTATGTTTAACTAGTTCCTTTGGCATATATTTTTGTTGAATTGAAATGCTTCCTTATTTGTAAAACATGATAAGCTTAAATATATCACATGGTGTATTCTTGTTTTGATGGACTGGTGAAGCCTTCAATATTTTATAATATTCCTCTGGTAGTTGTTATATTGTTATACTCCGTAGTTTAGTGTATTGATGGCTAAAGCATTCAATGGTTCCCTCGTTGTAGATTATTGGTGAAATATCTGTCTCTGGAGCAACATATAAGTCAATGGAGTTTGTTGGCTCTACTGTGGAAAGTTTAACTGTAAGTTTGTGAACATACACTTTCAGTGCGAGTCTGAAGTTACTCAGCATGTATGTCTGAAGAACTTTTAATCTTTTTGGCTCGTGATTCAATTTCTTTTCTACGTTTAATAGATGGAAGAGAGGATGACATTATGCAACATGGTTGTTGAAGCTGGTGGAAAAAATGGTGTTGTCCCGGCTGATGCTACAACCTATAAGTACCTTGAGGTTAGTGTGGCAAGTGATTGTATCTGTTTGAACAATCTCCCTCCTTATTATGAAAGTATACTATTTGCGTATGAAATTTGCTTCAGTGATTTTTGAGGAGTACTTAGTATTTAATGTTTAGAAGTTCATTTTTCAAGTTTCAACTTCTTTGCACACCTAATAGTTACTCTTAAATTTGTACAGGACAAAACATCTCTGCCCTATGAACCAGTTTATAGTGATGAGCAAGCAAGGTATGGCTGGAGTTCTTTTTTCAAGTCAAGACCCTTGTTTCTGGTGCTAGAGTTTTCTACTCTTGCTTTCTGCTAGTAACCTAATCATATTATAATATAATGTCTAGGGAATTCCTTAGAAAATACTTTTTCTTTTTTCTCTCGCATATGATTACAAAAATTCTCAAACTGGACTCACGTTGTAGTTGACATCAACAGGGATTAAGAAGTTTACTACTTTACTTTAGCCTATTAGAAGTTTTATAAACGAATTTTTTCATGAAGCAGAGTCAATAGCTGTCATATGCTAATAGGTTGGACTCTTATATGTCAATATAAGTAAATAAAAATGATTGCATTTCATGGAGTTAAACATGGTAATGTATTCAGCTCTGTAGTTGTTATAGTGAGACATTAAGAGTTTTCTCATATGTTCTTTATGTCCTACTATTGCTTCAATGGCTTTGCTTGTTCAACCGGTTTCTTCATATACGTTGTTGTTATTGCCCCTTAATTCATATTAGGTTGATGATTAGATAGTATATTGTGTTTACATGCTCTATGGAGGATTTTGAACATAAATGAATGTTGTTGAAAAGGGTATTCTTGACGTTGAGTTATTTACAATTTATAGATATTTGTATATGTACGTTGATTTATAGGATGTACTTGTGTGTGTGTTTCTTATTAAATAGATATTTCGAGTGTATTACTCTGAGCCTAATAGCTGTTCCACATGTACTAGTACGGTTGAAAAAGATCTGCTTAATGAAAGAACTACCTTATATATATATATATAAAGACATCAAGTGAGTATGTTTATAAGACCAATAAGTTTTCTCCTGAATGTGTGATTGTATTTGGAACACACTCATTATTATTTCTCTGTTTTCTGCTTTTTGTCAATATCATCATCCTCTATATTACTATTTTTACTCTGTTGCTTCATGACGTACCATTGCTTACAAAATTGTTTGCGTCTTCTAGATTTCTTTCTGAGTACAGGTTTGATATCTCAAAGCTGGAGCCATTGGTGGCAAAGGTGAGTTACAGTTGTTAGTCTAGATGTCCCTTTTTTCTCATTAACACTATGTTTCTGAGTTTTAAAATGGACAGAAAAGAAAAGAAATGGACGGAAAATTTAAGTTTTCTTTCTAATTCTTATGTTTCTGAGTTTTTTAATAAACGGAAAAGAAAAGAAATGAATAGAAAATTTGGCCACTTTTCCTGCCAAAGTTTTCCGTTCAAAATTGGCATGATTTGGACGGAAAAGAAATTGGAATAAGTAATATTTTTATAATTCATATATTATCCTCAGCTTTCAATATAATAAATTTTAAATTACAATCCATGTCCCCAATTCACAAGGGTTTACCCAAACTAGTACGTCATCTCTTTCTCTATCTATGTGATGCCTTTTAAATGCATCATATTTAAATATATATATATATATATATATATATATAAATATGCATATAAAGATGGTAAAAATAATAATAATAGTAATACGTTCATACATTTGGTCTGACGACCTTTAACTTTTACGTTTTAAAATTCATATATATATGGAATTATATTCTAGCTACTTGCACATGTTAACATATGCTAAGTAGTTTTAATCAAATCTAGCTTCCATCTGGTGCAAATTAAGTTAATTTAATACCTAGGGTTATGAAATTTTCATGTATCAATATATTTTCAATTTGATTAAGGGGAAAATTAATTGAAACCACTTAACATTCTTTAGGGTTCAGTTTGTAACTATTTTTTCAAATGCTAAAAGTAATTAATCAAAAACACAGTTTATTTTATTTTAGAAAATCAAGACAAGGCACAAGCAGTACTGTTTGGGTTACCATTAGAGAGGAGATTGAATTTCTTGAAGAATTTGATGAATAATCTCCGTTAGTATTAATAATACACATTATGTTTGATGACTTTTGGGTATGGTATGACAATGATTTTGTAGAAGTAATTTTTGTTTAACATTTATTTGGATATTTGTATTTGATTATGAAATTTTTTATTTGATTAAATTTATTTTGCATATTTTTATTCATCGTTCGATGGTTATAATTAATAAAAGGATAAATTTGTAAAAGTGATATTTTTCTTTTCTTTTCATTGGAACTCAAAAACGCAAGAAAAGAAAAAATTTAAATTTTCTATTCTTTTCTATTAATAACTCAGAAACAACACAAATGAAAATTTCAAGTTTTCTATTCTTTTCTTTTCTGTTCTAATTTAAGTTTTCTATTATTTTCTTTTCCGTCCAAAACTCAGAAACAAAGTGTAAGAATAAGAAAAAGGAAAGAAAATTCTTTCAAAATGTGAGCCTTTGAGATGAGCGTTTCTCTTCTAAATATACGAGAACCAAGTAGCATCTATATATTATTATCTTTTTTTTCTTTCCCTGATTTTTTCAAAAGAGAATCTATCCGTTAATTTTTGCGTCTTAAGTATTTTGTTCTACACTCAAATGTTCAAAAGATTGGTCGATTGATATTGTGGATATGTTTTTCAGCCTCATTCTCCTGATAATCGTGCGTTAGCAAGAGAATGCAAAGATGTGAAAATTGACAGAGTGTATATTGGATCTTGTACTGGTGGAAAAACTGAGGATTTTCTAGCTGCAGCCAAAGTTTTCCTAGCTTCAGTAAGACATGAAATATCTTTAATGCTTGTTTTATTGTGTGCTTTTGATTGCTTTAACAAGAATATCACCACAACATTTGGTTTCTGATGTTCCTTGAGTGGGGATGAAGATGAAGTATGAACACATGTTCCTTTTTTTAAAAAGGTGTTATTGAGAGTGATTCATAAATTAGCACTTCTCAGAAGATGAGTGATACATCTTGTTGCAGATAGTGTATGATATCAGCAGGATAGGAATTATAATTTGGATAGCTTTTTTTTTTTCTTTTTTTCTTTCTAGAGACTATTCAATTTCCGAGCATATGAATGGGAATATTCTGTATGATACTGCATCATGCTTATTACTTTTTCCTTCTGATAAGTTGCATCATGCTGCATGCATATCAATTACAGTAATTATTAACATTTGTCCGAGACTCCGAGTATCTTCTTTCGAGTAGGACCTTCTAGTGGTTCACTTTTGCCCTTTTCCTAAAATTCTTCTCTATAACCCTTGGGAAGCAATCTGTTGATGTGTGTTATTTGGTCTTAAGGTTATTAGTCTAGTTCATCTTGACACCACATGACCCTACAGCCTACCATTTGGATCTAACTTAACTAAGGATGAAGTGATGTCTCAGGTTTGTATATTGTGTTTCTTCTATATATATTGCTTAGGCTGAATAAATATATGATGTCATGTATGTAATGTTCTGATTTTTGTTGAACTTGAAAAAATTAATCACATCATGTGCAGGGGAAAAAGGTGAAAGTTCCCACCTTCCTGGTCCCTGCTACCCAAAAGGTTTGTTAATGTTTGGTGTTTTGCTTCTTTTTTTATTTTATATTTTGCGGAAATTATGATAGTAATAGTATTGAGTTAAAATATGAGGTGTTCGCACTAATTTTCAGGTCTGGATGGATGTATATAGCCTCCCTGTGCCAGGATCTGGTGGAAAGACTTGTTCTCAGATATTTGAAGAAGCAGGCTGTGATACACCTGCAAGTCCTAGCTGTGGTGCTTGTTTGGGTGGTCCTAAAGACACTTATGCACGCATGAATGAAGCTCAGGCAAGTTGCACCATTTCTCAGTTTTATACACATGAATTGAACATGAAGTTACATGTACTCAATTGTTTGATGTGCCTTTAGAAATATGCTAAAGGTCATGGACTCCATATCTGTGACTAAGCTAATATTGGAGATGGTATCTTATGTTCGAGCTCTTTACATTGGTCCTTAAGGACCTTAACATGTTTTCATTCTCAAATCTCAACGTGTTATTAATTACTTGTACCTGACAAATAGGGTGTTGTTTATTTGTAACATAAGCTGCTTTTAGTAACTTGTAAAGATCACTGCCTTCTCTTTACGTTGGTCCGTAACGTGTTTTCATTCTTAAGGTGTTACTTTTACTTCGGTGTATCAATATAATGGGTGTTTTTGATATTAGCTTTTGTTTGGCTGTCCCATTATAATTCACGATTGGTTGTATCAGGGAGATCTCCTCTTGTACCTGATAAATATTGCAAGATAATTGCTTATTATCTTCATTACAAATTTACAGTTTGGATAGTGCTTGACTTTCGTGGATGGCTGATCATTGCAGGTCTGTGTCTCCACCACAAATAGGAACTTTCCTGGTCGGATGGGGCACAAAGAAGGCCAGATTTATTTAGCTTCTCCTTATACTGCTGCAGCATCGGCTTTGACTGGCTTTGTAACCGATCCAAGAGAGTTCTTGCAGTAGGCTGTTGATCATCTCATGTCACGATTACTCTGAATCTTGTCCTGCTTGTGCTTGATTTGCAGAGCTGAAGTATCAGGTTCCGTATCTGACACAAAGGCCTTGTATTATGTTATGAAAGTTCAGATAGTAGTAGTTTAGCCTTGTGCTTTGAGGCTTATGTACACGTATGTCTACTCAAGAGAATGAGTTGGATTTACTTTTCATTATAAATAATTTGAAGGAGCAGACTGAACTTTCATTCCTTTATAACTAGAGAATTGAGCAGGGCTGCGCCCTGGATAAATGTAGATACTGAAACAAGAATAAGCAAACGGCGTGGCAACAACTTTCTATCCAAAGACTGGTCAAATATTTTGCACAAGGAGAGAATATTGAATGAGATATTTCTCTTTTTTGCAAAATTACATTTTTTTAATTATATTTTTGTATAATTTAAAAAATAAGGTGATAAAAATTCTAGAACATGTACCGATGTACGAAATGAAAGGGTAATGAATGATTTTAGACAGGAGTGTGGTTATAGCGTTTGGTTTGCTCATAATTAATACCGAAACTCTGGCCATAGTATTTCTCAATGCAAAAAGGCACTTGCCATCTTTTTCCCTCTTCAAACGTTCACTGCTCACCTTCAGGGACAGGAAAAGCAGTAAATTGGTGATTCTCTGCTACAGCAGGGGTTGCCCAAGAGGTATTAAATACTCTTTGTGCTTTAAAATTAAAGATACATTTATCTTCTTCTTTTTTTTATCTGTTTTAACATTATATATACATTTTTATATTTAGTCTACCGTGACATGAAGTTCTTAATTTTAGTAAAAAAATAAAAGATGTGAAAGAGACATGAGTGCAGTTCGATCTTGTGGTGTATTTGTTTGTAATGAGTAGGGTCTCTTTCTCGTTGATCAATTTGCGTCCGCTCTATTGAAAGGTCTCCATTTCTACGGCAGTTTTGTCAACGAACGCGTCTCGGGCTGGATTGACTGGCCTCCGGATTGACTAACCTAACCTAACCTAAAGGAGGCCGAATTCGAGTTGGGTGCTCTGTTTTAGTGTGATTGATGAAGGTTAGGCTAAGTTTGGTAATACCAAAAAAAAGAAAAAGAGATCAGGGTCGATAGTTGGCAAGAAACTAGACCCCCAAAAAAAGGAGAGGGGGGGGGGGGTAGTTGCAGCCAAACTTGAATTTTGAAAAAAGTCTGGGACTTTTTTTACCTAGTAGTAGGAATAAGTTTGAATTAAAAAAAATTAGTTAAAAGTCGTCGATTTATAAATGTATATCTGATTTTGGATGGACGGAGTATTATTCATGTCACAGGGAATTATTGAAGATATGTTGTGCGGCATAATTAGGCTGATAGTAGATCATTCAGCCATTAGAGAAACAATAAGTTCACTAAGAGCTTGCAGACATTTTGCAGAAAAATTATTGGCCTGATTGCATGCACCCCCAGCTACCCACTGAAGGACTTAATTAAGGGCAACAAATTAAATGTACCCTTAGCTTCAATGGCCAAAATCTCCATCCTTCCTCTTACCCTTTTAAGACATTTATAAAATTGGCTTGAAACCAATGAAAAAGGAAAATGAGATATTGGGATTTTCTCATTTCTTGAATGTTATGATCCCTTAACTGGGTGATAATGCTGACTGCTAAAGTTTTTCCTTGAATAAACTTTTAGAAAATTGATATTTTCACAAGAAAATTTGATAATTCTACAGTACTCCCCTCACATGAATAGTAAATGAGACCTACATTCATGTGAGTAAAATATTGTAAAAATGTCAAAATTTTCTCGTGAAAATTATAATTCCCAACTTTTATATGTAATGTAGTTGGTTTCTTTAGCACTTCATATTAATTTTTCCAAATTAATATATGCAAATCCACAACAAATGAACAAATTCGAAAGTTTCTAAAATATGAAAATGCAGTAATTAATTAACACAAGAAAACAAAAGGGATCAAGTATGTTAATGACTGAAACATAATAAGCTTCTTTCCAACATTATGGGAAAAGAAACATTTACACACAAGCTCAATACAAAAGATAAAACATCATTCTTATATTTACAATGTAATAAACTGGAAATTAGCAAAACTACTCAGTTGTGTATGGATCTGTGTAGGAAAGCTAAAGCTATAATATATTGGCTTATAAGAAAGGGAAATCAGAAGAATGAAGGAATAAAGGTGGTACCGAAAAACCAGCAAATTTGTGGGGAAATAACAAAATGCAGGCATTTCAAATATAAGAAGAGACGAAGAAAGATCAATTGGAGCAGAATGCTCCAACTCTTTAAAAGCTATATTTTCCTTTGTTTTTTCTTTCGTTTATCAGAGATCACTAGCAGTGGCATCAGTGATGCCAAATGGGCTTTAGCTTTTTTGTCTATCATGCCTTTCTTGGAACCTTGGCGCTGCAATAATTAATTGACTTGAATTAGAAGGGTAAGGAAGCAAAGAAGAGTCACAAGATAGGCACCACCATAATGTGATAGTAATATTTATGTACATACCAAGTCCATTAACTTCAGAGGTCTTCATGATTCTAAGCCTTTTTGCAGTGCTGAGAAACATCCTAAGCACAAATAAAAAGGGACAAATGTTAATAATGAAATTACAAACTGAATACTCCCTTTGTTCCACAAAAACAGTTCCATTTGTAAAATTTACAAACTTTGAAGGATATATTTTTCTTACCTAAATATAATGATTGTTTAGTAGTAGTGGCATGAAATCGTGTTAGAAAAATTGAGGACATTATGTCATTTGATACTATTATTATCAATAAAAAATGGGCTCTTTTGGTCTTTTTTTATTTTTTATTTTTTTCCCAAATGGGACTCTAGGATACATTTGCGGCTATCACATCAATAGCTTCTCCAGGATTTTAATGAATTTACCATGTGTGATTAGTTGATTAGCATAACTATGAAGTAATTGGTTATAGTTGCATACCCCCATGGAACATCTCCAACAAGCATCCAGTCTCCTTCTTTATCTTCGTAAGTGAGCACAAACTCAGAGGATCCATCCAAAAGCTTTGAGGGTTGTACTGTTTGTTTCTTCACACCGCCACCAGCTCCTAATTATACAAAGCACAATTTACTATAAACCGGGAACAGAAAGCAACAAATAAATTTCCTTTTTATCTTTTAAATTCATTTCCCTCAACAAACCATTGAACCAAATATAGCACACAGGTCTGGCTTTTCAAACCAAAAATATACATACACAAAAAGAAGAAAAAAAAGTGGGAGGACTTACGGATAGAATTGATGGTTGTGGAGGGTTTGAAGAACATCTCCTCAATTGATTGGGCTAAAGTCTCGTAACAAGCATGAGCACTCAAATCCACTTTCCTTCCTATGGTTAATCCATCCATATTCACCTTCACAAATCCAAGGTGTCCTCCTTTTCCATCATAGTTGTTTCTTCCATGGGTGATTTTCTTCTTCAAAATATCTTTACTTGTATTGTATTCGCTCACCACCTTAGCTTCTTGATCACCATTTGCAGATTTTGTTTGGTTTATCAAGCTGTTCATCCTGTGAGTCCTTATAGGCGGCCATCCCACAATCTGACTATTTTCGGAAAGCAAAATATAAATTAATAAATCTAAACTATCAAACAAGAAGAGTTAAGTTTAGTTCTAGGGAGAAAGGCTTAACACAGTAACACATGCTTGCAACTCGATCTTAAACCAAAAGTTTAATCACTAGTTCTCGAGTCTATCCATTTGCATTACTCCTACAAACTTGAGGAAAAAGAAGAAGAATAAAAATTGTGTGTGGAGATTTCAAAAACATAAGATCCTCCCTCAAAAAGAGGGTCATTTGCAAAAATTACTAACTTTACGGATATATATTTGTGCCATATTTCCCTAAATTTATTTACTTTGGAGGGATATCACAAAAAGAACCAAATCGATTTCATAATTAATATCAAGAATCCTTCAATTATAAACCAAAAGTGACCGTCTAGTGCTAAGATAAGTTTCTCCTAGTTTACCTAGCCGGAGGCCCCCCGTGTTAAGGATTGATTGAAATGTAATGGTATATGCTGTTCAATTTTTTATTTTAAAAAAAATGACGGAAAGTACTGCTAGAAATTAATGCAAACTCACATACATGGTGAGGATCAAAGGTGGAACCTAATTGTTCCATAAACCTGGCTAACCCAAAATTTATTAAATATTTAGTTTCACAGTAATGAGCATGTATTCTAACAGTATCTTAAAAAGGATAGTTTGCCAATTTACCAATATAACAAAATAATGGGACTGAACTCTTTGGGAGCTAAATCTTTTTTAACAAATGGGACTATTTTAGTGGGACAGAGGGAGTACCTGATAACAGGGGAAATAGAGTATCCAACCTCATGAGGACCAACACAATCAGCTCCTCTCTTGGTCCCAGCAGCAGAAGAAGGAAAGTCTTTTGCAGTCATTATCTTCACATACTCATGCTCACCCCATGGAGGAGATTTTTTAGCCTTCACCACCACCCCACCACCGCCGCCTCCGCCGCCACTACGGAGGCTCAGGCCAAGACCCAGTTCAAGTTCAGCCTCATTTTGGTAAGAAGAAGACATTTTCTCTGTTTCTTTCACACAGCCACCACCACCAGCAGCAGGGCCAGCCAAAAGTTGCTTCCGGAGTGTAGAAATATATAATATCAAGAAAAAATAATTGATGGGAAGCTGGGCTGTTAATGTTTTTGTTGAGATAGAGAAAAAAGGTTGGAGAAATTAGAGAGAGACAAGCAGCTAGAAGAATGTAATGATTTGGGGAACTAAAAAAATGGAGGGACTTGGGGACAATTAAGAAGGAAAAAGAGTAGTAAAAACTAAAAAGTGGATGGTGGCCGGCCGGAGAGACTCTGATGATGGTGAATGGGACCCATATGTCTGCTAGTAGTGCGCCTAGCCTACCACTTCCTCTAAAGTTTCGAGCTTTTACTCAATTACGGGTCCCTTTTGGTTGAACGGAATCATTTTAAAATAAAATGAAATGATAGTTAGAATTAGAGTCAAATTAGAACGGAATCAAAATAGAACATTGCATTCATGTTAGTTACGTTTAAGGGTGTAAAATGAAATAAATGTTAGTTACGTTTAAGGGTGTAAAATGAAATAAATAGTTCGGGTTGGATTCTTATTTGGTTGACTAAAAATTTGATTCGTTCACTTAAAATATAAATAATTTAAATATGAGTAAATTTTAAAGTTTGATAAATTATTCGAACCTCTTTAAATTACAATTTTTTATTGATACTTCAATCATAATCGCTCGAAAAGTTTAAACTGCTCGGGCTCGATTTTAAATCGTGCTCAACTCGGTAGCTAAACGAGTTTCAATTAAACCTTATTTCATACTTGATAAATTTTGTGAAACAAATTTGAATAACTCAGTACTCGGTTCGACTCAATTTATTTACACCCCTAATTACGTTACTTAAAAATTATATTAAAATAAAATAAAACAAGTGATAACATTTTTATCTTAATATTTTTTTGTTATTCCTTCACTCGTTAAAATCACCATTCTTTGTCGAGTAAATCCATACATTCACCCACTTTACATACTCCTTGCCGAAACGCAAGTTAGCGGGTCGTTTTACTTTTCTTTTTTTTTTAAATCTTAACATCCAACTGGTCACTTTCCCAAACCCTCTTCCTCCCCTTCACATCGCTAACAATCACCTCTCTCCTCCGATTCTCAGCCCAAGAAAAAAATCAACGGCGAGTTCCTTTTCTCTGTTTTCAAACTTGCAGTACATGAATTGAGTTTTTAGTGGAATATGCAACATTGCATCCTTTTATCTTTCCAACTGCGAGAAAGCCATTTTTTTTTACTTAATATGAATTGAGTTTCACAATGAGAACCAATTAAGTTCATTAATAAAGGGCACTGTTAAATTCAAGAAGAAAGAAAAATCAAATACAAGACCTGAACATAATTCTAAAAAATAATTCTTCTTAGGAAAAAAAAGTCCAAATCACAGGGACCAACACAGTAGCCAGGCAGATAAAATACAGTAACATAAAAGATTTCCTTGGAACTCAAATTTATATTACTATACAATCTATTTGCATAATACTACTTACAAACTCAAGATTTCACAATAATAACCTGATAGCCATATTTTTGTCTGATAAAATACTAATTGACAGTTACATTATGTAAACAGAATATACATGGTGTAGAACTTGCCCTTGACCTTCTAGTCCACAGTATTCAATAAAAGAAACAAAGGCCTTCTTTGAGAATGTCAAAATCCATTCAGGGAAATCCAGTGTATCATCTAGCATTCAATTCATTAAAAATGTAATCCAAGGAACAAGAAATAAGGAAACTAGAATTATTTAAAATAAAAATATCATCAACTAGAAAGGGGCTCTAAGGGTATCGGAAAAAATGGATCCTATCAGAAAGAAAGATATAAAAAATTGTGATACTTTTTCAGATGTTGAAACAGAGAAAAAGAGTTCGCCACTGATTTTTTTTTTGGGCTGAAAATCGGAGGAGAGAGGTGATTGTTAGTGATGTGAATGGGAGGAAGAGGGTTTGGGAAAGTGACCAACTGGATATTAAGATTTAAAAAAAAAAAAGAAGTAAAACGACAAGTTAACTTGCGTTTCGGCAAGGAGTATGTAAAGTGGATGGATGTATAGATTTACTCTTCTTTGTCCCATGAGAAATACCCATTCAAAAATTCAAAGAAAGGGGCATCAGGGCATGTCACCAAAATATTCATTTCAACCATAATTAAAGTACCAAACGTGAAAATGAAAGCCCATTCGGCCAACCAAGCACCATCTTAATTGAAGCAAAGGCCTAATTTCTTGAAGAAATATGTATCGGAGAAATGGAGTATTATGTTTGTCCCAAAATTGTTAGTCTATCTGTTAAAAAAAAGGGTTTATTTGTCAATTCTTCATAATAAAAATAATTTAATTTTTAATAAAAATATATATGACAAGATGTCTTTCAGAATATATACATTTTCGTCTAACAGAAATTCATATTGAAAGAAAACATTTTCAGATATATACTTTTTCGTCTAATCAAAAGTCAAAAATCAAGAATTTAATATACCTAAAAATTTTATATGACAATTTTGGCATAAATTAAATTGGCTATTAATGATTATATTTGTTATATGTAAATTAACATGGCTATTTTCAGAAAGTTTTAAATTGAAGTTCGTATTATTCTCTATTACAAAATATAAGATCAATTTTGATTTTATAAAATTAATTTAAAATATTTTTTTAATTTAATATTAGTATGCATTCATTCAAAACATTCGATCAAATAATGGTCAATAATCGTAGTTTACAAATCATGCATTGTACGAGTTTAATTCTATATATTTTTATGTTCTATGTATATATATATATATATAAATTACAAGTATGCTAATGATTTTTTCATATATCCATGTTAGGCTCACATTTTATTTAAAATAAAATTTAAAGGTGACAACCATTTATATAAAAGGGCTATATTAAATTAATCATGAACAAGATTGTAAAAATCTTTATTTAATAATAAAATTTTGGGTGTCCAACCTACAGGATAAAAGCAAGGGTTTAAAGTCTTAAAAGTAGAGTCTTTTTACAAGCAAAAGCAATATTCTAATGTCACTTATATCATTCTATGTTTCTTTCTTTCATCGTGTTGTCTACAATTTAGAAGACAATGAGCACAAAACCTTGCTTTGAAAAGTAGGGACCTAAACAGCTGCCTCACCTGTGGCTGGTGGGAACAAAAAAAGAGCTTTTTTTTGCACAATTTAATTAAGTAGTATAAGAGAAAAGGTTGCACTCTTAATTTAATGGCATACACACTTATGGTTATCAAATGTTCATATGAATACGGATAAAAATATCTCACCAATAGTAAATTATGACGTGTAATTTTTATAATATTAATATAATAATTTAGTTTATTGTATTTTACGAGAATATTCAATACAATAAATATTAAAAGTCCTTGTTGTTTAATCAACCAGGAATGGTAATCTAGTATGTCTCTAAATCCACGCAACTCTTGTTTTTAACTCATGAATGAGATGACTCTCATGCTATGAATAAGAGATGTTCCGGCATAATTTAAGTACACAATTCTAACCCCCATAATAATTCTCTTTTTTTATATTTGCGTTCTGATTTAAGCATCAAAGAGTCTTTTTGGAGCCCCCAAACTGAAATTAGTACGCCCAAGCCAATCACATTGGATGTGATAAACATTTACTTTGTAATCTTGTTTATTTATTAATAAAAAAATCCATTTAATTAAAGACATTTTTATCTATGTTTAATTAGTTGAATTAATTAGAATAAACCCGAAGTTTTGGAGCAATACTTTTAGAATCATTAAGAGTTCATGCTAATGAGATCTGAATTATAGATAGCTCAAAACTAAAATATTCATAATCGTTGGATCACTAATATGTGGTTACTGATTCCTGATAGATTAGTACATATTATGCTTACTCTGTTGAAGAGAATGATTAATCTCATAACATTTGTGTGGAGACACTAAAACAAGCATGTAGGTGCTTATTAGAGAATAAGTTCACTGCGTGTGACTTGTTTAAAGAACACCTAATGGAGTTTGTCTCGCTTATGCTGTGTTTGTAAGTTTGGAGGGATGAGATGAGAAGAAAAAGTATAGGAGGAGAAGGGATTATAGTTTTCATTTGTCATGTTTGTGAGTTTTAGAAAGGAATGGATGAGATAAGATTTTAATTTAATTTTTCCTTGTTTGTGAGTTTAGAAGTAGGAATGAGAAGGGAAATGATTCTTATTTTTAAATTACACTATTACTATATTACCCTTACATATATAAATATAAGAAATGATATGATTTAATAATGCCTATCTATTTGAATTATTTTGCTTAATCTTTTTTTTTTGCTTTGTTACACACACATATATATATATTGACTTACTTGTAATATCAACAATACTTTTTTTCCTTTTCTTTTTATTTTCCTTTTTTGTTTTCTCAGTGTTTGGATTTTTTAATACTACATAAAACAAATTAATAAAAATATTTTATTATTTTTATTAAGATTTTGTTTAATTTCTTGATTCTTGTATTAATCTTTACTTTTCTGGAGATTCCATTAAGATTTTGCACCGTTTGATATGTTTTGATCATCTGATGTATAATTGGTTGGTTTATAATATTGGATTCTGAAACATTGTAGCGTTAATAAAAGTTTAATAAGATCTTAAATAGTATTGCTTGGTGATCTGTTGGCCAAGACTGTTTACAAATCGTGTTTACAAAATTGCCATATTAATTATTTTACAAGACTATTGTTGGTAATATAAAATATCTCACTTTCCCATCATTTCTCATCCCTCCAAATCCTCCCATTTTTGAGGGGAATGTTTTGAGCCAAAAATTGAATTAATTTTATCTCCAAATCCCTTTCATTCCTCCCTAAAAAAACTCACAAATATGGGATTTGAAGGGATTTTAATTATTTTTCCTTCCCTTTCCTTCAAATAAAAATTACAAACACAATATTAAGGAACACCTAATGGAGTTTTACTTGTCTGACAATAGGAGTTCCTATAGTGATAGTAGTACAAGTGATCCTTGAACTTGAGATCATTACAGTACCTTATGTATTATGAGTTATACTTTGTCATATTCCTTAAGACTTTTTGGGTATATCAAAGGGTATGTTCGGATATACTAAAGTGTACATGGAGGTAGGTGAATGATCAACAGAGGATCTACCACTTCTAGTAAAGGGAGAGAATGTCATATGTGATTCGATAGATGACAACTCAAAAATCATTGGCCAAGGTGAATGGAAATTAGAAAAGAGTTTCTAATTTACATTAACTAGAGTTGTGCATTTCAGAATCGAAATACATATGGTTAAATAAATAACTTATAAGAAAATTTATGTTTTATGTTTGATCGGGACATTGCATGGTAGAAGGATTGAATTGTACGGTAACTATTTACGGAATAGGTTCTTTGTAATTAAACGTTGATTTCATATTATCCGGATAATCATGATATATTGATATGTGTCCCTCATGTTATAGAATAGATATTATTTATTTATATTTGAATTAAAGAAATTTAATTCATTACGATTCTAATTTATTTATTCTACTACCAGTATAATATTGAACCTAAAAGGTCACACCATAAAAAAATATTATTTTAAAAATAATTGACTTAATAATAATAATTTAATATTTGGAGAAATACTAATATTTATAATTAAGTATTTGAAGAAATACTAATTATAAATTAATAAGAGGAGTCTTATTATTATTATTATTATTATTATTATTATTATTATTATTATTATTATTATTATTCCTAAATAGTTTAGGAATTGAATTAAAATCATAAGTCCTAAAGGATTTAGGAAGGGGATTGATCTATATAAGGAGAAGCCTTATGATAGATTAAGGTTGACACAATTGTGAGTATTGGATACTACAAAATAATTCTCTACAACTTAAAGAGTTAAGAGTGGGAGCGAGAATTAGGGCTACCCACTCAAGATTTAGAGAAACCTAAATTTACTTCTTCAATCAATATTCTCTTGGTGGATCACCTTTAGAGCGCTGCACACTTTGAGTAGCTAACATTTGATCCGATGATTTGTAGAAGTACGGAGGAGCAAATGATTGGAACTTGAGGTATATCTTTTATCCTTCCTCGATTAATAATATCACATCAAGGTTGATAGACTCCACGGCACGCTTGCGTGAGGTGGTCGTCGCCCGGATCGTTTCTAACAAGTTGATAGAATGGATAGCTTGCAACACCTTAACCCTTCGCCTATATGTAGACGGTAATCTTGGTACAATTGCTTGCAAATGAATTATGCGTAGGATGAACACCAACGACACCTCGACCCCTCGCTTATGTTGAAGCGGTAATCTTGGTACAATCGACGATTGATGCGGTAGAAGACGCCACACATAACTATGAATGGTTGTATGATAAGTCAATTATGAATCTCTCAAGAAAACTAAGGAATACTTAGGAATTCTTCAAAGAACCACAAGTAGAGAAACAAACTCACAATAATATTGATAATGCTGAAAATTGGTGTCTAAAACCATTACAACAATGATCCTATTTATACTAAGCTAGAGAACAATTTAGAATTACACAAACCCTAAAAAACACCATTACATAAAACAAGGAACCTTATTTTGGGAAAAGAAACAATTGGTGGAAAACACCATTACTTAAAACATGGAACCTTGCTTTAGGAAAGGGAACAATTGGTAGAAAACACCATTACTTAAAACATGGAACCTTGTTTTAGGAAATGGAACAATTGGTGGAAAACACCATTACCTAAAACATGGAACCTTGTTTTAGGAAAGGGAACAATTGGTGGAAAACACCATTACCTAAAACATGGAACCCTGTTTTGGGGAAGGAATACCGCAATCCAAGAATGTCAGTTTTTAGCAACAGTGAAGTCTATTGCGGTGCTTTGGGTACAGTTGCTATCAATGTGTTTATGATCTTCGCGTACTTGTATCCCGTCTCTACGTTCTCCGTACTTGTTCTAACATTGTTCCATAATTCATGAATCATCCCGTTAAATCCTTTTTTGAGGCATTTAACCCGAGTCCTCGTAATGGGTCCAAGTGGTATATGCAATGGATCCGTTTGGGTTTCGTCATGGGCTTCTAAACTAAGGATGTCCTCATCATACCTCTCCTCTTGAAAAGGATTTGTCCTCAAATCTTCACCTACATCAAACGGACTTAGATCAGAAACATTGAAAGTTGCACTAACAGTATACTCACCGGGTAAATCCAATTTGTAAGCATTGTTGTTAATGCGTTCAAGCACTTGAAATGGACCATCTCCTCTTGAAAGTAGTTTCGAACGCCTTTGATCAGGAAATCTTTCCTTACGCAAGTGTAACCACACCCAATCTCCGGGTTCGAAGATTACTTGACGCCGACCCTTGTTGGCCTGTTTGGCATATTGGTCCGTCCTCTTCTCAATGTTGAGTCTTGTCTTCTCATGTATCTGCTTAACAAAATCAGCTTTGTTTTTGCCATCCATGTTAGTATACTCGGAAACAGGTAATGGTGATAAATCCAATGGTGTTAAAGGATTAAAGCCATACACAATTTCAAAAGGTGAGAATTTAGTAGCAGAGTGAACAGACCTATTATAAGCAAACTCAACATGTGGTAGACATTCTTCTCAAAGCTTAATATTTTTTTTAATGATAGCCCTCAATAATGCAGATAGAGTTCTATTTACTACTTTCGTTTGACCATCTGTTTGTGGATGACAAGTAGTTGAAAACAACAGTTTAGTTCCTAATTTACACCACAATGTCTTCCAAAAATAGCTCAAGAATTTAGCATCTCTATCCGAACCAATTGTTCGGGGCATTCCATGCAAACGCACAATGTCTCTAAAGAATAAATCAGCAACATGGGATGCATCGTCAGTTTTGTGGCATGGGATAAAGTGTGCCATTTTTGAAAACCTATCCACGACCACAAATATAGAATTATGACCATGCTTAGATCTAGGTAAACCCAATACAAAGTCCATAGATAAGTCAATCCAAGGTTCACTCGAAATAGGCAATGATGTGTATAACCCATGGGGTTGAACACGAGATTTAGCTTGACGACATGTAATACATCTATCACAAATTCTTTGCACATCTCGTTTCATATGGGGCCAATAAAAATGTTATTTTATAACAGATAAAGTCTTATCAACACCAAAATGTCCCATCAAACCACCTCCATGTGATTCTCGAACCAATAATTCACGTAAAGAACATGCAGGTATACATAATCGATTTTCACGAAGAATCCATCCATCTTGAAGTATTTACCTACAACATTCTTTTCACAATTTTTAAACTCTTCACAGAAATCATGGTCATTATCATATAATTCTTTGATTTGTTCAAAACCAAGTAATTTTGTGTCAAGAGTATTTAACAACACATACCTTCGTGAAAGAGCATCGGCCACGACATTTTCCTTACCTTGCTTATAACGAATGACATATGAAAATGTCTCGATGAACTCCATCCATCGTGCATGTCTCTTGTTCAACTTGTGTTGGCCTTTCAAATATTTCAATGATTCATGATCTGTGTGAATTACAAATTCCTTAGGCCACAGGTAATGTTGCCAAGTCTCCAATGATCGAACTAAGGCATATAACTCCTTGTCATAGGTAGGATAGTTCAAAGCTGCTCCACTCAATGATTGGAACTTGAGGTATATCTTTTATCCTTCCTCGATTAATAATATCACATCAAGGTTGATAGACTCCACGGCACGCTTGCGTGAGGTGGTCGTCGCCCGGATCGTTTCTAACAAGTTGATAGAATGGATAGCTTGCAACACCTTAACCCTTCGCCTATATGTAGACGGTAATCTTGGTACAATTGCTTGCAAATGAATTATGCGTAGGATGAACACCAACGACACCTCGACCCCTCGCTTATGTTGAAGCGGTAATCTTGGTACAATCGACGATTGATGCGGTAGAAGACGCCACACATAACTATGAATGGTTGTATGATAAGTCAATTATGAATCTCTCAAGAAAACTAAGGAATACTTAGGAATTCTTCAAAGAACCACAAGTAGAGAAACAAACTCACAATAATATTGATAATGCTGAAAATTGGTGTCTAAAACCATTACAACAATGATCCTATTTATACTAAGCTAGAGAACAATTTAGAATTACACAAACCCTAAAAAACACCATTACATAAAACAAGGAACCTTATTTTGGGAAAAGAAACAATTGGTGGAAAACACCATTACTTAAAACATGGAACCTTGCTTTAGGAAAGGGAACAATTGGTAGAAAACACCATTACTTAAAACATGGAACCTTGTTTTAGGAAATGGAACAATTGGTGGAAAACACCATTACCTAAAACATGGAACCTTGTTTTAGGAAAGGGAACAATTGGTGGAAAACACCATTACCTAAAACATGGAACCCTGTTTTGGGGAAGGAATACCGCAATCCAAGAATGTCAGTTTTTAGCAACAGTGAAGTCTATTGCGGTGCTTTGGGTACAGTTGCTATCAATGTGTTTATGATCTTCGCGTACTTGTATCCCGTCTCTACGTTCTCCGTACTTGTTCTAACATTGTTCCATAATTCATGAATCATCCCGTTAAATCCTTTTTTGAGGCGTTTAGCCCGAGTCCTCGTAATGGGTCCAAGTGGTATATGCAATGGATCCGCCTGGGTTTCGTCATGGGCTTCTAAACTAAGGAAGTCCTCATCAAAGGTGATCTTGGAATTGTAGTAAAAATTTAAAATATGATTTATGTCATGCTTTTGCTTTTACATCAATTAGGTTGTATATATGTTCTTAAATCTGCAAACCACCACCAACTCCGGTGGACCTTTTAAAGGTTTTTCGGCGAGATCAGGGTGGTTACGTGGCGGTCAACGCCAAAATTCAAGGGTTGACCAAAACCCTAGTTTGAAGGTTGCTGATTAACGCATCAGATTACTGCCATTTGTGGGAAAAGAATAAAAAGTTATCTTTTTTTCACAATTCAGAGAATTAACATGGTGAATACTCGTGTTAGTGCATGGGGTCATAACCCTCATCATCCTCCACGTCTTAACAATCAAGAACAAGGAGCACAATCTGCTCATATTTCACACCCCTCTCACCTTTCATATCCATGAAGAACCTGCCCATACTCATAATGGACCATATAACGTACACTCCCAGCATCCACTCCAAGTGGATCTTCGATCACAGATCAATCAAAATTATGGTGATCTAGATCTGTGTAGACGAATCCAATAAACTATCGACGTGACAGGAGGAACAACCCCAATAGGTGTGGTCACCTAATGGCAGATGATAATGTAGTCAACCAACTGATAAAAAGTATAAACAATCTTTAGGAGCAACTACATGATCTAAAGAGTGAACTTAGGCAGCCACAAAGGTTAGAGCATCATCAAAGTAATTAGACCGCCAGCTCGAGACCTAATGTCCAAGATAAGGTAAGGATTGAAAGAGAGGTACATAGGCGTCTCCAAGAACGACAATGAGTCATACTGTCCCAAGGAATTCAAGGGGCAGGGCCTTGACGGATAATATATAAGGCATGACCTCTACCATTCATTCAAGATATTATGGATGAACCCCTCCCAGATGGATTCAAGATACCCCAAATGGATAAGTATGATGTAATAGGTGACCCTACAAATCATATACTTACTTTTGACCTTTTTTTTGTTATTATATAATGTCTCAGATGCCATAAAGTGTAAGACTTTTTTCCAAACCCTGACGGGTCCTGCCTAGGTTTGGTGCAGACAACTTGCTCCAACCTCAATTAGTTCTTTTCATTAATTGAATGAGTTGTTTGTGCATCAGTTCATTAGAGGAAAGACTCATACCAAGAGTTCGACATCGCTTATGTTTGTGGTTCAATGGAATGGAGAATCCCTAAGGGACTACCTGAACCGGTTCACTAAGGAGGCATTGAAAGTTCCCAATTTAGATCACTCTGTAACAATAGTGTCTCTTACTAATAGAACAACTAATGAACATCTTAAGGTGTCATTGGCCAAGAATCTTCCGTAAACTATGATAGAACTCCAAAGAAAGGCAGAAAAATACATGGTTATAGAGGATATTGTCCAACCTAATAACACTCCTAGGACTGATGATAAAAAAAAAAGGAATGATGAATCTGGGAGTAGGGGCAATAACAATGGGAAAAGATCAAGAGGGAATAACGAGTCTTCAAATGCAACATCCTTTTTAAGGTACTCTGAATATACACCTCTGACTTCTTAAAGAAGTCAAATTTTGATGAAAATAACTTCTGAACCTTATGTGAGATGGCCTAAACCCATATGGGCTGATGCAAAAGAGAGGGATCAAAATCAATATTGTAGATACCACAAAGATCATGGGCACGACACCAATGACTGTAGACACTTGAAGGATGAGATAGAATACCTCATCAGAAAGGGCCACTTAGAGAGGTATGCTAAATAAGGTGATGCAAGGAAGTTTAGGAATGACAGAGATAACAAGAGTAAAAGAAAATAACGAAACGATCATGGGAATCGGAATAAAAGTCGTGATAAGCAGAATCAGAGGGAGGAATATAGAAGGGACCGATATCCTCCAGTAAGAGGAGGAGTTATCCATGTGATCTTAAGAGGAAAAACAGCTAGAGGTATCTCTAATACATTAAGGAAAACATATGTAGAGGAAGTTCTGACAGTAGAAACACCACCAAAGAAAGCTTGATCAGAGCAAGTAATATCCTTTACTGATGATGACTTAGGTGGTGTTAAATTCCCACATGATGATCCTTTAGTCATATATATAGTAGTTGAAAATTTTATTGTTCGGAGGGTATTGGTAGATAATGGTAGTTCAGTAGATGTTCTATACCATAATATTTTTAAGGAGATGGGCTACAAAGATGATCAACTTACCCCTGCACCAGCACCGCTTTAGGGATTACTGGAGTAAAAACCAAAATTGAAGGTAACATATACTTACCAGTAACTTTGGGTGAACCACCAAACCAATCTACCACTATGGTTATCTTTTTGGTTGTAAAAGCCCCATCATCATACAACAAAATCCTCGGTAGGACAGGGCTGAATAAGTTTAAAGTTATTCCCTCTACATATCATATAAAATTGAAGTTCCCAACAGTTAATGGATAAGAGTAGTTAAGAGTGATCAAAAAGTGGTTAGAATTTATTACCTGTTGGCTATGAAACACAATAATGTTGGGGGCAAGTTTTGCCAATTGATTACATAAAAGTCAGAGATAAAGCCCAAGTAAGATTGACTGGATATTAAGGGAAAACAACCAAGTTCTATAACCAAAGAGTTAAAGGGAGATCATTTGAGGAGATTTGGTGCTTATGAAAGCTAAGGCCTCTGACCCAAAATCAAGCATGGGAAAGCTAGCTGCGAATTGGGAAGGGTCTTACAAGGTCAAGAAGGTATTAAGACCAGAGTCCTATCAATTAGAGACTCGAGCTGAAAATCTAGTGTTGTGCTCTTGACACACGGTTAATCTAAAGGCATATTACTAGTAAAGATAAGATTTAACTTATATCTTTGCATTTAGTTGCTTAGGGAGCCAATCAATAATGAATAAGCATTGTTATAGCCATAGCCCAAAGGGCCAATTCAAGTTATGTAAGCCTTTGAGACCATTATGTAGTTGTTAATAAAACGAACGTTTTTTTTTACATTCGAAGTTTATTAACTCAGAGATTGTTTCTCCCAATAATTTAGCAAACCATTCAATGAACCCATAAAGCTAAGAAAAGCATCCATATAATCAAGTATGATTAAAATGGTGTTTATTTAATAAAAGCGCCAAGACGAATATCTCCCCAAGACAACAAGGAAAATGACTCCCAAAAAGCGCCAATGAGAGTATCTCCCCAAGACGTTAAGGAGAGTATCTCCCAAAAAGCATCAAAGAGAGTATCTCCCCAAAATGCTAATTAAGTAGGGCAACCCCTCAAAAGCGCCAATGACAGAACTCCCAAAAGCGCCAAGGAGGGAACTCCCAAAAGCGCCAAGGATGGTTAAGACCATTGGTGTTATTTATCTCCCCAGAAGCGCCAAGGATAGTTAGGACTAGTGGATCTTCACTTATTTAGTGCCAATGAGGGCAACCCTTCAAAAATGCTAATGACCGAACTCCCAAAAGCGCTAAGGAGGGAACTCCCAAAAGCTCCAAGGATGTTTAAGACCATTGGCGTTATTTATTTCCTTAAAAGCGCCAAAGATAGTTAATACCCGTGGGTCCCTTATTTATTTAGCGCCAAGCATTAAAAAGAGCCAAGGACGTATAAGGCCTATGGGCCCCTTAACTAAAGACACTAGCAATCAAAAAGCGCCAAAGCCATTACCCTTGGCGTTATTCAAAATGAGCCAAAAGTGCCAAGAAGCTTAACATTTGAAAAAGCACCAAAAAAAGAAGAAAAAACGCTAGGGGTGCAAAGGAAAGAGAAAAATGCCAATGAGAAAGCGCGAGAGGTGCAAGGGAAAGAGAAAAATGCCAAGGAGAAAGCACCAAAAAAGAAAAGCGCCAATAAGAAGAAAGAACGAAAAGCGCCAAGGAAGAAAAACGATAAAGAGAAGAAAGGAAGAAAAGCGCCAACGATCCTAAAAACACAAAAGTGCCAAAGAGGTTTTGGAGCTAAGGAGCCTAAAGAAAAGGGTCCCACTGTGGGCCTCACTCAAAAAAAATTAAAATTACTTTAGTTATTTAATCCTCTAAAAATATTTTTAAAGGGATAAGAGGGCAAATTATGTGGGTAAAAATAACCCACTAATAGTAAATTGCCACGTATAATTTTTATAACCCTAATATAATAATTTGACTTGTTGAGTGTTCTATAAGAATATTCAATCCAATAAGGATTTGAAGTCCTTATTGTTTAATCAGCTAAGGAATGACAACATAATAGGTCTCTAAATCCAAGCAGGACTTCTATTTCTAACTTATGAATGAGAGAACTCTCATACTATAAATAAGGGATTTTACAACATAATTCAGGTACACAATTCTGACCCCATAATAATTCTCTCTTCTCATATCAACGTTCTGACTTGAGCATCAAAGAGTCCTTCTGGAGCCCCCAACTCCTGTGAACCTTTTGCAAGTTTTTCGACGAGATCAAGGTGGTTACATGGCGGTCAAAGCCAAAATTCGAGGATTGGCTGAAACCCTAGTTTAAAGATTGCTGATTGACACATCAAATACAAATTTGTTTTTATAAAAATAACTGCTAATTGCTATAAGCCTGTAAAATGATATTGTAAATTGAGTGACATAATTTTATAATTATATTTGAAGAATTAATATATCTACAATTTTTGTGAAAAATAGTGAGAAATCAGAAATATAATACACCATTTTAAAACATAAGATTTTAAGAAAATTGTTAATATTATCCAATTGATATAGTTCTAAAAAATTTTGTGAATTAATATTGTTAATTAAGTGACATGTTGATTGTCATCATATACAAAGATTTGAGGATAGGTATTAGGGAACAACCACAATGGTACTGAGATATTCCTTATAATTTTGAAGCTGAAATTTTTGAATATCTATCATTGTGTCTCTGACTCCTCAGCTTAAATTTGTAGTATATCATTTTAACGGAGCTTTGTTTAATTTTAAAAATTAAAAATATAATTTAGCAGATAAAATAAAAATAATGTTAAATTTAGTGGGTAAGTTATAAAGAGTTTTAAACTTAGGGAATCAATTTAGAAAATAACTAGGATTGAAATTTAATAGTAAATGAAAATTTAATAGTATAGATTGTTCACAAAAGAACAATATTAAAAGGCACGTAATAGTGTAGTAAAGAGTTAATAGTACTCTTATAAATATTTATATTATTTTTTTCCCCTTCAAATTTTCAAGTTATAAAAATACCCCAAGCAGAACATGGTTTATGTGCCAAAAAAATTTCTTCATTTCTTTTATTAGTTCACGAATAATCTCAATAATTGTTAAAGTGTTTGGTAATTGAACTTCAAAATTGGAAAATTTTGAAATGAACAGATAATCAAGGTTTTAAAGTGTAATAAATAAAAGTTCCTCTCAAGAAGATTTTACATTCTATAGCTATGATACTACTACTACTACATATTAGCTAAAAAAGCTATAAAAAAAGAGTTTATTAATTGCTAAGATGAAGGATGTAATGGAGATAGTGGCCTGGGTATATCCGGTACTCCCTCCATCCCAAATTAATTACTTTTCTAAGACTTTTTAAAGTCAAATTGACTATTTTTAAAATTAATAATTAAGCATATATAAATATATTTCTAAAATTATAAAAATTGAAATTAGTAATAAATTGTATATACTTTCTTTTGGTTATAATATCTTCACATATATGTTAGCAAAAATAGTAAAAAGATTAGTTTTAAAAACAGTCAATTTGACTTTAAAAAGTTCTAGAAATGCAATTAATTTGGGACGGAGGGAATATAAATCATTATAGAAAATCATTCATCATCAATAATTCAATATGCAAAAGAAAAGGGGGGGGGGGGGGGAAATGTAAAATATTATAATATTCTCTTACTAATAATGTTTTCTGGTCAAAATCTTTTTTCCTGCAAAAGATAAAAATATTGTAATACAATTTAATTACAATATGGAGATTGTTTTTGATTTTCTTCTTTTCCTTGGTTTCTTTGAGGAAAAATAAAAATTACATGTGTAATATAAAATTGACCATATAATTTAATTATAGAGTAGAAGTTTCTTTCACCACCCTTGAAGTCTCCAAGTTTACAATACTTGAGCCCATTCTATCATTTGGAAAAAAGGACCGGCCCAAAGCTACAAATTTATGGGCTATGAAATCGAGCACTTCGCCTTTCCCTTGATGGAGGCCTGCCACACACACATTGGCATTCATATCCAAATATGTTGCCAAAACATTGAAACAGCCCATTTCCGCCGTCGGTGTGCCTGCGTACATGTTGACTACTCGATCGGAAGCTACTCGAAGAGAAGCCACGGTCATATAGCGGTGGGAGCTCCGTTCTCCACCTCTCCAGCTTAGAGCGCAGTCCTTCCACGCTCTCGTCCACGCTCCATCCGTCCAATACCGAGCTCTTCTCCTCGTCCAATGGGTACCTTCTTTCGGCTATCGCCGCCGCCACCTCCGACGGCGACGGGCCCACCTCTGAGCCCGACAAAATAGAACTAGCCTTTGGTGGGCCTCCAAATATAAATTTCCCACTCTCGACCAACGGCCTTGGGCCTCCAAACTCATATCCGTTAGGTTTTGAAACGGGCTTTCCATTACCAACCATGTTATTTTTCTTAACAGCCTTTTCTTCAACCGCCTTAGTTGTTGTTGGGTCGGATCCATGTTTGTCATTGAGGAACTTTATTTTGTTCCCAGGCCCAATGACAATTGGTATGGGCTTGTCAAATTTGATATCACCTTTTACTGAATCTTTACTAACAACAGAATCACTAAGTACTGAACCTGGTTTACCCTTTTTACCCTTAGGCTTTTGCTTTTCTTTCAATTCCGCCCCGCTAATTACCGAGCTTGCCTTTCCTTTTTTACCCTTTATTTTTAATGCCAAAGGCTGATCACCATATCCAGAACTGAGTATCAAACTGTCATTTTCTTTATCCCCCTTCTTTTGTGGTACTGCAACCATTGAACTGTTGTTCATTGAAATATTATCAAACGTTACACGTTCACTACTACGTTCACTTCGTGAGCGACGCAAAATAGGTTTCACAACTGGTGGCTGATTTTGGTCGGAATTTTTATGATGATGGTGAGCTTCATCTTCTTCCATTAAATCGCGATATCCGACGGCGGATGTGCTAAGGTGGGTGTACAATGGCATGCTTCGCATCGAGCTATCAAGAAGTGCCACACCAATGTTTAAAATTCCCTGAGGGCGACCTGATGGTCGACGTACCTAAATTTTGACAATTATAATAAAAAAAATTAATAAGCAAGGACGAAGTCAGAAATTTTATAAATTAAGATAAATATTATTTTTGTGATGGTGTTTAAATGAAGGGGGGAAAATGGCTTCGTTATGAGAGAGTGAAAATCAGGAGAACCCAGATTGTAACTTTGCTAAAGATTTTGTTTCAAGTTGAAATGCACAAAGTTTCACATATAATATGACCCAATTTCTAAATTAAATTTAAATTCAATATCTTCGATTCTCTGTTTTACAAAAAGAGTTTCATTTGTTAATTCTTTTTGTTCCGAAAAAAAGGTTATACTTTTTTAATTGTAATATAAAATGACACAACATTTTTAAATTTTTTATCGTAATTTTATTATCATTTCATCACTATTAAAATAAACATTCAATAAACTTAAGGGTACACGTATATAACAATAATATATAATTCAAAGTTTTGTAAATTTTGTAATTGAGACACGTTTTATGGGACGATATAGTAATTCTTTGAATGCTATTATAAAAATCACAGGTTGACTATGTCCAATTAGGGTACGTGCAATGCATGCATGCATGTATTACAAATCATCCCTGAAAAACACAAAAATAAAATAAAAAATGTACCTGAAGTGCGACAAATCGCATCCCAAGGTGGTGGTGGTGGTGTCGAACCGGAGGCGGAATTAGGTTACCCACAAGGACACGGACCGTCCCCACAAGAGCGTCACCAAACCAACGGCCACCGGAACGGATCTCAATCATAACGGCCGACGAGTCCTGCCGGAGGAATTCCTCGTCCACCCGAAACACAAATTTGTCGTTCCACGTGGGATTGTTGTTGCCTTCTTCATCCACACGTGTAGATAGTTTCCGGGTAGGGTGCACCCATGCGGTGGCGTAGGTTTTCATTTTCTTGGAAACCGGCTCCAAATCTTGAGCGGATATGATGTTTATTTCCAATAGTTGAAATGGATTTAATATCGGCATGTTTGAAAAAAAATATTGTGATGGTATTGTCGAAACAAAAATTGATTAATAAGATTCAGAATAAATGTATGATGAAATTAAGGTGTTTCACTCGCGTCCATGCAAGAGTAGGACGACGAGACAAAAATGGCACCTCACCAGACTGCTCCGCCGGGCAAAATGGGGAGAGAGGGGGAAAACCTCTCTTTGTAAGATTAAATAGAGGCAACAATTAGAAAAGATGCATGGGAGTACAATTGTTTGTTACAATATTTGTGTTGTGGACTGTGTTTAATATGCCAACAATAACATATGTATGTATCTTGTGATTTTTGCTATAGTGTAAGTTTTTAAATCAGGGGATTGTACTTAATTTTAGGGAAGAAGATTGCTATTCTTAGGTAGGAGGACAGAATGCATGACTAGTTTTCTTTGAGAATTTAATTTTCCCCAAATTAATTGGGAGATGACTTGTAGTTTTCCTCATTTCTCATTTTTGAAAGCATAAAGTTTGAAAGTCAAATGGAAACCAGGACTCTTACTCTCCTCTCTCTTTGCTACTATGTTGTATAATTGTATATATTAATTTAGTAAATCAAATTAAGTCTCCTTGTCTCATGTTTTGAACTTGCATATTGTTGTCTTTTCACCATCCTCGGCAAAACGAGTTTTACACAAGTCACTTTTGTTTTAGTTCTAATTAAATTGAAATATATATATATATATATATATATATATATATATATATATATATATATATATATATATATATATATATATATATATATATATATATATAGGGAGAGCTTCTAAAAGCGAATTTTAAAAAGCGAACCAAAGACGAACCGTCGTCTTTGGTGTCTATTGGCAACGATTCGACCCGTCGCCGTAGCCATGTAATCTTTGGCGACGGGTCAAATCGTCGCCATAGACACCAAAGACGACGGTTCGTCTTTAGTTCGCTTTTTAAGAGTTCGCTTTTGAAAATTCTCCTATATATATATATATATATATGGGGATTGAGTGATTCATATTTAAAGTTGGATGAAAACTCTTATTCATCCAACTATGACGATCTAGCGGTCTATTTCCATTTTAAGATCCTAAGACCGAAGAAACTACCATCCTAATAATCCAAGATTTACATACAATAAGAAATGGAAGTAAGATCAAAACAAAAAGCTTGAACAAAAGCTTAACAGGATAACTTAAAAAATAACACCTAACAACTTTAAATACATAGCCGAAGAACTTCGATCCACTTGTGATTCTCAACCAAAGCTTGTGACAAACCCCATCTATATTTTTTCTAAACATGCATTTCATTTCAAAATAAAAAATTGTATTCTATTAGATATCAAAATATAGTAACTATCGTTATTGATGATCCTTAGCTAAGATATTGCCTCTTTACTTCTTTACTTGCGTGAAAGAGTGTCATTGAAGCCATTTCAAACTTAGAAATTAACCATAGCCATCCCTTGGTTAGCTATTGACCTGATCATCGGTCTTGACTTTCACAGAGTATTGTATTCTACCAGGGCCATTCTTGAATACGGGCGGGAGGGTCGACTGCTCTGGCCCCCGATCAAGGGGGCCCCAAATTTATATATATATATATATATATATATATGTGTGTGTGTGTGTGCGTGTGTGTGCGTCTGTGTGTGTGTGTGAACATTTGACTGAAGATTTTGTCTCTAGAAATACTAGAAGAAAAATCTTTCAACGAATGTATTCTCATATATTTTGTTGTAGTCGAACTATTATGTTTTAAGTTCCGGAAAGACACTTTTTTGGATACATCTTGTATTTTTTATTTATTTATTTGTAATTTTTTTTTATGAAGACAATGTTTCGAAAACGATCTCGTTTTCATTTTCGTCATGAACCACCAAAATCTCAAGAACAGCCCTGTGATCTACTAGTTAATTAGGTTGCATCATGGGTTGAAAAAAAAAAGTGGACTTGTGCATATATGAAATGAGTTAAAGAGTTGGGTTAGCCAAAACTTGATTCTTGAATTTCTGATCAAAAAACTTTATAATATGTATGTGCGGGTATTAACATTGTCAGCTTACTATTTAATTTTCGGTGCCATAAATAAATTTCAATTAAAGTAATCATAACACAATTAGATCTCACACCCTTGTTATAACTTAGGGTTGTTTAATACTCCGTTAAAAAAAAATAAAAAAAAAAATTGTTCCCTCTTTCTGTCTTACATTTTTGCTGATTTTTTCTTCAAATATTAAATTTGAATTGAACATAAATTTTTTTTTATCCTTATTGCTCTATTGTCCAAGTAAATTTCATATGGAACCCACTCCTAGATGGGACTGGCTCGGGCCAATGGTAAACCCTAAAGCTAAAAGATAATCCCGTATGTTGATAGATCATTTGTATTTTGTAATTTAGTCATATAAAAATGAAAATAAAATATGAAAGCTCTTCCCAAGACAAACAACTCCACCGTGACCAATGTCAGGATATATAAGAAGAAGGCAACTGAGGATTTGACACGTTTCCTTGGAACAAAACGTGGCATAATTTTTAGAGTAGAAGAAATAAACGTATTGCAAAGTATATGCAAAGCAAGGATCATATGTACAAGAAATAAATTCTTGATCTAATTAATTAGTAACTCAAACTACTTCACTTTGAATGATACATTCATCTACAAAAGACATAAATAAAGTTGAATCTTGATTTCCAATTTTGGTGTTGTGTGTTTCTTTCTTGTCACATGAAGAGGACAATGATAGTTATTCATTCCACAGCCACGAATACTTACAATTAGCTACAAAAATAGAGGTATGCCTCTTTGTAATTTCTTAACTTAATTTGCTCTAGTTATAAACTTCTTTCTTTTTTAAGTGTGGGAAAATTTGCCTTCATATAGTGTAGGCGTCTACGTTATACTTTTTTAAATTTTAAAAAAAAATAAATTCGAACTTATAATCTTATATAATAAATAAATAAAAAAACTTGTTCCACTATACTATTATCACCTTTGGTTTCATAAAAGAGAATTTGAGTCTTATTTTGAGGGTTTATTAGATTTTAACAAGGAATTCAATAAGAAACACATTAAAAATAAAAATATGTGAGCTGCCCCTTTTTCCATATTGATTTCATATTTTCATCCTTCTTTTTCTGTAATTATATTTTCATATAAATTTTCCTCCTTATTTCACGTGGATTCTGCTTGATGGAGCTTCAATTTTACGTGTTGTTCTGTCTGTCACCAAGTTGCATGCATGTGAGCACCCGCTCTTCTCTCTCCCTCCCCGTGCTGGTCAATGAATGTCACTCACGGATCTTGGCCTTAACTTCACCAAATTTATACACTTTAAAAAGGGTTTTAGTCCACTAATTAATGAGTTTCACATTCAGTTTTTGTCAAGAGTATGCAACTAGGCTGAAAAGGGAAATGATATATTTGTCGGCAAATATATGACAAAGTTTAAATTACAACTAATATGTAAGTTTATGTGATAAGATAAAATAAATTAAGGTAGAGTCATTCTTAATTCTTACATGTTTCATATATACACATACGTCGCAATTGTAATTCGGTTGAATTTTTTTACAATACATAGTAGGACTAGTCTTGCTAGAAATGATATCAACTTAGACTCGTATAACTTGGAGTGCATCCATTACAAGTTGATATAATGAGAAAAAAGTTTTAAAAATTTTCACTAACAATGAAATGAAAAAATATTGTGAGTTGTTTTTTTTTTGGGGTGGTGAATAATATTGTTGATTTAGTATGAAGAGTAAGAGAAATGCAATATATATCCCTCAAAATAAAATTTTTGAATAATCTTTGCGTAGTTATGAACTCAAGAGGAATTCCCATTCCCATTCATCACAATTGCAAATTGTGTATCAAGTAAAGGGTAGCATTTCATGACAAAAAATATCAATAATTTTAATTTGTAAATTGTATCTTTTGCATAAATAATCATATATATATATAAATGATAATAATAATAATAATAATTTGTACATTGTAAATTTTACCAGTCGAGCTTTAGTTGTGAAGAAATTTTACTCGATACTAACCTTGTAGTGAAATCGTAAAATTTGAAGCATATTTATTTATTTATTGGTCATGAGCTAAGCTCTCAGTTTTCTGTCTAATAGACATTAGTCATTATATCTTGTACAGTATTCTCAAAAATAAAATAAAATATAATTTATACATATATTAAAAAAAAAATATTTGTTTAAAATTTATTCTTAATAATCTTACAAAATTATAAAAAATATCACTCCGTCCCAAATTAATTGCTCAATTTTAACTTTTTTAAGTCAAATTGACTATTTTTAGAATTAATAATTAAGTATATATAAATATATTTTTAAAATTATAAAAATTGGGGTTAGTAATAAATTGTATATACTTTCTTTTGGTTATAATCTCTTCATCTATATTTTAACAAAAATAGTAAAAAAAATAGTTTTAAAATGGTCAATTTGACTTTAAAAGGTTAAAATTAAGCAATTATTTTTGAACGAAAAGAATAATAAATATTATATATATATATACATACACACTAATAAATCTTACTAAATTATATATTTATTCCTTCCTTTACGTAGTTTATTTCATCATTTATTTCCCTTTAATCCTTTCGGGGAGGGTGCGAGTATTATATTACAATTAAGTCCTTCATATTTTAATTCACAGGTTAGTAAACTTTATGCAATCTCGAGCAACCAAAAGATCACAGCAGGTGATACTCAGAAGCTCTTCCACCCCACTTGCTCAATCCCTCTTCTCAGATAGTCCTCGCAGAGAATTCATCACCACCAATACCAAAAACCCACAAACCCATTATCTCTGCTCTACTAAAGAATTTAACTCTAGCATCCACCACCATCTCCACTTGCGCTCTTTTTCTCTAGACTCGTCACCAATTGCTCATAATTCCCCTTCTGGGTTCTCTGAATTCAATCCAAAAAACCCATTCATTTCGTCTCAAATCATTCAGAAGAACTCAATCAGAGAGTAGTCTTGAAGGGCTAGCCTTAACTTCTCTCAATTTTGACGATTTTCATAAATCTTTGCACAAACCTAGTAACTCAATGTTGAGAACAGAACCATCTTTTTCAATTTATAATTCTGAAGATGGGTTTGGGGAAGAAAGTGAGAATGGGTGTTCGCCTTTGGAGAGGTCTGTCACTATTGGAGATAGTATAGGTAGTAGGGAATTCAGTTTTGGGAAGAAAGGTATGGGGTTGATTGAGGAGGATGATAATGAAAAAGAACAAGATGGTGATGAAGAAGAGGCTTTGAATGGGTTTAAGAATCTGGGTATAGAGGAAATTGCTAGACCAGTTAGTCCTCCTATGTATCTTGCTACTGGGTTTGGGATGGATGGTAATGGTGTTGGTGGTGGTGGTGGTTTTGGTGTTGATTTTAAGCCGTCGTGTTTCGATGAGGGTGGTGATGTTGAGGATTATTACAAGAGGATGGTTAGTGAGGATCCTTCTAATCCTTTGTTTTTGAGGAACTATGCCAAGCTTTTACAGGTGAGTTTTGTTCTTCTTTATCTTTGTTACAAATTAGGCTTCTCTTGTTTGTCTGTTTCTTTTGTTAATCCTTATTGTCACTCTGATTTCTTAAAACATTTACAATTAGTAAAATGCAACTGTGTTTAATAATATTGAGCTCCGTCTTACATGTATAAGAATTGCACTTATGATTGATACATGTAAAGATATTAAGTTACAGATATTATACAAGTATTACAATACTCACTTGATTCTTTTAAAGATGGTACTTTGGTTTTGAAAAGTTAATCCCAAGCAAAAGGCATGTAAATGATAGATCAGGTGGCTACTATTTGAACAGTCTGGAAAATATTGTAATGATAGGTCTTGTTGTCCTGAATACGTTGTAATGTTATGTTGATACTACAATCACCTATCTTCCCTAGTGAATGAGAAGCCATCATTTCAGATAAAGGAACATGCTTTTGAAGTGTGGAGGCCTCCTTCTCTTATTCTAGCTCATTGCAGTTAAGAAATAGTGGGAAATGGAGAAAAAGAAGGGGCCCAAGTTCTGGAAATGCACTTGCCCTATTTAAATTTCTGTAAGGGAAAGGCATAGATGAGATCCCCCCCCCCCCCCTCTTTCTATATTTTGCATTTTTGTAAATTTTATAACCTTTTCCCTACATGAAGTGTTTACAATTAGCATGCTTTTTACATTCTTTTGTTTTTTTATTTGTTACTTAAATTTATAGACTGCTTTGTTTGTTTCCTAACAGTCCAAGGGAGACCTTTCTGGAGCCGAGGAATTCTACTTCCGTGCTACACTAGCAGATCCCAAAGATGGCGAAACATTGTTGCAATATGCTAAATTGGTGTGGGAGCTCCACCGTGACCAAGATAGGGCCTTAAGTTACTTTGAATGTGCAGCTCGTGCTGCTCCTGAGGATAGGTGAGTGGTATTTTCAATCATCTTTGCTTCAGATGAAGTAGATATCTCATTTTGCAGTGAAAAAGGTCATGTATACTGTACTGTGAACATTCAATAATAAGACTCCATTTAACAACTCTTTATGTATCTATCCAAACTTGATTATCCTCTCCATCCATAGCAACCAAATCAATTATTGTTTTGTGAAATTTATGATATTTTTTTTTTGGGGGGGGGGGCGATTTTGCTTTACGAGCCTAGTGTACATAATCTTTTGGGAGCTCGTTGCATAGGATTGGATTATTGATATTTGTGGCATAGATGTGCTTTTATTTCCCTAAGCTTGTGAATACTTTTTCTTTATATGGGCATGCCCCTTTGGCACTTTTAATGGAATGTATTTGCTATAGAAAGAAAATAATATAAACAGAAACTCTCATCATTTCTAAAGTGTACAATACTTATGCAAGCTATGCAGGGGAATCTACCATTGCCTGTTAGATAAATCTATACCTTCTTCCTGTCACCTTCATCACTGTCCCTTACAGTGGTTTAAAATGTCCCTTGGTTGACAAATGATTTCTTTTTTGCAGCCATGTTCTTGCAGCATATGCTAGTTTCTTGTGGGAAATTGATGACGACAAGCAAGAAGATTTTCTTGCATGTACCGATCACATCCAGGTGTTTTCATAATCTTATATTCACATGCTAAAGTATAACTCATTTTCTGGACTCTATTAATGTTCCAAGAATGCATCTCAGATTGAAGACGAAATTCTGGTTGAACTTGAGAACTCACCTTATGAAGAAAGGCCGGTTAGCCCACCCTTACATCTTGCAGCAGGGCTTGGAATAGATGTGGCTAGTGTTGGTGGTAACACTGGTAATATTGATTATACAGCAACAAACCCTGGTGAAGGTGTCAATGTAGAGGAGTATTACAAGAGGATGGTAGAGGAAAATTCTTGTAACCCTTTGTTTCTGAGAAATTACGCGCAATTCCTTTATCTGGTGAGATCTACATGTCTTTTATCATCATATTTGTTGCAGCTCGAACTTTATTCAATATATAATTTGAGTTTCGTAGAGTGAATAAAGTTTTCCATTATCACTACTTGAATCAACTTCAATGCATGCCAATAATTAACTGATTGGCTGATGTTCTATCTACTGGCTGTAATGAATGACCATAGTGGATAACTGGGACCTATTCCTCACTTACCTTATGAGTCCATAGCTTTAAGATCAGCCTGATTTTATGGAAAATCAATTGATATGCTTTTCAGATAAGTGGTGATAATCGAGTCAAAGTAGTTCAAGGTCCTTGAACTTCAAGAACAACTTCAGTGTAGCTATCCAACGTGCTAAAATTTGGATGTTCTAGCTAATTTACGTAATATTTACATATCGTAAAGAGTTAATTCATCAACTCTAAACTGTAATTGCCCAAAGATGACACAGGTGACTTCTAGTACAGGTAAACTCTCCAGTAAATTTGACATGATCCTTGAGGCAATTTGATTTTATTCATGTTACCAATAGGGAGATATTATCTCTCCCTTTTAGTTCAGCCATTGAATACTGCTTCTGCGAAAGCAGAAGATCTACAATCATTTCGAAATAATAGGTGGCATAGGATATAGAAACTTTGGGCTATTGGTTAGTTGATTTGAATACTCATACGAAACAGGCCTACATAGTTTCCTGCAAAGGCAGTCTAGTAGTTATGGATGGAAGCAAGCTACTTCTGATTTAAGGGGTTTACTCAATTTTATCGTGTACCATTTCATGGAATTTAACATGACAATTATAGATGAATATTTTATATGATACAAAACCTCAAATCGAGTTCATTTGCTATGTATAAGACATGACACCCATGATTAAATGCCCATGCATTTGGAGAAGAAAGACGCTGAGCTATACGACTTTATTTTGTGCTTGTGACAGAATATAACTGCATTGTTGAAGGTTTGACTGCTCTTTACTGAACCTCCTAACATTCCAAGTATCTGCACATATTTCAAAGGTATGAGACCTCTGATTTCCATAAAGATGAGTGTTAAGTTTGAAAGCGCTGTTGGACTCATGTCATGCACCTTGCCTTCAGTAGAGGCTCCAAGTATGGTAGGTTTTGACATTATAGTAACATTCCATGGAGAGTCACCATAAACACATGCAAACATGTTTAATTGTGGTTCACTGAAAGTGGAATTTGTAATAGTGAAGCATGTGGATTTGATCATATTTCTGCTTTTCTGTTATTGGTCTGTTTTATGTATGGTTTATAATTTGAACTCTTACTCTTTCTCCTTGCAGTCCAAGGGAGACCCCAAAGGAGCCGAGGAATACTATTCACGTGCAATACTAGCTGATCCTGAAGACAGCGAAATAATTTCGCAGTATGCTAATTTGGTGTGGGAACTTTATCACGACCATGATAAAGCCTTGTGTTACTTTGAGCGAGCAGTTCAGGCTGCTCCAGGAGATAGGTATGTATCTTCTCAATATTCCATAATATCCACATGCAAATAAATATAATTGTTGAGAGTTTTTCATATTCTTTTATGACGAAAACTCCTAAAGCATCGTAAAGAATGCTGGGGTTACCATATTAACCAAGAACCAGAATAAACCCTCTTAGAGTTTACAACCCTCTTAGAGTTTACATTCTAATTGGAATTATCTTGTGAAGGGATGCAAATCAGTATTATTTGAAATTTTGGAGAGTCAAAAAGTTAAAATATGAATTCATTTCCTTATATGTTGGGTGTGCCGTATTATCATGCTACAAGAAATAGCTGCTAGTAGTTTGACTCGAGTGGAAGTAGGGATGTTTTTATATCATTATGTGCAGTCTCCAATGTTTGAGGTTTCTTGATTCTGAAATATTCTCTCCCCATTTCCAGCCATATTCTTGCAGCATATGCTAGGTTTCTCTGGGAAACTGAGGATGAAGACGAACATAGCAAACCCCAAGATGACATTCAGCTGCCAGTTTTTCAAGTAGCAATGACACCTGTGAATGCTTAGCTCTTAACATCTAATTGAGGCAAAGGCAATTGGTTCAAAGAACTTCATAAGTGCCAATGGCACTATAATAATGCTGTGTTACAATTTTAAATAATGACATCAAATGGGAGGTGTTCTGATGTACTTTTAGATTATTTGAAAAGAATAAACTGTTAGTATGTAGTTGGCAAAGCCATAATTCACTGAAATGAATGTTTTCATTTTATTTCTTTTGGAATGCTTTTCTAAGTAGGGAGCTTTTTTCAGTAAATAAGATGGTATATATGCACTTGCATAGGTTTCAACATTTGTCTCTTCGGTGATGAGTTATATGATCCATGGAGGATTGGAAAGGAGTATGACAACCGTTGAAGAGAAGCTATACATGTCTTCACATCTGATGACAGCAGACTAAAGTCTTCTCATCTTTTCTTTTTCTCTTGTTGTGGGAGTTATTTTTTTATTTTTTTATTTTTATTTTTGGGGGGGGGGGCGGGGGAGGTGGGGGCAAAAGGTCACTATTATATTAAGCACAAAAGAATGCAAGAGCAAAAGAACATACCCCAAAGAACAACTCAACTGTATTAGCTATAATAATCGGTCCACGACTACAATACATCAAGCAGAATCTAAACAAATATTCTGTGTAAGCCCCATTTGTTGCTAATAAGCCATTGCATCCATCTTTAGCTATATCATCTGTTGAATTTAAAATATGATTTCCTGCAACCAACTTTCCTTCTGATGGAACCAGAAAGGCAACTGTCATACTCTATAAGAAAAGCTACCATAGTGCTGTAGTGGCATGTCTATACAGTGTGGATTTATATTTTCGGGGGTAACCTCACCTTGCACTTAGATGCACTTTCCAACGGGAGCCAATAAAACAAGCAATATTTGACCATAAATGTTACCCACTTCTGTAGCCTCGGTCTACTCTCTAAATTATTAACGTCAACAATTTGTAGCGTTTAGCTATATCAGTGCTTATTCATGATCCTGATATGCATCACAAAAACTACAATCTGCTACCTTTTAATGTAACAGAACAAGCAACTGCCTGTCAGAGAGCTTTGCAGTTTTCACAGCATCAAGGCAGCAAAAAAAACATAAGGGTACCCAATAAGAAAAACTGGAAGCATGATCTTAAATTCACAAAGATTGGACAAACAAAAATTGCATTGGCCATTCCACTAAGTTCTTAAAAATATAACTGAGAAACTACCAAAAATTATAATGCAGCTATTTCCCAGTACAACTAATAGAAAAGGCTTCTAAAAATATTTCTCGCTCTATAGAACTATACTGTGAATGTGCTGAACAAAAATGACTTTACCCAAAACTGTCTCCCTGGGTTTCAGAAAGATTTGAGCTCTTCATTTGGAAAGGTTTGATCCATTCCTTGACACTTGCTGACTGCCTGAAAACGGTCTTTCTTGCCGGGGAGTCGGCCGATAGTAACCATTCCCATTTCCTCTCGGTCTGCTGTAGTCACCATCCTGACTACTACCCCTGCTGAAATTACGAGCACCAGAGCGCCCCCTTGATGCATCCATATGGTAGCTACCCCTGCCTCGACCTCTTCCTCCTGTTTAGGAAATTTAATTATTAGATGGTGATATGGCAATAAAAGCTAACATAAGACCTTCATTGGAGACAGCAAGGAATAGATATGGTGCGTGTAAGAAAATGTTCCATACTCTGCCTAAATAATCTTATCCGATACAAAAAAGGGCACCACCAATGAAATAAAGAAAAAAATTATACTCGCTCCAATTTGAACAATAGAAAGAAAATTATTTTTCCGCCCACCCCAAAATGAGATATCACTTTCTTTTCATAGGAAAATAAGGGTTTACTTGAAAATCAATGGACCAAATCTTGTTATACTTGGAGGTTCTGATCTTAATCATCTATATATTCTAGCCAAAAAGGGAAGGAGAGGTTTCATGTTGCAACTAAAAGAATTTGGCAAATGATAGATCGTTTACATGCAGAATAATAACTAGGCCTAAGCTATTGCGTATATACAACATCATCCAACTCCTCAGAGCACTTGACCAGTACTCCAGTACTACAACATCATCAACATTGAGTCTATAAGAATTATCCCTCCGTCCCATTTTTATAATGCAAAAAAATTAAATTGTTTTTTTGGAACGAAATTAGGACATTCCAAAAACATGTTATGTATCAATTACTATATTTTTATAATCATTAAATTCTAGATATATTTGTATGTTATATTTTCTATATATTAAGATGTGTAAAATATACACTCCCTCCGTCCCACAACTATTGCAACACTTCCTTTTTAGGAAATTTTTGTGAACTTAAATGACCAACTTACCCATCGTCATACCACTTTTATCATTTGTATATATTATGGGTCTCTCCACTAACTAAAAGTTTTGTGTTTCACTCTTGAAGTACTCTCTAACAGATTCGTTTGAAAGTTTCTTAAACTGTGTGCAAAAAGTTGTTTTGCAAAATTTGTCGGATGGAGGGAGTAATATATGTTTTTGGAACATCTTAAAATCCATGCCAAAAAAGTCATTTTTTTGCCTTATAAAATGGGTTGGAGGGAAAAGATATTCAAATCGACTAGAATGCATATATGAATATACTAACGCCCTGGCAAAGCAAATTCAAAGGCACAGAAAATAGCAATGACAGTAAGAAGCAGCAGCATTGAGTCAGAACAATCTATACAGGGGAAAACTATAAAGAAATTTCAGCTACATATCAGATAATTACAAAAATATTGCAAAAAATAAAAATAAAAATCACGTGTACCCAAAAAAATGGAAGTATAAGGCACCACAGTTGGCATGTTATTAAGCCAGCGATGCCGACTGGAATATATAGGATAAATTTATAGTATCATTTTGAAGCAGAAGTTTAATGACTTGGATAATTAAAGTGAAACATACACACAAGAACATGATATAATACTTGAAAGAAGAAGATAGTGCATACTTCCTCCACGGAACACATTGATTCTGTTTGCTCTCCTCCCCTCGATGTATACTTGTTGTCCAGCTATCTGGACTGTTGATGCCTACAAAGAAATCATCAAAACACAAACCCCTCGTTACATACATAATCCAGTAAAAAAACAATCAAAAGGATTATTGTACATGACAAAGCTTGATCCAGAGCACTGAATATCTTTAGAAAAACCAAAGAGACCAATAAGATGATAAAATAAAATGAGTGGACCTAAAATGAAGTTCTTGTTACCTTGATTGCATTTTGAACTCCAGCAATATCTTCAAATTCAACAAATGCGTAGCAGACATCAATATCCTTCATCAATAAATGCATAGTAAAATATTAGTTTTATTTCCATGAGGCAGAATTCAGGGGAGCATCCAAAAGAACAAGCTGAAAGAACTTACCTTTCGGGTTCTAATGGCCACACCATCAGGCTTGAGTTTACCGAATTTCTTAAATTCCTCCTCAATTTCAAAAGCAGACGCAGTAGATGGCACATTTCTCACATAGACAGATTTTATTTCACCTGTGAAAATCAAGTTGTGCAGAAATCAGGAACTGGGGCGGATACTACAGGAGCACACAAACACACGTATGAATATCTGTGCGAGAAACGCACAGGCAAGCGTGCACGCCGACACACAAAAACACATTATATTATAAAAAATTATCTACCCTATACTTGTGTATGTGCTTTTTCCTTTTCACTATTCACCGCAAGATGGATAGATAATAGCTCAGATAAGTAACAGAAGAAAGCAAATTGATATTTCCAAGAACTAACAACTACAGTTCTTTAACATAAATTTCTTGAAAACTTAGAATCAGTGATTAGGAATGAAAAGATTAAAACAAATGAAAAAACTATAAAAAGTCACCTTCATCTTCTATAGCTGAAACCTCTTCTACAGCCTCAGTTCTGAACCTGTCAACAGTAACCGATGGTGCAAAAGACGGCTGACTAGAGGGCTCTGATACATGATTCCACTCTGAACCAGGGGGTGTGGTCTTGTTAAAAGACGACTGAGCAGGTACTGCCGGTGCAGATTGTCCCTTTGCAGCCTGTAACTTCAAAATGACAATCAAGCAGAAACTCAGTCCCATGATGTCACAATAGATGTCAACTTATAACAGTCAAAGATGTAGTGCATACAATAGAAGCATAAGTGTGCTTCTGGGGCTCCCCAACAGGCTCCTCAACAGGAGTAGACAGATGCTCCCGTACGGGGTTCAGTGTACTTTGAAGTGAACCATTTGACTGTACTGCAAAATTGTCTTCTAGGATATTTTCAGTTTCTGGGACTTGCTGTAGCCGTTGTTCTGGGAAACTGTAATTGTCAACTCTACCATTTTGCTCAACATTAGCAGGAATGACAAACTCTCTGGCCTGAAAATCTCCACCGAGAATGTAGTTGGACACTGCAGAAGAAATATTGCAATTTACAATCTACCCCCCAAAATAGAATCACACCTTATAACAGACTAAGATGTTATTCGCAGAGGCACCAATCCTCTTTCTGATTCTGGTTAGTACTTAGGAATTTCATTGGAGTACAAGTACAATTATTATACTGTGTTCTGGAGGTTAGCTGAAGCATTAAGTTTAAGACTATCATTTACGCACAATTATTCAGCCTCTTATAGTCTGCACAGTCAGTTAGCAAACTTCTAAAATACAAGTCTGAGCAGTATACCTTGCTCTTGAGTAGCAGTTGAAGCATTCAGTTTGGAATCATGAATTCTTGGAGCTAAATAGGCTATTGGCTGCTGGTGAATTTGATCCTCCTCAATAAAGTGAAAGATATCATTGAGAACAAAGTAGCCTGTCTCCTGAGGTGCAAGAAAAAATGTCTGAACAAAATTCCTCCTTCCGTTGAAATCCTTTAAATGCACAGAACCTGAAACCAAAACAAGAACACCTCCATTCCAAGATTCTAGAGAGTGTGCTGTCTTGATTTCTACTCCAGTATAATTGAGTGACATGATAAGCGCATGGATTTGCTGCCAGGAAAGAAACAAACAAACAACATGAACTTATAAATACAAGTCAGAAAGATATGAATGAAAAAGACGAGGACTATCAAAATGCAGAATGGAGGAAGAATATACATTCTAGGATTGGAAATAAGCATTTGCATCAAAATAAATGAATTTCACAAGCATGATACTGGGGTCTTGCAAGCCATCGAATTTAGAAATGTAAAGTAATGAACCATATTGAATTGAAATTATAGCTTCCACCATCACTCAATTTAGTATACAATAATTTAAAGATAATTAAGTAAACTCTTCTTAGACATAATCACATAACCTCACTTCTTTTAATATATAATGAAAATCTAAAATATGGCATGAGAATCGCCCAGCTAATCAAATACAAAGTCCCAGTTATCTCCATCACTAAATGTAGGTTACCAATGAATTCAAAGGTTTTCCATTTATTTTCTCCCCAGCAGGCTATAAAACTATATACAGCGTATGAAACAATTAGAAGTAGAAAAAATGTATATCGACAAGTAAATTTATCAAAGTTATTACACGAAAAATCAAATTGAGAAAAATAAATGAAGAGAATGGAATTGTAACTCATATGAACAAGATATATGGATAAAAGAAAGTGATAATGAATTATATACTTGAGTAACTTGATAGGAAGAATGTGAACTTCCCAACCCCAAGAAGATACATATGATCAAAGCCCAATCCCTCTTCCCCCCATTCAGCCAAAGGATCAATAAAAGAATCCAAAGACCTCATAAAAGGACTTGGAACCCCATAAGTAACGCATACTAAAGTTTAGAAAATAAAAACCTACACAGATTTCTCCTGCATCTTAATTTCTCCACTTTATACTTCACCCAGAGAGTCCATGGTATAGTACCAAAATGCCATTAATCAAGCATCATCAGGATGCTTCCTCACACAACCCTTTTCAACAACTTAAAACATCTAGATTCTCACATGGCACATGAAAAAGCACCCAAAAACAAACAAAATGATACTTTGAAACACGAGAGCAAACTTTCAAGTCAAAAACCGATATAAAGCAAGTTAATGCGAAGGTTCATGTTTAGAGACAATTGATCATGGATTAGTTCAGTATACGGCAGACATGTTAGCAATTGGTGCTGCACGTGCAATTACATATTTTTTAGTTGTGTAAGAGACTCTTGGTTCATGTTTTTCCTGTATAATGGTTAGTTGGTTACTATGAACCCTGACCGAGTTTTTGGGCCATCTTTATGGAAGTTGCCCGTATTGGATAGTCAAGAGGCTTCGTACAGAATCAGAATGTCACTGATCTGTGCAATAAAAAGAGAGCAAAATGCAGACTTATTTCTAAAGAAGTGGAAACACCAGCCTTTGAGCTTTAAGATCTAGGCACTAAAATCTCAAAGTTTAGTTTGGACAGAGAGCCCAAGCCTTCACATTTTTGAAATTATTAGTGATATGAGCTTGTGGCAGTTGACTATGATATGCGCGTTGTTTTCCTTATTACATTATCTCTCAAGTCTCAACTTATCAAAAATTAAAGAAAATAATAATGTGTTTGGTGTCCCCTTCTGAAGCTAATTTCTTCATTTACCACCACATACAGAGTTCATATTCTTGTCAACTTGTGGAAGTTCCGTTTTCGTAATTGATGATTGAATTCTCTTTATTGATTTTCAATTTGCATAAATCTCTTGAAATTGTATGTTTGTTTGTGATAAGAATAATAACTTAATTACAAGAAAAGATTACATAAAATACACCAGGGGATTAACTGAAATCAAATCCAGATAGATTTCCATTTAATATTTTATCATATTCTTCAATCAGACACATAAATATTAACTAAGGCCATACCAGCTAGAAGGCAGTATAAGAAAAATGAACTAGAATTGCTAATTGGTCAATAAAAAAAGCGATTAGAATAGACACTGAATAATTATAAATCAGACCCCAACAATTCAAGGGGAGTGGGGAATGTGCCAAGTAAAACAGGTCACTTAAACTGAGACAGAGGAAGTATTAATTAAGAGCAATTGCTTTGCTTCTACTCTCTTTAAAAAACTGTGTAATGGCTTTTACCATAACAAAAAATAACATGGCACTCATAAGTCCACCATTACTTCTCTCAAAGAGCAACAACTCATAAACACTAAACGTTTCAACAGTTAAAACAACTCTTAAAAAATAAATTAAACAGAGAAGTTAAATAAATCATTCAAAAAACTATCCCAGTTTCCACTACTTCCTTGTGCCAAATCATCCATCAAAATCCAAAATACTAAACGAAACCCTTCAACTGAAGATTACTCCCTATCATTATCTACATATTTAATACAGATAAAAGTTACCAGCATTGCTGAGGCAGTCTCTCTGATGTTTCCATCAATCCGAACTATCGTGCTTGCATCACTATAAAACTGGTGAACAACATCAGGCTGATGCTGCAGCGCATTGTAATACTGTCCAACAAAGTAAGTCCCTACCTGCAATCAAAAGCACAATTTAGATACAGAAACTAGACTAAGGAAAAACACATACACATACACATACACATACATATACATATACATATACATATACATATACATATACATATACATATACATATACATATACATATATATAGAGAGAGAAAGAGGTACATGGGCAGCAGTGACGGGAAAGTGATATGGAGTAGCCATTGGTGAGCAAATGTCGAAACCCTAAAACCCTAGATCTGCAATGTGAATCAAGATCTGTAGACGCCAAAACCTGATATGAACATTACATGTATGTATATATAGAATAAGTATTTACTATTTAGTACAGCATCATTTTTTCCCCTTTTTAGAGAGAGAAAGATTCTGATAATGAGATTTTAGGAGAGAGAAAAACCTAATATAGTAAGTTTAGTTGTTTACTAGTGGAGGGGGATTGGGGAAGGAAGGGTTTGTGTCACTTGTTTGTGTGTGCTGTGGCTGAGCTCGTCGCCACTGGTTTGGCTGGAACTTGGGGGCGCATTTTAATATGAAAATGACCCTTCCCCGCTCCTTTTTGCTAACGTGAGCTTAAAGTTTAGTGTTCACTGTTCCTTGAGGATGTGATCCTGGCCGTCCGATTTGGGGTTTTAGCTTGTGCTACATTGGTCCATAGTACAATTTTCCATTAATTGCCATGTTATTTTAGTGTTGTGAATTTGGTATTATTTGAAAATTAATTAAAATGATAATTATTACTCCCTCCGTCCCAAATTAATTACTCAGTTTTGACTTTTTAAATTTAAATTGACTATTTTTAAAATTAATCTTTTTACTATTTTTGTTAAAATATAGGTGAAGAGATTATAACCAAAATAAAGTATATACAATTTATTATTAACCCCAATTTTTATAATTTTAGAAATATATTTATATGTGCTTAATTATTAATTCTAAAAATAGTCAATTTGATTTAAAAAAGTCAAAATTGAGCAATTAATTTGGGACGGAGGGAATACTATATAATTAGGTCTGATAACGGGCCAAGTACTTTTCTAGATTTTTTTTGTTTTCCCTACCTAATTCATCGCTAAAAATAATATTTAATATCCGATTAGTCTCGTTTTTTTCAAATTCTACCATCTTTTCGAAATTATTTTTTTAAAAAAATCTTTTATATTAATTTTGTACACTAATTTAAATTCAAAATTAAATAACATGCAATATTTTTATTACTGAAAATGCCTTCTATTATAAATATTATGAGTTTACAATGACAATTTATCAAGTCTATATGTGATTGGAGGGTATACAAGAGAAACATTTTATTTGTAAAATAATAAAGAAAGAAAATTTATATCAAAATTAAAATAATATATGGCAATTAATTGTTATAAGCACTTTACTAAAATATATTATTAAGTTGTATTTATTGATTTTTGAAATAGTAAGTTTACAAATTTTAATGTAATGGATTTACAAAAGTATCAAATTTGGGACCGAAAGTGCTTCTATTCTACACCTAAAATCTCAACTTCTAAAAGTACTTCTAAGACTTTTAATCATTTTTAAAATATACTCCTTTTGTCCCAAAAAAGAATGAACAAAGTACAATTTTTATACATTTTAAAAAAATAAAAAATAAGTAAAAAAGTTTTAAACTTATCTTTGTAGTCCCACAAGATTATATAAAGTGATGAACACTTTTATTTTTTTATATTAATGGATTCTATTAAATGACATATTTATCTTTTGGTCCCCATCTGTGACAACCAGTTGTCACGGACACTATTTCAACAAACATAATCTACACCGTTGATCTCGAGATTGAATGACTCGAGTTAAAATTAATTTTCCGCCCGCTAGAACTTGTAGCGGTAGGAATATCCCTTGTAGCGGTAGCCTAGTTTATCAAAATGTCTCAAAATTGGCTTACTTGCCGCTACAAGCTCTAGCGGCAAGGATTTAATTTTTTTTGTGATAATTGAAGTTGGCTTACAATCATATTAGTTTTTTTGTCCCTTTATGGATTTCCATACCTAACTGCCATTATTATAAAGTATATTATAAAAGTATACAAAATTTTAGTAACTTACAAATAAAATATATTTATAAGTTAAAATTTTAGTGTTTCATAAATTAACTTAAAAATAAAATATATCTATAAGTTTTTGATATATGGGAAGAAACTAAAATTTTGTATACTTTTATAATATACTTTATGATAATGACAGTTAGGTATGGAAGTCCATAAGGGGACCAAAAAACTGATATACTTGATCATGTTGTAAGCCAACTCCAATTATCAAAATAAAAATAAAAAAATCAAATCCCTGTCGCTAGAGCCTGTAGCGGCAGGTAAGTCAATTTTGGAGTATTTTAGTAAATTAGGCTGCCGCTACAAAGGATATTCCTACCGCTACAAACTCTAGCGGCAGATGAAAAATTAATTTTAATCTGAGTCATTTAATCTCGAGATCAATGGTGTAGATTATGGTTGTTAGAATAGTGCTCATGACAACCGGTTACCACTGATAGAGTGATATGACCCTTTATCTTTTCACTTTATGTATTTTATCTCATTCTGAACCAAAAAATTTGCATTTTTAGTTATCCTTTTAAGGACGGAAGGAGTAATATTTTTGATTTTATAGATGGTGTTTTATTTTTTCAGAATCAAAATAATAGAATTTTTGAAAATTATAAAACTTGTATGACTATTATATGAGAAAATATAGTTCAATTGGATTAATATATTTCGTAAAACATAAAAATAACATTTTAAATATCTTTACTCTTTAGTAGAGTAATCAATCAGTAATTTACAAAAAAACGTGGTCGGCAGGATTCGAACCTGCGCGGGACGAGCCCACATGATTTCTAGTCATGCCCGATAACCACTCCGGCACGACCACTTGATTGAACAACTTTACATGCTTTCATTTCTATTGGATGGCCTTAGTTAGTTGACAAATCCAGGCTTGCCACGACATTATTTTCACATGAACTCCACCACAGCTGATCACTACTAAGTCACGATTTTAACTGCTAACTACTCCATAACAGAATGTTTTCCCTTTACACCTTATTAGCTCGTTAAACTGGTAATGGAGCATGTTGTTCAATTTTTGCCCCATAAAAACACTGAAACTTACTCATTTTCTCTCTCTAAAACCATGCTTCAGAAACTACACTGTACCAACACTTCCCAATTTGAAACCCCTCAACTCAAGAATATCATACTACATGAAAAATGGCTTTATCGACGAAGCCCAAAAGCTGTTCAACGAAATGCCTCAACGAAATACTGTAACATGGAATGCCATGATTCGCGGGTACTTTCAAAATGGGCTATTCGAGAAAGCGGTGCAGTTATATGATCAAATGCCTGACCGAGATATTTTCTCTTATAACACTATGATTGCGGGGTTAATGCAAGGTGGGGATGTGGGTGGGGCGAGGGAGGTGTTTGATAGTATGACTTATACGGATGTTGTGACTTGGAATTCGATGATTTCGGGGTATGTGCGTAATGGGTTTATGGATGAAGCTCTTTGGGTGTTTGATAGGATGGCTGTGAGAAATGTAATTTCTTGGAATTTGGTGATTGCTGGTTTATTGAATGTTCGAGAGTTGGATTTGGCTGAAGAGTTGTTTAGTGAAATGGGTATTCGGGACGTTGCGTCTTGGACTATTATAATGTCCGGACTTGTGAGTGCAGGACGAATTGTTGAAGCTCGGGGATGTTTTGATGACATGCCTGTTAGAGATGTTCAAGCTTGGAATACAATGATAGAGGGTTATGTAAAAACTGGGTATGTTGGAATTGCTGAAGCTTTGTTTCACAAGATGCCGGAGAGGGATTGGAACTCATGGAATGAAATGATAAATGGGTTGCTTAGTAGTGGTCGGGTTGATGATGCTTTGAGGCTATTTAGTGAGATGCCCGAGAAGTGTCAGAGATCATGGAATTCAATCTTCTTGGGATTAGTCAAAAATGGGCTTGTGAAAGAAGCTCATGCAGTTCTTGAGAAAAATCCGTTTCAAGACATTGTGTCACAAACTAATCAGATTATAGGCTACTTTGATATAGGTGAGGTTGGAAATGCTATGAAACTATTTGAGTTGATGCCAACTCGTGATACAACTGTGTGGAATGCTACAATATTTGGATTAGGGGAAAACGATTATGGAGAGGATGGCTTGAAATTGTTTATTAGCATGCGAAGAGGAAATATCTATCTAGATGAAGCTACATTTACTAGTGTCCTCACATTATGCTCAAACTTGCCATCCTTAGAGCTAGGCAAACAAGCGCATGCACAAGTAATTAAGATTGGACTAGAATGTTTTGTTCCTGCTTGTAATGCATTAATCACCATGTATGCTAGATGTGGAAACATGGATTCTGCCTTGCTGGAGTTCTCCTCTATGCCCAACCACGACATAATTTCCTGGAATTCTATAATCTGTGGACTAGCATGTCATGGGCATGGCGAGGAAGTTCTAGAAATGTTTAAACAGATGAGAAAAACAGAGGTAAAGCCTAATAAGATAACTTTTGTAGGTGTACTTTCTGCTTGTAGCCATGCAGGACTGGTAGAACAAGGGAAATACTTCTTCAATTTCATGAAATATGAGTGCCTTATACAGCCGACAGATGAGCATTATACTTGTATTGTTGATTTATTGGGTAAATATGGACTTATAAAAGAGGCAATGTGTATTCTGGATCAAATGAGAGCTGATGGAGTTGAAATTCCTGCAAGTGTTTGGGGTGCCTTACTTGGAGCATGTCGAATTCACAAGAACTTAGAGGTGGGTGAGATTGCTGCGGAGAGCGTTTTGGAATTAGAACCTTCAAACTCTGGCGTGTATATGATTTTGGCTGAAATGTACCTGGGCAGTGGACGGAGAAAAGAGGCCGAAAAGATATGGTTTCGAATGAGAGAAAAGGGAGTAAAGAAGCAACCTGGATGTAGTTGGATTGAGGTAAACAACAGTGGTAATGTATTTATTGCAGGAGATAGTTCACATCCTGAGTTTTCTGGCATCTGCTGTGTTTTAGACTTGATGCACATGGAAATGGGGATTGAAATCTTCAAACAAAAAAAAAGCTGATGCACATGGAAATGGGGATTGAAATCTTCAAACAGAAAAAAGCTGTTTTAATTTGAGATATAGAGTTGCAATGTAGTGAATTTTATGGCTGATATAGTTTGGTTAAGGAACATTTATTCTGAGCTAAGGTGCAATGCTTCAAAACTAGTGTTAAGAATTAAGAGCAAGAGTATGGGACTATGGCTATGAAAGAGCACATGTGAAGATATGAAGGGGGGAGGATATGAATGTAGTTGTTGATGAAATTGGGGGACAAAAAGGGAATGGTCAAAAACGTTATTGGTCCTCACCTTATCTTCAAATACAGGACTGCAAAAAATAGCAACAAAAAAAAATATAGGGTTGTACCATTGGCAATTGAGTATTATCATACATCAATAATCAAATATAACACTTTTGCGTCATGTTTGTTTGCAAACAACATGCTTGAGATTGAACTATTTATCTTAATTTAACACTACTTCGTACTATTTAATTCTTTGAAGAGGGACTACTAATCCCTCAAGGTGGGACTATTAGTCCCACAAAGTCATTTGATAGCGTTAAATGGGAGGACTATTAATCCCACATTTATCATGAGATTATATAGTTCATCATAAATAGCCTTCGAAATGACAAAAAATGTATTCCATAGGACTATTTAAAGGACTATTAATCTCCTGTCATAGAATAAAATAGTTCGAAGTAATATTAAATTAAGATAAATAATCTAATCTTAAACATATTTTTTTACCAGCACGCATAGTCTTGTAGTTTTGTTTGTCGGATTAGGGTATGAGACTTGATTGTTAGTCTCATGTTAAAAAATTAATATTGTGCATGGTTTGGTATATCTGAACTGGGCTATTTGTTCAGTACAAAAAAATAGTCCCCCATATGAGATGGACTAATTAGAGGCAAATCAGGCAATCTAGGGAGCTTTCAACAAAATTGTTCTTATTGTTCTTATGTTTTTTTTAACATCCCATAATTATTCATACTCGATTTTATACAAACAATTCATTCCATCTTCATTTACTCCATTTCTAGTGTTATGTCATCTTGGTTTTCTAAAATGTAAACAAATAATATCATATTTTAGAACGAAGATAGTCAGATTTTTTTTTCTAACATAAATTGAAGCACAATTATCCTAAATTGCACTCATTATATTTTGTATAAACTTTTCAATTTATAATTGAAAAAGGTGTATGTGTCGTACGAAATGAGAATTAAAGGACATACTTCAGCTATTCTTCGCATTGTACTTAAAAGCCAGGGGGACTTTTTAATTTGATGGGTGTGCTTTGAGTTATTTGGTCAGGGTATTTTAATTTAGTTTTTTTTCTTCTAATAAATAGTACCGTATTTAAATGTGATTATTTAATTAAAACAAACATTGAATTGGACTATCTAATCTAATATTTGGAGAAATAATTCAGAGTAAAACAAGCAATTGATAAAATAATTCTATTTAATTTAGTCTCGGAAATAGTCATTCTTAAAAATAATTCGAAGGACTAATAATCTCTTATATTCCTTCTAGATCGGGTAAAAAGTAGATTTAGTTTTGTTATGGGTTACAAAATATGATTATAATTAATTAAAATCATATAACCTGTTTTTTATATAAATTATGTGAATCGGAACTAAATAGTTACGGGTTTAATAAAGTCAATCTATTTTTTAAATTTTAACTTTACTATTATTATAATTCAATAAAATAAATTACTTTTAATATTTTGATTTTTTTTTATATTGAATAGTCAGCTATTTTTGTGTTGACTTCAAAGTCTTTTTATCCGTTGTACGAATACTGTAGCAGAAGAATAAACCCCCTTTCACATTCGTCAAGCTGTAACTCTATACTTAGTTCAGCCATCGGTTCAAGAAAGCCACAACTCCTCTTAATTCCGATTTGCAAAAAATAGGTCTAAATTAATTAATTGGTTTGGACCTGCTTTTTTTTTTTTTAAATATGAATCAAAATTAATCAATTTAAATAATTTAAAATAGTTAATCAACTCAAATAATTTTAATCAATTTAAATAATTGATTCATCGGTTTGTAAATTAAATTGTCAGATCTAATTCATTCGAACAAACATACCCTAAGAGCATCTCCGACAGTAGTAACAAAAAAAAACTCTTCAAATTGAAGTTTGTTGACCTACGTGGCAATTTGAAGGACATTATTTGCAACTTTAATATTTTGTGTCTCGTCAATCTCTTCAATTCAATTAATGCAATATGATAAATAAATAAATAAAAAGGAATGATATTAAATTTTAAAATGAGTTATACATCAAACTCATCAAGTAAAATAAATATTTTTAACTTTTTTCATATGATTTTGATTCTCTCAAAACAAAATAAATGTTTTGAAGAGACAATGTCAACTTACCGGTTCTGAAAAAAGAGAATGAGGTTGAAGATTTGATGACTAAAATTGAAGAGGTTGTTGGACATAATTTTTCTGATGTGATTCATTTATTTGAGTATTCTAAAGTGATTGAAGATGTTGTTGGAAATACTCTAAAGGAGGGCAGAGATTGTGCTATATAACTGTATACCTCATAAACCTCTTTTTAAGTACAATCGTTACCAATTCAATTATGTTAGCATCATTCTTGGTAATATCAGCTCTCGAGTCTAAAATAATGAATGATTAGGCACGTAACCACTGTCTATGATAGCTTTACATAATATTTATGTTATCTTATAATTAAAAGAATGTTATTTATTTCGCAAATTACATGTAATAAAAGTTTGATAGTAACGTAACTATCAAAGTCACTATTGTATGTAATATTCTACTTTTGAGAATGTAAATTAACTTTTAATAGTGATAAATAGTTTTATGAATTCATAAACGCATCCAACAAAATTAAATAAAAATGTTATTGTTGAAATTGTTATTTTAAGATTTGTAAAAAAAAATATTTCATTAGCCACATCTTTCATTAACTAGCTATAATAATGAAAACTTTTTTTATTGTTGGTTGCTTGGGAGAAAATATTAAGATTTTTTGAAGGAGGATGAGATTAAGGTTGTAAAATAAACAAACAGTTCGGGCTTGATTCGTACTCGCTCGACTAAAAGTTCGATTCGAGCTCAACTCTAAATATAAATGATTCAAATATGAGCAAATTTTAAAGTTCGATAAATTTTCTCGAACCTCCTCAAATTACAATTTTTTATTGATACTCGGATCATATTTGTTAGAAAAGTTCAAATTGTTCGGGCTCGATTCGAGATCGGGCTAGACTCGGTAACTAAACGAGCCTCAATTAAACCTTATTTTAAACTCGATAAATTTTGTAAACCAAATCTGAGCAACTCAATACCTGACTCGATTCGGTTCATTTACACCTTTAGATGAGATAAGAGTGGAGGGGAGGATTTTTTTTTTATCCAAGTTACCTATTGTTTGAGATATATTTGGAGTTAGTTTTTTACTCCAAATAGAAAGAAATTTTACTATTGATAATAAATTGCAATTTGGTATAAACATTTTAAAACATGATACATGCTTGTTCCGAAATATCAAATTTAAAAATCCTTCAAAATTTATTTCATAGCTATTTAATAAAAAAGAGAAAAATGTAAATTTCACAATTATAGTTATGTTTTAGATTTTGCAAATTAAGGTAATTTTATATAGGCATCGGGCCTTATAACATATTGCTTGGATAAAGATTGACTATCTCAAATATTAATCGAAAATATTTAGGATATTTAGACGTATAAATTATCACATAGATAAAGTTAGAACACTATATTAGAAACTCTAATATATATATATATATATATATATATATATATATATATAATTTTAAGATGTGTCAACTAATTTAGCAGAGTGAGTATCTTTTGGGCGTCCAATCCGATAACATTTGTTCAACCAGGGGGTTTGAATTGATAACAAATTACAATTTAGTATGAACATTTTAAACATGATGCATGTTTGTTCTAAAATATCAAATTTAAAAATCCCTCAAAATTTATGTTCCTAGCTATTTAGTAAAAATAAAAAATAAAAGTAAATTTCACAATTATAGTTATGTTTTAGATTTTGGAAATCAAAGGTAATTTTTTATAGGCATTGGACCTTATAACATATTGCTTGGATAAAGTCTAATGAAAGTCTTAGATTGACTATCTAAAATATTCATCTAAAATATTTAGGATATTTACGAGTATAATTATCACATAGATAAAATTAGAACACTATATTAAAAACTAATATATATATATATATATGATAAATTTAAAAAGTGTCAACTAATTTAGCAGTATCTTTTGGGCGTCCAATCTGGTAGACCGGCACGCTTGTCGTCAATTAGATAAACGAAAAAAATAGACGGAGGGTGCATTTTGGGTAAAAAAAAGAAGTTTGAGGGTGCATTTAATTGAAAATTAAATTGTGGGTGGTACAAATTAAATTTTGGTGTAAGAAAATGGGACCCAGTACCAAAGTGTTAGATTCTGGATGTAATTGATGAATAAGAAGGTACCCTAGTAACGCCCATATTAGGCATACAGCTGGCACCCACTCACTTGTTCATCTCATATCTTTTCGAATCACGAGATTATAACCAGCAATTGTTCATCTCATATCTTTTCGAATCACGAGATTATAACTTACCAGCCATCTTACTTTTGAAATTTTGTCTGTGTATTTGTACTTTGCTTCATCAGTCATCAGTTTTCCTCTCTCCCTCTCTCCCTCTCTCTCTCTCTCTATATATATATATATATATATCTCCCTCCCTCTCTCTATATATATTCAAAATTAAAATGTACTGCATCTTAATTAAGATTATTTTTGCATATTACTCCCTCACTCCTCAAAAGCTGCAATTTTTTTATCCCAAAAAAACAAGATAAAGTACATAAAAAAATAAATATATTATTTAATGAAATCTATCGGTATAAAAAATAAAATTACTCATCATTTTATATTATAATTACGTGGAGTCACTAAAAATAAATTAAAAACTTTTTTTATTCATTCCTCTACTTTTATTTTTTTTAATATATGTATAAATTATATTTTGTTTTTTCTTTTGAAACAAAAGGAGTACAATAGTTTAGGGAATGAAATATCGTACGATCTAGTGAATTCGAAGAGAGATAATATTTTTATGATTGTAATTTTAATTATAAGTTTTGGATGAACTAAATAAAGGGAAACATTGTGTCAACATAATTAGGATATACTCTTTTCAAGTAAGAGTGTAAATGAACTGAGTTAAACTGAGTATGGAGTTGTTCAGATTTAATTTACAAAATTTATCGAGTATAAAATAAAGTTTGATTGAAACTCGTTTAACTACCGAGTCGACATGATCTCGAATCGAGTTCCAGCAGTTTAAACTTTTCAAATGAATATGATCGAGTATTAATAGAAAATTACAATTTGAGTAGTTTCGAGTAATTTATCGAACTTTAAAATTTGCTCATATTTGAATCATTTATATTTTGAGTCAAGTTCGAATCGAACTTTTAGTCGAGCGAGTACGAATCAAGCTCAAACTGTTTGTTCATTTTACATTCTTATCTCCAAATTTTCATTTATTAGACGTTTTATAGGAGTTTAAAATTTTTCTATATATTTGACGTTAGCAAATTTATGAGAAGCATTAATTATAATTTTTCTATATTATCCTCAAATATATTCTTTCATACATTCTTTCTCATTTATCTAGGTAACTTTATATATATTTTCTTATTTCATACGAGAATAGTTGTGACAATACATATCAATTTTAATGATAAAATTTGAGTAATAAATAATTTTCTTAATAAATATGCAACACTTAAAAAAGTCAAATAAATAAAAATAGAGAGAGTATTCAGTTACTCGCATATCATATGCAACATTTGGAACGAAAAGGTTTAATTCATGTGACCATTGCATTAATGGTATTGTGTAAACTACAAGCTTTACGTTATCAGTTAAATAAATTGTGTTTATAATAAATTATTTATAAACAAATAAAATTATCAAATATATTTTTAAATTCTCTATACGAACAAACACTAAAATAATTTACTTTATCATTACTACGTCATGTTGACTTGACATAAACCAAACTTTGCCCCTAAAACCAATGTTTTCGAATGAGTTGCTTTTGCTTTAGAAAGTGGAAGCAAAAAAAGACTTTACTTGCAGTTGAAATAAACTTGGTCTTTGTAATAATAATAATAATAATAATAATAATAATAATAATAATAATAATAATAATAATAATAATAGTAATAATAATAATGTAGTACAAGAAAATAGAAGCGATTGATTCAATGGATTGATGAAACAGTTGGCTCCACAAAAGCCATGGTTGGGTTGGGTTGGGTTGGCTAAATTCCAAATAAAGAAAAGGCAAAACATACAAACACCTTCTCATAAGAACCAAAACATACAAACACCTTCCAGTTGTTTAAGATATACCTTAATTTATAGTTTATACAAAAGTACTGTTGGAGAAGAACTATGATTATTTATAAAAACTTGGGTTTACTATAAGCAATTAAATGTACCTCAAAAATTAATTGTAAAACACGATAAACCGAGAAAATAACGTTTGAATCTTTAAATATATCACACCATTTTTGTATTTTGTGTTCGAATCTAAACGTTAAGCTTATGAGTTAAATAAATTTCGTTTCAAATAAATTATTACTAGACAAACAAAATATACATGCGCGTTTAGATTAAATATTCCAAAAAAAATACACCAGAATCAAATTTTATTAAGGACAAGAAATGGAACAAAGCACATGAGAGAGAGATTTCTGAAAAAAATAAAAGTCTGAGTAGAAAAGGAAGGAGCAATATTCGAGACAATGAAAGGAAGGAGACAAACAATCACATGCAATGAGCAAAAAAAGAAAGGGCCAATACTTCATTTATTGGTGAGATACTCTTTCCCAAACTTTTTTACCTTTTACAAACATTCATTCTTAATTACTTCTCTTGTTTAACATTTTGTTAAATAACATTCCCCCATTTCATGGTTTCATGTCCCCAAAAGTAATCTTCACCAAATATTTTTCACTCACAATTACTTTCCTCTTTGTCACTACTCACCACCACCAAACCCTCTTCTCCTTCCTGGATAATAAAAAAATAAGGAAAGAATCCAGCTCAAAATTGAACTTACAGTTCTTCAAAAACCATATCCTCCTATCAATAATCTGCACAAAGTAAAAGAGAATCCAATCAAAAACAGCATCAGAAAAAGAAGATTTTAAAAAAGTATAAACTTTAATTTCAGTGTCTATAAATTCTTCACTTACCATCATGTTTCTTCATTAAACTTCTAGCAAACAGCATACATATAACTAGAAACCCCACTCCTGCTGCCCCTCCTAGTATAATTGCCACTGTTTTCCCTGTATTTTGTCCTGTATCTACATTTATCAAACACAAAACCCCATTTAATAAAAATCAAGAATACCCCTTTTTACAAAAGTGTATAGAGAGATAATTTAAGATTAGATTAAAAAAAAAATTAAGATTTTAAAAAAAGGCTTGCTTAGGACAAAAACAAATCAAGAAAGAAAGAAAAAGCAATTGTACCTGATGAGGAAGAAGAAGAGGAAGATGAAGAAGATGGTGATGATGATCTCTTGGGGACCCCATTTGGGTAATAACTATAACTAATAAAGCACTTATGTAGGTAGATTTGTCCAGAAATGGAGCTCCCACATTCAACTTGAGCTCTTTGAACTGCACTTTTTACACAACCACCACAATCAGAAGTACCCAAATCACCTTGACACTGACCCAAAACATACATAGATTCATAACTAGTTGTATAAAACCCATTCCCACTAGTCACTCCACTTTCAAGTGTTGAAAAGGCTGTATCTCTCCTCTCTTCAAATCCACTCCCAGCCACATTTGTTCCTCCACAAGTCTTGTACAACATTTCTAGCCCAGAAATTTGAGCAAATCCAGCAACTTCATAGAGCATATAGCAGCCCAAAAGCTGGATTCTTGCTGCAACTGGCTTCCCACAAAGCTTGTCAATGAGGATTGGGAGCCTGCTCACACAGTTATAGCAGTCAACATTTGATAAATCACCTCTACACTGAAATAGACCAGTGATTGTTGTTTGGGAACTGCCAGTTGTGGTTTTGAAGAATCTTGATTTTGAAGATTGAGAAACTAAACTCCCAAAAAGGGCTGAAATTGCTTGGGAGTAAATCCCAGTTGGATCTGATAAAGACTGCTTTGCACAGCCCTTGTAAACCAAGGTGTTGTAATCAGATGCAGATTTAGCTACCGCTATGAGCTCAAAATTTGTGAAAATGACCAGAAGTAGAGAGAAAAGGGGAAAGGGTTTTGTTGGTAAGCCCATTTTTAAGTGTTTAATGGATTCAAATCATGATTTTGGAAGGTTTTGAGGAAATATTTTTGGGGGTTTTGAGAGATGGGATTTGGTAAAGAATGAAGGGTTTGGTTTTGATTTTCTTGATTTTTGCTTCTTTTTACTCAAAAAGGGTTCTTGGTTTTGGCCCTCTGGTGTTTGGGATTTACTTTGCATTTGGATGTGCTGCAGAGATGAGGAGGGGCATCTTTTTTCTTTCTCATAGAGAGAGAATCGTACAATATACATATAATAATATACAGCTATTATTAAAAAAGTAATTTTTATTGAAATGGTGAACTACTGATTAGATTTAAGAAATCATTTTTTTACTATTTGAAGAGAATGAGAACAAAATGGTTGGAATAAATAATCTAAAAGGTAGAAGAAATGTTCTGTAGGTAAAAGAGGAGGGAGGGTGTAGGGAATCTGATTGTGTGGTAGGTAAGTTTAGGAAGTTTGACCAAAGTTAATAACATTTGAGTTAGGGTTTGAATAATGAGGAAAAACTGTTTTTATTCTTTGAACATGAACATGAACATGAACATGAACATGAACATGAACATGAATGGGCTGAATTAGATTCTTGGACATAGCATGCAAGAAAGTGGTGATTCTCTTTACTCGATTATGGAGCTTGCCAACATATAATTAAATTTCAAATTTGCATGACAAATCATTTTTCATTTATAGAACCTATAGGCTAATATGGATTTGGTCGTGGCTATACTCCATTTATGACATATCCATTCAACCAATAGTTAGTGATTTAAGAAAAGCCCATAAATTATTTTAAAGAACAAAATAAAGATTTGTGTTAAAGAACAATACAACATGCACCTAATAGACTAATATGGATTTTGATTTCATAAATTTTTTATATCTTTGATCATATATATAAATTCATAATTTTTTTTGTTATTAAAGTTATATTCACTATTTTTATACTCACCAATAAAAATGTGTAAAATATCTTTATAATTTATTTTGTATAGTTAGTGTTCCTATAATTACTCATTTAATTTGTGCACTTTTAAATCACCCCGGGTAAAGACGGTTGGTTTTGGAGATGGTCAACAAACAGTGAGGTACATATTCAACCTTCCCAATACTTAAATTTAAACTTTAATAGTAATTGATTTCAAAAGTACCCTTTTATACATTAAGTGGTGTACAATTTTGGTGATAGCATTTTGTCTTTGTAATATTATTATATAACTATGAAACAATCGTTTAGATTCACATAACCATTAATTAAGGATATCATGCTCCACTAAACTGGAAAATCTGCTATATTATACTCCTTAATAGTTTAGCTCTATCTGGTTTAAGTGCCATTTAACTATGTTTAAAAAAATTAAGTACTGAATTAACAAATGTGACAATGAGAGGAGTGATTCTTATATGGGCCATGGATTCTTTGTTTCCCTTTCAATTAATTATGTGGTAATATTAAAGTTATCAAGCGTTGAATTTTGTATATTTAAAATTTTGCAGACTTCTTGAAAATTGGTGGTAGCATCCTTCAAGGAAATTATTAATGTTATACTACTAATTGCATATTATTTGCATGTGCTCCAATTACTTATTAAGAAAACAGCTAGCAGCGAATACAAGTCAAGTGTGCCGCTTTCTTAGAATTCATTCATATAGGCGCTTTAAAATTAGTTAAACTTCATGAATATATATATATATATATATATATATATAAAAATTATTGCATATTAAACAATATTGAAGCGGCGCACCTATTTAATAATTAAAAAATATATATAAATTCTTGTATATTCACAGAGGTCATGAGTTTCAAACTCACCAACACTTATTTAATAATTTAATATATGTATAACACATGTTCAAAAACATTGCACTACTGTTTCAACAACAAATATTAATATTGTACTGTTTTCGATTTTTTTATTTTTATATCAAAACAGCATTGACCGAGTTATTAGCTCGGTTAAAAATTAATAAGTTTAATTTGATTTGACCGATTACGATTCGAATTGCCATCTCTAAGAGCAATCATAATGTTGGGATGATGAAGATTGTTTCCATACTATTTTTGGGGTATAATTTGTACATATATAATTATATTAATTCATATATTTTATATATTTATGTCCGCATGAAGTATAAGATCTCAGATTATTATTAATTTTAGGGACTATTGAGCACTCACTCTTATTTGAAAATGGGTCCTTGTGATCAACAAAGATTAAACTCTTTCTTTCTTTTTATAAATTTTATTAGACTTTAATATAATAAAAAATGATTGAATTTGAATTCAAGTAATTCATAAATTCATATTATATGCTATATTCTTTGACATGTAACACATTGAATGTATATATTGATGCGTACTTTTGTCTTCATAAAATTTTATGGCAGAACTTAAATAAATAAAAGGATGGCATTATAACACGTACCATACCCTCAATCTAGCAGTTAATAAAATAAACAGATAGTCAAAAATGACAAACGACACGAGTATAATGAGCCCAATCATAGATGCTACCTACAGCAGGTCAACATAAACCTCACAATATAGAAAGAGAAGGCAGATAATTAAAAACAGACAAAGAAAAACATTCACTAATTCTTTGACTAATAAACATTATTATGCTCCCTCTAGCCCAAAGAAGAAAAAAATTTCTCAAATCCTAACATTATTTGCCGTTAATGATTGGTTCAAAGATAAGTTTAACACATGAACTCTGTTTAGGACATGGGTTCAAACCTCTTCCGTTATTTGTTCTAAAGAGAGTCCAGTTTTTCATTAGATGATAATATAGAAGAAAATAACTTATACGTCGACAAATTTTATGACGAATTTAAATTGTGATTATTGTGAAACTTTAAACGAGAATATATAATAAATCAGTGTGAGTGTGAGACCTTTCTTAATTCTCACATATCTTATATATCTACATAGGTCGATATTTACTATCGACATAAAATTTATGGCCATATGAAGCAAGATTATTATATAAAATGACATAATTTTTTTAAATTTATCGTCATAATTAACTTATTATGACACTAGTTCTAAACTAAATACTCTATAAATTTAAGTAAAAATATAGAAGAAAAATACATCATTATAGTTTATAAATTTTTACCAATAGACTTATTTATGTGGGACAGATAGATTAGTATATAAGCTGATCATGTTCATTGGGCTTCAGTGCCTTCAATAATTTTCACTGCCATATGAATTGTGGTTGAAAAGTCTTAATAGTCTGAGATGAAGACAGGCAATTAACAGGAGAGAATGGACAGCCAGAATATTACTAAGTACTATATCTTGGACCAGAAAGTCTTTTACTCCTTTTATAGATGTGGACATGTCCAATCATTCTAATATTTTCAAATTTTCGTCCTGCACAAATGACTGAACAAATTTTGGCATTTAGGGCTACTTTGCTTCACGGGCAAAGAATAAACTCATGTAATTTGAATTCAAACAAGATCACTTTTTGTACCTGGTTTTTATAACTTATAAGATCTAAGACCTATTCATGGAAATTAAGTATTCGTTGAGTGCCGATGAGCTCTTAGCCTAGCAATTAAGACTGATATATCTGAACTTTAAGTCTCAAATTTGATTCTCATTATTCTCGACATTCTCATTTGCAACATCCTAAACTAACTATAATATATCATGGTCCGAAGAAAAATTATAAAATTTGTAACACTATAAACTCACTATGATATTATCTTATTCCCAGAAAAAATTATTAATATGTGAATTTAACTTCCATTTCATTTTAAAACTAAAATATAAATAAATATTGGCAAGGCATAAACCAAATGCATCTTAATTGGAAATGCAAAACACAAAGTCTAAATTAAATAGACTATCAATTTGATGTGTCATTATTACATTATTATTATTACTTACTTACTTAACAATTTATTATTTATTATATACTTAATTACTATGACATAATAAATTAATACAATAACATGTCAAATTTAGGACCCTAGGTTGAATAACAATCATTAATACAACACATTACACCCTATTGACCCTAACTTAAGTTTCAAAACAACATTTACAAATTACTCCTATGTTTAGAACAAAAGTTTAATATAGACATGAAAATTCAAATTATTAAAAAAAAATTAAAATTAAATTATAATATATAGTTATTTAAGCTCTAGAAATTTTATACTATAAAATTTGTAACTTACAATTATGATTGTATTAATTAAAATAAGATAAATTCATATTAATTACTAGTATAAATTTTAAAAACATATTGGGACACATATTTTGGGACATAAGAGTATTGTCCAAATAGGAGGAGAAGACAACCGCCAAACTTTTTGTTTTTTTCCCGTAATTATATTATTTCTGGTTAAATGGACATTCCTCCTTCCCTTCCTTCCTTTTTGCAACCTTTCTCCTTCCCCTTTCGTCTCTCTTTAGGTTTTTAGGGTTTGCAGATCATTCTGATCTGAAATCTGATACCTAATTATTTACAATTAACAAAATCAACAAACGGGAGATCGATCTTGGGATATGTACTCGTTGAAAGAAAAAGTGTCCGACAAGCTTTCTCATCTTTTTTCTGATTCCCCTTCTTCTTCTTCTTCATCTTCATCTTCATCTTCTGCAGCTCCCCTTCACCATCAGCCTCAGGTACCCTGTGAATGATGTAATGTGATTCATTTATGTTAATCATTTTATTGTTTGAGCTCGTTTTAGCTTAATCGTGTGTGATCTATTTATCTCTCTGAATAAGATCTGTTTTTTAAGGTAATTGGGTGGATGTGGGATTTGAATTATGTAGTTTATGTTTGGATGGAGATAAATTATTTGTTGGTGATTTTGGAATGCTTGAAATGAATTGCATATGATATGGACCTTCAAATCAATTAAAGTAATGCTGATTCTGAATTCTTGTCCTTCTGTATAAGCTTTATTAGCTGAAAACATTGGAATGCTTGAAATGAATTGCATATGGAGATACCTTTAAATCAATTATAATAATGCTGATTCTGAATTCTTGTCCTTCTGTATAAGCGTTATTAGCTGAAATTCTGTTTTTTTTTTCTTTGGGTGTTGTTTTCTTCCGGTTGGCACACTTGAATAATCCTCCTTGTAGCGCGTAGCAAGGGATTTCTGCAATTGTATTAGGTTAATGTTGAGTTGGGCCGTCTAATTTATACATATTTCTATTGTGATAAACGATTATAGACAATGGAATTTATAACGCATGAACAAAAATGAATAGTCCATTAGTCATTATTTTTAAGGTTTTGAGTTAAATCTTACTAGTTCTAAGTGTTACCCTGAATCCAATTTTCTTGAGTTGATCTGCAGTTCAGTTCCATGCGCAGATAAAGGGTTTGTTTCTGTTCCATTTCTATACTATGACGATGGTTTCTAGCTTAAGTGGTTAATGAAATTCGTCTGCCCTGTAAAATAATTAAGGTTAAAGTTAGATGTTGATTTGTTGATATTTACACATGTTATACTTGAATTCATAATGCATGTTTTTTAATTGTGTAGGCCAAGCAATATACTAAGGAGGGGAAATACTTATCTTCTGTTTTTTCCTACATTCTCCCCTCAAAAAGCTTTAATAGATCAAACAATCAGCAGCACGATATTAAGCCAATTCAATCACTTCCTGTTAGATGGAAAAGTAGAAGTTTCTCCCGGCAAGATAAACCTTTGGACAACTATGCGGAATGTGAATATAAGTGTGAGAATGAGGGACCTGCAACTCTGCATGGTAATGATGGAGAGCATGGATTTGTGATGGGTCAAACATGTGACGATGAAGAAACCTTCGGTACTCCAAAGGAAAATGGAGATCATGGCTCTGAAAAGAGCACGAGTGGTTCTGATATATTTGAAGATGCCACTGATCCACCTAGTTTAGAGAAGTCCATGCCGAAACTTACCCATGAATCTCTTTTCATTTCCTTTGATTTGTATGAATTTTTACAGTCATCCCTTCCCAATATAGTGAAAGGTTGTGAATGGGTGTTGTTGTATAGGTAAGATTGGCTTTATATTCGGCATACAATGAGTTCTATTTTATTTTATTAGTTTGATGTTAATATTTTGCATTCATTCACATGAAGGGCAGTACGGTGAAACATGGTATATCACTTCGTACACTTATACGCAAGAGTGCTGATCTTCCTGGTCCCTGTTTACTGGTATGTTCACATCTATTCCTTTGCTACCTCCTATATGGGTATTTGCTTCTTGAAATCAGTTTTTTTTTCCGACTCCTTAAAGCGAGTGGTGTGAATTATATTGTACACACAGATCGCTGGGGATATGAAAGGTGCTGTATTTGGTGGGCTGCTGGAGTGCCCCCTAAGACCTACTGCAAAGAGAAAGTATCAAGTAAGTTTACTATGTGATTGTTGTTATGAGAATGTGTAGCCAAATTGGTGGACACATTAGCATCTTTTGTATTTCTCATTCTTTATTAACTAGTAATATTCAAAATGATGCTAAAAGTGACTCGATACCAAATTAATTTGACAGGGGACAAATCAAACCTTTGTATTCACAACCATATATGGGGAACCAAGGTTATTCAGACCAACTGGTAAGAATTTCATAGAGAATTTATCATTAAACCAAATGGTATACTTCCTTCGTCCCACATTATCTGTTACTCTTCTGTTAGAATGTGCGGCACAAATTTTAAGGGGTGTCAAAAAACATAATGCGAGTGCCATCACCAGCACAGAAGCGAATAAGGGACAGAAGAGAATTATACCCTTGAGAGATGAAGCTCTTTATATATTTGCTTATGATTGGCCATTCTAATCTTTAGATTCCCAAGGAAAGTGTAACTTATCTGTGGAAGGAAATGTATTTTACTAAAATATTCAGACGTGTCTTTCCATTGTTCACCGACATCAGGCCCATGTGTAGATGTGTATAAAATGTTATATTATGCATAATTGTTACGTCTAAATATGTCGAATTATATGACCACTGCATGTGTTCATGACCTTTTTACTAGTTTTCTCAGCTTCTTCTTTTTCTCTTTCTGGGACTATAAAAACTTAAATATGAATTGAAAATTGATAGTCCTAAAGCTGTGTTACAAAATTTTGTTTCTTATAAAAATTCACTGATGCTTGTAATTGGCCATTAATAGCCTCTGTAAGTTATAATCATACATGCTTATTTATTATCAACCTTGATTTTTTCTTTGATTAGTATGAATGTAGACACTGTCATAAAGAGATTTTGAAGGATCAAGAAGCATTTGAACTATATAAGTGTGATTACTTAATAAGAAAACTATATTAGCGTGACTTACTGTGGAATGATAAAATTAGGATCTATATAATATCAAGCACGTTAGTGTGTTCGCTTACTGGTTATTTTTTGGATATTGACACCTTGTTTTCTTTGAGTTGAGCTGTAGGGCACATATGGTTACTATTGAGTAGAAACAAAGTTCGTCCCTTGTTGAAATAGTAATAGATGAGGATGGCAATGCTCTATATATGCTGCTTGTATGATTTTTAGCTAATAGTGTGCTTATTATGTGTGTATAGGTGTCAACCGGTATTTCTACATGTGTTTAAATGAGTTGTTGGCACTTGGAGGGGGTGGAAATTTTGCTTTACGCTTGGACAGCGATCTGTAAGTTTCTCTCTTGAACACTTCATATTTATGTTTTCTATTGGTAAATTCTTCATTTGTAGTATGAATTTCTTGCCAAAAGGTTAACTGGGACTAGTGGACCTTGCGACACATTTGGGAACCTATGCTTGTCTCATAATCAAGAATTTGAAGTGAAGAACGTTGAGGTAATGCTTAGTCTTTTGAGCCACATTTTGTTAAATATTTTTCCTAGTTTACTGAGGGAAGAAAAAGGGAAGCAAAAATATACAAGTAAAGAAAATAAAGAAATGCTAGAAATTGTTTTTGGAAATGCTTTTCCTAATCTTTTATCCTTTTGATTTGTTTTCTTTTAGAAAGTTAAGAAAAGCAAAAGTAATTTCAATAGTTTTCACCTAAAATGTCCACTGAAACTGAAAAATAATTGATACATGCCTTTTTATTTTTTTTTATGCCAGACCTTTTTATTCTTCATCTACTTTTTTGCGATACTGTTGTGTTTTCGGATAATTAAAAGATGGTCCGGTGGCGCACTTAAAATTACCATGAGAGAGATTCATGGAGCCAATGATGGTACTGATGTATAATTTTAGTCTAATAGGATTAGTTGACCAAGATATTACAAATAGAACTTATATCTTTTGATTTGAAGGTAGAGAGCCTTAGGTTTTTATGATCAAAACTGAGAACTTGATGATAATAGTTTGAAGGCATAACCTTTCTCAGCTAGATCATCTTGCTACAGTGACAATGTTTTTACCATTTGGTGACCTAAGAAAAAGAGTTCTAGGCTGGCAAGGTGGAATCATAATTTGCCATTTGTCAATTATTGCTAGCCTAGTAGCAGTGAGGTTCTTACTCTTTGATTCATCTTAATATATTTATACATTTTTGTGTCGACTGAGCTAACTTTCTTCAGGATATGAGGTACAAACCTCCATTAGTTTGATTGGATGTACTACCGGAAGTCTGAAAGTATAGAAATCTTCTCTCTATAAATTGACAGTATAAAATATTTATCTTAACTCGAGGAATAAAGAAAAAGAAACAGTTTGGAGCTCTTGAACTCCAATACAAGGGTTTTCTTAACATGTGCCCTAAGGGCACATGTTAAGCGTCAACATCGAGGCGTTATATTATTTATTTATGCATTGGTTTCAGCAATGCACAAATACAAATGTATTGGGATCAACAATGTTATTTTCAATGCATTTGTATTTGTGCATTACTGATACCAATGCATAAATAAATAATATAACGTCTCGATGTTAACGCTTAACATGTGAGGGCACATGTTAAGAGGACCCTATTTGCAAGTAATCATTAGCCACAGTGAACACAGAGACTCTTTTTTTAATATAACTTGTATCTGATTTTATATATATGCTAAAATTGTTTCCTTTCCTTCTCTTTGCAGCTGTGGGGTTTTACACATTCATCTCAATACATAACCTAAGAGGGGCTGATATATTGGCTTGCTATTTTCTTGCTGTATTATTTATAATCCAATTCTTTATTCTTTTCTTTTTGAAGCTCTTCCCTAATTGTTCTCGGAGGGATTAATTATTTTTAGATGTAACACATTATAGTTCCAGTTGAGTGTTTGTTATGTTTATATATTTATTAGTTGTGGTCCAAAATATTTTTTTACCTTGTTTTTCTTTCCTCTACCCTTTAAGATCATCCATTTGATAGTACGTTTTCTGAAATTGTGACTTTTTTTTTTAATCCGCAAAAAATTTCATTAAACACCCAAAAAGAAACACAAAAGTGGCAAATCCATAAGTTTTTCATAGGGCCACAAAGAACTACAATCCACGGCTTACATAATGCAGCTAACGTTATAGAACCAAAAGTTGGGCACAAAACCAACTGAATGTTCACAAAATCCAAAAGAGCATAACAACAACTATGATCCTAAAAGTACTGAATATATGGAACTAGTATGGATGAGGCATATGCAAATTGCAATAAATTAGTTTTTGTTGTGAAATGATAGATAAAACAAAATGTATATTGATAATCTCTTGTATTTACGTGGTCATCCACACTTCTTTTTATTATGATATTCTTACTTCTTTCAATATACAAGCAACCATGGACTTAATGGTTAATACCCATATCTCCCCCATGATATCAATCTGATGCATTATATATAGGCATGGAGAGAGAGAAAATGGAAGATGGAGAGATAGGAAGAGAAAGAGACATGAAAACCAAAGGTTTTCTAACACTCCCCCTTGGATGACCACTTTCTAAGAATATGCCTCGTTAAAAGCCTTACCAAATAAAAATCCCGTGGAAAAAAAAATTGGCTAAGGAAAAGAGTACAATATTCTTGTATATCTTCTAGTGCCTTAGGATTGCCTCATTAAAACCTTGCAAAGAAAAATCCAGTGGCAAAAAATCTTAGTGAAGGAAAAAGAGTACAATCAAGCACATATTCTTCAGAAAATTTACTCCCTCTCATAAGTACCACTGTTCATGTTAAAAATATCCTTAAGTCGACGTATGCTAATGTTGTGCACCATCTTCTTAAAAGACATAGTTGGTAGTGACTTAGTGAATATATCAGTCATATTATCACATTATCGTATCTGTTTGACATCAATATCGCCATTCTTTTGGAGCTCATGTGTATAAAAGAATTTTGGTGCAATATGCTTGGTCCTATCACCCTTGATATAGCCTCCCCTAATTTGAGTGATACAAGCAGCATTATCTTCGTATAATATCGTTGGACTATTTATGATTGATGATAATCCACAGTTCTCGCGAATGTGTTGAATTACCGATCTCAACCAAACACATTCACAACTCGCTTCATGAATTACGATAATCTCTGCATGATTTGATGAAGAAACAGAAATTGTTTGCTTAACAGATCTCCATGAAATAACAGTATTTGAATAAGTAAATAAATATCCTATTTGTGATCTGCCTTTGTGTGGATCGGAAAGATAACCTGCATCAACATATCCAACTAACTGTGGTTTTGATCCATTTGGATAAAATAATCCCAAATCAGTAGTCCCACAAAGATATCGCAAAATATGCTTAATTTCATTCCAATGTCTTCGAGTTGGTGCAGAACTGTACCTTACTAGTAAGTTAACTGCAAATGTTATATCAGGTTGTGTGAAATTTGTAAGATACATCAAAGCACCAATTGCACTAAGATATGGTACTTCAGGATCAAGAGTTTTTTCATCATTTTCTTGTGGTCGAAACAGATCTTTCTTGATAACAAGTGACCGACCTATCATTAGAGTGCTCAAAGGATGAGCTTTATCCATGTAAAAGTGATTTATGACTTTTTGTGTATGTTGATTGATGAACAAAAATTCCATTTAGAAGATGTTCAATTTGTAGGCCAAGACAAAATTTTGCCTTACCGAAATCTTTCATCTCAAATTCATTCTTTAAATAATTTGTTGTTTTTGTTAACTCTTCTAGAGTCCCTACAAGATTTAAATCATCAACATATACTGCAACAATAGCAAATCCGGATTCTGATTTTTTGATAAAAATACATGGACAAATTGGATTATTCTCAAATCCTTCTTTCAAAAGATATTTACTGAGGCGATTATACCACATGCGTCCGGATTGCTTTAACCCATATAAGGATCTTTGTAGCTTGATAAAATACATACTTCGATATGTAGAATTATATGCTTCAGGCATTTTATATCCTTCAGAAATTTTCATGTAGATATCATTATTTAATGATCCATACAGACATGCTGTAACAACATCCATTAATTGCATATCTAAATTTTCTTTTGCTACCAAGCTAATTAAAAATCTGAATGTAATTACGTCCATTACAGGAGCATATGTTTCTTCATAATCAATATCAGGTCTCTGTGAGAAACCTTGTTTTACAAGTCGCGCTTTGTACCTTATAATTTCATTTTTCTCATTTCGTTTACGTACAAATACCCAATTGTATCCAACAGGCATTACACCTTGAGGTGTTCGGACTACAGGTCCAAAAACTTCATGTTTATTTAGTGAATTTAAATCTTCTTGAATCGCCTCTTTCCACATTGGCCAATCATTTCTACGTTGACATTGTTCAACGGTTTGTTGTTCATATTCATGATCACTACTTCTGGTAATGTTAAGAGCAACTTTATATGAAAATATGTTGTCGACAACAATTTTATTTCTATCCAATACTTCTCCTGTATGTACATAATGTATCGAGATCTCGTTATTTTCAGGTACCTGATCCTCTTCAGGGGATAACTCTTCAAGAGTTTTATTTTCAGGAGATTTTTGCTCATAAGTTTTGGATAAATCAGTTATTTCTGTGGCCTGTTTTATGGGTATAGTCTCTTTATATGTTGCAACTTGTTTTTCTTGTACTTTCCTCTTCTGAGAAATTTTATTCCACACTTCAGGTGTGGTTTTGATTCATTTGCTGCCGTATTCACTGATTGTCCTACAGGGACTTCAATCCATGCTGGAGTATTAACAGCTGGAATGTGAGATTTCACTATTTTCTTACTATCAGTGAATACATCCGGTAATTGATTTACAATTCCTTGCAAATGAATAATCCTTTGAACTTCCAGTTCACATTGATTTGTACGAGTATCAAGATGAGATAACGTCAAAACATTCCATGTAATCTCTTGTCGTGCTTAGGCAAAGGCAATGACTTTTCTCCCTCTAATGGTGGGGAGATTTAATAACATGCACTACATGGATAATCAGTAGGTAAAATAATCTTCTAGTTCTTTAAGTGATGTTTATGAAAGTTTTCAATAATTCAATGCATCATTATTGATCCTGGATGACCAAGACGATCATGTCAAAGCATAAAAACCTTTGGATCTGAGCATTTCTGGTGTATTGCAACATTTGTTTCAACTGTTCTCATTGTAGTATAATATAACCCAGAAGAGAAAATAGGCAGTTTTTCTAGTATGAGCTTCTAGCCCGATACTATTGAAGTAATTTTAAAAAAAAATTCTTCACTATCTTCGTTATTAGTTTCAACATGATAACCATTATAACGTATATCCTTAAAGCTGAGTAAATTTTTGCTTGACTCAGTAGAATACAAAACATCATTAATACAAAATTTTATGCCCTTTGGCAACATTATAATCACTCTTCCAGAGTCTTCAATTATAATCGCGCTTCCAGAGCCTTGATTAAGTTTGATGAATAATCGCCCTTCCAGAGCTTTCAATTAAGTTCAATGAACCTGATATGGTATTGACATTGGCTTTGCATAATTTTAAAAATCATTCTATATGATAATCGCTCTTCCAGAGTCTCTAATTACCAGTAGGACCCATGCATCTTCATATATGTAAAACATAAATTAAACTTTATTACTTGAAACATAAATGAAACATATCAAAATAAAAATGTTTATTATAATGCCATAATATAATGGGGAAAAAATAATTAATTGATATGGTCATTTCCATTTGGAAAGTCAAGATAATTAATGGGATCTTGAAGATCATTATGATCATTCATAGGATCTTCAAGATCTTTATGATCAACAAATTTTCGTTTCAATTCCCTTTCCCTTTTCTTTTATGGAAGCTTGGTACAAATCTACCAAATATTTAGGAGTACGACACGTACGTGACCAATAACCTTCCATTCCACACCTACGACCACGACCATAATTTCCTTTATGTTTATCAAATGAGGTTCCATTCACTTCAAGGAATGGAGTAGAATTGGTCGAATGAGATTGATGATTTTTTAGCAAAAGGTCATTATTTTGTCCAGCCACTATAAGACATGATATCACTTCAAGGAACATAATTTCTTCTATTGCTTCAGAAAATATTTTGTGAACTTATGCTCTCGATATTGCTACCGCAGGAGCATATTTGAGGCATGAAATGTAGTCAATGTTTTCTCTAACATGTCTTCATAAGTGAGATAATGACGAATAAAAATCATTAATTTTTGCATGATCCTGCAGGGATGCATGATTTCCAACCATAATTGTATCTTCAAGATTCTTTGCCTCTAGATGAATCTCAGCATCAAGAGTCCATGACAAATAATTCTCACTCAAGATATCAAGGGTAGCAAATTCAAGTTTTGTAAGGTTCAACATTTATATAAATATATAGCTTGATTTCTAGCACAGTATGAGTCTTTTCTTGTCACTGCTTTAACTTACTAAAACAATTAAATATACACGATTAAATTTAATTGTAATGAAATAATAATTACAGTGAGTTGAAAGAACTTCCTTTTCAAAATTGGGTAGAAACTCATGCTGATAACGTGTTGTGAAATGATAGATAAAACAAAATATATAATCAATAAAATGTATATTGATAATCTCTTGTATTTAAGTGGTCATCCACACTTCTCTTTTATTATGATATTCTTACTTTTTTCAATATACAAGTAACCATGGACTTAATGGTTAATACCCATATCTCCCCCATGATATCAATCTGATGCATACATATATATATATATATATATATATATATATATATATATATATATATATGCATGGAGAGAGAGAAAGTGAAAGATGAAGAGATAGGAAAAAGAAGAGACATGAAAACCAAAGGTTTTCTAACATTTTTTTTATTTTTTATTTTTAAATACTTGTAATTTACAACCCTTTCACTTTAAAATCATTTTATAAATCACCTGTTTGGTAAAGCTTTTGAAATCAAGACGAATTTGCTCTAGCGTATAGCCACATAGTATATAATGTATAGATATGTATGTGTGTGTGTGTATATCAAGTCTAGTTTGATACTTGAGCATGAACACTTCAAGGGTTAATTACCAGTCTCTAAATTTGAAAAAAAGGGAATAAAAGCATCATAGAAATTTCTTAGGAACAATGTGCTAGCTCAACACAAATTTGGATTTGGGTTACTAACAAATTACTTCAAAAGGATTGTCAAAGCTTAATCACGCAGCGAGAAAGACATAACAGTACCATACGAGGTAGCATAGACCACGCAGGAGAAAGACAATACAGTACCATTCGAGGTAGCATAGATCGGTAGGTCAAGGATATATAGTCAGACGTTAAAAGTGTTTTACTTTGAACAGGATGAAGAATGTAGTACAAGCAAGGATAGTCTTTCGGATATGTTTTTTCACAAACAAAAGAATTTTGCCTTTTAACAGGACCAGAAAAATATGGAACAAAATATGCTCTTTCACACAAGCAATCACAGTGCCAAAGTCAAAAGACGTTAAATATTATACAGCAAAAAGTAATTCCAGAATTAAATTTGTTAGATATCAAATTACTCCTTTGATGTTAAAATGATACAAAATGACTTTCAATAAAGTTCCGCTGTGTCACACACACTTAACTCACCCTGCCTATGGATGTCAACCTTCCCTACCCAATCATCTCAGATTTTTGGTGCATCTAAAACTGAAGAACTTAATATGATAAAACAATAGATCCCACTGTCAACTTTCACTTCTTCAGCCCATTAACTACAATGATCCAGTGACAGCAGCAGTAGATACTGCAGAATTGCTAGAAATTACCCACCTTACATTGGTGTGGTGAAAGCATTTTTATCAAGACTCCATTGAACCATCCTCACCGGGCAATCCGAAGATCCTGAGGTTCCGATCCATTGAGCCAACTGCTATGTATTTTGCATCCGGACCGAATTTTACAGAAGACACTTTACCTACATCGCACAAGTCACAACATCATGTAATTATTTCCCCTTTACGTTTACTCTGAAAACCATATTCTATGTCTGTGCTTGTTTGCATGCCTATGTCACGCACACAGAGAGAGGGAGGGAGGGAGAAGGGAGGGGGGGGGGGAGGGGGAGATATATATGTATATATGTGTGTGTATATATATATATATAGAGAGAGAGAGAACCTGTGCCAGACAAATCAGGGAAGGTTTTGATACAATTCCATTCTGACTTGACATTGGCAACTTGGTACACTCTGCAGAAAGTGATGATAACATGGTTAACACATTGACAAACATCCAATATGTAGTGAGCAATTTCAAGATTTATATATGCAACTCATCCAATAAGTGTACCACAACATTATTAACTATATCATAGCCCCGTAAGGTTTTTAAGTTGAATGTGATGAAGTAGAAGCATTTTGACAAAGTTGATAGGAAACCGTTGACCTTGTTTGTACTAATAAGCCCAAACCAAAAAGTTAATTGCACTACCAACCTGATATCTGAGCCTCCTATTGCAAGGTAACTTCCACTATGATCAAAGTCCACTGCAAGAAAACAGTAACAGAGGAAGCATTATGCACCAGATAAATTAAACTTTACATTAGAAGCCAGAAAAGCAGTAACATAGGAGAAAATATTTCTCCCAGTGACATTTACTAAATGATCTCAAAGACGATAATGATCCCTCAAAAAGACCAAGGAACAAAAATAATACTGAGAACACTTTATCCAGTGAATGAAAACTACAATGACAATCTTCAATATATGGTAAGACTTTTCTACAATAAGTTATTGCTAGTTATGTAGAGAAGCAGCATAGTTTGGATAGAATGGAGTTACGCAACAGTCATTTTATGGGACAGTGGCTCAACAATTGCACTGCTGATATGTAATTGCAGCCTTGGGCCAACTATCAGAAATATTGTTGCCGCCAGGACTTTCCACCCCAACTGTTTGCCTACCTTTTCTGATATATATGTGCTTGTATGTGAGGCACATACATGTATATGTATACGAATTTTTGTGTGTGTGTTTGTTGCATGCATAATCTATATACAATTGTAGAAGACTATTATTGTATATTTTCTAGCAAAAGTAATTACGAATACTCAATGAAACCCTCGCAGATTGTTACTATCTCCTCACTATTCTAGTTATACCTGTTCCTTGGGTAGTAGGATTTTAGGACATTTTGCAAACACATCTAGATATTGTATTTTCAATTTATTTGTAGTCTTTGATGCATGTATTCATTACAAACAAACAACAAAAACATAAATAATACTCCCTCCGTTCTAAAATATAGAAGTGTGCTACAGGAGAATCGCCGTGAAATCTCAACAGTGGTTCAACTCAATCCTATAAGCTTTCTTAAGATCTTACACAAGTATTTCATTGTGCATGCAAATATATACCAGATTGTGTTGGTGTATTTTCATCATATGGTGTGAAGGTCCTGAAATTCCTCAATTTGCGTAGATCCCACAGCTTAACACCATCTTGAGCAGCAGTCTGACAAGTTGAGGGGAAAAAATTAGTCAATTACATGTTTAATCAGCTAACATAATTTGCATTTCTCAGTTAAACAACACATACCGCTAGAAAGTAACCATTTTCTGAAAAAGATATGGCAGTTACTGCCCCGACATGACCATCAAATCTTGCAACATTTGCCTGCAGACAAACAAGATACTAATAAGACTTGAACAGGAAAACGAAAAAGAAAAAACAAATTAAGGGTAGAACTACAATAGTATCATACTTGGCTTTTCACATCCCAAATCTTAACAAGAGACCCAGAGGTGCCTGTTCCAAGGATGAGACCATCAGGATGAAAGGCTGCAGATGTATAACCTTCGGATCCCGAAGCATCAGCAACCTGCAGAATACCTCCAAGTTCAGAAGTTATGCAGTGACACTTGCCAGAGGCATTCAGACACTTTGTAAAGGTGCCTGCAGGTGCACGCACGTATGGATTTGTGTGTAGAATGCACGAGTGATAGTGAGCGTGCGAAGGAGGGAAGGGGGAGACAGCAAGATGGAAACCTGTGCGAGGCATAAACCAGAAGAGAGTTCATAAAAGCACCAAGTACTATCAAGAGAAGCTGTAACGAAGTAGTTGTTGGTTGCATGGACGGTGACAGCTTGCACCTGTCACAATGAATACATAGATCGTTGTCAAAAATCAAGGATTTTGGGGGAAAAATTAGAACTACATACCAATGAGTCAAAGAGCTACTATAAGGGAGAGAACTGAAGGGATCTGTAATAAGTGTAGAATACATAAACATATATACAAGGCTTGTTAGTTTAGGTGGGGATCAACACAAAATCGTTCTGACTAATAAGCATATACCCCAAGTCCAGGTGACTTCTCCATGAAAGTATCCATTTATTACAAGAAAACCTACACGCGTCGCCTTTTTCTTTTTTGACGAGTCTACATGCATGAATTCAGATCAAGCATCTCAATGAATTACTTTCCACTCCATGGACTGACAGTATTAGGAAAGGGGGAAAAAACATACTTCGAAAGGAGAACATTCTGCCAATTCAACTAATAAAAGAAGCAAATATGGAGTTCTAAATTAGCAGTTAGAGACAAAATGATAACCAGATAAGAAAGTGAAACTTGGTTACCTCAGCAGTATGATCCTTTAAGATGTGCCTACAATCATAGCTCCCATTCTCTGAACCTTGCCATACACGAACAGTCTGTAAAACCATAAAGTGATAACTAAATAATTAGATAAAAATGCCAAGTACTCCCTCCGTTCAAAAATATAAGATCCACTTTTTAAAATGGCTTAAATTGACTTTCAAAAGTCAACAATGATCTTATAATTTGGCATGGAGGTAGTATTACATAGCATTCACAGAGAAAGGGCAGCACATTCTGTAGTATATGTAAAGAAGTGGGTTTCACAACAACGTATATATAAACTTTTGAATCCTTTTATGGAATTTAGGATGAACTTCTAATCAATAGAGAAACCTTCTTTGAACACAATTACATAGAGAAGAAAGCATATCTCAGTAGATTTTAGTCGTATTACACGTTCAATTAACAAAAACTGTTAAATTTTATGACAGTAAAGTTCTACGATATGCTTCCATATAAAATTCTTACATCAAAAGAGGCTGAGATTTCTTATACACATTGCCTCTTAAGTACAAAATTACACAAGAACGGGAACATACAGAGAAATCGTATAAACCTTCAGCTACAGCTATTTAAACCTAGTAATTCTCTTTCTTTAAACTCCTGAACATCTGCTATACCAGAAAACCTCAACTTTTCTTATTTCAGACAACCACACAAAAAAAATATTACTTTCCAGTTACCCAGCTCTCACTGAATTTGATCCTAGTTGGTTGGGTCCTCTTATTTGGCCTTTCTTTAATAGGTAACCTTATAAAAAGGGCTGTTTTCCTCCATCAGGAGATTGAAATGGGAAATAGATACAAAAAGAAGCAGAAATGTGGAAACATCTATCTTTTCCATAGTAGTACATCAGACTTAAATTTTTGGAGCACCAGCTGAAGGGGTGGGGGAAATAGACAGAGGGAGAGAGAGGACCCATATGATAAACATACAAAGGATTACGATCTAACCTCTAGACCAGGAACTAATAACTATGCAAGTCTAACTAGGCATTTTAAAACTATCCAAGAGAAAGCTTTTCCATCACAAAAATTGAACTAGATTATAGTCACAAGTTAAGATAGTAACCAAAAACAGCTTCTTCAACTGTAGTGTACCAAATAAAAGTCCATTCCAGATTATAATATACTTATTTCCACATGATTCATATGCTCTAATGCACAACATCAACGTGATCCCTTCAGATTCTTGAAAAAGGCACATAATTTAAGCAACTGTCCTCCATGTTAATGCAATTCATGTTTTACCAGATACAACCCTATGTATGTAATTCCATTCTTAAATTTTAAGTTGGAGTGAAAGCAACTTCATGTTCTCATAACATTTAAAAACAAGTATAATTCATTGAGCTCAGTGGCTTCTTAAATATTGGGTTACTCCTTTAAGAGAACCGAATTACGGCTTTTTTAATCAAAACAAAATAAATAAATAAACCAGCATATAGGAGTTCCAAGATCTTATTCTCAGTAGAGTGAATAACCCAGAGTGAAGTGCACACATTTTAAAAAAGGTTATCAATGTATTTCAGTGCGATGACTCATGGACTACATACACTACACAAACATGACAACAAACAAGTTTCATAGTGAAAACAAGTATTTTCAACAAAAGGAAAAAGAGAAGGAAAAAAACACAATGTAAAATAATAAATTAAGTGTTGATTATTATATCCACTAGTTCCATTCCAACCAGTGAAGGGCGAGGAAGAGAAGTAGTTAGAGCTTAAAGGGAAAAGATTGTAAAGCAAGCAAAATGCAAAAGATGATTAGAAACATAAATTCCAGCCCAACAAAAGTAGGCTAACCTTATCAGCAGAGCCAGTAACTACTAGTTCACCTTCAGCTACAAATCTAACACTTGTGACCTAAAAAAAGAGAGAATGAACAAAACAATAATTAGCCAAGATTCTTAACCAAAAATAAAAGATTTAACAGAGGAGAAAAAACCTTTTTCGAATGACCACTAAGTGTAGATAGGATCTCTCCTGAAGTTCGATCAAAGACTATAGCATTTGTATCAACCCCACCAGTAGCAATAATATCCTGATAAACCAATAAAGAGAATGCTTTAATAATAATTATTTTAATTTCAGTTCCCTCTAGGAAAGAACAGTATAACACTAAATTTAGGCTCAAATCATTCCACATACATGAGATGCTTAAATAAAATAGAGCCATTATATGTAAATAACAATTCCCTTCTGCTGTCCATATCGATGAACTTGATTGAGCACAAAATTTCACGCAATCATGTATAGCAAGAAAAATCTATAGAATGAAAAAGGTATTCACAATTTTGGATAAAAGAAGGAATGTTATTAGATGAGGATGATAGAATATAAGAAGAAAAGAGGTCCTCGAATAATAGTTGTTGTCACAGTGCCACGGCGAGACGCGGCGATAGTTGGATAGTGCGCCAGCCATGGCGTCCGTATGGCGACAAATCGTTAACAATGTGCAATTTATACATTATTTATTTTACTTCAAAAATATGTTGAACAATAAAATTTTATATATATTAAAACCCAAAAGATAATAACTAACATTATGGAATACAAGTAAAAACACAATTCTATGAGTACTTCACAATCAAAATTCAAAAGTAAAACACTTGACATTAAAAACTAGTAGAACAAGTCAACAAACACCAGAAAATAAAGAATCAGCCAAGTCATCACCCATCATACATTACAAGTCTAATACGTGATAAAATTACACCACATAGCAAGTCCATGAGTTATGATGAGTCATAGGTAAAAAATGACTTAATTACTTAGCTTGCCAACTACTACCAAGGTGTGTGAGCCTTGGCAACTCGGCATCCAAGGCGTTGCCTTGCCCTTCTCCAATGTCAGGACGCCTAGGTGACGCCATGACAACTATGCCTCCAATTTTATTTATTTATTAATAAGAAGTCCATCAAACATCACAAGTAGAAAAAGTCCTCAATAAAGGATAGTTATCAATTTCCTACGTATATCTAAGTACACAATCCTCAAAAAGCACCTTATTACAAAAATCCAAAGCAATGCCAGTAGGAATACAAGATACTTCAATGTTAAGCTTACATGCATATAACCTTCAACAAATATACATACCCAATCTTTGCCTGGCAAAAGAGATCAATCTTCTCTATAGAAAATAATACGATTCTCAATCTTGAAGTTAGATCATATGTATCAGGTGCAAAGTTGGAGTACCCTCCATAAGGAAGGATGGCAAAGTATTGTACAGTCAAAGAAGCACATTTAGATCACACTATTAAAAAGAAATTTGAGTACCATATGGTCTCATGTTCTCTAGCCATGCATGTTGAACATGGAGTTGAAGAACTTATGTGATGCCATTTAAGCAACTTCGGTAGAACTAAACCCAAGTTTCGTGAGTTTCAGTTGTTAATTTATGTGCATTTTTCTTATTTTACGGATTGGTGAAACTCTCACCTAAGGAAGATATATATACACACACACACACACACATATATATATATAGAGAGAGAGAGAGAGAATTGTTCAAATCGTCCATTAAAGAGCTAAAGGATGTCACTTGTCTTGTAATGCACACATAGCCACATACTGCGTAATTTAAAATTAGACATACAAACTTTGTGCTAAACATAGGTCATCAATGGAATCGTTGAGCATAGTACTATAAATCCCACCATATATGCACAAAACACCCCCCACCCAAAAAAAATAACTCTACAAATACCATATGGATAACAAAAACATATTCCAGGCATAAAATATTAATAAGTATGATTGCAGTTTCAAATGCAATGATACCCATACCTTGGAGTTGTGGATATCCACGGATAATATTCCAGGTTTGTTGGTTTTGTGAAGAGGATAACTATGAAGCTGAGTGTATCTTTCAACAGCATCAATGGGAGCTAATGAAGGAGGGATCTAAAAAACAGTAGCAAGGATTAAGAATTACGAAACACAATACATTCTTTCTAAAAGGTTGAAAGCAATGCTGCATCTAACTGGTATTGAAGAGGTAAAAAAGAGGAAGAATACAATTATAATACCCAAATTATATATCATCGTGGAAAATACCTGTCGCTTTTTCCGTTGCTGTGACAGTGCCGCATTGCAGTCTGTTAACTCTGCAATGATGCTAGTTGAAATTCCTGGCCGTACTCTCTTCCCCTCAGGACTCAATTCATCCTCCTCAGCAGCTGTAATGACAAGATGAAAAAGCAGATGACTTATTATGAATAAAAGCAACCAAGTTAGGATTAACCGCAAAATCAAAAAGGAGAACAAGTTGAAAAAGAGAGGAACCTCTTTTCCCATTGCTTAAAGCAGAAGCATTCACTGTCATTGCAGTTGATGTTGACATGGGTATCTGTCTTTCTGCCTGTGCTAGCAATGACCTTGCCTCATCTCTTTCTTTCTTTAGTCTAGCAATTACACGGCAGGCAGCATCATGCTGCAAACATGTAGAAGAACCATATTGAATTTAAATAAGTAGACAGCTGCTAAAAAAGAAAATTTCTAAAAAGCAGAGACCAAATATGTTAGTCACTAGAACCTGATAAAGGGCATGACTCAATTCTTCCCTCGCTGTATGTAGTTGTTTCTCCAATGCAAAATTTGAAAGCATCAAGCCATCCCATTCCTAGTATGGAATAATAAAGAAAGATTAAAAAGAAATAGGACAGAAAAACGATACAGAGTTTAACGAGAATGAACCTAAACTAATACCATAGCCAATGTAAATTAAGCAGACTATAATACGCTGACAAATTCATTACAAAAAAAGTCCATTGTCACTGAGAAAATTGCTATTACATATATAGTATATACCTATTACTAACGGCAAGATGGTATTATTTTGGTTTTAAAACAAAATTTATGTCTACATTAACTTTTTAGGTAAATACAGTCATCTGATATTAAATTAACTTGTTATGGAAAGAAAAAGAAAAGGCCTGTGGAGCAAGATGCATCACAATTTCCTCCTTAGTGGATGCCCTGAGTTCATGAAATATATTTCTAAAATTTGTGAGACAACTTTAAATGGGTTTTGATCAATGAGCCAAAGTTCAAATAAAATGAGATTGATGCTGTATACGTTGAACACATTATGAGAGTGGCAGACTAACAACTGAGCTAATTTAGAGTTATCAGCTGAATGCAATATTGGCGAACATAAGAAAGTTATCTTTTCAGTCAGAGAAGGTAACAACTTTTACAAATAAATATGAAGAATTGTAATAGAAATAAAAGATTTTAGATAGCTCATTTGCTGTTGTAGATCAAATATAGATCACCTTAATTACAAACAAACACAGTCTAGATTTTAAATTAATAGGTACTAGGATGTAAAAGAAATAGCCCAGGCAGTATAGCGGAATACTAATATGAGTGTACAATGAAAATACTATTAGCAGCCACAGTTCAGACTTCTTTACATTCAAACTCTATTCCCAATATGTCATGCTTTAAAGCTAAACAAAGATTTTAAATCATACGTAAAAAATAATTAATTGCAGGATAAAAATTTATAATGTCCTAATACTCTATTAGAGCATATAGGAACAAAGGAACATCATACCTAAAGAATAGAAACACCATCAGAATTGTCTTTCATGCTAAACATTGTTAATAGCCAGAAAACAACAAACTAAAATAAACCAACCACAACTACGTCTACCAAACAATATGAGAAATAAAATGATTACACACGCATGATAAAAGCGATCAAAAAACGTACAGGGGAATGACATCAGAAGTCAAACTAACTTAATACTTCCTCAATCCCAGAATGAGAATCTCATTTCAATAAAGTTCGCATTTTTAAAAAAGGTAATCAATTTCCCGTCTGAATCCCTAACTCACTAAATAACAACTTTACTATAAATGAGAATTAGGTCAAAGCACTTTTCACTAAGGGAAAATACCGTTTAATTATTTGTCATAAAAAGCTATCATTTTGGGACCCACAAAAAGAAAGTATGACTCTCATTTTGAACCAGCAATACTGTTTTGTAATTCCTGAAAGTTTATAAAATACTCGTGGAAACAAGGAGCCAAGAATCAGAAATACGTACAATCTGGAACATCCCAAGCATCCCAGGAATGCTTGCAGCCTGTACTGGTCTGGGCTTCACTATCTGCATCATGTTCCAATAAAATTTAGGGACAGTAACTTAAAAACCAATAAAATGAAATACTGGATGACATATATACATATATATACACACGAGCAAACCTTGCCGGTTTTGATTGGAACAATGTCGTCCATGGTTAAAGGCTCCCCAGTAACTGGGCATTTTCCATAATCCTAGTTAAGAGCAGACAACAATGCAGCTTTCAATTAAATAGACACTTGATTACACACAATTATCATATAAGTCACAGTAATGCATATTTATACCCTCCGTTTGGTTGTGAGAAAAGCTAAGGTCTACAATAAAGAAATAAGTTCAACATTTTGCAATAACTATTCACATCACTAACTGAATAGATTTACATTGCTTAGTTGAGCAATAATTCGAGGTATTTTTTTATTTTGTCTCTGAATTCCTTTTCAGATTTAATTTATTAGTTCAATTTTCTTTCCTGACATTTTCTCTAAACCCTAAAAGTAGTAAATACCGAGAAACAAAACGCACCAATATGTGTCTCTCAATCAATCGCTTCTCGAACAAAAGTCCGGAATTCTTTGAAACCACCGGCTCTTCCGGCACCTCACCGGAGACTGCACGGATGCATTAGAACAAGATAAACATAGATCAGTCACAAAAGTACATATGCAGATGTGAGTATATATGCAGATATATATATATATATACACATGTAAATATAGAGTGAAAAGTGAGTTACTCGAGCAGTTCATCGTGCGAAAGAGAGCTAGGGTTTCTGCTGAGAACAGTCTTCGCCGCAGTCCAGTGGCAGAGCGTAATTTGAAGAGAGAAAAAACAAAGGGGAGCCGCGGAGAGAAGGAAAATGAAGATTTAACAAGGGTTGAAGATATAATAGTGGCAGAAGATCCGATTTGAGTATTAGGTGATTGGGTTGTACAAAATGGATCGGGCTAAATAATTGCGGATTCGTTTTGTGGGTTTTTCTTTTTCTTTCTTGTTTTATTTCATTATGAAAAAACTCTAATTTTTTCAATTATACTATTGAGCAAAAATGTATATAAGAATAAAAAAATTGAAATGTAAATATACTATAATTTGATTATTTTATATTTTACATAATGCATAATTTTCTCTATTTTTATAAAAGTGTATAACAATTATAAAATATCTCTTCTGTTTTTTTTGTTACAATTTTGTAATTTATCATTTAAGAATTTTTTGGGTGCAAACTAAATTCTGTCATTTATCCAATGATCATTCTTTTCACATTTATATATAATAGAATTTAAGGAAGATAATGGTGAGATGAGAGTTTTTTTTGTTATGATTGATCGTATTTAATAAAATCGTTAGCGATTTAAGTAAAAAATCACACATTAAAACTTATGGAATATTATTGAACAAGCAATGTTATGCTGCCTAAATTTTTTATGTCTAGATTGCTTGAAACATATTTTGAAGTGTCGAGTAAGACAACACTTCAAAATGTGTTCAGATAACTGGACATAAAAAATTTGAGCATTATAACTTTTTTCTTAAAAAACTGTATATACGATATTTGTTTTACTATTGATACTAATTATCAAAATTTATCGTGATAATTGAGAGAATTTATGTTAGATTAAGATTACTTAATATTATTGGAACAATGAAATTAGTTTAAATCTTAACTCGAGTTAAATTCAAATCGTACTCGAATTATTACCATAATTTAGATTTGTGAAAACTAATATTCAAATATAAGGTTAATGATTTCGACATTAATATGATCATTATCTCTACTAGGTATGTGTAATGTATGATGTTAACATATTTGGAATGAACATCGAAATCAAATTGAGGGATTTAGATTTTAAATTAGGAATCCATTCTCAAGCCTCAACCCCTAAAGTTCCTTAATTAATTGGAACTCTCTTTGCTTGTTAAGCTAAATTTGTTGATGTTTTCAACAACAAAAAAAAAGAAAAAGAAAAAGAAAGAAAAAAAGAAGCTAAATTTGTTGACAACTGAACATCTTCCATAGGGTTTAGTCCTTATGTTTCAAGGCCCAAATTAGATCAAGGTCCATCACAATAACTTGGATATAATTTTATTTTTTTTGTGCTAAATAACTTGGATATAATTTTATTTGGGCTAGGTTTCAATTTAGACTGGAGAAGGTTAGCTTAATGAATTTCTACACCTTAGAGAAGTAGGTAAAAAAAGATTTTCTTACAACATATTTATACCCTTCTTTTTTATAATATTAAGAAACATTATCTCACGTTTCGGAGAGGATCCTTCAATTCTATAAAGACGAGAAGATTTTCTTAACGGGACTTGACACCTTAACACACCACCTCTGATTCAATTGTTAGAGTAACGATAATATTTTTGAGTAGTATTTTGGTGATTAAAGAATCAATACTTCAATACTTATCTATAACAAGGCATCGAGGGCAATCTTTATTTGAGTCAAATAAATAATTTTAAATTAACTCTGTTGAGTCATCCTAGTTGTGGTGGGTTTTACTCTAATTCATTTACAAAGTGGACAATTTTTAGTGAGTCAACTTCGTTGTCTTGAGTTATCTCTCAATTTTTTTTACGTACATGCAACAATATATGAAGTGTTGCGTCGGTAGATAATAGATTGAAGGATGAACAATTAATATGATTTGGTCTGTTCATATATTCCTAGATACTCGTGTCTTACGCGAGTTATTAAATTTGTAGATATTAAAATTAGATATAAAATCATGTGTGCGATAGTGTTTGATTATAATTAATGGGTCCACCTATGTACAACTAGTTATTAATTAGTAACATATTGACAAAATAATTTTTAAGTTAGTTTTTATAAAAAATTGTTCATTAAAAAGAGCCATTTTTTATTAATGTTAATAAAAGATGATAGCATGTTCTCAACTTCGCTATCATAATTTAATTATCATACTATTATTACTAGTTAAACAAACAACTTATTATTTTTAAGGTTAAAAATAGAACAAAAAAACATCCTTAATATACCACAAATATTAAAACGGGAATGCTTTTTGTGAAGCCGAGGGAATAATTAATCTATTAAGTTTTGAATAGAAATCTTAGTAGTCCTTTATTTTTCAATTAAATAAAAAACCTGATAGATGGGTTCATTATTCTCTTCACTTTGAAGGCCTATCTATATCAAGAAGGACATCGCAGGACATTGACATGTGACTATATTTTGTACTGCTTGTTTATATATTTGAAGTTATACACCATGTTTCACAAATAAAAGTTGGACACAAAAGCCAGTCAAAAAAATTAGCTGAGGATTGATTTAAATTAGATTATGAAACTAGAAAAAGGAGAAAGAAAAGAATATATATCCCAACCTCTCTAATCTCCAACCAAAAAAAATATATTCGCTATCACCATTGCATTGTAGTGCAAGAGTATGTCTATCGCTTTCATCACGTAAAACAAGAGTGTGAATTAAATCATATCGAGATAGAGACGCATCGGTGCAACACTAATAGCTAATAATTATTCTCTCTCCAACGTTTTTAAGGATTAGACATGATGCTTACTTTAGGTTGACTAGCTTAAAGCTTCATAATACTAGTGCATGCCCCCCAGTCACATTGGTTCCATTCACATAAGAGCTCAACTGCCAGAGCTTCTGAATAACATTTAGAAAAATCTAAGGTTTCACTAGGCATTAATCAGCATTCAGTTCCATTAAAATTCAGTATTACTGTTTGATTGATACATTGGGGGTGTGATGGTTGCAAAATCTGAAAAATGGCCAAACAATTTCCATTCCATAGACTAAAGCAACAAATTTATTTTTGAGGGGGTTTGATGTGTTTAGCGTGTTTGAAAGTTCAAAGCGAACAAAATCTTGTTAGCTTACATTAAAAGCAGCTTATTTTAAACACAATTTATTTAATTCATAAATTAAATGTTTCGGGCTCGTACATAAATCTCAAAATTTAAAACTACCTGTTATCCAATAAAAACCTAAAATTCCAAATAATAAATTAAAATCTCTAACAAGATTAGTTACAAATTTTTTTTTCTCTTTCAGACCTTTCAACTAATCGATACAACCCTGGAAAGTTGTTTTTGCTAAACTCGAGCATTTTCTTGAAAACTCGTTTCGGATATGAAATTTTTAAGTATTTAGAGATGTTTTTGGGAAACAAAAATGATACTACCACTGCAAACGCAAGTAACCAACCAAACCTTAAAAACCGTTCAACTTCTTCTTTTTCACGATTTATCTAAATCAAACATATAATGCCACGAAAAATTAACTTGTTTAGCAAAGAAAAGAGAAACTTGTCCTAAATCCAACATACAATCACATCAAAATTAGTGTAAAATCATCAATAAAATGCATCCAACAACTCAAAGATCATGAAGTCTATTCATTTGGATATTGTTTCATCATTGTTAATGTTTTATATGAGGCCTCGTAGCCAAATCCCAAAATAGATTCTTGGGCATTAATACCACCATATTGCGATAACTTGTTCACTTGGACAATTACTTAGTACTCCCAATCCTATCTATGCTTTGAATATGTATTCAGCTTAATCACAAAGAAAGATACAAAATGGTACAACATAATATTAGATTCCAATGCAGACCGTGCTTTAGTACTACTCTTGGAAATTCATCAAACACTGGAAAAGAACAAGTTCATGCTATCGGATTTTACCAAAACAAGTTAAAAGTAGCTGCACCAAGGGTAATTCTGTTTCCATATTTCGGATAAACAAGTGAAAGCACTTGTCCAACAGATCACAAACATTGCCTCAAATCAGTAACTAAATTATAGGGTATCAACTTAATTTTCAAGTAAAAGTAAGCGTGTGATAAATGTCAATGAAAGAATAAATTTTATAGGGAAACATTTGGCAGAATAAATTTTATAGGGAAGCATTTGGCGGACTGGTTGAGGGTTCGTTCTCTACCCAAGAGAGAATAGGTTTAAATTACTCACATCACTGTGGGGTAAGGCATGTTGAAGGCCTTAGTCAAGTGATCTGGTACGAACCCACATTTGTATCTAGTCCACGTGTAGAGACACTTACACAATGGTAATAAGGATAACACTCTTTCCATTTATAGTTGTTTTTTTTTGTTTGGTAATAAAAAAATAAAATAAAAGTGCAAATGGGATTTCAGTTCTTCCATGTTTTAAAGGAGTTTGAGGTTGATTTAAAGCAACCTAGTAGCTAGACCTTTTTTAAATGAGTCCTCCTAGAAGTTGGTGTGGCTTTGTTCTATATATTATAGCTTTGGAATCAACAGTACACTTCTTAATTTTAGAAAGAATAAAAAAACCAGTACACTTCTTCTTGATTTTCGGCTTTGATCCTCTGTGCCCTCATGCGTTTATACCAGCCATTGTATTAGCAGTCCAAATTCTATGTCAAGCCAATAAAAAAAGGTACAAGCTATGACTACCTCATGAGTGACATAATGATTTCATATTTGTAAGCTTGGCCTTGGTTGAATTGGATTTGACATAACTTATATTCTGTTTGAAAAAAATAGCATTGCTTCTTTAACCTTATTTATCTCAACATAAATGCTTTTTCATAGTCTTTACTCTTTAGATACGAAAAGATTTTTTGGGTAAAAGATCTTGGTCAAATAGTCTAGGAGTTTAAAAGAGATATTTTTTTGGGGGGAAAGATAGAATAAGTGAGAAATATAGGCCAAGATAAGATATTTGTCCAATAGCTTAGAAGTTGAAGAGGACGGAATTATGTGTCAATTAACAACTCTCTATCTAGAGAACAAATTCTCTCATCCAACTTACAAGCATAAGTAAATCATGTTTTGAATGTTTTGATACAAAAGATTAGTTCTCATCCATTACGGATATTTTATTAATAGTATTCGGTACGAAGAAAATAAAATTTATGACGATTTTTTACTGTTAAGAATTTATGAAAAATTATATTTTATTAATAATATTCGGTACGTAGAAAATAAAATTCGTGACGATTTTTTACTGTTAAGAATTTATGAAAAACTAAAATCTCGTATCATAATTTTAATATTTTTAGATACTAACCTATTTGTAAATAAAGGTAAAACTGCATATATCTGTCCTCCTTAGATGTTACTATTTGCGATAGCCTTGTCTTGTGCATTGGATGTATAGGTATAAGTCTTTATATGTTATATACATTTGTCATAGATAATTTTGGGATAGTGATGTTAACTACACTTATTTTAGGCTGCTGTCCTCTTTTTTCAGATTTAAGACTAGTGCTTAACATACATGGAAGATTCATTTTCTTCATCCTGAGGACTGCCAAAGTAATTTGTAGAGTTACTTGATGACAGTGCACATGTAAATTAACTTTGAAGCACCTACATATATACATATACAAAACTATAATATGGGGAAATCATCAAAAAAGCATAAGTTACCAAGTTTAACCAGCTTAGGTAAGTGCATTAATATGATTAGTCATTTTCCCAGGTCTTTGTCCCAAAATAAAATCCACTTCGCGTAGTGACTACTTTTTCCTTTTCATGTTGATTTTCATTTTCATTTTCATGTTCATGTTCCGATAAATGTTCTTGTCAAATTGATACGGTTGGATTTCATCAATTTTTTTTCTCTCTCTATTTTTTTTTCTAGACAAAGACTTAACTTCCATCTTAAATATGAGAAAAACTCTCTTTATTTTGGATAGACCCTCCCCTAGATCTCTATTCTTGTGCTATAATAATTTTTCTTTTTTTGTAGAGTTTGTTTTTCCCTTTTGTGAGACTTGTTTAGTTGTTTTCTCCATAATATGACTGATTTCTTTTTCTTTTATGAGAGAATTTCATTATCATCTCTTGGAAGACTTTGCGTTCTCTAGTTGGAAGATTTTTATTCGTTTATGAGAATTTTTTCAGTGCATGAATTGTTAAAGATAGATTGTTCAAATCAGTTGTGGCGTTATCAGGACGACTGGTTCTTCCTCTTTTCGTATTGAAGAACAACTCAAATATGTATATTTTGTTATTACTTTTAGAATATGACTGTTGTTCAAGATTATATCCGATGTTTACTAGTTGTTGCTACGATTGACCATTTTTACTGATTATCTATAATTTGGGTAATCTTTTCATCATATGTAACCGTTTACAGTTTCAATATATTTCAATTGATTTGACTATTTGATCAAAAAAAATATATTCATATTCCGATAGATTGAAATAAAATATCTTCAAATTAATTTAAGTTATACTCTTTTGTTCCAAACTATAAGATTATTATTGACCTTTGACAGTCAAAATAAGACATTTTTAAACTCAAAGTTGAAATGCATCATTAAAAATTAGGATAAAATGCAGTTTACAGCCTATGGTTTTCACATGTTTGTAAATCACCACATGTGGTTAAAAAACTACCACTAAACCTTTCATGGTTTATAAAATTTGCAGACTCTCTCTTTAGTATTAAGACCATTAACAGAAGGTGTTAAACTACTGAAATACCCTTCTTTGCTTAATTATGCATATAACCACCTAATTTGTTATTTATCTTGTTTCTTCACAATTTTCACCAAGCAGCTTATAAATCAAACTAAAAAACAATCTCTAATCATCTTGGTCAAATTCAAATCAATTGAAAAAACAAATTTTGGTAACAAAATTTAATAATTATGATTTTATTGCTTTAGAGAGTTATTTTATAATTACTAATTGATTGTTAAGTGTATATCATCTCAATCTATATTCCTTAAATTATTCTTAATATCCAAATTTTGAATACATGCGCTCTTGTTAGATTATCATATTTATTTGATCTTAACTTAAGATGGTAACTAGATTCATGCATTTTCTTATAAACATTATTTTTATAATAAGCTTAAATTACTCCTACACATGCATGCAGTTTCATCATCGTTAATTAATGTAGCTTTATTTTGATTATTATTATCATGTCTTAAAAGTTAAAATATTCAATTACCTTTCCTGGTAGTCCTAAATATCATTTCTCACATGTATTTTATAAATGTCTTTCCTTTTACTCTCCTTTTTGACAAAGGAAAATTTTATTGTGTAAATGCTCACATGTCTAAACACAAAAAAGAGAATAAATATATTGCTAATAGTAAGAAAATAGCAAGAAGGCATTAATATTAGTTAGTTATATAATACAGGGAACAACTCACACCAATAAACATTAACAAATAAACCAATGTGGTTACATTTTACTTTATTTTTTAATATATATATATATATATATATAATCATCATAAAATAATTATCCAAATACGTATTAAGAAAAGTCAAGATACTTGCAAACAAATTTTAAATGCATTTTTGTACATATTTTGTTTGGTAGAAAGTTAGTGAAAAAATGAGAATAAAAAAAATAAATAATAAATAAATTGATTGTATTTTAAATATGAGTTAAGGAGGATAGTTTTGTAACTTGCCTAGAGAATCTAGTAGTTGGATAGCTCATTTACTTGCTAAAGGGTGAGCGAACTACACTCCCATTAACTTGGATGAAAAAGATAAACGTTGAACTATTTTTAAATCACCGGTGGTCAAGTGGTGATTTTTTAACTATATGTGGTGATTTACGAAAATATAAATACCATAGGTGGTAAATCTCATTTTATCCTAAAAATTATAAAATACTAAATCTCACGATAAGCAGTACTTTTAATATAATTTACAATATTCATCATGATATCGACTAAAATTAAAGAAAATTAAATTAATTTTAAGTTTAAAAATATCTTAAGTTGATGTCCACACTGATCTTACATTTTGCCGAAAGTAAATTTTTCTTTCAACAAGAACAAAATGGAGAAACACAAATATATATACAAAAGGATAAAAATTAAAGAATGCAATAACAAATGAAATTTATCGTAAAAATTAAAGAATGCAATAAAAAAAATCAAAGAATGCATTCACCGAAAGAATGTTCTTAGATATTTTTTTGTGTCGCTATTTTGATCAAAACTAAATTACGTACACAAGAAGGTTTGCTACCTCAAACTAATAAATAGACAATGATTTTGGGACATCCACGTACATTTCAATTTCAATTTCAATTTCAATTTCAATTTCAATTTCAATTTCAATTTCAATTTCAATATAAAATAAAAAAACTATTTCTACAAAACCAAAGAAGTACCTTATTCTACTAAAAAATGAAACTCCCTCCGTCCCAAATTAATTGCTTTTCTAGGACTTTTTTAAGTCAAATTGACTATTTTTAAAATTAATAATTAAGCATATATAAATATATTTTTAAAATTATAAAAATTGAAATTAGTAATAAATTGTATATACTTTCTTTTGGTTATAATATCTTCACATATATGTTAGCAAAAATAGTAAAAAGATTAATTTTAAAAATAGTCAGTTTGACTTTAAAAAATATTAAAAATACAATTAATTTGGGACGGAGTGATAATATTTTTGTCGCAAATATATGACTTGATTTTTCTTAATATATAATGATTAACTTGTAAAAAAAAAAAAAAAAGAAAGTTGGTCAATGAGTGGCAAAGCGGCTCCCTCGGGTTGACTAAAATGTACGGGCAGCCTACTAATCGTACCTTAGATAACTAACCTCCTTCCTTAATATAGTCCGTCTCCCTTCTCTCTCCTACATCTCTCTTCTAAATTTTTGCTCTCTGTTTATTTACTTTTAATTAATTATCTTTAATATTACCTCTTCTTCTTTTTTTCTTTCTATTTATTTTTTAATTTTGTTCTTATGGATTTCTTCTTCTTCATTGATTTCAGTCATGGATATTTTCAAGCCAAGGATAATGGGTAATGAGTGGCATGTTTTCATGTCCCCTCCATTACTACACTAAAGCATAGCTTGAAGAGAGACAAAGGGAGATTTGAAATAAATAATATATATATATATATATATATATATATATATATTTAAAAAAAAATTGCGATTCTCGAATTGGACGAACAATGTTACAGGACGTGGTGCATCCTCAGGAACAACTTCAGATTGTAAAACCTCTCAATTTTTGATTCAAGTACATTAATGTTTTATTTATTTCTAGATCATTTTCATTTTTTCTCACAAACAGGGGAAATGATATTCTTGATGCATGTTTTCTTGATTCTTTTCATGTTGCATGTATTTAATTCTGTGTTTGGTTGACTTTTTCATGTTTTTAGACAATTTCCCAGAATTTTTTTTACCCTTTTCTTTCATATTTAGGGGTTAATTTGTTTGATATTATGGTATTTTATTATTCTCATTATGCACATGTTTCTATTTTTATATGTTTTCCTCTCAACTCCTTCATTTGGATCTCCCTTTTCTCTCCACTTGTCCATTCTTAACGTTTTGATTTTACTCCTTCCATTTTGGACATTTTGACACAAGTTCAAAATTATAAATCTGTTTCTAAAGTTCACTAATTACTTTTGGTGTAAAAAGTCGCAACTAGTGCACAAGACTCTCGCAAATAGCAGGGTCTGGCAGAGTCGCATGTTTCAATTTAAAATTTTCAAATTTGTAGCGTGCCACGAGTTAGCTTAGCCCCACTTAAAAATTCATCTTATAAGATTCTTGAAGAGGACATGTAACTTATTGTTTAGACTTTAGAACACAATTTGATTTCAACGCATACAGAAGCAACTCATAGCTATCTCTATCTGTTCGTGCAACTTCATTAGTCAATGGCTTAAAAAATGGAATCAGCTTCGGAAGAAATATTTCAATCTTTGTAAAGGTTGCACGCTGAGTAGTCCTTTTCTAGGGGGCAACTCGCCCTAGTAATTAATCTTCAAGTTATCTTTCATAATCATTTAGAGAATAATTGTAGCTTTTGAGCATGCGTACTGCTTAAGTTTTTCCCCTTCAAATCTTGATTCTTTTATTCAGTTAGATGGATGAAGACTAAAGGGTATTTTAGTGCTTGTAAAGTTCCAAGTGTTTGTCTAAATCTGGGCATTCCTATTTCTTGCTTTGTTCTTGCCTTTCAGTTTGTTACCATTTGTTACATTAGTATAAGACCATTCACAGGGAGCTAGCACAAATGCATATATTTTTTTCTAATCTGCAAAAATATCAATAATCCAAAGAACATTCTCCTTCTGGAGCACTCATGTTTTATTACCATATTTAGATGCAATGATCACTAAATATGAAGATTTAATTGTTTGTTTTATGATGCAGGAAGAAATTTCGAGCCCGCTTAGTGCTCAAATTTTGGAATTCTGTGAATCTGAATTATTCCCAGAGACACTGCAGAACTCTGAAGTTGCTTCAAGATCGAATTGCTGCTGCTATGAGGAGCACTCTTCTTATGCCAATAACCTTCCCTTCAATAGTACTCGAGAAATAGACAAAATTTATAGCAACATTTCCAATAATGGCACCACAAATACTCCACCTATGACCACCAATAACAACACAAGCAACCTCTCAATAATCTTTGTCTCATCCGAAGACATAGAAAATGACATATCGGCCTCAATACAATTTTCGCCCTCCCCTCAATTTTCTGTGCCTAGGTTCCTCAATGGCCAACAAGAACAGTTTGATCTCACTTTGCTGCAAAATCAGATGGGAATGACTGATAATGCTGCTGTTGAGGCTGCGCTGACTCATTACGCGGCTGAATCTATGGGTCCTCCTCCTCTTTTGGGGCCTCCATTGCCAGCTCTTCATGAGGAGGATTGCTTATCCACAATGCCTTACATGAAAATGAATCCTTCGTCGCCTAGTTGCTCTTTTCTTGATCCTGAAATCAATTCATACATGCCAAGCAATCTCAACATGGCTTTATCTAATGAAAATTCTGGGATTTTTAATGGGAATATGTTTTTGGGAACTGAGCTGCAGCCTCAAGAATTGGATTATCAGGGAGATAATGGTGGAATCTTTTGTACAGAACCTCTGCCACGAGTTTATAACAGCGATCTTCAGGTACTAAAATGATTAATTTTACCAGAAATATTTCCCAACAACACCAAATAGGCAATTTTTATTTTTGAGGGACTAATTTTTCTTTAAATTCTTTTTCCCTTCTTATAAATAGAATACTGATATATGATCACTTGTTTCTATTTTTTCAACATATATAATTCTTTTCTTTCAAAAGGCACTAAGCAATGAGAGCCAACATCTTGTGAATGGGGGTGCAAATTCTACTCCATTGGCATCTGAGATTACTTGCTTGGAGGATTCTACATTCAAGGTTGGAAAACTCTCTGTTGAAGAAAGGAAAGAGAAGATTCATAGATACATGAAGAAAAGGAATGAAAGGAACTTCAGCAAGAAAATTAAGGTCCTTTTTTTTTTCATCTCTTTATACTAGCACAAAATAAAAATCATTTTCCCAGGCATTCTGACATGCTTATTGCATATACTCATCCAAAATCTCTAAAATTTTGTGTTTGGATTGTACGTAAATCGAGTACTAACACATAAAAGTGATTGTGCAGTATGCATGTCGCAAAACTCTAGCAGACAGCAGGCCTCGAGTTAGAGGAAGGTTTGCAAAGAACGACGATTTTGGGGAGACAACTAGAACTATTTGTAGCACACATGAAGAGGATACAGATGATGATGTGAGATCTATTCATGTATGTGCCATAATTACTGACAAAAATAAGAAATTCATGAATTTCGATTCCATGAAGTTCAAGTTTTTTGTCGAGACTATAAGAAAAATGTTGCATCTGCATAGTACAGAAGTTGCATACGACAGACGTTATTATTCAACAATGCTACAGTGTTACACAAATGCGACAAATTGATATATGCCTAGACATAATTATGTACAACGGAGCCAAATTTCAGCAGCCATATTCTCAATATTCCACTAATAATTGTTTCTTTATATTTTTTTTTCTCAGGTTGTGGTTAAAGAAGAAGAAGAAGATATGGTTGATTCTTCTGACATATTTGCTCATATCAGTGGGTTGAATTCCTTCAAATGCAACTATTCAATCCAATCCTGGATTTAGAATATGATTGTACATATTTCTACAATTTTGTTCAGGACCCTGTTCTGCAGGATAGACTAATCCTGGAATAAGTGGAGGATAAATAATTGGGTCATTTTATGTTTTTATTTTTATGGAATTTTTTTCCCTTAACAAATTGAGTCATAGTAGTTATTAGTAACACATGAATAACAAATGTAATTTTGTACATACTACTACTACTACTATTTATGTGAAGTTTGAACTTCATTTCCTGTTTGTGAAAAACTCTTAGCATTATACTCCTTGTCGGAGAGGTGCAGGTTGAACAAAAGAATCCTACTTTCTTAATAAAGTTTGTTGAAAATGTTACTCCTACTAGTCGACGAAAAAAATCTCATTTAACTAATTTTTTTGTTCTATAAAAAAAGTCATCTTTTTATTGAATATACTATAAAATGACATAACATCCTTTATCATCGTAATTTCACTTTTTTTTTTACTAAATAAACAACTTATTATTTTTAAGTTTCTTTAAGATCATCTAATATGAACATAATTGCAGTTATTGGGCCTGCGGGAGGAGCTTAATAAAGGCCGAAATCAGCCATGTGAAACCCAGCCCAAAACTAGTCTGATAAGAGCTTAACTGGAATTTACATTTTATATTTCCTTTCTTTTCTTTTTTGCATCCCTTATTGTTTTGGTTATCATATAAAGAGTTGACACACGCACTATATTTTAACCATATGTTTTTCACCGCGAGGTTAAAATAAACCAAAATCTAATCTACACCCGATTGCAATTATAAAATATGCAGTGACTTTAACATTTACCTATAGTAAGTTTATAGTACTCCATATAATTTGGTATTTAACTAAAATGTGGCATTTATTATTAGTATAGAGTAAATATTTAAATAAAATCTATAAGATAGAACGGGGGGATTACTACCCAAAAAAATCAATAGTCTTGTATTTCGCGTATATATTATTATACAAAATATAAAAAAATGTACAATTACATTTGCACAAAATACAACTCATAAAGTTGAATCGATAATTATTTTTTGTCAGAAAGTGCAAACCCTAATTATGATGTTATTAACAAATAACCATATCACATTTTACCCTAATAACTGAAATGCACTTGTCACAATTTTTTGATACTTTTTATTTTGTCACGATAAATACGTGATATATATGCTCCCATATGATATATTATTATCATATTTTTGGGAAGAGGATACTTTAATTATTTTTGATATATTTTCATTAGTAAATAAAATATAATTATCGACCACCAGCATAATTAAACGTTTTTTTATAAGTTGCATGCAAAACACCTTTCTTTAGGCTTTTTATCATAATTTTTTGAGCCAAAAGAAAAAAAAACAAATGAAATTATACAACATAATGCAGCATTTCACCACATTTAATTGGTCGGGATTGGATTATATTCAAATAATATTTAATCTCATTTTAAATCATACAGACAGGTTAGCTAGCTGATATATATATATATATATATATACACACACACACAGTCACGCTCTCCGACGAACTGGTTTGTTCGCGAACCGGCTATAACGACGATTTTTTCTGTCGCTATAAACTAAGACGACAGTTCACATATATATGAACCGTCGTCTTAGGCTATAGCGACGAAAAAAACTGTCGCTATAGTCGGTTCGCGAACGAACCGATTTGCTGCATAGAGCTGGTGTGTGTGTGTGTGTGTGTGTGTGTGTATATATATATATATATATATATATATATATATCAACAAATCTCATGAGTCATGAGGGAATTAAATTGCGACTAACGTATTATTTAAAGTGATAAGATAAAATAATAATGTATGAGTCTTTCCTTAATTCATTTTATCTCATGTATTTACATAAGTCAGTATTTATTATCGACGTAAATTTGTCATCATATATAATAATCCTATACATTTTATCGAGCAGGTGTTTTGAATCCTATTAAACCAACTACAAACTTTTAAGTAAAGTTATAATTTGGATTGACTCTGTAAGATGTTTCAACTTTTAAGCACGAAAAAAACATCTTAATTTTTGAAATAAACATTGATATATTTGTGGGGCATATGTGTTTTATCCTTTTTCGAGAGTATTGCAAATATTTGAACCTGAGGAAACAAATTTGAAATTATACAGCATATATAATCAACCATTTAAGGGCATCCGATTAGTTGGTGATATAGCTATATCTCTAGAGATTAATAGGCTTAACAAAAGTATAATACTCTCTATTCTAAATTATATGATAATTATCGATTTTAGAAAATCAATTTGAGATATTTTTAAACTCAAAATTGAGATGACTTATTAAAAATTATGAAACAACAAAACTTATAATGAGTAATACTTTTTAGATAATTTACAATATTTATCATTGTATTGATTAAAATTTAAAAAAAAAATCTATGTTAATTTTGAATTTAAAAATTTATTAAGTTGACTTTAAAAAATCAACAATAATCAAATAATACAAAACGGAAGGAATATGACTTCAGGAATGTATTAGATATGGCTAGCGAGAGGATGATAAAATTAAAAATTAGGATAAGTATTTAATTCAAATTTTCTTCTGATATTTAAGACCTATAAAAAAATCATTTTAAAGCAATTTATACAAAATAAAAATACGACAGTTGTGAAAATTTAAAAAAAAAAAGAAAAAAAAGAAGAGCGAGTGCGTTGGAGACTGGAGAGGTCTTCTTTTCTTTCTTTTCTTCTATTAGTTTAAGTTTTTAATAAAATGATTTTATTAACTTAATAGTTATTCTATTGAAAGTCACCAACTTTCTAATATTTGGAATAACGTTTGTTTTAGGATAAATATTTTATTTTTATTTTCTTTCTGGTTGTTAAAAAATAAATTTGTTTTTCTCCCTTGGGATCGTTAAAATTGATCAATGAAAATTATTTTACAGGTCAAGTACATTTAACATTTTTCAAAAAACTTATAATTTTCAAATCTTTAAGTCATGAGGCCATGCACATAAAATTTCTATGTATAGTCATTTTACTTGAAATAGATTCCGTTCTAATTTTCTCAAATTTTAACAAAACTAACAAAACAAGAACTATCTATCTATATCTATATCTATATAAATCTATCAATGTAAATATATAATATGATAAAATTTAGTTTTTTTGGTCTTCGTCTTTGGTCTTTATAAGTCTTTCGTCTTTGATATAAGCCTAAAATTTAATTAAAAGGAAAACACTTTTTATACTCTTATATAGTACTAAGATTAATCTATCTAGAACAAAAACTCTCTTTATGGTCCTACATTATTTTTTATAAGAGTCATTTAATTACTTAATCATATAATAAATTTTAACTTAAAAATCATATTTATAATTTAAATTTAAATTTCTATTCAGCTTTAATCTCTAACTGACTATCTATTAAAAATATTATGAGTACATATAATAATTAATATCAAAATTGTATTATATATATATATATATTATAAATATATTAATGATTACTTTAACCAATTTTATTACATATAGGAGACATTTAGTTAATTAATGTTACAAACAATTCTAACTTATACATTAGTTATTAAAATTTAGCTAGCTAGATTTTAAAACTAAAATCATAATGACAACTCATTATTCTACAACAATTATATTCCTAAATAACTATTAAAAATATAAGAACAATATTATGAGTAAATAATAATTAATACAAAAAATTATAATGTATATTATTAAATATATTAACAATTAAAATTTAATAAACAACTTTATTTCATATAGGATACCTTAATTAATGTTAAAAAAACCTGACTTATATATTATTATTTAAAAATTAATTACTTTTTAAAACTATAATCATGATTGTAACTTATTGTTTTATAATAATTTTATTTTCTATAGAATTTATTTAGCTAATTAATTATACAATAAAATATGACTTAACCACTATGTTTAGGCTTTTAGGTTTTCACTCAATTTTGAACTCTAATTAAAAATACATATATAAATACGAATGATTGATTATAAAAACTAAATTTTAAAATTTTAAATTATATAAAAACATAATATTAAAATAAAAATAACAAAGAATTACATTAGTAACACTCAATATGTGATATGTAGTCATTCGTTTTAAAGCAAAATTTATAGTCATTCTAATAATAGTAGTAAGTCAATTTGAAATTCAAACAATATATTTTATAATCAATATATAAAATAAATTAAAAATAATTTTATTTAGAAAACAACCCAAGATTCGCACAGGGCAATAAGACAAAACTTGATTTTTTTGTCTTCGTCTTCGGTCTTTGGTATAGACCTAGAATTTAAGTAAAAGTGAAATACTTTGTATACTCTTATATAATGCTATAATTAATTTAACTAGATCTAAAACGCTCTTTATGGTCCTACAAATTCTAATATTAACTTATTATTCTGCAATAATTTTATTTTTTATGAGTTTTTTAGTTACTTAGTCATATAATAAATTTTAACTTAAAAATCATATTTAGGATTTTAGCTTAAGTTTTTACTCAACTTTAATCTCTGAATGACTACGTATTAAAAATAGGGTCTTTCTAATGTGTGCCTTAAGGGCACACACTATACACAAGAATCGAGAGAATATTCACTTGATTACTGTGCATATTCCTTTAATTTTTGCGTTTACACACAGATCAAGGGAATATGTACAGAAATCAAGAGAACATTCTCTCGATTCCTGTGTATAGTGTGTGCCCTAAGGGCACACATTAAGAAAATCCTTAAAAATATTATGAGTACATAATAATTAATATCAAAAATTATATTATACATATATATTAGAAATATATTAATGATTACTTTAGTTACTAATTCTATTACATACAAGAGACCTTTATTTAATTAATGTTACTAAACAATTATAACTTATATATTAGTTATTGAAATTTAGTTAACTAGTTTTTAAAACCAAAATCATAATGGCAACTCATTATTTACAACAATTACCAATTCTATTACATATATGAGACTTTTATTTAATTAATGTTTCCAAACAATTGTAAGTTATATATTAGTTATTAAAATTTAGTTAGCTAGCATTTAAAACTAAAATCATAATGACAACTTATTATTTACAACAATTATATTTCTAAATAACTATATATTAAAAATATAAGAAAAATATTATGAGTAAATAATAATTAATATAACAAAATTGTAATGTATTTTACAAAATATATTAACTATTAAAATTTTGTAAACCACTTTATTTCATATAGGAGACCTTGAGTTAATTAATTTACTAAAAAATATCTTGACTTACGTAGTACTAATTAAAATTTAACTACGTGTTAAAACTAAAATCATGATCATAACTTAATTATTATTTTACGACAATTTTATTTTTTTATAGAATTTATTTAGTTAAGTAATTATACAATAGAGTATGAGAACTAAATATTTAATTTTGAAATTATATAAAAACTTAATATTAAATTAGAAATAACAAAAGAATCACAATAATAACATTCAAATGTGAGTATTTGACAATTGTACGTGATCTGTAGTCTTTCATTTTTTAAGTAAAATTTGTAATCATTATAATAAAAAAAGCAAGTCAATTTAAAATTCAAAAAATATATTTTATAACCACTATATAAAATAAATTAAAAATAATTTTATTTGAAAAACAATCCGTGCTTCGCACGGGACACTTAAATAATTTTAAGTACCCTTTAATGCAAAATTTTCAGTTCTTGGAGTTTTAACCATGCTAAATTTAACAACAAATCCTAATAAAAGAATTCACCCCCCCCTCTCTCTCTCTATATATATATATAATGGATCTTAAGCATACCCCTTAAATGACATACCAAGCATATCCCTTTTAGCAACGGACTAGGCGACGGTTTGATCCGTCGCCATAGGTCTGGTCCATCGCTAAAACCTTTAGCGACGGACAACTTTTAGTGACGGACCCGTCGCTAAAGGCTTTGACGACGGACCGGACCTATGGCGACGGACCAAACCGTCGTCCGGTCCGTCACTAAAGGGGGTATGCTTGGTATGCCATTTAAGAGGGTATGCTTAAGATCCGGACTCTCTCTCTCTCTATATATATATATATATATATATCCAAAGACAAATATGACTAAAGTTAAATCTAAATTTGGATATTCTTATTATGTGAATATATTCATAAAAAAAGGAAAGAAAAACCAAGGGTTAAGCAGCTAAAATTGAAACTTATGCAAGCTTAAATTTTGACTAGCATAAGACAAATGAATCCAAGAATGGTAGATAATATATTATATACTGGAAAGTAATTAGTAGTAGTATTTTGACAATGCAAATTGTGGACTTTGATAAAGAAATGCAGAAAACAACAAAAGGGTCATGTTCATCTTTTTTCAAATGATCATGAATGATTAATGAAGTACAAAATGCCACCAAATACTTCCATGTCAATCACCAATTTTAAAACTACAAGGCACATTCAATGAAGACCCCACTTCCTCAAAGTTTCAATGCCTGAATTATTGGTAACAGAATTCACAATTTTGAGATCATTAAATAAGGGGACTGATATTTGATAATGACACAGTATTAATATTATTATTGTCAAAATAAATATAATATTTTATATTTATTTTAATAATACTTTAAATTTGAATTAATATTTATTACTTTAACAACATAATTATTGTTATAACATTATGAGTGACTTTAAATAAGTGTAATTTGTTTTTGTGAAAAAATAAGGTTGAAATCGTAACACACATGGCAAGGCAAATTTTAAACGTAATTGAGTTTTGTAAATTGAAAGTTTAGAGAGTTACTCAACCGTTGATAATTTAATATAATTTTCTTGAGACACCTTATATTACTCGAGGCAATAATTTTGAAATTTCTCCAAAATGGGATACGAGCTATTAATCGGACTGCAACCATTGAAGACAAAATTATATTAAAAAGTTCACAATTTGAAATAAGAATTTTATAAGTTTTTGGTTTTTATGGAGTAAGATCATTTTCACTATATTTATCCTCTAATTTTTTCCCGATACACATTTAGCGATACAAATATTATTTTTAAAAATATTTTTACGACAAATTTTATTGTGTCGCTAAATGTTTACGACGAATTTTATTGTGTCGTTAAATGTTTATGACAAATTTTATTTTGTCGCGTCACTGAATGCGTATTAAAAGAAACTAAAAGACAGATATAACAGAAGAGATCTTTATCCAGTTTTTAACCATCATCTATCTTTAACAAAAAAGTTTTAGAGAAGCAACATAACATTCACTTTTACACACCATTATATTACCAAAAAGATTCTACTAAAATAATATGTAAATCGCCCTTATTGAATAATTAATAAATATAGTGCATGGTAAACTTTTAGAACATATTATCCTTTATCCTTCTTCGGCCATATATATATCATAAATTCCTTAGCAAAAAAAGGTCAAAAATTGGCATTCGGTTGCCTAATAAATCGTTACAGAGCATATATCAATCTATCTATATTATAAAACGAGAAGAAAAAATAATCACCTTTGGTGTTAACAATGTAGTGAAACTATTTTTTGTTTTTGTTTTTATCTTTTTTATCTTTATTAATTCTCTTAAAAAATAATTATTTTTTTATTCATACTTTCTCTCTTCCACCCTCTTATCCTTTTACTCCCCCCACGCTCTTATCCTTTTATATTAAATTACACAAAATAGTGTACGTGCAGTTAACTAATATATATAATTGGTTTGTGATGTATTAGTACCGAAAGATATTCAATCTCATTTTAAATCATATAAACATACTAATATATATAAACATACTAATATGTTTCATAAATCAATGATTAATAGACAATATTAGATTATATTACAAATGTTAACATATCATACATTATTGGTCTCTTAACAACTTAATTTTTTTAGATGAATCGACACTTAATATAATACTTCTTCCGTCCTGAGATAAAAATCCTTATTACTATTTTAGATAATTTCAAGTTAAATATCTACTTGCCTTAAATAAATTTTTTTTATAATAATTTGCTTATAATACTCTTAGTATTAATTGTCATATTTTTATTTTTTATACATATTTATGAAGTGTCATTAGTTATGTGTAAAAAATTATATAATTAAATGATAATTTAAATATAAATAATTTAAGATAAAAGTCTTTAGTTATGTTTCAAGTACGTACAATCATTTTTAATAACGGAGATGGATAATTTGATAAGTTCTAAATCACCTACATGTGAACGTTGGTTAGAATCTCCTTATTTCAAATAATTAAAGTAATCAAATAAAGTTGTGCGGATATTGAATAGCCTTTTTTATTTTTATTCTCACCCAGAAAATGAAATAAAGAGATTCTAAAAACACATTGAATTTACATAAAGCAAACTACAACTATAGCAGTTATAAAGCAAGTCAAAAGAAATAAATTGATATGCATGCATGTAAGTAGGACATTCTGCTTGTTCCTATATATATCCAACTTCACTATTTCATTAAAAAAAAATATTAATAGTTATATAAGTAAAATTTGAGATTTTCACAGATCTCTCTCATATTAGTGTTTATTTATTACTTATGTGAAAAAGAATTTGTATAATTAATCATTATTTTTATTTATGAAAATATTAATTTTCTTTCACCTATACTGTTTTTCACATGCCTGTATGCGGTTTATTAATTAGTATATACATAAAAAATTAATTTGTTACAATATTTTGTTCAGAAATATTATGGGTTTCCAAGAGCTCAGCAAACCTTTGTCAAAAAATGATTACCAATTTTGTTTTACAAGTTGAATTTTTTCATACGTAATTATACAATTTTCATTTTGTACAATTATATGTATATGTGTGCACGCACAAAATATAAAATTATTGACTGTTTTTCCCTTTTTAAGAATTATTGGGTTTCTATTCTTTTTGTTATTACTATTATTATTATTATTATTAAAAGAAAACGGATTAGGATTCTTATTCTCTAATTTTTTTCAATAAATATTTAATGACATAAATATGACTATCAACGGTACTTATAACACGATTATTTATGACAAATTTGATTATGTTATTAATTATTTACCATAAATTTTATTATATTATTGAATATAATATTTATACGTTGAAATAAAAAAAAAATTAAAGAATAAGTTTAACACAGAATATCTTAAATCCAAATAAAACTTTTATAAAGGGTCGTTTAGATATCTTTTCGAATGAAGGAAAGGAAAAAGTTTTGAAAAGATGTGAAGTGATGGGGGAGAATCAATGAGAAAAAGTGAGTGAAGTATGGTGGTAGTCTACAATTCAAATGAGCAAGACTAGTCGATGAGCTTTTAATTTAATGATTAAAACTTATCAGTCAATGAGCGGATAAATTCCACCATTCAAAAAAGAACAAGAATGTTATCACCATTACGTCAACGAGCGGATAAATTATACCGAGTCGAGTATTGAGTTGTTTAGATTTAATTTATAAAATTTATTAAGTATGAAATAAAATTTAATTGAGACTCGTTTAACTATCGAATCGAGCCTGAATAATTTAAATTTTTCGAACGAATATGATCCGAATATTAATAAAAAATTATAATTTGAAGATATTCGAGTAATTTATCAAACTTTAAAATTTATTTATATTTGAATTATTTATATTTCAAATCAAATTTTTTATTAAATAAATACGAATCGAACTCAAACGGTTAAATTCAGTTACATGATGACCAGTGTCATTATGTTCACTAGTGTCATGTACACAGTACAATATGGCACGGTACCCCAAGTATAACTAAACAAATGTGATCATTAAGCCAACCACATTGACTTTTAACCTTCTAAAATGATTGATAAAAAAAACAAAATTCTACTACATCCATTTCGCAAAAAGAATTATACTTTTTTTTTATAATGTTTGTTAAACCCCCTTTATTCCGCAAAAATACTTTTATTTGCTTGATTCTTTTTCAAAAAAAAAGTTATCTTTTTATTGATAATAAAATAAAATGACATAAAAAAATTAAATTTATCATCATAATTTTATTATCACGTCAAATCATTAAACTAAGAAGTTATTATTTTAGGTTTCTTTTAAAATTATCTAGCATGAATATCCAGTTATATGATATTAATCCAAGTATTGGGCCAGAATAGATTTTAGCAAATTTCGTCTGGGAGGAGCTTAACAAATGTCGAAATAGCCATGGGAAACCCAGCCGAAAACTAGTCTGATAAGTGCTTAAAAAACACCACATTTGATTGGTCGGTGCTTGGATTATATTCAAATGATATTTAATCTCATTTTAAGTGCGGTGTAACGAGATGAGATGAAATACTTTTAGATATAGAGTTTTTAATAAAAATATTTTTATAAGTAAATTAAAGTAGTGTTCGATTACATAATTATAGAGTGTTATTAAAGTATTAATGACGATTTCAAAGCAAACATGTGACATGAGATTTTTTTTTAACAATATAAAGATAATTTTATACTTTATGCTTTTATCAAAAATGTAGGAATTTAAAAACACAAATTTTATTACTGTGAAATTTTATTATTATTAAAGAGTTAGAAGATAATGTTTTCTTTAATTCTTTGAGGTTGTTAAAAGAAAATTGCTTTCCTCCTTTTCAGGTTGTCAAAATTGATCATAGTTGAAGTATATTTAACATTATATATATAAGTAGTGATCCATAACAAACGGTTGCTATGAACACTATTGCAGCAAATAGATCTTGCACCGTTAATTCAAAGATTCAACGTCCCAAAGAATTTTTTTTTATTGGCCGCTTCTCTTAGTAACGACTAGATAATATCTTTTTTTTATTGGCTGCTACTCTTAGTAGTAACTAGAGAATTTTTTTTTTTTGGCCTCTGCTAAGAATAGAGGTCAAGAGAAATATCTTAAACACCCCAATTTAAATAGTTTCAATGTATAAATTCTAAAGGCAACTATCATGATCAAAGTCAAGACTAAATTTGGATATTCTTATTATGTGAATATATTCCCAAAAAAAGAAAGAAAAACTAAGGGTTAAGCAGCTAAAATTGAAACTTATGCATGCTTAAATATTGACTAGCATAAGAGAAATGAATCCAAGAATGGTATTCTCTCCGTCCCAAATTATTTGTATTTTTAATTAATTATACTCTTATTAAAAAAATGTAATTATTATGTCAATTTTATTATTAAAAATATAATTATACTTATATTTAAAATTACTCATCAAAATTTAGCACCCACATAATTGTGTTTTTGGAACAAGCTATTGTTACACAATAAATTATCCTCATATCTACATTTTTTTTATTGGAAGAAATAATATCAACATTTTCATGAAGTAAAAACTTTTTATCTTCTCCATATTTGGAGATTATATATTTATGAGGAGAAAGAATAAATAAAAAGGATAAATTTATAATATAACCACTTTAATAATCTAGAAAAGAGTAAAATACAATTATTTTGGCAGAACAAAAATTCTCTAAAATAATAGATAATTTAGAATGAATAAAATAAATAGTAATATACTGGAAATTAATTAGTAGTAGTATTTTGACTATTCAAATTGTGGACTTTGATAAAGAAATGTATAGAAAACAACAAAAGGGTCATGTTCATCTTTTTTCAAATGATGAATGAAGTACTCCTGCTAAATACTCCTTCCATCTCAAGTTGTTTTAAAGACTTTTTTTTGTATTAAAATAATTGTATTTTTTTTAGACAATTAAAATGATTATATTATAAATTTATTCTATTGATTTACTCTTTCTCCTCATAAATGTATAATTTCTAAATTACATAATTATGGATAAAATTATATATTATATATTTAATGATAAATTTGATATAATAATTTCATTTTTTTTAATAAGAATGCAAATAATCAAAAGCACGTCCAATTTGGTACGGAGAGAGTACCAAATACTTCCATGTTAATCACCAATTTTAAAACTACGAGGTACATCCAATGGTGAGCCCACTTCCTCAAATTTTGAATGCTTGAATTACTACAATTTTGAGATCATTAAATAAGGGTCTTGATAATGACATTAATATTTATATTATTAAAACAAATATAATATTTTTATATTATTTTAACAACATTTTGAATTTGAAGCGATATTTTTTTACTCAGACAAAATAATTATTGTTATAACATTATCAATGACCTTAAATAAGTTTAATATATATATATTTTAAAACATAAGGTTAAAATCGTAACGCACATAATAAATTTTACATGTATTTTTGTTTTGTAAAATTGAAAGTTTAGAGAATTACTCAATTGCTGGTAATTTAATATTTTTTTTGAGACACCTTACATAATTCGAGACAATAATTTTGAAATTTCTCAAAATTGGATACGAGCTATTAATCATTAGCATGTTATTAATATTGTGACTGCAATGATTGGAGACAAATTTAATTAAAAAGGTTCAAAATTTTAAATAAGAATTTATAAATCATGAACAATTATAATCTTGGGATTTCTCAAATTTAATTTATAATTATTTATTTTGATTGTAATGTTTGTTTGTAAGGATTATAATCTCGGGATTATAATTAATAGAATTATAATTCTAAAATTATTAATCTTAGGATTATAATTCCGAAATTATAATACCTGGTTGAAAATGATATTAAATAATCTCTTATATTAAGTCATTTTATAATCTCTGAATTAATAATTCTAAGTCTAAATTTAAAAATAAACAAAATACTTAAAATTAATAATTCTATCATAAATATAATCTTTACGAATAAACATAGCTCGAATACTCTCATTCAATGATTTCCCTATCGTTGTTTTATGTATGTGTCAACAATAAGAGTTTGGTATTTACCCACCATCAATCTTTAACAAAAAGTTTGAGAGAAGCAACAAGTTTAACAGAGTGATGCTACACTTACGTACAAAAAACTTTTACAAAAGATAAGTTACACCATTATGTTACCACAAAGATTATACTAATTGATAATATTATGTAAATCACCTTTTTATCGAATAAATATATTGGTAAGCTTTTAGAACATATTATCCTTTATCCTTTTTCGGCCTTATCATAAATTCCATAACAAAAAAAAAAAAGGTTCAAAATTTACATTCTATTGCCTAAACAAATCATTTCAGAACATGTAATTGGTTGGTGATGTATTTATAATGAAAGATATTCTCTCATTTTAAATCATACAAACATATTACTTAATTGGTTTCATAAATAAATAATTACCAGACAATATCGGATTACATGACAAATGTTAACATGATATACATTGTTAAACTTTGTTTAACAATTTAAAATTTTTAAATGATCGAGTTGATAACTTAAAATAATATCAAATTTTTTTATGCAAGATCTTGAATTTAAATACTTTCGAATGCACGTATTTTATATTTGATATTGATGGTGTCATAACACGTTAACTTATTGAAATAAACCTAAACAATAGTTATAATAGTAGCCGAATTAAAGTACGTACAGTCATTTCTAATAATGGAGAAGTATAATTTGATAGGTTCTAAATCAACAACTTGTGAACGTTGTCTAGAATCTCCTTATTTGCAAATAATTAAAGTTGTGTGGATATTGGATAGCCTTTTTATTTTATTCTCGCCTAGAAAATGAAATAAAGAGATTCTAAAAACACATTGAATTTATATAAAGCAACCTATTAAGCAAGTTAAAAGATATAAATTGATATGCATGTAAGTAGGACATTCTGTTTGTTCCTATTATCCAACTTCACTATTTCATTAAACTATTTTTCCAGATGCCTATGCGCGGTTTACAAGTATATATATTACTATATATAAAGATAAAATGGGGGACAATAGTTGATTTGATAGTCCTTTTAGGGTTGTAATAAATTTCTTTTGACGGATGTTATAGGCCGCAATAAATTTTCTCCGACGAAAATTAATATCTTCATTTTTGTATGTATGTTACAATTCTCCTATAATAATTTGTTGAATATAATCAAAATATAACCTCTAGTTTCACTTATTGTTTTATTATTGTGGGAGTTACAACTCCATAATATTCCGTTTATAGACGAGAGTTACATGTGTTACATTTTCATATGTTACATTATATATATATAGATGGACAATGTAAAAAAAGTGTAGAAGAATGGAAATGATAGAAAATACACATCATATTGGAGCTCTCTCACTTGAAAATTGAGACATAGAATATGGGACATGGTACTATATTAGTGATGTTGCCATCGAAGCAAGTAGGACGGTGAAAATTGTGGCCATGCTTACCATTAACACCATTGTAGCATGGTCCAATCGTTGAGTTGAAATTTGTTCGTAATGTTTGTGACTAGTAAGTAAGGAAAGAATGTATGCAATTTAGCACCGATCAATACGGGTAAATTTGCATATACGAAAATGGGTTAGTTTTAATCGATTTATATTTATTTCCGCATCGTATGCATGTATGTATATGATTCTACATTGGCTATATTTGCAACTAGGATGAAACGGACGATTAAAAAGAGTAGAATAACATTTTTGGGCTATTGTCTCTCTCTTAAATTTATATGCAAATCATAAAATATATTTTTCAACACAAATTAAATTGATAATTTTCTGAAGGAAAGGAATTTTTAATTAGCAAGGGAAGCATAGTAGAAGCATGGCGTCATAGTATATTATGGTAAAAATTAGAGGTAACATTTCCTCTATTACTCTATATATGTTTACATATTTATATATATGGTTACATATTGATATTGTATGCACATAAAAATATAATTTATTTGTTTTAAGCTACGTTTGTGGTCTTATTTTTCTACATTACTATTAGATTTTAATATAGTATCACAATTTGTCATAAGAACTAGCTGTATTAATTTAGTTTAATTAGTACGGGGAATTAGTTTTTTCATATACATGCTCCGTTTACATGTACATTATTAATAAGATGAAAGTATTATTTCTATTTATCAATCTCTTTAGAAGTACTAGGAAAGAATGTGAAAAATATTTGGACAAATATATAGACAAACATAATTAATTCAAGTTTCACCTCATATATCTTAGTAATCCATACTAATATATAAAGAGACCTACAAAAATTATTACATGGATCCGGAGTTACGGTTAGTGTATAGATGCTAGCTATTTATTGTTTTAAATCAATGTGATGTCATGATAATACCAAACCACACACACCTAAATAATAGGCATCTACATTTTTAAAATTTATTATTTATAAATAGTAAATGATTTATAATAATAACAATATGTAAAGAGATAAAATGAGGGCAATTGTTGGTTTGATTTGATCTTGTGATTCTATTAAGCCTGAAATAAATATTTATTTGACGAAAATAATTAGGATCGCAATAAATTTCCTTTAGCGAAAATTATTACAAGAAGTTACAATTAAAATATATATGCTAGTTATTTATTGGTCAAATCAAGGTGAAACCATGACGAGTATTAAGCCACACCTACTTAAATAATATATGGTTACATATACAAAATTTATTGCTTATTAATAGTAAATAAATTGCATCAATTTTAAATATATAAAAAAACTTTAAACTTATAATTGATTTAATATTGAACAACAAGTGTATTTATATATGTGTATGATAAAAAAATACAAATGATAAACAATTTGACATGGATTAATCACTTATTATCCTTTAAAAAAAATACACGAACAAACATATTTTTATTGTACTATATAGAAATATACAATAATAAAAAATTAAGGCAATTAATTTATGCCCACCAAATATGTGCCTTACACGAGTTTAATTAAGGGCTAGTATTTATACACATAAAAACTAATTTGTTACAATATTTTGTTTAGAAATTTTAGGGGATATATTGGACGTAACCACTCTCTTGGTTGGGGACTGTGTCGTCCTGCCTTTCGATCGATGCACAGTTGAAGAGGCCTACCACGAACGCTGTAGGTGTAACATCCCATATTTTTATCTGTATTTTCTTTTCTTTAAATTAATTAACTAAAATATTAAGTATGTAATTAATAAAATTTGGGTTGTGGACGCTGACCCACTTAGTTAGTATTTATTTAATAATAGTGGGCTTGACCCTGTTAGGGTATCCCAAAGTTAATCTTAGTTTTAATGATGATAAATATAATTATAACTTTTGATCTTAATGTTAGGTTTGTATATAGCACGAACATGCAATCAAATTACATAAATAGTGCGGAAGCGCGATAAAAACGGATTTTTAAATTTTTTTTACAAACCATCACCATGATCATCCATGTGCTCAATTATAAATTAAACGAAAAAAATAAAGTATGAGAATCATACCCTTGTAGAACCATGCTTCCACAGGTGTACGAGTTCACTTCCAAATCCTTCGCGTTCTTCTCGAATTCCATCGATAAAATTTTTGTGTTCCTTATATCGTTAGAAAGCTATCAAAATACTCTAAAACTTTCGTTCTTCACATTTTCTGAGAATCTGTCCAGAAATAGAGTCAAAATAGTGATTTGTATCAGCAGTATTTTTTGTGGCGAAAATTTTGACAGAAACTTGCGAAAATCATATAAAATTCATTTTTCATCCGATTGTTATGAATCTTATATTTCTGGAAAGGTCTTGAAGTTTTCTAAAACATTTTTTCTTTGAGTTTTTATGATTTCAATCGTTAACAGTGCTGAAAATATACTTAAAGCAGGCTGGTATATGTTTATTAAATAATATTAGTAGCTTTTATTACATACTTTTGTTAATTTGTAATTTACTTATTTTTAAGTTGATTTTAGTGTAGTTTTTCATTCTAAATTCTTTGAAAAGGCTATTTATATCTTTAGATGCTCATTTTCTAAAATTAGTCTGCTTCGAAATGTAAAACACTAAATATAGTGTAAAATACTTTTATGACATTTATAATTTAGTTTGTTTAGCTAATTTGTATTTTTAATGATTTTGCGTAAGATGCAAATATTTGTTTATTTTTGATATAATTAAGTACGTGAGAGCATTGTATGTGGATTGAATCTCATACTTGGTACTATCTACATGGTGCAGATAGCGTAGATGTGTCGTCGATGTAATGGGACACGTACGGTTATGACTGGTAAGAGTAAGGTAAGGGTTTATTGTAAGTTTGTGATATTTGGATAGCGTTGTGTTGCGTGCCTTGCAAGTTTGTGTAAATTTATGATATTGGGTTGCATTGTGCCTTGCAAGCCCGTGTAAGTTATTTGATGACTACTTATTTCTGAATTATCAAAAATGTGGAACATTGTGTAAGTGGGACTCGTGTTTTTAATATGGCTCCAATGTAAGTTGCTCTCCTATATACATGTAAGTTATGATTTTTTATGTTTCGTAAGTTGTTAGATTGTGAGCAAGTTTGAGTAAGTGTGAGTAAGTTAGTGTAGGTAAAGTATAATTTGATTAAGTAACTTATTTTGATTAGTAAGTTGTTTTGCGAGAACTTTGATACTATGCAATTTTGATGAGTAAGTTGTAAGTTGTGAATAAGTATATTCGGAAGGTATTTTATTTTAGTACGTTGTGACTATTTTATATTTTCGTTATATTTATGGTAATATCATTTACTTTGTAAGTGATGAGAAAAAGTAAGTTCTAAACTTGTATTTTGGAAGCATCTTATTATAGTAAGTTGTAAGAATATTTTATTTTTAATTTCTTTTCACGAAAGAATTTATAGTAAGCTCTTACGGCTGATTCATGATATTCCAAATATTGAGTTATAAGATTATAAATAAACTTTGAGCAAGTATGGGTGGGAAATATTTTCCACTAGTAAGTTGTAAGAGTGTTTTTGATTCTCAGTTATTTTCTTGTAAGAATTATGATTAGTTTTTTACTCTCTAACTGTAACACAGTAAATAGTTTGGCTGTTCTAATTTCCATTTGTTCGCTCCCTTCACATCTTTCATATTCGTATATGGGCTTTTAGCTCACTGCCGGCTTTATTTCTTTTCCTTCCGGCAGGTAACAAGAATAATTAGCTGGGGTGATTATTTGGGTGAACATTGCAAATGAAGAGATAGACTTTAATAAGTTGTTTGGTTTGAGACCTACTGATTTATTTTGTTAAGTTATGATTTCGGATTTGGGCCCTTATTTTGGGCATTTGAATTGTGTGATTTTAATAAGATATTTTGTTGGATTAATTTGTTAAGTTATGATTTTTATTTTGTACAACAATATATATATATATATATATATATATATGTGTGTGTGTGTGTGTGTGTGTGTGTAATCAACTGATCTTGGGGGTAAATAGTCTTTAATCCTTGTTTTTCTTTTTTCAAAAAGCATTGGGCTCCTATTTTTTTTTTATTAAAAGAAAACGGATTAAAATCCCCTTTATTACATTTATACTCTAATTTCTTTTAATAAATATTCAGCGACACATATATGACTTTGGGTATTAACAACACGAATTTTATTGTATGATCATTAATTGTTCGCGCATGATAAATTTTATTATATCAGTGAATATAATATTTGTGTCCCTGAATATGCATTAAAAAAATTAATTCAAAGGAGAATATCTTAATCTAAATAAAACTTTTTATAAAGGAACGTTTAGATATCTTTCAAAATAAAAGGAAAGCGAAAACTTTTGAAAAGATATGAAGTGATAAAATAGAATCAATGAGAAAAGTAAGTGGTGTCTAGTGGCATTGTACAAATCAAATGACAATGAAACAATTTAGCAAATAAAATAAAAAATAAAAAATGACAATGAAAATTCAATAATGATGCGACGAAGGAACAAGACCATTATCACCATTTCGTCAACGGGTGGGTAAATTCCACCAATAGATTCCATTGTACTTCGCATTTTTGTTTAAATTGGGTGAACAATCAAATCATTCTTATATTGACTAGGGCTATGGAGTAATGAATAACTTTTGCTTGTAATTTGTTTTATTAATGACTAGCATTCGGAGCACACGCGATACGCGTAAAAATTAAATAAAAAAAGAATGCGATAAAAGAAGAAAGAAAGTTAGAGGTCAAACATACCATTAATACCTATCCATACTAAGAATTACAAATTAAAAATACCAAATTAATCATGATTAACAAAATCATATTTACAAAAAATAACAAATTAAAAACCTAATTATTTTCACCCAAAGATTTAATGGTCTAATTGTTGTATTGAAACAACAATTTACCTATTAAAACAAATCAAAAAATAAAAACAAAATGTATATATTATAGACACAAACCTACTTCGTACCTAATTACAAATGGTTGAATCAACATCACTCAAGTTTACCTAAGAGGATATATACAATAGTTGATTCAATTTCCAATGTTTTTAATGTTTATGTGTTGTGGGGATGGGGGCAGGGAGAGAATGACAGAAGCAGTTAGCATGGGTAGAAAAATAACCCTTTGGTAGCATATTCTATGAGGAGGGTAAGCAGTTATAGGTTAAATTATTAGAAGTCAGTAAGAAGTAACTGTAAATCGTGGAAAGTGGAGAAAACAGGCTTCTATTTAATTTACTATTCTATCCTCATTCTTATACACTCTCTCTGTCCAAATTTACTTGTTTTGATTTCTTTTTTGGTATGTTTAAATCTATTTGTCTTATTTTCTTTTTAATATTATTATTTACCTTACTTTTTTTATACTATCCTCATTTAACTTTTTAAAAAAAAGTCATTGAAAACAACATAACATACATTGAAAAAAGTAGTACTATTAACTTTGATATTAGAAGCATAACCACACTCTATTTTCCATTCTCTCTCCTCTATTTTATTATTCTAGAAAAGAATTAGGAGATTAAATACAACAAAAAAACATGATAATAGAAAAGCTAAAATGAGTAATTTGGAGATAATTTTTTTTTAATAAATGTGTATTTTCAAACTAGGACAAACAAATTTGAACACAGAGAGCAATAACTTACGTTGATAAATGATTTCTTTGTAAGTAAATTTAGGATAAACTTTAAGAGTCATTAGGTATCTCTAATTTGAGACAGAGCTTAAAAAAAAGTTAACACCAAAAGTAACTGCTAATAAGCTTTATAACATAAATATATAGATAGATAGATAGATAGAGGTAAAATAAGCTCAATCTCATCCATTATATTAAATGTATTAAACACGGCTAATGAATCACAAATCCTAAATAAATTTTCAATTAATTTGAATTCCTTACACCCCTCAAATTTCTAGTAAATATCTAAGAGTGTATTACTGAAATACCATTTTCGTGTCGAAAAAATTTCATACAATAAACATCATAATCAAAAGAATGTTTATCACCAGTTTAATACTCAACAAAAATTATAATTTTCTTTTAGTCATTCTGATATAATTTATTATAAACTTATTTGGTGCAAGTAATTTGTAAGGTATGCATTTAATAGTTGACGCATTGCACATTTGAGTTCTAGTGTTAATTAAAAATAAATAAATAAATAAAAAGAATTTTAATAAGACTCTAGGCAAGTTCATTCACTATTCATATGTGAAAATTTTCTAATAATATTACTTCTTCTGTCTCAAAATAAACGTTCTAGTTGACTTTTTACACATATTAAAAAAAAAGATAAATGACAAAATTATCTATATTTAAATTTACATTTAATTTCATAATTTTTTACACATGACTAGTGATCTTCCGTAAATATATATAGAGAATAGAAAAATATGACAATTAATACTAAAAGTATTATAAGCAAATTATTATAAAAAAATAAATTATGTAAGGTAAGTAAATATTTAATTTAAAATTATCTAAAATAATAATAAGAACTTTTATCTTGGGATTGAAAGATTATATTTTAATTTTAACGTATAACTATCAACTTCTTTAAAATAAAATTAATGAAACAGCTGTAAAGCCATTTTTTCCTCTAACCATAAGATTAAATTTGTTTTTAAATTTATGGGCTCCATAGACATATTAAATAAAAGTGAAGTGAGAAAAATATGAGCACATTTAATACCACCATCGTATCTACTTGTCTAGTTGCATTAATGGCGTCACAAATGAAAAGAATATTTTGTCCCCAAATATATGTCCTTTCGCCCTCCCTAGTCCCTAGTCAAGGTCACATGCCTCAGAAATCATGGCGCAAGGAAAAATCAAATGGGCCCACCATGTCTGCATTTGGGGCCTCGCTTCTTATTCATAAGCTCTTTTTAGTGGCACATAGTCCTGTAACTATAATGCTCACCAGCTCATACACTAAATCTTTCTCAAAATCTATACTTACATCTTTCTGTATCTATATTTATTGGCTATGGAAATGGGGGTAAAAGGTTTGATTGGGTCATCAAAGTGCAAGAATTGGAAACAGTAGGACCCACCCAACGCCGCCTTGGACCTCCATTTCATTCGCACCAGGACACCCATTTGGCCATTTCTCTGTTTTGGCTCTGTTTCTCTCTCTAGATTTTGTTATTTGGGAGTGGTGGCGCTAATTGGTTCTTGTGGAAGTAGGTAAAATAAGTTGCAAACCCATTAAGTTTGATTATTTTATGTTTGACTTTTAAGCTCTCTTATCTTGTTGCTAATTATTACACTTGTATGGGTTAAGCACAAATTTGGAAATTAAGCATTTTTCTTTTTGGGTTTCAGCTGGCTTTTCAGCAGAGTTGAGGTAGAGTTTGCTCTGGGTATTGGGTTGAACTGGTTTTGATTGCTTGGATCCAGTTATTTAAGGTGAGAAATAAAAGTAGATAAATGTATTTTTTTTGTAATTTTATTTTATCAAGTTGGTACTTTTGGTGTTTTTTGTTTAAGATTATTCCTTTGTTATTTGGACTTTGTTTAATTTTCATTTAGTGGTGGTGCATAAAGAGATTAATCTGCCTGGACGAGTTTTATAATTCTTAATTTTAAGATTTATTGTTTTAAATGATGATAATATTATCTTTTCTAGTTGATGAAAGTTCTATAAGATTTAAAATTTTAGTTTCTTTGTTTTTCTCTTACATAATTCTCTCTCTTTGTGTGTGTGTGTGATTGTGTGCCGTCTCTCAACTGCTTATTGTTAGTAGTACTACTACTGTAGTCTGTAAAAGTGTTTATTGTTAATAGTTTCTACTTTAGAATTTATGAAATGTATTTTTGGAGCATATCTAATTATGCTTGCATTCCAAGTTCAATACTTTTTAAGTTTAGTAGGACTTGACAGGGCCTATTTTGCTTCTGGTGCTCAACTTACCACGATTACGAGCTTTCCTGATCGCTAGATTGAAATTTAAAAATATGTCAAATTACAAGAAACAATTTGCAGTAGTTTGATTTTATTACTTTTACAATATTAACTACTTATTATGGATTATGCAGAAAAGGCAAAATTTGTCATTTCTTGTTCAGAGATATTAATTAGTATTAACGGTCTGTTTTTTCCCCCCACTTGTGGATATCTGTATTGGTTAATCATTAACTATTACTTCCTCTTTTATGATGGCATTGTATCTCGAATTTTGAAAGTTCTATGTAAATTACCGTTGTAAATAAATAGATTTGCTTAGATTTATGATCTGATTTTTGACTATATGGTTTTCTTTTAATGTTGCTTCTTGTGTTTGATATGGGACCGTGGCAAATAAATAAGTACTTCCACTAGACTCTACATGTATTTTAACTGAAGTCATGGAGGTTTGAGTGTTTCACCTTTGGAGACAACCTCCCTGTTGTTCTTCTTTTCCAATCTTTCATTTCTGTGCTCCTATTTGTTTTCAGATTATACCAATTTTTTTGTTTCTTGTCAAATCGGCGGTTCATTTGATAATATGTGTTGCAAAATATATAAAAACTATCACTTCTTATTGGTGAAGTCTGATCTGAACTATAATTCAAAGGTGATTGTAAACGTATCCAAAAGGTAATTGCACCCGTTCCTAGAGCATAGGGCCGCGGGGTCTGGTGGCAACGTCCTCGGCCCAAAATCTGGATGGGTAGTTTTGTACTTTTGGGCGAATTAGGGTTACTTATGTTGTTATATAAGGAGGGGATCCTGATGTACGAATTTTCTAAGATATAGTGAAATTGTTAGCCGCCGACCATAAACTAGCCCAAACATTTTGGGTGAACCACGTAAATTTTGTGACTTTTGTGATTGTTTTCTTTCGATTTTCTCTTTGCTATTGTTTTCGCTGCATTGTTATTCTCTAACACCAATAACAACTTATTGGTGCTTACTTTTCACGTCACTTGCTTTTCAATATACCTGTGTAGTTGATTGCGGACACGGAGGTCAAAACTGCTGAGTCTTGCCAATACTTGTTTCTATAGGATTGGAGGGTTAGGAGATGGAATGAATATTGGTCCACCTCTAGCTACTTCTTTTCTGGAGGTGGGAGATGGAGAATGCAATTGTGAAATCCAGGAAAGATGGTTGTCAGAATGAAGTTTCATCGCAGTGCTTGAGCAAGGGTATGAAATCAGCGGAAGACAATATAGTGTCAAACAGATTGGTAGGAAAGCTAAAGCCGGAGCATGTATTTATATTAGACAGTAGGATTCCAAAACAAATAATCAATTTTGATGAACAATATCTTCGTTGTTGCCTGGAACTTATACAGATCAGAGCACTGAAAGCTGCCTCGTGCAATATTCCTTCAGATATGGCCCATAGGGGTGCTTTTTCTGATAATTTGAGCTCAAGAAAAATCAGCAGTGGAAACACATGCTATTTAAATGAAATTGTTAATGAATGCCCTTCTGTAGCTGGGACTGAGAATGTTGTGATAGGTTCTGCTCGAGATTCAATTCTTGGTGCAATCACTGAGAGCAAAAGTATGATAAACATTTTAAAGAGCCCTTTGTTATGCCAATTGGGTGCCTCGGATAGTAGTGTCAACTTTGGAAGAACAAGTTTAGTAGATGTTGAAGAACATATACATTTTAATTTTGTGAATTCTCCTAGCGGGTTAGATACCAGTTCACCACAGAAGGTACATAGAGACACGATGGTTCTCAGAGAGCATATATATGGATCTGAGCATGTGCATAACAGGCTCAGTTCTCTATCAAGCACCAATTCCAGCTGCTCTGATCAGTCTTCTTCTTCTTCTTCTGCGCCTGCTACTGTTTCTCGGGGAATGCTACACTGCACATGGAATAATGGGCTTCCGCATTATGTTTTCTCTGTTGATGATCAGAGAGAAATCTTTATAGCAAACTTGTTAAAGGTTGAATCACCAGACAATAAGGTTATGGATTATATGTACACGTTTCATTCAAGAGCAGGTGGCAGAGAGGATGATGAGATTCATGAGAATGAATCAGATTTCATTGGTAAGATGAGGGTATCGACGTCGCTTACACTCCTTCCAGACAATAAAGAGATTATGGAGACTCAGTTCATTCTGTTTGGTTCTAGTGACGATTTTGTGGTAGAAATGCCAACTTCAATTCATACTCTTAAAAAGAACAAGTGGTTTCCTAAGAAGGTGGTGGACGTCTTCAAGGCAAATCACACATATAAGCACAGAAGCTCCTCAAAGTTGAGGGTTTTGAATGCCATACTAGAAACTTCTTCTTGTGATCCATGCCAAGATTCACCCAATAATCTTGACCCAGCATCTAGGATCGTTCCTTCAGAAAATCATCTTCCTCCAAATCTTGAGTTGGCTGCCATTATTGTGAAAGACCATATTCGTGACAATAATAATGAGGCCAATATTGGAGGATGGGGCTTGAAATTCCTCAAGAAAGTTGGAAATAGGCGAACAAATACATCTGTAGAGACACAAGTGCCTTCTCAACGTTGCGAACGTAATAATGGTGATTGCTCTACCAGTATGGACATTTTAATCCCAGCAGGTTTCCATGGCGGCCCAAGAACCAGAAATGGTGGCCCTTCCAGTCTCATTGAGAGATGGAGGTCTGGTGGGCGCTGCAACTGTGGTGGCTGGGATATTGGGTGTCCACTCACAGTACTCAACGCTAGGCCAAGCAGAACAGAGGTTTTGTCACAAGCAGATATTAGCTGTGAGCGCAAGACAATTGATCTCTTTGTAGAGGTGCGTCAAACAACTTCTGTTCTCTCTCTATCTTTCAACACAAACACAAATAAAATGCTTGCAGCTATGTCCATAAAAGTTAGATGATAGCTTGTTTCTAGAAAGTTTCAACTGTTTCATTCTTTTGAACTTTTAGTTGGCAACCACATACTTGTGCTCAAATTCATGTGATCCATTGCCCACTTCTATTTTGCAGGGTTCAAAGCAAGATGTACCTGCCATGAGAATGGTAAACATTCACGATGGTTTGTATTATATTCCTTTCCAATCACCCCTTTCCGCTATGCAATCTTTCTCAATTGCTGTAGCTATTATTCATACGCACAGTCCCAACCTCCAACCCAAACTTTATAAGGTGAAATAGCAAGAAACAGGGATAAGATCCATGTAATTGTCAATTTCTTACAGAACTATGAGAAAGTCCAAGTTAAATCATTATACTTAATTTAAGAGATTAACTGTCTGTATTATGGTTGTAGATTCCACTGATGTGCGCCTCTTCCGTCATCGTGAGTCTAGTTGGTCCAATTGTAGTAAAGTTCATATATTATGCCTCCTAGAGAGAAAAATTATTGTAACTTGTATCATTTTGAGACTGAAAATAGATGTCGATTTTTTTTAATGTTCTTTAGCATATGAACAAATCTTGTCTTTACATTAAGTTTTCACCCATCTCTAAAATGAACTCGGGCATTAAGAGATCCATTGTGAAGTTCATAGTTGTAGAAGTAAATTTAGAGACTGCAATTTTGAAATAAGAGGTTGTTTCCATTGGTTATTTGTTTAAACGGTATTGTCTTTGCTAAGGGAATTTTAATACACCAACTCCTTTGTATTTTACCAAGAGTTTGTCTTGCATGAGAACACCAGACCCTGTTGCGGAAACTTAAGAACGGCTTGAACAAATGTAGTTTGGTTCCTTGCACATGGTTTTTGCTCTTCTTGTTTTGGTTTTTTGCTCTTCTTGTTTTGGTTCGAAGTGAAAATGTTCGTATGTATATGTAGAAGCCTGATTTTTTGAGGGCCTATTACTTGCCTCTTAAAGCATGGATCAGAAATCCCTCGAGTCTCGCTCTCTCATTCGATCTTTTACGCCTTTTTTGTTTTTGAAGCTGTCTTTTATTATGGAAACTACTTGATGCATGTTTGTCCTACCCTTTGTTTGTTTTCACGTCTGGAGAACTTCTTTACTTCATGTTCACATCTTTGTCTCCCTCTTTCAAGTGAGTTCAGTTAGCCCTTTGGGTCAGAAGAGAGCTCATCTGTACTTATAGGTCTTCGTAACAGCATGAGAAGTATTAGATTGGCATAGAGTCCTTCCTGTTAGATTTGTTTCAGGTGCTGCAGATCCTGAGGAGACTAAAGTGGCGATTTTTGCTATATAAAGCAAAAAACATACGGCATGCTACCAAGATTTCCGTTTTGACAAAGTTGGCGATGTCAAATACAACCAATGGAAATCTGACTGGAAAATTTTCAAAAAAGGCTTCCCAGAAGTTGTATCATTTGCTGCGGGTATTTTCAGCAGGTAGTTCAACTTCAACTATTCTTGAGAAGCTTTCTGTATCTATTTGGTTACTATTTAGTTGATTGATTTTATGGGATCAAGGGGTCCCTAGCTATCTCATGTCCCAAATGTGGGATGTGAGGGCTCTAGTCATTTAACTAATAATCACAACTATTGATTTTGAAATTCAGCTCTGCATTTTCATTTTATTATATTATTCCTTTAATGATCTTTGAGAATTGCAAGCATTTGGCCATTGGAAATATGTGAATTTTAAGTCAAAGTAACCAACTTTATAATTAGATGGAAAGGTTGATGGCAGTTAGGGTGGATAATATTTTTTTAAACATGGTGCTAATTCTTGTTATGTGTTTTTCCCCCTTCTTGCGAGACTTTCTCTCTCTCTTTTATTGTGAGATTTTAATTTTTTTTTTATTGTGAGATTTGTATTTTCATCTTTGTGAGGTATACTTGAGGTTCAGAGATTATTATGTAATTCATTATATTCAAGTGGTTAAATTTCAAAGTTTAATTCTCAAAATGATGGCAAATGCAAATTCAAATTCAAAACTAGCATATATTCAGCCTCATTTTTATATTTAGGGAAATAAAAAAGTGATATTTTCACATATAATTAGTCAATCCAAATTAATTATTTATTTTTTTGTCGGTTGAGTGCCTACTTTATATATTATGAGTTGGGTTAAGTTTGGATCTGTTTTAAATGATAAATACTGGTTCAAACTAGTTAACTAATTTTAGTCCATATATGTTAAACTCATTCTAATCTGGTTTTTTAAACCATCAATTAATATTGCATGTTCTTTTTTTATTTTCTCTTTTTTATTTTCACTAACTTTTTGTACAAAAATATAAAAATTAACTTCCGCTCTAAAATACAAGAAGTTTCTCCCTCTAAAATACCTGAATTTCTGTCCATAAATAAATTTATTGTCTCTCTTTAAAATATTTTCAGTTTCTCTTTCTATTTTATTTTTTTACACTTGAAATAAATAAGAATCATTATATGCTATTACTACATCACCATATCATAATATGTTGTCTCAAAACTCAATAAATAAGTTATGGAGCTGATAATTCTTTTTGTTTTGAATGCAGAATTAGTTGTGGTTTTTATTTGAATAAAATTGTAATAAAAATAAAATGCCATATATTTTCAGGCTTTAGTAATAAAATAAAATACAGACATTCCATAACTCGGCATTCCGGAAGAGTTATGGACAAATCCAGAATATTTTGGACCAAACTAATGAATGAGCTTAGGAATCCAAGATTCTTGATAACTTAACCGACTAAGGTAGATATTTTTTTAAACTAGAGTTTAAATGTAAGAGAGTGGTTTGATAATTAATTTTTATTGTATATCTTCTATTTTATCATGAGGGCTCTTCAAAAACTTGGTGCAAGTTGGATAGGGTTCTCATTAATACCGTTTTCTTATTTTCTTTCCCAGCCTAATACTTCGTTGTAGGCGAAATCCAATGTTCTGGGGTCCCGGGGACTCATTCTGAATCTCGTACTCTTTTTTCTTGTCCTTTGAACTCTTAGCTTAGTATCGAGGAGATTTTTCTTGAGAGCTATTGGGAAGGAGTCGAAATGGAATAATAACGATTTATACGGAAGAAAATATTTTCTATTGATTCAAACACTGTACCTATGGAATATAGGAAGAGGAAGGACAAGCTTTTTGCTCCCTCATGGGACACCATCTGGATGAGAGAGGGAGATACATCGACAGTTAGGGTCGCTCTAAGGGCAAAAGCTCAATCGAAGAGGCTACCGCTCCAAGAAATCCCGTGTTTAGAAAGAAGAGGGGATAGTTTGTATCAACAAAATCATGAGGTTGATCGATGTAAACCTTTTTGTCCAATGTATTATGAGGAAATTAATTATTTTCATTCAGTTAACGGGTGGGTTTAGGGGCGGATAGAGCCACTTAGTTCAGTGGAGTTAAATTTGAAAAAATAAAATATTTAAAAATAAAAATTTAACAAAATGAATCACAAAATTAAATAATCCTCAAATATTATTTACAATAACATTTTCGAGATTTTATTGCTTGAAATTAATTTTCAAGAAACTTTTCTTGATATGTTTTAATACCTTAGGCATTGCAATGTTTATGTACTTCTGTCAAACTTTTTTGTACCTCTTACAATAAAATATTTATTATTTTATGTTTTCCTCTTTACTTGTTGACTTTATCATATTGAAACCAAAAATAAAATATGATCTATGAGTAACTAAATGGTAATGTTTTCCTTGCTATTTGTTTGGAGTCTTTTGCGACCTTTTACAATCAGAAAAAGAAAACCTCCAAAAGATACAACAATACCTCTTACCCGAAAGCTCTCGAACTATATTAGTTGCATGGCTTATCATGTTAATTACTATTACTCTCAAATCTCCAATGACTTTGTTGGGTGTAATTCTCTGGTCATGCATGTATATGCCATCTGATATTATGGCCACTTGTGTCTTTAGTTATCTTACAGGGTGTAAGAAGTCTACAGCTATATTATTAAAACTAACACCCCAGAGCTCTACTTTTTGAAGTTTCTACATCTTAACAAAATAGTTTGCAAACTGTACTGTTGAAATATAAATATTTTTACAATGTTATGTTCTACAGACCTTATAGCAGATGATGATTCCCATAGTAAGTGTTAAACAGAATGACCAATAACTTGCAGATGGTTTAGAACTTAAGAGTTTATTCCCAATGCTTTATGATAGATATTCTAGGCATGGGTACCATGTGCATGGTCTAAATGACGTCCGTTCAATACAATTTCAGCAGTAGGTTGCCCCCTGGCCCCCTGAAAATTCAGTGGAGTCAGGTGCCCCTTCTCTAAGCATATAGATCCGCCGCTGGATGGGCCAACCATTCGTGTTAACAATCATTCAATATTTTTTATTTCTGTAAATATAGCTTAAAAAAAGTCATTGAAAAGAACACTCATTTTTCGGCTTGATAGTGTTAAATTTTTATACTCCTCCTTTAAATGGAATTTCAAAGTCAAAAGTATTTTATTAAGTTAATTGTTTACCAGACTTTTGGTTTTTGTGGAGTTGCTTTTTTTATATTAAGGATGATTAGTCCTGGTTGGGACTAAAACTAGTTATATCCCACGGGTTTTAATTGGTCAAGTTATAAAAGTTTATTTCGTCTTATCTAGCCAGCAACTTGAAGACCCATTCCTTTTATTCCGTTCCTATTTTACTGCCACTCTTATGATTACAACGGGAAAAATTACAACGTTAATTTTTTATCTACTGCTTAATATAAAGCAGGGGTTTGGTTTTGCAGAACAGATTACAACCCATTAAAAACTCTCCTCACTTCTTCTCAGAAAAATATATTATACTCAACCATACAAAGCTTTCTTCCTCTACACAAAATATATTTTGTGCTCTTGTCCTCTTTATTGATTATAAAGTTGTGCACTTCATATCACATTCTCTGTTCGAGTGCACGTTAGAGAAGACGAAATTGTTAAATTCTAAAGAATATCCGTTGTGATCTTTTGCACCGGTGATATACAATATCAAAGGGACAAAAATAAATTATCCTCAGAGACTGTTTTACGCACGTCTCAATTTATGTCGATGATATCTTCTTAATTCTCATTTATTCTTTGTACTGTCTAGCTATAAAACCTACTCCAAAAACTTTAAAATCAAGGTTAAGATTATGCTCGACTGGGATCCCAAGGGCAAGCAGGGACCGACTACACCGTTGCCTGATGTAGTGACCATTCATCCTGTCAAGGAAGATCAAGAGTTTATTCCCTCCCCAGTGACAGTAGTTCCACTACCACCGCCTGTGGATGAGGTTCCAGTTGCATTAAACTGATTTGGGCTGTTCCTCCTTTTTGCTAGTACATTAGTTTTTTGATTGAATATACTTTTCCAATGCAGCAGATATTAATTACCTTTGTCAAAGTTCATTATGGAGTCTCCCATATTTATTTTGACCTTGTTTTTTTTTTCCTGATACAATTCCCTCCAGCTATATCTGGATCAAGTTGGCGACTTCTCGTCCCTTTATTTTTGTTAGAATGCAAAAGAATTTTGATTGATGTTATTTTCTAAATTTTTACCCCCTCATATTAAAAAAATAAATTTGTTTCATTTCTCAGGCATTTTGAATTGAATCTTCATCTCTGTTTTATTTCTGCAATTTGTGACTATGTTACTCGGGCATTTGTTAGCTTTGAATAGAGTATACCTTGCTGCAAGGCTGTTGTTAATGGAGTGTCTTCGAGTTGTGACATTGAAGGATCATATTGATGTGATTAGAAGAGATCCTGTTTGAGAGTAACTGGCATGTCATGTCATGTCATGTCATGTCATGTCATGTAGGTATTACTTACAATTTACGATGTATTGCCATGATATTACGATAATTACAGAAATCTGTGTAAAATAATTTTGTCTTGGTGACTTTATCATATTGAAACCAAAAGTAAAATATGATCTATGAGTTGGGAATTGAATAGAAAACTTAGAGTGAGAAAAAGAATATAAAAATACAGAGAGAAAGTGAGAGGAGAAAGGAAAATTTAGAGAGAGAAAACATGACTATTTTTAATTTTTTTTGGTAATTGGTACACTATAAATAACTATGTATATCTATATGGCTCATTCACAAATCTTGTGTTCTTTTGTGTAGCATACGGTGTCTCGTGCCAAGTGAAAGGAAAGCTCCGCTTGTTCCAAGAGTGTAACACTCCGAATCTGTTAGAGACTCAAAGTGCTACATGTCGCAAGTTCAAAAGTTCGTAAAGCAATAACATCAATAACGCAACCCAAATAAAACAATAAAAAATTTTCAAATCCAATTTGATGAATATCAACTAATTGCCAAATTCGTAAAATGAAGACGCAGTTCTCCGAAACTAAAAGAGTTTTATCAAAAATACAATGACAAAATAAATAATCGTCTTAATCTAAACTCCAACTATTCAAAGTGTATCAAAAAGTGCTTAGCTATCAACGATGTAACCTGTAAAATTTTATGTAAGGGTGAGCGGTGAAGCCCAACAAGTACCAATCTTTACTATTTAAGTGGATCAAATATAATTTGCAAAAACACATTTTCGAAATAATTTTTTCGCTCGATAACAATAGTAGATATACTTTCAAAACTATAACAATTTATAACAAAACAAATTCATTTTCAAAAATGAGTTCAAAGTATCTAATATATATATATATATACAATATATCTTTTAAATCCACAACCTTAGCGACTAAGGTTATAGTAACCCTGTAACACGACCTAAAGTTCGATAATGTCAATGATCACAGATCACAGGTTACAGTAGTCATGTAACACGACCCAAAAGTTTAAAATGTCAATGATCACACTACTACTAAGGTATCTATAGCACGTTCCCTGAAGTACATCTAAAAGGTGGCACGTCTTAGTAGGTCCAATATTAACTCCGGAACTAAACGTAATCAATAATAAGTTCTAAACATAGTCAGATTGATGATTTCAAAATCTTTTCTCAATATTATCGATATTCAAAATTATACTTATTTCACAATTCAAAATCATATAATCTCATTTCACAGTTCAAAAATAAATACTTGATCGAAGCCTTAAATAAAACATAATAAATTTTGAAACAATACATTTAGGCATCCGAGTAATTACTAAAGCATACATAATTTCAAAATATTAAATAGTTCCGAAAGTCACTTACTACATATAATTTTTAAAAATACTAAATAGTTCCAAAAGTCACTTGCTACGTATAGTTTCAAAATACTAAATAGTTCAGATAATTGCTTACCCCAATATTATGAAATACAAAATTAATAACCGACTATATCCAAATTTTTTCTTCGTTCTCCTTCTTTCTTTTCTTTCTTGTCTCTCCTCTCTTTGTCTTTGTCATTGTCTTTGTCTTTGTCTTTGTTTCAGCCGAGAGGGAGAATGAAAAATGGGGGTGGGTTTTATTTATATTCTTTTCTTTGTCTTTTCCTCCTCCTTTCTTTTTCCTTCCCCTTTTCCTCTTCCTTCCTTTTCATCTTCTTCCACCTTTTCCTCTTCCTTGTCTCCTCTTTTTTGTTTTCTTAAATTCTTTAAACCTCTCCTCTTCTCTCTTATCAGCTGCCACCCCTTGGGGCCCATCCTATAAAAACCTCTCTTCTCCTTGCTCATTTAACCATTTAATTATTCACTTGCCCTTTTTCGACTTCTAAAAATTAATTTTTATTTTATAAATATTTAGAAATTTTGGGATATTACAAAGAGTGCATTGTCGTCATCATTTCACTCTCTTCTTAAGTGTTTGTTTGTGTCTGAATGTCTCTTAATTCACCTGTCTCTGATTCGGTCAGAGGCAAATCTTGTTTGATAATTTTTTTTGTCTCTTAATCGTTAAGACAGAAATTCAAATTTTAATTATTAAGAGATGTCTTTTAATAGTTTATTTGAAATTTATGGACAAAAATAGCCTCAAAAAATATTGTACTCCTTTAATTTCAAATTTTAAGATCATTCAAATAAAAATTTTAAATAACTCAAAGGTTAAAATGGTAAAATAATATCATTCAGATTTTTATACTTTTTAGTTATCAAACAGTTTTTTAGATTCAGATATTATTTCATTCAGATGATCTAATTTATTAAAATGTATTAACCATTCAGTTATTAATTACTCAGTTTTATCAAACACCACCTTAATTTACTTCGGTTACAACTTTATCTACAACGCAATCAAACCAAGTATGCGTTTTAAATGAAAAAAAAATTAATTCAAAATTGTAAAAAAAATAATAAAAATTTGTTAGGTCCCCCCCCCCCCCCATTGATACAATCCCAGTTTAAATTTAAAACTTAAATTTACATTTAGATTACTATTTTACACTTATATTAATTTTGTCGTGTTTGTAACGTAAAGAATATAAAAGATTTGTTTATATTATTTAATTCTCCGTCTAAATTTGTTAATTTTTAAATAATTTTTTTGTAAGAAAAATATTAAAGTTTGTTGTTTATTTATTATTTAAAAATTAGTTATATAAGAATTGAACATAGTAGTTAAAATTTTCATTCTTTTTTTTCGGTCCATTTTAAATCTTAAAAATACAATATAAATACTAGGCCTGTCAATTGGGCTTGGTGAGTTTGGGTTTAAGGTTGCTCAAGCTCAGCCTAATTAAATATTTACGAGTTTGAGTTCGAGCTCAGCCCATTTGAGCTTATAATATGTTGAACAAATTCAACCCATATGTGCTCATGAGTTTTAGGTCTATTTTTGAAAAGCCCAAACAAAAAAATCATAAAATTAATAAGCTAAACATGAATACCAAAAAACTAATGCAACTCATAATTAGCTCATTTTGAACTTATAAAGAAATATTAATCAGTAATCACTCTATAATTCTGCATATAATACAAAAAATACATTAATAGAAAACTCATCCAAATAATTAATAACAAGTATTGTGTGAGGGAAAAAGAAAATTACAACTAATGTTATAGGAAGTAAAACAAGAAAAGAAAAAAGTTTTAGAAGAGATAGAATCATGGGTGTTAATCTTACTGTTGAATTGGTAGCTAGCTGTGGAAGTTGAAGTAGAAGTAGAATTGTACAAATAAAAAAAAAAGTGAGGAGATTCATTTATTAAGCAATTGAGAAGCCTGATAGTGAGAGGGGCGGGAGTTGATGAAACTAACAGTAATCAGCCTTAAAGTCTTAGAAGTCTAAAGTCGAGGGATGACTTATTTTAAAATGACTTATAAGTTAAAATTTAAAATGACTTATAAGTCATATTAATTGGTAATTTATAAATAAAAGTGTTTGACACCCTTTTGACTTATAAGGCATAAATTAAGTTGAAATAAAATGTGAAAGTGTTTAGTTAAAATGACTTATAATTTAAAATAAGATGTAAATATTATTAAAATAATGGCAAAACAATCTTCACATTTGGTCAACCTTACTTATTTTAAAATGATTTATAAATTATTTTTTAATAAGTAAGAATTTGTTACTTATCAAAAATAACTTATAAGTCAAAAAGTAAGTGAAAAAAATAAGTCATCCCAAACACTTTAACAGTAAAAAATAACTTATAAATTAATTTGACCAACTTATAAATTGTTGCCAAATAAACTCTTAGAGTCGCCTAGGAATCCTTGCAAGCAGATGAAAGTCATAAAGTCATATTTTGCATATTTTTTTATATCAGATATTAGTAGTCTACCAGTATTATGCTATTGTACATCTTGTTTATATTTCCATGTTATAGTTATAATTAATAAAATATAAAATTATTACATATATATATAATATGTATATATTTTAAAATTTTATTTATATATTTTCGAGTCGGGTCTACACTGGGCTGACCTACATGCTAACCAAACTCAGTCCAAATTTAACTTTGGTCTTTAATTTTTGTTCAAGCTCAGCTCACTCTCAAATTAATTTGAAATAAATTTTAGCGGACTCAACAATTAAGTTTTGGGCTTGACCATCTCAATTGACAATCCTAAACAATTAAGTTTCGTCTAACCCAGAACTCAATTAAATAAAGTATAATATTTTTTTGTGAAAATATCAATTCATTTTCTTTATATAATATATCAACTCCTTAGTTCACTTTACCTTTCTTTCAAACTTGCTCCCTTCTAATCTTCTCTCTCCTATCCTCAAAAGATGAAAATCAATGTGCAAGTTCAAATGTTTTCTTGAGCCCCAAGAAAGGTTTTTATGTGATTCTAGAAGGTAAGTTCTCCATGTTCATATCTTCATCCTCCAAAAAGTGGTAATTTGTGAATCAAATCTGGACTCAAAACTTACAAAAAACCCTAGTAGGGTCTTAGGGTTTAAGTTTTCTCCCTTTTATGGGGAAGAGTGATTTCATTTCTTCAATTTCCCTTGCATTTCTAGATCAGTTACTCGTATTCTTAAAATGTAACATGTACGTGGAATCGTATATTGTGACACACACATGCGTAAAATATATGAACTTACATATTTGGGGTTTAGCTAGAATTTAAGAATATGAACTTTTTATCTGTTTTGCTCTGTTTTCGTTTGTTTATTTTGCAAAGACTGTTTATTGTGCTATTTGGGGGTTTGGCTTGTGATTTACTGGGTTCATTTTCACGTTTGGAGCTAAATAATGAGCTATCATTTCATATATGCATATATTTGTATATATTTGTAAGTTCTTCGTTTCAACTCGAAAAATCATTATTGACTTTTTGAAGTTAATTATATTTTCAACTTAAAATTGACATGAATTACTTTAATTTTAGTCAATAGAACCAAAATATGCCAACATATTTTACTCATCGTAAGATTTATTGTTTCGTAACTTTTAATTAATCATCTCAATTTTGAGTTTAAAAATGTCTCAGATCGACTTTCAAAAGTCAATCATGATCTTATAAGTATATTCCAGTATGTTTTGTAATTATTTTTTTCTTTTCCTTTCCTTTTTATGGTTTTCTTTCATTTACTGTTTTTTGCTTTTAAAATACTTTGTTTTAAACTTCTTTCTGTTATGAGGTAGTGATTGAACTCAAACACCTTCAAGCGTATCAGCTATGCAGCTTATAGCCTATACTATTAGAACTTGTAATTTTAAACTGTCTTAATAAATGTATAAATTTTGAATATGTTGAAATTTGCAGCTTGGATTTTGTTTCATTTTCTTTTTCAAAACCAAATGTTTCAAAATACTATTTGGAGTTGCTTATCTGTCACTTTTAACCGAATGAGTTTAGCAGAGAAAAAACTTTTGGGCTTACCTTTACTTGCTATGAATCCATGAGTTCTCTAACTGTTAAGAGTAGAGTCTCTCCATTATGCAGGTACCGTCCTTATTTTTAGGTTCTCTAGTACTTTGTCAGGGTAAGGAACTTTGCTTGTATCACTGAGTTGTTCCAGTCTTCCAGAACTCCATAGTAGTTATGGCACCAAATTCTAAAATTGCAAAGGCCTGCAAGGAAATGAAAAAATATGACATTGCTGAAGGAACTGTAAAACTGGTGCTGAAAAATTTACTGGATTTGTATGACAAAAACTGGAAGTACATTGAAGATGAAAACTACAGAGTTCTTCTAGATGCTATTTTTGAGAGTGAGAACCCTAAGGTACATTGTTTTGTTTAATATTACATACTATATATATTTTTTTTGGATCAGTGGACTTCTGTTCACTTAGTTTAGTTACTTGTGCTCTGTTGTTATAAAATCTGTATTGGTCTGAGTCTCTCATTAACCCTTTTGTGGCAAAGAGTTGTGATTTTCTTTGTATGCTTGAGTATCTGCTCTCTTACACATGGACTCTTTGTTCAAAGTTCAAACTTCTTCATTGTTTACAAGATATTGTTTTCCTCGCATCTTTTTGGGTTACAGAGTGAGGAATTGACAAAGCAAGAGTCTTTTTCGCGAGATGAACCTGAAGAATGTGAACTGCCAGTGAAAAAATATAGATTGAGAAGCAGAAGGGGTCAGCCTTTTTCCCCTGTTGTTGACTCCAGCACAAGCTTCGATGGAACTGGCTTAATACCGCAGCATAGGGAGGAGGCTAAAGTGTTTCAATCTTCCTGCCAGCAGAAAGTGGCCAAATCTATCCATAGGACTGGCCCCATGATTGTTTCTCCCCTGGACTATAATGAAAAAGGAAAGAAATCCATTTCTCCACATTCTTGTTCAGTATTGGGTCGAAGAAGTCCATCTCCATTTCTTTCTGATGATGAAAACGCTGAATCTAGTGGTCCACAATTACCTCAGATGCACCTGAAAGACAGTGATGAGACATCTTTATCTCTTCAACACAGGAGGAGTAAGAAAAGGTTGACTTATGAGGGAGGCAGTAATCTTGTTCCGTCAACAGAGCTGAAGACCATGCCCAATGATGTTCTTTATTCCATGAAAGAAAAACTTGATTACCATAATGGAGGACTTCATGAAGCCATGCAATTTGCTGATGAGTTACCACAACATGAGGTTCCTCTTGCTATCATCCGTCCAGGTATGTTCCTCCCTCCCCCCACCTCAATCCTCCCCAAACCAACCCCCACCACCCCCTACCCCAAAAAAAAAAATAAAAAAATAGCAGCACAAATTTCTTGGAAATTGTCATTAAGTTTTATTCAAAATGTTAACAATATATTAAATTTACCTGTCATAAAAGAATATTTAATATAAACTACATGTTTGGCATGCATTGATTAATAGAAGCAACAAGTCTTTTAGGAGGCAAGATCTAAGCCTAATTAGGTACACCCTCACCATACCTCCAGTGTGATCATGTCATCTCAGGTGCTTTGTAGAGGGAAGGACGTGACTACCTTCAGTTGGTTTGGGTGGCATAGCTCATTGCACAATCCTCTTAATCAATATTCTATATCCTATTTTTTGTTATGTACTGCATATCTAGGGTTGTAAACCGTGCCGTATTAAGATGGTTTGGTTTTGTTTTGTCATAGTTATCAGAGTATACATTTCAACACTAACAACTAATCATGTCAAGACTCTCAATCCTATCATTGACCTCCTTATTAATTGTGTTAAATGCATCGACCCGTTTCATGACAGGTTGTGTATCATGACACAACTTAGTTTGAGCGTTTACCAACTAACAACATGATCATTTAGCATAACACAGCTCATTTAATAAAACGAAACAATATATACTTGAATATTTGGAAATTTATACTTGTATATCCAAGACAATTTATAATGCCATATTGGCGAAAATCCTATTTATCTTGATATAATCCTAATTTAAAAAGTTAACCGTTTAATCTCGACCTGTTTGCATCTAACTTGAGCCACTTAAGTTTCATGTTAAATATGTGGATTCGTTTATAACAAACCCATTACTCCCTTGTCTTTTGGAGGATTTCATGTCTTCTCTCCATGTACTCCCTTCAAGCAAATAAAATTTTCTTTTGTCCAAAATAGTTATCTCTACTAATAACTGATGATAACCATAAGAAGCAAGATCCAGTATTTAATTTTAAGAGGCACACATATAAATCTTTAAAATTAATATCCATTTATGGATATGCATTAAATTGAGATGCACTTTGCAGGCATTGGAGTGCAGAATTTGATTAATATTTTCTTACTACAGCATATCAATTATTTGTAATACTAGTTAGTTAGTATATTTTAAGTATTTTAAGGATTAGTTTTGCCAATTTTTTCTTGGTTCAGTTTTATATCCCCCCCCCCCCCGGTGACTCTTCTAAATAATTATAATATATTTTGAATCCGTGTCTATGTCTCATTCATGTATGTCAATGGAGTATTTGGGCTCAGCTTGCACAAAAGTCCCTGTAGAGAATCTAGTAGAGTTTACTTTCCCAAGTTGAGTTTTTAATTTGTCCTGAGTTTTACTGTTCTTTCTTGTCAACTTGCATCAGAAATGCTTTAATTTTACTGTTCTGTCTTTTCTGTGTTACCCAATACTCATTGGGAATATTATGCCTGAGTGGTAGATCGTGCACTTGAAAGGTGGTAGATCGTGCACTTGAAAGCATAATTGATAGGTAATACCAATAAGTTTGATTGCTTACTTGATTTTACAAGTTTCACTGAGAAAAACCATAACTTGATCGCCGTCTCTTTCTTCCTTTCTTTGAAAACAGTCTTTATGTTCTTGTTTCCTTCAATGTTTCGAAACTTTATAATCTTTCTGAGTAAGACAAGTGTCCAGAATTTTGTATGATATATATATTTTTATAAATATTTATCATCTGTAGTCACATTTCTTGGTTGTGACTAGTAAGTTATTTTTGTAGCTCATGCAAGTCCCTTGGATGAGGATGATTTTCCTAACAGACATTGTTCACATGCTAAAGAACATGTCCCAGCGTTCCCAGAATTGATAGATCTAGTTGCTGATGATATACGTAAGTCTCTCTCTATCTCTAATGTAATATTGATCTTTAGTAGTAGTGTCCAAAAAAAAATGATCTTCTATAGTCTCATTTGCATTCTGACTACTTACTAGCTAGTTATTTATACCTTATCTACATTCAGTAGATGAGGATGCATCATCACATGAACATCATTCAGATGCTGAGGAACATGATTCGAAGTGCTTAGAATCGATACATTTAAATGCGGAGCATAACCGTAAGTCTCTCTTTCTCTCTCTTCTCATATGCTCGTGCTTATTAATTGTGAAACTATGTATGCAAGTAATATTTAATATGAAATACCTGTTTCTTGAAATCATTTTTCACTCTATGCTAGGTAGAACTGGACTAGATGCTACTTATCATAAAAGGCTAATGACTTCCAAAAGTACTTTAAACAATAACAGAAATCAACTTTACATTTTTATGCTATTTCACTTAATAAATAAAGGTAAAAAGTACAAAGGTGTATGATGATTATCATTCAAGTGATAATAAGTCCGATTTGTTACTTAAGTGTATAAAATGACGAGGTTAATTTATGGTTGGTAATTCCTCTTTATAGTCTTTAGTGAGTCTATGGTTGAGGGTTCGATGCCTATTAAGATTAATAATCCTCAATAAGCCACCCATGCCAATGTGGTTGTAAATGTCTGTTATCTGTGGGATATGTATCCGGGCTTTTTGGTGTAGTCAAGAGTCCAGTTTGGCTTGTGGTTGGAGTAGTTCCTCGTCTATAAATGAACATAAAAGTGTGTAAATATATATGCATAATTTATTTTGCTCGGATCCATATATTTATGTAGTTCTTTATATGATGAATCATGTATGTACATATAATTGTATATGTGCATATTTCTACAAGCATACATGTGTTTAAAATTGGAAGAGGTGGGTGAATTTTGATAACAAGAATAGCACAAAGAAAAAAGGAGAGTATAGAAGCAAATCAATTTTGGTTTCAATTGAAAGAAAAAGTTGCCTGGGGACTTTTACAAAGAGTCTTGTTAAGGGCCAGTCCAAAAGCTAATTCTTACTGTTATGATAAAAAAAGTAAAATAAGCACAAGAGGCAAGTTAAAGGCCTAAACTTTACCTAATTCAGTATTTTCTCTTATGCCTGAGAAAACCAAATCTCATGGCTTTAACCAAAGGGTCTTGATCCAATGGTTACCCCAACCCCTTGTGTATTAAGAGGGTGTGGTTTCAAACCTTGGCGGCAAAAGTTGAGTGTATGTTAAAATTATGTTTTAAAACTAGCAAAATAAAAATAAAATAAAAATCTCATGGCTTTGTTTTTTCTTGCAAAACTGCTTACGAAAGCGAGATTTGTCGAATTGCTTTATCTTGTTCTTGGCGTTGAATTTCTGCATTGGAGTGGCTGAAGCACAACTTGATTATAATCCTCTTTTAAGTGAACACCCCACATTTCTTCATATTTCAGTCACGAAGGAATGTCAAAACCTTTTCAAATTTACATATGGCTGCCTTGTTTGATTTGACATACTGTATATACAAATAACATAGTTATGATTAACATTTACATTTATAAGCAGTAACTTCTTTGTGTGTAGCTCCCCTCCAACTGTCATGTAAAGCTGGTTCTTCAAATGAAAAGTGTTATGATTTGGAGATTATAGATTCTGACCATTTGAATGAAGAGGGTAAGGATGATGCTGTACAATCACAAATTGAACTTGCTACCTCTCCTAAGGGAGAGGTTAAGATTTCTGTGATCTGTAACTCGTCCCTGCGATCAAATTTTCACATTCCAAGTCTGGATGCTGTTTTTAAGGCAGTGGAGGAAAAATGCCTTAGATCATATAGAATTACAGATCCTAGTTTCTCTTTGTTGAAGGTGATGAAGGATGTATGTGAATGTTTCTTGGCAGCAGGCACTATAACTACTGATGGTGAGCAAGTAAGCCCTATGAATGTACCACCAACTCTTGATGTAATGAAGAAATCCAATCAACTAGCTGTCTCAGATGGAAGGTTAGATACGAAGGGCAACTTCTGCATTCCCTCAAACTTCTCAATTGGGTTGGTCAAATTTCAAAATCTTATTGAGGTCAAACCTCATATACCAAGATTTCAGGTTGCAAATGTTTTTAACTACATTACAAGCTTAAAAGGGAATGGGGATGGTTATGTTGGAAGGCCCATTACAACAGAAGGATATGGATCAAAAAATTCAAGCAGTATGGAGATTGTTCAGAAGCAAGACACCTCACCTGAACTACTGAATGCCTCTTATTATGTGGATGACATAACCAGAGGTGAAGAAATCCACAAAATATCTTTGGTAAATGAAATAAACAATGAGTGTCAGCCTACCTTTTACTACATTCCGAAAAACATTACATACCGGAATGCATATGTGAAGTTTCTTCTTGCCCGCATATCAGATGAAAATTGTTGTTCAAACTGCGTTGGAGATTGTACGTCATTAGAAATCCCTTGTGCTTGTGCCGGTGAAACCGGGGGTGAGTTTGCTTACACACCACAGGGGTTAGTTAAGGATGACTTTCTTCAGAAATGTTTATCGATGAATCAAAATCATCAGCAGAACCTCTTCTACTGTAAAGATTGCCCGCTACAAAGGTCCACGGATAACAGATTTTCAAACACATGCAATGGCCATATAGTAAGGAAATTCATAAAAGAGTGCTGGTACAAGTGCGGTTGCAGTAAGAATTGTGGAAATCGTGTTGTTCAGCGAGGCATAACAGCAAATTTACAGGTCAAATGTTTTCCTTTGTGGTCCAAAATTTCAGCTTAATATAGCTCTTTTTTAATTAAGGTTCAATATTAGTGCATTAATTAATTAAAATCCTTTCATGTATTAGGCATGGAAAGTTGGAAACACAATTCCTGCTTGTGCAGCTTGCTAAAATTATTACCTCAATGTTTCAGGTGTTTATGACACCCGAAGGAAAAGGTTGGGGTCTTAGAACGCTTGAGGACTTGCCTAAAGGCACTTTCATCTGTGAATATGTGGGGGAAATAGTGACCAACACTGAGTTGGATGAGCGAAACAAGCGAAGTACTGGTGAGAGGCACACATACCCTGTGTTATTGGATGCAGACTGGGGTTCAGAGGGTGTCTTGAAGGATGAAGAGGCCCTTTGTTTGGATGCAACATCTTATGGAAATGTTGCAAGGTTCATAAATCATAGGTACTCTTTTGATGCAATAATGCAATTACATGTATACTACATGTTGTATTTGCGTATTCGTTTCACTGTTTTTCCATGATTATCCATTTGTCAAAACTTTCCCCTTAACCATCAAATGCTTGGTTATACACTGATAAGGGGTTTGTTCTCTTAATTAAAGTTGCTTCAGAAAATGTATTCTTTGCTTGGTACTAAAAGGAAAATGTCCATCATGGCCAATTTAGTGACGAACCTTTCACAACAGCACATAGAAAATTATCCTATCATGTCATACAAGTAGAAAATTTATTTTTGCTTTAGTGGACTTTAGTCTAAATTGTAATTTTCATTGATTAGATGCAGGGATGCTAACATGGTTGAGATTCCAGTTGAAGTAGAAACACCAGATCATCACTATTACCATGTAAGAGTTTAGCAAACTTTACTGTTATCTATTTATATATGTTATTCTCTCTTTCAAATGGATTGCATCTGTAGTAAGACAGTAAGGTTTTGATTGTTTTTCTTACCTGCAGCTTGCATTTTTCACAGCAAGAGAAGTGAATGCTTTGGAAGAATTAACTTGGGTAAGTAGAATCTGAATCTGTATGTGAGAGGAAACGAAAAACTTTTCCCCAATAAAAAAAAAAGGAAAACAGAATATTAATAAAGTTGGGAACATGTTACAGTTAGGTATACATAATTGGTGTGCACATCCAACTTTCATAGAATGAGCGTAACTGTAAAGCAGCTATAACTAGTGATGTATACAATAATAAATGCAGGACTATGGTATTGACTTTGGTGATACTAATCATCCTGTAAAGGCATTCCAGTGTAGCTGTGGAAGCAAATTCTGCAAATTCAAGCGTCGAAAGAGTAAGTCTTTTCCATAATGTACCTTGTTCATAATTTATAGTGCAAGTACAATTGTCGTAGCTACCTACTTCGGCAATTACTCTCATAGCTGCCGGCGCTGGTTTCCGATCTCCAAGTCACCCATGCCTTCCAATCCAATATGACCTTAGCATTCCACGTGCTTCAAAAATTAGAGGTGAAAATTTACACTACTTAAAATTTGAGAATCTTAATAAGATCTCTAGTTTTTATGTCACATTTTCTGACCATGCTTTTCTTGGAGCTACCTATAACTTTTTAGTAACTCTCTTCCTCCTGCACCTGAAAGATGGTATGGCAATGGGAAATCCTTTCAGGAGAAAACCTTTAATTTCTGGGAAATCCTGCCCGTATTAGCCAAACTTTTTGTAAAATCCCATTTTATTAAGAGTTCAAAGGACACTCGGGGAAAGTTGTTGTGGTTTATTCACGACGGAGCCAGTCTAAATAACTGACAACGCACTAAAGTGGAATTTGGCTTGTGTAGCAAAGGTCAAGAGAATGCTTATAGCGATATAATTTAATTTCAGAAAATACTCTTTACTACCTTTGCGTAGAGAAACTATGTGACTGGGAACAGATGTTTTAATCAGAAGAACTCTAATATTGTTTATAAAATGAGTTTAATGTTTAAATCATCTGTGATATATTTTTAATAGTAAAGTAGGGTGCATTAATCTCAACTAGTATGCTATCTGTTTATTCTTTGGTACTGATATATTTACGATACATGTGCACCACTGGATGGCTAACTTGGGACCTTCGGACAAAGACGGAAGGTGATTTGGTTAGAATACATGATACTTCAGCCAGTTTTCAAATATATGTGCATTATGCATTGATCATTTTACTTGCAACAATCCCATTAACTTCAAGCGTATTCATATATCTATGTTCGCCTATCAAATGTAGATATTTTCCCGGATTTTTTGATCAAGAAAATCTGGATTCTCATTTTTGCTCCCATTCTATGGAACAGGAAGTAGATCCAGCTATTGAATTCTCAGTTGACCGACAAAGAGAGGCAAACTTTTAAAAGAAATTAGAGAAACTATGCATATTTTGGCACTTTTTCTAGAGTATTAGGCTTGATTTATATCCATGCTAACCGATCATGGTTTTTGATATCATATAATAGACAGCTTTGAGGAAATAGGTAGATACTCTGTTGTAGCTAAATGTGGTTTAAATGCATGTCAGATGGTACAAGGCATATGTACCTCTTTTTGTATTGTCCAATGCTAAACACACAGAATTTCATCTGAAGATGTGAATGGTTTTATTGTGGAAATTGCATACTACAAGACTGGTATTGGTGGAAACAATTAACTTTCCTTTAGTAAGCTTTTCATTATGTATTGATTGGCTTAAGTGGTTATTTAGCATTATTGACATATATGTTTGCAAATCACATTTTCCTTTTGTGTCACATGAATTGCAATTTTAGGAGAAAATTCATTTGTTTCAAAAGAGAAGTCTGGGACTTGATTTTGAGGCCTTAAGGGTAATCCATATTGTCCACAATAGCATCAAGGAACTTGATCAAAATCAGTGTTCCAACTGTTTTCTTCTGAACCAGAGATTTCATCCTTAGTAAATAAGATGGTTCACATCTTATATTTAGAGGGCAACCTTTTAGCATCTTTTTATTTATAATGCTTATTCTGCTTCAAAATTAAAGATGCATTTAAAAAATGAAGATTTTTAAGGATAAATTTATATTTTCAAATATACCACTAATGTTGTGTAATACTGGTAAAAAAAAGTAGTTAAAAATTAAGAATATCTTGTCACTTTATAATTTTAAAATAAAAATTTATCTCTAATTATGTAACTTGCTAAAAAGAAAAGGTTCAAGATGAACAATGAACTACAAAAGTAAAAATATCAAATTTGACTCATTGAATTTGTATGAGATATTTTAAAGCATAAATTAAAAATAAATAGTGTTTTTTAAACTTCAACTAGGAAATGTAATATAAGTACAATAAATTCTCATAATCAAATACACACTCATAATAAGAAAATAATATATATTGAGAATGTTTATGTGATTATTTGATTGCCAGTGGGTAAATATTAGTAGTAAATTTTCTGGAGAGATGTGTAATAAGTAGAATTCTCATATAATTCTTAGCAATTCTATGTATGGATAAGTTTTATAATTATAAGTCGGCATAAATTTAGGGTTCTTTACAGTAACATACAACAATTAGTAAATAATTACAAGATTAGTACACAAATAAAATAATTACAAAAAGAGTGCAATAAGGAGAAATATTATCAATTGATAACACTTCCACGACGATCAGTAGTCCCGTTGTTACTACCATTATTAACAGCTCAAAAAGTTGGCAGGTGAGATAGAAGAAGAAATGAAGTTAATCGTTCCATTACATCAGTTGTGCTGCTCCTCGCCATTTTCCATCCACATCTGAGTCCTCCTGTTTCATGGATTCAATTTACTATCTCAATCAAATGAGTGAAATTCTCTACTACTTTGAGTTCAAACTTGAATATACCGATGGCTTCCCAACGAAAACTTGTGTAGTTTTGTTGTCCTGTTCTACGGTTATATATATATATATATATATATATATATATACCAGCTTTCGCTTTTCCTTTCCTTTCCTTTTCTTTCTAAGACCCCTCCTCCTCTCTCACATACACACAAACAAACGACCCTTAAAACCGGAATGTTTTCGTTGATCTGCAAATGTGCTACGTTTTATGCATGCTTAATTGATGCCCAATTATACAATTCGTATAGTAAAAGATCTTATACATCTTATACTCCCTGATCAATTGTCTTTATATTTCTTTTAGTAAAAGATCAGTTGTCTTTATATTATAGATTTTTTTTTTCATAGTGTCGTTGGTAACTAAATCTTTATACAAGGGTAACCAATTCAATTAGAATAATGCTAGAGACACAAACTATTTTAAAACTATTTTACAAACATTTTACAAACTTGTTGATGTGACACTGTTGTATTGGTGATAGTGTTGTAGTGGAGATGTGTTTTTTTTAACTATCACCAATACAACAGTGTCACATCAACAAGTTTGTAAAATGTTTGTAAAATAGTTTGTGTCTCTAGCATTACTCATTCAATTTTATTGGGTTATCAATTAATTAAAAAAAATCTATTATAGATTTTTTTTTCATAGTGCAGTTGGTAGCCAAATCTTCATACAAAGGTAGTCAATTCAGTTTTATTGGGTTACCAATTAATTATAAAAAAATCTATTAGATTTTTTTTATAATTAATTGAGTTGGTAGCCAAACCTTTACACAAAGGTAACCAATTCAGTTTTATTGGGTTATCAATTAATTTAAAAAAATTTATTATAAATTTTTTTTTTCATAATGCAGTTGGTAACCAAATCTTTATACAAAGGTAACCAATTCAGTTTTATTGGTTTACCAATTAATTATAAAAAATTCTATTATAGATTTTTTTTTTCATATTGCAGTTGGTAGCCAAAACTTCATAAAAAGGTAGTCAATTTAGTTTTATTGGGTTACCAATTAATTATAAAAAAATCTATTATAGATTTTTTTATAATTAATTCAGTTGGTAACCAAACCTTTATACAAAGGTAACCAATTCAATTTTATTGGGTTACCAATTAATTTTAAAAAAATTTATTATAGAATTTTTTTTTATAATGCAGTTGGTAGTCAAACATGAACACAAAGGTAACCAATTCAATTTTATTGGGTTACCAATTAATTATAAAAAATCTATTATATAATTTTTTTTCTCCTGAAAAAAAATCTATTAGTTTTTCGCCATCGTTGGTTGGTTCTTCAGGCTTTCTTCTGTGTTTACGGGGGGTGGGAAAATAATACGAAAAACCCAAACTGAGAATATGGCCCCAATTAAAGGGCAGATCTATTAAACGTAGAACTGCTCCCATGCATTGTGTCGTTTATTTACATATGCCCAATCGAAGGCTTGCAGAGACAAAAACAAATACTGTGAATCGAAAAAATTGACTACATAATGCCAGCCTTGGATTTAGATGAAGATGATGAAGAAGAAGAAGAAAGGTGTTTGGAAATGAAGAAAGGGGAGAAAATTAAATATCGGAAGTATTTCTTCTCCTTCTCTCTCTTCATCTTCACTTACCATTTGAAAAATTGATTTGCCACATCAGCAAACCTAATACTCAACTAAATTAAAGGGACGAGAATACACTAATTTTGTAAATAAAATATTGCATATGCACTAATTTTGAAAATATTTTATGTATGCACTTTTGTTGTAATTTTTTATAAAAATGTACTAATAAATGTAAATGTTCTATCGCAATACATAGTAAGATTCATCACAATATCAATACTCACACTATCGGAAAAAAATTACAATAATCAATTAACCAATATTCAGTTTCACTCCATTGAATCGATTAAGCCCAAAAAGCCCAGGTATAAATTTAAGTCCCACATTTTGCTGTTCACCGTTTCGGTATTAAAGTAAAAGACGGGGGCTTATATCGTAATCTTCCAGATCAAACGCAAACCCTAGATTTAACCCTCATATAAAAAAAATCACATCGACTCAAAAACCCTAGTCTTAATTCAGCTCACCGAAATGTCGAAGCGAGGTCTGTTCTCTATCTCATTTTTATTTCCTCTTCTAATTTACTGCCGTTCTTTATTTTACTTATGTTCATATGTGTATATAGGATTATCTATCTACACATCTTATAAAAATATGAATTTTTCCCCCAAGGTTCTGTTATGCATCTATATAAATGATTTATTTGAATTGAAACTGAATTTTGAAATATCAGCAATCAAACTGATACTTAATCCTCAGATGTAATGATATGATGTATATATGAATCTGTTTTATGTTCCATTTGTTTGTTAGAAACTGGACTGTAAATTAAATGGACATGGAAATTTTTCCCAACAAAAAGCTGAAAGAAATGCTATTTCTAAATTTGTAACTCTTAGTTCATTAAAAATTGATGTAATGAACTTGCCCCAGTTGCTTGGTGTGGTTTACTCCAAGTTATTAATTTTTTTTCTTGTTTGTTTTACTGGTTGTAGGGCGAGGAGGGTCAGCAGGTAATAAGTTCCGGATGTCACTGGGTCTGCCAGTGGCAGCCACAGTGAATTGTGCTGATAATACTGGGGCAAAGAATCTCTATATCATTTCAGTGAAGGGGATTAAGGGTCGGTTGAACAGGTTGCCTTCAGCTTGTGTGGGAGATATGGTGATGGCTACTGTGAAGAAAGGGAAGCCTGATCTTCGTAAGAAGGTGATGCCAGCTGTCATTGTCAGGCAGCGCAAGCCTTGGCGCCGAAAGGATGGTGTTTTCATGTATTTTGAAGGTTTGCTCAGTAAACTTTAGTCATTTTATGTTAATTTCTTGTTTTATATTTGTGCGTGTTAGTCTTGGGTATTGTTTGTTTCTCCTTTTGTTAGTTGCTTACAAAATTTTTGGAATATTCTGCTAAACAACTATGGTCTGCATATAGTTTCAAAGAAAGTTGAAATGAGCTTTAACTTTTCTTTAGTTTGTTTTGCTAGTGATGTTGTTCTGGGAATATTTTATTGAAGGTTTCTCCGCACCTCCCATACCCAGCTAGATGAAATTCCGGTGTGACCCCATCTTAGATGACAAGTTTTTTTGTCGCCCCTGTCAAGGCTGGGATATTATTTTGCTTTTTGGCTTATCTTTTCTTTTTTAATGGAATTTTAATAATGTGTTGTATGTTTGTATGAATTTACTTGTGCATCAGGACTAACAATTTGTTTTTTTAGTTAACATATAATATACCCTGCACCAACATAATGTGTGTATTTTCCTATTTAATCAGGTGTTTTTTTTTTCATTTTGGTACTTTTTAAAAATTAAGTACCCCCGGTTTTCCATATTAACCTTTAGTTTGAGTGGAGGCTTTAATTCTTATTTTATTCCCTTTATATGCATTGTTGGACATAGGAACCTTGTAGTATCTTCAACTTTGTTCTATTGCTTGGATCATTATCTGCAGAAATAATAGGTTACGCTGGTTAAGGCATGTCTTGATGCGTGTGTATCCCATTAACTTGTTGGGTATACGAGTGTAGTGATATGATACTTCCTGAAACCAGCCATATTAAAGTCAAAAATCGGATATATATCGAGCGGGATATCCTTTCTGAATCTCGCCTTTCGCAATCCGATACATTATTTAGTCACATGTTGATTTTGCTTTATTTGTGGTACGGCATTGTTATATATGTTGTTAAGAAATCTCATGTTTTAAGGAACCATTGCCATCTCTTTAGTTAGCTCTTTTCTTTGAAGATTCAGATTCTTCTGCTCAAGTTTCAAGTTTTTTAGCATTTTTTTATCATCTTGGCAGTTCAAAACTGAGTTTATAACTATGCCTTGTAGCATTTAGCATTTGAACTCTTTTGATATGAATATTTCTTGAAGATTTGTAGCCCAGCCAAATCAGGGTTCATTTTGGGTGTATTAATAAAGCTATTATCTCCAGATTAAGTCAGGTGTCTACTCCATATCCTTGGTTGATACAGTTACTAATCTGGAAAAGTGACAAGTGTCTATCGTTACAGATGTGCTGATGCTTTTCAAGCTCATATCTGCTCCATTTACACCTTACATTCACTGTGTTATTTTTCTTATATATAGCAGTATTATGTTGAAATATTGTGTTGCTTGTTCTATATTGTCTTCTCTATTTTAGAGAAGAATAGATTGACGTGGTGTTGTGTCCCAATTGTGCAGGTTAGTTCTCCTTTGCTGTACGTAGTTGGTGTGAATTCAATGTTAGAATCAGTTTATGAAGAAACTAGTTTAAAATGGGACTATTTAAATATTGGGAAATTCCATTGTTATTTATTCTTCAGTGTAATATAATCATTTAGAAAAAGCTGAACATAATGTTGTGGTTATAAGGAATGTTTGTGTCTTAGATTCACTATTCTGTGTTCTGTCTGTGAAATTGCAATTTATTGGAAATTTTCCTATATTTATATTTCTTTTTGTAGGTAAAGTAGAAAATTGTCTTGTCTCTGTGCCCTATATCTACATGTTCTTTTCATTGTTGTTAATCTATAAGTCTGTTCCATTTGCAGACAATGCTGGTGTCATTGTGAATCCAAAGGGAGAAATGAAAGGTATGCTGAATATATGCGCATTTAAAGAACTATGAATTTAAAATCTGCATTTTATTCCTGGTATTTCTTTGGTAGGATACAGCAACGTAGTACTCCCTCCGTCCCGGAATAAATGTCCTAATTGGTTTCGGCACGCTGATTAATACAATTTTCTTTTACCTAAATTACCCTTTTGATTACTTATTAATTGAAGTATTTCTTCACTTTTCTATGACCCTAATAATTACTTTCCCACATTATTTAATTCTCTAGATACATTTTTTTTTTGTAATTCTCACATTCCCAATAAGTACATTAAATAGAAAGAGATGTTATTCAGTTTCCAACACATTTATTCAGTTTCCAATAAAAGTTGAGTAAAAAGATTATGAGGGTATAAGAGGAAGAATAGGATAAATATAATTATTAATATAGAAATAGGACATTTATTTTGGAACATCCTAAAAAAAGGAAATTAGGACATTTAATATGGGACGGAGGGAGTACTTTTTTTAGTAAAAAGTACCTCCTTGTTACAAGTGTTTAGAAAACATATTTTTCCTAACTTCCCTTCCATTTCCCCGCATCTTTAAAATGGTGGTGCTGATATATATCTATTTGTAAAAATGGTTTGATTTGTATTTTGACAGTCATTTGCATTGTTGCCGGTATAGTGTGTTTTTTTAAGTCTGATAAAATCCATCTGCAAGCTTCATTACACCGCAGGTGTTTTAATTCTTTTGTTTCGTTTTGATAAATATATGTTTCTTTGTTTCAATGATGTTCTCTGTGAGTGGTGGGTCGGATTCAATAAATACCCTTTTTCGATAAAACTTTCATTTTCTTTGTTTGAAATCCTTGTAGCTTATATTTGCCTAGTATGTAGTAACCTGAGTTTTCTTTTAAAATTATTAAAATATATTCACTTTCATAATGTTTGTTCAAATCCCATGTTTGCATAATTTAACATACTGGCAATCTTTCAGTCCTCCTTTTAATAGATGCTTAATTCCCTTAATGGCTGTTTCAGGGTCTGCTATTACGGGCCCAATTGGAAAGGAGTGTGCTGATCTGTGGCCTAGGATTGCGAGTGCAGCTAATGCCATTGTCTAGAGTTCCTTCTTTCTTGACGTTTGAAAAAATTATTGCAGATAAATTTTGTTAGCTACAAATTGTTTTTTTTTAACCTTTTATCTGAAAAATGGTTCATCACTATTTAATGGATGTTGATTTAGTAGTTTCTGAACTTGGATGTGCAATAAGTTATCAAATGTTCACTTCAGTTCATAGTTTTTGCAAGCTGTGGTTCTTTTCGTATTTTGTTGAAGAATATGCTTTAGATTTGAATTTGCAATGCAGTACATTTCCAGTTTAGAATTCTTGTATTGGTGTATTGAGATTCTAGAGTACTCTTTTAATTTTGTTTTGGTGATGTCTTAAGAGCTTTGGCTTTTGAAGCAAGTTGTGATGGGTTCTTTTGGTATTGAACTATTGATCAACGCCACAGTATCTGTGGATGGAAACATAATCCGCTGACTTGTGAATTGCGATAAACTATAAAACTGTAAAAAATAAAAAAAAGCTTGTAATTTCACTGATCTAATCTGACTAAAACATAAATATATTTGACAAATATGGCATCATAGATTTAAATTTTTCATTAAGATGCAGTTTTTAATGGTTTGAATTTATATTTTCTGTTTACCGATTAAGAGGACAATAAGAGGCAAATAAAATTTTACCAAATAACTTTATCCTCTTATCGAAACACAACTTTATCTTCTTATCCAATTAAATGTTGAGCTGTTAAGAGATATTAAAAGTTAAACAAACACTTAAGAGGTATTAAGAGCTAAACAAACACCGCCTACTTCTAGTAACATAGATTTATTTTGTGATTTCAATGTTTTAAATAAGTTTCAATTCTAGTAAATTTGCTTTTAATTTCGTTAAGTCTTGAAATAATGTGCCGTGAAATTCTTCTGATTTGAAGGTTGATTAGATGTTTTGTGTCGCAATCTTTTAATCGAGTCAGCTGTCATTCTGGCGTGATTGGGTGTGATAGAGAAATCAGACTGATCAATTTTATATTGAGCTATTGAAAATTTGTTGAAAACGTGGTTCCAACTTGCAACCAGTAGGTATAAAGCTAAATTAATTGATTTTCCTCCACTAATACGTTTGACTCGACTTGATCATCCTTTCAGCTACTCCATCCGTCGCCAGGGCATAAACCAGATAGGAGATTTTGCATGATTTATACATCCCTTCCCTTTGGAAAGAGGAAGTTACGTATTAAACATTAATTGAAAAAGAGAGAATTGATTTGAACATCTTCTTATTACAACTGTGGATAAGCTATTATGGAAGTTGTCTATCATGTGGTATTCTTGTTGAATCTTTAATTGCCCCCCACTGCCATTCATTAGTGTAAAGAGCATTAACAAATTTTTAATTGTTTCGAACGTGACTTTGTCCTCACTCTGTCCTTACTCACTATAGTTCCATCAAAGACATGTCTTTTCACACCAGTATTAAGGTTTTACGAACTTTAAGTATAATTTCACACGAGTCAATTTATTTGGTTCTCGCTCACCATGTCAAAGACGAGTCTTTTCACGCCAGTACTAAAATTTTATGAGTTTTACTCACGGTCTGGCTCCAGACTTGTTCCACGTACTGTTCTTAAGATGGATATAATTTTTGTAACACCACTACCATTCCTCCATGGGTTGATCAAGTATATTTATATATTTAGCCACTTGCAGCTTGCCACAATGCCTCCAGGCTGGCATATGACTTTTGGGACATACCATTAGTTTAATTCCAATACTCCCATGTGATCTAGTCCCAATCAATATGTCAACTATTTCTTATAAACAGCTCCTACTTAAATGACTTCAAGTTCATTGTTTTTCGACCCCCATCAACCCCTTTCCTGATCAGAAACAGAATGGCAAAATTTGTTCTAATCCTGTTAGCTACCTTAAGCTATTATAGTAGTTTAACTGCTGCAGATTGGAACATTTTGAATCAAAGAACAAGGTCAGGGCTCAAAATCAACTTGAAAAATTATTGTGAGAGTTGGAGGATGAATGTTGAGCTAAACAACATTCAAGAATTTAAAGTTGTGCCTGAAGAATGTGCTGAATACATCGGAAAATATATGTCAGGAACTCAATACAAGGTGGACTCAGAAAGGACAATCGATGAGTGCACGGTGTATCTAGGCACTTGCTGCAATTTGAAGAAAGATGGTAAAGATGCTTGGATTTTTGACATTGATGATACTCTTCTATCAACCGTGCCTTACTACAAGATACATAATTACGGGTAATTTATTTATCTACCCTTTTAAATTCTTTTCTAATCATCGATATTGGGATTTGATCGACTCAAGATCTGCAATAAAACTATCTCGATACATTACCTTCAATATATAGTGCTTGCTGATTCTGACTTTGCTAAGATATAAACTTGAACCTGTGACATTACACAGTAAAAGGAGATGTCTTATTACTAGGCTCTCACTTTTGGTCTATCCATCTCTTCGGTTAGTAACTACATCTATTATATATTTATAATCGTAAAAATGTACTATGTTGTGCATATTGAATTTCAGAAAAGCAATTAAGTCATTGTTAAAATAAAGTTAAGCATCATGGGACTTGTTTTTTTCCCCTCCCCCCCCCCCCCTAAATTTTTGACATAATCATGTATATGGGACACACAGGGCAGAGAAGTTGAACTTGACATCTTTGGAAGAATGGATGTGTTCTGGAAAGGCAAAAGCTCTTGACCACACTCTAAAATTATTCAATGATCTAAAAGCTAAAGGTGTTAAGATCATTTTGCTTTCTTCAAGAAGGGAAACTCTTAGATCTGCCACTATTGACAACCTTGTTAATGTTGGTTACCATGGTTGGACTAGTCTCATTCTAAGGTTTGCTTCTTTTTTTTTTCTTTTTTTTTTCTTTCTTTCTATTTCCCCTGTTTATAAGTAGAACAAAATTTGAGTTATGTACTTGTTTTTCATAAAGGGGTCCAGAGGATGAATGCAAGCCTGTCCAGAAATACAAGGCTGAGGAGAGGAAGAAATTGGTTGCAATCGGTTATCGCATATGGGGCATTGTTGGAGACCAGTGGAGCAGCATCCAGGGATCCCCAAGCGCGACAAGAACATTCAAGCTTCCAAATTCTTTGTACCACACTGCTTGAAAAAGTAATATTCTTGTATCTACTATTGGTGTGCTTATGGAATTGATGGAAATAATTTTGCAAGCTAAATATTGGTTCATACTATTTTGAGGTTTAATTCATGTTGGCTTGAACCTGCATTCCATATTGTAGTATGGTGCTGAAAAATACTCATTTGTTGATTTTTCATGGTGCAACTGGTGCTCTAAGCTAGATCTGTCTTGTATAATTAAAAGAGAGCAAAAAATCCCATATGATCCCTTTATTGATTTGAGAATTTGGGACTAGATTGGTGCAGCTTACTGTTTATACCACTAAAAGTTTTTTGTATATAACATGTTTATTGAAGTACTCTTTTTAGTAGATACATGTTGTACCATACTAAAATTGGAAAATCTGGTGGAGTCTTGCTCTAATCCAACTTCTGCTCAACTCCCTTTTGCTTGTTGGCTAAGTATTCAAATAAGCTGCCATCAAACAGTCGTGGAAAGGCTTCCTTTGACACTTAAACCAAACCCCACTCCAGCTTACTTAAAATCCTGCATTTAGCAAAAGATATATAAGCATTGATTGTTTTTGAGTACTTCAACCATCGTAGATAATTCTTATCCTCTGCATTTCAAAATTAGAAATACATTAGAAAAACGACGACTTTTCAGAACTTTGTTTTTCTAAAATTATCCCTAATTGCATGATAGTACTCAATCAACTAATAAGCATAAACGTAACGACATGTTAGGACTTTCATGTCTTTTTATATTCTAACATTTGAAATATATTTTTAATTTTGGAACGGACAGAAAGGAAACGTATTTCAAGTTAAGGGGTGTCACCAGCCAATGAAATCGATTTCCTTCAGTCATGTTCCACAGCTCTCTTAATGTCATATTTTCTGGCACTGAATGAGCATATTTGCAAAACCATGTTCTCAAGATTTACAGGCATAAATCTGCAAATACGGGCAATTAATGAAACTTCTCATCCTAATAGCTCCAGTTAACTCTTTTGAGTGCTTCTGAGTTCTTTTAAAATAGTTTAAGAAAAGGTACTAAAATAGGTGCGCAGTTCCACACTAGCCAGATTTTGAGTTCTAATTATGTTACCTCCCTTCTGTGTCGTTGATTCCGGTGTCAAGGCTGGGATATTATTTTGCTTTTTGGCTTAGATTCAATCTTTTCTTTTTTAATGGAATTTTAATAATGTGTTATATGTTTGTATGAATTTGCTTGTGCATCAGGACTAACAATTTGTTTTTTTTAGTTACATATAATACCCTGCACCAACTTAACCTGTGTATTTTCCTATTTAATAAGGTGTGTTTTTTTTTTCTCGTTTTGTAACTTGGTTATGTAAATCCCTTTGGGCCATCATTAAGCCATGCTTCTAACATGGCCCTTATTTCTCACCAGTCCCTACATCAGGGGTGCACAACAGGTCGGCCTGGTCTGGCCTGGTCTTGGCCTGCCAGGCTTTGGGCTTTGACCAGGTCAGGTCAGGCCGTTGACTTTAGGCCTGCAGGCCAGGTCAGGCCAGACTTAATGGTGAAAAAGATGATCTGTTGAGGCCTGCGGATCAGGCCAGATCAGGCCTTGGGCCAGGCCGGTTCAGTCCATTCTTATACAGTCACTTAGCTATTTATATATTATAATAATTAATTTATTTATATTAAATGTGACATGAGTTTAGTTGAAACTTGGTATATATATTTTTTAAACAGTGTTTATTGGGTTGGCCGTCGGCGTGAATGAAAAAGTCGTGCGTGGTGTGGGAGTTCCATCTCTCTCTCTATTAGTTGGCTATCATTAATTATATTATATATATATATATTAATGTTTTATATTGCACGGATCCAAGATTCCAAGGTGATGGAGGTAGGGAATAATCCCAATTCCCAGGCTATCATATATATATATATATATATATATATATATATATTAATGTTTTATAATGCACATTTGCACATGTCCAAGATTTCAAGGTGGTGGAGATAGGGAATCATCTCAATTCCGAGGTTATCATATATATATATATATATATTAACTTTTCAATTTTAAATTCATTCTCTTGTTTATTTAATGATCTAAATAGTACTGATTAGTGGCAAAGTATTTTTTTTTTAATTTACCGGATGAGCAGGCCAGGCCTGTTGCATTTGATCAGGCCAAGCTCAGGCCGGACTAAGGCCACAGGCCAGTCCAGACCGGATTTTTGGTCAGGCCGGGCCAGGCCAGACTTTTATCATTAAATAACGGCCTTTTTCAAGCCTTTCAGGCCAGGCCTTTTCAGGCCAGATTTTGACCAGACCAGGCTTTGACCAGGCCGGATCAGGCCGGATCAAGGTAAGGCGGGCCACGGGCCATTTGTGCACCTCTGCCCTACATCATAAAATTCTTTAAAAGTTAGTTACTTTTTAAAAATGATGAAATACCCCCGGTTTTAACGATTACTTTGAGTGGAGGCCTTAATTTTTATTTTATTTCCTTTATATGCATTGTTGGAACTTGGACCTTGCTAATTCCAAAATTCGTATTCGTTCGTATCCGTATTAAAAAAAACGAATATTATTTACATTCAGAAAAAAAAACGAATATATCCGTATTCAGTTTAAAGGTATTTGTAAATAATCAGATACGAATACGAATATATTCGTATTCGTTTAACATCCGACCGTGAATATATTCGGCAGATAGCGAATATCCGAAATTCGATATTCGGATCCGCATTCGCAATTCATATTTGAATAACTTACACACACACACACACACATATATATATATATATATTAATAAACAAAATAATTTTTTAATTGACCTTCCTTATATAATAATTAGTTTTCACCATCATACGAAAATTATTTTAAAAATATGTCATTTCACCTCTAAAAAATAGGAAATAACACTTTTGTTGTAATATTAATAAATTTAAATAAATTGATTTAATTATAGTTGATGATTTTTTGTTATTATAAATTAAAATATCTAAAATGTATCATTTAACAAAAAAAGTTCAGGAAGAGAAGACCAGTTGCGTGCTGCTCCATCAGCTAAGATAATGAGAGTGGATGGGTCTTTTGCCACTGGGTTTGCAATTCTCATGGACACCTTCCCTTTATATATTACAAGAATAAAATTATAGCTATTAGTTTATTACAAGTTTTTTACTTTCAAAACTTACTTGCGATGTCGGGAGGCGGGAGCAATGAACAATATAATTTTATTTTTAAAATTTATTAGGTCCGAATTAATTTAGAATTAATTTAAAAGGGAGAGTTGAATAGATTAATTCATGTTAATGAATTTTCAGGTGGAAGGAGTATTTATCACTTTTATTTGCCCAATTATTTAGAAACCAAAAGTCAAAATATTTAAACTTTAAAGTAAGCTCAAAGTCAATTTTGGATCACGTTGGATTAACTAGTTATCACACATACATTATAACTCGCACTTTCCATAAATATAATGAAATAATATATATATATTTATAATTATGTAATCTATGTATTGAGGATAAATAATAAATAAAAGTCTCCACAAATATATTATTAAAGTTTTAATAAAATATTTGAGGAAAAATAATTAAATATTCAATGTAAACTTTTGAATCTAATTATGGATTATAAATATTCATACACACTACAATATTACTCCACACACATAAAATGAACATCTAAATATTAATAAGTAGAGCATTCATTTTGAAATTTAAGATTTCAAAAATGATGAAAACTTATTTGAATTGTAATTCAGAGCATTGATTATTGTATTTATTAAAAAAAATAACATTTATTCATTAATGAACTATACTTTAAAACTCATTATGTTTTTTCTTATTCTAGTTATAGTTGTAATTAGAGCATTCATTTTAAAATTTAAATTTAAGATTTCGAAAATGATGAAAACTTATTTGAATTGTAATTTAGAGTACTGATTATTGAATTTATTAAAAATAAATAAAATAACATTCATTCATTAATGAAGTATACTTTAAAACTCATTATTTATTTTTTTTCTTATAATTTGTAATTAGAGCATTCATTCTGAAATTTACTATTTAAATCATACTCCCCCCGTCCTATATTAAATGTCCTAATTGGTTTCAGCACGCTAATTAATAATATATTTTTTACCTAAATTGCCCTTCTAAATTACCTTTTAATTGGGCTGAATGACACTTATGATCCTCCAAGTTGTCACCCACTTTCAATGTCGTCCCTAAAGTACATTTTTCGTCAATTGGGTCCTTAAAGTGACATTTTTTTGTGTTTCCGTTCCTTTTCCCTAATTTGACCCAAACCCGACCCATTTTGACCAAATTTTGACACAATCTGACCCAGTTTGACCCGACCCAATTTCACTAAATATTTAAAAAAAAAAACTAAAACGTTTTAAAATTATTTTAAAAATAATTAGTATTTCAAAATTCTTTTAAAAATAATATTTTATTTTAAAATATTAAAAATAATTATTATTTTAACTTTTTTTAAAAATTATTATTATTTTAAATTAATATTTTATTTTAAAATATTAAAAATAATGAATAATTAAAAAAGATAAATTTCTTTAATTATATTTTTAATATTTTAAAATAAAATATTATTTTTAGAATAATTTTAAAATAATAATTATTTTTTATATTTTAAAATAAAATATTATTTTTAGAAAGTTTTAAAAATAATTATTATTTTTAGTAAAGGAAATTAGAAACTTTTATTTTTTTAAAAAATGATTAAAATTTCATAAAATATAGATTCAAAAAAATTAAAGGTTAAATTTTTTTAATTCTTAATTATTTTTAGGAAAATTTACACATCTTTTAAAAAATAAATATTTATAGTTTCTGTTTTATGAAAATAAAGTTTTTTTTATTTACTTTTTTTGAATCTATATTTTATGAAACTTTACTCATTTGTAAAAAAAAATTAAAAAGTTCTATTTTTTCTGAAAATAATTAAAGTTTAATTTTTTGTTTTAGTTTTTTGAATCTATATTTTATGAAACTTTACTCATTTTTTTTAAAAAATGATAAATTTTCTAAATTGTTTTCCTGAAAATAATAATAATTTTTTAAACTTTTTAATTTTTTTTTTTTAAAGATTGAATCAATTTTTTTTATTTATCTTTTACTGTTTTTTGTATTTTACATAAAAAATGAAAAAAAATCTACTTTTTTTAAAAATAAAGTTTTATTTTCTTATTTAATTTTTTTCAATCTATATTTTATGAATCTAAAAATACTATTTTATTTTAAAATATTAAAAATATAATTAAAGAAATTTATCTTGTTTAATTATTCAATATTTTTAATATTTTAAAATAAAATATTAATTTAAAATAATAATAATTTTAAAAAAAATTCAAATAATAATTATTTTTAATATTTTAAAATAAAATATTATTTTTAAAATAGTTTTGAAATAATAATTATTTTTAAAATAATTTTAAAGCCTTTTAGTTTTTTTTTTAAAAAAAATAGTTAGTGAAATTGGGTCGGGTCAAACTGGGTCGGATTGTGTCAAAATTTGGTCAAAATGGGTCGGGTTTGGGTCAAATCAGGGAAAAGGAACGGAAACGCAAAAAAATACCACTTTAAGGACCCAATTGACGAAAAATGTACTTTAGGGACGACATTGAAAGCGTGTGGCAACTTAGAGGGTAATAAGTGCCATTAAGCCTTTTAATTGTAATATCCATTCACTTTTTTGTGACCCCAACATTAATTATTCATTGTTAGTTCCCACATGAATAGAAGAGATGTTATATTGATAATATGAGAGAGAAAGTGGTATAATAATACATCACTTCTCAATGTAAACCTTTTATCATTTTTTAAGTTTTCAACAAAAGTTGACTAAAAAGATTATGAGGGTATAAGTGGAAAAATAAGATAAAAATAGTTACTAATATAGAAATAGGACATTTATTATGGAACATCCTAAAAAAAAAATTAAGACGTTTAATACGGGACGGAGGGAGTACTTTTTTACTAATAAACATAATTTATATTAAAAATAAAATAAATATAAATTATGTTTATTAGTAATTTTTTTAAAATAATAAATTTTAATTAGTATTACTTTTAAAATAAATTACAATATTAAATACTACATTGATCAAAATCATATAATACGCATAAATTTTAAATTTAAGAATTTTATAAATTATTATAAAAAATAATTAAATGACATTGAAAAACGGAAAAAGTATTAAACATAACAATATTCTTAAACCCAAAAGGTCAATGTAACCAATCCACGGAGGATTGAACGATTCTTGCACCAAAGGTAATTAAAATATGCTTAATAATATATTTTAAATTAAAAAAAACTGCTTAATGATATTTTAAATTACAAAAAAGAAAAAGAAAAAAAGGCAAAGTACCTCTCTCGTTTCTATCACACACATACTAAGGAGGGTGTATTCAATTAAGACTTTTAAAGACTCTTTTTAAGTGACAGATTTTTGTAGAGTTTGTGGATTTTAATGACTTTTAAAAACTTTAAAGACTTTTTTATAAAGACTCCATGAAATAAGTGACAGACTTTTATAGATTTTTTACCAAGACTTTGGTAGACTTTTGTATACTTCTAATATATCTTGCAGCTTATATTAATTGTTATTTCATAATTAAATGACTAAAAAGTACATAAATATACTATTTATTTTGAATTTGTTTTAGAATAAATTTTATAGTAATAGTTATATAATATATATATATATACACACACACACACACAAACATATACACATTTAAATTAGTTTAAGCATAATATAATACCTCCGTTCAAAAATATAATATTAATAATAATTTTTAAAAGTCAATTTAGAACTTTTTAAAATTTAAAGTTTGTATGATTCGTTTAAATTTTGATAGCAATAAATCTCATAATTAGTATATTTTTTAGATAATTTATAATAATTATAATTGCATTAACAAAAATTATATAGATTCATATTAATTTTGAAATTAATATTTAAAATTAATTTTTAAAAGATCAATACTTATCTTATATTTTTTTTATGAAGGGAGTATATTAACTAGTTTAGTAATAATAGGTTTATTAACAATGGTGATAATTAATATTTTATTCCGTAATAGTTGTAACAGTAATTAGTTTTAGAAAAAATTATGCAATACCTACCTTCTTCTCCGTCTAAGCTCTCATTGGTTTCCTCAGTCTCGCATCACGCAGAGCATACATCTTGCTTTCAAAAGATTATTCCTTTTTTCATAAAAAAAAAATAAAAAAAAATCAATTAATGTTTTTTCGCTATTCTTTCTTTGTGCTTTCCCAATTTCTCTTTTCCTCTTTCTATTTTTTCAATCTTTATGTCAATTCGTTACCGTTATTTTTGTCTAAAATTAATACTTTCTCCGTTGCATAAATCACAAACCTAAACAATAGAATGCATATATTAGAAAAGTCTACCAAATATTTCATGTTCTCCCTTTCTTAAATATTTAGAAGTCTTTGGAAGTCTTTAAGGATGAAGTCAGATTTTGGATATGAGTATCTCTTCTTCTAAAGTCGATCAAACTCTATCATTTGATAGAAATCTGAAAAATCTATGACTTTTTGAATACCAAAATACTTTTATAGACTTTGTAAAAGTCTCAATTCAATAACAACTAACTTTTAAAGACATTACAAAAGTTATAATTAAATACCAGTAAACTTTTATAAACTATTATAAACTTCTATAAACTCTTTATATGTCTTAATTAAATACAACCAAACTTTTAAAATCTTTAAAATCTTTAAAAGTCTTTAAATGTCTTAATTGAATACACCCTCCTAAGCCGTAAGGACACTGCTCTCACTCTCTCCAAGCCTTCTTCCTCCTCCTCCTCTCCTCGGCGAAACCCGTAGATCTCGCCTGTTTGCTGTGACAACGAAATCGTTTATTGAGCTTCCGGTTAGATTTCTTCCAATCCCAAGGTTGATGGAACCCTAGATCTGCTTTTTTACTTATTTCTGGTGTTTGATTTTGCTTATTTCCGGTTAGATCTGCTTATTTCTGGTGTTTGATTTTGCTTATTTCCGGTTAGATATATCTGGTGTTGGTATAAGTTCATTCGCTGATAGCAATCATCATTGATTTCTATGTTCAATTTTTACTTCATTGGCTAGTGTGTTGGGAAAAAAGGCTATCAAGTTCAAGCTCCTGTATTGGCCAATATATTTCCTCCCTTCAGTGTCAGCTAATTGTATTGATTTTTTGTTGTTGTTTTAAAGTGTGGCGTATTTATGGTAACTTTTCCTTTTTGCCAGTTGCTATATTAAATAATAGTGTGTCATTATGCTCTGTTTTGCTACCCCTGCTTAGTGTATTAATGTGAGATCTGAGATTTCCAGTATACTTTCAAAACTGAAAATTTTGAATTAATAACTGTAATTCATTAGGATGTTTAATTAATATGTATGGTTTATGATTAAGATGTTTAATTAATATGTATGGTTTAAACTTTAAATTGTGATTAGTGATGAGTAATTATTCAATTTTTTCCTTTATTTTTTGTAAATAATTTGAATGAATTTTATATTAGGTGACTGATAAACGAATTCGGATACCGAATATTCGAATAATCTGTTTATTCGAATAAAATAAACGAAAACGGATATTAGCTGTATTCGGATATTTCTTCGAATACCGGATACGGATAATATTTTTAAAATCCGCCGAATACTAGATACGAATACAGATATTGAATTAATTTTTCGGATACGGATACCACTGTATCCGGATCCATATATATCTGTTTACACCCCTACTTGGACCTAGGAACCTTGTAGTATCTTCAGCTTTGTTCTATACTTCTATTGCTCGGATCATCATCTGTAGAAAGAAATAGGTTAAGCTGGTTGGCATGATGCATGTGTATCCCATTAACTTTGTTCTATTGTTTGTGGTATGACATTGTTATATATGTTGTTAAGAAATCTCATGTTTTATACTGTGTTTGTAAGTTTTTATTTGAGGGGAAGGGAAGGGAAGGGAAGGAAAAATAATTAAAATTCCTCTGAATTTCATGTTTGTGGGTTTTTTTAGGGAGGAAGGGAAGAAATTTAGAGGTAAAATTCGTTCAATTTTTGGTTTAAAATTTTCCCCTCAAAAGTGGGAGAATTTAGAGGGATGGAAAAGGATGGGAAAATGAGATATTTTACATTATCAAAAATTAGCTTGTAAAATAAATAATATGACAATTATATCCCTCACTAGCATAACTCTCAATTACGTGTTTTTTAGGTTTTGAAACTATCGTTTTTCTCTCTATACACTGCCAAGTTCAACGCTTGCTCGTCTAGTTCTTCCGGCGCTTGCGCCGCCGCTGTGGTTCTCTTGTTCACCGTCAATTTTTCCGATCTGCTTCTTTATGTTGATATCTCTGGTAAGATCCCCAAATCATGCACCCTAATTTTTTCAAATTGATAATACTCATATTTATGTTAAATCATGTTTTCTCCTCTACATAAAATTCATTCGTTGATTCTCTTTGCTGTTTTTGGAAGTGAATTTTGACCTTGTAAATTTAATGCTAAACTTGTGGACTACTTATTATATTATTTGATTTCCCCCTAATTTCTCTTACAGGAAAGACAATTTATAGCTTCTATGTTTCCCTCTTCTTGTTGAGTAGTCTCTGCCTTTTTTTTGGGTATGAATTTGGGAATTTATAGCACAAGTCTCTAAGAATTTGAAGGCCCTGTTCAAGAATGAATATAATGTTGGTTTTCGGTTATTACTTCCATCAAAGGGTGCTTATGGAAGACTTTCTAATAAGTGGGAACAAATAATATACAACTTTTTTCTATCTCAATGTGTGATATGAAAGTGATTCTCTACCTGGTAATTTGTATGTTGAATATAGTTTTTTTCCTCCTTTTTTGTTTGTTTGTTTGTTGTTTTGCTTTGTTTTAATTGGTTCTGTGTTCCACAAATGTTGCCTTTCCAGCTATGAATATTCATGCTATGACAATAGTGCTTGTACTATGAAGTATGAATATATGAACATCATGGAAATACTGAGCCTGGGTCACTATACTATGAACAATTGACATAACATTTTAGAAGTTGTATGGCACTGAGGGCTTTGCACATGCATGTATTTGCTATTTTTCTGATTTATTCTGTTTCTTTGGGGAACCCAAATAGAAAACAAGGATTTACATTAGTCTTTCTTTTTCTCCTTACATGCCCTGGCCTTTTTGGAGTCCCTCCCTTTACATGCCGGATCAAATTTTTGTTATAAGTCCTCGTGTTATCGATACTTGCTCTAGTCCCTCCAGCCGTAGGCCATCCACTTTCGGACACAACAATTTCCAATGAAGCGCCACCGGCTTTTTCCAGTGCTGAATATACATCATCTAGAATTGCATCAAAAAGATTCCGGTACCCCAATTGCCCATCTTGTACTACAACTGAACTAGAAGTAAAAAAAGCATAATCTAGGCGAATGTCATTACCCGCATAACTAAAGTAAGGATACAAGTTTACTAGTAATGGGGCACTGTTATTCACTAGGAAACTAATAATATTGCAGACATTATTTGATAGCATAGGTTAAGTTATTGAGGCATATGTTATTGTAAAAGACCGCGAAGAAGGCGTTAACGGTAATGTGAGCATTCAAAAAAAAAATGTTGCAACATCCACCTATGAGTACAATAATCAACTGTCCCTTTTAGTGGCATTTCAACAAACTTGTAATGTGAGCATTCAAAACAAAAATGTATGTAATGTGCAAAAGAAATCTCTAAAAAGTTAAGGGGGCATCTTTGTGAACAGTAATTGAATCCTAGTCCTAATAAGTTGTAGGAGAATTAGTGTTGTTGGCTGCACTCGATTTTTCACCAAGTTTTATCTCCAATTTCTTGTAGCTTTTAATAACTAGGTGTTCACTGTTTGGTAGTTGTAAAAGCATAAATGTGAATATCAAGTTCAATGAATTTAGCAAGACTAAAGCAACTGATCTCACGTGGTTTATTAGTTTACAGTCATCACTTGTTCATTTTTGTGTGTGTACCTTTAGTTTTCTAGATAAGGAATTGATGATTATTATGTGCGCATGTTATTTATCCTTATTTTATTTATTGATTTCATTTGGCTGCATTTAGGAGGGGAGAATCTAGGAGGCAATTATTTGATAATGACAGAATTTCTTACATAAAATTCAAACTTTTCCTTCTCCTCATTAATGTTCATTTAATTGATATTACTTTTGTTTTATCATGCAATTGTTGTTTTTATTTGTTGTAATACTTGAGAGAGTTTCTTCTATCAGCTTACTTGTTTATCCTATTTTATTTTCAGGAGTTAGTAAAGTTCTCACCCTAGGAAATGGTGAAGTCCTCATCCCAGGACCTTCTTATTGCAAGTATACTTTTCCGCCTTTGAACCAATTCTTACCTGTGCGAGGCACATGGCTCTCTAATTATTTTCAATTATGAATTACCGTGGTTGTTAAATTCAACCAATATTTACACATTTTACATGCATGCCATGTCATGAAAGGTGATTGAGCGAAAATGGTAAGCTAATTAGAAGTCTTGACAAAATAAGAATTAAAATACTTCGCTAAACTTGCACCTTCTTTTGCGTTCTACGTTCTCTTTCTTCTACTATCTTTTTCTCTCTTTTCCCAATGAATTTATTTTATTTCGTCTGCTTTGTTATATGCACTGAATATGCAAACCATAACCTGTTCATTGATTCGTTGCACATTTTGGTCTTTGCACTCTCATCCATTATTGAATGGTAGTTGTATCTATTTATGAGATGTACAGCACGGGACAAAGACTAAAAAGGAAAATACCTATATATATAACCATTTGTGTATACATAGGATCATGAAAAATTATGTGTTTATGTGCAATATATTGTATGGAGCAGTCCGTGGACATCGTTGTCATACCTTCGGTATCATAACAAACATTCTCAGGCTCATGTTTTAATCCAAGTAATTATAAATACGTTAGAATATAACCCTTGAACACTCCAAGACGATTTGTCATATAAACATAGAGCTAACTGATGGAACATAAGAATTTATGAAATATCCAAGCATTCCTTTATATATTCCCATAAGATACATTATCAGCATCTTGAAGAGGTGAGAGAAAATAAGAAAATAAAAATTGAACAATGACATTCAAAAACTTAAAATGTTATCAAGAGTCCACCTTTTATACATATGAGAGCACTTCACTTCTAACTTAATTCCCTAGTAAGAACAATGTTGGAACTGATTCAGTGAGCAAATAAAATGTGTTATTGTAAAAGACCACAAAGAAGGCGATAACTGTAAAATAGAAATAGAATGGCATAATGTTATTGCTAGAAGCCTCGAGCAAGGGTTGCATCATATCATACTAATGGAATTAAGTTGGAAAAGAAAAACACTTTTTATATTAAAAAGAATGGTTTATGTTAACGCCTAATTCTGTTTGCTCGCCAAATCACCAAATAACGAGATGAGAAGACGTTTAACAATGGAGAATATGCAATTGTTTTAGTGTTTCTGGCATTTCTGTTTTTGCTTGATTCGCTTATGATCCATGTTAATTTGAATTATTTTGTTTCGATTTGATTTAGATGTGTTTTATGAATTTTGTCTTTCCGGATCTGGATTTTTGCGATCGAATTATGCTTGTCGGTGTTCACAGCCAAATTAAAAATTACACTTAGAAAAAGAAATAAAATAATTTAAAAAATTGAAAAATCACTTAGAAAAACAAATAAAATTATTTAACATGGGTACATTTGTCTTTTTCTATTATGTTGGGAGAAATGAATTGATTTAGTACAAAATTTATTCCTTGGGATAATCTAACAGTCAGGCCACGAGTCAAGCCCGTGGTGCTCGAGTGGTTTCATGACCAAAACCTCAAACATGAGGTTTTGGGTTCAAATATGGGGAAAACCATGTTTTGGCAATTAATTTGGCAAAAGTACACGTCAGCAGTGCCACGTGTGCCACATAGTCAAGTCAACACATATGTGACACTTGAGAGCTTAATATCCAAATTTTGTGACAAAAAGGGACTCGATTTGCGTTGACCCAAAGAAAAGGGGTTTAATACCCAAAAACACCTAAAGTTCAATGGTCAAATTTGCATTTTACCCTAGTATTTTTTATTAGATTAGATTAGTATTAGTTAGTGTCTTAGTGATCCCAGCTTAGCGAGTCCTTTCTTCCGTGATGAACTGTTGACGTCTTCCTCCACAGAAGACTTGCTAGAAAAATAAAAACTCTCATAATAGAGTGGATGACAGGAATGGTTACCAGAAAATTATGAAAATATTTGATACATGAAGCTACGATCTTGATATACATCTAAATAGATAAATCTTATTATAAATCTTATATAGATATAAATAAATCTTATATAGATATAAATGAACCTTGATCTGTAATCAAAGAAAGGCTCTTATCAAGTAAGCTGATGAAAGAAACTGTCTCAAGTATTACAACAAACAAAACAACAATTGCATGATAAAACAAAAGTAATATCAATTAATTGAAAAGTTTGAATTTTATGTAAGAAATTCTGTCATTATCAAGTAATTGCCTTCTAGATTCTCCAGTCCTAAATGCAGCCAAATGAAATCAATGAACAAAATAAGGAGAAATAACATGCCCACATAATAATCATCAATTCCTTAACTAGAAAACTAAAGGTACACACAAAAATGAACAGGTGATGACTGTCAACTGAATAAACCACGTGAGATCAGATGCTTTAGTCTTGCTAAATTCATTGAACTTGATATTCACGTTTATGGTTTTACAACCACCAAACAGTAACACCTAGTTATCAAAAGCTACAAGAAATTGGACATAAAACTTGGTGAAAAATCGAGTGCAGCCAACAACACTAATTCTCCTACAACTTATTAGCACAAGGTTTCAATTTTTACTACAAAGTTGCCCTTAACTTTTTAGAGATTTCTTTTGCACATTACATACATTTTTTTTTTGAATGCTAACATTACAAGTTTGTTGAAATGACACTAAAAGGAACACTTGATTATTATACTCAGGTACATTCAGTCTTTGTTCTTAAAATATGAACTTATTAGTTTCTATAAAATCTATCAATCGTTGCTTGATTCAAAGAATTTCAAGAACCACAGTAACTTTGAAATTGGACTTCTCGATTGGGTCAAAATGGAGTCTCACACTTTCCCACCACCTAGCTTTGCTGTGATATGGTATTTGCTTTTTGTGTGGCATTACATTTGATCAGCTTATATGTCACAGTATATGTTATAAAGAGCATTAAGTTCCGGATAATTTTTTTTAACTTTATTGAAAATCATGCGATTAAACTACTTATCCTCTTGGGCCAAACAGAGATCTGGCCTTGTTTAGGGACTCACAGTCTTTAAAATCGAGTGAAAAACTTGCCCCGCTTCTTATTCTAGTTATGTCTTGGGATTGGGACATTCTTTCAACGAAATGGCATGACATCACTCTGTCTACTCGCAGGTGGATGTTGCTACTATTTACTGGAATCGCTCTTAAAAGGATCTCTTTTAGCAGGATAAGTCGTGAGTGAGGAGGCACCTGTATGCTTTCAATATTTAAATCTAGCTTAGGCAGAACCAACTGTTAAACAAACCCGTAGATTCAGTCAACACCTTCCGTTATAACTTGATATCTATTTGTACATGAATTTCAACTTGATATCTATTTGTTTACGGCTTAAATCAGGTATGGAGGAGTAAAATCACTTGGGGTCAATCGATTTAACGACTTCATGGACATATGCCTCGAACATGAAAGAATATTTTTAGTGTAATTTTCATCCATATATTTTACTTTCAAATTTATCTACATTCATATTTGGAATAGCAATATTAAACTGTTAACGCCAAATTCTGTCTGCTTGTCAAATCACCAAATAACGAGCTGAGAAGACGTTTAACAGTGGAGGATATGCAATTGTTTTAGTGTGTGTATATAGACTAAAATAATAACACATGAAAATAAAGTAATAACACCAAAATTTTACGCGGAAATCCAATTGGAAAAAAACCACGGGGACGGATCTGGAAAATCTACTATGAAAATAATATGGAAGATACAAACTTTCAACTGATAAGTAAATAAATTATTTATTTCTCTCTACACCCTCACTTTTGATATTGCTCTTATTGAGTATTTCTAACTCTGCTGCTTGCTACTGAGCTTGTGTTGTTATAAATATGTGTTGTTGTGAGCTCATCATATTGGAAACATTTGGCAAATGGTTGGTAGCATGCCATAGGAGAAATGCTGCAAGTGTTTGGTAAAAGGCATGGGTCCTTGAAGAAAACAATTCCCTCAATTTAAGGGGCTATTGGGTTTCGTGGGAGAAAAATCCAAGGCTGACAAATTATATCCCAAACATGCTCCAACACTGTCCCGAACGCGCACACGTTAGGAGCGAGATCGGGAGGACGATTGTCAAGACAAGCGTCAGTTGATTATGACCCGAAAGTTGCAGCAGAATAAGGATGTTGTGGAGGCACTACGCCTCTGGTGAAAGGAGTTGGATGCACAGATGGCAAGGTTGGTTGGAAAAGAAGAGGTTTCCTCGAGTCGGAACCGTCACCAGGAGACTACGCTGTATAGTCGTTCCAGGACATATCGTTCGGAAGACTCTCGGCAAGATAAGAGCAGGCAAAGAAGCCACTCTCGGGAAGGCAGCAGTGAGGATCAGCGGAGGTCAGGACGAAGGCGACGGGTAGCGTCTCCAGAACAAGGCATAAGTCATCCCCCCGGAAGGAGAAATTCGACCCCCTCGCACAGAGAGTAACGGAGTTAGAAAAGAAGTTGGCAGTTGTTAATCAGGAGTTACTAATTGATCTGACATCGCCCTTCATTCCTGAAATCGATTGTGTTTGGGCCGACCCGTCCAAAAAGATGCCACCAATGGAGAGTTATGACGGCATCGGTGATCCTAAAGATCATACGCATACCGTCTCATGCGCTACTATGATCACTCTGATGCCGTCAAGTGTCTACTGTTCGTTACAACTTTGAAAACGGGTGCCTGACTGTGAATGACGTCGCTATCGCCAAACTCCATCGGATCGTGGAAGGAATTATGCGATAAATTCCATGACCGCTTCGGGAGCAACAAGAGGAGGGGAAAGTTGACGGCATCCCGCATGCAGATTATTAAGCAACAGCAGAATGAGTCTAAAACCAGTACGTGAAGAGGTTCAGGGAGGCAGTTGGCACTGTGACCGATCTTAACGCCCCACGGGCCCTCAGATTCTTCACTACGGGGCTAGACGTCGAGAAGTCAAAGAAGTTGATGAAGGATATCATGTTTAATCCTTCTAAGGATTTATCTGAAGCATATGACAGAGAGGAGAATTTCATTGCTATTGATGAGGCTATGTGGAGCCTGAAGCCGCAAACGCGCACACCAGATAAGCGCGAAGATCGGGATAGGAGTTGTAATCCCAGGCCAGAAACACAGCTGAGGAAGGAGGCCCGCAACGGGCCAGAGGGAAACGGCCGACCTTCGTTCCAAAGTCGGAGAGTCAATACAGTTTATACTCCGCTTAATACCGATCGTGCCCAAAATCCTTGAGAAGATCAGAGATAAACTTTCTTCGAGCCATACCCGGTAAGGCAGACGAAGTTCGGGATTCGGCGGAAATAAGGTCAATTATCCACTATTATGGCGGTATAAGGAGGGACAGTTCTTCGAAACATCTATTAAGCCTCCCACAAGGGTCAGGACGACTATTATGGCGATATAAGGTCGGATTAATGCCTTCCAACAAGGTCAGGACGACTATTATGGTGTTATAAGATCGGATCAATGCCTCCCACCGGGGTCGGGACGACTATTATGAAATTATAAGGCCGGTGGTAGGGAACGTCGGGAGGCTCGACTACCGACCAATATTTATCTGAAGTTATAAGGCCGGTGGTAGGGAACGTCGGGAGGCTCGACTACCCACCAATATTTATTTGAAGTTATAAGGCCGGTGGTAGGGAACGTCGGGAGGCTCGACTACCCACCAATATTTATCCGAAGTTATAAGGCCGGTGGTAGGGAACGTCGGGAGGCTCGACTACCCACCAATATTTATCTGAAGTTATAAGGCCGGTGGTAGGGAACGTCGGGAGGCTCGACTACCCACCAATATTTATCTGAAGTTATAAGGCCGGTGGTAGGGAACGTCGGGAGGATCGACTACCCACCAATATTTATCCGAAGAAATAAGGCCGGTGGTCGGGAACGTCGGGACGATCGACTACCCACCAATATTTATCCGAAAAAATATGGCACCTTTTGTTTTGCTCGCATAGTTTCCTCTGTTATATGAATTGTTTTGTTAAATTCTATCTCTTTTCCGTGGTAGGATGGATCTCCTTAGTTCCAGTTTTCATGTTGGTGCACTACGCTCAGAGGTCTCTTTCAATATTGTCATGATTGCCTTCATGCTTTTTCGTGTCATCACTGCCTAGTTTTTCAGATTGACGAGGATGATGCTGATAATGAAGGAGATGATGATGTTCCCATTGGATTTCTTATGTGGTGACAAGGTCGGTTATTTATCCCTCTTCAGTGGTAATAAGGTTGGTTATCTACATTTGGTGGTGCTAAGGTTGGTTATCTACATCTGGTGGGGATAAAATTGACTATTTATCCACCTTTGGGGGAAATAAGGCCGGTTATCCACCTTCGGTGGAGATACAGTCGATTATCTATTTTTGGCGAAGATAAGGTCGGTTATCCATCTTCGGTGGTGATAAGGTCGGTCATCTATCTTCGGCGTAGATAAGGTCGGTTATCCACCTATAGCTGTTATGGTGATATAAGGCGGCTCAGGTCTTTGCACTAGGATTGGGATCTTGGCGAAACAAGACGAGTGGATCATTTTTTAGCATTACTCTCCTATTATAAATAGGGGCAATGTTGGGATATAATTTGACAGCCTTGGATTTTTCTTCCACCAAACCCAATAGCCCCTTAAATTGAGGGAATTATTTTCTTCGGGGACCCATGCCTTTTACCAAACATTTGCAGCATTTCTCCTATGGCATGCTACCAACCATTTGCCAAACTTTTCCAATATGATGAGCTGAAATTGTGCGATAAAAGGGGTTGCTCAGTTGAGCAAGAGGACACACAAACACATATTCAAAACAACACAAGCTCAGTAGCAAGCAACAAGCAGCACAGTTAGAAATGCTCAATAAGAGCAATATCAAAAGTGAGGGTGTAGAGAAATAAATAAGTAATTATTTCTCAGTTGAGAGTTTGTATCTTCCATATTATTTTCATAGTGGATTTCCGAGATTTCTCCTCGTGGTTTTGTCCCAATTGGGTTTCCACGTAAAATTCTGGTGTTATTATTTTATTTCATATACACACACTAAAACAATTACATATCTTCCACTGTTAAACGTCTTCTCATTTCTTTATTTGGTGATTTAGCAAGCAGACAGAATTTGGCGTTAACAATTTAATATTGCTATTCCAAATATTAATGTAGATAAATTTGAAAGTAAAATATATGGATGAAGTTTACACTAAAAATATTCTTTCATGTTCGAGGCATATGTCCATGAAGTCGTTAAATCAATTGACCCCAAGTGATTTTACTCGTCCATACCTGATTTAAGCCGTAAACAAATAGATATCAAGTTGAAATTCATGTACAAATAGATATCAAGTTATAACGGAAGGTGTTGGCTGAATCTACGGGTTTGTTTAACAGTTGGTTCTGCCTAAGCTAGATTTAAATATTGAAAGCATACAGGTGCCTCCTCACGACTTATCCTGCTAAAAGAGATCCTTTTAAGAGCGATTCCAGTAAATAGTAGCAACATCCACCTGCGAGTAGACAGAATGATGTCATGCCATTTCGTTGAAAGAATGTCCCAATCTCAAGACATAACTAGAATAAGAAGCGGGGCAAGTTTTTCCCTCGATTTGAAAGACTGTGAGTCCCTAAACAAGGTCAGATCTCTGTTTGGCCCAAGAGGATAAGTAGGTTAATCGCATGATTTTTAATAAAGTTAAAAAAAATTATCCAGAACTTAATGCTCTTTATATCATATACTGTGACATATAAGCTGATCAAATGTAAGGCCACACAAAAAGCAAATACCATATCACAGCAAAGCTAGGTGGTGGGAAAGTGTGAGACTCCATTTTGACCCAATCGAGAAGTCCAATTTCAACGTTATTGTGGTTCTTGAAATTCTTTGAATCAAGCAACGATTGATATATTTTATAGAAACTGATAAGGAGTTCATATTTGAAGAACAAAGACGGAATGTACTTGAGTATAATAATCAAGTGTTCCTTCTAGTGCCATTTCAACAAACTTGTAATGTTAGCATTCAAAAAAAAATGTATGTAATGTGCAAAAGAAATCTCTAAAAAGTTAAGGGCAACTTTGTAATAAAAATTGAATCCTGGTGCTAATAAGTTGTAGGAGAATTAGTGTTGTTGGCTGCACTCGATTTTTCACCAAGTTTTATCTCCAATTTCTTGTAGCTTTTGATAACTAGGTGTTCACTGTTTGGTAGTTGTAAAACCATAAACGTGAATATCAAGTTCAATGAATTTAGCAAGACTAAAGCATCTGATCTCACGTGGTTTATTCAGTTGACAGTCATCACCTGTTCATTTTTGTGTGTGTATCTTTAGTTTTCTAGTTAAGGAATTGATGATTATTATGTGGGCATGTTATTTCTCCTTATTTTGTTCATTGATTTCATTTGGCTGCATTTAGGACTGGAGAATCTAGAAGGCAATTACTTGATAATGACTGAATTTTTTACATAAAATTCAAACTTTTCAATTAATTGATATTACTTTTGTTTTATCATGCAATTGTTGTTTTGTTTGTTGTAATACTTGAGACGGTTTCTTCCATCAGCTTACTTGATAAGAGCCTTTCTTTTATTACAGATCAATGTTCATTTATATCTATATAAGATTTATAATAAGATTTATTTATTTAGATGTATATCAGATCGTAGCTTCATGTACCAAATATTTTCATAATTTTCTGGTAACCATTCCTGCCATCCACTCTACTATGAGAGTTTTTATTTTTCTAGCAAGTCTTCTGTGGAGGAAGGAAGCCAGGGAGTAGATACAAAATATAAGACTGACGTCAACAGTTCATCACGGAAGAAAGGACTCGCTAAGTCGGGATCACTAAGACACTAACTAATACTAATCTAATACTAAATACTAGGATAAAATGCAATTGTGACCATTGAACTTTAGGTGTTTTTGGGTATTGAACATTTTCTTTGGGTCAACGCAAATCGAGTCCCTTTTTGTCACAAAATTTGGATATTAAGCCCTCAAGTGTCACATATGTGTTGACTTGCCTATGTGGCACTGCTGACGTGTACTTTTGCCAAATTAATTGCCAAAACATGGTTTTCCCTAGATTTGAACCCAAAACCTCATGTTTGAGGTTTTGGTCATTAAACCACACGAGCACCACGGGCTTGACTCGTGGCCTGACTGTTAGATTATCCCAAGGAATAAATTTTGTACTAAATCAATTCATTTCTCCCAACATAATATTAAAAGACAAATGTACCCATGTTAAATAATTTTATTTGTTTTTCTAAGTGTAATTTTTAATTTGGCTGTGAACGCCGACAAGCATAATTCGATCGCAAAAATCCAGATCCGGAAAGACAAAATTCATAAAACACATCTAAATCGAAACAAAATAATTCAAATTAACATGGATCATAAGCGAATCAAGCAAAAACAGAAATGCCAGAACTTGAGATGAGTTCTCATCAACAGAACAGAATCTCTCCGCATATGAAATCATAATGGATCGCTAAATCTGGGAACTCAGAACACAATCACACCAAGACAAGAGCAGGAAGCTCAACAATCAGAAACATGAATCACCTAACATATGTGCAAGACTGCATCTATGTAATTTTAGCCCAAATTTCCTAAAGGAAAGCAAGAGAACAAGGCAACAAGGCACGATACAGTTTAGGCAAAACTGTAGATGCAAAAGCCACAAAAGGTAAACAAGCAGATAAATGAACTCTCAGATTAAAAGATCCCCAAGAAAACCCAGCTAAATGGACATAGCAAATCTAATCAATTCTCTCTCCTAGGGTTTGAAGAAAAAAAGACGGAAATTCAGAAGAACAGTTATACTAGGATAACACTGGATCTGTTAGGATTAGAAAAGAGAATTGAATCTGAGGAGGACGACCATTGTTGAATCTCGAGAGAGAAAAAGCGATCATCGATCTGTCACATATATAGATGCAAAGTTATATATATACGTATACAGTGTTTCTACAACAGAGGAGAGAGAGACAGAGAGATTTGAAACATAGGAGGCAAAAGCAAATTGAGTCTACTCAATCAACTGGTTTTTTGGATACCACAAATAATGTAATTAATTGTAATTTCTAATAAGTGTAAGTATTTATGAGGAGTATTAGAGTATTTCTAAGGAGATGTTCTCCTCAATTTTGTTTAATTTGAAATTTTTGGCCTGAATTTTAGCCAACACTAACTTCTAACGATCTGAGCTTTAGGTGAGAGAGACAACAATAGAGTGATGTTGTTTTCAATTATTGGGTTTGTCTTGTCTTTTAATATTTTGTTGGGGGAAATGAATTAATTTGGTATAAAACTTAATCCTTGAGATAATAATAGCTAGGCCCGTGGTGCTCGGGTGGTCTCATGACCAAAATCTCAAACTTGAGGATTTGGGTTCGATTCTTGGAGGGACTGTGTTTTTTGGCAATTAATTGGAAAATGTACACGTAAGCGGTACCACGTGTGCCGCGTCAGACCCGTAGAAACGTGTTTTTCAAAGAATTTCATTCCAATTAACCATAAATAATTAAAGAATTTGAATACGTAAAAATCCAGTAAAAAGTGTTACTTTAAGAAAAAATGGTAACAAGAAGTATATTAGCACTACACTACCTTTGTACTAAACTCTATCTGCCCTATTGATCGAACTGACACATTGACATCACAACGCAGTTGCATATTCCCATTACTCACTCCCAAATATCGCACCAACCTTTGCAATTCAGCAGCATATTCTGCAGCTTCAATTCCAGTTCTCATATCAGGTTCAGAAACAATCTCAAGCAAGGGCACCTCTGCCCTATTCAAATCAACCTGGATGATAAATAAGAAATAGAAAAATTAATAACGCTAAGTTTATAACATTATATAGTACTTGGAACATGGAAACAGAACCTAATTTGTTTTTAAATTTTATCAAAAGTTCAATTAAGCAAATAATACACTACTGCTTATTGAAATTGAAACCCCATTATTGCAACACTAGTACATTCAATATAGTTCCATTATAAATCAGTAGTCATGGAATTAAAAACACGACTGAACAATGACATCATAATGTCATGTAATTATCAAAAAAAAACATATCCTAATAAGAATATTAAAATGACCAACAACAATGGCCATAAAAGTAAAGGAACAGTAATTTCCTGAGAATGTTTCCAGTATGAAGCAACTTCCCTGCATCTTATTCCATATGGACCCTAGTAATGCCAAACCTTCTATGCCCGCCCCCAAACTCGACCGGAAGATTCAAATCAATGAACCCACCAGTAGCAATTGGCACATCAAACTGAGATATTTGGCAACATTAGGAAGGTCAGGGTAAAAGTACTGTTTCCTATCAAACTTTGAATTCAAAGACAATTTACAATTGAGTGCAAGACCAACTTCACCGCATACTCTATGACCTTCAAATTCAAAACAGGCAATGCCCCAGGTAATCCCATACAAATGGGGCAAACACTAGTATTTGGTTGAGACCCATAATGATAAGGGCAGCTAGAAAAAGCCTTGGTTAGAGTGGATAATTGTACATGAGTTTCAATACCAATAATTGCCTCAAAATCTTTCAAAACCTTATCAAGAGTTTTGGGTTGGGTTTGTGTTGTGAAACTTTTACCTGAGGCTGTGCTTCTCCTGGGTTGCAGTTTGGCTTTGTGTGCTGCTTTTCAGTGTACAATACAAGAAAACATGTTTTCTTGCAACAAATGAAGATGGGTACAGAAAAAATGGGCGGCTTTGAATCCCTCTAAAGAATGTCAAAGCCATCTTACAGGAATTTTGTCAAATGGGTGTCAGGCTATATGAAAAGGATACCTACAAAGAATCAAACAGAGAACTAAATCACTAATAAGCCACAATAATGAAGACTTGAGCATATGTATATAAAGAAGTTTTATACATAAAGTTTGGAACTTTAAGCTAGAATTGTTCATAAAACTAATACTGAATATACAGAATAGTCAGGAACTGAGGAACTGACAACTTGGAATATTAAACAGAGGAATGGCTGAAGCTAGACAATACAGTGGTTGATTATGGACTTTGAAAGATTTTGGGGGGTTTATTTCAATGAAGGGTTGATTAATTTAGGCTGGTGATGATGTTAGAGAAGTAAGCCAGGAATTTTTGCAACAAACATTTTTAGTGAGTGAATACAAAATACTGAATATGACTTAATGAGAGAATAGCCTTCTCCTAAGATGATAGACTCCACGACACGCTTGCGTGAGGTGGTTGTCGTCCGGATCGTTTCCAGCAAGTTATAACGTGAGGTGGTCGTGCCCGGATCGTTTCCAGCAAGTTATAAGGTGAAATGTTCACAACATCTCAACCCCTCACCATGTAGACGGTAATCTGTGTACAACTGCTCTGCGCTAGGAAGCTTGCGTTAAATGGACACCAACGACACCTTGACCCCTCGCTTATAGGTAAGCGGTAATCTTGGTACAATCGACGATTGATGCGGTAGAAGACGCCACACACAACTATGATCTGTTGTATGATAAGTCAATTGAACATGAATAATTCGGGAAGAGAATAACCTCACAAGTTGTATTGAATAATAATAATGTGTGTCAATTACCATAGAAGTAACCCTTATTTATACTAGTGACAAAAAACCCTAATCTAATAGGAATTACAAACCAATTTGGAAAAGAAATTCTTATTTCTATAAAGCAATAGAAACTTATTTAGGATGTAAATCTCTGCTGAAAAGAAATCCTAATAAAATCCTAATTACATTAGTATTAAAAACTAATTTTCTAAAAAATCTAAAAATCCCACAATTGCCGAGTAATTATTTCCTTGCCGCGCGAATTAGATTTCCGTGCGACTTAAACTGTTGCCGCGTGAATTGCTTGTCCTTGACGCGTTCAGACTTCATGAATTGGAACAACTGAGTTCATGGGTTGCTAATAAATGAATCCGTGGCACAATTGTTATCAGCATATCCGCAGCATATTATGTGTGAATGTTAGGAAATCAATTGCGTGGCCCACACGAATGAATTCACTTGCTCATATATTAGGGACATTAATATAAGTTAGCTTGCTGCATAGTTGCTGAACCCGTGGGGCCTTTTATCCAATTGGAATTAGAGAACATGCTCGTGACTAAGTCTAGCTAAGAATAAGTAATGCTGAGAAGGCCCACTTGATTTGCCTATGCATGCAATCTGAAACCAATTTGGAAATTCATGCATGTCAGTGGCCCACTTGTATTTGATGATTTGCTTTTTAGCTTCATGAATCAGATTATAGTAATGTTGGCCCACATGAATCCCACCTGATACATCAAATATTTTTAAACTTAAAATTAACATTATTAGTGTCGTCTTAAAAATTAGAGAGAATACATTTTATTCAGGACTTAGAGAGAGAACATCAAATATTTTTAAATTTAAAATTAACATTATTAGTGTCGTCCTAAGAATTAGAGAGAATACATTTCATCCAATGACCTAGAGAGAACGTAAAGAAAAATTGAAAATTTTATCTTTTTTATAAACTGCCTTGGTTAATTCTAATATCCTCTAGCTTCTAGTAAAAAGTAGAAAGAAAATCTCTGCATTTCACTTTTGATCTTAATACCAATATTCTAATACAACACAAACTCATCAAACACAAAACACCTATATTCTAATACAACACAAACTCATCACACACAAAACGATTGATAGCCCGTTATTTTTAAGTATAAATTATTTAATCTTTGGGACTAAACAAATATATATATATATAGAGGATAAGTCTACATACACTACTCCAAACACTACATTGCACAATGGTTGGATGTGCAATGTAGTGTTTGAAGTGGTGTTTGGAGTAGTGTACATAAACTTATCCATATATATATATATATGAATATGATACATGCTGTAAATATTTGTGTTTAACTTTTTGATTGTCAGTTATATAAATATTTATTAATGATAATTTTTTTTAGAGAGATTTGTAATAAGTTGGTTAATACTAGAGATTTCAAAAAGTGTCTCAAATGACGTGTCATCATAATATTGATCGGATAAATCTCATGTGATTGACAATTTATAAATTATCATTAAAATATTTAATTTCATATCATTTGAGATTAAAAATTATGTATTGCGATAAATTTACGTCGAATTATAATTGTCAAACTTATCAATTGGTAAGAATTATAAGAATGTCCCACTTATTACACAATTCTCCAAAAAGATTTATCACTAATATTTATCCACGTAATTGACAATTAAAAAGTCAACCTAAACATTTGCAATATATATTATTACTGCTAAAAATTTGAGATCCCCAACTTCATCTAATCTCATGTGTCGATAAATTTTACAATTATAATTTTAACACAAAATTATCACAATATACAGTAAGACTCCTATATATCTATTATATAATGGGAGAGAATGGATGGTAGTTATTTTGTTGGGGCTCCGGTCACAAAATAAAAATACTATAATAACTTTCTTTCTTTTTTTACTTTCTCCCATCTCTGACTTTCACTCTTTTCTATTTTCCATAATATATACGAAGATTCTAATTTATTTTTTATTTTTATATGTTAAATTTATTGTTTATTTTCCACCTAGTGTTATATATGTTTGACTTCAAAATTTGTGGTGCTAAAATTTAGAAGTGTGTGCGAGTGAAAAACGTTAATACTATTTCAATTGCAATAAGTCAACAAATGTTTTTATGAGGTGGTCGTGCCGGAGTGGTTATCGGGCATGACTAGAAATCATGTGGGCTCGTCCCGCGCAGGTTCGAATCCTGCCGACCACGTTGTCATGAAAACGTATCGTGACCGTTTTTCTGGCCCCTTTTTGTGCTCTGATTTTGTCGTAATTGGCAATTGGGCTTATTGTAAACCCATTTTTATTTTCATTTTAGGTTTTCTTAATATGAGTTCTTTCTTCTTCTTCCTGACGTAATTGAGAAGCCGTCACTGGTCAAGCAACTGATTCATTTTATCGTTACTTTGAGGTAACAATGTTTCTGTTGAATTTTCTTACAAGATTTCGTTTTTAAGTCAAATTTGTTTTTTTTTTCCGGAATAAATGCGTTTGAATATTTGTTCTGTTTCTGTTATTTGATGTGTTTTGTTTGCTAGAGAATAATCATTCATATGAATAATCACTTGTTTTGGGGAAGCATCTGAATTGGTTTAGAAGATTTATTGTTAGAGGTTTGAATTTCAGTTAGTTAGATGTTACCAAGGACACTAATTTTCCAACAATACTTTCTATCAGTCCCACAAAAAAGTCTTAATTTGTGAATCTTGTAAATATTAAGGTTGTATATTTATTTTATGTTTGGCCCTACAAATATAAGTAGTTAGTTAAGTAGTGGTAGACTGGTAGCATGGTAAAGAAATTATGCGGATAAACCTAAGAATATTGGGTTATTTTATACTATTATTAATAATAATAAAAAAAAACTCTTTTTCTAGAATGTATATATATATATTAATATAAGAAATAGTCTCCTTCTGTGGAATGAAGCTAGTCGATATTTTAATCAAATCACATAGTTTATTGAATTCTCGTCTGGCTAGACTGATTTAAATTATTGAATAGACAAACATCCCAGCGCAATCCTCTATCTCAAATTTCTTGAAAACTACATCCTAAAACTCGAAATCTATTAATTATACTAAAACGCAGTTAACATGACCACATCATGACATATGTCAATCCCATAATTCAACACTTGTCATGCCTCGTTAATGCTCCCCAATCTATTATCTATTATCTATTATTATCTATACTAAAATGCACTACCTCTCCTCCAACATTAATTACCCCTCACACAACATTATGTAATAGATTTCTAACCAAAATTTTAACAATTACTAAAATAAAAAATTCCTTAAACAAATACTACCAAAAACGAATCCAAATCACAGATAGATTTATAATATTATTTATATTATACATGCTCACACAACAATCTGTAATGTAAATTTATATCCAACTTTTAAAAACTACTAATATAAAAAAAATCTAAAATTTAAACTATTCTAATATTATCAACTAATTTAATTTCTCAATATTATAACATAAAAATCATAAATTGAACTATTGAATTTAATTTACATATAATTTTCACGTCTAAAATTTTCCAATTTTTTTTTTAAATTTTATTCTCATCCTAAAAATCCAAATTGATATTCTTATTTTATGATCATATTATTTTAATTCTTTGGGATAATTTTTATTTAGTTATATTGATTGAGTACTATCTTATTTTTATAATTTTTTATGTACATTAATTTTTCTTATGTGCAAAAGACTTATAATAATTACGTTGTAATTAAAAAATTACATAATTAATATTTAATTATTTATAGGTACTATAATCAATCAATTTTAATTTAAAAATACCATCTTAAAAAAAATATTACAGTCTTAGATTATCAAACAAGCATACTAAGGGTTATTTCATAAAATACAAATTTATAATTAACAAACTAAATAACACCCCGTCACAACGCTTGAGTTTGGACTTTGGACTTTTGAATTTTTTTAATTATCCCATTTTTGCAGATAACTCGAACATAAAAATATATGATATTATCCAATAATTTGATTTTTGAACTGATATCAAATAATATCTAATAAAATCACCCAAGAAATATTTATATTATAATTATTACTCTCTATTTTTTTTATTATATCTATTAGTTAAGGTTAGAATAACAAATCTAAATTGATATTATATATCCCAAAATTGCACCAATTCCAAATTGATATTATTCAATAAATTGGTTTTTCAATTATGATAATTACATTTATATTTTAGACAATCATAATAATACTCAGCTCCCATCTAAATTTTTAAGTATCAGTTAGTACCCTACAATCTACAAGTTTTTAGGGTTGACTAAATAAATAAAGTGACATATTTATCCTTACATGTCATCAAATTTTAATTCATGAATAATATATATATTTTTAAACAATATATTTTAATGGGGTTGTTCTAATTAGAGTAATTGAGTATGTTGATAGTTTAGTTTTTGGCGTTTAATAACAGAAAATATTATTTGTCTTATAATCAACAAAATGAATAATCCCGCCGCAACGCAAAATTATTACTAACTGTTAATTGAAAAACTAGAGGGGTGACAAGTGTTATTATAATTATCTATATAGGGTATCATTGTATTTTACTCTTTTTTAGTTCTGTACTTGCATAAAAAAATGTAACATTATCCCATAAATATGTAACGCATACAAATCTAAACTGATATTATATCCCAATATTGCAGCAATTCCAAATTGATATTATCCAATAATTTGATTTATAATTTTGTTTTACTATCCCAATTTTGCAAATAACTATAACGCACAAATATTTGATATTATCCAATAATTTGATTTTGAATTTTTTTATTATCTCATAATTGGGTTTTTTGTTATACATTTCTCAGATAAATTTTCAATTTACATATATACTATCTTCTTATTATAATTTAATTTATTAATTACATATATAAATTTATAATTAACAAAATAAATAATCCCTCCGCAACGCTCGGGGTTGTACCAAACAATATATATCTTTTACTGCATTTTAAAATTTTAATAATTTAAAACTTTTAAAATAAACACACATATACATCATTGGTTGCACTTAAAGTACCAAGCAATATATATCTTTTATCTGTAACTGCATTTTAAAATTTTATCTATAAATAATTGGGGTGGATATACACTAATTGGGGTGGATATACACTAATTGGGGTGGATATACACTAATTTAAATATTTTAATAATTTAAGATATACACTACTTTAAAATTTAAAACTTTTAACTGTATTTTAATAATTTAAAATATACACTAATTTATATAACTGCATTTTAAAATTTTAGAAATTTAAATCTTATTGAAATCTGGAGATTTGAATCCTATTAAAATTAGGAGAACTAATAAATAAAACATAATTTAATCCGTTATTATCACAATTTGTTTTCTTCATCCTACTACTGTTATATATCAAAAAGTTATAACTTCCACCTATAAAAGTTTACATAATCTTTTATCCGTCATTATCACAACAAAAGTATTCTTTTATCACAACACAAGAATTCTTTTAGCCTACTACTACTATATTTCTTTTCTGTAGCCTACTATTGCTATTTATCCGTGATTAGCATAACAGAGGTATTTTTTTAGCCTACTACTGCTATATTTCTTTTCTTTAGCCTACTATTACTATTTATCCGTGATTAGCACAACACATGTATTATTTTAGCCTACTACTACTATATTTCTTTTCTTTAGTCTACTATTGATATTTATTTGTGATTACCACAACACGTGTATTCTTTTAGCCTACTATTGCTATATTTCTTTTCTTTAGTCTACTACTGTTATTTATCCGTGATTAGTACAATACAAGTATTTTTTTATTCAAATTAAAAAAATAATATTATACTTTTCTACTATACAATAATATTACTTTGCTTCTTTTATTCTTCTTTTTTGTACTACTAACAAATTTTATTACTTTTTTGCTAACACAATAATCTTTTACTTGGAGGAACTCCATTCTAATACACTCACTCATCCTAAAGATCGAATTTCAAATAGTGAAAGTGGATAGATTTTTGTGTACTCGAAGAACTCCATAATCCGCTCAAAAGATTAATTTTGCATACATTTAGGTATTTTCACATCTTTCATTTTAACTCTCAAACCCTAACATTAACGAGAAACCTTAGTTTTTTAATTTCAATTTTACCACGATATATGTAATTATGTCAACATGAGATATAATACGCAGTGCACGTTGCAAAATTGTCTGATTCATGTTTGTCTATATGCAAGGATCGTGTTTCCAAAAATTGAAAAAATCAACCATAAGCCATACATGTCATAAAACAATGAAAAACATGAATTTACTGTCAACCCGTGAGACAAAACTACCATCTTCTTATTATAATTTAATTTATTAATTGCACATACACATTTATTATTAACAAAATGAATAATCCCGCCGCAACGCGGGGGTTTGTATCTAGTAATATTACTGAAGTTGGGATAGCATAAAGTTTTTTGTCAAGAAGAGCAAGGGGGTAAACCATGTAAACTTTCATGAATCAATGAATTCAAATTGTAGAGTAATGAATCAAAGAGTAATGAATCAATGAAGAACACTACTTATAGATCACAAAATGAAGAAATGTAGCAATTGCACTAAGTTTGAATGAATGAAACTTCATTTCTCTGAATTACTAGAACAATCTTACAAGAATTGAACTATACAATGAGTCTCTTACTCTATTTATACAACCATAAAGCTATCTATATACATTCTGTATCTATACATGTTAGTTATGATCTAACTGTCCGAGCTCTTTTATCTATGCTAACTACCAAGTGTTTTCCTGAATACATGGAATAAGCAACACGTGTTACTTGCACTGTATATGAAAGTCACCCCCTTTGTGTGATGCTGACCCTATGTATTTGAGTCCACTTAATATAGATGCTTTAATTCCTTTAGTCTGGATGCCAGTTTTAGGTACTGCAGAAACCACATGTTGTGGGTCATGACATTTGGTGTGGCATGGATCCTGGCATTGTTGCTGTGTTGAATCAATAATATCTTCATCAAACCTATGATTTTTTTAGTTTCATTGGAAGTTTTAAGATTTTGAATTATAAACTTCAAATGAAGCTTAAATCTCATGTCAAATAGATATTGGGATGAACCTGTTTAGAATTTTCATGACAGTGTTGGACCTTTTGATGCCTCCCCTCTGCCATTCAACGTGAAAGGTCATATCAGGGCAGAATCGCTGGAAAAATAACTGTTTGCCGACTTTTGTTAACCAAACTATAGGTAGAATAAATTGTTTTCCTTGGTTCCATTTGTAATGAAACTATGTTGGTCCACAAAATTTGGCTATTTCCAGGCTTAGTTTGGCTAGGAAAAGCATGTTGAGTATATCAAAATTTGGGAGCACCAAGAATTTTAATTCATCATGGGTAGGGATACTATATGAAGCTTAGTAAGCCTCCTAACACCTAAGGCAACACTCTTACTTCATATAATACTGCAAAAACGTGGACTTGAACTCAAATTCAAGAATTATGGCTGGTCAACATGGATCGAATTATGATATCTCAGTTTCCACTGCATTGTTTAAATTACTTTCTCTGTATCCGTTTGGGCCTCATAAAAAAGAGAAAACAAAGGATGAATTTAGAAAACTTAAAGTAGAAGGTTATGCCAGCTCTACTTTTTTCTAGGGAAAAAATAACTTTACGAGGAAATACTCGTCTTCATTTTGTTTTGAATGTATGATGTCATTAGCTTATTTTCTCTTTTGCGACACGTTTTCTTTAAATTTCTTGACTGGGGCAAAAGTATAGACGGTTTTGTTTATTTTGTTTGACAACAGATGCAGTGATTATCTTCTTCTTCTTTTTTATAGAAGTATAGCTGCAGTGATTATTGGCAGTCCTTAAATCTCCATCAGTTCAATTTCTTCAAGGAGTTCATTGACAAATGTGCTTTCAACTAAATTATTTTTTCTCTTCCACTAATTATACATGTGTCATACAGTGATCGATCGATTGATGATAGGAATATATGAGTATTATTTCACTTTCTATACCATATTTGTAGAACCTGTATTGTTTCTAATCTGTTTTATCCACCTAATATTTCCACTGTAATCCAGGGATTTTCTTCAAATCGAAATGGCAAACACAAATACCAATTCTCTTACCAAGTGGTCTGATCTTCCTAAAGACTTGATGGATTTAATTTTGGCAAAGATGTCTCCAATTAGCATCTACAACTCTAAAGGTGTGTGTTCTTCTTGGCGTTCCACTGTAAAAGCTTATATCTCATCACCATTCTATAGTACACTCTATAAAGTACCATGGCTCATGTTTTTTCCTGAACACGAAAAGGATAAGTTCAGTTTCTACAGTCTTGACGAGAAAAAAGTTTATAAGCGTATGGATAGACCCCAAGATTTTGACATTTGCCTATGCATTGGATCCAGTCATGGTTGGCTGGTGATGTTGGATGAGAAAGCAGACCCTTATCTCTTCAATCCATTTACGCTGGCGCGAATTCAACTGCCTTCTTTTGAAACTTATCCAGATGTGCTTCGTGTTTCCAAATCAGATGACAATAACTTTCTTGTCGAGCTCCGTGAATGTCCTCTCTTTGGAGAACAGGTTCTAAACTACAAGTCAGTAAAGGAGCTGAGAAGGCGTATGATTCTGAAAGCGGTATTGTCATCTAACCCATCTCACAACAACTTTTTTGTGTTGATTAGCCTTGATTATGAAGACTCGGATTGTTGCCGAGTTGCATTTTATCATTCTAAAGAAACCAAGTGGATGCGGATCGAGGATCGGTGTTGCACAGAGTGGAGCGAGGACAGCTACACATATTTCATTTGTTATAATGACAAGTTTATTGCTTTAAAGGGTACATCGGTTCATTTTTGGGATATAGTAGATTCTTCTCCTATAAAGAGAGCTGAAGTAAAAGCTTCTTTGCCCACACCTAATTATAGTAATCAAATTTACTTGGTTGAATTATTTGGAGATTTGTTCTTCGTTAAGAAGTTAATCCAGTATGATAGACATACAAATATGCGCATGACATTCCTTTTCCAAATTTATAAGCTGAATTTTACCATGAATAAATGGGAAGAGGTGGATTCATTAGGTGATTATGCGTTGTTTTTGGATGGGAATCAGTTCAAGTTCACTTCAGGATGTGATATTCCAGAATTTGAAGTAAATTCGATCTACTTCACCGACGACATTTGGGAGAAAATAATCGGGTGCAAGGATTACGATCTTGGTGTCTTTAATATTGAAGATAAAACCATCAAATCATATCATCAGTGCAATTCGCTTATCATATCAGAACTGCCACCCATTTGGATTTATCCTAATTCACTTTTGGATGTTTGATATGCAGTTGAGTTGTTCCAAGTTTTACATGTATTTTTCTTTTTATGATTGCTAGTGTGTTTTGTGTTAAGAGTTGCTTATATTCGTTTTGTTTAATCTTTGAATAATTCTTTGTGTAGTATTTACTGGTAAAGCTGTTGGACAACTGAAAATAGTGCACTAATAAAATATACACACTTTTCTAATGTATATCAGTTTAGGGGTCAAATATCAAATGGTATATAGTTCATTTGTTGGTAGCTTAAGATTAAAGCATGGCTCTTGTTTTTCAATTGGCTGTTTTTGCATTAGTTGCTATGTCATCAATCTTACTAGTTGGCATATTCGTTGTATTTGCTTCTTCTGTTACTTCAACCAAAGGGAGCAAAATTGTCCGAACCTTTATGATATTTTCTTTTCTTTTCGTAGGTTTAAATTTGGTACAAGTAATATTTTATATCTAGTAATTCTTTATTTTCAAGCCAACCCATTTTCCCATACTTACCTTAGTGGTTAGAGTATTGCTTTCTTACGACAAGAGTTACTGGTTCAAATCCAGTAATAGGTAGTACTTATTAGATACTATTAATCTTAATATCCGAAAAAAAATTTAACTCCACACATATGAGACAAACAGAAGACAGGAGGGACGAATTCGATTTTATAATCATCTTTTTTCTTCGAGAAATGCGCAATGAAAAGGGATGATAGTCGGCTCGGGAAAGTTGTAGGCCCCAATAAAAAAGATCTGAGTGATTCCTCACTTATCCTGTCAAGGGCTCAGTTGAACGCTCGAGTGTAGATTTCCTATATCATGTGAACGGTCTGCCCGTAGATCTAAAAGGATCCATCCATAGGCCTGACAGGATATCTCAATCGACTATGGAGGGGAGGTTTCATCAAGTAAACCGGTGATGACTAATACAAATTTAAGTAGGTCGATCGTCGCTCATGACTCGTGTTCTTTTCTGTAAAGTGATTAATCCCTCAAATTGATATGCAATCCCAATAAAATATAGTCTTAGTTTTTGGGTCATAATCATTATGTAAGAGATGACCGAGTGGTTGAAGGCATTACTTGTGTTACTTAAAAGTTGTAGTATTTTACCTTTAGACAACTAAATAATTTCTCATTTTGTTTTGGTGAAAAATCAGATTGTCAGAATTTGTGCACCTTTGTATCCTGTTCCTTAAGTTTGAAGTGTGATAATCTTGTATTCTTATCAGTCATGAGCAATCTTCCCGCTAGAATTGGACTATGGAATTTTGACCCGACAAGCTGCTTGAGAATTTGTATTAGTAATTGTGTATGACAAAACACCTGAAAAATATAATTCGAATTTAATTTCATGTAGTCCTTGAGTTTTAGTACCATATATATATATATATATATATATATATATATATATATATATATATATATACACACACACAGCGGATCAGGTCCGGACTCCCGGACCTGACCAAAATCCGGACCTCTAATTTTTTTATTTTTTATTTTTAGTTTTTTTTTAAAACAACTAATAAAAAATATATCGGTATTTTTGGTACTGAAAAAATTTGTTAATACACTGTTTTGGGTATGATTTGGATACATATAACAAAAAGTGTTGTACAGTCTGTATAACACTGTTTGCTATATGTATCCAAATCACACCAAAAACACTGTTTTACAAAAAAATTTCAATACCAAAAATTATTATATATTTTTTATTAACTGTTTTGGAAAAAAAAAGCAAAAAAAAAAAAAAAAATTTGGTCCGCATTTTATCAGGTCCAGGAGTCCGGACCTGATCTTAACTCTATATATATATATATATATACACACACATACATACATATATATATATATATATATATATATATAATATTCCATCCGTGTCACACAAATAAAATTTATAAATAATTATACATATTGAGAATGTAGTTTTATTCTATGTTTACCTCTAAAAATAATAAGTTGTTACTATATTTAGGTGACATGATAAAGAAATTATGATTATCTAATTTAAAGATATTGTGTCATTTTATACTGCTATTAATAAAAGTTGAACTCTTTTTATGGAATTAAAAAAAATACTTAATTAGTAAATGATTTCGACCAGCTTGGAGGTTACTATTGAGTCTCATATATTCGTGTTAGATGGAGATTTTTGGAATAAAACAAAACCATTTGTGCAAATAACATGTTCCAAAATTGACAAAAATAAAATTATTTGACATTTGAAGTCAATTTAGGCAATTTTTAAGTTTAAAATAATACAAATTTATTTGACTATAATACTCCAACCATTCAGAATTATAAAATTAATATTGACTTTCTAAAAGTCAGCTATTAATATGTTCAAGGTAGTTTTTGATATTCATAATTATATTAGCATAAACTAAATAAATTGATGTCAATTTTGACTTTAAAAATGTTTAAAATTAATTTTTAAAAAGTTAATACTGATCATATAATTTAAGATTGAGGAAGTATTATAAATACAAATATTTTTAACTATATAAAAAATTCTATTCATTATAAAATTTGATATTTTCAAAGCTTCAGTGTCAAATCAAATTTGAGTTCTAAAATTATGTATGTTGACTTTAAATATAAAATGGTGAAAAGTTCATATAAATTAGGAAGAGAGTACCAAATTAGATTAGGAGAAAGAGTTACCAAGTCATATATATATATATATATATATATATATATATATATATATATATATATATACACGGTCCCGATCTTAAGCTCACCCTTATCCGGTTCACCCCAAGTTCACCCTCTTTTAGCGACGGACCCGGCGATGGTTTGGTTATACAACCGTCGTCTATACTTTTAGCGACGGACAATATATAGCGTCGCTAAAAGGTCATACGACGGTTGTATGACCAAACCGTCGCCGGGTCCGTCGCTAAAGGGGGGTGAGCTTAGGGTGAGCCGGATAAGGGTGAGCTTAAGAAATGTACTATATATATATATATATATATATATATCAACTTAAATTGAAATATAGAATAAGTTGTTTCCAACTTATAATCGGAAAAGGTTCTCAACTTATAATTATTCTCTCTCAATGTGATTGAGAAAGCCGTCGCCCACTTGCCAGCAACTTTTCCTCATCACTCTAAGGTAAACTTAGCAATTCATTCGTTTGATTTGGTTCATTTGAATTATAACATGTCTAATGTCGTTTAATTGATGGGTTTTTGTTAAATTTATAAATCTAATGGAGAATCGGTGTATTTTTAGGAGTATTTTTCGAGAGTAGCATAAAACTCATTTAACTTTCTAGATATGATCCAAAATGTTCAAGCTTTCTTAAAATGGGCCAAACGCCAATACAATTGGCGTCATAAATTTAAAATCAAATCCAACGCCACTTCAACTGGCGTTGGAGTACAAATTAAATTAATCACCTTATTAGATTAATTTAAACCAAATTATGTTTTAAATAAACATTTTTTTATAAAAAAAATTAGGATTATGTTTTAAATAAACAAATTTTTTTAAAAAAAAATTTATCCTGATTTTTTTTAAAACCAAATTATTTATTTAAAAGAAAAAAAATTTAATCCAAACGCCACTTGAAATGGCGTTGAAACCTTTTTTTAATTTTTTTAAATATTTTTTTATCAAGCAAATTTGAAAAAAAAAAAAGAGGAACGGTGTAAAAGATGTCAGAGGTTTGTTTTTGTGAACGCCACTTCAATTGGCGTTTGACCTTTTTTTTATAATAATTTTATAAAGCAAAATTGGAAAAAAGGTGTCAGTGGGCTTTTTTTTGAACGCCACTTAAACTGGCGTTTGACCCTTTTTTTTTAAAGCGATAACTTTTTTTTTGAACGCCACTTGAAGTGGCGTTTGAACTTCTTTTTTTTAATTTTATAAAGCAAATTTGGAAAAAAGTTGTCAGAGAGCTTTTTTTTGAACGCTACTTGAACTGGCGTTTGAAACTTTTTTTATTTTTATTATTAAAGCAAGTTTTGGGAAGAGAACTTTTTTTTAACGCCACTTGAACTGGCGTTTGTACCTTTATTTTTTTTATTATTAAAGTAAATTTGGGGAGAAGATGTGAGAGAACTTTTTTTGAACGCCAAATGGCGTTCGAACCTATTATATATATATATATATATATATATATATATATATATATATATATATATATATATATATATATATATATAGCAAATTTGGAAAAAAGATGTGAGACTTTTGAAACTCTTTTTTTTTATTTAACGCCAATCTTAAAGTTCAATGGAATATTTTTTAAAAAAAATCACCAACGCCACTTGAAGTCTTATTCGAAGTGTTGTAATTTTTTTTTTCTAATGTTTTTAAAAATTTTATTTATAAAGCAAATTTGTAAAAAAATAACATGTAAGAGATTTAACGCAATCTGACTGGCGTTGGAATTTATTTATTTTATTTTTTTAAAATAAAAAAGGCAAAATTGATAGAGAGAAGAGAAAACTGTGTCATGCCAGTGTAAAGATAGACAAAAAGCTAGATATCCACCAGTGTAAAGATTATTAAGCTTAATTATTAAAATAATAAATAAATAAAAATTATTAAAATAAAAAATAAAGGCTTAATAATTTTCCTAATAATGATTAATAATATTAGACATAATTTTATTTTTAAACTAAAGTATTATTATTTTTTGAAATGAGAGATTGATAGATTTTTTGGAACATTTGTCTATCTTTACATTGGTATGACACAGTTTTCTCTTCTCTCTATCAATTTTGCCTTTTTTATTTTAAAAAAATAAAATAAATAAATTCCAACGCCAGTCAGATTAGCGTTAAATCTCTTACAAGTTATTTTTTTACAAATTTGCTTTATAAATAAAAATTTTAAAAAAAATTACAAAAAAAAATAAATGAAAAAAATTACAACACTTCGAATAAGACTTCAAGTGGCGTTGGTGATTTCTTTTTTTTTTAACAAAAAAAATATTCCATTGAACTTTCATATTGGCGTTAAATAAAAAAAAAGGTTCCAAAAGTCGCATCTTTTTTTCAAATTTGCTATATATAACAAAAAATAGGTTCAAAAGGCACTTCAAGTGGCGTTCAAAAAAAGTTCTCTAACATCTTTTCCCCAAATTTACTTTAATAAAAAAAACAAAGGTACAAACGCCAGTTCAATTGGCGTTAAAAAAAAGTACTCTTCCTAAACTTGCTTTAATAAAATAAAAGTTTCAAACGCCAGTTCAAGTAGCGTTCAAAAAAAAAGCTCTGTGACAACTTTTTTCCAAATTTGCTTTATAAAATTAAAAAGAAAAAGAAAAAAGTTCAAACGCCACTTCAAGTGGCGTTCAAAAAAAAGTTCTCGCTTTAATAAAAAAAGAAAAAAGAAAGGGTTAAACGCCAGTTCAAGTGGCGTTCAAAAAAACCAACTAACACTTTTTTCCCAATTTTGTTTTATAAAATTATTATAAAAAAAAAGAGTTCAAACGCCACTTCAAGTGGCATTCACAAAAAAAAAACCTCTGACATCTTTACACCTTTCCTCTCTCTTTTTTCAAATTTGCTTAATAAAAAAATATTTTAAAAAATTAAAAAAAGGTTCAAACGCCACTTCAAGTGGCGTTTGGATTAAAAAAAATTTCTTTTAAATAAATAATTTGGTTTTAAAAAAATTAGGATAATTTTTTTAAAAAAATTTGTTTTTATTTAAAACATAATCCTATTTTTTTAAAAAAAAATTGTTTATTTAAAACATAATTTGGTTTAAGTTAATCTAATAAGGTGATTAATTTAATTTGTACTCCAACGCCAGTAGAACTGGCGTTGGATTTGATTTTAAATTTCTGACGCCAATTGGATTGGCGTTTGGCCCATTTTAAGAAAGCTTGAACATTTTGGATCATATCTATAAAGTTGAATGAGTTTTATGCTACTCTAGGAAAATACTCTTATTTTTAGGGTTTTTTCCCTCTTAATTTTTGGTATTCTCTCAATCCATTCGATTATATTGTTCTTCTTTTGTTAGTCGATGTTATTGTTTTTTTTTTGAAAGAAGAATACAAAGTACAAAAACAAAACAATTAATTGGGATAATGTGATAAACAATAAATTCCCATATCATTGTCTGTTAGTATTAGTTCTCAATTTGTTGTTATGACACGGAAGCATGGCAGGTTGTTGGGCAAGGGTGAACTTTATATATATTTTGGAAGAGTCCCTTTTGCAAAATTAGAAAATTTGCAAATAATTTTGTTGCATGTAAGCTCCTAAATATAATAAAATGATAATTTAATAGTGTGGTATGACTATAAAAATTATAATGACAAACTTAAGAATAGTACATCGTAGGTTTGCTATCACTAAGAAGTACTCTTTTTTTAGAACAAAAAAATTTTGCAACATGAGACTATTTTTGTGGATCGTGGTGTATTATATTTGTAGAACCTAATATATGATATTTTGAATCTTCTTGTTTGTAAAAGAAGGAATACATGATGGTTGAAATGGTTATGTGCGGGAAGATTCGGTTAATCCTTATATTTTATGCAAATACTATTGTTATGTTTTATTATTATTGATGAAGAAATTTTATTCATGTTCTCAAGAGACTTTTTCAAGGGAGAGAATCCTGGAGGTTTAAGTTTGGAGGAAGTAATAGTAATTTGAATCAAATGCCTGACATTCTCTCCGATTTTTCTTTTTCTTTTCCTTGTGATTTTAAAAAGTAGGCAAGAAAAAAAGAAATTAGAAAATTAAGCAGCTAATCGTAGGATGCAGGGTGATTTTGAGTAATCCTTGAATCATATGTGGATATTAATCCGTTTTGTCCACCTAATACTTCCATTGTAATGAGGGATTTCTTTCTAGTTAGATAATTGATTTACTTAACAATTTTGTTGCAGTTTCTTGCCAGCCCCTTGGGATTTCCATCTCGACTTCAAATCGAAATGGCAAACACAAATATCAGTTCTCTTACCAAGTGGTCTGATCTTCCTAAAGACTTGTTGGATTTAATTTTGGCAAAGATGTCTCCAATTAGCATCTACAACTCTAAATGGGTTTGCATTTCTAGGACTTTTTAAAGTCAAATTGACTATTTTTAAAACTAATCTTTTTACTATTTTTGCTAACATATAGGTGAAGATATTATAACCAAAAGAAAGTATATACAATTTATTACTAATTTCAATTTTTATAATTTTAAAAATATATTTATATATGCTTAATTATTAATTTTAAAAATAGTCAATTTGACTTAAAAAAATCCTAAAAAAATAATTAATTTGGGACGAAGGGAGTACACTCTATAAAGTACCATGGCCCGTGCTTTTTCCTGAACAAGAAAAGAAAAGGATAAGTTAAAAGAGTTTATAAGCTTATGGATAGACCCTGAGATTTCGACATTTGCCTATGCATTTGGATCCAGTCATGGTTGGCTGGTGATGTTGGATGAGAAAGTAGACCCTTATCTCTTCAATCCATTTACGCTGGCGCGAATTCAACTGCCTCCTTTTGAAATTTCATGTCGAACTCCCTGATTCCCCTCCCCTGGGAGATAAGGTTCTAAAGTTCAAGTCAATAAAGGAGATGAGAAGGCATATGATTTTAAAAGTCGTATTGTCATCTAACCCATCTCACAGTGACTTTTTTTGTGTTGATGATCCTTGATTTGGATGGTTGGGACGGTTACCAAGTTGCATTTTATCATTCTAGAGAAACCAAGTGGATGCGGATTGAGGATCGACTCGAGCGATACCAAGATCGGAACAACTATTACACAGATTTCATTTGTTATAATGACAAGTTTACTGCCTTAAACGGTACATTGGTTGAATTTTGGGATGTAGTAGATTCTTCTCCTATAAAGAGGGCTGAAATAAGAGCTTCTAAACCCAGGGACCCCCTCACATCTACATTTTATTATAAAAGATATTTTGTTAAGTTATTTGGATATTTTTTCCTTGTTGAGAAGTTAATCGTCGACGCATATCATAATCATACAAATATATACAAGACATCCCCTTTCCAAATTTATAAGCTAGATTTTACCATGAAAATATGGGAAGAGGTGGATTCGTTAGGTGATTATGCGTTGTTTTTGGGTGGGAATCAGTCCAAGTTGGGGGATACTCCAGAATTTGAAGCAGATTCGATCTACTTCTCCGACGACATTTTGGAGAAATGGGATGGGTGTGAAACATGGAAGATAAAAGCATCAAATTATATTATCAGTGTAAGCGCAAAACTGTACCACCACCCTGTTGGATTGATCCTAATTCACTTTTAGATGCTTGATAAACAGTCACTGGTGGAACCGCGCGGGGGGGGGGGGGGGGGGGGGGACCGCCGCGGTTTTTTTTTTTACATTCAATTTTTGAAATTTTAAATTAAAAATTAATATAAATTTTTTTAATTTTAATTAATACAATAATAAATATTATAAAATATCTATAAAACATTACTCATTGTAAATTTTATTGTTTCATAATTTTTAACTAGTCATCTTAATTTGAGTTTAAAAATATTTCAAATTAACTTTTAAAAGTAAAAAATAATCATATAATTTGAAACTGAGAGAGTATTAATAGTGAAGTATTTGTCTTTTTTTTTTCTTCTTTTTATGTTTGTTTTTAACCATAATACTCCGTTGGCCACATTTTTTGGCAGTTTATATTGAGAAGGATAGTTTTTCAACAATTGAAAACGAACAAATTTTAAGACGTTTTCAAACTATGCAGACTCGCAGGATACAATTGTCTCCTCTCAGTCGTACAACCGAAAGAAGCACTCCAAGCGTCAATAAATAATTTTTTTTTACCGATGTATTTTGACCATCCTCTAAAAACGTTCTGATTCCGCCACCGTAAACAGTAGAGTTGTTCCAAGTTATTTATACATGTATTTTTCAAAGTTTGGCTTATATTCATTTTTTTTTGTTCAGTATTTAAATATTTCTTTTTGCAGTATTACTGGAAATGCGTTGGACAACAAAAATAACCATAACTAGAGAATGCTGTAGTAAAATATACACACTTTACCCTTTAATAAGGAGAAGAAAATAAGTACAAGACTTTAGAAATTAAGTAGTAAGCTTTGTACCGGCATATTTGTAGGTAAGTAGACTATTTTACAATATAAAAGTTGGACTCCTTTTCACCATAAGATAATTAAGACGAGACGCAAAAATTACTAAAAATGACAGTTTTTTTTTTTGTTTTAAAATACTTCTTCCTTATCACAAAAGATTATTGAACTATAAAATCTTTTTATTTTATAGATATTGGCTTAACTGCACTTTAAACATTAAAGTTTTTAATATTTTACACTTTAAACCCTAATGTTAATATCTCTATATTTCCATAAATAAAACATTTTCACTACCAATTTAGCATATTTTAACAAAATAGGTCGCGTGAGTCAAAATAAAAAGATAATTAAATTTTTAAAGGGGCTCAGATTTTTTCTCATTTTCTTCTTCATTACCCACTAATCACGTAACTACAATTTATTGTACTTCCAAATATATTTAAGGTCTTCTATTAATTTGAAAAATTATGTCTTTTAAGGATATATATCGTTTATATTGACTTCAATTTTTTTAAAAAAATTTCTTCATCACACTAATCATGTGCCTATATTTTTCTGTGCTCCCAAGATGTTTTGAACTGAAATTTTTTAAAATATTCTTATTCGGATCAATTATTATTCACCAATAGCCAAAATATTTAATTTATAGAAATTTAAATATATTAATATTCAATTTTTTAAAATTAAAACATTAAGATTTAAATTATAAAAAGTGAAAAACTTGAAGATTTAAAGTGTACTTAAGCCTAAAATTTTTAAACTACACAAATTAAGTACAAAATGTTACATTACAATTTATCTTATCCTAAAAAATAAGTGTAAGGTTTATAACTTTTAAGAAAAAAGAAATAATATTTAGTTTATTTGGGTCATATCCAATTATCCATCATACGCACAATCATTTTATTTATTTTTTTTTATTTTTTTTAAGAACACGATCTATGGGAACTTTATTTATTCACGCTCAACTATTTTTGTTTTGTTTTATTTAATTTGGATGAAAATTGTACTTAAATATCTTATTTTATTTATGGGACGAAATGTGTGAGAGATTTGGGCAAATTTACTATCCAAACTTTTTCTAAAGTCAGTATATACATACCAACAATATATTATGTTATTAATAGAGAAATGGGTGTGTTTTTTACAGTGAGGATGGAGAAAGTAAAGCAATGGTGGAGGGTGAGGCTGTCCTTCAGAAACGCGACGATGGTGGTCTGTTTCTTGAATCTACTCACTGCCATGTTCTTGCTTCATGGTTTTCTCTCTGCTTCATCCACTCGCAAGCTCCCTGCTCATCAATCCATTTCAGGCTCTCTCTCTCTTTCTCTATCAAGCTCCCTTTTTTTTCTTTTTCTTATTTCAATCTATTATTTATTGAATTATTATGTATTTTTCAAGACGAACTATATGTTCTTGCTAAATTCGTTGACCATTTAATGTTTACTTGTTGGTACTGAAATGGGTGGACTTATCTTAAGGATTTGGGTTTTTGTATGCAATTTAGGGGAAACAAGTAGTTTCGGGTTTTGGGGATTTCTGATTTATGATGGAGAGTTATGTCAATTTGGGTTTAGATTACTGAGGTTTTATAAGTTTTTCCAATTACATTTGGACATTGTTTCTTTATTGACTATGTGCTTCTATGGTATTATGAGGTAAGATAATGTAGGGATCGGTTAGCTCCCTATGTTTAGTTCTCTGAGATTAGCCTTCTAGCAAGATGAAAATTAGGGGTTTGACAATTAGGCTTTCAAGCATCATAGCCTATAGGGAAGTGCATGTTTTCCATGTATACGTTCTTTTTGATGATTTCTAGAATGTAACTATGTAAGAATTTTGTGTGTTTATCTTTAAAGAAATATGAGTGCCTCTTGTCTCCATCTTCATCCATAGAATATGCTCTAGATTTGTAATAACGTTGGTGAGTCAGATTGCTATTTATGTACTTTGCCCAGCCTCCCTGTGGTGATGGTATATGGTTATATGAGCAAAATGCAAATTACACGTGGTTTATCTAAAATCTCACTTGACCACTTATAGTCCTAAAAGTCTACAGATAGCCACTTGTGCTTTTGAGCTAAGTAGCACTAGTAAAATTAAGCGTGTTTGTTTGCGTGCGTTTGTCCTTTTTTTGTTTTTTTTTACCAATGAAATGAATAGAGATTCTATGGCACTTAGCTCAAAACCACAAGTGATAATCTATAGTTTTAGGACGACAGATAGTCATGTGCATTTGATTAAATCACCAGTGATAATTTGCATTTTGCTCTTATTATATATGATAATTTGTTTTGTTGCATAAATAGTCTTGCTTGTGTTTGTTCTCCTTTTCTCTGCCATTTAAGTGATGAGAAAATGAGGTTGTTGATGGATAAGGGCTCAGTAGACAAGACAAAAACAATAGACTTGCAGGTCCTTTTGGAGCGTAGATGGTTCAAGACTATGCATACCCTATGTGGAGTTTACCTTCTACAGTTTAGTATTTAAAAGTGTCATGAAAATTTTGTTATTTATACAGGAAATTTTATTCATTTCTTTTAACAATGTATCCTCTTAATTTTTTATTTTTTTTGAACTTTCATCTTCTTTTTGACTCTTTTCTAATATCCACAGTTTATGTTGATGATAAGAATATTAGTTTCAAATATAATCCGCTTGAATCGCATCATGGAATCATTGATGCTCTAGGAAAGTCTAAACATAACTTCTTGTCCCTTGTAGAATTATGTTCATTTTGAGTTCTATGCATAAATTGCTAAATAATAGCCTGTTAAAGAGTAGAATTTCAACCTGGTTATTGACTGTAAAAATTGAAGCATCCTGTGTATTTCTGTGAACTAACTTTCAAATGTTGTTGCAATTTTTAATTTAAGCTTTCATGCAAATAGTTCAATCATGGTTTCAGAATTTTTTGTAATGTGCAGAGCACCGATGAATTCCACCTTTTGGTATCAGTGGCAGTTTCAAATTTTTCTGCGACCACATTAACATGAATTAAGGGAACTGAACACGTATAGCTTGGATGGTGTTATCTGATTTTGTGAATAAGGACCACTGGACCAGAAATGAGCACAAATTAACATATGCAAAAATGCAAAGAAACTTAAGATTGTGCTCTTATTAGTCCCTAAAATAAGTATGATCAAGCTTTTGTTCCAAAAATTAATAACCATTAGTCTCATAATTTAGAATAGTGCTACATTTTTCCTTTTAAATGGCTTTGGAAGTTAGCTGTTATATGAAACTACGGAATACTTATTTGACTATAATCATAGTTGATTCTGTTGACATTTTTTTTTTACTCTTGATGGTGTCAATGAGCAGTGTATTTACATTTTAGCTTTAAAATGCAGCACAGATCAAGTATATCAAGGAATCTGAAGAGATACGTCGTGCCATGGAACCCGTGGAACTGATAAAAAGGGTGAGTTTAATAGTGTTATCAATTTATTGCATATATGGTTGTTGCTTTGAATTGAATCAATATATGTGACATTTATCTATATTTTAAGTTCCTTCACCATATCTTATTATTATTAGTTTATTATTACAATGCACTAGAATTTAATCTTCCATTATATAGGTTAGGGAAATTGAGAAAGAAGCATATGTAAAACCAGAGGCGATCCAACAGAAAGATACAAAGCAGACTGCTGCAGTTGACCTAATATCAAGGCTGAACGACTTCCATATCAACTCAGATGCTGCCAGCATGAAAGGTCACTTTCTTATCCCTGGACATGTACTTCTATTAATCTCTCTCTGAGCCAGCAAATAGCTAATTCTTATGAAGTTTTAAGTCTATCTCTAAGAAGGACCGGAAGTCTATCTCTAAGAGATCAGATAAATATTTATTAGGATATACTCTGTGGTTAGTAATTTAACTGCATTGGCATCTCTCATGAAACTAGAAATAGTCTATGATACTGATTACTCTGTTTTTCCTTTTTGGCCTTTCAATATTCGTTTGAAATGTGCAAGTTCAGAACACACAATGAGTGTCAAAATTGATCATTAGAAAGACTGATTGAGCTTTAAAGTCTTCTTTAATTTGACTTTCAAAAAGATCAAGGAAGAAAAGGAAAGAAGTTTAGGCCTTTTTAAACTGTACATGGGAAACATAAAAATATTAAGATTCACCTGTATTAGCTACCTCAAATAGTGGAAATGCTGATCAGGTTCTTGAAGTAGTGGAAGGTGGTCGGATTTTGCTTCTGTCCATACAGGTTATGCATATTAACAGGGGTTTATAAGTGTCTTTTATTGAAGTAACTAGGTTAAGAGGTAAACATTTCCACATATTGTAGTCTTGGTATAGACATGCATATTACCGTCAATATTGCAAATTTGTAAGCATGGTTCAAGTCGCGGTAGCAGCCTATGTTTTGGAAGGTCATTTTTTTCCTTATCGGTTTTGCGGTAGCACAGTTGTAAATTACTAAAACGGGACTCTTGTCTCACACACACTTACACAAGGGAAAAAAACAATAATTTTTTCAAAAACAGTGATGCTGAAATGCCAATTTTTCTTTGGCAACAAGATCACCCTGTTTGAAGTTACTTTTTTAGCAATTGAAGTGGATAAATAATGTTCTTAGGTTGATTATCTATTTTTGTCCCACGAGATCCATCTATTCTTGTTTACCTTATGACAAAAGCGGTTTTCTTCTGTTACTTTGATGAATTAATAGCTCTTGAGGAATGGCGGAAGCGGAAGATGGAGCGAGCGAAACAGCGGGGACTTGGGAAAAATGCAACCATCACTGGACAAGCTTAATTTTTTGTATAATCGTGTTAAAATGGTAAAGACTATAGTCATGAATCTTCATAAACATTGTAACTTTGAGATATTACAAGTAGTATAGTTGTGAATATGACGGGTTTTCTTGATAGTCAAGTGGTTAGACAATACAATGAGGATAGCCCTTTCCTATTACTTATATTATTTATACTCCTGTTTTTCCTTTCCTTTTACAATGAGGATCATGATTGTGTATGTAATTATATGAGCATGAATAAAATTTTGAAGGGCATGGCTGCTTGTCTTTTTTTGCTTTCTACTAACTAGTGCCACAGAAGAATTTTATATATTCTTAACATGAAAAAGATACAAACGTCATGCTTGTTTATAAAAAATATGCCTATGCCTGGGGTTGAACTATTTGTCTTAATTTAATATTACTTGGGATTATTTTATCCCATGTTTGGGGACGTATGGACTAACCTCTTGTTTAGCAAGATGCCTAAAATACTAATTGAGTCAAAGACTCAGCTATGGACTATTTTTATTATTTCTAAGGTTATTTATTAGAGATTATATAATTTCATGATAAATATGAGAATAGTCCCAAGTAATTTTAAATTAAGAGAAATATTCTGATTCCAAATATGCTTTTTGCAATCAAACATGTCAGTGATTTCGATATGAGCTGGTCATTGTATGTTTATTCTTGGAGCTGAATGTATTTAATCCACTTCTTGGTAATCCATTGACATCAGATTATGTGTAGTTACTTTTCATAAAGAAATTTGTGCCCTCCCCATTTTAAGAATAATATTGACAGACATCAAACTTATTCATATCAATTATGAATAGCATAAACCAATATATATATATATATATATTATTAGTTATAAGAACTTTTATTTCTAAATTTAAGTAAATTTGGTCACTTTTTAAAGTCAAATTTACAACGAAATGACCATTATTTAAATTAATAATAATTAGTAATCCTAATACATGATTTTACAAATAAACACACGCGCGCGCGCGCGCACACACACACACATATATATATATATATATATATATCCTGAAAATAACAGTTAAAAATTGAGGAGATAGATCACTCTATTATGCATGTTTGGTTTGAGAAAATTGAGCCTTTTGAAGTTTAAACATCTTGTTTGTTTATATAAATTTATCAAATGTAATATTTTTATCTCACAAATGCAGTCTTTATTAATAAACCCCAAACTCATTGCACCATTTTTGGTGCTGTGCGTCTGGGGCTTAAAAGTCACCCAAACACATTTTATAACGCACCAAAACAAACAAGCCCAAGTGCATGTTTGGTTTGGGGCTTTTAGAACTTTTGTGACTTTTAGAGTTTAAACGTCTACGTTAACTTACTTTAAGAGCAGCTTTTTGAACTCACAAATACAATTTTTAAGCCTCAAACTCAGTGCAACATTTTTCATGCAATGCATTGGATCTTAAAAGCTGCCCAAACGCACCAAAATTGCAACGACAAAATTTCAACACAAAAGTTCCACAATTTTATCATCTCTTGTGGAGCTACAACTAGTTCTACCACTTAAACAGCCATACAAAGTTATTATATTCGAGAAACCATAGGTCCAGGGGCGGATCTATTTGGAGGGCAGCATAGGCAGCTGCCTATGCTGGATTTTTTTTCCCATGCTTGAGTTTTTTTTTTTTTTTTATAGGTATAGGAGTAGGGCAGAATTTATAAATTAATAAACTCAAGGGGGCAGATTAATAAAAAAAGTTAAACTCGATGTATTAAAAGGAAGCAAGTCCATGCTAATCTAATTCTACAAAGTACAAAGTAAATTAGTAACTGATGTATTAAAAGTTAAACTCGATTTATTAAAAGAAAATAAGTCCATGTGTTGATTATGTTTTCAGTAAAATTTAGTTTAATCAATCTTAATATCTTTTATCTCTTTTTGTATATTTTTTAGGTGGCAGAATGATTGTTTTTTACATATAGTGAAATGAGAATGAAATAATTTATGGTTAATTTGGATAATTGGATGTATGCTTTCGGGTTTCTTATGTGTTGTTACTTGATTTTATTTGAATATAGAAAGCAAATTTTGTTTGAGGTTTTATACATACAATTGAAATTGTAAGTGTTTGGAAAATCATTCAAGTTGAACTATGAAAGTAATCGAAGCAAGTTTTTAAATTCTATCTAAATGTTTATTTATTTTGAAATTTCTTTTTATTTTAAGTAATGATTTATGAATATTTATTTATTGTATATTATAGAATTATATATTCGTTGCATAAAATAATTGGTCTCAAAGGGTTGTTGACTTGTTATATATATGTAATGTTATTACTTGTTATATTAACAATATTGTAACCAAATACATGTTTTACGTATATAATTGGCCGAAAAACACAAAATTATCTATAAAAAATGGCTCGGGGGCGCAGCCCCCGAACCCCCGCCAAATCACCAAAATCCGCCCCTGCTGGATTTCTTTTCTAGATCCGCCCCTGCATAGGTCCATATATGGACATATCAACAAAACACACGCAATGGGCAACCCTCCTTGAAAATAAACTGCATTTGCATAAATCTGAAGAACTAGTGAAAAGACAAAAATCCTGGCTAGCTCAAATTCCTGACACTGAAAGAAGATGCCTCCATTTATCCTTGCAAAGTTGCAATCAAATAAAAAAGAGTGCATGCCTTCTATTTGAATATATAAATTAAAGGCCAATATACTAATTAAGCTAAGTAGATTTACAAGCAAATCCTAGCCCATCAATTTTGTGAACATTTTCCTGGCAAGAGGTAATGCGTGTCATGAGAAAATTGTAGCTAAAGCCACTACCTATATAACTCATATGTCTATACAGCAATTATCTGAAAACCAATTTAGGCACAGAGACCATAATGCCCATACCTGCTCAATGAATGGCATGTGAAGGAAGTTAGACACCAGTCCTTTGACCGACAGTGCAAATGTCAATTGATGAGGCGCTGCCCAGCAACCCACGTAGCCTTACCCTTGATGTGACGGGCTGAAGGGATGGGAACTAATTTTTTCTTTTTGAAATTTCTTACGGGAATATTCCCTTGAACTTCTTTTGAACTGTGTGCATATTCTCTTGAACTTGGTGCAAATGCATAAATCTAGGGAATATATACACAGTTCAAGAGAATATTTCCTTGAACTGTTTGCTTAGCATGTGCCCTAAGAGGACTCATCTATCTCTTGACTTCATTTTACGAACACATATACTGGAGGTGTCTCACGGCGGCCAAACCATAAAGACATTAGTGCAAGTCCAAAGGAATTGAGGCCCACGTTAGAGACGTACACCTGAGAGCTAGGCCATCATCATATACCCTAAGTCCTGATTATATAGTTTATCTTTTTAATCTACTTAGGATAACCTTTAATTCTTAATTTATCCCATGAACTTGAGAGTTTATGGTAAAATTGCTCTAACTAATACTTTTTGAAATATTTCAACACACTTCATAATCATAAATATGAGAACTCTAATATAGCTAACACATGGTTTGCACCTTCATGGAGTTGTGTTTCACCAATGAATTTACAAATTTTTTCTTTCATTAGCTTTAATTAAACAATGAAATGAAACATAATTACTACCAATCATTATATAAAATACATATTCCATGAAATCTCATTGTCAACCCAAATATTCTAAATTAGCCACTTCGAAAATATGGATTACAATGTGTGCAACTTGTACTTGGCATAGCTAGGTTATCGAGTTAGCACAGAATAATTAAGACAGACGATCATTTATATTAATAAAGTTCATTAAATTATTTTTGATTGGTCATAAGTTGACTCGGTCAATTAATACTCCCTCTGTCCCAAATTAATTGCTCAGTTTTGACTTTTTTAAGTCAAATTGACTATTTTTAGAATTAATAATTAAGCATATATAAATATATTTTTAAAATTATAAAAATTGGGGTTAGTAATAAATTGTATATACTTTCTTTTGGTTATAATCTCTTCACCTATATTTTAGCAAAAACAGTAAAAATATTAGTTTTAAAAATGGTCAATTTGACTTTAAAAAGTTAAAATTGAGCAATTAATTTGGGACGGAGGGAGTATTATCTATTGAGTAGTTTGTTAAAGAAATCTTAAAATAGTATCTAAAAATTTAAGTAATAAAAAGATATAAAGAATTTTGGATAAACATAACATGTAATTAGTTTGAGTTTTTTGTTTGTTTATTTTCTTGTAAAAAGTTTAAGATATTATCCGAATATTTTAAATAAAGATAATTATTTACTTTTTTTTAAAAAAAAAAGTCTAAAGACTTATTGGATAAATACAACATCTGAATTAGTCGGATATTTTTTTAGTTGCCTTTTTCGAAAAGTAAAGATATAAAATCATAACTAGAGTTTTAAGTATTACAAAATCCAGCAGATAAACATAACAAAATATTTAAAAAGTTTGTCCCGACATTTTAATAGAAAATATTTTTTTATGTAAGAATGGAAACATGTTTTACAAAAAAACAATCAAATTAAAAATAAATAAAAACTAAGAAAATAGCCCCTGCCATGGAGGGGCGTGCATAATAGTCCAGATAAATACTGAGATATTGACTTGAAATTGAGAGTTGGTCCAAGTTTGTCACTAAATAAAAATATAATCTAACTTGGGTTGTCTGATAAAATTGAATGAAAAACTCTAAATAAAGCATAAGTTCTGTTGAAAGTTGAACATTGTGTTTGATAATTTCGCTTGAAACATTTAAACGACTGTATTCTCCATTTTAATTAACCCTCTATTATTTTGAACACATTTGTTTGGTAATTATAAGTACATAATTTATGATAATATAATTATCAACATAATAATTGAAAATATCCATGCTTTAAATGATATTTTTCCCTCAATATATTTAACTGTGTACAATTAACTATTTTAAATTATTCAAAAATAAATAAATTCTAAACGTACTTAGGCATTCTTATTTAAATTATTTTGACATATTATAGTTTTATTTATTTATACTCTTTGAAAAATATTTATAATTATATATATGACCCCGAGCACTTCATTAATCATCGGGCCACAACAATAGAATAATTAATAAATGAGGAAGAAATGTATGTTAGTAATCATGTATAGATGAGATTGAAGGTACCGTTCGTTACAACAGGATAATTGTGTAAAAAAGCTATTAAGCAAGTTAGGTAGCGTTTAATAGTGTCTTATTGCTTCTTTTTTTTCGCACCTTAAAAAAAAAAATAGGTTCTTTTTAAAACAAGAGACTCCCACTACTATTTTACCCATACTATTTTAATTTTATATTCAGTTCACTTCTCTCACTACGCCACAACCACCACCGCCACCGCCGAGAACCATCCACCACCACCTCCACCAACTACCATCACCCATCCACCACCACTCACAACCACTATCACCACCGCTCACCACCACCACCACCATTATCCACCACCATCACCATATTTTATAATAATTGTGTAAAATTGTCATAATTATTGTTATGTTTTATTAGACTTGAAATATTTTATTAGTTATACATTGTTGGTAATTTTATTTGAATTAATTATTTAACATTTATTATATTTTTATCATCACCCTAAGTTTGATAAAACTAATATATGGGTAAATTAGTAAAATATTGTATTCAAATATACTATAAAGATTGATTATCAAACAACTCTTTACATTTAAATTTTTTTTAAAAATAGTCTTTATTCTATAAGAGCCTCTATTTTAATAAGCTCTTATTTCACAATTTTATCAAACACTACCTTACTAACCAAAAAAACCAAGAGATGATGCACTGACCGAATAAGATCTTTTTCTTCCCATTCAGAGTTTACCAAATGACTTGCTTAATCTTATGACTTTTACCCAAAAAGATATTACTCTATTAAGTGACTATTAAGAATTATCAAACCACCTCTAAGATACATTTTTTATATAAAAACATTATTAATCAATTTGTTTCCAAATTCTTTTGATGGAAAAATCCCCCTAAGAGTTTTTAGTTTATGATTGTAGTTAGTTATAATACTTGGCCTATTCAGATATGATGAGATCATCAATTACTTTTAAGAAAATAATACATATTACAAATATTTCATGGATAATATTTGTGGTACATGTATTGATATATTTTACAATTGTAATTCGGCACAAATTTATCACAATACATAACATAACACTTAGTTTTATAAGTTATCTTTTGTTATAAAAAAAAATTACACGGAAAATTAGAAATAACAATATTCTAGAGAGAGTTGTGCAGGAAAAACAGAAAAGGAGAGAATGGTTGTGGCAGATGTTTGGGTTGGGTGGGGGGGGGGGTGTTGTTTCAGGTAGCCTCACTTATAATCAGTTCAATAAACTCAAATGACCAATAATTTAAATAAATAAAAAAATATATAATAAAAAAAGGACAATCCCTCCATTGGTTCCCTAACCAGATGCAGAAAGCCGAAAGGATTTCAGTATAAAAAACAAATGTTAGGAAGATGAATCATATTGAGTGTGGCCTATACTTGCCCAAGTGACGGACTTGTTAGGACAACACACAGCCGGGGCGAAAAATATTACCAAGGCCATATGCACTATACTATAAAGCCTTTATTTTGGTGCAAGGGAATACAGAAGTACAAGCCTACAAGGTTACAGCAATATAGTACGCAATATGATGTCAAACAAACAGAGAGCTAAAACAATTCAACTCTACCTCAGTTCGATCTGTACATGAACAATAATAAAACCAGAAAAAATGAAGCATTTTCCTAGTTCAAGAAAAAATTGACCTCCTGATCTAAAACTGGAAAGGAAGGACAAAAGGGTCAAATTGAATTATTTTTTTTGGCAAGCAAAACAAAAACTGGATAGCATTCATCCATCGGCACATGAACTGATATAATTCCTGTACAGACTTTTACACAATTTGGACTTCATATATACAATAAGCTAGATATCTGAAAGAGTTTACAGAGTTCTGCATACAAGTATTGAAACCTTATTGCATTTACTCTGTGAAAATTTGTTAGTGCAGATAGTTCCTTGTGAAGGCTGGAATATCATTTACAGCAAAATGACAAAATGGTAGCTTACCGTGAATCCTTTTCACTCCCAGATAACTCTCATTGCCTTTTTTTCATCTGGAAATGTATATTCAGTAAATCCGAAACCAGAAAATAGCTAGGTAAGCCACAGCACTGAGGATTATAATATTCGGAAACTGGGCAACTAACTATTGCCCACTGATTCCATCTGCATAAAGGAAGGAAAAAATAATAATGAGAAACTTAGCAATCAGTAAATATCCCCTGAATAAAGTTTCAAAACATGGCCCGCAAACATGGATACTAGAACATGAAAAATCCATACAAGATTATTGATAGAATCAATTCTAGTTTCACAATTTTTTAAGTGCATTCGCCTGATTTAACAGCAACAGGTAAAGAAATCAAAGGGCAGTAAGCAGCCCAACAATAGCTTCATGAGCTTATAACACTACACTAAACAAGGATATATCTGAATATGCCAGAGAAAACAATCACCATGTTTGAGACTAATATCATTTTAAATAGAGACAGCCATATCATGTGCTCACCACACACAATTGTCTTTAGGAACACTTAAAAGTAGATGCATACACTACCAAAACTAAATATACTCAAATTTGACCATAGCATGTGCTTACCACACACAATTGTCTACAGGAACACTTAAAAGTAGATGCATACACCACCAAATCTAAATATACTCAAATCTGATTAGAAACTATAGTGATCATCAGAGTAACTGCTGACTTAGTTAATTCAAATTCATGCACAATTATGAGGACTTCTAATTTGAGGAATTCAATGCCCAGCTTAGGTAAGTAATGTACAAGCTGCAACCTCAGAAACTAATTTTACACACTACTTACCTGGAAAATACACACAAGCACACACACACATAGACAGGGAGAGGAGAACACTAGTTCCAAAAGAAGAAATTTTTTTTTTTTTTTTGGGTGGGGGGGAGGGGAGCGATCAAGGCACAGCAAGCATGAACTCATGTATTAAAATTCCCCCTTAGGATTTAGTCTAATATAATCTTTTTTAAAGGTCCAGTAGTGATCTAGTCTTTAATATGATAATATCTAGAAGTGGTTCATGATATTCACCTCTTGCTAGGCAAATCAGTATGATGCGTTTGGATTGAAGAAATGGAATGGATGAAAGAATGAATGAATGATTTTAAGATATTTCAAGTGCATGTTTGATTATTAGTGGCGGTGATGGTGTAATATGATGGCAAAATTATCACATATATCCATTCCATCCGCCCAAAATGAAAATGGACTAGGGTTATGTTGGAATGGATTTTATTTCACCACCTCCCATATGGATTTAAAATTAAGGGGATGGAATGAATTTTCATTCCATTGAAATGATTTATCCTCCAAAATCATCACATCAGGTGCACTATTTTTCATTTCATTCCTTTCCACCATTCCATTCCCTCAATCCAAACATAGCATAGGTCTTCAAATTTAACATTGCCTCATTACATCATCAGTTGTGCAGAATAAAACATATTTCAGCTAGTAGGTCAAGACCTACTTACCTTTAAATACAATACCTTGGCCAGTTGGCCCAAATACTGAAATTTAAAGATAAAGAGTCCCAAACTCAACTTTTAGCGAAGAAAAAATATTTACAGTTGGCACAAATGTGTGAGACTCAATGTGTGAGACTCACACATTGAGTGAGACTCAATGTACTAGGTTTAGGATTCAAAGGCCGAGTGAGAGTGAGAGAGAGAGAGGGAAAGAGAGAGTGAATGAGAGTATGAGAGTGAGAGACTGTGAGAGAGAGAGTCGGCCTTTTAGGACTCGAGACTTGGGCCACCGGGTATTGTTAACAAATAGAACCCAAATCACTTGAAAACAAATTATTTGGGCCACTAAGGGAGAGGGGTACAATCTACGAGACTAATGCCTCCAGTGAAGGCCTTGTAGAATTTATACACTCTTGAATTCTAAACTTTGAACAAATAAAGTTACAGTAAAATACAGCATTATTAGCTCCTACACAATCTTACAGATTTATTCCACATATGAGGGACAAGAAGCCAGTAACTAAACCATGTCCATAAGTTATGAAATTGCTAAGAAACTCTACACTTGAAACAATTAATACAATTTTTCCTTAGGACTAGCTTTTGTCCTGTGATCGCTCCTGCATCAACCAATGGAGAGGTACAGTTCAGGCTCTACTAGGAGAAGAAACTCATAATTTTAGCCATTCAAGTGAGAGAAAAAACCCTGCATCTAAAAAGCAAATACTGATAATAAATTTCTTCACTTCTTATTTGCTTGAAGTGAAATAAATTATATACAAGTTGATAAAGGTTGCTTGACATATGCAAGATGCACCTTATGCAGTTCTTACATACGTGCAGTGAAAGTGGACTAAATGTTCTACTGCGATCAAAGGAAAGTGGATAAATGTGATTAATTAAGAGATTGCAACGATGGTGGCTGCATAACTGAGCAAAAACAAAACAGTGATCTCATTAGTGACAATATCTTCTCAGTTAAAATCTACGAAGCAAGGATTCAGGTTCTCCATACAGGGATTCGGCACATATTTACATATTAAATAGATTTTTATATACATATAGTTATATATATATGTACATACATTGAAACTTATATACTAATAAATATTAATTCATGATAAAAAGTAAATAAATCAAAGAAACACAAAAAAATTATATACTAATGATATCTAGGAATTCAGGAAATATATACTGATTAATTCTTCTACTAATTTCGCAGATAGTATTATGTTAGAAGACATTATATGAATCATATTTACGTATTACATAGATTTTTATATACATATAGTTATATATATGTACATACATTGAAATTTATATACTGTTAGAAATAATAGTGGAGAATATTTTTCTTCACTTTATTCCATTATTCCTCCACATTTTCCCTATATTCTTCCTTATGTTTTACTCCATGTTTCCTTCCCCATGTTTCCTTCCTTATATTAAGGAACATGTTTTGTCTTGATTATTCCTTCCAATTGTATAAGTAGGTAACCTTGTAAGCTATCTAAGTAATGAAAATATATGAAATGTAAGTTAAGTGTCTTCATTTCAACATGGTATCAGAGCTTATCCTTTTTCCGGTGACTTTTTTCGGCGACTTTTTTCCGACGACTTTTCCGGTGACTTTTTTCGACGACTTTTCCCGATAAAAGTAAAGAAATCAAAGAAACACAAATTTTATATACTAATGATATCTAGGAATTCAGGAAATATATACTAATTAATTCTTCTACTAATTTCGCATACTACTATGTTAGAAGATATTTATTATATGAATTAGTAAGAGTATTAATATCTCTTTTTTTTAAAAACTACGAAAGAATCCTTAGAAGAATCAAGAAGAATCCATGAATCTGGATTCAGGGATTCGCTGGTATCTGATGATTCGCCGACTTATAGAAGAATCCTTGCTTCTTAGGTTAAAATATATTTATAATAGGATGTCGCTCTAACGAATAGACAAGCAAGTTAAGAGTTGACACAATTCAACGACTGTTTATTTGGGTATTAGGAAAGCCTTAAATGCTTGCTTAAGCAAATTGATTGGAGCCTAAAATGTCCATTTTAATATACAAAAGTTACTATTTTAGAGTAGAGTATATTACATCAACATGAGATAAAGGTTTCTTTTTGATAAAATAAGAAATTTTATCAATAGAAAATAAAGGATGCAACAAACAGGGGAACAAGAAGTCCACCCTCAACGGACAATTAAATTTTTATATATATATAAAAGAATTAAAAAAAAGTAGCACTTAAAAAATTTCATCCCTCCAATCTCTACACAAATCAGTCACAAAAATACCTCTAAATGCCCCCATAGAAAAAGCCCAAAGCGAAGCAAGAAAAATAATCTTATCACTCAACAACTTAAAAGATAAGCAAGTTTCTCTAAACAGCCCAGCATTACGCGCATTCCAAATTCCCCATAAATAGGAAGAAAAAAAAAAGACACACTTTCATAAAATTTTAGCATCCCTCTTATTTCCAAATCCTCGAGAACAAATTAGCAACATATCTTTCACTGAAACAAGACACACCCACTCTTATCCTAACACTCCAAAGATAGAGCTCCACAAGCCCCAAACAACAGGACAATGCAAAAATAAATGAGCATGAGTCTCATTACTCCGCCTGCACATTAAACAAACGTACAGAGATAGAACTTTGTAAGGCCTGCGATTTTGATACAAATCATTAGTATTCAATCTTTGTAAAACCAGAGACCACATAAAAGCCTCGACTTTACAAGGGACTTTAGCTTTCCAAATATACAAAGCCAATGGAAATGGATTAGGAAAAAATAGACCGAGTCAAAAAAGAGTAGTAACTCATAACAAAAAAAAAAAAACCAATTGGATCTAAAGTCCAGATGCGCTTATCAAAAGAGGAGGATAAATGAACCAAAATCATGCAAGATAAGCCGAGATTCCATCTCAATAGTCTCCAAATCTGTGAGATTCCTGAAGAAATATAAATCCCAAGAAAAAAATCCCCGTTTTATGAAATTAGAAATGAGAGCCTCATGTAATGAAGAAATACAATACAAACGATTAAAAGAGAGAGGAAAGTGAGTACTTCCCAACCAAGAATCCTCCCAAAATCGAATCTAACGACCATCCCCAACCCCGTATCTCAAATAATGAATAAATGTAGTATAACCTTAGGAGATGAATTTACAAGGACTTGCATGGCATCCCACCCATTCACATGCATACTGAACTTACTCCTAATAACCTTATGCCAAAAGGAATGAGGTTCCAAAACAAATCTCCAAAGCCAATTACCAACTAGAGCAACATTCTTAAGGATCAAATTACCCAACCCTCCCCCTCCTGCTTAGAAAGACACATTGTTTTTCACCCAACCAAATGATCCTTCCTCTCAATGCTAGTTCTCCACCAAAGAAAGTCCCTCATTAACTTCTCTAAGGTGTTAGCTACACTAACTGCGATCCTAAACAAAGAAAGATAATAAAAGGGAATATTATACAAACAAGCCTGAATCAAAGTAATTCTACCCTCTAATGAAAAATGTGCACCTTTTCACCTATCTAAACGTTGAGCCACTCTTTCAACAACAGATCTCAAAACGAACTGACCTAAGATTCCCACCAAAAGGAACGCCAATATAAGCAAGCAGGAAGCTCGCAATAGTACAACCAGTTACAGACGAGTAGGCTAAAAAGCTCCTCCATAGCCATATTAATCCCTGCTAAACTGCACTTAGACAAATTAATCCTCATACAAGAAACAACCTCAAAAACTTGAAGAATTGTAAACATTTTTAAACCCTTAGATCCCCTCCAAAAGAAAAATAATAGTATTAATCAGCAAATTGGAGGTGAGAAACCCTCACCTCCTCTTGCCCCACTAGACAACCCGCAAGAATACAACTCCTCTTCCCGACTAATCATCCCACTCAAAACATCAACAACTAAAGTAAATAAGAGAGGAGACAAATGGTCACCCTGCCTCAAACCTCGCTAAGCCTTAAACCAATATTTGGGTTCCCCATTCACAATCACAGATAAATAAGAAGAGAAAAAAATCTCTTTCATCAAAGAACACCACCTAGTTCTAAACGCTTTACTCTCCAAAACCTTATCTAAGAAACTCCAACTAACTTTCTCAAAATCTAACTTAAGAACAAGACTCTTTCTCCCTCTCCTATGAACATCTTCCACAACCTCATTAGCGACTAATGATGCATCAATAATGAGATAAAGGTGGTGAGTGGTAAACAACAATCTTTAACACAGCCAGCATCACAAAGGTCAAATTTGAGTATAAATTGTGGAAATCTATTCCCAAAAAAGAATGCCAAAAATATGTTTTGAACAACTTAATGACAAGCTTGATGTTAATCGTGCACACATTTTATGTTGGTCTTCAACTCCTTTTCACTCATTAGTGCACATTTATTAACATGTTCCAATAAAATAAATATATTGATATTTAGACATAACTATCAATTATTATCAGAAATTTAGAGGCTTGGTTTGCTTCACTAGTTAAGAGACCAATGACATGGAACAAAAGAGGAAAATCAAGAAAATTATTATTAGTTTTGTATTTTTATTTAGAGATAAATATTTGATTATTAATGTAATTATTTATTACTTATATTAAGTAGGATATTTTAGAAGTTTTAATTATAGTAGTAGAATTTAAATAGGAGAGTAGTTTTAATTATATTAGTAGATTTTAGTTAAGAGATTGTTTCCTTTTTTAGATAAGGTTTTTATTATAGTATTAGACTTGGATTAGGAGATTATTTTAAATTGTAGTAGTATATCTAATTAGAAGATTATATTCTTTACTTGTTCGTTAAGTTGTAGAGTTCCTATATAAAGACTTGTAATCGTTATTATTTTTCAGATTATTGAATGTATTTATTTGGGATTAAAGTTTCCTACTTTTGAGTGTGTGTTTTTACCAATTCTCTGTGGAGATAAGTACTTTTATTCTTTCTTTTCACCATATCCAATTTTATGAGATAAAAGCAAGATCTGCAACGAGAATCGTCGTCGTCGTAGTCTCCACCTATCCCACACAAAGAGAGAGATTATAATGTTTTCTTCCAGATTTGATAGAACAAACGAGTGTAACGATCCACACTTCTTTGGGATAAAATCAAGCAACTTGAGCATCAAATTTTTGTCATGCACGAGCAAAGTAAAAGGTCGTCTTATTTTCCATATGATTATTGTAAATTGCACGATAATAGAGAATGTGTAGAAAATCTATACACAATGTTATGATTTCATATTGCAAGAGTTTACAATTTATACAAGTTTGGTGCTCTATTCTAGGAGTAAAACAAGGAGCATAAAATAGGGAGAGGAAAACAAGGAACATGTTTTCCTCCTTAGTGCAGCACTTCTAACACTCCCCCTCAAGTTGGTGTATAGATATCTCGCATACCCAACTTGAAACACAAGGGATGAAACATCTTACCACTAAGACCCTTAGTCAGAATATCAGCTAGCTGATGTTCTGTTTTTACAAAAGATAAGCAAATAAGACCACTGACTAATTTTTCTTTGATGAAGTGTCGGTCAATCTCAATGTGCTTCGTTCTATCATGTTGTACCGGATCATTTTGCAATACTAATGGCTGCCTTGTTGTCACAAAACAACTGCATAGGCCCTTTAGTTGTAACACCCAAATCTTCTAGCAAGGTTCGAAGCCACATTAGTTCACATATACCCAAGGCGATAGCTCGATATTCAGCCTCAGCACTAGATCTTGCCACCACAGACTGTTTTTTACTACGCCAAGTAACAAGATTACCTCCAACAAATGAACAGTAACCTGATGTAGATCGACGATCCTCTATAGAGCCAGCCCAATCTGAGTCGGAAAAAGCTTCAACTCTCATATGACCATTTGGTGCAAACAATAAACCTTTGCCAGGAGCAGACTTGAGATACCTCAAAATTCTGTACACGGTTTCCATATGACTTTGTCGAGGATCATGCATATATTGACTGACTATACCAACAGCATAAGATATATCAGGTCTAGTATGAGAAAGGTATATCAATCGTCCCACCAAACGTTGATATCTTTCTCTATCAACCGTAGGTCCTGTGCCACCTACTAGATGATGATTAACTTCAATAGGAGTTTCAGCAAGGGCTTACATCCCAACATGCCAGTTTCTGTTAAAAGATCAAGTACATACTTCCTTTGAGATAGAAAAATTCCACTGGAAGATCTTGCAACTTCAATACCAAGGAAATATTTCAAAGGACCAAGATCCTTGATCTCAAACTCTTTGGCTAGTCTTGCTTTGAGGTTAACTGTTTTCTTCTCTATTATCCCCTGTCACCACAATGTCATCAACATAAACAATAAGAATGGTAGTCTTACCCTTTATTTGTTTGACAAATAGAGTATGATCTGCTCGACTCTGCTTGTACCCAAACCTTATCATTGCCTTGTGGAATTTACCAAACCAGGCTCTAGGAGATTGCTTCAAACCATACAGAGCCTTTCGCAGCTTACAGACCTTACCCTCAGTTGCAGATGAAGCAAAACCAGGGGGGGTATTTCCATATATACCTCTTCTTCTAGGTCACCATGAAGAAATGCATTTTTCACATCCAATTGCTGAATATCCCAGCCAAAGTTTGCTGCACATGAGATTATGGTACGAACAGAGTTCATCTTTGCCACGGGAGCAAAAGTCTCCTGGTAATCAATCCCGTGAGTCTGAGTGTACCCTTTTGCAACTAACCTGGCTTTGAGTCTTTCAACTGTCCCATCTGCCTTTTGTTTCACTGTATATACCCATTTGCAACCAACTGGTCTTTTCCCATAAGGAAGAGTAACTAGTTCCCAAGTATCATTTTTTTTTCAGGGCATTCATCTCTTCTATCATAGCATGTTTCCATTTCTCGTTGCTAATTGCTTCTTTCCACCCCTGAGGAATAGATATAGAGGACAGAGAAGAAACAAAGGAATGGTAGGATGCAGATAATTTATCATATGAAACAAAGTTCGAGATAGGATGTTGTGTACAAGACCTGACACCTTTTCTAAGAGCAATAGGAATGTCAGTATCATCAGGAGAACAAATAGGATCAGGATTCATACCATTAGTATTACCAAGACTCGGTTCAGGGCAAGGTTGGTGTAGTGGTGCAGCAATGGTGACCTTATTCTTCCCTTTTCGAGTATAGGTCCTCAACTCAGGCTCGGACTGTAACTGTAACCCCCCCTGTGTAGCATTATCAGAAACAACAACAGGAGTAGAGGAAGATGGCTCGAACTCCCCCTGTGTAGTATTATCAGAAACAACAACAGGAGTAGAAGAAGATGGTATAATAATACCTGTACTTGTACTAGTTTCAAAAGACGTCTCCTCATCAATAACATGTTCCTCCCCCTGAGGAGACGGTGAAGAAGAATAAAAAGATTCAGACTCCCAAAAAGTTACATCCCGAGTGACAAACACTTTGTGAGAAGGGGGGTGATAACATTTATAACCTTTTTGGGTTGGAGAATAACCAATGAAAACACACCGAAGAGCTTTGGGATCTAATTTACCCCGAGTGGGAGATTTTTCATGAACATAACACACACACCCAAAAACTCGAGGTGAAGGAGAAGGACTTGTCATGTGTTGGAGGAAAGAAATGGGACTTCTATTCCCAAGAATTCTAGAAGGAAGCCGATTTATAAGAAATGTAGCAGTTAAAAACGGCATCTCCCCATAGAAATTTAGGTGTGTTCATAGTGAACATAAGAGTGCGTGCTACCTCTAGTAAGTGTCGATTTTTCCTTTCTGCCACCCCATTTTGTTCTGGGGTTGTGACACAGGAGGTTTGAAGTATGATGCCATGCTGAGAGAGATAGGATGCAAAAGTATTATTATTACTATATTCTCGACCATTATCGCTATGGAGAATCTTGACTTTAGCTTCAAATTGGGTTTGGATCATCTTATGAAAATTTTGAAAACAGTCAAACACCTCATTTTTGGAATGAAGAAGATAAATCCAAGTTGTACGAGAATAGCAATCAATAAAACTAACAAACCATCTATGACCAGAACGAGAGATAACCCGAGAGGGTCCCCACACATCAGTATGTATAATAGCAAAAGGTTCAGAATGTAGACTGTTAATAGCAGAATAAGTAGAACGTTTGTGTTTACCTAATTCACATGGTTCACATAAAAACGGAGTTTTGTGACACTGCTTAACTAAAGAAGGGAATAAAGACCCTAGTATTGATAAAGGAGGATGTCCCAAACGTCGATGCCATTGATGAAGAGAAGTCAGGTTAGATTCAAAAGTAGATTGAAGAGCCTGAGTAGCAGTTCCATCTGTAATCAAAGGCATGTTAGATGTGACACCATCCAAATAATATAGACCACCAACTGCACTACCACTACCAATCTTTTGCCCTGTCACCAAGTCCTGAAAAATACAATGAGTTGGAAAAAAAATGACTGAGCAATGTAAGGATTCAGTAAGACGTTGGATAGATAATAGGTTTGCGGTAAACGAAGGAATATGAAGAACGGATGATAATGTTAATAAAGGAGTACAAACTACTGAACCTCTCCCAGAGATAGGAGAAAGAAAACCATCAGCTACTCGGACCTTGTCTTTGCCAGAACAAGGCGTGTATGAGGTAAAGAGATTGGAGGACCCAGTCATATGCTCGGAAGCACCTGTGTCAATGATCCAACTAGGACCAGTAGATGAGACATTAAGAGCACAAGAGTGTATACCTGATTGTGCATAATGAGAAATAGATTTGGAACCTTGTTGTCCCATGCTACTATTATGAACCCTACTGCTAGCACCACTTTGTTCCGCCATGTAAAAGATGAGTACAATATATATCCGAGGAGAATAAACTTTCCAAAGGATATCAAATAATTGCACTACACTTAGAGACAGAATTCCCTGGGAAAAACACGCTGGAAAAAGCTGCCGGAAAAATTTGCCGGAAAAAGTCGCCGGAAAAGTCGCCGGAAAAAGTCGACTGATAAATGATCAGAACCACGCTGGTAAAAAACTGTCGGAAAAAGTCGCCGGAAAAAGTCGTCGGAAAAAGTCGTCGGAAAAAGTCGCCGGAAAAAGTCGTCGGAAAAAGTCGCCTGATAAAGGATCAGAGCTCTGATACCATGTAGAATGTGTAGAAAATCTATACACAATGTTATGATTTCATATTGCAAGAGTTTACAATTTATACAAGTTTGGTGCTCTATTCTAGGAGTAAAACAAGGAGCATAAAATAGGGAGAGGAAAACAAGGAACATGTTTTCCTCCTTAGTGCAGCACTTCTAACAATAATGTTTTCTTCCAGATTTGATAGAACAAACAAGTGTAACGATCCACACTTCTTTGGGATAAAATCAAGCAACTTGAGCATCAAATTTTTGTCATGCACGAGCAAAGTAAAAGGTCGTCTTATTTTCCATATGATTATTGTAAATTGCACGATAATAGAGAATCATCTAAAAGAAGCCTTGCAGATTTCAAGACCCATTACGAGTACGTACTACGTACCACATGTTATGTTCGTCCCTATTTTGTTCCAACGCAAATAAGTGTTCATCCTAATTGGCTTTGCTCAACTAAAGCGCCAAGTTCACAAGAGGAGACCCATTTACATGCTCAAGGGGGTATTGATAAAGAAAAAGTTGTGGATGTTAAACAACTTGAAGATCCAAGGATGGCTAGTAATGAAAACGCAAATTTTGAGGATGTTGTGCTGATTGGAGACTCAAAGTGGTTTGCAAATATACATTTCAAGGGTACTTCCAGTGGATAAAGACCTTTAACATAAAAATGAAGAAAAAGTAAAAATCAAACATGTTGATTTTCTCTTTCCGAATGATATATTCAAGTCCAAGATGCTTCAAAGTTTTTCATCATATCATTTCTCGTCCCAAAAATTATACATTTCAAAGGTACTTCCAGTGGATTAAGACCTTTAACATAAAAATGAAAAAAATAAAAAAAAAGTGGAGATCAGACATGTTGATCTTCTCTTTCCGAATGATATATTCGAGTCCAAGATGCTTCAAAGTTTTTCATCATATCATTTCTAGTTCCAAAAATTATGCTTATGAAACTGGACTATGCGATGCACACGTTTTGTTGGAAGAAATCTCCCCGATCGTGATTTATTATTCTTCGAAATTTCAAAACTCCAGGACGAGTTTTTTGCAAAGGCGGATAGAATGATGCGGAACGGAAGAGAGAGATTAAGAAATTTATTATTAATTTTGTATTTTTATTTAGAAATAAATATTTGATTATTAATGCAATTATTTATTACTTATATTAAGCATGATATTTTAGAAGTTTTAACTATATTAGTAAATTTTAATTAAGATATTGTTTCCTTTGTAAATAAAGCTTTTATTATAGTATTAGATTTGAATTAGGAGATTAGTTTTAATTATAGCAGTATATTCTAATTAGAAGATTAGTTTCTTTTTTATATTACGATTCTTTACTTGGTCGGTAAGTTGTAGAGTTCCTATATGATTAAAAATTAACCTTTGACTAAAAGTTAGGAGTCTATTAAAAGAGAAGGTAGCTTCAACATCTCGCTACTTGGCTCCAGAACCTCAAATAGACTAGTGAATATTGATTATAGACTCATGAATATTTCTTTAGGGGTATTTATCTGGCTGATCTTTGTATTGCAGACCTTCCCTCATTTAAATTGTTTTTTTTTCTTTTGCCTTCTTAGAGGTTGGGTGGAGTCCTTGTGGGGGCCTCTTTGCTTGTATTTTCTCTTTACATCTAATAAAAATTCTTCTTTATCTTAAAAAATATTGATTATAGAGCTCATTCACACACAAAAATATATTTAGATACTTTTCATATCATTTAAAATTTAAGTATGTTTTTACATAAAATCAAGTATAATCAATTGATAATATATGAATGTTTACAAAGTAGGTAAGTCATACATTCAAAATTGATGTTATCACATTTATATCGAATGTGTAGCTATTTAAAAGTAATTTGTGGAACTTAAAAGTGATATGTTTAATTTGATTATACTTTTCTGTTATGTTACATTGACTCTTCTAAAAGAGAGTTAAGTGCCCACGTAAGACACCCGGACACAGGTGTGGGGGGGTATGGCATTTGCGTCAAACATGAAGTCATTGATAAAGAATAAAAAATGAGGGGGGAATAGATAAGGGAAAGAAGAAACAGATTTGATGAAAAAGACGAAATAAAGAATTATTTGATCTCATTTAGATGTCTCATGTGGATGCTAATTACAATGGAATTTTGCTTAAGAAAGACAATATAGTTGCACAAATTGTCTAACCTTTTACATAAACGTGGTGTCTACGCACCTATATCCAAATATTATACATTTTCAGTTGTGTCCACGTGCCTAAAGAAACCAACTCTACCGAATCCGAAACCTTAGACTACCCGTACTCAACAGTCCATGTAACATAGTTTTACAGCATTTAATGTATATTTGGCTACATTTTATGACATTGTAGATTTTATTGAAATTTTATACTAAAAGTAGAAATTTGCTCATATTTTAATGTCACTTGGTGTTGTAAATTTTACTAAGCATAGTTCATGACGTAGCAGGCTAAGCTTGGGCTTGTTCCACTCGAACCTGAACACAAGACTAGCTTCAGAAGACTGGATTGATGACTCAGTTCATAGACTTGAGCTCCCTAGTTGCTCTGACCTGAAAATGTATTCCCACGATATAAATTTTATACAAATTTCGTTGTCCTGACATGCCTATCTTACTCATTGCTCCAGTTTAAGGATCAGATTTTGTATGCCGCACTCACTAGAAATGCCTGCTACCAAATTCTTTCTCCTTCCCTTTCCTTACGTATCAATATCTGGGGGGAAAAACTAAATAAATAAGCTCCCTAGTGACTCTCACGCAAAACTAAATTGATTTCCAAACTATGATTCCATCCAAATTCCTCCCTCATAGGCTCATACATTCCTCTCTTCATCACTGTTTAAATATTTTGGTTCAGAATTTTCATTCACAAACAAGTTAACTGTGTCACAAGAATTTGTATTATAGCCTTGCACTTAAATATCATATAGCAATGTTCTAAAATTCCCCGCCTAGGCGCTAGGCCCCCCCTGCCGCCTCGCCTAGGCCCAAGGCGGCAAAAAAATTCCTCTAGGAGATTAGGTGGGACTAGGCGGGGCCTAGGCGGGCAAGGCGGAGAAATTAGGCCCCTAAGCGTGGCCTAGACGGAGAAATTAGGGCTGCAATTGTTTTTTTTTTTATTTTAATAACTAAGCTACAAAATAACGTCGTGGGTCATTATCTTGAAGAAGTATGAGTGTGAGTCCGATGGGGACATTATCTTGGAGGGATATGGAGAAGAAGAGTTAGAGATATAGAGGGATATGGAGATGAGGACTATTAGTTTGTATTTTTAATTATTTGTTCGTGTTTAAACTTTGAACAATTGCATGTTTGTATTTGAACTTTGACATTGGCAATATGGATGTGTTTGAACTTTAAGCAAAGGCCTTTATTATCTTTATTATAGATTGTTTTGCTTTATATTATTGTTTTGTTTGGATAAATGTAAGATAAAATATTAAAATTGACTTAAAATAAAAATCCCGCCTAAGCCCTAGGCCCCCTAGGCGCTAGGCCCCCTCCGGCCGGCCGCCTCCCGCCTAGTGCCTTTTAGAACCTTGCCATATAGACATCAGCTCCCTAAAAGTTCTTGCCTTCAAATTTAGAAGATGTGCTACATATCACTTTCCTTTAAAGCTAACCATCCTTGGGCTTCCCAATCTACATCACTAGAATTTCAATTATGAACAAAAATGTTTCAAGTAATGATCTAGCACTCATAACATACTTCTATAGCTTATTTCTACCTAGAGTTTCTGAATCTGGCAGATATTACTAGAAGCCTACTGAAATATAGATGAATAAAGTCATAAACAAATTTAGATGCAAGCAAAGAAAGTGGGCTGACATCTTTACTTTTTACTAGAAAGTTAGCAGGGCTACACTCATCGAGCATAGAATTATCTTAAATAATCAACCATACTTCTGCAGTTACAGTGATCACCAACTCCCACATCGAATCCAGGATGACCATGCTTTCTCTCATACTTTGCTAAACGGCGTAAAATTTATAAATTATGAAGGGAAAAAAATATAATAATTATATATATACAAAATCAACCAAGATACAATTTGGCTTTAAATCTCTTCTCTTTTTTTGGTTTTGATAAGTTAAATTTGGTGGTAAATCTTATCTAAACTATCAATTGAAATTGACTTCACCTTCTGCCACAAATTATGAAGGGAAAATAAAGAATATATTAATTATACATATACAAAATCAATCAAGATACAATTTGGCTTTAAATATTAAATGGATGTTCTTAGTTCTTCTCTTGTAGTACCTATTTTGTTGAATTTGTTTTTATCATAGGGTATATAATACATATATATTAAATATATAGATATATATATAACGAAACACATAAATATATACATATTTGGTAATAAAATATGTGTCGAATCCCCCCGCACCCAAATCATTATAATTTAATATTTAATGAATCTTCGTATCCTCGTATGACATACCCGTATCCCCGCACTCGTATCTGTACTTCTTATCATACACACCTATTCGTGCTTCTTAGCTCGGTATACAGCCGACAAGACACATATGGCATACCATAAAATATTGTCAACTTTGAGCTTTTGTTATGTGTATAGTCGCCTATATGTCGGCTCTATCAAATGAAGCATTTCATAGTTATTGAAGAAAATCAATAATGTCACCAACTGAAAATATAAGCTTGCACTATTCTTAATAAGGTAGCCAATGTATGCATTATTGGAAAACCTTTTTCTTTCTATATGTATGCAATATCTAGAAACTTAAATGATATAATACATGGGAAATTGCAACTTCCATATTAAATGTCAGACATCCATATGTTGTCATTGCCAGGGACGAAGGGACATAGGACTGAGTGGGGTCAATTGACCACACTAGGCAAAAAAAATGTTTTATAATGTATGAAAACATTAGTAAATTTTTCGGTAAAATAAATAAATTGACCCTACTGAAATTTTATAAATTTTCTAATATACGGGGTCAAATTGAAAATTTATAACTTTCTCATCAAATTTCAAACTCATATCACTCCAACCGCCTCTATATATGCATCTCCCTATAATCTTCTTAAACTAAATAATACTCTAATTTACATTATTTTTTGAAACAATTAAGGAATCGATTATTTATGTACAATTTGTGATTAGAAAAGTTTATTAGGGATCAATATGGTGTAGATATACATATTATATACATATATATATGTGCAATACATATATATATATAGTTTTTATATTATCATTGTAATAAATATATGTTTTATATATGCAACCCAGAAAGTGCAAAAGTATTGTTAATAGTTATATGTTTATTGGTTCAGGGCCGCTGTTCCCGAACCGCCGTCAAATTATTTATAGCCTCATAATAATTTTGACCCTACTGAAACAAAATTCTGGCTTTGTCACTGGTCATTGCACATTATACATTTATACTTCAACTGCCAATAACTACTCCAATCAGAAAAATATGGCCATGATTTCATTTGCCCACAAAATCTCATTTTAAAGAATATCAATATACTGCAAAGAGCAGTCACTTTTTCATGTTATCTTCCAGATATCGTGATGCTCTATCATGCTAACAGACCACTCAAGCATATATCTTGCAATTCACAATTCCCCTTGTTCGCTCACTGTGGGGGGGAGGTGGAGGTGGAGATGGAGGGGGGGGAGGGGCTAGGGGAAATAGTTTTTAAAGATTGTTCGCAAGGTATTCCCATTTGCTTCTTTGAGTATAAACGTGGACTCTTGTTCTTCCACTAAACATAATAGAATAAGTAGCAAAAGATGATTTATTGCCTAACTTAGAAGTGAAAGCAGAAAGAATGCTATAATCTTGAAGAAGAAAAAAATGAAAGCAGAAAGAGTGCTATAATCTTGGGAAAAAAAATGAACGCATAGATGAACCAGGGTGGGGGCTCAAAGATCATAAGCAATACAAATTTTTACCCTTAAAACTAATTAGTTCACTTACACTTCAAAAAACATTCATCAAAATCCAGGTAGAATGGTACATACGAAATCAGGAAACAGGAATTTATGAATATATCAAAGGTCCAACGCTTCCCACAGGAGCTAATTGATAATATAAAAGCAAAAACGGATTTGAAAATAAATTTAACATCTGAGAAATATTGCATATTTGCATGGCCAGTAAAAGTATATTAGAAAGACACGTTCGCTTCTCCGTCTCAGAAGTCTATAGGTTCCATCCTCCAGTATATGCTTCACATAGAGATTAACTGCAGTTTGAAATAGCACACTGAATAACATGACTCTAACCTACGGATATGTAACAGGATTCACGCTAAACTAGATCTAGACAATAGCAATATATTATCTTAACCACTCTTCAGCAAAGATTTAATAGCAATCTAATACAGATCAAAATTAAACACCAATATTAAATTCGCTACCATCATAAAGAGTCAACTAAAAAGTTTTAATTACCTCGGCGCATCAGGTACCCCAAAGATCACATTGCATCACATTCAAAACCGCACCAACTTCTCAAAATCTAGTCAGTTACAGATGGCAAGCTTCCCCGACCATTCATCAGCCACCCCATAATCAAGACTAATCTCCCTCAAGGGAGGGATATTCTCCATTGCAAACAGCATAAGGCGAGGGAACATCACATTATTGTGATCATACAGCACAAACTGAACCATAACATTAGGAGAGTTACTGTGGCTCATGTAACAAGCAACATTCCTCAAGCTTGACACATCCATCGCAAAATCCAGTGGAGGAATTGATGGATGTGATGGGCGCACGTAATTAGAATATATTTGTGACAAATCCCCCCATTCTGCCCATCTCTCGGCAAACCGGCTTGGATAAATTAAATTATCAGCAACCATGGAAACTACTTGGGCTTGATCACGAGTGAGAACAACTCCTGCATACTCACAAATGAAAGCACCAGCTTGTATCATGTCCAAAGATCTAACTCCCCAACCAGTTTCCCTTGACCGAAACACTTCAAATCTATTTCTCACACCTTTTTGGGTGACACGATTTCGACAAGTTGGAGGACAACGACAATGTGGGCCACATTCAAAGATCAGTGGCTTCCCTCTCACCAAAATCCCCTTATCATCATAAGGGAACTCGCCCCCATTCTTCATAGCACAAAAACAATCCCCTGAACATCCGGAAACACAATCACACCCCCCATTACTCCCAAGATGATACACATATGGGGGAATAACAGTTCTCACCAAGTACTGATGAGTCATTGGTTCCTGATCATTATCAATGTCATTAAACAGTAAAACCGGTACATTCTCCTTCTTCATAGATATATCAAGACAAACATAACCCACTGGCCTAACTTCCAAAGGTCTAGTCCTAAGATTCTGAGCAAATCTAAGAATTGCACTACCCATTTCAGGCTGATTCTCAATCCTTACAATTTTAAATTTATACACACCAAAACCGGACCTTCCCACATCAAACCAAGACTCAACAACTTTGTATAACCCATCATAAACATAGATCTTACCACTAGCACTACCTTCATACCGAAAACCACGAATTACCCTCACCTCAATTCCATAGTGCATGCTCCTCTCCAACCCAAGATTTCCCCCTTCCAGCTTCTGATGAACACATTGCCTCGAATGCTTATCTTGCCCACCATGCCCTGTGTATATAATCACATCCCCTGCATCTTCATCGTCTTCATACCCTCCAGAAACAATAATACTAGTTGCAATTGGCTCCCCATTGGAGCTCATGCTCGAAGGCAAGTAATCAATCCCGGCCTGAGCCTGCCCGTGAAGTCCAATAACACATAATTCCATTCTATAAAAGAACACATCCCCAATATCAATACCAGGAATTGCCCCAACAATCCGTTTGTCTCGATTTAACCATAACCCACAATCCTTCATCATTGAAGAAGCCTTTAAATCACCTCGAGTCCGCCTTCCGAACCCTAGAGCGAGGCGCTTGTTGTCATCAGCAGTAGAAAAAATACGAATAGAATCAAAAATCATCCGAGTTTTCCGTACAATCTCACGAAAGTATCGTTCGTCCTCGGTGGTAAGATCCGTAACCCTAACTAATTCCGATGAACGCGGCGCGTACCTCCGACGGGGCGAAATCACGGCAGCTGAAAGCTGATTTTGGCTTTCATCGGGAACCGGGACAATGGCGAGTGCATTGGGGTCTACAACCTCGGCAGCATCACCCGGTTGCTGCTGCAAGCGTCTGGCGAAAGCAGAGTGAAAAAGGTCGGAAATTCGGTTGAATTCGGAGTAGACGTTGTTGGCCTCGGCTGCATCGAAGTTAGGACCCGGGTTTGGTTCGGATACCGAGGCGCTTGGGTATGAAATAAGAGTGAAATTAGGGCTAGGGCCTGCCGGCGGTGGGTACGAAGGCGATGGTGGCGGTGGTGGGTGAATTTCAGGTGGGCTATCGAGTGCTTCATCAAGTGGCTCAAGTTTGGGTTCGATTTTCGGGATTATGGCGCCGGCGACAGCGACGGCGCCGGAGGAGGTAGTGCTGGTGGGGTGGGGGAAGTAATTGAGGTCTGGAAATGGAACTAGAGAGCCCATTTCTAGAGAGAGAAAGTGTATGTATTTTAGTGAGAGAGAGAGTTTAAGGAGTTGGAGGTTTAAACTGTTTTCTCAAGGTCTGCTCATGGTGGAGAGAGGAGAAGAGGGAGAGAGTGAGTGAGTTTTATGAAAATATTGAATAACAGACATTAATGTAAGAAGTGGTGAACGATGATGAAATGAGAACTTGAGAGAAGATTGCAATTAAATTAGCTGACGAAATTGCCCTTTATCTGTATTTTCTAGCCTTCTGTAAATATAACACCTCACATTGCCCAAATTTTTAAAATAAAAAAAAATCATTACTTTAATTTTAGAAACTGACATTTCCACACCGTTAAAATGATATTTCTACATGATTCTCTCTTACACGGAGGTGGAATCTATTCACTATTTATGTGAGAGAAATCATATAAATTTATCAATTTTTTATATAGAAATATTAATTTCCTAATTTTTTTTATTTGAATACTCTTTTCATTTCAAATTGTATGATCAGTATTGACTTTTAAAAGCTAATTTAATATATTTTTAAATTCAAGATAGATATAATTTATTAAATATTATGAAAAAATAAATCCACAATTAGTAGTATTTTTGAGATAATTTAATATTCGTCATTGTATTGACGAAAATTAAAGAAATTCATGTCAATTTTTAGTTCAAAAATGTCTTTAGTTGATTTTAAAAAAATCAATACCAATTTTATATTTTAAAACAGATGGAGTGTTAATTACAATTATTTAGTGTTCTAATATTAAAATAAAATTAATTATATAATTTGATCATTATGACTCATGAAAAGCAAAATAGTTATTTCTCTTGGAGTATCTTAATGGGTAAAGTATTTTCCTCGGGAAGAATCATATAATTCACAAATTAATAGCTACAAGAGGGAATGGAGGTAATACTAGAATAAAGGAGGACATTTTGGTAAAGAAGGATAAAAAACCTCACGTATTTTTAGAAAATGAAATAAAAATAAGTTATGCCCTCATAAAAATAATGTTTAAATCTTAAAGTTGTTTTTTACTTTTTCAAATTAAACCATAAAAGACTAAAAATACTATTGTAATTAATTTGAAAGAAATAATTCATAGTATAATAAATAATTTCTATTAATTAAAAAGAATTCTAAGATACGACTGTTTTGACATATTATGTGTGTGTGTGTGTGTATATATATATATATATTCAAATTAAAATGACATTAGCAAAAATTATTATTGTAATATTACTCATAGTAAATTAAACTCTACTAGTTAAAATGGACTCTAAAATTTATAAATAAATAAAAAATTAATATCTTAAAGTATTTAAGAAAACTATTTTCGAACTAAAATAAAATTAATAAAAGATATTATTTTATATATTATTTATTTAAATTAATTATTTTGTTAATTTTATCGAGTTCACCCTAGCCAACACTTCAATAGTCAAAGTTCTACCTACTTTTCTTTTCTTTTTTGTCTTTTGAACCCATAGAAAAAGTCTATACAATAATGAATTACAGTTGTATACAATAAATAGACCCCACTCTTATATATAATATATCATGAACCTGACATCACGGAGCATATATGTTTCGATATTAAGTGTTTTGACGAAACGTTGTTTTATAATAAATTTTTATTATTATTCAAAAAAAATAGGTGAAAATTATTGTAAGATACAAGTGATTTGAAACTTATTTTCTTAAATAATTTTAGAAATTTTAAACTTTAATTCAAATGTGATATAAAAATCACTAAAATTTAACTTAACTACCCTATACTTTTTCCTTTTTTTAATTTTTGTTTTTTGGACCCATAGAAAAGATATATTCAATAATTAATAACAATTATATGCAATAAATGGATCTCGTTCTTATTTGTATCATATCATGAACTTAACACCACATACTATATATGTTACGATATTAAGTGCCTTTTTGACTAAACGTTGTTATATAATAAATTATTAAGTATTATACAAATTTTTAGGCAAAAATTGTTGTAAGATAAAAGTGATTTGAAACTTATCTTCTTAAATAATTTTAAAGTTTTTAAGCTTTAATTCAAAAGTGATGTAAAAATCACTAAATTTAACTTAACTACTCCGTACTTTTTTCTTTTATTTTATTTTTTTGTCTTTTGGACCCATAGAAAAGGTGTATACAATAAATGGACCTTACTCTTACCTGTAACATATCATGAACGTGACGCCACATACTATACATGTTACGATATTAAGTGCCTTTTTGATGAAACGTTGTTATATAATAAATTATTTTTATTATATAAAAAATTATAGGTGAAAGTTATTGTAAGGTAAAAATAATTTGAAACTTATTTTCTTAAATAATTTTTGAATTTTTAAGCTTTAATATGTGAAAATCACTAAAATTTAGCTTGTGCGAAGAAGATAATTTACCTTTTTGGTGACATCTTGTGATTCTGTTGTACGTAGTCTAGTGTCGAAATTCACAAGGTAACATATTTACAGAAAATTTTCTTTTAGCATCCGTGTATTGTTGTCCCCCCTTATTTTATGTAATGCATAAAAAGTAGTAGTACTTTTTAATATTATGGGCGGGAGATTAAAGACTATTGAGCTCTCTCTTATTTCGAAAAATCTTAGCTACCAGGTCTTTTTTTAAAAAAATAAAAAATTTAATCTATTATAATAATTTATCTTAAATTCTTAATTTAGGGGGTGAGGTGTAGGTGGAGATAACTTATTGTTTTTAATTTTTATTGCGCGTTGCTACTTTCATAACCGGTTGTCAACGAGACTTGAATTGTCGACCTCTGTATTAATATATGTATTTAAAACTATATATATTAATGCTTTTTTAAAATCACACGTGCCGAACGGGAAATTGATACTTCTCCTCTCTTTTTTTCCAGTTATTATAGTAACGTTCGACAAATTCATTAATTTTAAGATAGTCATAAATGGCAATACATAAGCATACTTTTTCATAAAGGCAAACGTAAAAATCGAGATAATTTACTTTTAAAGACAATGTCATTCATTTTATGTTACATTTGGATTGAAAGAAAGAAATGGAAGAATGAATAAAATGATTTTAAATATCTCAAGTATATATTTAGTTTTTTTTTTGTTGAAGAGTCCAATTTTAAGGTGTACAATATAATTTCATAATCAAGTACATTATCATTATTACAATATCAATAATCAATCAAACGTCATAGAAGAGGAATAAGCAAACCTTCAAACAAGCTCACAAACAAACCCACATAAAAAATAAAAATAAATAATTTAAAAAAATTCATAATGAAGAAAATAAATATTGAACCTACGACCTATCGTAGTACATCAATTTTAATTATTAAACTAAGACCTCATCGACAATATATATTTGGTGATAGTGGGTGATGTAATAAAATGACAAAATTAATATGTATGTTTGTTATATTAAAATTGATTTGATTCCATCACCTCTCACGTGAAATGAAAATTAATGGAATGTAATGAATTTTCATTCGATCGGAAAACTTCAATCGAAATGATTATCAAATAAACTATTTTTTATTCCATTATTTTATTCAGTCCATCCTTTAATCCAAACATATTATTGTTTATACCTTAATGTTGCAATCATGTTTGAATTTATGTTAACAAAATTTTTATTTACATGAAATCAAGAAATATTTAACATCTTTTTTTTTGACTTTTTTATTTGAAGATCATTAACAAAATTAAGGAATCGTGTGCCTAGTTTCTGCAAGTCATTAAAATTTAAGACACAAAGCAAATTCATTTATGCTCCATCTGACCATGAAGAAAATGCCGGGAAAAAAAAATGAATGCCAAAAAAGAAAAAAAAGTTGATAAGAACAGCTAATGTCTCTGACAGTCTTGCATGGCATCGATTTGAAAATTTAATATTAAAAAAATATTTGATATTTTAATATTTTATAACAAATTTGAATTACAACTGACGTAAAACTCAAGTAATAAAATAATAATATAGATCCTTTTTTAATTCACTATTATCGATATTTAATTTTGACAAAATTATTAAATGTAGCATGCCCATTTTGATAATGGGAAAAGTGAATAGTCTTATTCTGTCACTGGATTCAGGGAAACAAAAGAAGCATATATCCAAATTATGAACAAGAAGAAAAAAGAAGCTAGAGAGCAAATAAAACTATAAAAGACACACAAAATTCATTGAATAATAAGAGATCATCCAATATATGCCCCTCAAGCATGACATGATTAGGAAAAATAAAAAAATAAAAAAATAAAAAAAATTAACCAATATATATATATAATTATATATTTGTGTGTATATATATATATATATATCTTTGAACATGAGAAGGGGATTTTAGAGAGCAGACACAAACCAATATCATGATGGCTGTGCTGAAAATCACTTTAATGTAATATGAACTACTATATCCAAGGACAGGGAAAGAAAAAATAAAATAAAAGCTGCCCTCATAAAAATAATGTTTAAATCATAAAGTTGTTTATTATTTTTTTAAAATTAAAATTAGAAAAGAGCAAAAATAGTATTGTAATACTCCCTCCGTCCCAAGATAAAAGTCTTCTATTGACTTTTATGGTCAAATTGACCATTTTTCAAATCAATATATCTTATTATTCTTTTATATATATATATATATATATCTGTAAAAATACCTATAAACATTATAAACTACATACAATTTAGTATTAATCTCAATATTTATTTTTTTAAAAATTTAAATATATATGTTTAATAGTTAATTTTAAAAATGGTCAATTTGACCACAAAAGTCAATTGAAGACTTTTATCTTTGGACGGAGGGAGTACTTAATTACGGAATAATATACTTCTTTTAATTAAAGATACATTCTATCATTTCGAGTTTAAGTGAATTTGAAATAAAATATAAATAATTTCTATTAATTAAAAAGAATTCTAAGATTTGATGTTTGGACATATTATATATATATTCAAATTAAAGTGACATCAACAAAAATTATTACTATAAATCTCCCTCCCGTCCTCTAAATTATGGTTTAAGGTATAATTTTTTATTCTTAAAATAATGACTTAAGATACATGAAACAAATGACAAATATACTATTTAGTGGAGTCTATTAGTGCGTATATATATATATATATATATAACTCATAATCTTGTGAGACCACTAAGGATAATTTTTAAATTTTTTCTACTCTTTTTTTCCTACTTTACTTTTATTAATTTGTGCAACAAATATATTTAGGACATTTTTTTTAGGACGAAGAGAGTATTACTCATAGTAAATTATATTCTACCGGTTAAAATTAACTCTAAAACTTATACATACACAAAAGTTAATATCTTAAAGTATTTAAGAAAATTGTTTTCAAACTAAAATAAAATTAGTAAAAATATTATTTATTTAAATTAATTATTTTGTTAGTTTTATCAAGTTCACCCCCACGGCCCACCCAACACTTTAAAAGTCAAAATTCTACCTACTTTTTTCCTTTTGGCCTTTTGGACCTATAGAAAAAGTTTATAAGATAATAAATAATGACAGTTGTATGCAACAAATGGACCCCACTCTTATATGAAACATGTCATGAACCTAACACCATATATTATACGATATTAAGTGCTTTTTTGACAAATGTAGTTATATAATTAATTAAAACTAAAATAAAATTAGTAAAAATATTATTTATTTAAATTAATTATTCTGTTAGTTTTATCAAGTTGACACCCATGGCCCACCCAACACTTCAAAAGTCAAAATTCTACCTACTTTTTGCCTTTTGGACCTATAAAAAAAAGTTCATAGGATAATAAATAATGATAGTTGTATGCAATAAATGGACCCCACTCTTATATGAAATATGTCATGAATCTAACATCATATATTATACGTTATAATATTAAGTGTTCTTTTGACAAAGGTGGTTATATAATTAATTAAAACTAAAATAAAATTAGTAAAAAATATTATTTATTTAATTAATTATTCTGTTAGTTTTATCAAGTTCACACTTACGGGCCACCCAACACTTCAAAAGTCAAAGTTTTACCTACTTTTTTACCTCTTGTCTTTTGGACCTATAGAAAAAGTCTATAGTACAATAAATAATGAAAATTGTAGGGAGAATTACATTTACTAGTACATTTTTAAAAACTATTACAACATAAGTGCATACATAAAATATTTTCAAAATTAGTGCATCTTCAACATTTAATTTACAAAATCAGTGCATCTTAATTAGTTTTAATTATGGTAACTGTTACCATAATTAAAGGGATACAAAATCATTTGTTATTTCTCTCTTCCATTTGAAAACCCTTATTTTTCAATTTGGGTTCTTTTCTCCCTCCTCCCTCCCCCGCCTCCTTCCTCCCTCCTCCCTTCCCCGCCTCCTCCCGCCTCCCGCCTCCCTCCTCCCTCCTCCGTCTGCCTCCCTCCTCCCTCCCCCTCCCCGCCTGCCTCCCTCCCCTCTCCTCCATTTTCTCCGTCGATCCCTTCTACACCATCGCCGATAAGCTCATGGTGGCGTCAATGAAGTTTCGCGTTCATGGTGGCGTCAATGGAGTCTTCACGTTCATGGTTGGATTTTTCGATTTCTCCAGGTAACCAAACATTAGTATGGCGGTAACCAAATAATAGTATGGAGGTAATCAAACACTATTATGGTGATTTATTGCAGCAGTAAATCTAGGTAACCAAACAGTAGTATGGAGGTAACCAAACACTAGTATGGAGGTAACCAATTTCTGAATGTGTAGTAACTAGTTTTTTTGTGCAGTAAATCTAGGTAACCAAACACTATTATGGAGGTAACCAATTCCTGAATGTGTAGTAACTAGTTTTTTCGTGCAGTAACTATATGTAACCAAACACTAGTATGGTGGTAACCAAAAACTAGTATGGAGGTAACCAATTCGTGAATGTGTAATAACTAGTTTTTTCGTGCAGATTAGCAGCGGAGGATGATGATGAAGAGAATGATGAAGGGGAGGCGGCGGAGATTCGCGGCGGTGATGAAGAGGGTGAGGAGGCGACGGAGGAAGATGATGAGGAAGATGAAGATTAGGATAGATAAGATAATTTTTTTGTTTTTCATTCCTTTTGATTTGAATTTTGAATTATAGATTTGTTTTTGTTGTTAGATCTCAAAGATTTGAATTTAAATTATTAGTTATACCGGTTATTTGTCCTTAATTTTAGGTTTCCTTATTAATGTGAAATTGAATGGTTTGAATTTGTTGCCCTCTTTTTGTAATTAATTTGTCCTTATTGCACTCTTTTTGTAATTATTTTATTTGTGCACTAATATTGTAATTTTTAACTAATTGTTGTATATTTTTGTAAAGAGCTCAAAATTGTATGCAACAAATGGACCTCATTCTTATATGAAACGTGTCATGAACCTAACATAACATATTATACGTTATGATATTAAGTGTTCTTTTGACAAAAGTGGTTACATAATTAATTAAAACTAAAATAAAATTAGTAAAAATATTATTTATTTAAATTAATTATTTTGTTAGTTTTATCAAGTTCACACCACCGGCCCACCCAACACTTCAAAAGTCAAAGTTCTACCAACTTTTTTTACTTTTTGTCTTTTAGACTTATAGAAAAAGTCTACGGTACAATAAATAATGACAGTTGTATGCAACACATGGATCCCACTCTTATATGAAATATGTCATGAACCTAACATCACATATTATACGTTACAATATTAAGTGCTCATTTAACAAAGGTGGTTATATAATTAATTAAAATAAAATAAAATTAGTAAAAATATTATTTATTTAAATTAATTATTCTGTTAATTTTATAAGTTCTACCAACTTTTTTACTTTTTGTCTTTTGGACTTATAGAAAAAGTTTATAGTACAATAAATAATGACAGTTGTATGTAATAAATGGACCCCAGTCTTACATGAGACATGTCATGAACCTAACACCACATATTATACGTTACGATATTAAGTGCTCTTTTGACAAAGGTGGTTATATAATTAATTATTTTTTATTATTCAATATTTTAGGTGAAAGTAGTTGTAAGATAAAAGTGATTTGAAATTTATTTTCTTAAATAATTTTAAAATTTTTAAGCTTTAGTTCAAATGTGATGTAAAAATCACTAAACTGTAACTTATGAGAAGAAGCTCTTTACCTTTTTGGTGCCATCTTGTGATTCTGTTGTACACTGAGCCTTATATATGTAGAAAATCACAACAGATCATATTGTAAGTTTTTTTTTTTAACTTATTTTATACAATCGTTTTTGACTAAAAATACTAACAATTATATGTAATGCATAGAGTAGTACTTTTTAATATTATAAAATGGTATGTGCACAAAGTATTAGATGAAAGAATGAAATGAAAGAAGAAATAAAATAATTCTTAAACTTCTCAAGTGCATATTTGGTTGTTAGTAGCGGTGAGTGGCATGTTAGATGGTAAAATTGTCACATATATTTGTTGATTTGGAATTAATTTTATTTCATCACCTCCCAATCTTCTACATAGAATGAAAATCAAGGACCATAAGTAAGGTGTAAATGAACCAAGTCGAGTCGAGTATTGAGTTGTTCAGATTTAGTTCACAAAATTTATCGAGTATAAAATAAGGTTTGATTGAGAATCGTTTAGCTACCGAGTCGAGCACGATCTCGAATCGAACTTGAGCAGTTTGAATTTTTTAAACGAATATGATCCGAATATCAGTAGAAAATTGCAATTTGAGGAGGTTCGAGTAATTTATCGAACTTAAAATTTTGTTCATATTTGAATCATTTATATTTTGAGTCGAGTTTAAATCAAACTTTTAATCGAGCGAGTACGAATCGAGATCGAACTGTTTATTCATTTTAACCATAAGGTTCCAATCACGTTTGAATTTACGTTAGCAAAAAATTTATTTACACGAAATCTAGAAATATTTAACATCCCTTTTGACTTTTTTATTTGAAGAACATTAACAAAATTAAGGAATCTTGGGGCTAGTTTTCCGCAAGTCATTAAAATTTAAGAGACAAAGCAAATTCATTTATGCTCCATCTGACCGTGAATAAAATGGACAAAAAAATATATACAAAACAAAAACAAAATGAATGCTAAAAATTAAAAAATAAAATAAAAAAGTTAATAAGAATAGCTAATGTCTATAACAGTCTTCAATGGCATCAATTCCAAAAATTAATATTAAAAAAATATTTTGATATTTTATGACAAATTTAAATTACAACTACCATAAAACTCTAAATAATAAGATAAAATAATAATATAAATCTTTTTTTTATTCATTCTGATTTTATATTTCCACGTGCATCGATTTTTAATATTAACAAATTTATTGTTAAATTGTAGCGGTACTCTGCCCGTGCAACGATATTTGAATAACCATTTTGATCATGGAAAAAGTGAATAGCCTTATTCTGTCATTGGATTCAGGAAAAAAAGAGTGACACCACAATATATATATATATATATATATATATATAAAGAGTCCTAATCCGTGGCAACTGATTGTCACGGACACTATTTCAGCAATCAAACTATCATCCGTTGATTAAATGAATTAATGGCTGAGATCAAAAAAAAAAGAAAAAAAAAGAAAAGGCCAGCCGCTACATGTTGTAGCGGCACTGCCAAATTACTAAAAAGCCCCCAGGTTTCTAATATAATAATATATTAACATCACATCATATATATATAATAATAATATATTTTCATCCTTGCCGCTACAACATGTAGCGGCCAGAGTCTTTTTTTTTGCCATCCTTTGTCCCACTTTGTTGTCCTACTCACATCTTGGTACATTTTTTTGTTTCCAACACAAGTGAACTAATATTAATATAAAAACAAATATTAATATTGTTAATTATTAATATTAATATAAAAATTGCATTATTAATATTGTTAATTATTAATATTAATATAAAAATCACATTATTAATATTGTTAATTATTAATATTAAAATAAAAATCACTTTTAAAAATCGTATGTTAATATTAATATTATTATTATTAATATTAACATATGATAGTAATAATAATAATAACAATAATGTTAATAAAAATCGTATGTTAATATTAATAATAATAGTAATAATAATGTTAATATTAATAATAATAATAATATTAATATTAACATATGATTTTTAAAAGTGATTTTTATATTAATATTAATAATGTGATTTTTATATTAATATTAATAATTAACAATATTAATATTTGTTTTTATATTAATATTAGTTCACTTGTGTTGGAAACAAAAAAATGTACCAAGATGTGAGTGGGACAACAAAGTGGGACAAAGGATGGCAAAAAAAAAAAAGACTCCAGCCGCTACATGTTGTAGCGACAAGGAGGAAAATATATTATTATATATATATATATAATGTGATGTTAATATATTATTATATTAGAAACCTGGGGGCTTTTTAGTAATTTGGCAGTACCGCTACATCCGCTACAACATGTAGCGGCTGGCCCTTTTTTTTTTTTTTTTGATCTCAGCCATTAGTTCATTTAATCAACGGATGATAGCTTGGTTGCTGGAATAGTGTCCGTGGTAACCGGTTGCCACGAATTAGGACCTATATATATATATATATATATATATATATATATATATATATATATCTTTGAACCAGAAGAAAAAAGAAGCTAGAGAGCAAATAAAGCACACTAAACAAATTCATTGAATAATAAGAGATCATCCAATTTATGTCCCTCAAGCATGACATGATAAGGAAGTACAAAAAAATAAAATAAAAACGACACCAATATATCTTTGAACATGAGAAGGGGATATTAGAGAGCAGACACAAGCCAATGTCATGATGGCTGTGCCGAAAACCACTTTAATGTAATATGAACTACTATATCCAAAGATATGGAAAGAAAAAAATCACCTAAAACAGCACACATATCTCACAAAATCAAACCCCACAAATGCTACTATCAATATACATTGCAGCCAGGAAGATGTACACAGCGACTTAAGGTACAAAGCCAATATCCTTGAAGTATTCATGCTCGAGAGCACTCCTGGCTGTAATTCTTCTGCTGGGATCCAAGCAAAGCATTTTCTGGAATATAAGATACAAAAGCATAAAAATTGTGGAGAGCTACATAGTAATAAATGCTTGCCTTGAGTATTTTATGTGTGCGTATGTGTGTGTTACATGTACCCATAAATGATGTCTTTAAAAGCATCATGAGCACAACCCTCAGTTAGGACGATGGCATTACCAGCAAAAAAAGAAACACAAACAACAAAGACACCAACAACATAATTAGGCAGAGTGGAAGCCTGAAGAAATAATAAAGTAATAAACTGATAATTTTTTTAGTTTATTTAATGTACATTAATATGATTAATGATTTATTTCCCCAGCACTAGGCAGGTTAAGTCATAGTCCTTCTAGTGTTGAGGAAATTTCTACAGCTTGAACATGATCCATCCAAGAAATTTATTGAGCTTCTATATCGATGCTTTACTATAAACAAATTTCTCGAGAGTAAACCAAAAGCACGATACTCTGGTGTCATTAACTTGTCCTTAGATGAGGATTTTAGTAAACATATAACATTTAACTCACAGTAAGGAGATCGAGACCAGCCGAATCAAGATTTGGGACCACAGTTGCCAGTTCCTGCAAGGTAGGGATGCATTGATTATTATCCAACATATATGCTGGACCTTTCATAGAAGGCGATCAAAGTACTAAACACCAGATGTGCAAAAATGATCACCTTAGATGGCCACTTTGGGAAGGAAGACTTAAAATCAGGCAGAGACATAACTCCAGGCCATGTATCCTCATTTGGAGTGCCCATGATTCTTCATTGATTAAAAAAATTTAGTTGAAAAAAAATACATTTAGGAACAGAGTCAAATAAATACAATGTAGTATCTAGAACAACTGCTTCATTTGGATTCCTGAAGGAAGATTACTGGCATCTACCACACTCAATTTTGAAAGAACTCTCAAGTATGGAATGCATATAAGCTTTGCAGAAAAAGAAATGAAATATAAGGGTCGGAAAGATGTGGAACCTGAAAATCTTGAATAATTCATCAATCTCAGAATCCCCTGGGAACAATGGCCGCTGGTTCACCATCTCAGCAAAGATACAGCCAACAGACCACACATCAACAGGTGTAGAATAGTGGCGGGATCCAAGGAGTATCTCTGGTGCCCTGTACCAGAGTGTCACCACCTGGAAAGAATCGATGAAACTTAGGAGCCAAAGACAGCAGTAATAGATCAAATGAAAAGGTTTTTGCTATAGTTAGGAGATTCTGGACACGGAGTCGCACGTGATTTGTTAGCCATCTTTGCAACACGATTGAATAACAGGAAAGAATACAAAATCATAAACCTAAAATATCTATTCGACCTCTAAAACTTCAGTACAGCTTGACATGGGTTGTAACAAATCTAAGCCTTGAACAAATACGCTGTTAATATTTGGAGAATCCTGAACACTGAATAAATATTAGGGCTGCTTCAAGCACGTTCATGACCTGAATTCAAGTTGAAACCCCTACTCATTTGAGAGAATCTATCTCATAACTGTACAATTGAAAGAATTGATCCAGATGAAGCCAAATACCAAGCAATTAATACAATTATTATTAAATACTTTATGTTATTATTATTATAAGTAATTGTAATTTTAAATTATCATTTACTATATTAGGTAGATTATGATAGAGGTTTTATTTATAGTAGTAGATTATTAGGGAGGATTTGTTTCTTTTTAAAGTAGATAACCTAGGTTTTTACTTGGAAGTCAAGTTTAGTGTTTTCTTATTATCATAAACTGATGTAACCTATCATTTTGATAGAATGAATTGGTAATATTAATTGCCTTCATGCCTTGTGCTTTGGTGACTTTCTAGTTATGCTACTGTTCCTTCTTCCATTATAGTCCTACATCAAGAATTCTTTGGCTGAAGTGCAACCAAAAGAATGCCACATAAAGCTTTTCATTTGCATTTTCTGTTTCTTCAAAGTGTTTCAACTTTCCACTCCTCTTTGAATGAAAAACATAAATATTTGATGTGGTCTGTGCAGTTTGATACATAATTCATTGTTCAGCAAAAGCATATATAAAACAAATAGATTAACAGGGAAATGCAAACAAAATTGCATATTCCTAGAGAGGCACAAATACACAGACGCCATGGTAAATTAACAACACCCAAGCAGACTCATGCACATTATTACCTCGTGCGTAAATGTCCTGACAGGAATACCAAATGCTCTGGCCAGGCCAAAGTCTGCAAGCTTTAGTGCATTGGTACGACGATCTATTAGCAAGTTCTGAGGCTTCAAATCTCGATGCAAAACTCTATGAGAATGACAATAAGCAATACCACGAAGTATTTGATACAGAAACATCTGACATTGAAGCCAAAGTATTAGATAACAAGAATATACACAATTAGAAACCAGAGATTAAGAGAGTGACAAAGAAACAACGCATTCAACAAACATGCTAACACCTCAGAGAGGAAGAAGGGGTGGACAATAAGTTTGCTAAATATAATGATAACCAGAAACCAGAATCCTTTTACTTAGTAGTAATTACATTTCAATTTTTCTAACTAAAGATTTCACTGAAAAAGAAACAACTTGCATAATTAGGGAGTGGAATGGAATCTTTCCAGTTTCCACCCATGCATGATATAACCGTTGACTATTATGATGTCTAGTAAACAAACTAAAGTAAAGCTATTCGCAATCTGAGATTTTTTATATGAATTTTATTTTATTTTTTGTAAGCATTAGTGTAAATCTCTAAAAGGAAAGAATCAACATTCAATAGTTATAATTTTAACAGTAACTCTAGGCTTGAGCACAATGTGCACCGACCTCTGAGGGGCAAAAAAGCTCACTCACTTTTATCAGACGTGGATCCTTTGCAAATTCTGGACACGAATCCATATGTTTCTTCAAATCCAGGTCCAGATATTCAAATACCAGATACAATCGCTTCTCACTATGCACAACATCCTGTAACCTGTCATTCAAATATTCATCAAAAAATTAAGTACATTCACATTAAACACCATTAACTATTACTTCTACTTGTGTACTGTGTATAACCAGTCACTGATATATCTGTCAAATGGTTTCACGTTCACTTTCGATGGTTATGCAACCAAACTATTACTAGTAAGTAGTAAATTGTATTGCTACCTAAACATTCTATCAAGCACACATCTCAGCCATAAATTTAACACCCCCACCCCTCCACCCCCAAAAAAAAAAACAAAAAAAAAAAGAGTGCATTAGGACTGTCATATCTCACACTAGTGTTGGAAGACCAAATGATAAAATGGTATATCAAATCCCCATCGAGCTGTGACATCACATTCGAAAGTTTGAAAAATGCATGGCGTGAAGATCCTAACATGTTCGCATAACACAGCGAGTTGATGAAATAACATGGAACAGATGGTACAGTCCTAAGATGCTACAATTCCAATGCAATAATATGAAGTTTGCAGGAAAGTACTATGAATCGATTTGATTAATGCAATAGAGACTTAAACTTATACTCAATTCATCCATATTCCTCAATATTCATGTAGATGGACGCCTAAGCACATTATTATGTCTCATAAATCCCCAGAACTTGGAGCATGTTAGTTTAATCACTAAACAAATGGCTTCATGAATCTTAATAAGAAAACCATATATGTATACAAAACCAAGAAAAAGGTATATTCGTTCATCTCTTTGAAGTGTTTCATGAGTATCTCTTACTTTGTGATTTAAACAGGGAAACTAGCAAGAGTGATTTGAGTAGAACAAAAGTTGGTTGGGAACTAAACGATGGAGACATGGAATGAAGAAACGGTAGACGAGGAATAGCCGAATAGATATCTGTAGGAAATGAAGCTATTTTCTACTCCTTGTATGTGGCTGAGTGGGAAGGAATGACAAAAACGATTTCAGTTGATTTACATACAACTTCCACTTAAATGAGTAGAATACAGTGATTTAAGAATCAAAAAGGTCAAGAATGTCACTCTCTTGCCTCATGTGTGCACTTTGTCACAAGAAAGCAATTCTCTTCAAGTGAATTCTTTCTCAAACATAAATTTATATAATATGAGCAAAGATATTACATTCATGCAAATTAGAAAACACCCAAACTCTTGACTAGCTTCAAAAAGTTTGGTACAAACATACAAGCAGAAGAAAGGAAAGACAAATCCCTTCAAATTTGTCGAATTCTCAAGTAAATACCTTCAAATGATAAGCTAATGCAAGCTCTCTAATTCTGCCTATGTGACAGGATAGTAGCCTGAGCCAGCTAAAAGTTTACACAGTGCACCTGTAGGTGATGCTTCGCCTATAACCTAAATCAACTAATATAGGGGCTGTTCCAAAAATCAACTGATATTTTACAGAATCCAAGAAGGTGGTTCAAAAGCAAAGATGCACAAGTCCTAGAATGATACAGAAGTTTGAATGATGACCAAAAAATTATTCTGCATCTATAAAACAATGCAAAACAATAAATTTTCAGGAGCCATGATCTTACCTTTCATAACGCATGTTAACCTCCGTAACCTATGGGCCTATTGTGCGCACACACAGATAATAAATAAAATCAAAAGGAGTACTATCATGCAGAAGTCAAAAACACATATCCTTTTAAAGAACGTTTTAGACAATGCAAATGTCAATTTTTGAGATTTTCAATGGTTTGAAAAGAAGCAAAAAAAAAAAGAGAAAAAAAAGAAAAAAGAAAAAAAAGAAAAGGAAAAAAAGAGAGAGTAAAAAAAATTGATGTCTCTAATTTTTCCTACTGGCTTATCATGGAAAAGGCTGAACTATTTATTTGGTAAGGAAAGATTGGCTAATAAGTGGTCAAATATATCCTTTTTGTCCACTGCAGTTTTTTTTTCCTAAAAAATTATACAAGGAAGGCTAATCTGAAAAAATAACTATTCCAGCTTCTTGTGTAAGTCCCGTTCCCCAGTTTACTTTCAGCTGCATCAGTCAATGAGAAGGAAATCTGAAAGGCACATATGTTCAATATACCTGACAATGTTTCCGTGCTGCATCTCCTTCAATAGAGAAATTTCCCTAATAGCTGTGCTTGGCACTCCCTCATCTTCCTGCTCCAGTCGGATCTTCTTCAAAGCAATAGTTTCATTTGTGACACGGTCACGAGCCTTGTAAACCACTCCATATGTTCCTTCACCAATCTTCTCTACTTTTTCATACTACAATTTTTGGCAAATGTCAGTGTTCATTGGAAAACAATATAAAGGAGAACTGCCTGTACGATAAGAGAAATTATATTTACCTGGTCCATTCCGTCCACCTCAGACAGACCCAGTGATCACGGAAAGCTCTATGGTGGAGCATCATGGAAACAATAAATGAAGATTTCAAGAAAGCATATAAGTAACTAATCAACATATGGTTCATAAAATTTACTAGAAAAAGGGAACCACCTGCAATTAGAAACATCATACTATGATTCGTGAGAAAACACACTGAATGCTACACCTCAATCATTTTATGGTTGATAAACTGTCTAAACCAATGTAGTTTAATCTCAACTACTACGATCACCAGCATAAACAACTTTTTCCCTATCTTACTCTGGTCAAGCTCAAGGCCATATGCTCAATTATTAAAGAGTAATGGTTCATGCAACCGTTTTTACCTCACGATACATCACATTCATATTAAAGTTACTAAAAAACCAATTAACTTATCACTGAATTTCAGAAATACCCTTAATAATTTATGCTCCTCATAATATATCCATCACATTCACATTAAACTTACTGAAAACCCCGATTTACTTTTCCATAAACTTCAGAAATACCCTTAAAATATCAGCATTGCAAAATAAAGGTACATTTGGCATTTCCCATGATTTTCTTTTTTTGTAGGCGCAAGTATATGGATTCGAACAGCAACCTTGAGGTTATTCCTCAAGATCTCCGCCATTTCTCCCACCCTTTTGGAGAGCATTTCCCATAATTAAAGTTGATTTCACTCATTTTAACATACAATAGCAATAAATCCTAGATATTAACATGTATTTATTCTTAACCACTGTTCCAAGCAGAAGTAGAAATTGAATACTCAGGCCAGTCCAAGTAACAAATATACCAGAAAGACATCACATTATTACTAACACACTAAAGGTTTATGTCGAATCAGAAACTATACATTTCCAAAACGACATTTCATTTTACTTCATCACATTATTACTAACACAACAAAGCTTTATGTTCAATCAACGACATTTGTTTTACTTTTTTTGTTAATTTCCGAAGCAAACAATCAGAGATTAAGATTCATAAGCTAAATCAACTTAATCAAATACGATAACTAGTGCATATATGATTATTCATATGTATGTGTGAGAATGATTCAAACCCTAGTTCACTAGTAAAAGGGAAAAAAGCAGATTGAAATAAAAAGCATTACAAGTAGATGGGAATGTACCTAATTACAGAGCGATTGTTGGCGGAGGGAAATCTGGAGAAATGCGAGTGGGAGAGAAAAGATTGTATTGTGTGTGTATAAAGAGAGAGTGAGGGAGAGAATATAGGGACATGGAGTGTGTGTGTGTGTGTAATAGGGTTAGCTTAACTGGGGAATTGTCTCAAACTTTAACTTTGGTTAGTAAAGTCAAAGTGTTGGTCACCTCTTAAATTCAGTCGATTACTGATACTTTTCTTTTTATATATTGCGATAAATTTAGGCCGAATTATAATTGTAAAACTTATCAATATATGAGATGAGTTTTGTTATTGTTGTGTATTATGATAAATATTGCGATAAATTTAGGTCATATTACAATTGCGAAACTTATCAATATATATAACGAGTTATTGTAATAAATTTATGCTGAATTATAATTACGAAACTTATCAATACATGAAATTTATAAGAATTATATGAAGATCCCACTTATTACGTATCTCTCTAAAAAGATTACCACTAATATTTATCCACGTAACTGACAATCAAAAAGTTGATGTAAACTTTCATAATATATATCATTTTTCATATGAGATTGGTATGAATTATAAGAAGGCTCCACTTATTATTATAAATGCTTATCTATATAATCAAAATATTAATGTAAACATTTATAATATATATCATTTTCTTTATTAGCATAACTATTTCTAGTCATGCTAATTGGTACACAACAAATTTATGTCGATATTAAATATCGACAAATATGGATACATGAGATAGGAAAAAAATAAGAAGGAAATTTATAGATAATTATTATATCTTATTGTTTAGAATTACACGTTAATCTCAATCTAATTTTGTTATGAGATTTGTTGATATATATATATATATATATATATATATATATATATATATATTATTTTATAAAAAAAATGAAGAATACACTACAAAAAAAATAAAAACGGGGGGGGGGGATCATGAGTAAGGGGTAATAGATGTGAACGAGGAGAAAAAAAAATTGAGTGTGTATATATATATATATATATATATATATATAGTACATTTTAAGAGCATACTTCATTAAATGACATACCAAGCATACCCCCTTTAGCGACAGACCGGACAACGATTTGGTCCGTCACTAAAAGCTATAGCGACGGGCCAAACCGTTGCCCGATCCGTCGCTATTGAGAGTATGTTTGGTATGTCATTTAAGAGGGCATGCTCTTGATTCATTGTGTGTGTGTGTGCGTATATATATATATGTGTGTGTGTGTGTGTATTAGCGACTACTAGTCTAATAGTCCAAAATAACAACCACTCCGGCATTCCCTTGATAATAATCCATCTGTTCTACTCCTTTCGGCCCATAATAAATGTTCTAATTTGACTTTAATCTATTTTTAGAATTATTAATCAAAAATATTTATATAGAATTTTCAAATTCTGAAACTTGACACTTGTAGTAAATTTTCCGTAGCCTATTGTGATCATAATCACCTGTCGTATATTTTGATTTTTTTAAAGTTTTATTAATTTAAATAATGGTCAATTTGACCATGAAAGTCAAATTAGGACGTTTATTATGGGACAAAATGAGTATATTATATGATAATTATTGACATTTTGAAATCAACTTAAGATATTTTTAAATTCAAAATTGACATAAATTCTTTTAATTTTAATCAATGTAATGATGAATAACGTAAATTATTTTAAAAGTATTACTCATTGTGAGTTTTATTTTGTCATAATTTTTAACAAGTTATGTTAATTTTGAGTTTGAAAATATCTCGAATTGATTTTAAAAATTAATAGTAATCTTATAATTTAAAACGAAGGGAGTATATAATTTTCTTACTTTTTATATATTGGATTAATTAGGTGTACCGAAGGTAAGTGATCATTTATGTTACTTTGTTAGAAAATCATAACAATCATTTCATTTTCTAATTTTATTTTTGTAATCCAATCGTATAAATGCAAAATATTATGAAAATATGCGAGTATATTATTATTATTTTTTGATTTAAAGTTGTAGAACATCATTATCTTAGTGATTTAAAATTAGTATTCTTTGATGTATTAGATTTATTCATTTTTATAATTAAAAATTCATCGACACACATCATTAAATTATATAAAAATTTACATATTCTCGCATTTTAATTGTGTTTTTGCATCCAAATTAACATATTCACATAAACTTAATTAGATAAGTTTAGTGACCATTCATCTCCTTTTTTTTCCTCATCTTAATTACATAAACTTTTATAACTTTTTGTACTTTTGTTTTTTGAGAATTGTTGGTATGCCATGGATATTAGTTTGTTGTGTTATGGAGTACTTGTGTTGTTTTGAAGTTGGTGGTGTTTTATGCGGTATGTGGTAAGGCTTTAAGGGCTATTAACTTTGTAGTTTGTGCATATATTTCAATGGTTATCAAACCACAAAACAAATTATAATTAATTACATTAAAATTATATGTATTATGTACATATTCTATATTTTATATGTATATGTATATATACGGAGGAACAAGCATTTACTTATTTTTTGAGCGCTCAACTGCTCATTGAGTAAATTATAAAGTGTACGTAATTCTCCACAAATTGTCTACATTACATAAGTTTATTACTAATAAATTAGTCGGGCCTTGATAAAATCATTATTTTTGTAAAATTTTTGCACCAATAACATGTATATTTTATTTATTCTTTATTATTTAATCGTTGCTGACTTTTTAAAGTCAACTTAAGAGATTTTTAAATTTAAAATTAACATGAATTTTTTTGATTTTAATTTGTACAATGATGAATATTATAAATTATGTAAAAAAAATATTTATCATAAATTTTATTATTTTATAATTTTTAATAAGTTATCTTAATTTTATATTTAAAAATATTTTAAATTAATTTTTAAAAATTAATAATAATTATATAATTTAAAACGAAATGAGTATTTAATTGAAAAACTTCATCCGTCACAAAACGGTGGTATTATTAAATACTCCCTACGTTTTAAATTATATACTGAATTGTAGTTGACTTGGTCAACTCTGACGAGGACCTTTGGATATGGACACGACTGAACTTCAACATTATATAATGCTTTTTTTGAAACAACACTATTTCTCCATCACTTGCCCAATGTTGCTCAACAATGTACCTAGTGAATAATTATCGCTGAACATGTGTCAATTTTATTTCTTAACACAATCATTCATAATTTAGGACCAGAGGACATGGCATTAAAAATGAAATACTTTTGTCGTTATAAAATTATAAATATAATTTAATTTTTAAAATAAAATAATAATATATTAATTAAATTTTAAATCGATATAAATTTATTTAATTTTAATTAATATAATTATTATAATTGTATAGTATATAATAAAAATTAATTTTATAAATTTTATTTAATTCTAAATTTTTATGAGTCATATCAATTTTACAGTTTAATATATTGTCGTTTGACTTAAATAGTCAACTTGTGTATTATATCACTCTTGAAAAATGAGGGACAAAATTAATAAAATTAAATTTTAGGAGATAAAACATATTCCTTCCGTCCTTAAGAAGGATGAGTAAAGATATAATTTTTTTGTCCTTAAAATGATGAGATAAATTACATAAAGTGAATGATAAATATGTCATTTAGTGAAATCTATTAGTATAAAACAATAAAAATACTCTTCACTTTATATAATACTACTAAGGATAAATTAAATTATTTTTTTTTAATTTTTAATATATATATATATATATATATATATAAATTGTATTTTACTTTTCTTCATCTTTTGAGGACGGAGATATTTCTTCGAGTAGGTCATGATTCATCCAAAGTTTTAATCTAATAAATCAAGATTTGCATATGAGTGAATTAAAAAAATTAAAGTTTTGATATATTAATATAAAATAAATTATATCAAATAAAAGTGATAATTTGATTCATTAACGGGCCTAATTATAAACCTTGTAGGTCTTTAAAAAAGACATTCTCCACAATATTAGCTCACTAGGCACTAGCCTTTCACCCAATTTTAGGGTTAATTACATTTTCTAGTACATTTTTAGAAAAATTTATAACAATAATGCATCCAGAAAATATTTACACAGTTAATATATTTTTAATAGTTTATTTACAAAATTAGTGTATTTAGTATCCCTTTAATTTAGGTGGGTTTCCTTCTCTCTCTCTCATCAACCTCCATATTCTTATCTAACGAATCAATGGAGTAACCAGAAACAAATTCTCTCTCTTTCTCAAAAGGAAAAAGAAAATGGCGTCTCTGGCCCATCAAATTGGCGCCCTAAGATGCCCACCTCTCTTAGCCTCTCGTCTCTCCAAAAAAGCTCACAACAATGCCAACACCTCTTCTTCTCAAAAGCCATTAGTAACAGTTGCTGCAGGGGCAATTTCAAATGCCCAGACTAGAGAAAGAGACTTCAATTCCGAAATTGGCACCAAGGTTTTTTTTTAAAATTTTTTGAAATATTTTTATTGATTTTTTATGGTTTTGAGATGAATTAGGAAGTGGGTTTAGGAGATGATTTTTTACCGATTCAGTTTTATTAGGTTACCAATTTATTTTGAATGTGATGCAGTTGGTAGTCAAACCTTCATGCAGTTGGTTGTCAATCCTTCAGACCAAGGTAACCAATTCAGTTTTATTAGGTTACAAATTTATTTTGAATGTGATGCAGTTGGTAGCCAAACCTTCATGCAGTTCGTTGCCAAATCTTCAGACCAAGGTAACCAATTCAGTTTTATTAGGTTACCAATTTATTTTGAATGTAATGCAGTTGGTAGCCAACACATTCATACAAAAATAACCATTTTAGTTTTTGTGGGTAACCAAATCGTCAAAAAAAATTTCAGAACAGTAACTCAGGTATTTTCGGAGATTCGCGGAAGAGAGGACGATGTAGAGGCAGCGCAACCAAGGACTTCCGGAGATTCACGGCGGAGGAGGATGATGAAGGGGAGGAGAAAGGAGGTGGTGATGAAGAGAATGAGCGGTGAGAGAGATGAAGATTAGGATAGAGAATATAATTTTTTGTTTTTCCCTCCTTTTGATTTGAATTATGAATTTGTTTTTGTTATTAGATCCCAAAGATTTGATTTGAATTATTAATTATAGCGGTTATTTCTCCTTGATTTTAGGTTTCCTTATTAATGTGAAATTGAATTGTTTGAATTTGTTGCCCTTTTTTGTAATTATTTTGTAGAAACACTAATAGTGTAATTACTTTCTAATTGTTGTATATTACTGTAAAGAACCCAAAATTTTATTTCTTACTAGCCTTACCACTAAGTACAAACAAATTTAATTGGTATGAAAAATGTGAGCCCACGGCCCATAGATCTTCTGACCCAAAATCAAACTTTTCAGTTTTCACTATTAATCAGAAAATATGTACCAAACGATTCCAAAACTCTAAAACAAGCCCTACGACGTAAGAGAAAAAAATGATACTCCATTGATTATAAAATATAAAATTACTGTTGATTTTTAAAAGTAATTTAAATTAATATTGATTTATTTAATTTTAATTAATAATAAATATTATAAATTATTTTAAAAATATTATTTTTTACTATTTAACAAATTATCTTAATTTTTAAAAGTAAAAAATAATCTTCTAATTTGTAATGGAGAAAGTTTACCTTAGAACTTTATATAAGGATTTTGTTGTCATTTACATGTAAGTTTGAGTAGTAAGTTTTTTTTTATAAAAAAATATGTACAACGATGTACCATAATTTTATATAGTCTCGTATATTGAATTCCTTTGCTATAATAATTCGGTATAAATTTTTATAATACATAAAAGAACTCCAAAAATAACTGACTATCAAAATTACGATAATAAAAAGATATCAGACTTTGATTAGGGAGAAAATAGAAACGAAAAAAATAAAAAAATTGAATATAATAATTTTATATGTACAAATTTTAAATAAAAAATTATGTATAAACACTATAAAAAATAAAATAAAATAGGAAACGAGATTTTTTATTGAATTGTTTGCGCATTTTCATTAATATACACTATATGAATTTTATATTTGTACATAATTTTTTATGTACTGTCTACACACCTAAAATTATTCTACTCAATAAAATATTATTATATTAATCTTTTAGTGAAACAATTTTTTTATTTATAAATCAAAATCAAAATCAAAATAATAGAGGGGGGTAATATTTTATCAAGAAAGAAGATGATGATGATACACAATGGACATGCAGGCACCGTTTGTTAAACTAAGAATCCAAAGTAAAATAAAATACTAAAAAGACAAAACTTCACAGGAATCTAAGAACATTATTTACTTGACAAGTGTCCTGCCACGTGTAAGCAGAAGCATACACCAAAAGTAAACAAGCATGACACTTGTCCTCTATTTATGCCTATATATAGTTTCACCCCTTTATTTCATTAATTAAAGTGAAGAGAGAGAAAAGAAAAAGAAAAAAGGTTTTTTTGGTTGGTGTTCATTAATATATTTGGAGAGTTTTGGAGAGTTATACATTTGTGTTAATTTTGTGGTTGGTTTTGAGCTTGAGATGGCTATGGGGGCAAGAAATGTGGCAGCTCCATTGCTGTTTTTGAACTTGGTTATGTATTTTATTGTATTGGGTTTTGCTAGTTGGTGTCTCAACAGGTTTATCAATGGCCAGACTAATCACCCTAGTAAGTACATCTATTTACATTCTTCTCATAATTTTTCACACAAAAATAAAAAATAAAAATAAAAGGTGGAGGATATGGTAGGATGTCGAGAATAATATTGCTAGAACTAGAATTAATGTTTTAGAAGTTGCTTGATTTTTGCATGTGTTAAAATTGTGGCAGGTTTTGGAGGGAATGGAGCAACTATGTTTTTCCTGATGTTTGCCATATTAGCCGCTGTGCTCGGCATAGTTTCGAAATTTGCAGGTGGAAATCACATTAGAGCTTGGAGAAATGATAGTCTAGCTGCGGCAGGATCATTATCTCTAGTTACATGGGCTGTTACTGCACTTGCATTCGGGTAATGAAATGAAATGAAATATCATTACTAACTATTTGCCACAAAAGAGTGGTAGATCTCTTTTGCAAAATTTGCAACTCTATAGGAATTGGATGTAATTATCAATTTTTTAATTTTTTTTTCATGTTTGTCCTAAACATCCTAAAAGTAATCCTTGATTTAAGAAAAAAATTTGGTAATATTTATTTCGATTTTCTGATTGACATCTATGTGTAAAAATGTGTAATAATCTCAAGTGCTTCACAATTCTAATCGGCAGACATTTGTCATAATATATAGCAGCACTGCTAGTTTAATTAGTGTATTTCCTTGGTCAACTTTTGATTTACCAAAAATTTCAATTTATTGTAGGTTGGCATGCAAGGAGATAAGTATAGGAGGATATAGAGGGTGGAGGCTAAAAATACTGGAGGCATTCATTATAATCCTGTTTTTCACCCAGTTGGTCTATGTCTTGCTGGTTCATGCCGGTCTGTTCAGCAGTCAGTATGGTCCTGGATATCGCGACACCGATTATGGGCTTGAAGGCCCTACAGCCACTCACGATCCGGCCCTTAAAGGTACCGGTGTGACCGCGACAGCTAGGGTTTGATTGATTTATTAAACAGCCCTAAACATGTTTAATCAGGCTTAGGCCCTTCTTAATTAGGTTTTTGGTTTTGGATGATTGTAATATTATTTTAGTAGTGAAATTTGTTTCCAATTCGGTAACTCTTGTAAGGTTGTAATTTACTAGTTTGTAAGTTTCCTTTTGGTAAATGAGAATGCTGATTTTGGTCTTGTATGTTATCTAAATTCTAATGGGTTTTGAGCCTTTCTTTTTAGCAGATAATTAAGATGTTTTTATTAGTTTATAAATTATAGTGTCTATTTATTGTTATGGGTTGTGAAGAAGGCCTTGTTCCCTATTGCCCAACCTATTGGCCTTTTGGAAATGGGAAGAATGTAGGGAAAATATTAAATGAACTGATGGAAAAATAAAATTACAACACAAAAATCTTTTAAATAAGTAAGTGAAAGAATATATTATTCATGATGAAGCTGTTTTATAGATTTTAGGCTTAATTTTTGCTTAGTATTTCTTTTAATTACAACACAAAAAAGATTCATTTTTCTTTTTCACAAATTTTAAGGATAGACACTTGTTCCATGATTTAACCATCAGTTTGGTATTTGATAATATGACAATGAAATTTTGATTATGATGATAAATATGAAGATATTATATTACTCTCCTTAAAAGAAAGGTGTCTCTTAGTTTTTTTAAGAACAATTAATTTTCTTTGGCACTATCCTCTTTTTTTTTTTCTTTTTTTTCTTTTTTTTGGGGGTGGGGGGGAAGGGGGGGGGGGGGTTAACTTGTGTCAACACCCTTAAAATCCCATCTATAAGGACTTTTGGTCCATCCTTTATCGTGTGTTTGTGAGATTTATTTTGGGAGGAAGGAAAGATGGGAAAGTTTACTCCCTCCGTTCCCAAAAAATAATAAAAAGATAATTTTTACACAAATTAAAGTAGTATCACACCCATGGGCCATCACATATAACTTTTTCCTTATAAACTGGTAACTGTCTTTTTTTCCCACTCATTTCCTATTTTTCCTTTCATATTTTCGTACCATTTTACTCCTACTTCCACTACCTATTAAATGTTAGTCTCAATCATTTTTATTTTATTTTATTTTTGTTAATTTAAACACACCCCCTTCTTTAGTCACTGTCAAGATTTAAACTCTCACTCTCTTGTACACAACGAATGAGAATAACCATCGGCCAAAGACCCTTTGGTTAGTCTCAATCATTTCTCACCTCCTCTCATCCCCTATGTTTCTATCATGCTGTCCCTCCCACAATCCCATTTCGAAGCCCAAAGTTTGTATTATGAAATGAATGACAAAATGTCCACAACTTTTATTATCTATTAATACCATACTGTTAAACTAAAAATGACATTAGAGATCCTTAATATTCTCAAAATTTGCAAATGGAACTCTCTTTGTGGAACAGGAGGAGTATTACCCTGAAGATTTGTATCTACAACACAGAAAAAGAGAAGTACAAAAAAGAAAAATACTATTACCAAAGAAAGAATCAAATGCATCTCTCTCATGCTATGTGCCTAATTGCATAGATTTAGTATAAACCTTTCACTAGAAGTATATATTAGAGACTGATACGAACCTTTCGATGATACAGATCTATGTGGCACCTATGCTATGATATAATCCCCTTTGACCTACTTGTTACTGCATTGAAGTGCACAGATTTGTAAGCACATGAAAATTTCCAGACAACTCGCATCTTCCTTTACAAAATGTGCCCATGTCCTCGGTGTTTCGATGTCATCAACGTGTTCTCGGGCGCAATTATCACCAACCACTGGTTAAGCTCTCCTGCTCGAGCACCTAATCTCACAAAATCCCACAACGCAACATGACTCATTTTTAATCAAAAAACTCGGCTGACATGCACAGCACTTCCACCGTTTGTTCGTGGTGGTGCTCTACAAGTTAAAAAGACTTGCAAGGAATCTGTCTTGCCTTTCAGCTAGCTCTATCTGGATTGGTACTGTTTTTATGCTCAGAATTGGGAACGAGTACATGCATATTAAAAACAGAATGCCTGTGAAACTCTAATATGAAGAAGTTTCTGATTCTCTCTCTCGCCTGTACTCGTAGACTGAATTAAACAACACTCTTCCAATTCTTCTGCTTTTCCGTGTCCTTTTACTTCTGCCTCTTTTCCATCCCTTTTCAGCAGAAGGTTGTGAAAAGGGAACATAATAAATCCATCGCAATGAAACTAATGCTGCAAGAAACTGTATCACGATTCCCAAAGACAGGTTAGAGTAATTGTCAGATGTTATTCCCAGAAGAGAAGCCAACCCAACACCAAGAAACCCACTAAATATTGATGCTAAACAGAAAGCTGATGCCAAGAATGACATTAGAGATCCTTCACAACCAGGTGGAGCTAAACTTGCAAGAAGCATTTGAAACGGTAAGAGCTTAAATTGTGCAATAGTTTCTGCCACACCTGAAAAACAAAGGGCAAACACCTCGTTCGGAATCCCTAGTTTAAGATTGAACTGCTTTACTAGTACCAGGTCGAGAAGAAGGGAAACTGCGTACGAAATCTGCACCATGCCAATCAGTTTCCTCATAGGAACATTTATCCAAAAGCGGCCATAGAGAACAGCCATGGACAGAAGCATCAATTGGCTAGCTACACGCGACATCCCAAGAATTGAAGGATCAAGATTTAAGCATTGTGTTTGATAGCAAAAGATAGAACCTGATAGGATGGGGACAAGAGCAATAGAAGCTACAATCCAAATAAGAGGACGAGAAATGCTCTCTTCACTAATTGCCACCACAAGGTCAGAATACTGTGTTTTGAAACTCTGCAAAACGGACTTGCTAACAAAAGTCTGACTTAATGGTTTTTCCAAACCAAGAGACTCCTCTTTTGCTGCCACGGACATTGTGAGTTGAAGTGAGAGGAGAACTGCAAAGATTAGACATATGGACCTGGGTGGTATTTTTAGTAAGGAATATCCACCTAGCAAGTTTCCTAGAATACCACCAGCAGCTAAGGCCATAAATGCATAAGATTGGAGACCACTCATTTTGTTTTTCAGGCCATATTCTGCAACAAGAGCATCCTTTGCAACCTCTGTGATGGATGCTCCAAGATTACTAAGAAGAATGCATACCATGAGAACTGGAAGGGATTTACCTGCAACCGGGATCAATGCCAATGATCCCCAAGACAAGACCTGCAGAAGAACTGAAGAGCATGGTATTCATAAATATCTTCAATCACATTATACAATAACTGAATAATTTAAATCAGGTTGTTTTTATTTATATCAGTTATGCTTTTGTTGACATATATGATATACTTTTGATATGAACTATTTCCAATTGGGTGAGAATATTCCCCTACTCACAGAAATCTCTAGTATGGTTCTCAATTGTTAATGGTGAAATACCTCCACTCCATCAGTAAAGCAAATTTCACTTTAAATCGTGCATTTGTATATTTCATCTTAGAAGCATTGACTATTAAAAGTCAGAATGTCTACTATTCCTCATTTTTACACTAATATAATAATGTTGCCTTCCAAGTTCATTGACTGAATTTGTGATGAACCAAATCACAAGTAAGAGACAAACTTTTAAATCTCCAAAATGAAAAAAAGTAATATAAGGTCGTTGTTTGCTTCAACATTAGTACTACTTTAAGTCATACAAGTAAAGTTCAATCAAATAACTTAGGATTAAGGATATTGAAATTTGCAGCTACCTTTTATCCTCTATATATTTAATAGCCTTTTGCACTTGGAAGTTAACACAACAAAACTTAAGTCAAGCTAAAATTGCAAAAAAAAAAAAAATTCCCAGGAAGAATCAACACAGAAACTCTGCAGAATTTTCTATAATATAGCAGAAAAAAAAGTCAAGAAACTAGATAATTGGGTGAAAGTGAAACTTGAGTTTAAGAACTGTTCAGTTGAAACTCCATATGAACAAAGATTATGTGAATAATGAAATAAGATTACAAACTAACCTCCAATGGAAATGTAAGGTATTCTATGAGCACCACCAATATAAAGAGCATCAGACAAGATTCCATACAAAGGCTTGGCCACCATGGGAAGATTACCAGTGTTCTGCACAAGCTGCAATGTTGATGGATGCAGATTAAGATTGTGGGCCATGTGGAAATTGAGAGCCAGCCATGGAAAACACCTAAAACCCTGTACCCAATACCCAAATCCACACAAAATCATCATCATCTGTTGACTATCCATTTGAAAAGATCCTGTTTTGTCCTCATCTACCACCTTTGTATTGCTCTTACTGGAAAGAATTTGGCTAGGACTAACTATGATAGGAATTGCAAGATGGGTTCTTTTGGGATTTCTGTTTTTGGGGTTTTGTTGATGAAAACAATGGATAGGTCTCAAGTGCAAGAAAGATGACCTTGGTAGGGGGATTTTGATTACTGGGTTCATAGGATTTAATGGTAATTTCATTTCTCCATTGGAAATCAATGGTATCATAGTTTAGTTTAATTGAAAGGGTATAAACTAGGGATTGAGAAATTAAAACCAAGAAACACTAAAAATTGAGAAATAAACTGAATAAAAATGAAAATTTGCAGTCTTGTTTACTCTATTGTTCAAAAAACAAGAAGGAAAAATATGCTTTGCTTTGAAAAATGAGGAGAGAAAGGGATATAGAGACAGAAGATATGGATCTACAAGAGTTCAGGGGAGAAATACAAGAGGGGGAGAGGAATCAGGAAGAGTCTTGGAGCAGCTACAGGCTTGTGTATAAAAGGTTCGATCTTTTGTTTTGTAGTTGGGGGGTCCTTGGGGAGATTTGAAGGGTCCCAATAAACAAGACAACATGGGTTGGCATGGCCGTACACGCGCGCCTATACAAGTGGGTCAAATTCACACACCTTATTACACATTTCCGGTTTCTTCTTATTTTGGATACAACATGTCAACATTTGATTTGGTTCCAAAAAATTGCTATTTTATGTTACTACCTAATAAAATGAGATTTTTAGATGAGAGTTTTGGATTTTTTTTTTGTTCACTCTTAATAATATTAGAATTTGTATCGAATACATTTAAATATAACTGTTTTTTAATATTAAACTACAAAACAATAAAATTTTATTATTTAGTTATTTTTAAGTGTGCCAAATATGAACATTATTAATAAAAGAATGAACGAAAAAAATAAACTCTCGCATATTTTGTTCCGGTTATAATACGTTATTGTCCAATACTCCAATGTGATTTTAAATAATTTTGAAAAATACATTTTTTGGTTAATTAAGATGTTATTTTTACAAAATAAATATGCTAAATTTACTAGGTTCCACTCACAATATGGGAGCACAATTACTATTTATGTGAGAAAATTTTAAAAATTAATTTAATTATCTTGACAGAAAATTGAAATCTTAAGATTATATTTTCATCTTAATCTCCATGAATTTAACTTTTTCTTTAAAGTAGTTGAAATAATAATCAAACAATAAACAATTAAATTGAAATTGAGGACAAAAGAAGGTAAATAATAATAATAGAAAACTAAGTACTAGCTCAAACAATGAATTGAACACCGTACAACCATACAGACGGCTGCTCTTGACTTTCTTCTACCACGTGAATAATTAAATCAAGGGTCAAGTACAAAACTGTCTCTCAAAATTTTACAAAATTTCATTTTTAATTTAAAGTATCAACTTACTTAATTGTGTTCTTTTAAATTTACATTTTTTACAAAATTATGTTCTTTTAATATATTGAAGAAATTTAGATAAAAATTTCTTCACATAAATGTCCGAAAACATCGATAATTATATTTCATATAACGTATATATTATTGTATTCATATTTTAAAATAAGTCAAATATGTATCCATTTATATAAAATGTGAATTTTAACTTATAATTTCACTAATATGTTAAAAGATAACAATTTTGTAAAAAAAATTAAATTTGAAAGAACACTATTAAAAAAATTAATACTTTGAAACTAAAATTAAAATTTTATAAAACTTTGACAGAAACTTTTGCAATTAACCCTTAAATCAAGTACACTCAAAAACCATTCTTTTGATTAATAATGTAAAGTTTTATAATTCAAAAATCTATCTAATCTTATAGGTCTGGTCCCAATGTCCAATAAACTTGAAAACAACTCACATCAGCTAAAAAGGACGGCCCGTATTTAGCCGCTTCAATTAAATTGATTACCACCGTTAACCTAGATTGTGACATCTTCTCCTATTTCAGACTCTTCCTCTAATTATTATCTCCCTTAAAAAAATAACAAGTGTTATTACATGTAACTACAAATTTATATTAATATTAAATATCGACAGCTAAAAAATAAATCCTTATCTTATGTTACATTATTATTTTATCTTAAATTTAAATTTTACGTTAGTAACAATCTAAAATACCAACAGAGAGAATAAAGAATAATTCTTATCTTACATTACATTATTATTTTTTCTTAAATTTCAAATTAATAGTAATCTAAATTCATCACGACATTAGGTGACATATAAATAATTTTTTTTTCTAAAAATACAAATAAAAATAATTGTTCATTCATACACAGTAACACCGACTTATAAAATCACTAATATGATGGAGGAGGGAGGAGGGAGAGCTGTCAGACTCATGTGAGATCATGTGTGTGTACAGTGTATACAACCAAAAAAGAAACCCTTTCCCCCAGGTCTTAAACTGGAGTCAAGTCTTAACTTGGCCAAAAAGGTCAGAGTAGATCTGCAATATAATTTCTTCTAGGCTGATTACAGGTTTTAACCTAAAACACTAATTTAAAACGATGAACAAGAAAGGAAAAAACACGCACAAACAAACAGGCTTACATGTACAACAATGACATGAATTCATTTGTTAGGTTAATAACATTAGGAATAGAAGGGGCAATGTAAACAATAAGAGAACACCTAGATAGTGTCCCAGCCAATCTTGCTAAGGCGATGTTATGCCGCCTTGTCATTCATAACATCCTTGTCATTCATTATGCAGGCCATCAAACGCTTCACAAAACAAAATGAAGCATGATCCTGGTCTGCTGCCTTGAGGAAACGTTTTTCTTCATTTTCTTCCCTCATTATCTATATAGAGGTTTCTGATATCAATAAAATCTACAGGGTGGAATCAAGAACAATCCCAGACCTTGTAGATAGTTGCAGCCTAAATTAATAAGTCGCAACGCTTTTCCATTCTACATTCTGAAATATTAAACGTAGAGGACTTAAAGGCATCAAGGTGCCAAGTCAAAATCTGTCTCCAACAGTAAAGTAGCTTCGGCAAGGGAAGATACTTTGTAATCTGGTTTATATTCCACAGTTGCATATTCAGGAGCATCATACCTTCCAGTTTCGTCAAGCAAACATGTAAATGCTCCTGCTCGTTTCCCACAAGCCACCTGCAACAGTCAGGTACCAGTGCTTAGGTACATCATCAAAGGTGCGGATTTATGGGGACAAACAAGTAGCAAATCATAAGTCTACAACAGGTAAGCGAAGGGCGGAAAATTTAGAAAATTCATTTATAAGCAGAAAAAATGTTATATTACTCTACTATGATCACAAGAAATGATGGAAAAACAATCTGAATCGCACATTTCTTTAATATCTTATGATTACATGGTAATATCATATATCTTTATCAACATGATAATATGTTAAGGTCCAATTATCTACAGAATAAAGAATCCTAGAACATACCATATCAGCTAAACTAATATACTTAGAGGCAGAAGAGTTCCTTAGCAAGCGCTAAGCACAAGCATGTGATGTTATTGTATGATTCTTTTTGTTGTGCATGTGAATTTTCTTATTCTTTCATTTTTTTTTCTGGAGGGGTACGGAGTATTATTGTATGTAGATTTATTTGGCATAGAAAATGGATTTGTACCTAGAACACCTTTTTTTTTTGGGCAATCCCATTTTATGTTCTTCCTGTGAGCATTGTGCTCCTTCTGGTGCTCTTACTTTAGCAAATTTATTTCATATGAAGAGGTTACAAGCATATGACATATTAACATGACCCTCGAGATGAAATCCACAACACTGTTCAAGAATGACAGCTGGCTACAGACCAAAACAAATAAGGACTCACATCATCTTTGAGGCTATCCCCAATCATCATCACCTCATTAGGTTCGACCTCCCAAGTTGAGCAGATATGCAGCAGCGGACCTGGGTCTGGTTTATAAGGACGGAATTCCCTGCTCAGTGCTGGAGAGAATTTCAACTGTAGAAATACAGATCAAGTTAAAACCTTGAAATATTTCAATGATAGTGATTCCAAGAAGGATCAAGAATTTAAGGTTTTAGATGTTATTTTACTAAGCACCCTTCATATTTACTAAACCTTATCTTATTAATCTTTTAAAAAAAAATTAATTATTACTACAATAAAAAATAATTTTGTTTGGAGTTGAATTTCTACAAAATATTACTATATGATGTTCTTCCATTTTAGGATGACAAAGTTCTTTTATTTTTTCCTTTTCCATTTGATTTACTAATTTCTTTAAGGGAAAGCATTTCGCTTGGCTGGGCGGGGTAGAAACTAGTAAGCAGAGCAGGGTGGGGTTTGGAATCCCACTTTGTTTCTATTAAGTTGTTAATTCCAATTAAAAGCAATTGTTGATGATAATATCAACTGAAGACAATGAAAAAAATTGACATCAAATGATAAGATTACCCCAAACCGTTGGTGAAACAAATCGACTGCAGATTTGACATTTCGAGTGATTAATCCCCTTCTGAAAAAGAGTAAGTCTTGTTAATATCACTAAACATTTTGGGAGAAAAGAAGAACTGATGCGATATAAATTAAAGATATCAAGTTAGAAGAAGTGAACTATGTGTGAATTTGACACATACAAACAAAAATGTAAACGTAGTAAGATGGATTATTTTATTTTAAAGAACAAAGGAAAAAAATGGGACCATGGTCGATGTGCAAAGAGGAGTCAGGAATAGAAATGTGGAATCAATATGAAACAAAGATATCAATCAATTGGTGAGAATGCCTGTGCATGCATCTCACACACTAAAGATGCAACTTAACTAATTTATGTAATAGCATACCAGATCAGTTGATTATTTTTGTTACATGTGCAGATAATAACTATTAACTCCGCAGAAGTCTAAAACAAATCACCCTCAGTTCCCAGTATCTTGAATAAGGTTTAGCATGCAATCGTAACAAGCAATGGCCAAATATAATGTCATAAACCTGAATAGCGTGTAACCCTTAAAATCCTCAGAGTAGCATATAAGTGCATTGAGTGGGTTCATGAACTGTTCCATTATCATATTTAACCTAGCATTCCTACTGTTCACTTATAAAGGTGTAGAAACTAAATTTTTTCTTTCTAGAATGGTTAAATAAGAGTGATAAGAAACATATCCAAGCTCCAGTTAAGTAACACCAGCTATCTTCCAAAGAAAAAATGACCAGCCAGGAATGAGCATGGAGGATCTCAAAACAAAATATGGAGAGCGGAAGATCTCAAAATAATCCCAAGCTCTATATCAGCTTATGCCATCTTCAATTTGTCAAAATAAGCCGCGAGCTCACATGTTGTTCTTGTTTTTAGAAGCACAATCAGATAGTTGAAGGTAATTACAGCTGTGGATGCAGAAGGGAATTCAGATTCAAAAGAAAGTTTATAGAACTAAAGTTCGAATATTATCAATTTAGTTTTTTGTCTCCTAGGATACCTCAAATTCGTCAGAGAAAGAACATGGTCAGCATTCTAAAAGAAGACTTTGATGAACTTGAGAAGAAAAAAATAATTAGGCTGGAAGGAGATGTTGATTGTGTCAATTAGAAGAGATGATTGAGATGGAGTTGGGACGAGGCCAGGAAAGAGAAAATAACATGTGGGATGAAAAAGTGAGAAACTAATAAACGTAGAGGATGAATTAATATAATCAAAAGCCGAGCTTAAAGTCCAAAGCATACAAAAATGGAGCTACTATTTACCACTAAGTACTAACTGAACTAGCTAAACCATGTACAAAATGCTAAAACAAAGAATTCTACAAAATTCATATAAAAAAGGACAGTATTTGCTCGTACCACACCCATTTTTTAATTGATATAATCATGGGCTATGTGCAGCTTACCCTTTCAATATTATTTATTGTTATTCAGCCACCAGCCCAAGTTGGACATTTGCACAACACTAGGACATTCAATAGACCAGTAAGGACCAATGGACTCTCACCAATTTTCCTCGATTTTATAGCCAAGTGTTTGACAATTCCGACTGTATCTATTAAGAGAGGCTATACAAAGTTTCTATCTTTAATTTCCATCAGATGTCCAGTTACGTCTCAACTATCTTGTAGTCTCTTCCACTATACACAACCCTGGATGTTAATATACCACTAAGAGGCATCTAAGGAGCTCAAATTTTTGTGAACATGATATATATATATATATATTATAAATAAAAAAGAAAGGGAGCAGACATAAGCTCCCGCGCCGCTATCTAAGCTTAACCAGATATGATCTAATTAATCCATTTAATCACCTACAGTCTTGATTCGATCTGTATCTGGTTTCTGTTAACTTTAATTCTTAGTTATCCTGAAGCCAGAAAGATGCACAACTTTACTTGAAATTGGATAAGAAAAATATCAAGACAAAACCAAAATTAAATGATATATTTAATATAAAAATAAAAGTAACACATGTATCAATGATAGAAGCCCTGGAGTCATGATTCATATTTATTTATAGAGTAGTGTTAGGGGTCTCAAATGACATGACATTAAATATTTTAATAATAATTTATTGCCTAGCCAATCACATGATATCTACTCGACCAATGGTATGGTGACACATCATTTGAGACCAAAAATTTGAGACCCCTAGCATCACCCTTATTTATAACCACCCAAGTTAATGGAACCTAATATAAATATGTCCACAAAAACAAAAAACTTATGTAAACAGAATCTCGTGCCTATCAAGAAAACTACCATCCCAGTTCAAGCAATAAAAAATACATAAAGGATCACTTTACAATAAACTGAAGACTTAGAGGAACCTTTACCTGATACTCCTTGAATCAAGAAAAGCACAAAGTTCTGATGCACCTGTATCCAAAATAAACTGTAAACAAGTTAATACCAAATACTACATCTAAATATATGTTTAAAACAATCCTAAGTTTCCAGGAGATGTTTTTTCAAATGTGGCTCTGACTTGTTGAACTAAGCATGATGCATAAGAAGACAGAATTAACAATTTTATTACATTTTTTGGCAGCAGGATGTATGTTTAGTCTAAATAAACCTAAATGCCTCACTAACTTCTGGTTGGAAAATATAAAAACTGACACGAAGAAGTTTCACACAACTATGACATACTAACACATGTGCAACTTCTAAAAAAAAATGCAGTTGCAAAAGAACCATGTCTTATCTCAGTTGATCCTATATCAATCAAATTAACAATGGAGTACATTAGCAATGACCAAAAACTATCTACTTTCAAAGCAAAACAAAGTCAGCTTATAACTTATGAAACTTACTCAACTCGATTCATTTACAACTTCAGTAAGAATGCTTTAAACCATTGCACTCTTCAGGGGTTCATAATGATTCTTAAACTACACTACCCTTGTGTCTTCCAGTTTAAATATTCTGTTCTTCCCTGTTGCTACGTATGCCTTCACATAGAAGCAAATTAACAATTGCTCTTTGAAATTCTTATTTTGTCCAAGTGACGTGTAAATATAGCATTACACTTGTCTAAGCAGAAGTTTCGGATACAAAACCACAATTTTACTAGTTAAGTAAGAAAGAATTTCCTATCATTCATAGAAAGTTTTCGACTTGTTACAAATGTGAAAGAATCAAAGAATATATATATATATATATATATCCTTAAAGCCATCAAACTAAAGTTTCAGCTTAAAATTTACAAATAGAATTGGTAAAATTGGTCTATAAAAGGAAAATCTGTAAAAGAGGCCTGCCTGTGGGCTTCCAATAATTGATAATTAAGCTAAAACAATTAATCAAGACAGAGTAAAAATTCATAAAAAAAAAAATCAGAACATAAATATATGTATATGTACTATAACAAAGATATATGGGCTAACCGGGCATGATTTGAAGGCGATCGAGACCTTGGTGCTCGAAATCGGCAATAATTTGATAAGCTTTTTGCTGCTTATCGGGACTCCAACTCTCAATGTGATGCAAAATATCAATTCCCGCTGGACTCTTCAATTTGATTGATTGATACATTTCTTCGCCGAGAACGGCCTTGTACATTGCCTGAAAATCGATAGCGGGGACCGTTAGGGTTCCGTCCATGTCGAAGACGACGCCCCTCAGTCGAGCCTTAGCCTTGGGGGCGGTGACGGAGGTGGAAGTGGAGTGTGCCATTGACGAAACTAACCTCGGGCTCAAAAAGAAGGGAGCTCTGGATAATATAGGTGGCATTATTATATGTACAGAATATTAGTGGCCGGTGGGTGTATGTACTCATTTATGTTCTTTAATTTGGTGTTCGCATGAATTGAGTGCATTGAAAACGTTTTCTCATTTCATATTGTGAAGTGTTAACATTGAAGACGTTTTCTTATATCTCCATGTATAAATTAATTATCGTTTACACAATTAAATTACCATTCGTCAAACTAAACTGCTACTCACACACACACACATATATATATATATTACTAATTATAATATATTTTAGTTTAATGTCCCATTCTAGACGGATATACAAGTCACAATATAGAAAATAAAAAAAAAGTTACAATAAAATAAGAAATACAAAGTCACGTAATTTATAATTAATGATAATCATAATATGATTCTTAAATTCTTAATACAAAACCTTATTGAGACAAATATTATAATTGGTTAATATAAAACGGTGAATTAAAATTAAATTTATTATAATTCGAATTCGATCTTAACAAATTGTAATAAGTGCGATTCATATATATTTAAAACATTGAAAGTTGGGTTGAATTTTGATTTCAACTTCGTGCTGCAACATAAATAATATGTTTCGACTTCAAAATGGTAAAAAGAGATTATCAAATGAATTTTTAGACAAAATTATGAATATCATTTGCTTAATGTTACCATGTTAACAAGATATTGTCTTCCAACAAATTTTAAACAAATAAGTAAAGGATACATAAATAGAACTATAGTATATAGAAGGTAAGACTTAAATAATGTGAAAAAAAAAAACATGATAAAGGAATCAAATGATTATGTTATGTTATGTTATTTTATAAAACAGGAAATAAAAAACATAACTCAATTAACTTTGTATTTGACATAAACGAGTACTCAATTTTACTCATTATGATGTAAAATTAGATATATGTTTTGATTTTATAAATTTATTTGTAAAATTTTGAAATTTAAAATTAATTTATAATAGTAATAAATATCATAAATTAATTTAAAAACAAAAACAGTTCTCCAATATTATGACACTAGTCACTAGTTGGCAACTTAGCATGCCCTAATACAAATAGCCGTTTCAAGCAGAACTGAAGAAAAACCCGCGTCACTGTAACAAACAGGCATGGCTTCTCTTCAATCTCAACCTCCGAAGAAGAAAACAAAGAAAGCGAAACGATTCCACCGAAAGGACTCAGAACAGCTCGAACGCTTCGACTCACTCCCATGGAGCTCATCTTTCCCCGACAACAACGACGACCCATTCTCTCTCCTCGCCGGCTCAAACGAGCTCGAAGGAGGTCTCTCGTTGTCTCCACATACCAATTCATAGTGCCTCAAAATGAAAAATAATTGTTTCAGTTTTTTATTGCGCCTGTCAATTGTTTGTTTGTATTTGCATTCAAAACTTTAAGCAATTTTATAGCTTCAATTTATTGTATTTGGGACTCATACTGTAGAGTTACGGTTGATAGTGTTTAGTTTTGCTCAGTGACTAAGTTTATCTGGGAATCTTTTAGTTGTTATTTTTGATTGTTTGTTTTTATTTGCATTAAAGTTCAGAACTTTGAGGTTTTTTTAATGTTTTTAATTCGTTGTGTTTGGGAATTATTTGTAGGGTTTAATTTCTCTCAATGTTTATGACTGTAGGGTTTTTATCGCTCGAAGAGTTTGATGAATCAGCATATGCCTTGGAGATTCCTAAAAGTGAGAGAGGAAATTTAAAGGAAAAGCAGCAGAAGGAGGTAAAATTGAAGAAGCGTAAGCGGAAAGAAGGTGATAATGTTGGTGATAATGAAGCTGGTAATGAAGGTTCTGGTGAAGAGGCTGAAGGGGGGAGTGAAGATGAAGTTGAGGAGGCGGAGATGAAGGTAGTGAAGAATAAGAAGAAGAAGAAGAAGCAAAAGAAGAAGAAGAGCGAGAAGGTGGAGACGACATCTGACAAAATTGTGGAAGCGGTGGCTGGTTAGTGTTGTTTTTAGTTATGTCTGAGAGAAATTGAATAAAATCAGACTAACAGTGTTAAATTTAAGTTAATGTAGTTTGTCCTACTTTCAAGATTATGACTTGGTAATTTTTAAATTGGTGCTTTTATGCTGAAGTTAGTGTATAATAGGTGATTGACTTGATAGTGATTGGATCTTTTGTCTATTAAATCATATAATAATTAAGTTGATGCATTACTGCGGATTGTTGCATTGTGACTTAAAAATTTTGATTTCTGTTTATTGATATCAATTTAACCCCAAAATGGTTTTCCTTACACAATATGTAACGGCGCTAATAGTTACCAACGGCAAGAACGACGTTGAAGGAGATCTAGTTGATGAAGCTGAATTTTATGCATGGAATGAACTGAGACTTCACCCCTTGCTCATGAAATCAATATACAGGCTTAAGTTCAAGGAACCTACGCCAATACAAAAAGCTTGTATTCCTGCAGCAGCACATCAAGGAAAGGTTGATTTCAGATTTACTACGTGGGTGGTACGATGAGGAATGACAATGATTTGTACGATATTCATTTTGGTCAATTTTTATTGCAGGATGTCATTGGTGCTGCAGAAACAGGATCTGGAAAAACACTAGCATTCGGTCTGCCTATTTTGCAACGTCTCCTTGAAGAGAGAGAAAAGGCTGATAATCTTCTTACAGAAAACAAAGATGCAGATGAAAAAATTGCTTCAAGAGGTCTTCTGCGGGCTCTCATTATTACTCCTACACGGGAGCTTGCACTTCAGGTACTTATAATTATAAATGATTTATTTAATCTTTATGTTTTCTGGTCTGGGCAACCATACATGACATTGAATGGCTGATTTCTGCTTTCATCTTTCTTCATTGAAATGTCATTATTTATTCAGGTTATGCGATATCAGGAAACTCTGATTATGCTGTTAGTTTGTGCTTGTGGTGTAGGTTATTGTTGCATTACTTGTTAGAGATTTTCTGGTAACCATAAATTAGGCTACCTGATTTTGAATGTGCCTAGAATTGGCTGGTCACTTGTTGGCTAGCAGGTGGACAGTAATTCATGTATGTATCAAGTGTTCTCATCAATTTAAGATGACTTAGATAGTAAGAAACCAGACACAGTTTCTTGCTACAATTCATGTATGATTTATTTCTCTTCTGCATATATTTTGGTTACTAAAGGAAACTAAAACATAAGCCATCTGATTCTGAGACTGCGTTATATTTGGCATGTCGTTATATGATTCAATCAGGATGGTTAAACTCAGTGTCTTAAAAATCGTTAGGCTGACCTAGGCGGCGGAGGGGGCGCCTAGCGCCTAAGCAGTGCCTAGGCGTTTTCGTATGCGGACTAGGTGTTTCTTTAGGTGATCTCATTTATTTATTTTCCATTGTACATACTTGTTATGCTATGCAAAGCATATAGTAGATGTGCATTTTTAAAATTGCATGAAACATTATAAAAAAAACAATCTTTTAAGGATTTACAAATTCATTTTAAGTTTTGTAGAGTTTCAAAGTAAAGGTCTAATTTTGCCTAGGCGCTCAACCAAATCGAGGCGGTACATGACCGCCTAGCGCCTAGGCGGGGACTTTTAGAACACTGGTTAAACTAAACAAAGTTGACCATTCTTTGTGTATCTATATATAGATGTACCATATATTTACGCATTTTGGTACATTCATTCGGTGGATTTGCACGTCTGAAAAACGATAAAATACTGCTACCCGTGCCAGGATGGTATTTTGTAGACTTGGCGGGCCATGTCATAACCCTTTTGAAGTGGTTGATATTTAATATATATGTATAGATTAGTTGTTCTATTAGAAACGATAAAATACTGCTACCAGTGGCAGGATGGTATTTTGTAGATTTGGCAGGCCATGTCATAATCCTTTTGCAGTGGTTGATATTTAATATTTATGTATAGATTAGTTGTTCTATTATGTTCTTATTGTGGGTATTTTTGTCCAGGTCACTGATCATCTGAAGGAAGTAGCCAAGGGTACCAATATTAGGGTGGTTCCCATTGTTGGTGGGATGTCAACAGAAAAGCAGGAAAGACTTCTGAAAGCAAGGCCTGAGATTGTTGTTGGAACTCCAGGGAGGCTATGGGAACTTATGTCTGGGGGAGAGATTCATCTTGTTGAGGTTGGTACTGATTCATGTTATAAATTGAACCTTTTAGGAAGTTAATTTTCACGTTTTCATTGTGTTTTTTTCAGTCAAACAAACATTTGTAATCAACTCTTGGTCCTCTGGGATTTTTTTTCATTCTTTCACATATTTAGCTGATTCTATATTGAGTACACAACTCAAATTTCGCTGTATTTCTTGATCTGTTGTCTATGTTCACTGTACATTTAAATTCCGTCTGAAATAGAGATGGATTGAAGAATGAAATAAGACACTGCAGACCACCAGAAACTTCTTTTTTTGTTTTTTAAATTTATTTTTTTGTCTTTGTTAATTCTGAGGTTTACAGTATTTAAAGTTGAGTGGATTATAGCGAGTAATAAATAAATGGAATCAGAGAGGGATATAAAACTGAGAAAATGAATCCTTCTGAGGTTTGTATTTTGGTACTACGATATGTATAGGTAACTTTTAGCACTACGTAAATATACTGGTTATATGAAACTATTATTACAAGTGAAGTTGAAACCCAACACTTTCATAACATAGACTCTGCAATTGACTAAACTATGCTTAAGGTTTTGCCTTTTATTGGGCATATATAAAGGTTAACGGTGCTTTAGATTTTTATTTATTTATTATTTTATAGTTTGATTTATATCTGGATATAGGACGAATTTATGGTTGAATATTTGCTGGAAAATAATTGGAAAATAAGAGGAAAGCTAAAACTAGGGTGGAGCTCCGCACTCCTAGCCCTAGGATCCTCAATCACAAAAGGGTAATTGATCGCAATAAAATTTAGGTCTCAAAATAATCTTCAGTAGTTCTGTAATTTGTCTCACGATTACATCATATTTATAGATAGAGAACAAAATCCTATATGGACGTGAAACCTATAAAAGAACTATTGACTTAAAATATAAACAATAATTACCAATATTCTAAATTAAAAGTCCAAGCTAATAAATAAAATCATCCACGTCGACGACGATTCACGGATCCATCACCATCATATATCTTGTCACCCATTTACAGAGGACATGCAGAAATACGTGGTACGTTCATAAAAAGAGAAAAAGGAAAAATGGAAAATAGATGTGTCATAGCTGCCAGCACCAAAACAATTTGGCATACAAACCGTGTCACTGATAGCGCACACCTGGGGCGGGCGGTGGGAGGGCGTTGACAGAGCATTCACCATCATGTTGTCTTTTACAAGTCATTAATGCTTCTACAGCTTCTCAAACTTCTCAATTTCTTTTTCCAGTGTCACCCCTACCACAAATATTATATTTAAGCAATAAATTTGATAACTCCACATACTTGATGAAAAAAATAAATTGAACTTGATAACTCTACTTAATTTCTAAAAAAAAGATGAAGTCAGATTATGTATATAAGATGTACTCGAATTATGTTTCAGGTGCATTTTACCCATATCCAGCACGTTTCTGCAATTCTTTTTATATTTTAGGCTTTTTTTTTTGGATAGACTTGGTCTCCAACCTTCAACTGCTACATTACTTGACAGCAAATTGACTGATATAATTATTCCACTCTTACGTAGCTACATTCTTTGTCCTTCTTTGTGCTGGATGAGGCTGATCGCATGATTGAAAATGGTCACTTTCATGAGTTGCAGTCCATTATAGACATGCTTCCGGTGACTACTGGTTCAGTTGAAGGACGTTCTCCTGACACACAAAATTGTGTAACTGTTTCAAGCTTCCAGAGAAAGAAAAGGCAAACACTTGTGTTTTCTGCAACTATTGCCCTGTCTGCTGATTTCCGTAAGAAGCTAAAGCGTGGATCAGTAAAATCAAAACCAAATGCTGGACTAAATTCAATAGAAAATTTATCTGAGCGAGCAGGAATGAGAGCAAACGCTGCTATTGTTGATCTGACAAATGCGTTAATTATGGCAGATAGACTTGAGGAGTCATTTATCGAGTATGGTCTCTTCGTTTCCTATTATCTAAGATATGAAATTTTTATCGTCATTAATTGCTTATATATTGACTGATTTTGACAAAATCTTCATGTTTCATTATTAGATATATTTGTTGATAAATCTCTATGCACTGTATATCAAACACTTGACTGGCTTTAGGAGCAAACTGTAGATGATCACCCTATCTGAACATGTTGCTTACTACTCATTGAACTGCTACATTAATAAAATTTATTTTATAGCAGGAGGATATGGTTCTTCTGAAATATGGAGTTGTGGGAGATCCTAGTCAAATAGTCTTCTCTTTGCTTTTTGTTAGAATATGTTAGGTGGGAAAACATGTTTCCATGTTTCCCTCCCCATGTTATCCTCTCCATGTTTTCCTATATTGTGTGATATCCTATTTCCTATATAAACCAATGTAATGCTATGTAAATACAAAAAGAATTAGAGTAATATTAGATAATGGAATTATTCCTATTCCTTATACTTATTTGTTCTATTACATGAACACTCTTAGATTCTCACTTTCATCATGGTATCAGAGCTTGATCCTTTATCAGGCTACTTTTTCCGGCGACTTTTTCCGACGACTTTTTCGGCAACTTTTCCGGCGACTTTTTCCGACAAGTTTTTCCGGCGTGCCTTTTCTCTCTCCTCCTTCCATCTGCAGTGGTCGACTTTTCCGGCGACCTTTTTCCGGCGGTGATCCATTGATTTTCAGCCGCTTCTCGAGTGTCCAGTATCTCCCCATGTTGGTTTTCTTGCTGGTCCTTGGCTGTTTTCCAGCTTTCTTCTTTGATGCACCATATTTGCTATGCTTTCTTCCCATATGTTACCCATTGTTGATGTCTCTTGCAACATGGAATCCATTGTTGATGTCTCTTCCAATATGGTCCCGGGTCTGAATTGGTTAGAATCTGCAACTATGTTGTTTGCATCTTTCTGATTTTTTTTTTCCTTCCTTTTTTGTCAAATGCACTTTATTTTGTCCTTTTTATATAAAGTTGCATTTGTGGGGGAGATATAGGAGGTATGAGATATGATATGGTCTAGGTTGCATGAGGGGTTGTTCATGCTACGTCATGCTCATTTGCAGCCGTATGGTTTTTCGCTTCGCTTCGGTTTGTTCTTTGTTGGCTTGTGCAACTTGGGTCTCACATGGGGGCAACATTGGTTCTCGGCGTTGGCTGCTTCTTGGTGATTCCAGCTCACTTTCCATGGCGCTTTCCTTATGTTCTTCAGCTGCTTGCTAGTCATGATGGCTCCTTTATGTTGTTGCAATTTTTTCTTCATATTTTTGTCAAATGCACTTTAGTTTGTCCCTTCTATGTAAAGTTGCATTTGAGGGGGAGTGTTAGAATATGTTAGGTGGGAAAACATGTTTCCATGTTTCCCTCCCCATGTTATCCTCTCCATGTTTTCCTATATTGTGTGATATCCTATTTCCTATATAAACCAATGTAATGCTATGTAAATACAAAAAGAATTAGAGTAATATTAGATAATGGAATTATTCCTATTCCTTATACTTATTTGTTCTATTACATGAACACTCTTAGATTCTCACTTTCATCACTTTTAATTATGAAGGTGCTGGTGTTTTGTGCTTGTTGCCCAATGGCTCATTGATTTGCTTTAATAGTGTCCTAATAGAAGCGGTGGGAATAGTATTTCTAAACTTAAAAGCTAATGTTGTAAAATTATAACTCAGCAATCTCTGGATTAGGTGAATCTCTGTGATCTCAATTACTAAACATATTTCGGCTGAAATTTACTTCATTTCATCCCTTAATGTCCCTTAATACGTCCCCCCTCCTTGTTCCCTGAAGTCCTTGTTTTATCCTGTTCTGCCATATAGGATTCATGCTCCTTAATAATCATACGTATCTGGTAATACCATCTACATTTGCTCAGGGAAACCTCTGTAATTTGTTTGATCTTCGAGACATGCCAGTCTTTAGTTTTGTTTTGTATTAAGAATTGTTCTGTTCTTGAAGTATAAAACACAGAAATACAAGAAGGTATCTAGCTCTTTATGCATATATTGTGAGAACACATTCTTGATACCATTATGTGTCATTTATGTCTTCATTTGTGAATATAATATGGTGAGTTCTCCAATGGACCATACTTAAACATAATATCTTGCAGATGCCGGGAAGAAGATAAAGATGCATATTTGTATTATATTTTGAGTGTTCATGGACAAGGAAGAACAATTGTCTTCTGCACATCAATTGCTGCTTTACGCCATATCTCTTCCCTGTTGCGTATTCTTGGCATCGATGTTTGGACCCTTCATGCTCAGATGCAACAGCGAGCTCGGTTGAAGGTTTGTTTTCCAATTTTTGCTGCCAATGTCTGTGGTATTCAACACATGTACATCCTGCATATGAGATGGTTGATATGATAATATGTTTTGTTATTGTTTTAGTTTGGTATCCTTGGTTTCTTTGGGTTTTGGGTATGTACATGCAGTAAATCTGCCTCACAGCAATTTTATTTGAATTTGTCTTCATGTCTTTAGTTTGGCCTTACTGTTCCATTCGTGATGGATTAGTTTCTTTTATGATGCACTGAACTCATGTTATTTCCTAACATCCAGTGTAAAATGTCAAGATTTTGCTCAATTGGAGTTCCTGGCACCTTAGCTTATTTGTATATTATGTACCGATAGTGTAACTTGTCAAATATATATTTAAATATATATACATATACATATACATATAAATATATATAATATAGATATATATTTTTATATTTATGTATGTATATGTACTGAGGTTGCCTTTTCTTTTAAGAAACTATCTAATAGGCTCTCACATGATGCTTTTATGCCATCATTTCCTGTTTGATGGATCACTGTTGAGATTATATAATATATATTGTGTGTGCAGAACAGTGTGATTATATAAAGCTTATGTAAAAAACAGTGTGATTATATAAAATGTATATGTAGGATTTTTAAGAACGTATATGCTTTTATGCTCAATGTGATTATATAAGCTTTAGATAATAAAAAATCCTGGAAACTCCTACATTTTTTGCCTCTATTTTTAAGTTGGCAAGTGCAACTAATAATGTCTTATCTTTGATAGTGTGGAACAAATTATTTAGATATGAGTGCGACCAAGGAAATTAGTTTCTGTATTTTGTCAGTGCGATATAATCAGTAATTGGTCTCATGTTCTATAAAGTAGAAGATAATTGAAAGGAGTTCCTTGTTTTGCAAGGAGTAAATCACCACGCCAAATTCTTTGCCTGCAAAATCTATTTACCTCTTCTCTTCTCTTTTAACAAGAAGAGAATCATCATGCTAGTTGGTCACCGAGTTACATATAATGCTTTATGTTTACCAACAGAAGCCCATGTGCATTCATTTACTTACCAAAATAAGAAGAACAAGATAAAAAAGGTAGCTAATTCTGACTGCTTTAAGTCTTTGACTATTTATGGAACAGGTTTTCTTACCCCATTTCTACGGTTTAAAATTACACCTTGTGTTTAGTACAGGCTATTGACCGTTTTCGTGGAAATGAGGATGGTATACTTGTTGCTACCGATGTTGCAGCAAGAGGCCTTGATATACCTGGTGTCCGAACTGTTGTTCACTATCAACTTCCTCATTCAGCAGAAGTATGCCACCTATACCATTCTTTCCTATATCTCTCTGTTTGTCTCCAAGTTTCAGATGGACTTACAAATGCTTATTGTTAGGTTTATGTTCATAGAAGTGGAAGAACTGCTAGAGCCTCTGCTGATGGGTGCAGTATTGCCCTAATATCACCAAATGATACCTCAAAATTTGCTGCTATGTGTAAATCATTTTCGAAGGTAATGTTCTCAGAAAGTTATTAATTTTTCTTTCTGAATTCTGACATTTTGTTTGCAAGTATAAAATGTAATTTTGATATGTAATATCGATTTTGAGGTGTCTGAGGAACCCACAGTAATTTGAGCCTGTGTGTTTGCTTTTTAGAATTTGATTATTACTTTTATGGTATCAAAAAACAAATTTCAGATGTTTGGATTGTCATATTTGGTCAAATAATAAGTTTGCTATTTTAGTTTTGTTTAAACCAGGCTTCTTGATGCCATATTATCTGAATATTTCTAGCATATAAACGCATTTATGAAATTTTGCAAATGCATTGTTAATATAGTTTATCTATTGTGGCTTAAACCTTGACCTCGTAAAATATTGGTATTGACAATAAGCTCGAAGCTAGAATTGATATGGTAAATCCCCCAGACCCCCACTGTCATCCAGTGTTCTAAAAATCATAAAGTGGACCTAGGCGGCGGAGGGGGTGCCTAGCGAGTAGGCGTTTCCCTAAGCGGTCTTGGCGTTTCCTTAAGTGGTCTCATTTATTTATTTTTCGTAATGTACATACATGTTATACTATACAAATTATACAATAGATGTAATGTTTTTAAATATTACATGAAACATCACTAAAAAAGCAATCTTTTAGGGATTAACAAATTCATTTTTAGTACTGTAGAGCTTCAAAGTAGAGGTCTGATTATGCCTAGGCGGGGCCTAGGCCCCCAGCCAAATCGAGGCGATAGAGGACCGCCTAGTGCCTAGGCGGGGATTAATCGGACCTAGGTGGGGATTTTTAGAGCACTACTGTCATCTGCTTCGAATTTCTCAGTTATGATTCATCACACCTTGTAACACCCTTTTATTACCTACTTATTCCCTCATATCAAGAAACCATAGGATGGATCTGGGCACAAGTGAAAGACAAGTAGAATGACTAGGACATGGCTGGGACAATAAATATGTGATTATATCCATATACAGATACAAGTATATGCTGTAATATGTTTGATGCGTTTAAGTTAAGACAAATGTAGATTTTGTTTGATTCGGGAAGATCAAATTCAACATATACCTCGTGTGGTTATATATATATATATAAAGTAATAGTAATTCTTCACTTTTATTGCCTCATCATATCGTTATTTTTTTTAACTACTATTCCTGCATGTGAGAATTGTCGTTTTCTGCGGACTTATTAAGTAAGTTTTGACCCTTTGGTCATGTATTCGCCATATATTTTCTTTTTAAGAGAGAGGCGATAGATAGATAGATAGATAGAGAGTTCGGGTATTAAAATTTGAAAAAAAGAGCATGTACACATTCACAATTTTGTGCAAGAGCAGTTTGTCTGGTTCAGCATGGTTTTGTGCTTTCAAGGTTTAAGTTTTATGTATTTGTCAGTTAAAAGGAAAAGAACTTTAGAACCAAATTTAGTAAATGTCATCCGTCTATGAGCATAATCAAATGTTTAATTCAAAGCTGAAACTGTATTTGCTTCAAATGAATATCCTGAGTAGCCCTAAATTGTTAGCCATACATGTTTGATAATTGCCTCTGATTTCCAGGAAAGTTTTAAGCAATTTCCTATAGAGGTCTCATACATGCCAGAGGTTCTGAAGCGCTTGTCTCTTGCACGTCAGATTGACAAGGTTTTGAGGAAGGAGTCCCAGGTAATCATAGTTTTCTTTTTTTGTGGAATACAGTTCTTACATATAACTCAGTCACCAGAATATGCTTTACTTATCTATGCTATCTGAGATATTTGAATGTACCGATTAACATTCAATGACAGTATGGGATGCATAAAAACTAATGTGGTATATATATTTTTTTATGGGACATACTTCCCAGATTCATTTTAGCCCAGGTGAATATGCTTGTATAGATTTTTTCTTCATCTTACTTTTTTATATTAGTGAGAACTTAAACCATGCATATATAGTATATATGTTAAATTTTTCCATCGCAGATCCTTTTAGTCGATGGCATAAAAAACTGAATTAAATAAATGAATATTACCACTTGCTCTATGCTTTTCTAGCAAGAAATATTATCTAGCCAAACTTGCTAATTGCAATGTTCCCTGCCATGGTTGTAGTTTATTGTTTTGTGGCTAGCTTAACAAATAATGATTATTTATATATATTTTTTAGCAATTAAATTGATAAAGCCTTTTTCTTTAAGATTAATTAAAAAGAAGATCGTTCACTAAGAGAGTGAGAGTGAGGTTTGCAACCAAATGTTGTGTTTAGCACACCTGTTGCCAAAACATCACGTGCTGGTTCCAACTAATGCTGAACTGCAAAAGAAGCATTTAATGCTGAACTGCGAAAGAAGCATTTAATGCCTTAGAATAGTCAGATTCCTCTGAGATGATTGATATCTCGAGCCTTTTGGCCTAAAAAATCGGTGAAAGTAGGAATCTTATGTTTAAAAGTGTCTCCTTAGTTCCTTGCTCGTAGAGCCACAAACAGAATAAAATTTTGATGCCTGTAATATCTAAAAGGGGATCTGTGATGTATTTTCCACATGTATTATTTTTAAGTTTATTCTGGGCAAGGATTTTCTCTCTCTTTGCATTGTAATTTCTCCTCTTAGTTCTAACAAATCTAGTTCTTTTATCATATGAAAAGAGTCAGAAACATAATTAGCCATTACGGTATTGATTGCCTCTCAACTCAGTGAAGCCCTGAACCAAAATTCTCGTGGCTTGTTGTTAATTAAATGCACTTTGCATTCCCCAAGTTTATCCTATTTTGCACATTGCATCCCGCATTTTTAGCGAACTGGCATATAACACCCTTTGACCCAAAATCTGTCACTTTTAAACACTAACCTCGTCACTAAAAGTGACAGATTTTGTGCCGGAGAGTAGGGCTGTTCAAAATTTTCGGTAAATTCGGTAAATTACCGAACCGGACTGGTTCGATCCGATCGGTACGGTATAATTTAAACTCGGTTTGGTACCGGTAAATACCGGTTGAATAGGTACAGGAGCGGTGCATAGTTTGGATTCTTCGTTAGATATCGAACCATACCGGTAATACCGGTTTGTTGTATTTATTGCTATTTTACATTATGTGTAGTATTATGCAAGGCAAGTGAAAGTTAGTACAAAGTTCCGTTCTTTCTAATTCTCCCTCGATGGTCTTATCTTCTTTGCAATTCAAGTCGCTTCTCCTACTCATCATGTCTTCCTCTGTTGTAGTCTAATTAAATTTTTGCATGTTTATATTTATAGACCCAAATAAACTTTTACCCATTAGCTTGAGAGGTATGTCAAACTTTCAAATATTGATGATGTTTTTGGTTTCGTTGATGTTGAGGAACAAATTGCTTACCTTTTCAAAGCAATTAAATTGATTGGTAGCCTTTTAAATGATGCCCATGCTCTGTTTGCATGAATGCATATACATATATATATATACACACACACATAATGCCCATGCTATGTTTGGATGAGTGCATATATATACACATAATATTCCCTTTGGATCAAATTTGAGCTGCTTGTGTACACAGAAAGTAGATTATGATTTATGGGTTAGTATCTTATTGATATTGGTCTCTATTGAACTAATTATTTTACTGCTTTGGAGTGATATATAGTCTCTAATCAAGATGGGTTTGTAAAAATAATTATAATCGGTATATAATCGGTATTTACCGGTACCGCATCTTACCGAATCGGTACATACCGTTACGGGATACCGGTAATTTGGTATCGGTACTTATTTTTTCAAATTTTCGGTAACCGGTTCGGTACGGTATTATACCGATGAACAGCCCTACCGGAGAATGTTATGTGTCGGTTCGCTAAAAGTGCGGGATGCAAAGTGTCATGTTTTGAAGTATAGGATGCAATGTGCAAAATGAGGTAAACTTGGGAATTCAAAGTGCATTTAACTCTTAATTTTAATTGCAAAGTTCGTCCTTGTTCCATTTTGAGGGGTTTTTTCTCTATAGAAAAAGAAGGGGATAACATTATAAAATTAGAACTAAAAATGTTCATGAATGTCAAAATATTAATTTTGTAAACTCATTGTGGGTGTCTGCACAGGCTCTCTCTCTTGCGCAAATTACAGAACTACATATTAGGTCCTGTTAGCATTTGTCTGTAGGCAATAATTAAAACATGAAGTATCTACTGCAATAGTGTCTTCGAGTCTGTGGGAAATAAAACTGCAGGAACTCAGGTCAAGAATATGTCTTCAAGCCTGTGCAGAGGGTAGGGGTATAAATGAACCGAGTCAAGCCGAGTATTGAGTTGCTCAGATTTGATTCACAAAATTTATCGAGTATAAAATAAGGTTTGATTGAGGCTTGTTTAGCTATCGAGTCGAGCACGATCTCGAATCGAGCCGAGCACGATCTCGAATCGAGCCGAGCACGATCTCGAATCGAGCCGAGCACGATCTCGAATCGAGCCCGAGTAGTTTGAACGCGAATATGATCCGAGTATCAATAGAAAATTACAATTTGAAAAGGTTCGAGTAATTTATCGAACTTCAAATTAACTCATATTTGAATAATTTATATTTCGAGTCGAACTCGAATTGAACTTTTAATTGAGAAGTACGAATCGAGTCCGAACTGTTTGATTCATTTTACAGCCTTGGGCGTGGCAAGTCCTTGTTAGGTTAAAGGGTATTATTGTTAGTCCTGTTTGAAAATAAATACCATTTGTTTTCTAGCAAAGATTTTGCACTATTTGCTACTCTTAATTTTACTAAAGGCATTATAATGTTTTGTTTGTAGCTGTAGTTACTTCTTCGGTGCATTCTTACGTTGCTGCATTTTGAGTATTTAGTTCATTGTGCTTTTAGGAAAAGGCAAACAAAAGCTGGTTGGAACGGAATGCTGAATCAGTTGAATTAGTTGTGGAGGATAATGACAGTGAGGATGAAAGAGTGAACACTTTCAAGCAAAAGAAAGCCAGTTCTACCCATCTAAAAAAACTACAGCAGGTTTTTCTGGATTATGGATATTATCTTATATGTGAACTGAAGCTGCAGGTATTATTTGGCACATTGTCCTTATCTGTGTGTTTAATAGGAGCATTATGTATTTGAACTGTAGGAGCTCAAACTGCTGCTTTCACGGCCATTGCAACCCAAAACTTTTTCACACCGCTATTTGGCAGGGGTAATCACTTAAAACATCATGTCATCCTCCTTTTCGCAATTTCTTAGTTGTCTTTTAATTATTTTGACATCATGTCTGTCCTGCATCTTTTACACTCCTGTCATATATCTACTATTAAATATTTTGAAGCACATATATAATAAGATGAAAAAGCAAAATGAAAAGAGATGTTGAAGTATTGTTTCGGATCTCAGCTCCAGGTTTATGGAAAAAGTATAGTATGTTTTTTGTAGATTTTTGTGTGTTTAATTGCATATCGAGTCTTAGATTTTTTCTTCCCATACATTTACTTTGGTCATATACCAATGCATTCTTATTTGTTCCTTGAAGCTTTACGGGCCTGTTCGGGAATGACTTATTTTTTTTGACTTAAAGTTAAAATTTTAGTAGATTTATAAGTTAAAATTTTAGTAGATTTATAAGTAAAAGTGTTCGGCATCATTTTTACTTATAAGTCGGGAATTATAAGTAATAGTGGTGGATGTGTTCGGCTAATAATGACTTATAAGTTAAAATAAATATAAAGATTACTAAAATGTCCTTCAATATAAAGAACATTAAAAAAATAAAAGAGGGCATTTATGTCATTTCATAGTGGTTGACCAACTTAAAAAAAATGACTTATAAGTCATTTTTTTTAAGCAACTAAAACTTACTTATTTTTTTTGACTTTTTTTTTAACTTATAAGTAGAAAAATAAGTAGTTCCCAAACACTTTTAATGGCTAAACTACTTATAAGTTGGGTTGACCAACTTATAAGTAGGTGCCGAACAGGCCCTACATCACAATTAGAAATACTCGCTTTGTTATTTGGGTTGAATGGTCTGTAAATTTGATGTGATATGAATACAGAATTTCAAAGTGAGCTCCGATTTTGCCAAGTTTTCTTGTAAAACTTTGGAGGCTTTTGACTGTAATATTAGGAATTTGGGGAGGCAATTGGATAGTGGTTATATGTTCTTATACGGACAAAACTACTAGCATGAACATTAATTAGCCTTATAAATACACGAGGAGCATATTATGACAGACTGATGCAGGAAAAAAAAATTGATTTTTATATTGGCCCCAGAAATGGAGATTAGAACCTGCGACCTTGAGGTTCTTCTTCAGGGCATCTGCCATATCTCCCATCCTTGGGGTTCTAATGCAGGCAAATTAGCAAAGCGGAAATTTGACCACGCACTGGGAATAAATTTAATGAACCCATAGCATGGGTTGAATCCATTATGAAATATAACGAGTGTTTGTAAATAATATATGACTGAAACAAATTTTTGTGTAGAGAAGTGAAATATTTATTTCATTGTAATATCTTACGAGTTACAACTAAAGATGTATATCCTTGATTTCTTCAACGCTTTACTATCTAGTAATGACTTGTAAGCTACTTTTCCAAGAAAAAAGAAAATAAAAACAGCCACAAAAAGTCAAAAGTATGGCTATTACTCAGTGTTCTTGCTACTGTGAGGTTTTGGGGAGAGTTGCTGCTCTCGACTCGAGCTTCTAAATTGCACCCAGCGTTCTGCAAGTGTGTGGTGTTGCAAGCATTTCTTTACATAGTGACTGCTTGAGGGATGCAGGGTGTTTTTCTTTTTCAGTATATTGGTTGATATTAGCTATAAGCTGCTGCTAGTTGATGAATTATTTCTAGATTTTGTATATCAACATGAAAACATTTGCTCATCATAACATCTAGAGATATTCTTTACTAAGATTTATAAAGTACTCATTTAGTCATTTTATCAGGCTGGTATTTCACCCCTTCTTCAACACCAATTTGAGGAATTAGCTAGGCAGAGAAATGATGATACCAGGAACTCTGGAGACATCAAAAGAAGGAAAATGGTTGTCATTGGTCAGGATTGTGTGGAACCACTCCAAGCACTTAGAAGTGCTGGTCATGAGGTAAATCCTGAGAATAAACGTTACGTTCAATGTTAACAGCATTTCATGTCAAAGCAAAAGAATGGTTTTCAAGAGTTGAAGTTAGTAGTCGTCTTCTTTTCAATTTCGTTCTCAGGTGCGCATGGATTTCAAAGAGGTTGCAGAAAAGCGAAAAAATTTAGACAACCTAAGGAGAAAGAAGAAAGAGGAGAAAAAACGTACTCTCTCTCTCTATATATATATATACACATACATACGCACACAGAGGAATGTGTATGTGTATGTATATGCATATGTATTTCTGTATCTCCTTTTCTCCTTGCACTCTTCCACCATCTCTTTTTTAGCACAACTCTCTGAAATCTGTGACTTGCTCAGGTTTGCATGATCAAAGAAGAAAGCAGAGGAAAAAGCTAAAAGGGGGAGGTGAGTAGAACATAAATCCAACATATGTTCTTACCTCTTGATTCATTTATCAGCCAAAAAATTACTTGTGAAATTCTGAGGCGAATTTTTTATTATGTATAATTCTGATTTCAGTAGTCTGTAAATCAGATACATGATACATCGTTGTAATATCAATTTTGATTTATATACGTTTCGACTGAAAATAAAAGTACAGCTTTGCGAATCACTTGCTGTTTTAGGTTTTCATTGAATTTTGGTCAAAATGTTTGATCTTTTCAGCTCTATATTTCTTGTGTTAGGAACATAGGCCTGTTTTCTCTATCAGATATAACTTGTGTTTGATCAGTTGACATTTGAGAAAATGAGATATTTGACTTTTTGGAGCTTGAATATTCAATGTCAGCTTGATCAGTTAGGTTTCCAGTGACATAGACAACATTAAAATTTGAAAATGAACTTCAAGTCTCTTTCTTCTGGTTGTATACTTGTTTATGCATATATTAGGGTAATCATGCATTAGTTACTGTTCTAATCTCAACGTGTAATTATACAAAGGGTTCGTGGGAGTTCTGTAATTCTATACAAAATAATAGTCAAAGAATCCTTCGCGAATTGTTCTTTGTGCGTAAATAGTTGTGGGAAAATTGTGGGAAAATGATATACATGTTAATATTTGACAAAGTCGAATTACGACCAATGTAGAAGTGTATGCGATAAGATAAAATAAATTAAAGTGAGATGTTTTTTAATTTCTACTTATCTCATATATGTACATACACGTCGTAATTATGATTCGGCCGAAATTTTTCGTATTTTTCGTTATCATAATCATAATTCGGTTGAAATTTTTCGTAATGTATAATAAGACTCATAATTGTGTAATGAAATAAAAGATTGTTGAGCTTTTCGTAAGGTATTTTTATGTCCCTATAATTTTCTCTTGCTCAAAAATTGTTAAAAATTAGGTTTCCATACGACAAACACAAGTGTTGGGTTATGGTCTAGCAGATTGTCAACGTATATCAAAGCATACTATAATGGAAATAAATCTTCTGAATATTCAACCAATTTAATAATCTGCTTTTTAAAACTTCCACTCTGCTGATCAAGTGAGTGAGGTCATAAGACTCACAAGGCCCAGTAGATTTGAATCGGTCTCACGAATCTCGCCATTGCTATGGTCATGATGTTCCTCATAGTCATTCTTTCTGATTTACAAAAATAGTCTTATTTATTAATTATTTTTACTAGTCTTACTATATATTGTAAAAGTTTTTTGCCGAATCACGATTGCGACGTATATCAATACATGAGATTTGATGGTATTATAAAACTGACTCACTGTATCAAATACATCGTAAAAACATTACCAATTAGATTTATCTACGAAACTCGCAATAAAAAAATCGACATGTAAAGTCACAATATATATAATTTTCTTTTTACTATATCAAAAGTAAAAAAATTAGTGATAGCAAGATGAAATGACATAATATTTTTAAATTTTTCATCATATTTTTATTATCATATCACGCTATTAAATTAACAGTTTATCATTTTTAAAAATATATATTGAAAATACATTTTAAATATTTACAAATTTTACAAATAAAACTCTTTTTTTTGAAACGAAACAAATGGAATATTTGACAATTTTGGAGTGTTGGTTATTCAAAATTACAAGTGAATTGTGTTTGTTCAATCTTTGGTTATGCCATTGCCAGCACAGTACAAGTACAAGTGTACAACTAGTACAAGTCAATACACGGTTGCAATTCATCAATTTTTGCACTCCCATTTAAAATTCAACTACAACTACAATATCTATGGTCAACATGTGCAACAATAATTTGACCGTTACATGTGAAAAAGGAGAACCACAGATCTTATTGGGCTGTCAACTACAAGAAAACTCTACACGTCCGGACCATAGTGTAAAAATATTTAAAAAACAAAGAGTTATGTTATGTATTGCGATAAATTTACGTCGAATTATAATTGTGAAATTTATTAATACATGAGAATCGGGATTTGAAGGAATTATAGTAGAACTCCAGCTATTACACATCTCTCCCAAAAAGTTATTACTAATACTTATCATTGTAACTGACAATCAAACAGTCTGACTTAAGCTTTCGCCATATATATTATTTTTTAAAAAATAATTGTCTTTGACCGAACTGTAGTTTAACTTTCCTGGGGTCAAGTTGCGAATAAAATTCATGAATTATCTAAAACTAGCATGAAAATATATCTGTTTTTGACCGAATTATATTTCAATTCTTTTGGTGTCAACTAAGCGAATATAATTTATGAATTATTTGCCTTTACCCGACGTGTCATGACTAAAGACAGAATTCACATTATGAAAAAAAAGTGTCGATGATTATAATTTTTTTTTTGGTAACAATGATTAGAAGTTTTGACAAAACAAAACGTTTCTTTCTTTTTTTTCTAAAAAAAAAATCTCAAAAACAACTGCAAAAATATGAAAAAAAAAAAAACATGTAAACGTTGTTTTTGAAATTTGTAGTGGGGAGCAGAGTGAATGAGCGAGAGGGACTCTCAGCTTGGCCTTAACATGCCAGAAAGAGTCACTAGTCACTAGTCACTTTATATGGTATGAAAGGGTACATGAACGATTAAAAATGTTTGAAAGGCAAACATCCCACAGTTTGTTTGATAGCTTATAATTAAATTTAATGATTGATCTTTGAAAATATTAAAAGAAGTAATAATTAATTTGAAACTGTAGTTTTCAAGACACCTAAATTTAATTTGAAACTCTATCTTCTCTCATCTATTATTATTATTATTATTATTATTATTTCTAAACATAACTTTAATAAATAACAACAACATGACACCTTACAGTTGACAACAAATTTTCTTATTATTTTTGTGAGGCTGGGAATTCTTCTTAAGAGGCTTGAGATTCTCCTTCTGATTTTGACATATTATTTTTTTTTCCCCAAAAAATTGAATCTGAAGTTGTTATTGTGAATCTGTTGGCCACTTCATAATTCAAAAAAATAAAAAATAAAAAAATTATATAAAAGATTCGAATCTCATAGTTATACATTTTTCTATTATATTTTTCCATTTCAGTAGATTTTAGTCAGATCATGCTTTTGTATGGTTCAGCATTAGAATCAACACTATGTTAATCCAAAAAAAAAACATTTAAACCTTGAAATAAACCCATAAAATAGTGAAATACGAAAATAAAATATTTTGAAAATTTACGAAAAAGAATAATAATTATTTCGATAACAATTACAGTTTCAATTTATTTCAATCTCTTTGAACTATTTCAACCAACCAAACAAACAAACAAAAAAAGAAAGAAGAAAACTTGATGCAGTGATAGGCTACCTTAGTTTTCAGACTGAACACAGATTCCTATTTCGAGTTGTTTTATTTAATTATTATTAATTTCTGTCTTCTTTATTATGATATTTGATTTATCTTTCCCTCCAATAAAGAATGACAAATTGTATTTACAATATGATTTATTTACGTGTACAAATAATGAAAAGGAAGATGTAACACATTAACCACTACTAAGATATCTTTGTCAATAATTAAAATCTATTCAAGAAATATTTAGACAAAAATCAAAATAATAATAATAATAAAAGAAGAAGAAGAAGAAGAAGAAGAAGAAGAAGTATTTCCATTGCTTTTTGAAATTTTAATAACTAGAAATTAAGGAAAAAGTAACACTTTTGCAAAACAGTTGCACCAAATTCGCTTGGAACAATATATTACCTTCCTTTACTGGCTTTTGAATACCTTTCACTTTGTATTTCAAAAGAAAAAACTTAATTTAGAATTAATTAGTGTAGATATTTAGAAGGCTAATTTTTTATTTTTTTTGGAAGCATATTTAGAAGGCTATTGAGACTTAATAGTATTAGAAGTTATTAAATTCGAAGTAGAAATGTTCGTGCTCGGCTCGTTTATTGAATAGACCGTAGACTCTAAATTTTAAGTTTAAGTACAATTTGTTTAATATAATATTAATGAATTTGATCTAAACCCTAATCAAAAGTCAAAAGTTTAATTAGTGCTTATGAACAACTTGATTAATTTAAGACTCTAAATCTTGTGTTTTATGTTGTTTATTTGAGTTTACCAACCCATAATCTTGTAATCATATTATTCTTTGTTGTTCAATATTTACCTAGTGCCACATCATTTCTGATGTTTCATTTGGAAAGTAGCATATACAAAATTAGGACATATACAAAAAGAATCTTGCGTCTTTTGCTGATTTTTATTCTTTGAATATTAAAATTTGTATAGAATACAACTCGACGTATTTATTTATTTTTTAATATGTTTTAATAATATAATAAATTAAGCCTGCATTCTAATTGCTGGAAAATAACATTAATTATATCAAACATATATATTACAATAACTCTTTTTTAAAAATATACTCCCTCCGTTCCCAACCAAAATATAGAATCAAGTTTAACGTTTTGAAGTTAATTTGAGATATTTTCAAATTCAAAATGAATATGAGTTAATTAATTTTAGACGATATAATTACAAAAATTGTAAACTATATAAATAATATTACTAACTAAAAAATTTATTATTTTCAAAAATTAAATCAATTATATTATTTAGGTATGTGGGCGTAATTTCAAAATAAATAAAAAATAAATTATATCTCACTCTATCAAAATATGAGAGGTTCAATATAAGACAGTTTTTCTGTGCCATTTGGAAGATAAGATTTCTATCTCATAATGTCCCCGGAAAAGATACCACCACAAAAGGATTCTTGAATTTTGAAAGCCTCTAGCGTCACTTTCCAAGCTACCACAATAATTTAAGTCTTTCAATTTCAATACAATAAAATAATAATAATCCATTTGTTTTTTTTGTTTGATTTGTATTTATTCAAATTTGTCTTCATCTTTCCATGCACGAGCCTGTGTTCCCACTTTTAATGATGTAAAGAAAATAATATTTATTTGCTTTTAATGTATTTTATTTGCATTTTGAAATAGTGAAATTATAGTGCGCCTATCAGTTTATGGAGCCGTTTATAGAGTTTTAAACGTACTTAAAAATCTTATTCGTCTACTAGTAAGTTTTTTTAAACGCAACAAACACAGTGTTAAAAGTTCAAATGCACCGGGCTATTTTTTGTATAATGATCAAACGCAATAGACGCTGATAATTACCGAACATACCCATAGCACTCCTTGCATCCAAGAATAAATGTTTTTCATTAATTTTTACGATAATTGGCCATTTTTAGAATCATTACATTGTATTTTAAAAAAAGTTATGCAGAGACTATGATTATAATAATTTACATATAATTTGTAACCACAGCTAAGGTTTGAGATTTTATATACCTAATTATAAATACTTAGTTATTAATTTAAAAAATGATCCATTTAAGCATAAAAATTAATATATGATATTTAACCTCTTATATTGGGTAGAGCATTTAGAATTTTACTCAAAATGTTATGTGTATATTAAATATTTTATTTTATTGAGATTTTATCTTAAATATGTTAGTTTGCTCAAATTTACAAGCTGTCACTTACATTATGTTATTGAGTTTTGTAAATTGAATGAAAAAAATAGAAATGAACAAAAAAATTGGTCACTTTTTTTTGATAAAGTATTATGTCCAAAAATGTACTAATTTGAACAAAAAATTAAATAATATTAGTAAATTTTTTATAATCCCTATCATACCCTGAATTATAAACACAACAAAATTAATAGAATGATAAATTAGTAATTTAAATAAAAAAACTTAAATTTTCTATTCTTATGAAAATATATGATTAGCAAAAAAAAATAACTTATTAGGAAAATACATAAAGAATTTACTGTACAATTCTAAATTAATACAGCACGTGCCTATTATCATATTTAACTATTTTTGGCTCACTGTAAATATTCAAATTAAATGACTAAATCATCCTTACAAATTCCCAAAATAACACTAGAAATCTCCCCTTCTTCTTTTTTCTCATTATTTTTTAAACAATAAAAAACAAAGAAAAGTCAAAAGACTTTACCTATAAACAGGGATCCCGTAAGACCTTAGACCTCTTAAATCAAGAGTTTTTTTCACTCTTTCAACTACCGAGCCATGGCGACCATGAGCTGCTCCGCCGACCAACTGGCGCAGTTCTTCGGCGCCAACACCACTAACGCCACCGCCGCCGCCTCCTTCATCTGCGACCAGTTCACCGCAGTCTCCGACCGCTTCACCGACACCGGCTATGCCATTGACTCCACATACCTCCTCTTCTCCGCCTACCTCGTCTTCTCCATGCAGCTTGGCTTCGCCATGCTCTGCGCCGGCTCCGTCCGCGCCAAAAACACCATGAATATCATGCTCACCAACGTCCTTGACGCCGCCGCCGGCGGCCTCTTCTATTACCTATTCGGCTTCGCCTTTGCCTTCGGCGCCCCCTCCAACGCCTTCATCGGCCGCCATTTCTTCGGCCTCAAAGATGTACCGGACCCCACTTTCGACTACAGTAATTTCCTTTATCAATGGGCTTTCGCTATAGCAGCCGCTGGAATCACTAGCGGCTCTATTGCAGAACGAACTCAGTTCGTTGCCTATTTGATTTACTCTTCGTTTTTGACTGGATTCGTTTATCCAGTCGTGTCTCACTGGTTCTGGTCCGCTGACGGATGGGCCAGTCCCACAAATATGGACAATCTCTTGTTCGGATCTGGTGTCATAGATTTTGCCGGATCCGGAGTTGTCCATATGGTTGGAGGAATTGCAGGCTTATATGGAGCCCTTATTGAGGGTCCTAGAATTGGCAGATTTGATCATACTGGCCGCGCAGTAGCTCTGCGTGGCCATAGTGCTTCCCTGGTGGTTCTGGGTACGTTTTTGCTTTGGTTCGGATGGTACGGATTTAACCCTGGGTCGTTTAACAAGATATTGGTTACTTATAATGGAGGGTATTATGGTCAATGGAGCGCGGTGGGTCGGACCGCCGTGACGACGACTCTAGCCGGCTGCACGGCGGCGTTAACGACCTTATTTGGGAAGAGAATTTTGTCCGGGCATTGGAACGTGACTGATGTTTGTAATGGCCTTTTGGGCGGATTTGCGGCAATCACCGGCGGCTGCTCGGTGGTGGAGCCGTGGGCGGCGATTATATGTGGGTTCGTGGCAGCATTGGTGTTGATTGGCTTCAACAAGCTGGCGGAGAAGTTTAAATATGACGACCCATTGGAGGCGGCGCAGCTCCACGGCGGTTGTGGGGCTTGGGGGATTATTTTCACGGCCTTATTTGCCAAGGAAAAGTATGTGAATGAGGTGTATTCCGGTAAACCAGGTCGGCCTCACGGGTTGTTCATGGGTGGTGGTGGGAAGCTATTGGCGGCTCATGTGATCCAGATTTTGGTGATTATCGGGTGGGTTAGTGCCACAATGGGTCCTTTGTTCTATGGGTTGCATAAGCTGAAGCTGCTACGGATCTCTGCTGAAGATGAGCTGGCGGGTATGGATATGACCCGTCATGGTGGGTTTGCATATGCATATGATGATGAAGATGAGAACAATAAGCATGGGAGTCAAATGAGGAGGATTGAACCATCTCTTTCAAATTAAAATCATTTCTAGTATGTATTTAGTTTTATTATTATTGTTTAATATTATTTTTGTGAAAATTGTGTGTATGATAATTATTGGGTGGTTATAATTTGGAGATAATGGATACATGGACTACTCTTTTGGGATTTTCTTTGTCATTCTTATGCCTACCTTGTTCTTCAGATATAGAGAGAGAGGATGCTTTATATCCTTGCTCATGTTTGGCTTTCAATTTTGTTGTTGGAATGATTTTGGAATTGAATTAATGTTAAGAGATAAATTGAGGGGATAAAATTGATTTTGAGGAAGTCCTTACTTTCTTAGGAGAACGGAAAAGATTTACTCCCATAAAAAAAATCTCAGTAGTTTCAAATTTTAAGAATATATATATTTTTTAATATTTTTATCGCTAAATATAATGAGTGTTTCATTATCGATGATAACATGATCATGTAACTGTGATGTTAAACTTAAGAATATTATGTTATAGAATTTATTTTTTGGCAAATGAAAATTCATTTTCATTTTGTTGGACGAAGGGAGTATATTATATCAAGAGTGTTGCTATATATTATGATAAATTTATGTCGGCAGAATACAAAGATCAACTTATTATTGTTATAATATTTTATCCCTTAACGTTTACGGTAGTTGTAATTCAAATTTATCATGAAATTAGTCGACATAAAAATTATTTTTCTTATAACAAAAATATGTGACCTTTTTTTTACCAATATATACATTAATCAATTATTTATATATTTGTACACATTTATAAATCTTGTCAACAATTTTTTTAATTTAATTTATGAATCTTTAATTGTTGTTCTTAAATTGAGAGATGGATAGGGGATAGATACTAGAAGTTTAATGGGATTCATAGAATCTCCCGTGGTCACGGGACTCTTTCTGGTGAAAGGGAGAGAATCTTGTGATTCGAAAAAGATGGAAATAAGCTTTAACTACTAAATGCATCACATATCCTAATTAAAATGAAAGATAAAGTGCTCTCAGTGGGGAATCTATTATAATTAATGCCCACATTTTGATTCATGCCTAAAATTTTTCAACATTTTACATTTCATTAACAAAAATGTTGAATTATGATTAGTTTTGTGAAGTGGTTATTTCCAGCAACCCCTTGCTTTTTTATTGTTTTTGTGATTTATTTATTTATAAATGTTCAGATGAAATTTTGTTTGGTTTTGCAATTGATAAAGGAAGCATCTAATTGCGGATGGAGTTTTAGCTTAATGATTAAAACTGAGATAAATAATTTTTAAATTTTAGTTTCGATTCTCACTTAGGCGAGCAATCTGACGATTACTAAAAAGTAATTCTAAAAGTCTAAGACAACATGTTTCATATTGTAAGTTAATTGAGAAACGTCTTTGCGTAAGCAAATAAATATATGAGCATTATATTGAGTGTTGCACCTCTTTCACATGTTCATGGGAATCATTAATTTTTCATTTGAACAATTTTGTCAAACTATTAAATTTCTTTGAAAAAATATCACTTCACTATTTTGTTGAATATTAATATAATTAAATTATGGCAAAAAAGAAGGAAAAGGTGATTGTTTAAAAAGGTGATGGATATGATGATTTATGATAAGTGATTCTACTAAATACATGGTGTGGATTAGAAACTCTATAAAGAGGTGCATAATGCAAAACACCATTCTTGATGAACACGAAGGAAGAAAGTCAAAAAAAATAAAAAAATTGGACCATCGCGGTATGTTTGAAAACTAAATTCAAATATATGGAATGAAAAATAAAAATAAATACTCCACCCCTTCAACTTTATTTATCCTAATTAATTTTTATGATCAAATTAATTAATTTTATGATAATTAAACAAATATATTAAAAATTTTGAAATCAAATAAGTCGACGTTGATAGTATATTCGATATACTTTCTTACGATAATAATTTTGTGTTTATATCTAATAAATTTAAAAATAAATTTTAATTTTAAAAAAAAAGTCAATTTGATCATAAAAAGTTAAGGACAAATAAAATTAGAGTAAAAAAGTATATAGTTTCATATTTAATTAAATTCAATAAAATATTTGGTAGTAGGAAGAAAGAGATTTAGAAAGAGATGTGTAGACTGGTAAGAAAAGTTTATTGGATCTCGAGAAAGGCTGGTGGGGTTGGGTCTGCCATATTTTATACTTGTATATGTGTATTTAATTTTAGACTATGTATAGTCTATAGAAATTAATGTTGTCAGTCCAACAAATTTGAATGTCATATAATTAAATTTAGTAAAATATTTTGTTAGTAGAGTTGAGACCTTGAGATAAGCGGCTTGACGGGTTCTTCTACCCTTTTCCCCCAAAATTTTGAGTTTTATTTATTATTATTTTTTTATTTCATAAAATAATTATTTTTTATTAATAATAATATTAAATTATAAAATGTTCTAGAATTTATCATTACAACTTTATTATGAATTTATTGTACTGCTATTATTAAAATAATAATTTATTACTTTTCATGAAAGGCTATGCAGATAAATAAAAAATTCTTTTTTTACAAAAATTGTTAAAAAAATTATATTCGTATTTGTAAAAACAACGACCTCCTCTTTTTCTGTTATTTTATTTTAGTACCGGATTCAATCACTAAATTAGAACGAATATTCAGTGATTGATGGGTTTATATTCTTTACACTGTGGTTAATGGATATTTTTAAATCATAATTTTATTTAGACTATGATTCCATATCATAATAATTCTCAGATTTTTTTTCCAGTCTAATTTTAGAGTTATCTCTCAACAACAAACTCTTATTCATAATAATTTTTTTATATTTTATGGTATAGTATACACCTCCTGTGCACATAACACAAAACAAAAGAGACGTTTATTCTATTTTCACCACAGAATAATTATTCAATCTTTTTTCTTCTTTGGATCATGATTCAATCAATTTTTTTGAGTTATTTTAATTTGTAACTTCAATAAAATCAGAATACTTTCTTTCGTTGGTATACTACTACAGTAGGATGAAATCGAATCGGGTTCCAATATTTATTTCTTTATTTTTTTTATCGATTCATGTCAAAAAGAAACAATTTGAATATAATTTGAATAAATGGCTCATATCTCTTAATGAATCTGTTTGAGTCATGTTATGTATTGCGAAAAAATTACGCTGAATTACAATTCAGTTTTCTACGATAGGTAATGAGAATAATTATAAAATGAATTGCTACTTATGCCTAGATTGAGGATAAATATAAATTTTATTGATAAGACATTTTTAATTGTACCTAATATCTTATTATGAATAATTCTCGCAACTTCAAAAGAAAAAGATGTATTTACCTATTACAGAGATGATACGATTTGATTTTTTTTACTCTTAGTTTTACGAAAAAGACGCAAGATTCAGGATCGGGATAAAAAGAATTTTTTTTAAAATAAATCCACGCTTGTTGAAGATAAAATTTAAAAATAAAACAATTTCTTTTGTCGTGTATTGCAAAATATGAAATTAAAATACAATTTTTCGTAAATTGGTAAGATAGAATTTTGTGGAAAGGAATAATACTTACAAGTTGCAAGGTCAAATTCTTACTAAAGTGCAAGTGGATAGTATATTTCATGTTTGGTTGGTTAAAAGCAAATAATATATTTCTATCCGTTCCCTTTTATTTGTCTTTTTAAAAAATTAAATTAAATTTTTTATTCATCATTTATAAATTTTAAAAAATATTAATAACTTACTTTATCATATTATTCCTACAATAAATATTAATATGTTTATCTTTTATATTTTCTAATAAATTATGAAGGATAATATTGAGATTCAAACTCATTTTAATCAATCAGACAAAGTATTTAATTGTATTTTTTAATATTTTTATTTTTTCTTAAAATATCAATTAAAAAGAACGAAAGGAATAATAGATAAGTTTTTGTGTGTTCTGAACCTAATATGACATAATTTTAATTGATAAAATGAAAAAAAAATGTCAAAATAATTATTAATAAAATTATAAAATATTAAAATTATTGTGTCCCTACTAACGTAACCTAATTATGGATCTTCGTTATGTCCCATCCCCAAATTTCTTAAAAATAATAAGACACATCGAAATTTATGTGCATTTAGGACAAACATTTTTCTATATCCATATTTTTTTTAAAAGAATTATTATTAATATTTATCTATATAACTGACAATTAAAAAATTAACATAAATATTCGCAATATATTTTATTTTCGCAAATGCATGGTCAAATTTGAAATGAAGTAATCATCCAATTAATGAGAAATTTAATAGAGCAAAGGCAGTCTGAGGTGCTGGTGGTGCTTATTATGGTAGTTTCAGGCATTAGGTAACCTGTAATGTCACCAAACACGCATTAACAACACAAAAAGGGGGCTGGGAAATTTCAATGCAAGTAATAAACGCATAAATGAGTGGCTCAGTCAATATCATGCGCCCCTAATCTTAAAAGCAAACCCTATCTTTTTTTATTTCTTTTTGAAAAAGTGGAGTATTTCTTTTGTTTGGTATGCGTCAATATCATACAAGACTTTGACTCCTATACGCGTTGACTATAAAATCTAGAACCAACAATATCCTTATTAAATTTAAAATAACAAAAAATAAATTCATCTTTTGTTGTAAAAAAAAAGATAATAATAATAATCATACTTGTCTAGCCGAAAACAATTGGCATGACACTTTCTTTAAACAGTTCTTGAATAACAGAATTTTAACACGTTAAATAGTTTAATAACAAAACAATTCATCTCAATAGCACATAAGTGCAGATATTAGCATATAGCACAATCAACAGCTAAATATCTTGTACAAGCATAATACATTTTCACATAGATAGAAAACTTGCACAGAATAATTATCTGAGTAATGCATAACAATTCCTACTAAAAGAGTTGTTTAGAAATTTCGTTTTGGGGCATATATATATAGGGGTGCAATACACAGCAACCGGTTGCTGTGGATTATCTTCCACATATATATATATATATATATATATATATATATATATATTATTGTACTCCTTTGTTTTAAAATTTAATTTTTATTTTATGAAATCAATTAAAGACTTTTTAAAATTTAAAACTAATTTGAATTTATTAAAATTTTCTCAAGAAAATTAAGAATACTGCATGCTATTTGATAAGTATTGGTAATTACAAAAATGTAGTATTTTCTAAATTTAAATGAATCAAAAATAAGTTTAAAAAAAAAATTAAAATCACACGAAATTCTTAAAAGTACATTTTTAAAAGCTTACTATAAAAAATTAGGAAAACTTCGCGCCTGTTTAACGGAGCGATGCGTTAATTGCATTTGGAGGCATTTTATTATTTATAGCTTTCAAATTAGGGTAACTAAAATAATTAATTTTAGAATTTTATAAATTAATTTTAAAAAGTTAAAATATATATTTAATTTTGAAACGAATAAAATACTTAATTATAATTAATAATTATGGATTAATTTTTAATTTTAAAATTAAGAGAATACTTAACTATAATTAATAATTAGCGATACTCAAGATCCCTAGGTAGCTAGTTACAAGATATGTTATGGTGTAGCTGCTCGCCGTCGTGTTTTGGTGCTGTAGACTTTTTGACTCATTTTTTTGGAAATGGGCTGGTGTCCTTATCAACAGTCATTTACTGCATTTGATTTAACATTACCACTTAGCAATTATCTTATCACTCACATTATACTACATTTTTTTCTACAAATAGTTGAAGTCTTTTTACAAGAAAAAGAAAATGGTCTTTCTTTCAAAATATGATTGTGACTTATGTTAACACATATGATGGGATGAGATATAATTATAAAGTTGAGCCACGATATTAAATGTGTGGTTAAAATATTATCGATTATAATTATTTACGAAACTCGCAATAATAAAGTTGACATATAAAGTAGTAAGATATCTTAGAAATTAATATTTTCACAAATAAAAATGATACTATCTCACATAAATAGTTAATGGGCTCAACACTTATATGAGAGATACTTTATGAAAAATATCAATTTTTACTTATAAAAATAATAATTTACTGGCATATGCCGAATCGAACATTACCACTTAGTAGTTATCTTATCACTCACATTATACTACATTTTTTTCTACAAATGGTTGAAGTCTTTTTACAAGAAAAAGAAAATGGTCTTTCTTTCAAAATATGGTTGTGACTTGTGTTAATATATATGATGGGATGAGATATAATTATAAAGTTGACCCACGATATTAAATGTATCGTTAAAACATTATCAATTATAGTTATTTATGTAACTCGTAAGTCGCAATAATAAAGTTGACATATAAAGTCGCAAGATATCTTGAGAATTAATATTTTCACAAACAAAAGTGATACTTTCACAAAATTCCTCTCACATAAGTAGTTAATGGGACCAAACACTTATATGAGAGATATCTTGTGAAAAAATATCAATTTTTACTTATAAAAATAATAATTTTCTGGCATAAGCCAAACCAAATCTTTCCTACAAAAATAAATTTTGTACAATTTGGTTTGTTAAAAACCTTCATTTAGGTCTCAACGACAATTAGGTAATCCTTTATTGTCTCAAAATTAGAGTTTTATTTTCTTCATTCCAAAATAAATCATTTTTTTATATGATAAACTACATAGCCAAATGGTGTGATATACATATTTTATTTTAAACATAACTTTCTTTTAATGTCAATTATTGTTATTTAACTCTATATAGAAATTTAAATTAAAATATAAGAACTTTTAGGATGAGACTACAATTTTAGAATACGTGCGTATTAAGATTAAGACTGTGAATGGGTATGGCATTATGGGCAAGCCCAAAACTAGCTCCTTCATTCCGCTAAAAGTTTGGGTATGGGTTTAAATGAACCTGGCCAGAAATTAAAAGTCCGAGTTAATATTTGTTTGAGCTTCAACAAGGAGCCCAATAGCCCCAATTCCGAATGATAAAATAAGAGTAATCTTATCAACACAATTTTTACACATAAAATTATGAACAAACATCATAAAAAAGAGAAAAAAAATAAGAAATCAGACTTATTATTAATTTTTTTCATACATGAATCTTATCATTAGTGCACAACTTTTTGTACATAATTTGTGCACCTAGATTTATTCACTAAATAAACTCCCACAATCTTCCTTATCAATTAAACCATCTAATATACTTCTTCTGTGCTCAAAAAGATAAATAAAATACAATTTGCATACATATTACAAAAATAATAGTAGAAAAAAGAAAGTAATTTTTTTAAAAAAGTATCCTTATAATTAGCCCACAAGATTAAGTAAAGTGATGAGTATTTTCATTTCTCTACTAAATGACATATTTATTTACCTTTCACTTTATGCACTTTATTTCATTCTTTTGAATTTTTTTTTGTATGTTTAGTTATTTTTTTTGGAAACAGAGGGAATACTAGAATAATTTATGTGCACAAGTTATACGCAAAAAATTATACACCAATAATAAAATATCAATAAAAATATGTAAAAAAATTCAATAGATAATTCTATTTTTTATTTTTATTTTCTCTTTTACATATTTTTTGCATAAACTTTTATATGTAATATATGTCCATAGCATTACTCTATATATTAATGCATTATCTAATTTAGATGTAGGTATGAAAATTTTAATATTTTTTAATTTTTATCCTTTTAACAAAATAAAACCCCATAGAAACGACGCCGCATAAGCGAACTTTCCTAGTTTCCTGACTTTAAAATGAAATTGAGGGCTTAGGAAATGAAATTCGTGGCTTCAATTGCAAACTTGTTTGGGAGAGAGAATTTTAGAGAGAGAAGATGAAGCCGATGCCGGTAGACTACTTTGCAGAGCTAGAGGAGCAGGGTTCAACAATGGCGATGGACGTTGATGACGTGGAAGCCCTCGAGATATTTGGAGAGGGCCCACTCGCCGTCGACCACCACAGGCTCGCCGACGCTGATTTCTACAACTCCTTCGAGGACGATTTCGACGACTCCGATATCAACTGAAGAAATCCTATCTATCTCTATCTGCCTCCTACTTATATCTAGGGTTTGTGTAAGATCCAATATGTTATGTTTCGGTTCGTATCTGTATGTTGTTGAATACATATGAAATGAACCATTAATTGCTGAATGATAATGATTACGCATTTATAAATGTTTGGAAATTGGTAATTTGTTGTATTTATCATGTGTAAAGTTTAGTTAGAGTTTTCTTGTGAGTTATCAAATTTATGCTTACATATAAATGGTTATGTTCTGTGTTATTGGAAATGAGAAATGATTAAACAACCAAGTGATTGGAACTCTCGTTTGGGTCTGATGCATATGTCAAACTAATTGAGTTTCAAATTTTGATAGTGGGTTGAATCTATTAGAATTTGGGTTTGGGATTGAATTTGTTAATATATAATTATGTGTTTTTTTTAGCTGGATATAGATCACTTATATATTTGTTTCAATTACAATTCATACCTACCCCAAATGCTAGAATTGAAATAAAGGCTATTATCTTTAATTTTGAGTGGCAATAAGGAATGTAAAAGTTTAATACCTGTTTGAAGATTTTTGTTCTTTTGGGTGATTGTTAGACTCTGGTTGTTTTATGAATATTTTGTGCTAGTAGTTCTGAGTGCCTTGTTGTTGTGTTATGTGTACATATAGGTGTGCTTATCTAAATAAAAGAATAAAAAGTGTAGTTATAGTTATATATATCATTGATAAGTAGAGAATAAATGCTATACAAATGGGAGCGGGGACTTCCTTTCTTTTTGTCAATCGATATTGGGTTGGGCTTCTAGTGTATGTAACTGCTGAAGTATATGCCCAATCAGGTATACATGTTAATTTTGTGCAGTACTCTTGAAATGAAATGACAAAAGCAGGCCTGATATTGTGGGCATCTTAATCAGCAGGTAGACCCCAATAAACATATAAAGGAAAATGAAGTAAAAAAGCAAATGAATTTTGTAAGTTGTAACCATATCCTAGAACATAGATTATGTGCTTTATAGTAGGTTCGCTAAGGTTAATCTTTAACCTTCACAACAAATAAAAGCATTTTACTTCCGATTTATTTATTTATTTATTTATTTTGTACTTCTGAATGATATTTATGGCTGATTGCATGCTTCTCAAATTGATCCTTTGTATTTTGTCAGTGGTGAGTTCTATCTTCTACTTCATTGTAAGTTAGTGAAGAAGTATGTTTGCTGAATTGCTAGTGTGCATAGGAGCTTCATAAAGCAAAATTCCCTTTGCCTTTATTATTTGGGGCATATATATCTTGATGTTGCTGTCTTAACTTCCCCCGTGCCCCCCCCCCTCTCTCTGGACGTGATACACTGTAGTTGCATACATGGTACTTGATGTCAATTTGTAATGGAGATTAGACCAACAACTGCTCATGCTCTGTTTGTTTACAGGGACAATGTGCCACTATAATATCTTTAGTTATTATCATTTCTTCTCACATGATGTGGGCGAAAGTAGTATTTAATTTTATTTAGAATCAGAAGTGAGTAGGTTAAGTAGTTTTTTGATATAACTAGATATTTCATTGCATAAGGGAGAGGGGCTATGATTCGAACCAGTGTGGGGGTGGACTTCAGTACACTGAGCTACCACCGTGATCCCAAATAGGATACTTAGGGTCTTGGACTGACGAATCACCCCCTCATGATACATGTTTACTCTTTTTTTTTTGGTTAATTAGTTTAAACCTTAACCTTTCCTTCTCCTTAGTTATCATTACTACTTTGTTATTATGACTTCAATTTCCTTTAATCCGCTTATTTTATCAATGAATCATGGTTAGAACTTAGAAGGTCAATCCTTAGCGCGTATTGTGCCATCATTTGTGGTGTTCCTAGAAATTGCTTCTCTTTCCCTACGGAGAGTTCTTTTTCTGTTGTATTATTTTGTGATGTTCGGTGTGTAAAGAACACGGATTAGGCTGATAAGATTAGAGGCAAGTTACTCAGTTACTCTCCATTTGACATGATGGTTGTTGCCTTCATGCTATATCTTTCATATCAGGAAAGTAATATTGATATTTTCCGAAATTTGACACTATTTATATCACCTGCTGTTTCTAGATGAATAGGGGGTTACAAGCAGGGGCGGATCTAGAAATTATTCTCAGCAGAGGCGGATTTTAATTTGGCGGGAGTTCGGGGGTTGCGCTTCCGAGCCAAAATTTTTAGATAATTTTATATTTTTCGGATGATTACATATGTAAAATAAGAGTTAATTTAGTTACATAAAACTATAACCCATAAAAATATATACTCAAAGATACTGAAATTCAACTAGAAATTCTCACCGCAAACAAGAGATCAGCCTTTTGTAACTAATGGAATTTTTTCTTTTGCTGCACCAAATTTAACTTTTTTATTAATCTGCCCCCTTAAGTTTACTAACTTATAAATTCTGCCCCCTTGAGTTTACAGGAAAAAAAAAAGCAAAAAAAAAAGAAAAAAAAGTGAGCATAGGCAGCTGCCTATGATGCCCTCTTAGTAGATCCGTCCATGGTTACAAGTTATGGTAAGTGTAAATGGATGAAATATCGTTGTTTTCAAAATGACTGATTAGTCACAAGGGGGGTATGAAACTGAAAATCGAAAGTAGAACATAGTGATACACTTGCTTTAGAATGTAAAACACAATAATGTTAGGGGTCTCAAATTTTTTGTTTTAAAAAATATCTCAAATGATGTGTCATCATTATATTGGTTGGGTAATATTAGTTGGGTAAATCTCTTGTGATTGACTATGTCATAAAATATATTTTGTCTTATTTAATGGCATATTATTTAAGACACATTTGAGTCAAAAATTTAAAACTCCTAGCATTATCCTATTATTAAAGTATATATTAGCACGTAACTCTTTTTCAAATCCCATTAATTGGGGCCAAAATTACCTACTAAAACTTCCTGTTTCTTTTTTTGGGGTCATCACACATGTAATGAGAGAAGATAGGTATCTTCCTGGTATTAATATGAGAGATCTCTATCAAGTATTAATGTTGTTTCGCCTAAACAAGGTGGAGCTGCTTCTTCCAGCAAATCAAAAATCACAGCTACAAATTCTGGTTGCCAGTCGTAAATCTGAGAGGTGAGGTTAAATATGTTGGTGATGGGCCAAGAGCAGTTACCAAATCATGGCTGGCATTGTTAATAGTACTCTATTACTCAAGTTTACTTGCCAGTGGTGGTAGGGCTGTCTTTACTCAAGTTTACTTGCCAGTGGTGGTAGGGCTGAGACAGTCTAATACATTCTTGTTTCTCAACAGAATTTTCCTTTATTTTTGAAGATGAAAGTAGGAATAGCTGAAGTTTTTCGGAACAGGCCGGGCTGCTGCTGTTCTGTATGCTTACAGCCTTCATCTTGCTCTCTCTTCTCATCGGCACTAATAACTCAACACGATCACGAAACCCTAAAAATTTAGTCGAAATTTAATCTCTTTTTGATCTAAACCCTTTCGAACAAATCTGAAGCCACACCATAATCGCGTGGTCGATTACATCAAGGGTATTTACAAACTTCATATAAGAAAATGGGACAAAATTGAGATCATAAAATCAACTTCCAATATAGGATTTCAGTACTAGTATTATCAGCCCATAAAAAAGTGAAATGCCATGAACAACAATCTTGATTTTTAGCCCTTCAAATAGGACTCTGAAACTATCTTCAAAAAAAAGAAGGCCACTTACCGGAGAAACCACAAACATAATGAACCAATAGAACATCATCTTTGAAATCTTCAAACACAAAAATGATGGGGTTTCACAAACCTAAGTTTATATAGGCTTCCGGACTGTTGGAAATATTTTGAATGGCATTAAATTTTCAATATCACAAAATATTTTTAGCTTTTATTACTTAGTATATATGTGACTATAATTTAATTACTGCCACACCACATGCAAAATATGTTTTCTTAAGTTTCTTGCGGCTTTAATTACTTTGGATAGTCGTATCAAGTATCTATAATCAAATCTTGCCTTCATCAAAGAACAGGAAGATTAAGGTTACAAGAAAAAGCTATCCTCCTTGTGATTAAGAAAAGTTGCACTTGAACTTTAATTTTAGGACGGAGGTAGCCTCCTTGTGATTAATATGTTTTCTATTTGATTTGTTTTAAAAGAAATTATTTAACAAATGTTAAGGTTTGAAGATAACATACATGGGCATCCATGGATTAAATTAGAATTTGAATAAAATTAGTTTGAAAAGTGAAACTATAGAGCAACACAATAATAAGGCATCATTTTTGTACTAAAAAACCAAGTTTAAATTGAGTTGTCCTATCAATAATAAAGCATCATTTTTGTACTAAAAAAAACAAGTTTAAATTGAGTTGTCGTATAGTGTGGCTTAAATCTCACACTTTCATGTATCCATTCCATCATATTATTTGATCATTGTTGATTTTTAAAAGTCAACTTAAGAGATTTTTAAATTCAAAATTAACATTGATTCTTTTAATTTTAGTCGATACAATAATGAATATTATAAACTATCTAAAAAATATAACTCATTGCAAGATATATTGTTTTATAATTTTTAATGAGCTAGCTTAATTTTGAGTTTGAAAATATCTCAAATTAACTTTTCAAAAGTCAACAATGATCAAATAATTTAAAACAGTGAGAGTATAATATTATTTTAAATATAGTTAGTCAGCTTTTGGAATTATAAAAATAGAGCAAAAGAAAAGAAAATAAAGGAATATAAAAAAAATTCCTTTCACTCCATCATCAAAGCTGAATACTTATACCATCATGGAAGTTTGAGTCATATCACCAGATCTCTGTTTGACACCATATTATAGTGGATGTCATATTTCTTCCTATTTCAAATTTATAATGTTTCATTTTCCCCTCCAGACGGTTCCTTTACCACCTTTTACCTTTCACCAGAAATTGACTAAACTAAGAAAAAACAAAAAATAAATAAAAAATAGAGCCTCTCATGTATCCTCTATACACTATATCACAGAGCTCTGTTTGACACCATTGTTGAATTGTTATTCATACATCAAATTAAAGCAAAACTGAATTGAAAGTAAGGAATGAAAGCGAGAACTCTTGCTTATAACCAAAAGAAGAAATGCCATGGTAGACAGACACTTCTCTCAATCACAACAGCTTTCCAAGCGTTCAAATTAATATCTAATGTACAAACAACAATGTCTCGCAAAGAAGCACAACATCCTTAGCTCAAAAGAATTCGCCTATCTATAAGAAGCTTGTCATATAAAAAAGTACCCAGCATCCCTCTCTATTACGAACTCAGCAGTTTGGACACCGTGATAGAGACGGAAAGACCACTCAGATATGTAATTAGCTCCTCTGGCTCGCATCGGCCCATCTTTTTTCGCAAGTTAGCTTCATGTTGTTGCTGCGAATCTAAAGGTGTATACAAGAAATCAAATCTACAAATGATCGAAGTTACAAACTCATATCTTACCCCCCAAGTGTACACACATACAAGAGCATCAGTATGGTCTGGGCTTTACTATTGTATGGACAAAGCATAAATCGTCTCCTCAATGCACCGTAATCACACCCTGGATCAATAATAACACATGATCAACAAAAGACCAAACATAAATTCCTCCTGAGATTGAAATTTTGATTTAGAACGAGTAATAGAAAGTAAATTACAGAGTAATTGTTGCTTCAGCTAAAGCAACTGAACTATGGAAACTTATAGCATTGTATGTACATATAATAATTATCTTCTAATTCAGATGTTATTTATCAACATATCAATACTGTAGGACTAAATGTATAAAAATTTAAAAGTAAATAAATTGTCACTAATCTGAGTCATACATCTCATATGTTGGCTGTTCTCATAGTTTTGAGCCTTCTTAAGCATGTAGCCATGTATTGGGACTAAACAAAAACATAAGGTAGTCCGTAGTCATATAAGTAATGAAGGCGCAATAGCTAAATATAATTGAAAATTATTCAGCAAGTAGTCCGTAATTCACGCCTCCATAATCTTTTCTGAATAATTAAAGAAATTATATTAAAAAAGATACAAAATGCAAGAAGAGAGTAGAATGATAAATCCTCCAAGCAGAACCAAGTGGAACAAATAGCAAGTCCTAGAGTATGACCCTAGTCCAATTCCTAAGTAAATCAGAAATAGCAATACCCCAAAAGTATCCGTGGTCGAAACCCGTGAAAAAACAAGAATGTGACTGTCCCACAACAGACGAGGCAGGTATGATCACTTAAGATATGGGTGTTTCCCTCTGTCCAAACACCCCAGGTGACAGCATATCAGAGGCACCTAAGGCAGCAAGTATGTTGGCACAGCAAGGCACCTAAAATCTTAAAGAATGGTACAATCACCGAAGCAACTTGAGGATAGTATGTATTGAATCAGGTAATTTGATTCTCTTTATTTCTCTAGTTGTTTTGGACAAGTAAAAGCATTAGTAAATGTCACCCGGATCAACTAGGCTTATCATTATCATAACCAAAGTCATGACAGGTTGTTGGGCTAATAGAGTAAAATATCTACTTAGTGTCAGAATTTATTGTTAAAAAAAAGATGGTCTTTTCTATATCTTTGGTTTCTTAATCCCGCAAGAAAAAAAAATGTAATAATGACAAATATACACACGCATATAAAACATAATGACAATAATCTTTTTGAAGGCTTCACACCTTACTTTCAAATTCTATCCTTTCTTGTGCATTCATTTTTATAATGTTAAGAGATTACTATTTCAACTACCTTTCTAATAATGAACTCGAGTGTCTTTCAAGACTATCCAACCACATAATCTGTATTCTGTATAATATCAAGGCATCTTGAGAAGTGCACAAGAAATTGCACACTGCTCAACTTCTTAATAGCAGGGGCAGTGACTCACTCCAACTTGTGACACTCTACAAAAATCCTTATAGTAAGGAAGGCACACATTTACGCAATACCGGGTACTGACTAATCAATTACATTTCCTAACTAGTATCTTGAGATTATTATTATTTAACAACATAACATAATTAGTACCTTTTCTCACTCCAATTTTGCATTGCCTTACTGCCCATATTCTTTCTTAAGCATTTTCTATATCATATGATATTTCACAATAATGATTAGCACCTACTTCCTGTATTAAATTGACTTCTTCTTTGAGCCCCTAAAAGCAGTGTTGGAAACAGATTTTATTTTATTTTTCCTTTTAATTCTAAACCTACTGGAATTGCTTCTGCTATTGAGTGAATATCCAAGGACTCTTAAAAGGCCAAGGAGAAATCTTCTCTTTGGCTCCAAACATGAATGGTTGGAGATAAATTTAAGGATGCAGCAACAAGAATATATATATATATATATAGACACTTCACAGAGGATGAATTCTATGAATTCCATGGTCAATCAATTGAAGATGAATTTTTTGCCAAGGTACAACTTGGTGTAGTACATCTATTTGAGATTTTGAGGGGAAGCTGACATTTAATCCTGTTAGAAGTGTTTGTGCTGTGTGTGTGTGTATGAGCTGTGTACGTGTATACTCCACTGAGGAAAACAGGTTCCCTGTTTTCCTCCTCCACTAGCTCCAAACAAGTTGTATAAATTAGGGACCTATTGTAATGAAAAACATAACAAAATGTACAGATTTTATACTTCTTACATGGTATCAGAGCCTACTGCATAATCTATTCTAGCAGTACGAATTTTTTTTCTCCTTTTTTTGCCTTCCGTGTTGCTACTGCTCCTATTTTTCATCAGAAAACTAGTCCAACGAGTAGATATTGAGAAATTAACATCATAATTGAGCTACCTGTTGCCGGGCGACCAAGCCGGAGTTTTCAGTTTTTAGACCCACCGCCGCACGCGCCGCCACGCGCCGCTCACGCGCCTCGCCGCCGATCCCACGCGCCGGCGCGTGACCTGTTTTCCGGCGACCTTCTCGGTCGCGGCTTCTTCCCAGGCGGTCGCCTCTCTCTCCTCTTCCTGCCCACAGTGGTCTTTCAGGGAGAAAATAAGGTTTGCTTGGCTTTGGCTTTAGTATTGGCTCGGTTGGTTCGTGTTTCCTATACTGTGAGTATACTGTGAGTATTGCATCCTTGGTATACGCTGCTTCACTAGCTCTTAGGATTTTTTTTAACTGAGTTATACACTGTTTCACTGCTGTGAGTTGATGTATCTGTGATTAAAAAAAAAAAAAAAAAAAAAAAAAAGAGAAAAAAAAAACCTGCAGTTCCTTTTCTTTCTCTAAAAACACTGCCTTATATTTGAGCCTGTAAGTTATCCTTGTTGCTATTTCCTTGGATAAATCTTGTTGCTCCTTTCACTGTACCCTCACCATGGCAGAATCTAGTCTTACGAGTGATGGTACCATTGAAACCAATAAAGGACAGTTGATTCGAAATCACCACCTCAACTCTGCTTTGGTTCTTAGTTCATTCAAGTTGGATGGAAGCAATTACCTAGCTTGGTCCCAAGCATGTCGTATGTCAATTGAAGCAAACCGAATGCAACATTTTATCACTGGTACAACCACTATGCCTGTACAGGCAGGTATTGCTCAAGAAGAATGGAAATCCGATAACTCCATGGTCAAAACATGGATTTTTAACTCAATGGAACCACATCTAAGGAGCAGTTATATGTTCTTAGACACAGCATATGCACTTTGGGAAGCTATCTCTCAAACCTTCTCTATTTCTGGTGATATGTCTAAGGCATATGATATCCGAAAACGAATCCGTGAGTTGGGTCAAGGGGAGAAGCCCGTGGCACAATACTTTGCAGAGATTAATGCACTCTGGCAAGAGCTCGATCATTACCGGGTTTTCTCAGCTAAATGTCCGGTAGATGCAACGGCTTATCAGAAGTTTATTAATGAAGATAGAGTTGTAGATTTCCTAGCTGGTTTAAATATAGAGTTTGATCAAGTTCGAGCACAACTACTTGGTCAAACACCTTTTCCATCACTGAGAGAGGCTCATGCTAGAGTCCAGCAAGAGGAAAGTAGGCGTCGGGTAATGGTACTCAAAACAAATCCTGTTGACCGATCAGCCTTGATCGCCTCGTATCCTAAGCCTGGCTTTTCGATTCCTCCTCCTATTGAGAAGGAGTCTCGTGAATGTGACTATTGTGGAGGAAAGAATCATACCAGAGATCGGTGTTTTAAGCTTCATGGACGTCCTAGAGGACGTGGAGGTCGTTCTGGTCGGGGACGTGGATCCCATGCCTACATGTCTACTCCTCCATTCTCTGCAGATGTACCTAGTACAACAGACACTACTCATGCACTGACTCCTGAGGAAATCACTGCCTTTCGGAAATTCTATTCCAAACCTACTTCCTCTCATTATGCCCAGACAGGTATACCTCATTGTGCTTTTCATGTTTCATCCGCTTGCCTTAGTTGGATTATAGATACAGGTGCCTCCGAACATATGACTGGGTCCTCCAACCTTTTTACTTCATATATGCCCCGTTCTGGAAAAGACAAAGTTCGAGTTGCTGATGGTTCCCTGTCGTCTATCTCCGGGAGTGGTTCTGTAGTTTGTACTCCTTCATTGACTTTATCATCCGTTCTTCATATTCCTTCCTTCACTGCAAATTTATTATCTGTCCAACGTCTTTCTGAATCTATGAACTGTTCAGTAACCTTTTTTCCAAATCATTGTATTTTTCAGGACTTGGTAACGGGACAGAAGATTGGCAGTGGTAGTGCAGTTGATGGTCTCTATTATTTAGATGTTCCCTCATCTAACATGGTCCCTACTCAGGCTCTTCACTCTGTTTCAGACTCCAACCTAGCCTCTCTCCATCAATGGCATCGTCGTTTGGGTCATCCTTCTTTTTCAGTATTGGAATTTTTGTTTCCGTCTTTAGTTAAGAATTGTAACAAAACTCAGTTTTTGTGTGAACCATGTGAACTCGGTAAACACAAACGGTCGACTTATTCTGCTATTAACAGTCGTCATTCTGAGTCCTTTGCTGTTATTCATACCGACGTATGGGGGCCCTCTCGGACTGTTTCCCGTTCTGGTTTTAGATGGTTTGTTAGTTTTATTGACTGTCATTCTCGTGTCACTTGGATTTATCTTTTGCATTCCAAAAATGAAGTTTTTGATTGCTTTCAGGACTTTCATAAAATGATTCAAACTCAATTTAATGCTACAATCAAAATTCTCCATAGTGATAACGGTCGTGAATACAGTAATAATCATGCTTTTGCATCTTACCTCTCCCAGCATGGCATCATTCTTCAAACCACTTGTGTCCAAACCCCAGAACAAAATGGCGTAGCCGAAAGGAAAAATCGACACCTACTAGAAGTTGCCCGCACTCTTATGTTTACAATGAAAATCCCTAAGTTTTTATGGGGTGATGCGGTTCTAACTGCGGCATTCCTTATCAACCGTCTTCCTTCTAGAAGCCTTGGAAACAAAAGTCCTATCTCTATTCTCCAGCACATACCCACTCCTTCTCCCTCGCCCCGAATTTTTGGATGTGTGTGCTATGTTCATGATAAATCTCCTACTCGGAGTAAGTTAGATCCCAAAGCTCTTCGGTGTGTCTTTATTGGTTATTCTCCCACTCAAAAAGGTTATAAATGTTATCATCCTCCTTCTAACAAAGTTTTTGTCACTAGGGATGTAACTTTTTGGGAGTCGGAACCTTTTTATTCCTCTTCATCTTCTCCTCAGGGGGAGGATATTATTGAGGAGACGCTTCTTCCTTTTGAAACTGGTATTACAAGTACTATTATACCATCTTTCCCTACTCCTATTGTTGTGTCGGATAATTCTACACAGGGGGAGTTACAGTTACACGAGTCACATGCTAGACAGCCCGTGCCTGAGTTGAGGACCTATACTCGAAAAGGGAAGAATAAGGTCACCATTGCTGCACCACTACACCAACCTTGCCCTGAACCGAGTCTTGGTAATACTAATGGTATGAATCCTGATCCTATTTGCTCTTCTGATGATACTGACATTCCTATTGCTCTTAGAAAAGGTGTCAGGTCTTGTACACAACATCCTATCTCGAATTTTGTTTCATATGATAAATTATTTGCATCCTACCATTCCTTTGTTTCTTCTTTGTCCTCTATATCTATTCCTCAGGGGTGGAAAGAAGCAATTAGCAATGAGAAGTGGAAACATGCTATGATAGAAGAGATGAATGCCTTGAAAAAGAATGATACTTGGGAACTAGTTACTCTTCCTTATGGGAAAAGACCAGTTGGTTGCAAATGGGTATATACAGTGAAACAAAAGGCAGATGGGACAGTTGAAAGACTCAAAGCCAGGCTAGTTGCAAAAGGGTACACTCAGACTCACGGGATTGATTACCAGGAGACTTTTGCTCCCGTGGCAAAAATGAACTCTGTCCGTACCATAATCTCATGTGCAGCAAACTTTGGCTGGGATATTCAGCAATTGGATGTGAAAAATGCATTTCTTCATGGTGATCTAGAAGAAGAGGTATACATGGAAATACCCCCTGGTTTTGCTTCATCTGTCACCAAGGGAAAGGTGTGTAGGCTTCGAAAGGCGTTATACGGGTTGAAGCAATCTCCTCGAGCCTGGTTTGGTAAATTCCACAAAGCAATGATAAAACTTGGGTACAAACAGAGTCGAGCAGATCACACTCTATTTGTCAAACATATAAATGGTAAGACTGTCATTCTTATTGTTTATGTTGATGACATTGTAGTGACAGGGGATAATAGAGAAGAGATAGTTAATCTCAAGGCAAGTCTGGCTGAAGAGTTTGAAATCAAAGATCTTGGCACCTTAAAATATTTCCTTGGTATTGAAGTTGCAAGATCTTCTAGTGGAATCTTTCTGTCTCAACGGAAGTATGTTCTTGATCTCTTAACAGAAACTGGCATGCTAGGATGCAAACCTGTTGATTCTCCTATTGAAGTTAATCATCATCTAGAAGGAGGCACAGGACCTACGGTGGATAGAGAAAGATATCAACGTCTAGTGGGACGACTGATATACCTGTCTCATACTAGACCTGATATATCTTATGCTGTTGGTATAGTCAGTCAATATATGCATGATCCTCGACAAAGTCATATGGAAACCGTTTACAGAATTTTTGAGGTATCTCAAGTCTGCACCCGGTAAAGGTTTATTGTTTGCACCACATGGTCATATGAGAGTTGAAGCTTTTTCAGACTCAGATTGGGCTGGCTCTATAGAGGATCGTCGATCTACATCAGGCTACTGTTCATTTGTTGGAGGTAATCTTGTCACTTGGCGTAGTAAGAAACAGTCTGTTGTGGCAAGATCTAGTGCTGAGGCTGAATACCGAGCTATCGCCTTGGGTATATGTGAACTAATGTGGCTTCGAACCTTACTAGAAGATTTGGGTGTTTCAACTAAAGAGCCTATGCAGTTGTTTTGTGATAACAAGGCAGCCATTAGTATTGCAAATGATCCGGTACAACATGATAGAACAAAGCACATTGAGATTGACCGACACTTCATCAAAGAAAAATTAGTCAGTGGTCTTATCTGCTTACCTTTTGTAAAAACAGAACATCAGTTAGCTGATATTCTGACTAAGGGTCTTAGTGGTAAGATGTTTCATCCCTTGTGTTTCAAGTTGGGTATGCGAGATATCTATACACCAACTTGAGGGGGAGTGTTAGAAGTGTTTGTGCTGTGTGTGTGTGTATGAGCTGTGTACGTGTATACTCCACTGAGGAAAACAGGTTCCCTGTTTTCCTCCTCCACTAGCTCCAAACAAGTTGTATAAATTAGGGACCTATTGTAATGAAAAACATAACAAAATGTACAGATTTTATACTTCTTACAAATCCTTTTGTGATTGTTCTTTCTTCATCATGCTTTTTACTAACTGTGCTTAATTCTTTACTATGCTCTTTCAGCTGTTTCTGAGACGAGTAGTTTAAAGAAAGTCTTATCTATGATCAAAAAATGAAGGAAGTCTTATACTTCTGTGTGCGTTTTACATTCTCTTTTCTGTAAATATCAAAATCTAACTGGTGTCTAAATGGAGAAGAGTATTTGGCAAACAATAAATATTTTACATAAAATATTCGAGAATTTATTAACAATACCAATCATAGCTTGATGAAGAGAAAAAGGCATAATTACATATGAGTTTCAGCATTAATTACCTCAAGCATGTTTTCATCAGACAAACAGAATCCTGAAGAATTCAAGCCATGATGAATATCATATTGGAAGATCCTGAGCTTTCCTTCCTGCAAATTTACAAAATAAAATAAAATGATATAACAAAAAACTAAATTTAGGTGCAGAAAAATAGAAATATGTAACAAATGAGTTGTTCACCTTGGTCCCATAGACAAGACCACCACCAATAGAAGGATGAAAGCAGGCTACATTGACCTCATCCTCTGCACTAGGAAGTACTCTCACAAGTTCCATATCAGAAACTCTATAAACCTGATCGAGAAAAATCAAATTTGAATGGTCTATACTCTATTCAATAAAATGAAAGTACAGTCAAATGGAATTTATTTTCAGGCAGTCATGCCCTATACACAACTCTATTTTTGCTACATACTGTAGAGTCAAATGGATTAGCACGAGGAAGAATATAGTGAACCTAAGTTTTTTCCACGAGATAACACAATAAAGCTTGCTTATTAGCATTTCAATCTGTATCCATTATGAATTGCCAGTACTAATTGTGCAGAACTAAAATTTTTCTTTTTTCTTTTGTTAGGTATTTTTCAGTACTCAAAATTTTAAAGGTCAATTCAATAAAATTGTGAATTTGACCTATAAAGAACATAAAGAAAAAACAAAAGAGAGCACAGTTAAGGATGTTAATATGCATATGCACATGAATTATACCCACCATGAAACACAAGCATCAATATTCAGACAGTTATAATTAGAATTTGACATAAGTAACTGTCTTCAACAAACTAGGCATCATTACTGCCTACTTTAGGCAATTATTCACATTTTGATGATCAGTTTCTTCCAACCACTGGATAACTAGTAGGAAGGGAAATCACTCGCAAAGCAAATCTTTACAACATTCTCATAGCCACCCACTCAGCTAGCAGAAGACAAAAAAGGCTCATCTAAGCATAATTCCCAGGTTTGGACTGAAATTTCAGGAATAAGGATTGGAATTAGTCATTTTCTCTAGGTGGTGTTTCTATAGCGAGTGTCTTCCATGAGGAAAAGGACTCATTGTGACTGAGGACTGAGGAGAGACGGAAATGAGACCTTTCCAACGCAATTGTAGTGTGCTATCATTTGAAGGATGTTGATAGTAGCATTCTTATTTCTTTCAAAGCAAACATGACTGTGGAAATTCTCAGAGACATAGGATTTAGCATACACTGCTGCTGTATGTGCAGAAAGACGGGCGTCATTTTTTGCAAAAACATCGAGATGGTTGAGAAGATGTGAAGTATGCTGTTTGCATTCTTTGATACTGTGTGATTGATTCCACGATTAGTAGGGACATTATTAAGTATATACATAGAATAGGAAAGATACACAAAAACAGAATATGGCTTCACTCTGCTTGCTGTGGACCATTTGTCAAGATAGAAATAGAAAGACCTTCAAGGAGGAGTTAGATTAGAACTTCCCTTGCACAATCTTTTAATTTATTATCAAATAATCCGTTTTGGTTTAGTGAGCCTCAGCAAGGGGCTTTCCTTTCTTCCATTGTATTGTTAAGAAAACTTTTTTCCGGAACATAATTACTTTATGTACTCCTTTTGTACATGATGCACAAACTTGGATTCTGCCCCATTTCATTCCCTACCAGTTATTTTAGCTTTTACCAAGAGACTATATTGTTAGTATAGAATTATCTATACAACGTTTTCCTTTTTACCTTTTTTTTGTATTTTAGCTTTTACCAAGAGACTATATTTTTAATATATAATTTTCTATACAACATTTTCCTTTTCACCTTTTTCTTTTTTTGTATTTTAGCTTTTACCAAGAGACTATATTTTAAGTATATAATTATCTATACAACATTTTCCCTTTTACCTTTTTTTTAAAGTTATACATCAATGTCCAAACCAAGAAGGAGACATGAAATACAACTCTATAAAAGGCTGGTTATCTAGACCATCCAAACATTTGGGTCCAAATTCATGTTATCCGAGCCAACATACCTACTGAGATGAAATTTAATAAATACAAGAAGTGCTCATTTCAAGGTTCTAGGAACCAGCAGGAAAAATATATGATGATGATAGATGCGTGAAGTAGTACCTCCAGGATGGTGTAAACAGGTATTGCTGTCTCTCCATCGATGACAACACTTTTAAGTAATGAACTGTGGCGACGACCATAGGCAAGTAACAAATGCTCAGATGTAGGTGAGAACTGCAACCGCAAACAGCGTATAATTTCAGTTGCTTTCCACTAACCATTATTGTTTTCTCTTGTTTTATATAAAGCATATTCCGCATTAATAAATTATGATGAAGTCTCAACAACACTCTGAGAAAATCAAAGCTATATAATACACATGAAGATCTTCTTTACATCTGCGCAACCTTGCTTCCATTGGATCTCACTTTTGACTTTACCAAATTTATCTCATGGTACTTGAATTATTCAGTTCAACACACATGCATTCACGCAAGCAATTTGTAGCTTAAACTAAACTGTACCTATAGTAACTTCTCTCCTATTGTAGCTGCATTCGCGCAAGCAATTTGTAGCTTAAACTAAACTGTACCTGTAGCAACTTCTCTCCTATTGTAGCTTGAATAGAGAAGGGGGAGCAAACACAAAGAAAAGAAAAGAATTGACAAAGAATTGAATCTTGCAAAATACGTTTCTTAGTTGATGCCATTTACTTTTCAGACTTCTCTAACATGAGACCTCAACCTAAGTAACATAAAGTCCTAGAGCACTGAGACACATAACAAAAGCCAATGGAGGGTACTTAAAAATGAGACATATACCCCTAAGAGTACACATACATAGAAATAAGGGGGAGGAACTCTCAGCTTGATCTCGTATACTCGGGTACGGGTTTTGCAGCTACAGGTTACATTTTCAATGCATCTAACACACACAACCTCCACAGAGAAACTGACCTGAATTGATGTTAAACAATGAGCAGCTCTGATTGCCCGGGATGCAAGCACCAAACCAAATCTAAGTAAACGAAATGACATCAGATTACAGAAGCTGACAAAACATAAGAAAATACAGCCAGTGGTACAAGAGATTTGAGCATTACGTTGCTTCCTCCAGGGAATATATACGAAGCTCATACATGACTTGGTGAGCTGCTATTGGGTGTCTTGTAGGAGATGTTGCAACCCCTGTGACATCGTGCTGAATATGCCCTTGAAAACAAGGATCAGATTCCACATTTGGCAAGACACATGCAACACAGGCAGCTAAAAATCTCCCACAAGGTGAAAAATGGGCACCCATTTCACTGCAAAAAGGATTTACTGGTAAGTATTTCAAGAGAATGAGAGATATGGCTCAATTGTTCAACATGACAATAAGAAAATTGCCAAAGAAGTGCAACAACAATTCATATCATCCATGCCCCACAGGGTGATTGCTGATACATACTATGGTGAAGAAACTTGTAGTATTAATCAATTTCTCTTTCATGTAGCTAAGTTATCCTACTAACTTTTGATAAGATTACCAAATACAAATTAGAACATAGAGCAGAAAGGCCAAATCGGAAATGGTATACAACATACCTACAAAGTACAGCATGTGGTATAATTAAGCGACATTTTTCTGCATCAAGAGTTTGACAAGGATCTTTTACATTGTGAGGCCATAATCTAAGCTTCACAGTGCAAGGTAACTCAGCCGCTGCTGCTGCAGCCAGTGATGCGGCAATCTCAGACTGGATTTGGGTAACAAAGGGTTGAGAATCACTTTCATCATGTGCTATATTACTAGATGCGACATCACCACCAGAACCATTAACTGACGTACGAGGACGTGAAGATCGGTGTCGTGAACCAGATCTTCCAGTTACTCTCGAATGACCAAAACTGGGTGGCACAAGATTATCTATTCCATTAAAGCCGGACAAATTTTCAGAAGCCCCACCATTAAATGGATTTATTGTTCGTTGGCCAGCTTGGCTTTGTCCAATCAACCACCCTTGCAAGAATGGTACTTCCCAACACGAGGGATCAACCAAAGGGAAAATTTGGTTACCTCTTTCTTCAGGCTGCACATCAGTCTCCATAGCATCGATTGTACGTTGAGCAACATCATTTTCCATTTCCCTCATGAAAGTATTCGCTTCTGGTTCTTCTGGTACAGTGGAGCTACTAGGTTCTATAGGAGATAACAATAGCTCATACTGCCCTGACGGGGTTGAATATGTAAGAAGTCGCACTGAGGCAGAAGAATCTGCACTCTGTATTGGACTAGTTGAATTAACATTTGAATCAGTTTGTTGCAAAGGGATTCTCCCATCACCTCGACCAATTGAAGACCACATCAAGAATGGCAGAGACATCAAAGGTAGCTCATTTACTGGATTAGATTGATAACCAGATTGAGCATCTGCTAAATATACAGTAGGAGGAGGATAGCTCAAATAATTCCGACAAGTTGCAAGGGTCACAGTGGAATCTGATGATTCTAGTTCATTAACCTGAAACCATAATTCTAGTAACTAAACAAGACTAAAATAAGAAGATAAAGTCTAATATACAGCACTGAAAAACTTACCTCGGCGGTTAGAAGAAAAGGGGCAGCATGCGGATGAAAATGCACCGCACGAAGAGAACGGCGTGTCTTAAGTATGATGGTCGGTGATGACGTCTCCCCTCTCCTGCTGTAGTGCCATATATAAAGCTACCACAGATATCAAAATCAAAGTCATCATAAAGCATCCAATAGAAAAATCAGTTCAACACTGATATCCAGGTTCCTCACCTTGTGGCCAGAAGCAACAGCTAAAAATTCCCCTTGGGCATGGAAAGCAATAGAAGCAATAGGACGATCTGCATGGAGGAAACATGTTTGACCAATCAAACCTACCAACCAAGATTGACAATTGGGAAAAGCTTTTTCATCTTTTATTCCTTGATAAGTATGGGACTATTGGAACATAATTTTGTTAACATTTACATATGTAACATAAAGAAATCAGAAAAGCCATTACAAAAATCACGCGATCCTATACACTCTGCAGTTTTTGCATTCCACAAGCGAACTTCATGATCCAAACTTCCACTGGCAAGTATTTCAGGACAGAGTGGATGGAACCTAACCTGCAAAAGTTTCATTAGCACATAATGGTATATGCTAGCATTGATTTAAAGAAAGCATTCAATGAAAACGTTGATAGATTAATTTATAAACTCCAAGCGGACAGAGATGTGAAATTATGTAAACAAAAAGCAATGTAGATCTTGACATGTCATAACAATTCGTTTGCAAGTGAAACAGTTAATCATTCTAAGGTAATATTAATAAATATAGATCAACTTCATGAGATGTATAATTTCGGTACGGGTGAACCAGAACAAGACAGTCAAATATAAGTACTCCAATAAATTCCTTACAAGCACTCCCTCCAATTTAGGTGTCACCCTTCGAAACAATGAAAAAAAATGGATTCTGAGAGGTGTTGTCAGCGAGGATTCCATGGTTTGCCAAATGTCCCATAGAATGGGAATAGTACTGAGTATAAGGATAGATGAGCCAGTTTGTGAGCTGCTTTATTTAACACTGTGCCCTCAGTTTTTTGGGGGTTCGATGATAGGTCATATAAAAAACAGATAGTAACAGAAAATCATTCGATTTAAAATGATTTTTATAACTATTCACATGCAAAAATGTTAAAAAAAGAAAGAAGATAATATTGCTACACCAATAATTGACATTGTTATACATAAACATCAGCCACCGCCATCTATCTATAGCATTTTCAGCTAATTAAAAAAGAGCAAACAGTTCGATAAACAGGCATACCACCCAAGGTGTCCTTCGGTGACCACTCAACACCTTTAAGCATCTTCCAGTTTGGCAATCAATAATCTTAACTGTATGGTCTCCACTGCCAGCACAGAAACAATACAGAGGTCATGAAATTACTCATGTTGGATCATGCAAATCGATTACACCATGTCCAAAAACATAAACAGAAAAGTACTGAGTGGAAGCAAGCGTTTTTCCATCATGGCTGAAGGCTGCTGCAATTGTTGACCTAGGAGGTGGCAACAGTGAACAATATTTGGCTGAAAAATGTCGCAATGACTCTGCCTCTACCCTGAAATAAAAATTTAATGCTTAACAAGGGAGTTGACGACGATTAATCAAGTCAAGTTTCAAAGGTGTTACACCAGCAAATCACTGATCGCTCCATGAGAAAAACATGAGGGTGGCGAAAACAACACTGAAAATAAAACAGAATAGAAACTGACGATAAGCAACTTTACCATGATGTAAGACTGCGCCTCACATCTGTCGCAGCTTGACCTCTCAAAACAGTGGAATCAACATCACACTTTGAACCCTCTCTCCATAAGTTTCTAGAAGAATCCTTTGTTCGAGGCGATACCTCTCTCCGTGCCAACAGTCGAAAGACATTACTACGACTAGCATAACAGGAAATCAAAATTATATCAACAGAACTAAAATCAGATACATCAAGAAAAAATGTGACGTTCAGTCTTTTCTCTATGAATAGAAGTTAAACTTAATCACTAAAGAAACCAGTAATCTATAAAAATGTAAAACAATCCTCTAGCATCTAAATAAAATAGCCTAAACTTGGCAAGATTCACGAAAAGCATAATAATCCAGCAGAAAATGCTTGAAATCAAAATGAGCCATTACTAACCATCTCCCAGTGAGAATTGTTTCAAATTCCAATGTACGTGAAACAACTAAGGCTACTAGCAATTTCCAATGCCACTACATAATAAATTGATCGTAATATAATACTCGCCCAGTCTCAAAGAGCATTTTGTGTTGTATTTTGCATATCAATCTGCTATTATACTTTGGAATAAAGGAAGTAATAATTAGTTGTGACGTAGTTTCAAACATCTTCGATCAAACAGTGATTCTCAGTTGAATTATTCAAACAATTCATTCAAAAATTATCAAAATCGAAAATTCAGATCTTTACCTGAAAATGTAAATTGAAGAGACAAGCAGCAAAATTCAGATTGAAATTGGGAAATAGTACTGGAGAACTGATATAATTGAGGATAAATTCAGACCTGTGCTTAAAATTGGAGTGGCTGGGAGGAATACGCTGCCGAAGATTTGAGGTCGATGGATAACTGGAATCGTCCGGCCATATAAAAGACCTCATAACTTTCCGGTGAAAATCTCATGCTCTGAGTTTTTCCAGCATCCAGTTGAATAATTCGACGGAAAAAATAAACATTTTCCGGTGAATTCTAGATTAGATGAAATCCGGCTAGTTATTATATATGAAATGCCTTGATTGTAAAATATATTGCACACTCCACAAGAGGAGAGAGGAGAGAGGGTGTGCTTGGAGATCTCGACGGGAGGAGCAAAATGGGACGACGAATAAGCTAATGAAGAAATAGAAGAGGAAGAAGAAGATGAAGACGATGACAGTGGGGTTGGTAGCGGTTGGGTTCGGATATGGGTATAAAAACGGGTTTGTCAGTAGAGCCTGCCCCGGTGAGGCGTTTTACCGGACTTGCGTCAAGCATGTTGTCTAATTTTATATTTTATATTTTATATTTTTATTTTTTGGTGCAAAGGAGGCCATCCGGCGAAAACTAGAAAACACCACGTCTAATCATATCAATGAAGAGTTTTTCATTTTGACAAGAAGACACGAGAAATATGTAAAGTATTCTATTCCGCATTACACTTTGCGTCTATAATATTTATACATGTATCGATAATGAGTCAATAAATTATCATATTTATATTAAACATAAATTTAAATATTTACACGACATATTACGTCTATAACAGTTATATGTATATCTATATATGATCCTCAAGCACATTTCGTTATCATCGATCACTTGATGGCCATAAAATTCAAATCCAAAACATTAATGTTGATTGATATATAGGCATCCATTTCTTGTTTCTATTTAGAATGGTAACCCTTTTTTTCTTTTCCTTTTTTTTAGTCCATCAGAGTAATATATGGCACAAATCTTTATTTTCCATCTTCTTCTATTTCATTTTTAATCTTCTTTTCTTTCACAAATTTTTTTATATGTTTGTCACTATTGTACGCTCGATCTTGCACTCGTGACAAATATTTTTTATTAATTATTATAAAATGAATTCCATGTATAGAGTATACATACTCGTAATCAACATTAAATTACAATATAAGTGAATTTCACACTCAGTGAATAATAATATGCTTCTTAATTTTTTTATTTTTATAAAAAATGTGAAAATACATGAAGAAAATTCATTTAGTCGAAAGATTTGAATTACATGTATGCTACAGTTAAAAGGTACCTACTATATCCAATAATGAAATTCGATTTCAAAATCAAATAAATCATATCCATTGACACAAAATAACTCTCATAAATAGGAGTAAATGAACCGAGTCGAGCCGAGTATTGAATTGCTCAAATTTGATTCATAAAATTTATCGAGTATGAAATAAGGTTTGATTAAGGCTCATTTACCAACCGAGTCGATCACGATCTCGAATCGAACCCAAACAGTTTGAACTTTTTGAACGAATATGATTCGAGTATCAATTAAAAATTACAATTTGAAAAAGTTCGAGTAATTTATCGATATTTAAAATTTGCTCATATTTGAATCGTTTATATTTCGAGTCAAACTCGAATCGAATTTTTAGTCAAACGAGTACAAATCAAGTCTGAACCTTTCGTTCATTTTACAACCTTACCCGACAAAACTCTACAAAGAGGTAAAGAATAAAAAAGAATAACAAATTTAGAGAATGATAAAAAAGGCAGTTTTGAATTGTGAGAATGCAAATTTGGTAGTAGAGGCAGAACAAATTTAAATTTGGGTCAACGACAAAGGTTGGACTAATGTTATGTTTGAATTGAAAAAATAAATTTTGTGAATGAATGGAATAGAGAAAATAATTGAATGGAGAGTGTAATGCTTCATTCCATTTCAGCTAAAATGAGTCATTACATACCCTCCCCTCAACGTATAAAATTCACAAATTTGGCAGGAATGGAATAGTTCATTCCATTCTAATAGAATAATCAATTTTTTTTCCCATTTCATAAGAATGAGTATTAAATTTTAAAATTGGTAAAACTCATAAAAATTTAGAATAAAATAAATTGATATGAATTTATTTAATTTTAGTTTATAATTATTATAATCGTATAGTATATAACAAAAAATTATTAATTACAAAAATTATTTTATTCTAATTTTTCATGAGTTTTATCAATTTTAAAATTTAATATGCCGCCATTTAATTTTAAAAATAAAATTATATCTCTAATTTTAGAACGGAAGCAATATAATATATACATGGGTTAAATACACTTCTGACCTTCAAAGTATCACCCAACTTACACAAGCGACTCTAAATTATAAAAATTAATAATAACAACCTCCAAATACACTTAAGTAAATAAAAGTGAGCTCCACAAAAAATGATTCGAGGTTTTGTCTATGTATAGAATTCTAATGAATGGCAAAAGGGTTGATAAAATCAATTAGACTAGGATTTCACTCATTTTTTTCTTCGTTCTTCCGGAAAAATAAAAAATAAAATAAAATCATTTGTACTCATAACTCGAGTTGGATAATTCTCAAATAGCTCAAAAGAAAATCAAATCTTTAAGCAAATTATTTTATTTATTGAATGGTCCCTCCGGCCATAACTTTGCCCGGAATATTGACGTCTAACGACAAAGTAATGTATTTATAGGATTTTAATAATTTTTAATGTATTTTAATATATATTAAAGTCAATTTAATTGTGTTTTCTTATTTAGAACAATACATTTAATAAGTACAAGCATTCGTATACTATTTAAAATAAATAAAATTCACTACAAACTATTACACCACACATAAATAATTAATCGTATTAATTAAATAATTAAATTTAATAATTTACTCAAATAAAATAGTTAACTCTACTAATTAACTAAATAAAATAATAAACTCTATTATTAACTTAAATAAAACAACTAACTCAATTAATCAATTCAAATAAAACAATTAACTTCGCTAACCATTCAAGCAAAATAATCAAAGTTAATTATTTTAATTATATTAATTAATGAGATTAATTATTTTACTCACTACACATTACCACACTATACATAAAATAATTAATATCATTAATTATTTTATTTTATGTATAGTATATTAATGTGTATTGAATAAAATAATTAACTTTGATCTTTTACTCAAATAAATTAACTAATTATACTAATTAACTTAAATAAAATAACTATCTCAATTAATTAACTCAAATAAAATAATTGAATCCATTAATCAACCAAGTAAAATAATTAAAAAAGAGTAATTAAAATAATTAAATTATCATCTCAAATAAGATACTTAAAATACGTTAAAAATAACAAAGTTAATTAGTGGAGTTTGATAATTATTTTATTTGAATTAATTATCTTAACGTATTTTGACAATTATCATATTTTAATTATCATAACGTGTTTTGATAACTAAAATAATTAACTTATTTTTACAACTAACTAAATAAATATTTTACTTGATTGATTAGTATAGTTAAATATATTATTTGAATTAATTAATTGAGTTAGTTATTTTATTTAAGTTAATTAGTTGAGTTTGTTATTTCATTTAGTTAATTAGTGGAATTAACTATATTTTATTTGAGTAAATTATTAAATTTAATTATTTAATTAATTAAATTAATTATTTTATGTGCAACGTGGTAATTTGTAGTGAATTTTATTTATTTTAAGTAGTATATACATGCTTATACTATTTAATTGTATTGTTTTATATATGAAAATATAATTAAATGACTTTAAATACATTAAAAAGTATTAAAATATGTTTATATTATTGTTTTGCCTTTTTAATTATTGTTTTCCCCTTTAATTGTTATTTTGTATTAATTGATAAGCTTAGTTATTTTATTTAAGTTAATAGCTAAGTTAATTATTTTATTTTATTTAATTAGTGTGATAAATTATTTTATTTGAATTAATTAGTGAGTTTTAATTATTTAACTTGAATTATTTATTTGATTTGATTTAGTTAATGTTTTTTAGTTATTTTATTTGAATTAGGTTACTATTTGGATTGTACTTCCTATGTCCCAAATTAATTGCTCAATTTTGACTTTTTTAAGTCAAATTAATTATTTTTAGAATTAATAATTAAGCATGTATAAATATATTTTTAAAATTATAAAAATTGGGGTTAGTAATAAATTGTATATTTTTTTTTGTTATAATCTCTTCACCTATATTTTAGCAAAAATAGTAGAAAGATTAGTGTTAAAAATGGTCAATTTGACTTTAAAAAGTCAAAACTGAGCAATTAATTTGGGACGGAGGGAGTATTTGATAATTAATCATATATCAACATTTATTATATGATTTTCATACGGTCAAACATTATATTATATCACATGAAAGACTACTAATATTTCGATTAAAATTATAATCGGATGATTCTTTTTATTTACTTAAATGTATTTGAAAGTTGTTATTATTAATTTTTATAATTTAGGGTCAGTTATGTAAATAAGATGAGTAATACTTTGATGGAAGGAAGTGAATTTAATCATATACATAATATGTACATTAGATTAGTATTTGGATTCTTTACAGTAATATACAACAATTAGTTAAAAATTACAATATTAGTGTATAAACAAAATAATTACAAAAAGAGTCCAATAAGGACAAATTAATTACAAAACGTATCTTTAAAACCAGACATGTCCAGTCAAATTAATTACAAAACGTATCCCATCCACCTAGATTCTGAGGAAGATCCAGCCTGCCAGAATATCTCCGCCCGTGCTCTTCCTTGGAATTCTTCTCGCCTTCTCCTTTAATTATCAGAGTGTTGTTCTCTACAGAAATTTTCACCTTCTCTTTCTCCACATCAGGCATGTCCAGTCGCAGATACAAAGCCTTGTTATCCTCTTTTACATCCCATCCTCTCCTAGTTGATCCACCAGATTTAACATTTGGCTCAAGCTCCTTGTTGCCGAAAATGGATCAAACACATCTAAAGTTGGCGTTCAAGTGAAAAACACACACACAAAAATAAGTTGATTTTAAAAAAGAATTGGTTACTTTTCTATTAAGGTTTGGCTACCAATTGCACTAAAAAAAATTCTATAATAGATTTTTTATAATTAATTGGTAACTCAATAAAACTGAATTGATTACCTTTGTATGAAGGTTTGGCTACCAAATGCACTAAGGAAAAAAATTATATAATAGATTTTTTATAATTAATTGGTAACCCAATAAAACTGAATTGGTTACCTTTATATTAAAGTTTAGCTACCAACTGCACTATGAAAAAAAAATATATAATAAATTTTTTATAATTAATTGGTAACCTAATAAAAATGAATTGGTTACCTTTGTATGAAAGTTTGACTACTAACTGCACTTTAAAAAAAACTATAATAGATTTTTTATAATTAATTGGTAACCCAATAAAACTGAATTGGCTACCTTTGTATGAAGGTTTGGCTACCAACTGCATTATGAAAAAAAAAAATTTATATAAAAATAGTTTTTTGTCGGTAATCAATATCTACATAAAAGGTTACTCTTAAATGGCATTTTGGACACCATCTGCACCATATGAAAAAATTAAAATGGTTACCCACAAAAATTAATTGGTTACCCATAAAAACTAAAATGGTTACCTTTGTATGAAAGTTTGGCTACCAACTGCATCATATTCAAATTTTTTTTATGAATATGGTAAAAATTTTGAATAAAGACATGTGGCATGTGTAGTGGATATGCTTGGTAGAGGTGGTTATTTGGAAGAAGCAAGAGAAGTAGCTAATATGTTTCTTCAAACACATGGTAGGAGGATTTGCTCTCGTGAAGCTCTTTTTGGAGCTTGTTCTGCACATGGCGATGTGGAGATGACAGCAGAATTGAAGGCAAATTTGAAATCTATAGAGCCTCAAAATGAGATGAGCTATGTTCTGTTGTCAAACTTGTATTGTGTGACTAAGCAGTGGAGGGAAGCAGAGCTGGTTAGGAAGGCGATGACGGATCAGGGCGTGAAGAAAATGTCTAGTTGTAAATAAAATATTGCATATGCACTAATTTTGTAAATATTTTATGTATGCACTTTTGTTGTAATTTTTTATAAAAATGTACTAATAAATGTAAATATTCATTAGTATTTTTAGAAAAAACCTAATGCCTAACTTTGAGGGTCCACCATGTGACAAATGTAACATAGGAGTATAGGACTATAGGAGCTAGTCTCGAATATCCCAAAGGTATGGCTTTATTATGAACACATATATGCTCATAGTGGGCCACCACGTTCTCAATTAATGGCCTACAATAATCCGATTTTCCTACCTCTTCTAAACCCAGAAACCAAAACCAAATCAACAAATCTTGGACCACAAAAATGAGCCCATAGCCCGTAGGCCCCGTACACACTAAAAAATACCTCCTGCCAACAAGTCCTTACTCTACCCTCCGTGGCACCAATCTCTCCGCCACACCACCCACGTATTCCACTCCTGCCAAACACTGTCTATGGAGAAAAGTTTAAAATCACCTAACAAAGTACCGACGCTATTGTCTTAAGCCTAAAACACAGGACACGTGAATTAGTCCCCCCTTTCCCCACGCGTCGCCACCTGATTCGTCCACTCCCGTTAACGCGTCTTATCACATTCACTCGATTACTCCTCACGCGCGGAGACAATCCCACCGTCCATCGTCACGTGCGTCCAAGCAAATCGCAGCCGTCGCCTCCGTTTTCGCCCATTATTCGCCACGTGTAATGAGTACACGTGTCGAGAAATTAACGGTTTGTTTTGGATTATTTAATTTAGTTTCTATTTTTATTTAAATCCTGAAAAATAGCCTATATATAACAACAAATCACCCTCCGTTTTAGTTCAAAATAACTTTTCAACTATAAATCTCAGCAAACCAAAAGATCACTACTTTCTCTCTCTATAAAACATCATTTATTTTTATAATTTTTATTTATTTTTGTCTATAAATCGGTATGGCGATGACTTTTTCACAGCTCGGAGCAATATCGGGAACCCAGATTGCGGCGGATTCCGGGATTGTTACCGGAGAGCCGGGAAAGGCGACGGTGAGCGCATCGGCGGTGTGGAGGTCGCCGGCGGCGAATCTCCGGTGCGCGGTTCGAAACCAAGGGAATGATATCGACAGGGTGTCGCCGTCGCCGCCGTTGAGTCCGGTGAGAGGCGGAATGAGGGCGGATCTGTCGGTGGCGTGCCAGGCGTTCGCCACGGAAATCGAGGCGGAGACGGAGGTGAGGGAACATGGGGGTTATAGGGGTGCGCAGGGTAAGGAGAAGGGGGTGCCGGTTTTCGTGATGATGCCGTTGGACAGTGTGACGATGGGGAATACGGTGAATAGGAGGAAGGCAATGAATGCGAGTCTGCAGGCGCTGAAGAGTGCGGGGGTGGAGGGGATAATGATGGACGTGTGGTGGGGTTTGGTGGAGAGAGAAAATCCGGGCGAGTATAATTGGGGCGGGTATGCGGAGCTTTTGGAGATGGCGAAGAAGCACGGGCTTAAAGTTCAGGCGGTTATGTCTTTTCATCAGTGCGGTGGAAACGTAGGCGATTCTTGCACGTAAGTTTTCACTTTTTTTATATTCTCTCTTTTTTATTAGTTGATTTGGCTTTTGAACGTGTGGCTGCTGAAAAGTCAACACTTACTTCCTTAACTTTTTCATTGTTCACATGAATTTTTGTGTATAGAGAAAGATAAAAGTAGTTTCCAGCTGATTGGTGAAGTTATATATATGAATCAAAATCTTTTTAGAAATATACGCCACGAAATGAATTTTAATCAGGTTAATTATTCTTCATTTAGTAGCTCGATTAAGGAAAGCTTTAAGAATTATATACCCCTGGTAGTTTGAAGTATTACTATCATTATATACATGTGAAGTGCAAGTATTTTTATGGAGATGGAACTATTGGAACATTAAAACTTTAGCCTTATGTTCAAAATGCTATTTTATTTTGGAAGGAAATTGGGATAAAGGCCAAAATATGTACTATATAATATTCTTATTAATATGCGTAATACTTAGGGTTATTTTGGCTGAAACTAAGATTAAATAGGTAACATATATGTAAGCGTTGGTTGGATTTTGGAAATGTTGTCTTGGTCTCTTAGGGAATAACTATATTTTTTTTTGTCAATATATATAAATACAAACTCTTGCTAACGTGAAGAACATTGGGAATGTAAATTGTCTGGAACTTTGAATGATCCAAGCCGGTGGAGGTTTATGACTTAAGGAGCATGAAACTTTTAGTTTAAAATTGAACCCTTCGATACTACAAATAAGTTTTGAAAATTTAGTACTTGAGAGAGTTTCACTTTTTGAAAGATCTTAAATTGGTGTGCTAGGAAGAAGTTTGGTCCTGTTTCGGTATCAATGATTATTAGATGATAAATAAATATGCAACACAGGCTTAACGTGGTAGTAGCATGTGCATGTACTGATGTTGATAAGGTTGGCACTATCATTGTTCTTGCAATTAACAGTTAACTTCTTATTTTTCAGGATCCCTCTTCCTAAGTGGGTTGTAGAGGAGATGGAGAAGGACCGTGACCTCGCGTACACAGATCAATGGGGGAGGAGGAATTATGAATACCTTTCCCTTGGTTGTGATACCCTCCCAGTCCTGAAGGGAAGATCGCCCGTCCAGTGTTACTCGGATTACATGCGTGCTTTCAGGGACAAATTTGAGCACCTTCTTGGTGACACCATTGTGGTAATAATCCATTCTTATATTTCTTTGCATCTGTTGCATATAGGTGTTAAAAGATCCCGTGTTCTCCTTGTTGTTTATCTGTAATATAAACTCTTTGAATCTTTATTCATATAGGAAATTCAAGTTGGAATGGGTCCAGCGGGTGAGCTTCGTTATCCGTCATATCCTGAGCAAAATGGAACGTGGAGATTTCCTGGTATTGGGGCCTTTCAGTGTTATGACAAGGTAATCTACACAACCTCACCTTCATTATTCTTTCTTTAAATATGTTCAAGTACTTGTTTTGCTGTAATCCATCTGTTCTTATATGAGTTCTGTTCTCTGCTCCAGTACATGATCAGTAGCTTGAAAGCTGCAGCTGAAGGTATTGGGAAGCCAGAATGGGGGCACACCGGCCCAACAGATGCTGGCAACTACAACAATTGGCCAGAAGATACCAACTTTTTCCGCAAGGAAGGTGGTGGTTGGGATGGTCCCTACGGCGAGTTCTTTCTTACCTGGTATTCTCAGTTGCTCTTAGACCACGGTGAGAGGATCTTGTCATCAGCCAAGTCTATCTTTGAGAATAGGGGTGTTAAAATCTCGGTTAAGGTTGCTGGTATCCATTGGCACTACGGGACTCGTTCTCATGCTCCTGAGCTCACAGCAGGGTATTATAACACTCGCTTCCGAGATGGTTATCTTCCCATTGCCCAGATGCTTGCCCGTCATGGTGCCGTATTCAATTTCACTTGTATTGAGATGCGTGACCATGAGCAGCCACAAGATGCCCAATGTGCACCAGAAAAGCTGGTTAGGCAAGTGGCTTTAGCAACTCGGGAAGCCCAGGTGCCATTGGCAGGGGAAAATGCATTGCCACGGTATGATGATTATGCACACGAGCAGATTTTGCGTGCAGCATCATTGAACTTGGATGATGACTCCAGGGCAGAAGAGATGTGTGCATTTACGTATTTGAGAATGAATCCAGACTTGTTTCAACCCGATAACTGGAGACGTTTTGTATCATTTGTAAAGAAAATGAAAGAAGGGAAGGATACAAACCAGTGTTGGGAGCAGGTGGAGCGGGAGGCAGAGCATTTTGTGCATGTCACTCGACCTTTAGTGCAGGAAGCTGCTGTTGCTCTCATGCAGTAAAAACACAGTAGCATTTATTCTGTATTCGATTAGAACAATTATAAGTTAATGTAACAAGTGTAATAAAACTAGTTGGATATCCTCAGCTTGTTGTAGCTCTTGTCATCTGTTGTAACATTAAAGGATTACAAAAAAAAACACAGAAACATGTTTGTAGTTATGTGTTTGGTTATCTATTTACCCTTCTCTCTATGTTATGCTTTATTAGTAAGTAGTAACTAAAATCATCTCCATGCCTTGTATCATTTGGTTTTTCTTTTATGTTATTGTTACTGCTGTTAGTATTGCTTCTTCTAAGTTGGTTTTTCTTTTATGTTATTGTTACTGCTGTTAGTATTGCTTCTTCAGAATGTAATCGCAGGCATGAGTTCTGCTGTAGGGCCTTTTGAGCGACTGCTGTAGGGCCTTTTGAGCGAGAAAGGACTACTGTATAGATGTCAATATATATGTAGACTTTCTGAAGACCTAGTTTTATTAAATTTGATGGCTGCGGATAATGGTAGGGTATGACTAGTATTTAATATGGATAATGGAGTATTACTAGTATTTAATATGCAGACCGATCCGTAAGTGCCATTAAATGTGAAAAGTGTCGCTAAATGCATGTTTGTTTAACATTAAATCCATAAACACTGCTACGACAGTATCATGCTGCACTTAATTTGGGTCCAAAGTCTTCAGAGTTTGTTTATTTACGATCATTTGGTTTGTTTAGATGTCCAAACGCACCACATCATTTTTTGGTCACGGGGTGCATTAGAGCTCCAAATGTTGCGTATGTAAGTTAAATAAGCGATTTTAATAAACTGTTGTTAAATCAACAAGATTTTCAAATAAACTTTGGTGTGTTTGGAACTTTCAAGCGTACTAAACGCGAGTACAAAAAACAATAACTTAAGAGTTGATTTTTTTGTAATTTTGTTACAAATTGAACTAGTCATTCATTAACTTAATTATTATGGTGTGGAAGGAATTATCTTGAGGTTGTATGTGGGTTGATAATGATGTTTTCCAGCTCTAGAATGCTCTCAAAAGATTGGCAACCACAAGTTGGTTTGGAGGAAGGTGTTTTAGAAGTATAGGTTTGGGAATCTTGTAGAACTACTCTAGTCAACATCAGCCAAGAAGTAAGTGCTCAACTGCAATTGTATGGTTATATATGGGCCGTACATATTTCAAGCGGTCATGTTTATGCCAAAATTGCGTTACTATAAAGAGAGATCTATTGAAAAGATTTGAATTTTAAAACATAACTTGTGCTTGGCTTTTGATTGAGGTAGGTCAATATTAGGCAACTATTATATCTGGATTTCTGAATCATAATTCAGAAAAAAAACAAAATTCATTAGTGAAACCCCAAATTTTAATCATGTCAATATGTTCAAAGTATGGAAAGTGTAATTATTTCTTACATATATCTATTCTTCTATTCTTATCTACAAAGGGAGGATTGCCAAATCATGCCGAGTCCACTCATTTAAAAACTCTTAAATAATCGAATCATCTCAGTTAAAATTTTAGAAATTAGTTTGTTTAATAATATAATTTAATGACTGTTGGTTTGCCCTTTATAATCTAATCTAAGAATAGGTGGCTCAACTCGGGTAGTCTTAAGTTGTCCTAAATTGTTAAGTGAGTTAACTCAGATAGTCCTGAGTTGTCTTGATTTTCCGGCGACAACTTAATTAATTAATTCATTCATGAGTCCTGCTATGTATTGCAATAAATTTATGCCGAATTATAATTGCGAAACTTATTAATATATGAGTTTGGTAGAAATTATAAGAGAGTCCCAGTTATTACACATATATCCAAAAATATTACCACTAATACTTATCCACGTAACTAACAATCAAAAGTCGACATGAAACATTCCACAATATATATCATTACCGTTCTTTCATTAGTTAAGTCTTAATCTAAAATCCACATTTTACCCTTCACCTTCCAACCATTATTGCCTCCTTAAGTTGCTTTTACAAGTTACCTCTTATTTTGGTAATTGTAAATTAAATGTGAGTTGTCTCAAATTCATGTTTTAAAATTTTGGATTAAAAGAAGTTACTCATAAATCATTCTTTCATTTTCGGATTATACAATTAAATATATATATAATTTATGCTACTTAATGGGGTGCGTATTTAACCTATAAAATCATGACTAAAATCCAAGTTGAACTCCAAACTTTTTTATCAAAAATTGATTTGCACCCTAAACTAAATTTTATATTAAATGCATCCTAAGGACAATTAAATGCGCCATCCGCTCGTTTTTTGGGCCAAATTTTCACAAGAAGTTTGATGACATCATTAAGTTAAGGGTAAGATAGTCAATTTACTTATTATATACGCTGACTAATTATTAAATATTAATATATATATATATATATATATATAAAACCTAAAAAACTAGTTAAAAATTCAAAATATCTAATTAATATTTAAGAAAAGCTACCTAAATTTTTTAAAAAAAATAATAAAAATGATTAAAATATTAAAAAAATATGAATTAAAGAAAAACTTTAGAATAAAAAGTAAATTAAAAAAATAACCCATCAACTTCATCTTCTCCGTTCCACCCCAAGTCCATCATCAATCTGCCACCATGAATCTAATTTTTGAAAAACCAGTACCATCATAGGCCTTCTTCTTCTAGCATCAAAATCAAGAACCATTTAATTCATTTATGGATGATCAATTCTTTTATCCCCAACCACGAAAACCCAACAAAAAATTAGATTAAGGGCCTGTTCGGGAATGACTTATTTTTTTTGACTTAAAGTTAAAATTTTAGTAGATTTATAAGTAAAAGTGTTCGGCATCATTTTTACTTATAAGTCGGGAATTATAAGTAATAGTTGTGGATGTGTTCGGCTAATAATGACTAAAAGTTACTTATTTTTTTTAACTTTTTTTTGAACTTATAAGTAGAAAAAAAAGTTGATCCCGAACGGTTTTTTTGGCTAAACTACTTATAAGTTGGGTTGACCAATTTATAAGTAGCTCCCGAACAGGCCCTAAATCTCAAATACCATAAGCACGGAAGAAATTGCATTTATGGAGAAGATTTGTACCTGAAAAAATATTGATAGCCTTTTTCTCAATGTCCCGTTATTATTCTCATTCGATCACCTCTTTTCTTTGTTCTCTTTTTTTGATTAAACTCAAATCCAAATAAAGAAGAGTAGAAAAAGAAGAATAATTTTTTCTCTCTATACCTACAACTGATATGTAAGAAATATACTATTTATTTGAGCTATATAGTAGGGTTAATTGAGTTTTTGGTGTGGTAGATTAGAGTAATTGCAATATAATTGAAAAGTCGTTCCTTACAATGCATAGAAAGAGAAAGTAAGATTAAAATGAGGAAGAAGAAGATAGGCTAGAAGATGAGAGAGGAAATGAGATTAAAATGGAGAGGAAGATGAGAGAGAAAGTAAGATTAAAATGGGGAAGAAGAATATAGGGTAGAAGATGAGAAGTGTTAAATTTTATTTTTAATTAATTTTTTTATAAGTTATATTAATTAAATTTTATGGTTTATCTTTTTTACCCCTTAATTTAACTGTTTCGATGGAGATTTGACTGGAAAAACGAGCGGAAGGTGCATTTAATTGTCCGAGTTTAAGTTTATGATGCATTTAATTTAAAATTTAGTTTAGGATGCAAATCAATTTTCGACGAAAAGTTTGGGGTGCAAATTAGATTTTAGTCTAAAATCATACAACATATTATAAAAACTTGGTACATATACCAAAGACTAACTCTTAATTAATACTCCCTCCGTCCCAAATTAATTGCTCAATTTTGACCATTTTAAGTCAAATTGACTATTTTTAGAACTAATCTTTTTACTATTTTTACTAAAATATAGGTGAAGAGATTATAACCAAAAGAAAGTATATATAATTTATTACTAACTCCAATTTTTATAATTTTAGAAATATATTTATATATGCTTAATTATTAATTCTAAAAATAGTCAATTTGACTTAAAATGGTCAAAATTGAGCAATTAATTTGAGACGGAGGGAGTAATTGAGTGATGTCAGTTGAAATTTTATAAATTAATTTATTTTAATAATGCAATTTAATGATTGTTGGTTTGTTAATGTCCGGAGTTTTTTTTTTTTGGTTCGCTAATGTCTGGAGGTTTTTTTTTTTTTCATGCACACCTCTTAGATTGACATGTTGTGAACTTAATTAATTAATTCATTAGGTCTCTTTTTTTGTTATTATTATTTTTATTCCTCATAAACTCCATGGTTTTATATAATGCATTTTTCGCACTAGCCCGTGTCTTACACGAGTTTAAAAATTAGTTTTTATAATTTTAAACTCCAAAACTTAATGGAAATTATACGAGTCTACTAAAGAGAATCCCCTTAAAAAATTATTTTCTCAAGAGTTTTTTATTTTTTATATTAATAATAATATAAAAATAATATAATATCTTCGAGTATAACAATATGATATCACTAGCATGCGACTTTTATTCATACTTTTTGGATATTATCCTCTCAATTTCTTAATAAAATTTGTAGAAGAACTCCGTGCCAATTTTGTAAGATCGGGTAAATGAGTACAACTTATTGGAAAATGTGTTTGTTTGGAATTTTTATTAGGAGGTCCAGGTCTTCCTAGGACCTTCCATTACATTTTCGACACGTGTAATGGTCATCCATAATTAATAGGCCTAAATATGGATTAATACCCTGAACTTTTAATGTTTTCCACTTTGGTGATTGTGTTCTCAATTTTTTCAATTAGGGGATTAAACTTTTAATTTTTTTCCACTTACCCTTTTTGGTACAAAAATAATTGAATAAATGTTAAAATGAGACTCACTATTACACATAAGTATTTTTTTAGTCACATGTCACTGTCATGTTGTCAATTTTCTGACGTGCTATCAATTAGACGTAATCATAAAAAATTAAAAGTTTAATCTCTTAATGGAAAAAATTGAGAAGACAATCTCCAAAGTGGAAAAAAATTAAAAGTTTAATCCCCTAATTGAAAAAATTGAGAAGACAATCCCACAGTGGAAAAAATTAAAAGTTTAATCCCCTAATTAAAAAAATTAAGAAGACAATCCCCACAGTGGAAAAACATTAAAAGTCCAAGGTATTAATCCATATTTAGGCCTAATTAATATAAATTGGCCCCCACATATTATGGGCTATTGGTTAAAAAAATAATTATTGTACACGTGTCAAAAATGTATAGGAAGGTTCTTTTCCTAGTTGGAAGACCTGGACCTCCTAATAAAAACTCGTTTGTTTGGGCCAACTAAAAATGGTCGTACAAAGAATTTCGTTTCCCAAAGCCCACAATAGATTTGTATTCGAAATGGGCGTTCTCTGTCCTTTTCTTTTTGTCTTTTCTTTATACGAAGACTTTTTAATATTGGGTCCTTCTAATGTGTGCCCTAAGGACATACACTATACACAGGAATCGAGAGAATATTCACTTGATTACTGTGCATATTCCTTTGATTTCTGCGTTTACACACAGATCAAGAGAATATGTACAGAAATCAAGAGAATATTCTCTCGATTCCTGTGTATAGTGTGTGCCCTTAGGGCACACATTAAGAAAATCCTTTAATATTTTATAATTTATAAATAATTTATATATTGATAAATATATGACAAAATAAATTGTAACTCACATAAATTATAAAATAAATTAAGCAATGACATAAAATAAGTAAAGGTAAATATTGTAAACGATAAGATAAAAAATAAGTTTAGTTTGACCAATTTTAATATGTATATTCGCATACGATAATAGTTAAGATCAACGTAAATTTATTGTCATATATAACAATATTTTTTTGTGATTAATAAAATAAAAGTAAGTAATGTTATGAATTGCGACAAGTTTGTACCGAATTATAATAATAATTGTTAAGATAATTAATTAAATGCATGTAAATATTTAATTACAATTTTAAGAAAATACATGTAGTTATTAAATTGTTGAACATTCGTAAGTTTTCAATCAATTATTGAGTTAACCATTTGAATGGGTGTGGATTTATTTAATTATGAATATAAAAAAATAATTATTTTAATTTTATTTAAGTTTGTAATGAAATTCTATATTACTGTTTTGCTTGAAATTCTAAGCCGAATAGAATTATGAAACTCAAGTTTAAATTCTTTTTAATTTAGTTGTGACAATTAGTTAGTAATAAATTCATTATAATTTTTCAATTAATTTCGCACTTCTTATGTTTTTTTTAAAAATAACATAAAATTTTATTAACAAAATATTTAATAAAATTTTAAATTTTAGTGAATTTAATTTAATTAGGAAAAATCCTTATTACTATTTTAGGCAATCTCAAGTTAGATGTCTACTTACTTTAAATAAATTATTTTTTACAATAATTTGCCTATAATACCCTTAATATTCATTGTCATATTTTTATTATCTATGCATATTTATGGAGCATCATTAGTCATATAAAGAAAACTATGTAATTAAATGAGAATTTAAATATGAACAATTTTATCATTTTATCATCTTTTTTAATATACGCAAAAAATCAACCAAAACTTTTATCTCGAAACGAAAGGAGTATAATAATTCGTGTGATATGTTAAGAGATATTTTCAATATCATAATATTTTAATAAAATTATCTTACATAAAATATGTTACGATATATTATTTACATAATTTTGTGATAAAAGAATCTTGTAATAAGTTTGGTAGAATCAAAAATAAAAATTCTTTTAGATGTTTCTTTTTCTATTAAAAATATAAAAATAAAAAATACCTCCCTTTACCTAATAGGTTGGGGTTTCTTTTAAATACGTTACAATTTAGATACTATTTATTATTACAAATTTAAATAGTACTTATACTAATTTGAATAAGTAAGAAAAAATTAAACCAAAAATTTGTGTGACAAGTTTATGCTTTTGATCATACTCTCAATAAAAAAAGTGAATTAAACCTTGATTAGATTGAATAAATGGCGATTTGCAAATTATAGTTGTAAAGAGCGTTTATCCAGAGAAATTTGTTGACACTATGATGAAATTTGTGAAATGATGGAGTGTGATATGCGTTTACGTCGTCGTCAATCACAACCCCCGTAGATAGCGGAAGAGGAGGAGAAGGAGATAAGAAATAATTAGGAGATCGAGTATGAGAAATGGAATTCGAAGATAAAGGAGTATTTGAAGAAGATGAAGAAGGAAGAGGTAGAAAGGAATAATAATACGAAGAGCCCGTTCGACAATGATTTATTTTAAAATGACTGAAAGTTAAAATTTAAGTTGACTTATAAGTTATTTTAAGCTGTGACTTATAAGTAAAAGTGTTCGGCACTAGTTTGATTTATAAGTCAGCAATTAAGTTAAAACAAGTTGTGAATGTGTTCGAATGATAATGACTAATAAGTTAAAATAAAATGTAAAGATTACTAAAAAAACATTGATAAAAACATACATTGATTCAAGGTGTTGTAGAAACTAAATTTAAACAGATAAATTTTATCAATTAATAACATCAACAACAACAACAAACACTTCAAATCAACATTTATATTTAAAAGTAAGACTTGAAATTTACTTTTTAATTAATTAAAGGACCAACCGAGTTAACTCGGCAGTATTAAATGTTTAATTGGATTAATTTTATTTTATTTTTTAAATTATTGATGATAGGTGCATTAGTAATATATATATATATATATATATATATATATATATATCCATGTCTCTTTATTTTTCAAGTTTCGTGAATACAAATAATTTTTAAATTGACAAAGTAATTTATCTCCAACTATATAAATGAGAGAATATATTTTTCCTAATAATGAGTTCATGCATGGTGGAGGTCAAATACTGTATCAAATATATCAATCTGATAGGTCTCCAACTTTCAGGAAATATTTTGATGATAACAATAATTAGGTAAAAGATTTATTAGAGGGTAGAACCCTCTCCTTAAGATTTACTTTTAATTATTTTCTATTATTTTATTTACTTTTAATTAAAAGTATTTTTCAAATCTCATTGAATTAATTTTCTTAACCTTGATAAATTAATATCAAGTATTAAAGAAATTGATTCATAAAATAACATTTCCAAGGGCAAGGAAAACTCCTATTTATTCTCAAAATGTTTTTAAACTCAAAGCTTTTTTTGGGCTAAAGGAAAATATAAAGTGTATATATATATAAATATATACTATATATACCGGTTATATATATATATATACACATTTATGCATACATGTGGGCATTTATTATGTAATCCATACATGTGGGGCATTTATATATGTGATATCTATATTATATACATGTGCTAGGAGATTACTTTGCAAAATGACAGTCAAATTGGGACAACTATTCCGTGCATGAAAGATTTTGCAAAGATTTTCAAAGATTATCAACATCCTCATTTATTACTCTTGTTGACTAAATCTAATTCGGAAGAAATTTTTTTTCTCAGCAATCCGCGTGAAATAAGAAATCATCCGAACCCTTTATTTTGAACAAATTGATCTGATCCATTTATTTTGAATAAACTTTCAAAAATTACAAAACTCCTATAAATAGGAACCTTTTTCTTTCATTTCAACTCACCAATTTACTATCAAAGAAAAAGCTTACTCCTTGCCCACATATTCTCTCTCTACAAAGCTTTATATCTCTTCTACTCTAAAGTTCTAATTTGTGTGAAGAAGAAAAAATTGGTCACAAGTATTAGAGATAAGTTGTTTAATTTATTTACTTGGATAATCTCTTACTTGTTTGTTATTATAGATATACAAATATAAATTGTTATACACAATTATATATATCTATATTTCATCTATTTATTAATAAAATGTCAGTACTTAGACACCGAGACTATAGCGGAGATATTCTTCTTAAGTGAGGGAATTAGCCGAACGAGTACTCAAAGTCCTAAGTGGCCTTTTATTAATATTATTTATATAAATATTAGTAGATTAACACTCAATTGTCATAACGACGCTGTGATACTCCTTTTGTAACAAAGTGGGTTATCCAAACTGTAATTGAATTTTGAGTGATCTATTGAAAGTATTTATATAAATATCAATTGCGAAATTATAAATTTGGTAAACACTTAGATACCGATTTTATTTGGATTTATTCATCTTGAGTGAATTATCCAAACGGTCTTTAAAAAATTCTAAGTTGCCATATTTATAAATATTCACATAATAGATTAAATATACTAGTATATATTCTCTGAGTTAAACAAATTTATTTGTTATATCAAATATTGTTTAACTGATTCATTTATTACACTTGACATTTGCTAAACTAGTATTTGATCATAAATTTATTTATTCATAAAAATACTTGTTGCATATTATAAAAGTTATTTAAACTTTTATACCTGAAATCAAAACTTCATCTTTTTATAGAAACACATTCTTTATTTATAAAAGTGAAGTTAAATCTTTATAAATCTGAGTATAAAATATTATCTGCTTATTTTAAGAAGCATAAAATATAAAAGTTATTTAAACTTTTATATACACATGTACTGAATTATATCTGCTTGTTCTAGAAGCATTTCTTTATCAAAACTTTTGTAAAAGGGAAAAGGGTAGAGTTAGTTTATTTTATGTACCTGTGAGAAAGACGTGTAATTCTTTGACCAAGACCAGAGTCTTAGAGGGGTCAGCTGGGAGTTGGGTCTCTAGTGAACTTGTGAGGTAAAGAAGAGGCTGTTGTTTCAAGACCAGATCATAGAATAGAACTGAACTCAAAAGGAAGGTACAACTAAGCTTGAGGAAGGAGCTGGGAGCTTGTTGTACAAGATAGTTAGTTGAGAATAGTTGTAAGTTTGTCTATAAAACTTTGTAAAGTCTTCTCCGCCTGTTGAAGGAGTATTTATTACTGATAGTAATAGGATCTCAAGTCCTGGAGAGGAGCTTGAGACTGGACGTAGCAACATACCCGTGATGTATGTTGTGAACCAGATAAATCTCTTTGCATTGTGTGATTGAATTTTTAACTGTATTGCATATTAATTTTCAGCACTACTAATTAACTTGCTAAAAATTCAAAAAGGCCTTAGATAATTTTTCAAACTGTAATAATCTATTCAACCCCCCTTCTAGATTATTATTGGACTTTCACAATCTAGCAGATCGAGCGGAGAGAGAGAGAGATTGGAGATCGAGAACAGAGAGAGTAGAAAGCAGAGCAGAGAGAGTATATCAGATTTGAACGTTGGAGAAGAAGAAATCAAATATTAAATGTTGAAAGGACAAAGATTTAATTTAGCAAGATAGGAGAGGTGCAAAATAGACATTACATTTGGTCAAATAAACTTATTAGGAATGACTTATAAGAGTCCGTTCGGCAACGACTTATTTTAAAATGACTTAAAGTGAAAATGACTTATAAGTAAAAGCGTTCGGCACCAGATTGATTTATAAGTCAAAAATTAAGTTAAAACAAGTTGTGAAGGTGTTCGACTGATAATGACTTATAAGTTAAAATAAAATATAAAAATTACTAAAAAGAACATTAATAAAAAGATACATTGATTCAATATCATATCATAAGAATCACCATTTTTTCATTAAATAAAACACTAAACAAATAAATATATTATATTGTATTATAAATATAATATAATATCAAATAAATATAATACATATTAATAATATATTATATAATATAATATAATATTATATTATATATTTAATATTATATTATAATATATTATATATATTATACAATATAATAAAATATAATACATATTAATAATGTATTATGTATTTATATATTATATTATATGTTATAATATCATATATTTAATGTTATATTATAATATAATGCAAAATAAATATAATACTTATTAATATATATATATATATATTGTATCAATTATATATATTTATTTAATTATATGGGTGACGACATTTTTGTCTTAACATTTTTTTATTACATATTTGTTTACGTTAGAGAAGAAATAAATATTAGGTTGAAAGGATAAAGATGTAATTTAGCAAAATAAAAAAGGGCAAAATGGACATTACATTTGGTCAAACTAACTTATTAGGAATGACTTGTAAGTCCTTTTTAAATAAGTACCAAATTGTTGCTTATTTATTTTAACTTATAAATTAACTTATAAGTTCAAAATTAAGTCATTGCCAAACACATGAACAGCAGTAGCAAATGAGCGTTGAACAGGGCCTAAGTCATTTTTAAACAAGCTAGATATTGTTACTTATTAATAATGACTTATAAGTCAAAATTTAAGTTGTTGCCAAACCTTTAAATAAGTATAGGTTTGATCAAGCCCGTTCTAATTTTGTAGGGCTTCCCATGACAGCTATTTCAGCTTCCCATGATAGCTATTTCAGCTTTCCATGCCTCAAATATTCTGGCTTAAAACTTTTTAACAATTTTAATGTTAAGAGTCCTGTTATACAAAAATTTTCAGTCGAATTATGATCGTGACATATGTGCACATATAAGATAAGTATAAATTAAGAAAGATTTCACTTTTTTTTTTATTTTATATTATCACATACACTTCCACGTTGGTCGCAATACAACTTCGTCAAATATTTGTCGACATGTATATCATTTTCCCAATGTTAATGCGGAATACTCAAAAGAAAATCCCAATACTCTCATGTCGAAAGTATGTAAATTGATAGCGTATTGTGTTTTGGTACCAACGTTTCAAAAATTTGTCAAAACTCGAGTTTCACAGTCATATTCTGATTAGGATTTCAAAGAAATTTTGTCAATATAAATCTTAATATAAAAATCTATTACTAACTTAACTAAAATTTAATAAATAATTAAAGCAATAACTAAACATTAACAAGTATTTTCTCATAAAAAAATTAAAGTAATTATTTTGTCATAATCAACTACATAAATCTATAGTACTTCATTCAAATGTCTAACTTTATAATTAATCGAAGAAATCTACATATATAATTCAATAATTATTTAGTAATTTAATAACAACAACTATCTTCTCAAAATTCTCGTTAAATATTTATTCTACATTTAATTGATTATGTTAATAATTAACATAATCAATTATTATTATGTCGCCCATGCTTTGGTGAGCTTATACCATCAATTATATATATCCCTGTAACACCAATCAACAGTTCATGTTCAACAGTTTATCTTTACATTATGGGCCAAAGATATTCATTTGTAACACCACTGGTCATGATCATGCCAAACACTTGTCCATCTTTGCACTGAGGGCCAAAGAGAACTTTCACCACAAGTTTTTGTCTGTCACACCAAAGGTCATGATTATACCAACATACAGTTACTGGTCATAATCAAGTCAATCACCGGTTCATATTTGCACTACGGGCCAAAGAGAACTTTTTACCACAATTTAAGTCTGAGGATTATGACAATGATATAAAGGATGAATAGAAATGATAAGAACAATAAGATCAAGAATGAACATTAGAAATTTATAATTGAATATGTCAAGAGTCCAAGAATGTCCAAATTATCAACACGATGACCAAAATGTGGAGTTAAATTCAAAAATGATATTTAAGATTCATATTTTAAAGATAATTTGAAGGAAAAAAAAAACTAAACTCTATCGTGAATAGTACTCCGGCGTGAATAATACTCCAACGTGAATAGTACTCATGCGTGAATAGTACTCCGGTATGAATAGATTAAAATTCAATAAAAAAGTTCATGTAAATAAAACATTCAAGAGAAATGATATTAGATGAAGCGCAAATCTCAAGGAATTTCTAATAATTTCATGAATTATAGAAGCAATACTTACCATAGTAAGTTTAGATTTAAGAGTATAAAAGGAAATAATATCACTCACATAATATGGAGTATGAAAGAAAATGATATCCCTTACGAGTACAAAAGAAATGATACCACTTACGAGTATGAAGAAAATGACATCCCTTATCTTAGTAGGAGACTAGATCTGACTGTTATGAAGGAGATAAACTTGAAAAAATCTTGCACTATTTGCAACACTCAAAGTATCCTTATACTCAAAATAAATACGCACAATATTATAGAAGAAGAATCATGTGTTTCTGGCGTGAATTTCATTGCTCAACTGAGCAACTTATTTATAGGGGAATGGCAGCACACCTCTGTTTAAAAAAATCACGGACGAAATAATTGAAAGTTCACAGACGAAGAATCTTTCGTCTGATTTTTTAAAATAATAATATAATATTCTAATAAAATAAATAACTTTATATATAATATAAAAGTTTTCTATTTTATATAGAAAGTTTTCTGTTTTATTACTATTATAATAATAATAAAACAAAAACTGAACGAAATTTCTGTCGACGGTTTGACAAATTGGCAAGTGGTGAGTTCATGGAATAATAAGCCAAACTTACGACAAACGCTTCACGACAAACCCCAAAAATTGAACAAATAACTATCACACATCACTTATTTTTAATCAACACATTTTCAATCTTTCAACAATTATTCACCATTCAAATTGTAGATTCACAATATTGACAACCAGATCATTCCCAAGAAAGAGGGGCCTTCCGTATAAACGACGCGCAATTAAATAACTCCTTTATTCGACAGAACTTCTACACATTGTCAATAATGTTAACTGGTCTAATAATATCATATCAAATAATATGAGTTATTATGTCATGACAAATCACCGATTTAATAATATAAAATACTATGCAAATGTTACTGTGACAATTATTGAGTTAAAATATTGTGCAATTACTATTTTATCAATTATTAAATCAATAATATGAAATACTGTGCAATATTGTGTGCTATTGTAGAATACCGCGTGCTATTGTGAAATAACGTGTTCTACTGTTCTTTTATTACCGAATATTTCAACAGTTAACGGTAAAAAAATTGCCGTCAATTTTAAAAAGGTTATTTTTGTTACTTTCTATATCCGACAGTTACTCCATTGTGGGGCCCACCAATAATTGATTATTTCGATGCCGTCGTAATTAGGGGTGTTCAATCGATAAAAACCGGCCCGGACCAGCCCGGTACCGTACCAAACCGGTACTGAAAAAAAGCAAAACTCCGTACCGAAACCGGTATCGGTTGGACTGGTTCGGTACCCGTTCGGTACCAATTTTTACCCGTTATACCGAATATTATTATTATTATTATTTTTTATTATTATTTTTATTATTATTAGTATTATTTTTATTATTATTAGTATTATTTTTATTATTAATAATTTAAAAATAATAAAAAAATAGGGAACCGGTATATACCGAACCCCAAATTCATGAACCGGTACCGAAACCGATTGAACCGGTATACCGAACCGACCGGTTCGGACCGGTCCGGAACACCGAAAAAATCAGTTGGACCGAAAAATATGACCACCCCTGGTCGTAATTTACCGAATATAATATTCCCCGACAGAACGAATATTTTCCGACAAAAAGAATATTCCACGACATACTGTTTATCTGATAATTTACATATATCACCCTTAACTATAACATTTTATCAATTAAACACTTTACTGTTCAGAAAAATAATCATAAAGAAAAACAAACTTTTATTTCATAAAGTTGGGGTCTTACAAATAGAATGCATAATTATATGTTTAAAGGAATGCTTATTTCATCATAATGTGTAAAGATTGACCATTACATTTCAATCGTCAAACTTTTTTTTAAAAAAAAACTCGATCGATCAAAATCGTGTAGGTTTTCGTTCTGACCAAACGTATAAATATGAATGTCCATTCCAATAATTATATTAACTAAAATTAAATAAATTTATATCAATTTAAATTTTTTTAACCAAGGGTAAATTTAAAATTTGTTTACTCTCTTTTCTTTATTTTTATTATTTTTAATATATATGTAAATTATATTTTATTTTTACTCATCCTTTTGAGGACGAAGATATTTCCTCGACTAAGTCGTGATTCATTCAAAGTTTTGATCTAATAAATCAAGATTTGCATATCAATGAATTAAAAAAGTTAAAAGTTTTGATATATTAATATAAGATAGACTAGATCAAATCAAGGTCATAATTTAATTCATTAACAGGCCTAGTTGTAGACTTGTATGTTTTTAAAAATGACATTCTCCACATTATTAGCTTACTAGGCACTAGCTTTTCACAAAATTTTACTTATTACTAGCCTTTCCACTAAGTGTACACACACACTCTATCTTTCTCCTTTTCTCCTCTCTAACAATTGTTAAAAAATAACAACACAGTGAAAACAATAACAAAAAGAAATCGAAAGAAAAATAATCACACATGGCAAAATTTTATGTAATTCTCCATAGTCTGCGACAAGTCAATTTCACTATCTTCGAAAATCGTACATAATACAATGCATGATTTTCTATTTATATAATGCAACCCCCTAAATATTTGGACCAAGATTGCCCCCATACCCCCGCCTAGTTCTTTGTAGCGGCAAAAAATATTACATCTATTTCATAATAATAGTCGTTTTAACTTCATGCACATGAATTAAAAAAGTCATTTAATAACTAAAATTTGTATGAAATTTCATCACTACTCCTTTATAGGAAGTTGAAAACTACTGATACAAGAAAAAGGAACAGCGGTAGTGCATATAAAAGATTTGTGGTAATTTCTAGATTAAAAGATTAATAATGTAACCTTGTTATAAGGCAAATTTTTACCATGCAGTACCAGTGGAAAGGTTTTACGGTCCATATAGGAGTCATGATATATTGTTTGGAAACTAAAAGTTCAAGTTTTTCGTTAGTCTACAGGTTCTTTCTGCGTGAGATTTATGATGGTCAATTGTTCATAAAGCTAAAGAAAGCTTCTAACCTTCCTGCCATGGATCCTTGGGTATATCATCTTTCCCAAGATCCAATCTCCTTTTTCACTAAGAATAGTTTAACTAAAGTTGCAGATGTGACATTAATCTACATTTTTAATTTGTCTTGCAATTGCAAAAGAAGATTGAAAACGCAAAAAAAAAGAAAAAAGAAAAATAAAGAACTCCTCTCAAAAAGTATTAGGTACCGTTTTTTAACTTTTTAAGCTGTCCGCATAGAATTATTGTATTTTAAAAGTTTGAGTTGCAAGTAATTTGTATAGAATAATTCTAGGCGGACCGGCCAATTGGACAGGTCCCATTCTTTCCCATTTCTCTTGGATTTTTTTTTGGGTATATATCCAAACATATTTATACTATGGATTTAATAAAAAAAATTGAAAAAATCCAAAAAAATTAGGTGTAATTTGAATATATATCAAAAAAAGGTTGTATGGGCCCATACAACCTTTTTTTGATATATATCTAAATTACACCTATTTTTTTTGGATTTTTTCAAATTTTTTTTTTAAATCCATAGTATAAATATGTTTGGATATATACCAAAAAAAAAAAAAAAACCAAGGGAACATGAAAATGTCCTATGTTTCCGTTGTTCTCATCGTCTATTTTTTGTTCGAGTCTCTTTTTTAATCCTCAATTAAGCATGCCTTCAAAACTGCTTTCTCTTAAAAGATTACGTCTTGGGATGAATTAATTCTTTTTGTCTGTGAACTCATAGTTTCTCTAATAAGTCCTGCTTCATTTTTTCTATTTGATCCGAGGCATCTGATTCTACTTTAAATTTCTCCCTATGTTACTCCCTCCATTCCACAAAAAAGAGTCCCAATTTAATTTTTTAAAGTCAATTTATAAAGTCTTAAAATTCATAATTGATTTGACTTCATTCGATTTTAGTTAAGAAAATTGTAATTATTGTAAATCACATATAAAGTACGGCTAAAATTGTTAACTACAAATTAAATTTACATGATTCGCATGAATTGTTAATATTAGGATTTCGCGAAAGGACTTCAAAATGACTCTTTTGTGGAATGGGAGTAGTAATAATCTTGATAAAATCTTCAAATGTGATTTAGAGAGAAAAATCCTGGCATAATGAACCTTCAAAAAAAAAATTTGTGTAGGAGAAGTTTGTTTTCCAACGCATGAAAGAGAATTAGTACGTAGATAAAAATGGTCTGTATCCTATTTACTTTTCAAGAGTCTTAGTATTTGTTTACACTATTTAATTGCTGTAGTGTTTTCTTTGACATTAATAAAGGATGTCTTTAATCCATTGCTGGATTTCCATGGGACTTTTCTTTTACAGATGGTTTATTAATAAGAGACATCTTGGCTCCCTTTCTTTCAAGAAAACATTGGCTGGCTTATTTCCGATAAATTATATTTTGTCTCAACGTCGGCCAAGGGGGGGCTCTTTTGCTATATTAACCTTTTATTTTACATCAATAATTTACATAAAAACAGGGTTGTTATTGTATATTACTTTCTCCAGGGAATATCTGTACGTAATTGTATATTGTTAAACTTTAGGTTGCAGCTTGGGATAATTAATGCTGGTGTTAGCTTGGAATGCCTATGTGATGGTAAGAATCTGATGCATCAGATGTTTTAAAATCATTGAAATTATGTTTTACATGATTAAGTAAGATGGCTTATGCTGTGGCAATTTTCAGTTTCATTTATCATAACCATCTAAAAGTTTCTTTTAATTACAAGTAGACCAATTAGTGGAAAGTTGCACCCACCTCTTCTCCCTCAATTTATTATGTATTTTACAAGACGTGGACCACGTTTGAATTGAGAAGTACAGAACTTTTAGAAATTAAATTGGGATGTCGAGGCTATATATATTCATTTTAGCAAGTTTAAATCATTCAAATATGTTTTGCTAGGAAATATGCATGAGGTGCTGGTTGATTTGGAAGTGAATCCTATTCACTTGCTACTGTTTTAAGCGCATGAATGCATAAACATTCCTAGAAGCGGGTTCCTGAATTTTGAACTCTCCTCAGCCTCTAATTTGGTAAAAGTTGACAATCTGATTGACCTGGTTTTGTGAGATGATGAACACTATCTGATGGATGATCGTGTGGTATAATTTATTATTGAGCACATTGTGACATAGAGATATACACAACACTGATATATAGTCCTGCAATCTAGTAGTGCAGTACCTGGTTGTTCCTATTGTTTATTAGCTTCGCTGGCTTAACAAGTTGGATTTTCTTGCTAATTAAGCTTGTGTATTATTATAATTCATCAAGATGGGTACCAAGAGTCCTGTTCAGGCTATTTATCTCACCACATAGGGGATGGGATCAGAAACAATCTACATTTGGTCAGGCTAGAAGATTAATGTGAAGGGAATTGCCATAGCTCATTTTTATGGATCTCTAGTCTAGTTATGTACAACTACACAAGTCTAGAAGCTTTTTATAAGTTAAAGGGAGTGCCTGCGGGCTGCGAATATATTTACTTTTTGACGGTGTATTTTCTTGTCTCTCTCTCTCTCGCTAAAAGGTTGTGCTTGTTTCTTTGGCCATACCAGATCTCTTGATCGAATATACACTTGCAGCTCAATTCGTCCTGATAAAAAGTTGATAGTAATTCTGCTAACTAGACTACAACAAAGTTCCATGACCGGCAAAAGTCCATTATTGAGCATAAACTAGTGAGGCATTCAAAGAAAATAAAATTTGAAACTAAACACACAATTATCTAGTCAGAGCTACAGAAGCATACAAAAAATCCAACAGCCTGCCTTACGTGCTCTAGTTCATCCCACGACGAGCCTGCATACTGAATAATCATGCATACTGTAAATTGAGAACGCAAATTTGTAATAATAATAATAATAATAATATAGACAACAAGCATACTAGAAAATATCATATATGTACATACACCCACCCACACACCCATACATATAAAGAATACCTCTTCCTTTGCCTGGCCACACCAAAGCTCTAGCACGGAAAAAGGCCTACAAATACATTCTATACAAGAAAGAATCCTCAATCACGGAAAAAGAAAAATAAGTTTATAGGAACACTATACTCAGCTTCGATTACTTTCATTCAAGTTATATCCTTTACTTTGGTTTAGATTTCAATTAGAAATGCATAAAATCTGTTTCCATTCAAGACGGGTGAAGGAGCTAAAGATGATGGTTCAAAAAGGAGTGAATGAAGAGTATAACAGTTTCAATCAGTAAATTATGCTTTGCAGTAGCAGTGTACTTTTTGTGAATAGGAAAAACAAAACAAAAAAATTTCAGAAAAGTGAAAAAGGAAACCCCAATGATTATCAGAAGACATGGAGCTTGACCGGGGAATTAAAACTGCTGAGCAGAAAAAACCAGTTACAGATGAAGATAAAGAAATCGTTAGGGATCGGAGACAGATCTGATGTACTGTTGCTTTGCCCAACTGCGAATAGTTTTTTGCTTTTACTATGTCGTGAAGTTATTTCTCCTTGTCATGGAAATCTATTGTAAATTGTTTACTTATCAATAGAAGTTTTAACTTATTTCAGATAACTTTATCTTGATATTACCTCAAGTGCAGATTTTGGTGCACAAAATGGGAACCAAAATGCAGTATGCCACAAAATCTGAAACATGAGACACTGGAGTAGGTTTCTCAATATAAATGGGTAGCAATGTTCTGAGGTGTTTTTCACTGCACACATGATTTTAGAAAAAAGTTCATTAAAAACAGAATAGCCTATTGTCGCAATTCTTATTTAGTTTTTATGTTTCTCATATTGAGGGGGAAAAAAGCATTTTGTGGAATTAGAGCATCCTGTAACAAGTTAATTAATTCCAGAGTATTGTAACTCAGTCTTCACTTAAAGCTTTGTCCTTTCTGGATTCTTCTTCATCACTACCTATAATTCATCTAGTGAAGATAAAACTCAACGAAAAAGGGGGAAATGTTTAGATTGTCAAATTTAATGCTTGGCAAAGAAATTGTAACACGTTTCAACTTGTATGTACCCAAACACAATTCACTGTGTTTCCTGATGTCTCTGGGTTATCCAATTTGAAATATAACTACATGGTCCACAAAACATTAAATGAACAATGAGAAATAAGTAGTTGTAGTAGTAGTAATACCTGAATACAAGAATTAAGAAGTGACAACAAAACCTTCTTCAAATTGTCCTGAACAATTCCATAATCTTCTCAACATAAGCTGTCAGTTGCTTGAAAAGCAAAGCCGGATACTTGGCTTCAACCTGTTGCACGACTTCAAGGTTGACAGAAGAAGATCGGAATCCCCGAAAATATTGATGCAGTGTTAACAAAAAAAATACCCATTTGACCAAATCTAAATGAAAGCACCAACTTCCTATGCACAATATTCTAATCAGTTGGTCAGAAGTCAGTAATTCAGTAACAAAATTTACAAGTACACAGAAATCCAGAGATTTAATCCCAAGAAAAAAGATTAATAAAAGTACGAGTCAATGAGAAACTCAGTGCCTGTGTCATCCTCCCAAAAAAGGATGTTGTCTGGGGAGGCTTTGATGTTCCAGTAGCCTTCAAACTCCGTTGAAGTAAAAACAATAATGTCGACGTATTAGAAAGCCAATAAGCCATATGTTCATTATCAGCCTCGTTCTGCAAATAAATATAGAAAAGAAAATTTGAAAATCAAGTATGTAGGCGTTAATTTTTACTTTTAGGAATCAAAATGAAAAGTCAAAAAATAAAATTTGTACACGAACAGAATAAATATAACTGGGCATAGAAATTAAGTGAAAAAACAAAAAAGTCTGAAGTTTCTAACCACCGTACACATAATAACTAGTCATCATATCCAACAAGGAAATGGAAAATACCAAAATGTTTGGATTTACAGCTAGCTGGACATTATGCTCATAAAGTTAATATGTCCATGACAATAAATTGCAGAAATAAGCTCTGGCATAGGCTAAAAGAGCTCAAGTCTTATCCATAAATACTTTCCCTTCAAAATCAAAGAATAACAATACTATAGGAGAGAACAAAAATCTCTTATCCTACATACTAATTGCATAAATAAAGGAAACAATAATGAATGAGAAACTAAGCTAGCCCTTCCCCTATTTTGAAAAATTCTCAACTCTTTTGAACTTCACTTCAGTAATCAGTATATAGAAGCTATGTTAAAAACCTCAATGCAAAGGACAGTAGGGATTAAGAGAATGTCTTGCAGTCTAAAATTAACATACTGAAACAAAGTTGTTCTCACAATTTACCATTTCCTGTAATTGAAAAGTTTTTGTGTTCACTAGAAAAAACTTGGCAAGTGTCGAAAAGAAGAATCACCTCTATAGCAGAACCAATCATCTGAATAAGACGATAAGACGATCAAATACGCTAGTTCTTTCTGCTTCAAAAGATTTCCACTGGAAAAGCCATTTGTAAATAATAACAGCTGCAACTGGTTTTTCCTGACTAAACCCAAGATCTTGTGCAACACATTGGATAAGAGCATCTACATTCTCCTGTAGCACATGAAGATAAATGGAAATATTTAGCAGAAATAAACCAGAAATCTGCATTTTCTTACAGGGAGAACAGGGAAGAGACTAGAAAACAATTTGTATCATATTTTTTGTGAACCAGAAAATGCATGAGTCAACTCTGCTAAGCCAGGAAGATGTTTACGATTGTCATCTATCTCCATTTTACAAGGACCCAGGTGTTTTTATCAGAGATCTGCAAGTAGGAATCAAGTGTATATAGTCCTAGACTTGAGCACAAAAACAGAGCTGAGTGCCACTGAGACAACCTTTTTTTGGCTCAAAGAAGTGTAAGTTTGGGAAGCTGCTTGTACACGTTTAACAGACTCTTGTTAGAAAACCCAAGCCACAATGGAGCAACTGTCCAAGCATGTTATGAAAGTTTGAGTTACACAGGCTCTTAATAACTCTGTTTGATATTACGGTTGGGGCATTTTCGGATAAAATTTCTAAGCTTAGTGCTTGTTGCACATGTTTACAACACCACAAATTTTTTGTCACAGTGCAACAGCTGTAGGAGGCATCCTACAGAAGTTTTAATGAACTAAAAATTCTTCATTCATTTGTTGAACAACTTATTTCGGAAATGGTCTGACCAAAGAAGCAGTAAACCATATTCTATAACAATATCATGAAAAGTTCAGCATGTGTAGCCACAAAGTTTCAGAATAACATAACATGTTATACTGATTATGAAGCACATGCTGTGCAATTTAAATTCTTTTTTCTACTACAGTAGCCAGTAGTTAAGATAAAGAACGAACACAGCAAATGGAAGAAAAAAAACGCCTGTTCTAGCATGAAGAACATACACTCAGCTTTTCGATATTAGATCTCCTCAACTCATCAGATTCTGTGCCAAACTTCTTTGCAGGTGTTGCACTTTGCGGTTCCTGTAGTTAAGTGATTCTGGTGATTATGTACTTTTAAGGAAAAAGTATAGCTACAAAAAGACGTGGAAAAGAAATCCAAACAATAATGTTGGAAAAGATATCTAAACTACTATGCAGGCTATACTTTTGGGACTTACATTCTGATCATTATCTGAAGGCTGCAAGTAAAAGAGGAAGGGTAAGACAAAATCCATTGACAGCCCAAACTAAGAAACTAATACTTAACTGGAATATTAACCTCGAATGTAGCAGGTGAATTCAGAAGTGCCTGCCGTCGCAGAACTTGGTCCACTGTCTCCATGTCGGACAGTTTTTCTTCAAGTCTTGTTCATATAGACAAAAGTCCAGAATCAAATAATGAAAAATATGTCATATATAAACTGTCCAAAATCTTCCATCAACTTCAAATGGAGAATTAGATCCAAGTTGAATCCAGTAAGTACTTGAAAGGAGATGGTTTGTCAATGTAACAACCTTTGCATGTCAGTCTTTAGCTGAATAATCTTTGACTCTGCCTCCAAAATCTGCTTCAACCTCTCTTCACTCAGCTTGTTTGTTTCTTCGAATCTCTTTTCTGTTTCATCAATTATCTTTTCTAGTGAATTAACCAAAGACTGCAAGATGTTGCAGTGGGAAAAACTTCAATACACTTGGATGTGAATAATCCAGTAAATTATAAATTGTATGTCATTGGCTCATTGCCATATACAGCAAGTTGAAAACTCAAATTCTCATCAAGAAACAAAATAAACATAGTTTACAGTCAGCAACCTTACCTTGAGTTCCTCATTTTCAGCAGTCAGTTTAATGATCATTTCATGATCAACAACTGAGCCCTCTTGTATAAAAGGATCTTTCTCAACTACTTCTTTTGCAGCCTCTCGTTCCTTCATAAGCAGATCTTTAGTTTCTTGAAACTGAATTTGCATCTCTTGCAAAGCGGACTTTAGCTTTGCATTTTCCTGCGTTTTAGATTCCTCGAGATCTGCCTACAAAGATAAAGAGGACACTAAATTGAGATAAAGGCAGTTCATTTTCCCTTGAGAATTATTTTCACTTCTTAGTTCTGTTTTTGTTCAATTTTCAAAGGGCCAAATCAAATAACATATTACATAAATTGGAAAATGCATCAGTAATTTGTCACATTATGAATGGCATATACAACTTATACTTGAGCTTTCTGGTTTCTAAATTATATTTTAAGATTACAAAAAAAAATACATATAACAATAAGTCATAACTCAACCAAACAGCTCCGCATCACGTTGGATGACATCAGGGCAGCTATTCAATTTATGTATGTAAGTATATCAGGAAGAACAATGCATTTAAATATGGGAAAGATAAGTGATTGGTTTTGGTTTAAATTCTCTATGGAACTTCAATTTGAGAAATATTCATATCCAAACTTAACAAATTAAATAATATAAGAATAAAAATAGGAACACTCATTTTAGCAAGCCAGTAAAGCTAGGCCCGCTAAAATTTAACATAACTATCAAATTGATGTTATGCAGTCTAAAATAAGTAGATCACCCAGGCTCCTTACCACATATTAATTTGTGCAATAGAGTTTGGGCAAATTACACTTTGCCCCCTCATGTTGTACTTATTTTCACTTATATCCACAATGTTTTCTAATTACAACTTTTAAAACTCAACAACAATATAACCACGGTTACATATCTTATATTGTAACACCCAGTCCCACATCGGAACATGTGAGAGATAGTTTGGAATGTATATAAGACCCCAAGCTACCACCAATAGTACCTTCAGTCATGACCTTTTGGACGAGCCTGTGGTGGGGTAAGATAACCAAAAAGATACTATTGGTCTGTGTTTTGGACCCTTGATACATTATGATTTAATTTGACTCGAGTTGTCACATATGATATTAGAACGGATTCTCAATGCTCGGGTCGAGTCATCTGATCGCATTCCTCTGGAGGCGGGGACACACACGAAGCCGGATAATATTATCCACAATGACTGGAGGTGGGGGTAAGAAGGCCGCTAGTATTATCTCACAATGGCTAGAGAGGCAAAGTTTATGGGTTGTGTGTGGCTATGTGTGTTTCAGTTCTTTAGTTCGGTTTCACCAATTAACAGAAACAGCATAATCAAATTAACATTATTTCTTCATTCCATAAAATTAATAGCCCTAGGCAACAACAAACTCTGCTACCCGAAATTCCTCTTAAATTATCACTCAATGAAACAAGTTCTTCATAAGATTTTTAACCATTATACAACTTAGAATAAGCTCTCTAGATTTAATATAACAGCAAACTAAAGAATTAGACTATTCCAAGCAACAAACACATAAGCTCGGTTTGTTTAACCTATCTTCTAATAACCATAGCAATAAGCTTGACCACAATCAGTATCACTAACCGTTACTTATGATTAGAAATAATATTAATTACGTAATACTATTCCTGAATCTAGCAGATGATATTAATTAGATTAATGTAACTGGCCACATCAAATTAATCAAATCAAATAGCATATAAACAGTTAAAATAGATTATCAGAATAAATCTCATATACGAGGAATCAATAACAAAACTCAATTATACTATTAACTGAAAATAAGGTTCCACATCCACTTAAAACTGAATAAAAATAAACTAGCGTAGCATGCTGATAAATATATAAAATATGATCTAAAATGATGATCCAGGATGTCCCAAGATAATCTCAACTAATTACAAGTGACAGGTATTTATAAATGCTTGAAAATCCTAGAAGAATTCTAATTCTATTTTAATTCGGAAGTCTTCACTCTGCAAATATGGTAGGCTTCTAAATTCTTGTCAATCTCTGAAATCCAGCTTTAGGGAACTTCCTTATCAAATTAGAATTTAGTTTCCAAATCCAAATCTTCCTCAGTTTCCTTTTCCAATTCGATTCAGTTTCCATATTAAACTTCAATTCAGATTCCATATCAGACTCTACTTCCCATAATCAGCTTAGCTTCCATCTATGATTGTAACTTCATCTCCAAATCTTGTTAGGAATCGAATTTATAAGCTTCAGCTCCTCAAATCCTACTCAGAATAGGAATCCTGCAAAGTCGACCAAAATCGTAGAGTAACACTCTTCTAGCAATCGTAGTGTAAAGAAACGTAGAGTGAAACTCCGCACTAGCACTTTGTAGAGTAGTCATGACATCGTAGAGTGAAACTCTTCTCTCGGAATCGTAGAGTCCAATGTCGCAGTGTCAGCAGATCGTCGAACAAGAAATCTAGTCGTAGAGTATTCTGCAAAACAACATAAAACTCAGCATTAGACTCCATATTTGCAAAATCACTCCAATTCCTCCAAAGATCTATAAACACCTTAATTCAGCTCATAACAAATAACATGCAACCAAACTAAGCATAAATGAATGAAAATAATCGAATATTATGCACCTATCAAATTCCCCCACACTTAGCTTTTACATGTCATGTAAACAGAATACACATCACACTTAAAACTTTTCAAAATCTCTTTCCACTAAACTGTCAAAGGTTTTAAACTTAATCAGCAACAAATACCCATACTCATTACAAAAACCTGACCAACACCTCATCAACCAATTTACAACAACTTTGTCATTCCCCACAGAACATCATCCAAATCAAAATATATTCACACAAATATCTATCTTATGATCAACACAAATGCTCAGCTTAGCTATCATGGAACAACAACTGTGCACACTGACTCATAACTCAAAACTTGAATATCCTGCAATTCTTTTCAACCATCAGAACCTGTAATTTTCATTTTCCTTGGTGAATGCATTTTATACTCCATTTCACCTTTCATTGTTTTCTTTTTCTTTTTTTTTTTCCCAAGTGAGTGCATTTTATGCTCCTCACTTATTTGCGTTCTAGCGAGTGCGTTTTACGCTCCATCTCGCTTCTTGTGTTTATGAGTGAGTGCGTTTTACGCTCCATCTCAACCCACCACAAGACATCTACATTTTTTTCATTATGCAATTTTCTCAATTTTTTCTTTCACAAGGTTCTGTAAACAACATAAGCAGTTAAACAAGTCTTAAATCATAAGATCAGTGCACAAGTATAATCCCACAAAACTCAGTCAAGTAATCATGTATCCCATATTCAAGTATTCATGCAAAGCAATTCTAATTCACAATGAGTTCATGGATCCTAACTAAGTCATCATCATTCATTAGTTAATAAGGCATCAAATCAAATTCTGCAAATAAGCATAAATACTCACTTTACGATTTTAACCTTCAAAAGCTCAGTAGAACACTACGATCGTAGAGTAACAATTGTAGAGTTAAAATTTTGAAATTTTTTCAATTAGACACATATTCCACATATCAGCATATTTTAAAACCAAACTATAACTAAACCCCTCCCCCACACTTAACCTTACATTGTCCCCAATGTAAGACAATCATGCAAAGAAGAAAGTAACTACTATCATGCAACTAAAAAAATAAAAAGTAAAGGGATAGAAAATCAAATCTGAATCTTGGGTTGCCTCCCAAGCAGTTGTCCTTGTTTAATTTCATTGGCTTGACATCAATCATCTCTATCTATGTAATTGGACTTGTGTACTGCAAGTGAACTGGTAATGTTCAATCCTTAAAGTAGTAGCAACATCCTGTAGATCTTGACTTTGCTCCATCATTACATCTTCCTCTATCTCCCAGCCATAGGAAATTGCAGCCCTCAAATCCTCCTGCTGTATTTGCTCAAAAGATTTCTGCATTATAGGGTCAAAAACATCAATAGCAAAAACAGTATTAACAATACCAAGATACCTTCATAAACATTGTTATAGGTCTCTTCATCATCAATTTCCATAGCCAATATATCTTTGTATTCATCAATCAGTGGATCATCCATGTTCTCATTGTAGAAATCTGCAGGAATTTGCAAATCATCTACCTCTGATAGGGCTCTCTCCTCTTTGGCATTCTTCTCAGTATTATTTAGCTCTTGTCCCCTCCTCTCCAATTCTGCCAGGAATTTTTCATACTCCTCTGTATATAACTCTGAATGTTTTCCAACTGTGTATCTCTTCATTAAGACTTGAGGAAAAGGAAGCACTGGTTTATACTCATAGAGAGGTTGAAACTTATGCTTATACATAACACTGTTGCCTGTTTCACCATTGTCTGACTTGCTTTGTACTGAAAGCACTGACTTCCCTTGCTGCCATACATCTGCACCACTTCTCAATGTTATTGCACTTACATTCTCCCTAGGGTTGACAACTATGTGTGAGGGTAGCTTCCCTGAGCCTTGAGATTCCAACATTCCTACTGCGGTAGCAAGCTGAACCACTTGGTTCCTCAAATCTTGAACATAAGTTCTTGTCTCCTGTTGGAACTGTTGTGTTTGATTCATGAATTGTTGTGTCTGGCTCATAAATTGTTGTCTGTCCCATGAGTTCCTTGAACATAACCTCCATAGATGTTCCAGGGTTTGCAGGAGCTATTTGGTTTAGGTTGATACTGAGTTTGAGCTAATTGGAAACATTGCTGCCTATTATCCTCATAGCTTCAGCTGGGCTGATCTCTCCATCTTGGATTGTAAGTGTCAGGATAAGGATTAGTGATGTGGATATTGTCCTGAGAATGTCCCCACAGCCTTGACTTGTTGAACAATTGCATCTTATTGCAGTGTTGGACAATCATCTGAATTATGTCCTGACTTTGAACAGATTCCACATACTCTTGCTTTTTGCATGTTCCCTACATCCATTTGTTGAACCAAAGCAGTAAAATCATATATTTGTTGCCCAATATTATAAGTGTTTACCTCATTTACCCTTGTATGTGTGTGATCCATCTTGATTCCATACTGTTGTGAGTTAGTTGCCATAGTTGCAATTAAGTCCTTTGCAACAGCTGATGTTGTATCTACCAATGCATAACAATCAGATATTAATACATGTTCATCAGAATTAATCCCCATGACTTCCATCGCCCTTTTTGTCCCAAGATATTCCTTAGAATCATCCACTCCATTCAATTCGTAACAATTTGATTGATTCAGATAATGGAACTTCTGTGGATCGCCTACTTTGTACCTTTCAGTATCCTGACAGCAAGCACGAAAATGGTTTAATATATGTGTGCGTAATTGATAAGTAGGAAACTTATATAAAATGCAGATAAACATATCATAGCAAATTGATGAGATTGTATTAGAAGAACCAAATCATTGAAAAAATTAACAGTAGATTAGGACCTGAATCTTGATATAACATGATCAAGCTATTCATGGAAGTAGAATAATTATTTTAGTAATTTAATGGCACTTGGAAACTATAGAGGACCACTGTAGGAGTTGATCAGAGTTTTGACATCAAACCATCAACACAGATCTCATCACATTTATAAGCTAGGATCCAGAGCTAGAATTTTGCTTAGGTCTCTCAATAGGAAACTAATAGCAAAATTGTTTTATTTGCCACCTTTTTAAATTTTAGTTAACTACTGATTTTTTATGTGGTGTTGTGAACTACAGCCGAGTGCCATTAAACCCATGGGCAATCTCCCACTGAGTGGAAACACGCTATAGCCCTTATGGCAATTAATTCACGCTCTACGTCTTTTGATATTCCGTGATGCTTGATATTTATGACATCATTCCACTCAAGCATGAACAGAGAGCCATAACAATTTTCAAAACAAATCAAAACCAATCCGACATACAAATAACTATCACATGACACAAGACTGGAAGAACGAGACACGATGTCTAAACCAGCTGAAGCCACTAACTGTTAACATGTTGGATTAATGCAACCTCATTCCAATAAGGCATGAGGATGTGAGGGGGAATTTAAAGTAATAAAATTCCAAAGTCACATGGAAAGCATGCGCGCACAACAAACTCATTTCACAACAACATTTGCACTACTTTCCATCAGAGCCCAGCCTCTACGTGAATATAGCACTAGCACAAGAGTGAAAAATCTCATAATACATGTCTTTAAACTGCTGGATAAGTACTTGGTTCAAGAAAGAGAAAAGGCAGGTTCGTTCATACTGAATACAGCGAGTGCAGTGAATGATGCTACAGACAAACCGTTGTAGCATAGTTGAAAACGCTTCATGGCATAAGCCCAGTTAAATCTTTTTGCAATAGAGCGTAAATGGAAAGTGTACCTTGTCAATTGCTCGTGGTTCTTTCCTTTAGTAATCAAATAGAGAAGATTTAAAAAGTTTTGACTTGCTATAGACAGAATATCACCTGAATAGTTCTTATCTACTGCTGAAATTTTGTACTTACAAATAGTAATGCACTAACCATTGCAATGACACCAATACATCCATGAAGAAAATCATGTACGCATGCAGAGGGGGAAAAGGTACCTCTGGGGGTGCAGCGCAAAGCATATAGAAACAGTGGTAATTTCTTTCAAGATCTGACACTTGACAAACACGTGACCTTTCCAACAAATAAGTTCTAATAGCAGCTCCAGAAATCCTTCCACGATCGTCAAATTGAATCTCCACAAACTTCCCAAACCGACTGCCATCACATTACATTTAGGTCCAGGGAATTTTAAATATTCGAAAAGAAAATATAAAAATAAGTTTACAAAATCCAGCAGGGAAGAAGGATTTTGAATAACAAGTTAGGTCACCTTGAATTATGGTTTCTCAGTGTCTTTGCATTACCAAAAGCTTCTAGAACAGGATTGGACTGCCAAAAGAACGTTGTAAGGAAAACATTTAAGCTTCATTTCCAAGAGGAAGCCATAGCAGTAGCAACTCAGAATTCATACTAATCTTCATACACCAAGTTAGGTAAAATAATAAAAATGAAAGTTTTAAAGTTTTATAGGCTGCATACTTCTAGGACTTGCTGCTTCACAGTCCGTCCCTCAGCTGCGGCTCTCACTCCCATATAGGCAGGATACTGCATAAGCATTTTCGTGATATTCAGTTTTAGCAACTCCACTAACTAAAATTGACAATCTTAAACGGTTATACCCTCGTTATTCATCTGCCTGCACTCAAATATGAAATTATTTGTATGGCATAAAAGTAATATAACATTTAATGACTTCATAGAAAGTGGAGTGTGACAGATTTCCTGTATGCAAAGTCTACAATAGCAAAAGGGTGCGGGCATAGCTCGCCCAAAGTAGCCCCTTTATATTGTTCCTGGAAACCAATACGAACTTTCTGTCATAGAAAAGTACTGTTGACAAAAAAAAGCGTTAAGAAAAACAATTGTAGCCTAAATATGCGATACATGCTACAGACAAACACCCATGCACATCCGGAAACCAGTAGGAATTTAGGGTCATATAGAACTATTGTTAAGAATAAAGCAAGAAAAAATAATCAGACTGTGTATTGCAGACAAAACACATGTACATGTCATCAGTAGACCGCAACATAAGTACAATCTCCTTGAATGTACTATTAACTGAATATAACTATCAAGTTTAACAGAACCAACTTTACATTTTCATTTAGAAGAAAACAAAAATTACATATGGCTAACAGGACCAACTTTACATTTTCATTTAGAAGAAAACAAAAACTACAAACGGCTAACAACAGCTTTGAATCTCTTAAACGATTCTAAAACGTCTTCATCCTTTGTACTAATTACAAATCTCTTCAATTTTACTCAACCCTATCATAGAATTAGAAAACTTAAGTAAGCGTGACACCAACTTCCGAGCTACTATCGTTAACAAATGTGCAGCTCTGTTCTTTTTAGCAGAAATATGCTTGATATTGAGCACCGGTATCTTTTTCATGTTTTTACAAATAAAACTGAAAAAGAAAAAAAATCAATATCAAATTACGACAAATAATAATATGAAGAAAAAATCAAGGGTCAAAAATACCATAGATCGTACAATTCGGAAAAATTTTGCCCTCCATAATAGGAGGGTCTCTTCTCTTCGATAGCTTGTAACAACTCCTTATCATGAACTTGTGGACCTCCTGTTGAAGATTTAACAATCTCCGACGTAGTCGCAAATCATTAGGATTATTTTCCACTTGCACATGAGTATTTGCAAACTCCTTGTACTTATTCAAAAACTGCACAGCTACCTTATTATCAGACCATAAATCAATGTTGTTTCGGTATTCTTCCTCATCTTTAAGGAAAATAGAGTCGGAACCCGAGAAAAATTCTGCTAAATGTATTCAATAAACCAATACATGCATCTTTCAGTTCATTATTTTCAATGAACACATTGGAAAAACAGTTACATCCGACTTGTCGATGGGTAATATAGGGAGCCCAACTTTTATAGCCTCATCACAATTCAGTGTCGCTACGACAACATAAACTGATAATGGCTCTGCATCCATCCAAAAACAAAATTAAAAGAAAACATTAAAAAAACTAAAAACTAATCAATAAACTAATCAAATAAATGAATTTTGACAGTGATTGGATATACTGATAGTAAATTTCATGCAAAGTGTTTGAATAGTACACTGTACACAATAGGTCAATTCATTTCATTTATAAATGAATAACAACTTACCAGCCCAAAAGGTTACTCAGTTTGGCCCATGAAATGAATTGGTTATTTGTTTATAAATGAATGAATTGGTTACTCAGCCTTTTGGGCTGGTAAGTTGACTGTTATGGACCTATTGTGTACTATTCAAACACCTTGAATGAAATCTACTATCAGTATATCCAAATACTGTCAAAATTCATTTATTTGATTAGTTTATTAATTAGTTTTTAGTTTTTTTTTATGTTTTCTTTTAATTTTTTTTGGATGGATGCAGAGCCATTATCAGTTTATGTCGTCGCAGCGACACTGAATCGTGATGAGTCTATGAAAGTTGGGCTCCCTATATTATCCAACGACAAGCCGGATGTAACTGTTTTTCCAATGTGTTCATTGGAAATAATGAACTGAAAGATGCATGTATTGGCTTATTGAACACATATAGAATACATTTAGCAGAATTTTTCTCGGGTTCCGACTCTATTTTCCTCCTTAAAGCTGAGGAAGGATACCGAAACAACATTGATGTATGGTCTGATAATAAGGTAGCTGTGCAGTTTTTGAATAAGTACAAGGAGTTAGCAAATACTCATGTGAAAGTAAAAAATAATCCTAATGATTTGCGACTACGTCAGAGATTGTTAAATCTTCAACAGGAGGTCCACAAGTTACCATGATAAGGAGTTGTTACAAGTTATCGAAGAGAAGAGGCCCTCCTATTATGGAGGGCAAAAATTTTCCGAATTCTACGATCCATGGTATTTTTGACCCTTGATTTCTTCTTCATATTATTATTTGTCGTATTTTGATATTGATTTTTTTCTTTTTCAGTTTTATTTGTAAAAACATGAAAAAGATACCGGTACTCAAGATCAAGCATATTTCTGCTAAAAAGAACAGAGCTGCACATTTGTTAACGATAGTAGCTCGAAAGTTGGTGTCACGCTTACTTAAGTTTTCTAATTCTATGATAGGGTTGAGTAAAATTGAAGAGATTTGTAATTAGTACAAAAGATGAAGACGTTTAAGAATCGTTCAAGAGATTCAAAGTTGTTGTTAGCCGTTTGTAGTTTTTGTTTTCTTCTAAATAAAAATGTAAAGTTGGTCCTGTTAGCCATATGTAATTTTTGTTTTCTTCTAAATGAAAATGTAAAGTTGGTTCTGTTAAACTTGATAGTTATATTCAGTTAATAGTACATTCAAGGAGATTGTACTTATGTTGCGGTCTACTGATGACATGTACATGTGTTTTGTCTGCAATACACAGTCTGATTATTTTTTCTTGCTTTATTCTTAACAATAGTTCTATATGACCCTAAATTCCTACTGGTTTCCGGATGTTACTTTGGTTGTGCAACATAAGTTGGTTCATGCTAAGGTTAGACTCAATTGAGTCGAGATCAGAGGCCTTGAAAACTATTAGTGGGCGAGGAGTTAGATTCAAACGAGATACAATATTACTATTTTGGACGAGTTGGATTTGCGGATTAGTGAAATCAATCTCAAGATATGAGTGGGGAGAAGGTCGTAGCCAATACAGTTGTTGATAAAGCAATATTCAAAAGATGTTAAGAGAAAATATGCTAGATTGTATGGCATACACTCATGCATTACACGCTTTATGATTTCCAAATCAAATGAATACATCTAAGAATTTTACCCAGAAACTGACACTCATTAGAAATTCCAAACCAACTTTAACAGAGAAGTCAAACAGAACAGCAGATATGAGCTGATCAGTTGTAATGGAGAGATTTAAAAAAAAAAAAAAGCAGATAATCACTCACAGTTGCTCCCAAGGGATGCAAGTATTCATTTATTCTAGGCAGTTCCAACATGGATGGATGAAGATTTAATGCATGAATAAGAAGATTTTCATCAATGACAAAGTCTTTACCTTGAATACAGGTACTGATACTTGTTAAGAGACCAGTGGGGTCTCTATTGAAGACCATATGAGTGTAAAATTCAGCAAGATTAATAAGAATATTTTTCACCAATACAAATAACTCAACAAAGAAAATCAAAACACCCACATGCCAAGGCAATATGACACATGCAACATCAAAGTTCTCAAACTAGCAAGATTAATGAGAATATTTTTTTCTCGCCAATCTCACTGTGAGTATATGAATTGACAACAACATAACATTATTGATATCAAAGTAAGCAAAACTCTCAAACCCCATCCAAACTATGCTTTGACTCAACTCCTCACATGGCATACACTCAACAAATGAAACATTCAAGAATAGGGTGTAAATGCTTTCATTACATGTGGGCCATAAAGAGTAAATGTATTCAAATTCAAATGTCTCTCATATTTATGTATGAAAAAACGCTATAAATGAAAGAACAAGAGTCTCATGAACGGATAAATCCCACTAGAAAGGCGAAATGCATAAATGGATCCCCTCTACTACTACTCTCACATTTAAACCATATTCCAAAGGATCATTAGGACTTTTTAGGGTTATAACGCAAGGCTTAGGGCAAGGGTCATGAAACAAAGGAATATAAAAGGGATTCAAAGATCTAAGAAACATGTTGAGATATAAAATTAACACTTGAGCTTAATTTGACTTCATTTGAGCTTTCTTTTTTTCAATTTTTTTCTCTTTCTTTTTTTTTTCTTTTTTTTTTGAATATTTTTCACATCTCCTTTTCCATGCATTTTTTTCGTTTTTTTTCTTTTTGAACTTTAAAAGAGATTTCATCACCTTTTTTTAAGCTCACTTTTCACTACTGCTCATACATCAAAAAAAATCTCAACACATCCTTAGATACAGGTAGGCCATAAATATAGTTTACACTCCAAGTTGGAGTAGGGTAAAAATATGAGGCTACCAAAGAAAGGCTCAAAAGGGTGACTAACGGTACATATGTAAAGGTGGGATTAGGCTCATATGTCAGCTACCAAAGATGGCCTAAGTAACTTCCAAAAGTCTAGAGTTCTTCAGTTCAAGCAATATTAGGAATCCTTCAAAAGAAATTATATTTCATGGACGTACCTTTCTAGTGTTTAATCAAAGCAAAGAATAATGAGACTACTCAACAAAATACACTTTTCAAAAAAAAATTAGAGTTGACGTAAAAACCCTCAAATCGGAAGATTGGCTCAAATACTCACAGGTTACTTAGTCTCCGCATTTATGTTCTTCAGGAAATTTGAAGTTACACTCACTCATCCATCTAGTCATGCATTTGTTGTCTTATGTGCTCAAATAAAATGAGGATTGGAGATCATAAAAATTTCTCTTAATAATGATAGTATAAGAACTAAGCATGCATATGTAAAGCATTAAGACGAATGCGTCATCGTTATTGAATCAGCTAAACAAAGGAAAACTTAATATCAGCTTAAGAACCATTGCATAAATTTATTTTTATTATATTCTAATTTTTTTTCTTGCTCATATTCTAACAAAGTGTCATATTCACAGTGCATGGAATAATAAGGCAAATAAATCCCACCCCCAACTTAAAACTTAAATTGTCCGCAATGTAAAAAAACAAATAAAAAAAAGGAAGGATAACACCTGGATATTATGAAGCTCCAATCAGAAAGATATACCTGCACATTTGTTAGAAGTAGAACAAAGAAAAACAAAATAGAAAATCTAAATATACAATAATATACAAGAATATACAAGAATCATAGCCGCAAAAATCAATCCCGATAAACGAGATCCTCCAGAAGCATAACTTCAACTTCTGGATTTTTCAACTCCAAAAATGGTTTTAAACGATGGCCATTCACTTTGAACATAATACCATCTTTGGGATTCTGAATCTCAATGGCCCCATGAGGATACACCTGCTGGACTATGAAAGGACCGGACCATTTAGACTTCAATTTTCCTGGGAATAAATGCAGACGAGCATTATATACTATGACTTTCTGTCCAGGGTGAACGGATTTCCTAAGAATCTTTTGATCATGCACCCTCTCCATCCTCTCCTTGTACGATTTTGCACAGTCATAAGCATCATTCCTTATCTCTTCCAGCTCGACAATTTGAAGTTTTCTATGATTTCCTGCTTGGTTGACATCAAAATTAAGCTGTCTAACATCCCAAAAAGCTCTACGTTCCAACTCAACAGGTAGATGACATGCCTTGCCATATACTAAGCGGTAGGGAGACATTTCAATGGGAGTCTTGTACACAGTACGGTATGCCCACAAAGCATCTGTCAATCGGATTGACCAATCCTTCCTATTGGGATTTACCGTTTTCTCTAAGATATGCTTAATCTCCCTGTTTGAAATTTCAGCTTGCCCACTAGTTTGTGGATGGTATGTGTTGGAAATAATAATGGAGAATATTTTTCTTCACTTTATTCCAATATTCCTCCACCTTTTCCCTATATTCTTCCTTATGTTTTATTCCATGTTTCCCACTCCATGTTTTCTTCCTTGTATTAGCTAGCATGTTTCCTTATATTAAGGAACATGTTTTGTCTTAATTATTTCTTCCAATTGTATAAGTAGGTAACCTTGTAAGCTTTCTAAGTAATCAAAATATATGAAATGTAAGTTCAAGTGTCTCTTTCTAACATGGTATCAAAGCCTGATCTTTTATCCGGCGACTTTTTCCGGCAACTTTTTTCCGGCGACTTTTCCGGTGACTTTCCGACGACTTTTTCCAACAGCCATCTGTGCAGTTTTCTGAAAGCTGCATATTTCCGGCGACTTTTTCCGGTGACTTTTTCCGGCGACTTTTTCCGACAGCCATCTATGCAGTTTTCTGAAACTGCCTATTACAGTTTGTACCCCACAGTCTGTTTTTTTCTGAAACTTACCCACAGTTCTTAAAAAAAAAAGAAAAAAAAAAGAAGTGAAAAATCAAAAACTTCAGATTCTACTCCAGTGATGATTTTTCAACAAGAAACCCCATCTGCAATTGGGGTAAAACTCAAACACACCACAACCATACCAAGTTTATTACAGTAAAGGATCGTCTCGCGAAGATGACGAGTGGTGTTGGTAAGGAGATGGAGGTCTTTACAAGTATTGTTCAAACTGCCGGAATTGCTATTCATAGACGGAGTTACTGGTCACTACCAGAATTGCTATTCATAGACGGAGTACTGTTAACTGCCGGAATTGCTATTCACAAACGGAGTTTTGTCCAATTGCCGATCGTTTTCCAAGCTGAGAAATAGGAGATTTCTATTTATCAGCTTGAGGGGGAGTGTTGGAAATAATAATGGAGAATATTTTTCTTCACTTTATTCCAATATTCCTCCACCTTTTCCCTATATTCTTCCTTATGTTTTATTCCATGTTTCCCACTCCATGTTTTCTTCCTTGTATTAGCTAGCATGTTTCCTTATATTAAGGAACATGTTTTGTCTTAATTATTTCTTCCAATTGTATAAGTAGGTAACCTTGTAAGCTTTCTAAGTAATCAAAATATATGAAATGTAAGTTCAAGTGTCTCTTTCTAACATGGTATCAAAGCCTGATCTTTTATCCGGCGACTTTATCCGGCGACTTTTTCCGGCGACTTTTCCGGCGACTTTTTCCAACAGCCATCTGTGCAGTTTTCTGAAAGCTGCATATTTCCGGCGACTTTTCCGGCGACCTTTTTCCAACAGCCATCTGTGCAGTTTTCTGAAAGCTGCATATTTCCGACGACTTTTTCCGGTGACTTTTTCCGGCGACTTTTTCCGACAGCCATCTATGCAGTTTTCTGAAACTGCCTATTACAGTTTGTACCCCACAGTCTGTTTTTTTCTGAAACTTACCCACAGTTCTTAAAAAAAAAGAAAAAAAAAAAGAAGTGAAAAATCAAAAACTTCAGATTCTACTCCAGTGATGATTTTTCAACAAGAAACCCCATCTGCAATTGGGGTAAAACTCAAACACACCACAACCATACCAAGTTTATTACAGTAAAGGATCGTCTCGCGAAGATGACGATTGGTGCTGGTAAGGAGATGGAGGTCTTTACAAGTATTGTTCAAACTGCCGGAATTGCTATTCATAGACGGAGTTACTGGTCACTACCAGAATTGCTATTCATAGACGGAGTACTGTTAACTGCCGGAATTGCTATTCACAAACGGAGTTTTGTCCAATTGCCGATCGTTTTCCAAGCTGAGAAATAGGAGATTTCTATTTATCAGCTTGAGGGGGAGTGTTGGAAATAATAATGGAGAATATTTTTCTTCACTTTATTCCAATATTCCTCCACCTTTTCCCTATATTCTTCCTTATGTTTTATTCCATGTTTCCCACTCCATGTTTTCTTCCTTGTATTAGCTAGCATGTTTCCTTATATTAAGGAACATGTTTTGTCTTAATTATTTCTTCCAATTGTATAAGTAGGTAACCTTGTAAGCTTTCTAAGTAATCAAAATATATGAAATGTAAGTTCAAGTGTCTCTTTCTAACATGGTATCAAAGCCTGATCTTTTATCCGGCGACTTTATCCGGCGACTTTTTCCGGCGACTTTTCCGGCGACTTTTTCCAACAGCCATCTGTGCAGTTTTCTGAAAGCTGCATATTTCCGGCGACTTTTCCGGCGACCTTTTTCCAACAGCCATCTGTGCAGTTTTCTGAAAGCTGCATATTTCCGACGACTTTTTCCGGTGACTTTTTCCGACGACTTTTTCCGACAGTCATCTATGCAGTTTTCTGAAACTGCCTATTACAGTTTGTACCCCACAGTCTGTTTTTTTTTCTGAAACTTACCCACAGTTCTTAAAAAAAAAAAAAAAGAAGTGAAAAATCAAAAACTTCAGATTCTACTCCAGTAATGATTTTTCAACAAGAAACCCCATCTGCAATTGGGGTAAAACTCAAACACACCACAACCATCCCAAGTTTATTACAGTAAAGGATCGTCTCGCGAAGATGACGATTGGTGCTGGTAAGGAGATGGAGGTCTTTACAAGTATTGTTCAAACTGCCGGAATTGCTATTCATAGACGGAGTTACTGGTCACTACCAGAATTGCTATTCATAGACGGAGTACTGTTAACTGCCGGAATTGCTATTCACAAACGGAGTTTTGTCCAATTGCCGATCGTTTTCCAAGCTGAGAAATAGGAGATTTCTATTTATCAGCTTGAGGGGGAGTGTTGGAAATAATAATGGAGAATATTTTTCTTCACTTTATTCCAATATTCCTCCACCTTTTCCCTATATTCTTCCTTATGTTTTATTCCATGTTTCCCACTCCATGTTTTCTTCCTTGTATTAGCTAGCATGTTTCCTTATATTAAGGAACATGTTTTGTCTTAATTATTTCTTCCAATTGTATAAGTAGGTAACCTTGTAAGCTTTCTAAGTAATCAAAATATATGAAATGTAAGTTCAAGTGTCTCTTTCTAACATGGTATCAAAGCCTGATCTTTTATCCGGCGACTTTATCCGGCGACTTTTTCCGGCGACTTTTCCGGTGACTTTCCGGCGACTTTCCGGCGACTTTTTCCAACAGCCATCTGTGCAGTTTTCTGAAAGCTGCATATTTCCGGCGACTTTTCCGGCGACCTTTTTCCAACAGCCATCTGTGCAGTTTTCTGAAAGCTGCATATTTCCGACGACTTTTTCCGGTGACTTTTTCCGGCGACTTTTTCCGACAGCCATCTATGCAGTTTTCTGAAACTGCCTATTACAGTTTGTACCCCACAGTCTGTTTTTTTCTGAAACTTACCCACAGTTCTTAAAAAAAAAAGAAAAAAAAAAGAAGTGAAAAATCAAAAACTTCAGATTCTACTCCAGTGATGATTTTTCAACAAGAAACCCCATCTGCAATTGGGGTAAAACTCAAACACACCACAACCATACCAAGTTTATTACAGTAAAGGATCGTCTCGCGAAGATGACGATTGGTGCTGGTAAGGAGATGGAGGTCTTTACAAGTATTGTTCAAACTGCCGGAATTGCTATTCATAGACGGAGTTACTGGTCACTACCAGAATTGCTATTCATAGACGGAGTACTGTTAACTGCCGGAATTGCTATTCACAAACGGAGTTTTGTCCAATTGCCGATCGTTTTCCAAGCTGAGAAATAGGAGATTTCTATTTATCAGCTTGAGGGGGAGTGTTGGAAATAATAATGGAGAATATTTTTCTTCACTTTATTCCAATATTCCTCCACCTTTTCCCTATATTCTTCCTTATGTTTTATTCCATGTTTCCCACTCCATGTTTTCTTCCTTGTATTAGCTAGCATGTTTCCTTATATTAAGGAACATGTTTTGTCTTAATTATTTCTTCCAATTGTATAAGTAGGTAACCTTGTAAGTTTTCTAAGTAATCAAAATATATGAAATGTAAGTTCAAGTGTCTCTTTCTAACAGTATGCAGTTGACACTTTATGAAGCATTTTGTGCTTTTTCATTAGGTCTTTAAATGGTCTATTGCAAAAGTGCAACCCCCCATCACTAATGATAGCACGTAGTGTACCGAATCGTGCAAGAATATTCTCTTTCAGAAACCGAACCACTACTTTGTGGTCATTTGTTCTGCACGCAATAGCCTCTACCCACTTTGACACATAGTCAACGGCTACCAAAATATAGAGATTGACAAATGAGTTAGGAAAAGGTCCCATAAAATCTATCCCCCATACATCAAAGATCTCCACTATCAAAATGGGATTAAGGGGCATCATATTTCGTCGCGTGAGACTACCTAACTTTTGACATCTCTCACAAGCAACACAATAGGCATGTGCATCATGAAATAAAAAAGGACAATAAAATCCGCATTGCAAGACTTTAGCAGTTGTCTTCTTTCCACTAAAATGGCCTCCACACGGCTGATCATGGCAAAATAAGAGAATTTGTATTTGATACTCCTCAGGGACACACCTCCTAATTACCTGATCAGGACAATACTTGAAGAGATATGGATCATCCCAATAAAAGTGCTTCACCTCGGACAAGAATTTACATTTATCTTGCTTAGACCAATGATTTGGCATTTCATGTGTGACAAGATAGTTAACAATGTCCGCATACCAAGGTGACTAGGAAACATGCATAAGCTGCTCATCAGGGAATGTCTCAGCTACGGGCAAAGGATCACTTGAGAATTCAATTATAAACTCTTGTAGCAACAAGACCCATCGAATCAGCCGCGACTTCGCATCTTTCTAGGAAAGCAAGTATTTCAAAGCGGCGTGATCTGAATAGACAATGACTTTAGATCCCAAGAGATATGACCTAAACTTGTCTAGGGCAAATACGACTGCTAGCAACTCTTTCTTTGTGATAGAGTAATGGAGTTGAGCACCGTTCAAAGTCCTGCTTGCATAGCAAATCACATGAGGGACTTTATCAATTCTCTGACCTAAAACTGCCCCAACTGCATAATCAGAGGCATCACATGATCTCAAATGGAAGGCTCCAGTAAGGGGACCAGATGATAGGCACAGAGGTAAGAGAAGATTTCAACGTCTCAAAGGCTTTTTGACATGCTTCATCGAAGACAAATGGGGCGTCTTTAGCGAGGAGATTGCACAAAGGTCTAACACTCTTGCTAAAATCTTTAATAAAATGCATGTAAAACCCAGCATGGCCTAAAAATGAACGAATCTCCTTAACCGTCTGCGGGGGCGGCAAGTTAGAGATTAACTCTACTTTAGCCTTGTCTACTTCAATTCCCACTTTAGAGATGATATGCCTAAGAACAATTCCCCTTTGTACCATAAAATGGCACTTCTCCTAATCAAGCACTAAATTTTTCTCTCTACACCTTTATAAGACTAGAGCTAGGTGTTTCAAACATTCATCAAAAGAAGACCCAAACACAGAAAAATCATCCATGAAAACCTTTAAGAATCGCTCTACCATGTCAGAGAATATGGAAATCATGCACCGCTGAAAAGTGACAGGTGCATTGCATAGCCCAAAAGACATGCGTCAGTAGGCGAATATACCAAAAGGACACGTGAATGTTGTCTTCTCTTTATCAGATGGATCAACTGGAATTTGGTTATAGCCGGAATAACCGTCCAAAAAGCAGTAGTAAGCATGACCGGCTAACCTTTCCAACATTTGATCAATGTAAGGAAGAGGAAAGTGATCTTTCCTAGTCATTGAATTCAACTTCCGGTAGTCAATACAAACACGCCATCCCGTCTAAACACGAGATGGAACTAACTCATTATGCTCATTGACTACCACTGTAATTCCTGACTTCTTAGGAACTACTTGCACAGGGCTTACCCACTCACTATCGGATATCGGATAAATAATACCCGCATCAAGAAGCTTGAGTAACTCAGCCCTAACTACTTCTTGTATCACTGGATTCAACCTTCTTTGCGGTTCACGAGAGGGTTTTGCATTCTCCTCTAAGTGAATCTTATGCATGACAACTGACGGGCTGATTCCTTTCAAATATGCGATAGACCACCCAATAGCTTCTTTATGCTCGTGAAGAACTTCAAGTAATTTCTTTTCTTGAACATTATCAAGGTTAGAAGCTATGATAACAGGCAACGACTCTGCTGGACCTAGAAATACATACTTTAGATTATCAGGCAAGGGTTTCAGGTCCAACTTCGGTGATTCTTCAATGGAAGGAAGTCGAGGAGTTGATGAGAGATTGAGAGGCATTGGTTTTGGTTGGAAAGAATGTGTACCCATGACAGGCACTAGATCTAAGAGTGCATTGACTTGCTCTATAAATTCATCAATATTGAAATCACAACCAAAATGGGACAGACAAGCCTCTAATGGATCCCCTTTACAAGTTTGCAGAAAAGATTCCTCTACTAGACTATCAATCAAATGGATTTGTCCTAAATCATTATCATCAGTGTTTATTGAAGTCTTGCTGATGTCAAAGACATTTAACTCTGTTGTGAGGTTCCAAAAAGAAATTTTCATCACTCCATTTCTGCAATTGATGAGGGCGTTGGATGTAGCAAGGAATGGTCACCCTAAAATCACAGGAATTTGGCCTCTTGTGTTCTGAACAGGCTCAGTATCAAGGACAACAAAATCCACAAGAAAGTAGAAAGTGTCTACCTTGATTAGAACATCTTCAATGACACCCCTAGGAATTTTCACTGACCTATCAGCAAGTTGAATTGTCATTGGTGTGGGCTTCAACTGCACATACACAGAATATGGCAGTAAGTTCACACTAGGCCCCAAATCTACCAAAGCTCGCTCAATATGATGATCTCCTATCTTGCATGAGATTGTTGGACATCTAGGGTCAGATCTTCACTTGTTTGCTTAGCAAGCGGAGCTTGGTTCACAACTTGAGGTGTAGGCTCAACCTCAGCTGGATACTGCTCTTCTTCTTTCTCTTCCTCACTATCAATTTCTTTTCCTGACCTAAGTGAGGTGATGGCTTGAACTTGCCCATGTGTTGGTTCATTTGGTGGGTTAGGAGCTATCCCACCTGAGGAAACACCTTTAGGATTCGGAATCGACTGACTCAAATTTACCCTTTTCTCTCTCACCCAATTGACTAGCCAATTGACCCATTTGACTCTCTAACTTGATGATGGCTTGAGTGTTCATGAGGCCATTGTTTCCGACTTCTTGCAAAATTTGACTTGAAGTATGGTTATTTTGGGTGGTCACTTGAATGAATTATTTTAGAGTGTCCTCCAAAGATGAGAATTGTTGTGGAGTGACATGGGATGACTGAGTAGGCGGAGCAGATTGAAATGGTGGATAAGAATTGATTGGTGGACGAAAACCAGGAGGTGGTTGCTGTCGTGGAACATTAGCTGATGGAGCACCGATATTGGACATGGGTTGAGCTTGTGTCCATAAAACATTTGGGTGATTTCTCCAACCCGGATTGTAAGTCTCTGTGAACGGGCTATTGAATTGCTTTCTGTAATCATTCATCGCACTTACTTGTTGTGGCATGAATTCGGAGAATCCTGCTATAGAGGGGCAAGTTTGCGATGGTTAGCACACATAGAGCACCCTTCAGCTTGAACTTGATTAACCAAGTTGCTATCCAACGCTTCAAGCCTTTTTGAGAGACTATCTAACTGCCTTCTAGTCTCTACGTCTTCGATTAGCTCATATATTCCTTCTTTCTTAACTTCCTTCTTGACTTGAGAAGATGAATTCCTATGAGAGGAGAAATCCCATTGCTGAGAGATCGCGGACAGATTCTCAAGGAAATTGTAGGTTTCCTCTTATATCAGACCAAGGAAAGTGCCACTGTTCATGGATTCAATCATGTTTCGATTGGTTCGAGTCAACCCATTATAGAAATATTGGACTAATCTCCATGTCTCAAAACCATGGTGGGGACATCTCAAAAGTAGGTCCTTAAACCTTTCCCAGGATTCATAGAATTTCTCATGATCCTCTTGACAAAAATCAAATATCTGTATTTGAAGTTCATTTGTCTTTGACATGGGGAAAAATTTAATTAGAAATTTGGAAACCAAGGTCTCCCAACCATAGATGGACCTAGAAGGTAGTGAGCTAAGCCATGCCTTTGCTTTCCCTTTTAGGGAAAAAGGAAATAAACGTAGGCGAACCGACTCATCAGAAAAATTTTAGAATTTGAAAGTGGCACAAATTTCTAAAAAATCCTTAATATGGAGGTAAGGATCTTCTTGATCGATTCCATGAAAATTGGGAAGAAGTTGCATCACATGCGGTTTAAGCTCGAAATGATTTGCGGTTGTGGGAGGCAATACGATGCATGACGGCGGGTTGGTAGTGATAGGAGAGAAAAGCTCTTTCAAAGTTTTCGCTGCTTCTTGTTCTTCAACCATTGTTTCTCTCTCAAATAAAGGATTTAGTTCAAAGTTATCTATCCTATTCAATCTCTTAATACCACGCTTCCAGACACTCAACTCTTAATTTTTTTAACTTTTTTCATTAATTATTTTTAGAAAAGAAACTAGTAGGAGGAAATAATCTAAATTAGTGAACTGGTGGGAAAAAATTTCAAGTCCCCGGCAACGGCGTCAAAAACTTGTTGTGAATGCTTTATATACTCGTAAGTGCACGAATCGAATACTTAGTATAGCTTACAAATGCGAGGTCGAACCCTAAGGACTTGACGGATGGAACGTGTTTTTCTCACTCACTAATTCTAATTAATTCCTAATCTAGCTTAGAAATTTCGAGGGAATTTTTAACAACTAAAAATACGCGAATAAAATAATCAATAATAAAATACTAGGGTGGCTGAGTCATATATTTGATATCATCTTCCTAATATTCATGCCCAATAAACTCTACTTTTTATCTCGCACTAGTTTGGTCTCTCGACTCTACTAAATGCGGAAAATAAAATCAATTAAGTCTAATTAATTTGTAAAATCAGATTGTTAATTCTTCCATAGCCAAACATATGTATAAAATCAAATCACTCATTATTTCCATCAAAACACAGTTTATATCCGCTTTTAACAAATTATAAACTGAATCCAATAAATAATAATGAGAATCCAACCTTATTTTTTTATCAGTAAAAATAGGCATCCAATAGAAAGAATTATTTTTCAACGCGAAAGAACTAAATTGGTAGAATCAATTGGCATGAATACGTGCAATAGAATCAATCAATTATATTCATCCTCAACCCTAGAAAATAATCTAGCCTAGCATGCTTGGAATTGGAACACAAAACATAATAAAATAATACATAATTAATTAAACAGAATACTCACCTGAATGTACAAATTAATTGGAAGAGGAAAAATTAAATTAAATTATGTACTACTGTTGTTCCCCCTTTTATAAACTGATGATCCCTCACTACTTGGATGCCCCAGAAAAAAAATGGAATCACAAAAAAAAAAAAAATAGTCCTCTGTTATATTATCAACCAAAAGAAGGAAAAAAAAGAAGAGAAAATAATAATAAATCATCATAGAGAAATTCAAAACTCTTATCTTATTCCAAATCCAGGAAGGAAAAGGAGTCCTGCTCCTTGGTCTCATCACCCTTATCTATATTTAGACCCTATCCATCCGGACATGTAACAAATGCCCCCAATATATAACTATTTCACTGATTCCCCATCCCAGCACCATCTCGCTCAGAGTCAAAAATCAAAATCAAATCCCCATCGGGGCAGGGCGTGGGGATCACTGTGGGGACGGGAGCAAATTGTCATCCCTAATGGGAGTGTATATGGAAATTACAAACCAACCAATTTTATGCGGTAGCTCTCGCTTTCCTTCTTGTCAATAAATAAATAGTTTAAAAACAGTACAAAAGAATAATTACCAACTTTTGGATATGTAAAATAACTTTAAGGGATGAGAGATGACCTCTATGTTAGTCCTGAAACTTTAGTTTGTTTTTCAGAAAAAAATGAAAAAAAAATAATTACTGGCACAAACGAAAGAGAAGATTGAGATCGGAAAGCCGTGTTTTCCTTAATAGATAACTGCAGAGTTAATACACTTGCATATAGTAATTAAGAAAATATATACATACACAAAGGAAAATTACCTGCAGAGAAGATCTAGATTCAAAGCCGTGCTATGCGGCGGCCTCTTCCTTGAGGTAGCGAACAAAAGACCCCCTTCTAGGTTTTTGATGAATCATTTGGACTGGGATTGGGCCAAAAGGGTTGTGTTAAAAATGGTCAAACAAAAAGCCCAACTTTAAGAGCCTGTTCGGAACGATTTATTTAAAGGATCCTTAACCCTAATATACAATAATTCTAAAATATTTACAAAAATAAAACATCTACAAAATAATTACAAAAATAACACAACACATTAACATTTAAAAGCCCGTTACTGTGTTTTCCAGTGGAGAGATAAAGAATTCCAGGTACATGTTTTTGCCAAGGGATCTACTGTTTTTCCTTTGTTTCCTTCTTTTTTTTTTTGAACATTGGGCTACGAGCTTAACTTTTCATTAGCAATTTTCCAGAAAGAATGTGAAATAAACTCTTCAAGTCATTTTTTATTAAATTAAAAAGAAGATACTATGATACAACTATTGCATGAACTGTATATGAAGAAAAAATTATTGGAATAAATATTCTGAATTAACTACAAACTTTTTGTAGTAATATTTTCATTTTTGAGACTCATAATAATTAAGGTAACCAAAATTTAATACAAAAGGTATCTAACTTTAATACAGATGTAATCAACCCTTAATACAAAGGTAATCAAACCTTAATACAAAAGGTATCTAACCTTAAAACAAAGGTAACCAAAAATTAATACAAAAGGTATCCAACCTTAATACCAAGGTAATCAACCTTTAATACAAAGGTAACCAAACCTTAATACAAAGATAATCAACCCTTAATATAAAGGTAACCAAACTTTAATACAGAGGTAACCAAACATTAATACAGAGGTAACCAACTTTTAATACAAAAGGTAACCAACCCTTAATACAATGGTAACCGAAACTTAATATAAAAGGTATCTAATCTTAAAATAGAGGTAATCAACCTTTAATACAAAGGTAACCAACCTTTAATACAAAATGGTTACCTTGGTATGAAAGTTTGGTTACCTTGGTATGAAGGTTTGCCGAACCCATTAACCATTTGTCCGAAAAGAAGGAAGAAAACGAGCATGGAGGAGCCATGAACGACGGCTCCATGAAAACGGGCATGGAGGAGCCATGAACGACGGGAGCCATGAACCCATTAAGCATTTGCTCCGTCGCGGTTTCCGCCACTGCAAATCAAGTCTCTCATATTTTCTCAATAAAAAGAAAAATTGGCAAAGATGCAATACCTGCTTCTTGTTTAGTAGGTTGTTGTTTGCTTTAAATAGGAATAGTTATTTACTACTAAAATCTAGTGGTTAAGCGAGATCGTGATGTCTTCAAACAACAATCCATCAGAAAAACACAATGAATACATAAACTAATGAATTATATATATAGAAAAATAAAAAAACAAAGAAAAAGTAATTGCTGAACATCATTAAGGGGACTTCATCAAACTTACACAGAACATAAAGAGAATCGAGTCAAAGAGGGGGAAGAGAGAGAGAGAGAGAACCTTCAAGTTTGCTGGAACTTTCGATTAGACTTCCTTGACTGCCATCCAGAATTTCTGCATTGCTAATTTCCAGGAGAGAGAAAAGGGGTGATGATGGTTGGGATTGTGAACGAGGAGAGAGAAACGGAAGGGGGAAAAGGAAGGAGAAAGGGGGGAAGGAAGGAGCTAAGCCGCATGACTTGCTCTTGCTCTGTGTTTAATATTGTAAATAAAAATGAAAAAGTGTAATACTTTTGTAATTATTTTATGGATGTATGATTTTTGTAATTATTTTCAAAAATGTACTAATATATGTAATTAACCCTTATTTAAAATTACTTATAAGTTAAAATATAAATTGACTTATAAGTTGTTTTAAGTTGTGACTTATAAGTAAAAGTGTTCGGCATTAATTTGACTTATAAGTCATAAATTAAGTTAAAACAAGTTGTGAAGGTGTCCGGCTCATAATGACTTATAAGTTAAAATAATGTAAAGATTATTAAAAAGGGCATTAATAAAAAGATGGGCAAAATATATATTACATATGGTCAAACTATTTTATAAGTCATTTTAAAATAAGTCACAAATAGTTACTTATTTTTTCTGACTTAAAACTCAACTTATAAGTCAAAAAATAAGTGGTTGCCAAATACCTTAATAGTGAAAACAACAACCAACTTATAAATTGTTCCTGATAATGAATCATCAATTCACATAATCAAACTGGTCGCCAGATGTTCCATTGGCTTTTTCGAATTTGGCTTTCCTCCATTACATCTCTCTTTTTATACATTTATTATTCAACTTTAATAATTTTGTTAATAATAATCAAAATATGTTTATAAATAATTGATGGTACAACCTCACCAAAGCACGGGCGACATAATAATTTATTATGCTAATTATTAACATAATCAATTAAATGTAGAATAAATATTTAACGATAATTTGGAGAAGATAGTTGTTATTATTAAATTACTAAAAAAATTATTAAATAATGATTGAATTATATATGTAGATTTATTTCGATCAATTATAAAGCTAGACATTTGAATGGAGTACTTAGATTTATTTAGTTGATTATGATAAAATAATTAGGTATTCGTACCTAGGAGTAGAATATAAGATTCCGTAGAAGTTTTGTAAGGATAATGTAATTGTTATTATGTTATAATAAGATATTTGGAAGATGAGTTGTATCGTACACACCTGACCCAGGTTGAAAGGTAGACCGAGGTTCGGGAGCGTTACATGCCAAACTTACCCACAAGCTCATTTATTTATTTTTCTGTCGATATTCTCTGTTGTACTCTAATGTTGGTATCACCTTCCCTTGTTTGCTAAATATGATCAATACTTTTGTTTATATGCTCATACCTGTAATTTGATTGGACAAGGTATCGCGATGAGGAACTTTCGTACCCCTCGAAAGGTAACTCTTATAATTTTCATTAAGTGGGATTTTCATGAGATTAGAAACAGGATATCCCCAAGTAAAATTGTATTCATGTTGGCTGACTTGTTCTTTGTTCAATTACCACTTATGAAAATGTAAGGCTATTGCATGACGTTGGGATGGAACACTATCTTCAATCAGGATTTAGATGGATGGTGTCAGAAAAGAAAATGGTTTCTTGGAGGTATTCAAAGACGAAGGTAAAAATAAATTTTTTATGTTCAATATTTGGCCATCGAGATATTGACTCAATCTGCAAGTGTGGTTCCAAAAGTCCATAAATCCCGTTTTGTTCCTTGTGCTGGCAAACATAACACTCTTGGTCTAGCTCTAACTCTGTTACGATTCAACTGTCAAGTACAAAGCTATGGGCTAATTTAGCATATTAGATTAGTAGGTAAATCGCAAAAATGGTCATTGAAATATTTAGTCGGTCTGCGGGTTGGGTCCCACGAGATCCCCAAAGTCTTATGTAAAAGTGTACAGACAATCTATTTTTTATTTGTTTTAGAAGGGTTGGGGGTGGGGGAGTTGAATAGATTGTCAAGTTATTTGTTACTTTTTTGAACTTTAACTTTCTTAATCTAATATTGTAAAGTATTAAAGAATAAATTAAGTACTTAAACAATTGGTGTGAATATTATATCACTTTATCTCAACAACTCTTGGCTTTATAAGCCTTACATCTAACAAGAATGAGAAAATGCAGCCCACTTAGCACATATTCCGCTTAGTGGTTCATGAATAATTCAAATATTTAAAACAACTTAACAACCCTGAAGAATAGGTCTTTATTCAAACTAAACTCAAACAACTTCTTCCAACAATCCCTCCCTTGAACTCATTTCCTTTGACAAGTAATTAGTTCAAATCTGGAACAACACACACACCCAGTTTCTTACGAAGTCTCTGAAATACTTCCAACTTGAGAGGCTTAGTCATCAGGTCAGCAAGCTGGTCTCGAGTGCCACAAAAAAATAATTCAACAACTCCATCTTTAGCAAGATCCCTAAGAAAATGAAATCTTACCCTTATATGCTTGGAACGACCATGTAAAACTGGATTTTTTGGACAGCTTTATAGTTGATGTGTTATCACACATTAACACAGTACCTTTTGCCTGCAAATGACCGATTTCTTTCAGTACCCTTCTCATCCAAATAGCCTGGCAGGCACATGCAGCAGCTGCGACAAATTCAGCCTCGGTGGTTGACAAGGTGACTATGGGTTGCTTTCTTGATGACCAAGCTACTGCTCCTCCACACATCATGAACACATAGCCTGAAGTGCTCTTGCTGTCCTCCATATCCCCAGCATAATCACTATCAGTAAAGGCCACCAAATCACTAGCTCCTCCCTTTTTGTAAAACACTCCATAGTTCTCCGTCCCTTTTAAATACCTCAAGACCCTCTTTGCTGCAGCAAAATGTAGTTGTGTAGGACATGCCATGAAGCGGCTAATGAGACTTACAATGAACATGAGGTCAGGTCGGGTGGCTGTGAGATACATCAGACTCCCCACCATCTGCTTAAACTGAGTTGCATTCACCTTGATGCCATCTTCATCTCTACTAATCTTCTGCCCTGGAACAATAGGATTACAAACAGAATTGCAATCTTTCATCCCAAATCGACTCAAGACCTCAGCCGCATACTTCCTTTGGCATATAAATATACCATCAGACCTTTGTTGCACCTCAATTCCAAGAAAGAATCTCATCTTACCTAAGTCTGTCATATCAAACTCCTTTTTCATAGAACACTTAAACTCACACAACATCTCTTCATCATTACTGGTGAACAAAAGATCATCAACATAAATGCTCACAATGAGAATTTTACCTCCTTTTCTTTTGACAAAGAGTGTTTGCTCACTTGGACTGCTTTCGAAACCTTCCTTGATGAAATAGGACTCTATGCGACTAAACCAAGCCCTAGGTGCTTGTTTTAGTCCGTAAAGTGCCTTTTGTAGTTTGTACACCATCTGCTCACCTCCTTTCATCTCATAACCCTCCGGCTGTTCTACACAAACATCTTCCTTCAGCTCCCCATGTAAGAATGCAGATTTGACATCTAATTGATAGAGTTTCCAGCCCTTTTGAGCCGCAAAGGCTATGATCATCCTTACTGTATCCATTCTAGCCACAGGTGCATATACTTCTGTATAATCAATTCCATACTGCTGAGAATAGCCCTTCACCACCAGTCTTGCTTTGTATTTGTCAACTTCACCAAGCTCATTTAGCTTGGTTTTATAAATCCATTTCACTCCTATTTTCTTAGCTCTAGTAGGAAGTTCCACTAAGTGCCAGGTCTGATTTCTTTCGATGGACTTGATTTCTTCATCCATAGCCAGCCTCCATTTCGAGCTCTTGACAGCTTCCTCAAAGCTTGTAGGATCTGATGATATCATAAGTGCCATGTTTGCTTCATCTTCTTCTGACAAACCTTCACCGGAAATGTAGTCTGTCGTCCATATAGGAGGGTGGCGATTTCTGCCCTCCCTTGCTAACAAATCCTCTTCAACTGCTGGTGAATCATTCTCGGCCCTTGCTAACAAATCCTCTTCAACTGCTGGTGAATCATTCTCGGCTTCATCCACGACTTCCACTACTTCTTCATCATCTGCATTCCTTTCAATATTGTCTGTCCATTCTAGTTCCATCAATTGCTCTTCTTTATAGCTAGTATCCCAATCCCACACACGATCTTCTTCAAAAACCACATCACGACTTACGATAATCTTTTTGGCAACTAGATCAAACATTATGTACCCTTTGGATTCATCACTAACCCCAAGTAGTACACAACTCACACTTTTATCTTCAAGTTTGGTTCTCCTAGCATTTGGAATGTGGACATGTCCCACACATCCAAACACTCGAAAATACTCCACTGATGGCTTCTCTCCACTCCATGCCTCCTCTGGGGTCATGTCTTTCACCGCTAAGGTAGGTGATCGATTCAAGACATGAATTGACCACCGAACTGCCTCTGGCCAGAAAGGCTTAGGTACCTTCTTCTCTGACAACATAACTCTCACCAAGTTCATCACAGTACGATTCTTGCGCTCGGCCACTCCATTTTGTTGTGGAGTGTACGCTGTGGTTAATTGTCTTTTCACCCCATGTTGCTTACAGAAATCTTTGAACTCTGCAGAGTTAAACTCTCCTCCTCTATCTGTCCTCAAGCATTTAATAGGCATTCCAATTTCTTTTTCCACAAGTATCTTGAAACTCTTAAAGTGGTAGAATGTTTCTGACTTCTCTAATAGAAAGTAAATCCATGCTTTTCTAGAAAAATCATCTATGAAACATAATAAGTACCTCTTCTGGCTGTTTGAAGCTGGTGTGATAGGGCCGCAAAGATCTGCATGAACTAATTTCAGTTTCTCAGTTGCTCTCCATTGACTCTTTTTGGGAATTGGAGTCCGATTTTGCTTGCCCTTCATACATGCCTCGCAAGTGACACTTGAAGCTGCAATTTGTGGCAATCCAACCACCATTTTCTTGTATTGTAAGGTACGCAGACCTTTGTAGCTGAGATGGCCATAACGCTGATGCCAGAGCTTTGACTGGTCTGTATTGCTAATTTGGAGACACCTTTCTTCCTCTACCGTGACAGACGGTTCAGCTAGCAAAACAAACATTCTGTTTGCACTCATGATGGACTCCGCCATTTTTCCTCTTTGTGGATGATAAACACTGCACACTCCATCCTTAAACAACACTGTCAATCCCTTTTCCTGAAGTTGTCCCACACTCAAGAGGTTGTTCTTGAGCTCAGGTACACAATACACATCACAAATGACATAGCTAATTCCTTTGAAAACCAACTTCACAATTCCCTTTCCAATAACCTTCATTCTAGTATTGTTTCCAAGCTTGACAGTATGTGAAAATGTTTTATCCAAACTTGTAAACATACCTTGATTCCCACACATGTGGTTTGAGCATCCGGAGTCTATAAACCACGCATCACTTCTCTTTGCTTCATGTAGCTCCACATATGACATCATTAGCAGCTCATCTTCATCTTCTAATTCTGCATCAGCATAATTTGCCTCCTTGTTCCACTTTGGACATTCATATTGAAAATGTCCTAAGCTGTGACACTTATAACATTCAACAGTTGCTTTGTTGAAAGTTGTTTTTCCTCTTCCTCGTCCCCTGCCTCTAGGAAGTGTTTTTCCTCTGCCTCTCGTTCCAATCCGGTCCTCTATCTTCAGAACTTGATCCTCATTATCATTGCTCCCCCTTCGAAACTTCTGTTCATGCACCACCAACGAACTTTGCAATTCATCGATGGACATGTTGTTAGTATCCTTTGATTCTTCGATGGACACTACAACATATGTGAACCTCTCAGTTAGGGTTCATAGGATCTTCTCAACAATCTTTGAATCTGGCATATCTTCTCCATTGCTCCTCATCTTGTTGGAGACTGTCATCACTCTTGCAAAATACTCACTGATGGTTTCATCCTTCTTCATCGCTAGAACCTCAAACTCCCTTCTTAGTGAGTTAAGAAGAGATCTCTTCACCTTGATATTTCCTCCAAACTTCCGCTTCATCGAATCCCAAACAATCTTGGTTGTGCGACGGTCTAAGATTTGTTCGAAGACAGTTCGATCAAGTGCCTGGAAGAGATAATGCTTGACTTGGTGATCCTTGGTTCTAGCATCTTCAAGCTGTGTCTGCTGCGCCTCAGTCAGCACCGTCCCTGCACTTGGTTCTTCAAATCCTTCTCCACCAAGCTCCAAAGACCCTTTGCCTTAAGCAAATTCTCCATCAGTTCACTCCAGTGGTCATAATGACCATCGAAGTGAGGGATCTTCGTCAAAGTCTTGTCTTCACTCATTCTCTCAGTGTTTGATCACGTGAAGACTGCTGCTGTCTTTTCTACAAGCCCAGTGGGGGCTCTGATACCAAGTGTAAAGTATTAAAGAATAAATTAAGTACTTAAACAATTGGTGTGAATATTATATCACTTTATCTCAACAACTCTTGGCTTTATAAGCCTTACATCTAACAAGAATGAGAAAATGCAGCCCACTTAGCACATATTCCGCTTAGTGGTTCATGAATAATTCAAATATTTAAAACAACTTAACAACCCTGAAGAATAGGTCTTTATTCAAACTAAACTCAAACAACTTCTTCCAACAAATATGGGATGAAATTAACGGTAAGTAATATACCAGAAAAGAGAGTTAGTATCACAAATGGACAACAATTATCTTGGTTCTGAACTAGCTTCCCACAATTATTTATCGGGCCACCTCTTCAAACTTGAGGTCCTAGTCCTACGAATATTGTAATCCAAACAATGCTTAAATGTGCTAGGAAGTACAATAGGATGTGGCATCGGCCGAATTCCAGCATGTGATTTCCTTTTATCTTCTCTCTCTTTTTTTGATGTTCCTCCTAATTGGGTTGACATGGATTTGTAATAGACAACATACCTTTAAAACTGTTAGATTTTTGTACTTTTAAAAGCGTTAAGAAAATCAAAGAGTCGAAAAAAGTCAAATATAATTTGACGGGTCAATTGGGTCGACGTGGACTTATAGATCCTTAGTATACAAGAGGAATAGAGAGGTGTTGGTCTTATTTAAAGCCGTACTAGTTAGTAGCTACTGATGAATAGTGTACAAAAATGAAAGTGTCTTTGAAAATATCAAAATACTCCTGTAAATTTGTTTTGGAATCAACACACACCAAAGGTTCTCTCAGTTAATCAATTGTATGCTTACTAATGTGTTTGAGTGTGTGTATGTGTTTCCCGTTAATGGCAGACATACATAAAGGAGATGGAAAATCAAATAGAATGCTTGAAGGAAGAGAATGCCAAAGAGAAAAAACAGCTACAAAAGGTATTATAGTATCTAGTATCTAGGGAAAAATTAAGATTTACCCCCATTGTATTGTAGTTGACACACTTTGTGCATTACATTATTATTCTTTTAATTTATCTAATTAGCAAACTACACTTGCCTAGAAAATACAAGTGGACCATTTTGTTAAATTTGCTAACAGAAATTATAAAACGATGATAAGAATGGGTACAAAGCATAACAATTTAGGGAAAAATGAGTTGGCAGCCACATGAGGTCATTTTTAATTATTTTTTTGTTACTTTTTCTTTCTGTATTTTATCCTCTTCTTCTTTTTTCTCCCTCTTCTCCTATTCTTCTTCTTTCCCTCTCCTCCTCTGTTCCCCTCTCCGTCTTCCCTTCCTTCTCTGCTACTCCTCAATAGCCAAACAAGAGAAAATGAAATGCATGTTACCTTGATCTTAGCTACGAATTTAAGGAAAGAGAGAAACATAAATACTCCAAAAATATTTCAGATCTGATCATTTTCAAATGCCTTGCCTCTTTAGTTCATCTTCTTCCCTCTTATTTTCTCTTTTTTTTTGGGTATAATGACAGGTCCTGTCTCTATTATATATAATATATATAATCTATATATACATAAAGATGAAATTTGGGTATAATGAAATGTTCTCTCTCTCGATTGGGCCTTCGTAATTTTGTTATTTTTTTTTGGTGGTTTATCAGTAACTCGAACAAAATCTGGAAGAAGAAAATATTGACTGACAAGGATTTTCATGAATCTGAAATTTGAGTTTTTTAATTAGGTAAGAGATGGGAAGAGATAAACATAGATGAAACTTGCCAATATATAATAAACCCTGCAACAACTTTCTGATTTCAATGGCTTCCTCCCTTGCACGTCTTCTCCTTTTTACTACTTTAGATTTGTTCAACTAGCTTAACAGTTCATAATTAAAATAGAGTGAAGAAGATAAAAAAAAGAAAAATATAAAACAAAATGAGTTGGAAGTTTTTCAAGATTTTTTATTTTTTTGCAATTTTTTTTAAAATATTTTTCAAGATTTTTTATTTTTATTTTTTGCCATGTAATCTAATTTCTTATTTTTCAATTCTCTTTACGAAGCCACGGAGAGAAAAATATGATGTTGTTTGATTAATTTAACAGAGTTAGTTAGTTTTATAATTTTTATTAGTTTAGTTGACTAATTATAATATTTTAAAGTTCAATGAACTATAACACAAAATGGTTCAACTACCGCGGGTTAAATGTTAATATTGTTTAATATCTAATAAGAATGTCGCACCATGCGTGACACTATATTTTACAAGTTTATATCTATTTTTTCTTCTCCTTTTCAAGTGGAACCCACTTTTATTGAATTTTGTGATTTAATTTTTGCTTTTATTAATCAATGAAAAATACTTGAATATAAAAAATATCAATGAAAACTATAAGAAATTTAGTTTTGGGTGATTGGCTACTTTGGTCTAAATTAATGTTTAATAACTTTTGTACTTTTAGTTATCTCTGATTCTTGGAGACTATTGATATGTTGTTTATCATTCTTTAGTGGGACCCAGTTTGAATATTAGTATTAGATAAGAAAGAAGTTTATTGGGTTGTGGATTAACAATGTTAAAAAACAACCAACTTTCACCTTTTTTTTGTTTAAACCAAGTAACTAATATTTATTTTTTTACTTTAAACTATAAACCCGAGAGAGAGAGAGATATTTCATTTTTTCTAAAATCGTTAAAGGCTGTGAGTCGACTAAAATTGTCAAATAAGGCATTTTTTTCTAACATTATAAATATTCAGTATTTTAAAAATCTTTAGGCAGACTTAGGCGACGGAGGGGGTGCCTAGGAAGCCTAGGCGGTGGCTAGGTGTTTTTCTATGCGGATTAGGCGTTTTCTTAGGCGGTCTCATTTATTTATTTATTTATTGCATATATACTTGTTATATTATACAAATCATAAACTATGTGTAATTTTTTAAAATTTTACATGAAACATTACCAAAAAATAATATTTTAAGACTAAACAAATTCATTTAAAGTATTGTAGAGGTTCAAAGAAGAGGTTTAATTTTGCCTAGGCGGGGCCTAAGAGCCTAGCCAAATCAAGACGGTAGAGGACTCACCTAGGCTATGTTTGTTTGCAATGATTACACTTGGGATAAGATTATTAATCTCAAGTGTCTTGTTTGTTTTTAAATTTGAGTTTGAGACTATTAGTCCAATGATTATAAAATAGCTTAATATGAGAGATTATTTAATATCATGTTCTACTTGGTATTATAATCCCAACCATTTGGGATTAAATTTTTTTTGACAAAGTTACCCTCAACCACGTTATGCTGCAAGTATGTTAATATCTTACTCCCCTGTTCATGTTTTGCTTGTAAGGTTAATTTAATCGTAAAAATATAACTGGAAAATACTAATAATATAACTAATAACTCGAAAATTATCTCACAGGAAAATAACTGTAATTATTATTACTATAATAATTACTTCGTAACCAATTATTATTATTATAATAATTAGTTATAATTAGTAAATTATAATAATTTATTATTATTATTATTATAACAAATTATTATTATTATAACAAATTATTATTATTATAATAATTCCAGTAATATAAATGGAAAATTATTATCACTAGAAAATTATTAGTGTATTTCACGTGGTGTTTAGATTTCCACGTGGTGTTGATAATATAATTGGAAAATAAAAATAAGCTAACCTAATCTGTATTTAATCGTTAAAATTTACTTATTACTCTTTTAAAATTGATGATGTCAAATTTATTCATCTAAACACAACCAAGGTTGAGTATGCAAACTCAACCGGGCACATTTATCCATAATTAATTATTCTGAAACTATTTACGTGCTAATTTATGATAATTTGATTTTCAAATATTTCACATAGGAAGAGCATGGTGAAACACTCTGAACTCGCCATCTTAATTGTTCATCATTTTTTAATGTATAAACAAGTTTATAATTAATTGTTAATCATTTTTTGATGTATAAACAAGTTTAAAATATCTTATTATTAGTAAGGGTATAATAGTCTAAACGATATTTTTTTATCCAATCCTTTAATTAATCCTGGAAAAAACAAACATAACATGAAATTATTTTAAGTTATCCCATAAATAATCCCATAAAAAACAAACATGTGACTAGGATTATTTAATCCTAGGATTAATAGTCTTGGGATTATAATCGGACCTAGATAGAAATTTTTAGAACACTGTAAATAATGACATGGAAGCTAGCAGAGAATTTAACTTAAATCAGTCTCATCTCCTATCTTCTTAATGTTTTCTTTCTTCTCCATCTTCTCGCCATATATGTAGCAAGTCGAATTAAGGGCACCATTGCTTACAACCATTATTACAAGAAAAACTTCGAGCACTAAAACAAAATTCAATCCCCACCTCCCTCTTATCCTCCCCCTTCAAATTCATATGCTCACCAATTGGAGTTACCATTCCGTTCCTTATGACCATTCCTTCCGGAATGACTTAAAACATGTTTGGTTAGTCAATTGGAGTTACCATTCCGTTCCTTATTTTATTCCTTTCTAAATAGGTGGTTTATTTCATTCCCTACCGATTTCGTTCATTTTTCACCCGACTTTATCCTCTTCCATCGATCCAACTTCTAATTCTCTCCTATCGGCTTCTCTTCATGGTACCTTCTATCCCTACCTTTATCCCATCGATCGAAGAAGCAAGTTAGCACTAATCTCGTTCTCATATCTAATTGATCGAGCAAATCGCTGAAGGAGAATAAAGGTATTATCAGTCTGGTTCTCTTCGTCATTATCATGATGGGTTGTTTGAATATCGATTTATCATTCTCGTTATTTGTGTATATGTGTATATGCTTTACTCTTTCAATTCCATGTTTAATTTCACATGGTTTTCAGACCCGGACCGGACCGGCGGTCGAATCGGAAAAAATCGGAATCGGTCTGCCCTTCGGTTCGGTTTGAACCAATAACCCATTTTTGTCCAAAAATCATTTAAAACCGGCGAACAGGCTGTTGAACCGCCTGACCCAGCGAACCGATGACTGGTTCGCGAGTTAGACTGGTTCCTTATTTCCTTAAATAAAAAAAAATTAAGGCTGAAAACTAAAGAGTTTTCACCCAAATTAATCATTAACGTATGGCTTACTCTAATAAATAACACAAAACTACTCACTTTCCAAACCCATTAATCACAGAAAAATGACAAAATTAAATAATATCTAGATCTGAGCTAAAACAAAAAAAATCAAAAAGAAAAGAAAAAGAAGAAGTATTCAGATCCCAAAGTTTTAGATCGGACTCATGTATCTTTGTATTGCCAATTTGGGCCGGTTGCCTTGGTGGCTTGATTGATATCAGAGATTACAGGGAGAAGATGCACTAGACCTTAATTTAAGAATGACTTCTCACTTCTCAGAACTCGGTAAGATGAAATGACAAAAGAAGGGGATAGTTTAATTAGAATATGCTAAAGGCATATTCTCTTTGAGTTTTGAGTCTTTTGACTATAATATGATAAAATAATATAATATAACAAAAAAAGGAGAGTACGTATTTAAAGATGTTTAATATTTATTTGAATTGTATAAAATAAACATTATATAAGTAGGTTTAATTTTTTTTCATGTAAATAAATTAATTAATTTTACATATTTACTAAATATTATATATAATATATAATAATAATTAATATATTTAATTATTTATTACATATTAATGACGTCACTGGGTCAATAACGGTCTGACCACTGGTTGGACCAGTGACCCATCCACCCGGTAGCTTTTCTGGTTCAATGAACAGTTCGGTTCTGAAAACATTGTAATTTCATTAATTGCTTGGGTTTTTGTTTGCTTTGCTAGAGTATCCTCCATTTTTGTCTTCTAAATGTTTGATAATTTGACTCAAAGATAACTAACAAGTATATAATTGTACTCCTTTTATTTTCTGTTTTGGTTTTTCCTTTCCATTTTCCGATGTAATTTTAGTGAATTATGTTTTTGGGATAGCACCTTAAATGTATTTGGGTGACTGAATTAGTACCATTTGAACTTGTAATGATAAAAGATTGCTTTGATGGTTTTGTTTGATGGTTTTATGCTAAAAAGGCCTTTTTGGTATTTGATTTAGTTTTGTATCTACAACAGAAATTGGTAATGTTAAAGGTGGATCCTTATGTATTGAGTACTTCATTAGCATTGATGCCAGTGGTTGATGTGTTGCTATGTTATATTGTTATTGCTTCTTGTTTCAGTGGAGTTTTCCTTGTGATAAGAATCATTTATGATAAGTTGTTATTTCTGTCAATATTTGTTTACTCGAGTGTTAAGATAAACGTCTTCTTTTTCTGATCTTTTTTCCTGTCAATATTTGCTTTAGTTGCTTTTGTTCAGCTTCTGCTATGTGAACTTTTGTTCAGCTGCTTCTCTGTTTGGTGAGGTACTATCATTTTGAAATTAAATGCACTTTGGAACTCTGCTCTGCTTATATTGTTTGCAGTATTGCTGAAACTGTTTTAGAGAGCGTATTCTTTTTGCAGTGTTGGAGTGGAGGAGGGACTGTCAGTTCAGTGTCATGGTTGTTTTTGAAATGTAATTCAAACCACAAAGTGATAGAATGAAAGAAAAATTTGAACTCCTGATCATTGACGTGCAAAGTTAAAGTGATACCATACGGCAATGTTAAAGTGATACCATCTCTTTTTTGGTTGAAGGGGTGATGCCATCTAGATCAGCTCATTGTTGGTGGTGCCTTAGGATGTACAAATCAGATTTTTATCCACAAATAAACAACTTAATTTGTACACATGATAATTGATCCATTGTGTATGACATTCTAATTTGCACACAAATAAATAATTGAGCCTTTGTCCTCTTCAAAAAAAAGAAAAGAAAGTATAAGTGTGTGCAATCAATCTGTATTGAGCCATATATAGTCATTATTAACTCGTGGATGAAATTTTAATTTTACACTGATAATTGAGCCGCCTTTAATTGTCTGTATATTCAGTAGTATTTTGTGCTTGTTCATGGGTAATTTGAACCGCCTTATGTGTTGGACTTGGGACCTGTCTAGGGATAGCTAGCGGAGGTGGTTGTGTTGTGTTGCCTGCGCCATATGTATGTACTGCCCAATTACAGAGTTCTTCTTGCTAATTGGATGAGTGGTTGAGAATGCTCTGAGTTCTCATTATCTTTGTGATCATGGGTATTGTGCTTGCCAGACCAGACACTGTCATGTTGCTATAATTATTAGAATAATGTTTATTTTATTAGAACTTAGACATGTAAAAATCTTGTGAACATTAATTGGACTTGGAAGCTACTGTCACATTGCTTACTATCATGTGAAAAACTTTGGTATATTTGAGCCTAAACGTTGGTATGAAGGTTCATGAAAAGACTGTTAAGTGGAGATACACTCCTTTTCATGGTATGATGATTTTAGTATAATCTTTGGAAAAGATAGTGCAATTGGTCATGATGCCCAAACTGCAGCTAATGTGCTTGAGGAACTTGATAAAGAAGATGTTATTCTTCAAGGTGCTGAAAATGGGCTTCAGGATCTTAATTTTGATAGCCCATCCATGATACATGGCACTAATTTTGTTGAGTCTACAAGCAAGAAATTTTCAAAGAAAAGAAATAAAAGTATGGATCCAGTTGCAGAGGTTGTTTATAGTGCTTCAAGGATGATAGCTACTCAATTTCATGAAACCGCGAAAATGTTTAGTCAAGCAATTTGTAAGGACAATCTGATGGAGCAAAAAAAAGAAACTCAATGAGGAGCTTTCCAATATTTTTGAAATTTCCAAAGTACAAAGGTTATAGCTGTGAAGAAGATGGCTGATAATGAGAATATCATGATATTGTTCTTTGCTGCACCAAATGGTGAAAATGATAATTTTGTACGAGCTTTACTTCGTAGAGACAATTGAAAATGTAGTGAATTTAAACTTTTAGGCCTATTATATGAATGGTAATAATTGTTTTCCTCTCATAGGACATATCATGTCATGATATTATATAGAATCTTGGTATTATATAGAATCTATTATCACGTGAATACTTCAAAAATCATTGTCTCAAAAGTGTAGTGTTTGGTTCAAAATTATATACATACTTTAGCTTGAATAATTGTTTGTTAGTGCATGCTATATTACTTTTTGTTTATTTCTATATATGATTTGTATTGGTTTTAAGGATTTTTCATGAAGGCGTTTATTTGAATTTTAAATGCATAAAAATATATAAAAAAAGTATTTTTCATTCATTTTATAGTTTGTAATATATTGCATTCCATATATGCAGGAATGGGAACCAAACATACTAGAAGTATTTGATAACAAGAATATACACAATTAGAAACCAGAGATTAAGAGAGTGACAGAGAAACAACGCATTCAACAAGCATGCTAACACCTCAGAGAGAAAAAAAGTGGGGAAACAAAATCCTAAATAACCAGAAACCAGAAAATAATCAGACAATAAAATTTAAATAATCAGAGCGAAGAAAGGGTGGACAATGATAACCAGAAACCAGAAAATCCTTTTACTTAGTAGTAATTACATTTCAATTTAATTTTCTAACTAAAGATTTCACTGAAAAAGGAACAACTTGCATAATTAGGGAGTTGAATGGAGTCTTTCCGGTTTCCACCGATGCATGATATAACCGTTGACTATTATGATTTCTAGTAAACAAACTAAAGTAAAGCTATTCGCAATCTGAGATTTTTTATATGAAATTTATTTTATTTTTTGTAAGCATTACTGTAAATCTCTAAAAGGAAAGAATCAACAATCAATAGTTATAATTTCAACAGTAACTCTAGGCTTGAGCACAATGTGCACTGACCTCTAAGGGGCAAAAAAGCTCACTCACCTTTATCAGACATGGATCCTTTCCAAATTCTGGACATAAATCCATATGTTTCTTCAAATCCAAGTCCAGATACAATCGCTTCTCACTATGCACAACACTTAGTCTTTTCAAAATATTGGGTAGGTATTAACCTTTCTTTGATACAATTCATGTTAGCACCACTATCTACAAGAACAATATTGTTGACAATGAAATCTTTATCAATAACTAAGGTTATATTAACATACCATTTTTGAAATGTAATTTTATCGTGTAACCTTATAACTAGGTTGATAAATATTTACCTCATAAAATGAAGTTTTTATGGATAAATTTATGTAAATGTGATGAATTTTACGGCTTGATAATGATGCTAAAAAATTATGAAATTATGAGGGTTTTGTATTTCATGTTACAAGTTTTCCATGGCCTCAAGAACGGACTCATTCCGACTTCGAATGAGCGGATTATGAAGCTACGAAGTAGGTGTGACAAAATTATACAAAGTTGAAAATTTGAAGTTTGAGCAGCTGGGTTGAGCGCCCCAATGCCCAAAGGCAACGCCCCGACACTGAAGTACTAATGTCGAGTGCCCCGGCACTGCTCAAGGCAAATTTTGGGCAGCTTCGACATGTTTTAGTAAAATTAGCATAACTTTCTCGTACGACCTCCGATTTGGATGATTTAAGATGTTCCAGAAGCTAAAAGATAGATCTACAAGTTTCATTTTGTAAGAATTGAGAGTTGAGGCCTGGATCAGGGTTAAAATTGGCCATTTTGAGACTGTTGTGTCGTCAAAGGCAATCAGAGGGTGTCGGGCATGCGCGTATATAACGTGCAATGCTTCCGATGATAAAAGATGTTGTTCTAAGTTCTAAAAGACGAACATTATGAAATGTAAATATGTTTGACATTAATCAATGAGTATTAGACAAGTAGTATGAGCGTGTTGAGCGTACGTAAAGACATGTCGCTTGGACATTCGCATAGGCGAATCGGGCGTATGATGCATGAACGTCGAAACGACGTGTCAAGTGTTAATCAACTTGAAAAGTGTTCCGTTTCAAAAGAAACAGATATTGTAAGATATGAAATGGGGTAAATGTAAATTAATAAGGAGGGATGATTTGGTCAAATGTAGATTGATAGTATCAAATCAAATAATTTGGGCAATTGATAGTATAAGTTGCACTCCGTGCAACAAAGTGTTGATATAGGTAGATGTGGTTATGATTGCACCCCGTGCAATGATGTGATGCTTATGCGTAATAACGTGTTAGGCCAATATTCGCACTTATGTGCAATTCCAATAAATGTTCTAATATTGAACGACTTAAGGTATTAGAGTTCTGTATAATCATGAACTATGTTGAGAGCTAGGTCGATGTTAATAATTAAGAGAAGGTTTTAAATTGTGGTGATTGTTAGTATGATGTTAGTGATGTTACATGAAAAGAAATCTAAATTATTCATGTTTATTTGTATGACTTCACAATTATTGTTCAATTGTTGAATATTTCAGTCAGATGTTATTCTAATCTTATGATGTCGTTTATTCAACTATTTATACTTGTTAGGAAATTGAATGCTTAACCTTGCTATATATAAATGTTTTTCAGCTAAGGTAGAGTGGACCGAAGAATCCGGTAAAGCCAGAAGATGAAGGATTAACGATTGAAGATGCATTGTATTAATTGTAATACTTTTAAATGATGTAATATTCATTTGTAATAGATGATGTATTAGTAAAGGTCTTAGAACCTTGGTTTAGATGAGATGTATTGAAATATTATAAAGACTATGTTTAAGATGTTAAGGTTATGATGGATGGGTATCGTGGAGCACCGAACCCGGACTTGAAGGTAGACCCAGATTTGAGGGCGTCACATTTAACCTCTTCAACTTATTCTTTTGTTTGATTCAAATATTTTTCTATTAGACCTGTTTTTTCAACAGGGTCTTTTACATGTTCTATTATATCAAGAATAAAAGTTTCATGTTTTGTTAAAACATTTAAACTTAAACCATTCATATGAATGATAGATTTATAAAAATCTTTTTCTGTTTTACCGTGATCAGCACAACCAACAGAACTATCTGAATCAGAGGATGAGTCTATATCAGCATCATGTATATCAAACATATTATTTGTAGAGCTATAAGCCAAATTATCAGATGTATCAACAGAATCTGAATTGAGCAACAAATTATAAATCAAATGTTTAATATTATCATCTAATTCTATAGCATCAATTTTTTTTTTGTATTACACTTACTAGCGTAATGACCCATTTGGTCACATTTATCATATTTATCACATTTAATGTCTTTTAGACTTTTCTTTTTTCCTTTTTTAAAGGACCTAAAAGATTTTCTTTTATAATTTTTAAATTTTTCAGGGGGTTTTTTCCTTCTTTTGTATTTGTGACTAGAAGTCTTCTTTTTCTGTGATCTTAGGAACAGACAAAAGGGGGTAACTAAATTGATGACAAAATTCACATATTTCCTTTCTATCAGAAATACCTTGTTTTTTAAGTTGAGCTTTAAGATTTAAATTATTGCATAAGGCTAAGCCTTTAGCAATAGATTCACTTATTAATTCACCATAAGTATAATTAGCATATGGTATTATCAATCCACCATTCTTATTTCCAAGTCTGGTTTGAACTTTTTCTGCAAATAAAGCAGGTAATCCAGAAATAAATTTTTCTTTCCAGAAGGTAGAATTATCATCTGATCTCATTACTATTTTAGACAAAAACACATCTTTATACGTTCGATGATCCACCTTTAAAACTTTTCAATTAGATGATTGAACTATTAATTTTTTTCAATTGCGTTCAATTCAGTATGCCACGTCATAAATTGCTGACGTGGCTGTTTGGGTAGGCCGTAGTGTAGCTGATGTGTAACTAAAAAAGAGTTTTTTAATTTTTGATTACACATTTAAAGGGCAAATTCGTCAAACCACTTTATATTAAACATTAATCTTAATCAAAAACAATGGAGATGAGATCCTCCGTCGGATCAATCAGTTAACGTAGCCATTAACAAAGAACAACCACAAAGATCAGAGCCACCGGGATCTAAACCGCCATCACGATCCAAATCAATTACTGGCAAATAGCTACCACCAACACCAAGCTCCCACCATATCCATATCATTATCCAACGGTGGAGGTAAATTTAGATCGAACGAAAAAGGTTTGTGGAACGACGTATGGCACAATTGCTGTCCAACCATCAGAAGACGACACATTATTCAACCCATCCATCTATTGAATCGAACGGTTTGAAACTGTGTTGAGGTTTGATCACGCTCGTGTCATCGGTGGATTTGACCGCCCTTGTTAATATAGGCTCCCAATACCCACAGAGGACTCGACGAATCGTGTCTCAATCACTCGAACCTTCCTTTTATGCGAGAAATGTAACGAATGATAAAATCTTATGTCTTTCTATCCATCGTTCTGACCATATCATGTTGCCGATCGGTTTTTTTTTTTTTTTTTAATTCCTTTCCTTCCATTTTTGATCCGCTTTTTTTACTCCTTTGACACTCATCCCCGATATTTCATGAAGCCAGATTTGGCTTTACGCCCTTGGGCCCCTTCCGGAGGACTCGGTTCTCTTTACTTGATGCTGCATAGGCTAACTCGACGCCCCATGATGATCGCCCGAATTGTAAAATGGTTGGATTATATTCATTCCATTGTCTTGGCTCGTTTGCCCCCCCCCCCCCCCCCCCCCCCAATGGCGATCATCTCGAACCGGATCGGCTTTCCGCCGCCAGCCAGACGCGACTTTGATCTGTTGCGGTGTATGACCTATTTACAAATCAGCGGCGATCTGATTAAGAGATTTATATTTAGTAAAGTGGTGAAATTGATTAGATATTTGGTAAACTATAGGCCACCCACCTCCTGTATTGAATCTGTTAATCTTCTTCTCTCTCCATTTATCTCTCTCTCTCTCTCTTTATCTTTGTGGGTTTCTTGAATCCTCTCTTCTTCTCTTCTTGGTTTTTCTATCTCCTCGTTTATCCTTGATTTTATCTCTCACCCTACCCTCTCCGCAAAGATTTAGTAGTGATGAGGAGGGAAATGATGATGGAAATGGACGATTGTTGCAAAGATGTTTGTTGATTTGGTGGATGAATCTGGAGGTGATGATGCAGTTGTTTAATTGTCTTATTTGTTTAATTGAATTTATTGTACAAGTTTTTAATCTGGTTTTGTTTAATTTATGTAATTGTGTAATTTGTTTAATTTAAGTAAATTGTGAAACTTGTTTAGTTTTTGTTAATTACTTGATTTGTTTTATTGATGTTAATTGTATAAACTTTTTAATTGTGTAAATTTTGTAATTTATTATAATTGTATAAGTTTTTTAATTGTGTAAATTTTATTATTGAGTAATTTTTAGTTGTATTAGTTTAATTTATTATTTTACTTTTTTACCCTTTTATCTCATTAAAAATATATTTTAGTTTTACACATAAGCACTTATTTGCCATGTCAGAATGCCACGTCAGCAATTTATGACGTGGCAGATTCAATTGAACGTAATTGAAAAAAATTAATAGTTCAATCATCCAATTGAAAAGTTTTAAAGGTGAATCACCGAAGTGGAATATGGTCATAGTTTAAGGTAGTAATTTATATTTAAGCCATTTATTAATAATGTTTTACTCCTATCAATATTAGTAAGAGCATGACCAACAAAATGTTTTACAATTATTTGAATAAGTGTATAAACATTATCTTCGTTACTTTCTGGTTTAACAGTCGATGTTGAAGGATATGTCATATTAACAGATTTAATAGCATTTTCAATATCATATTTCTCAGCAGGTGTAAGGATTTTAGTGGCGAACCTTTTAATTGGCCAATAAAACCAGAAGTGATAAAACTAGTCAATTGTTTGTCTGAGTTTCTATTAGTTTTACAAACAATAACATACATAAGCATTTTATGCAAGACAGTTAAAAAAACATGTTCACATAAACTATCTATATTCCATTCATAAATGTTATCAACACTATAATTAGATCTTTCAGAATTATGAAATTCTCTTCATATAAATATCCACAGGAGTAGATCTTAGGTAATAGTACCTACCATAAGGAACTCTATTTTTGAAAATTTTATTATTAAAATCGATCTTATTAAGATCTAAGGGAGGTTGGAAGATATTATTTTCTTTTCCAAGCTGAGTAAAATGATCAGATATATTGTCCAAATGACCATATTCGGACTCAGAATCATAATTATCTTTGTTAATGACAGAAAGTTGTTTTGAAGAAGGTTTTTCTTTTATCTTCAAATTTGTTAATTGATCAACCAATTTTTTAATAAATTCTTCATCCCTTTTAGGGGTTAAATTGAACGTAGTTTCAGCATGTGGTTTAATATTAATCGCATCAATTCCTTTTAAAGGAATAGACTAAGATTAAAAGAATCCTTATTAAAACTGATTTTATCAACTTTATCTTCAATTCTAATTAATTGTTTTCCAACAGTTTGAAGACATAAATTAGTATAATTATTTTGTCTAAGACTTTTAGTCAAATAAACTAGGTCACTTATCTTAATAGCACTAGAAAAAGCATTTGCTTCAATCACATTTCTTGTAACATGTTTTAAAATCAAAAGGGTTTCAGTGGGAGGATGAATAGAAGTAATCTTTTTCCCATCAGTTGTTTCCCAAGTTTTGTAAAAAAATTCAATCATACTGATTCCCTTGTCTTTAAGACTTTTATTAGAAAAGAACCGATCAATAAAGGAGATAATGACTTTATTATCATTTAAATATTTATAAAATTCTTCTTCGAATAAAGCCAAATCTTCTTTAGAATAATTTTTAAAATACCAATTTCGAATTTTTTTTTTCTTTTTCTGAAATTCATCATTGATAGTTTTCCTATTAATAACAAATTCAAATTCATTGTTATCAACAAATTCAATTACATTAATTGTAAAACCCATTTGCCAAGGAAAAGGTGATCAAATCCTAACAAATTTAGATTTATATATTCCATTAGGAATCTGAAATGGAGACTCTTAAGTTCCCATAACACTTCTATTTTCTTGAGAAATATTCCTATCAGGAATATGGAAAGGAACTGAAGAAGTAGAAGCCCTGCTAGGAGGAATAACAGAAGGTGGAGATGTAGAAGCTCTAACACTTGAACCATTTTTTTCAAAATTAGTTATGTGAAATTTAGGGTTGAATAAAACTTTGACCCTTTAAGTTGCCACTCACTTTAAAAATTGTTCTCAAAATTCATTTTTCGCCACTTGGGTCCTTAAAGTGATATTATTTGTCGATTATGTTCTTTCTACCCGATTTGACCACAACCCGATCCATTTTAATCAAATTCTGATTCAACCCGACCCAGTTTTACCCGATCCCAATTTCATAAATTATTTCTTAAAAAATAAAGTAAAAAAGTAAAAAAATAAATAAACTATTTTAAAACTAATTATTATTTTAAAATAATATTTTATTTTAAAATATTAAAATAGTTATTATTTTAAATATTTTTATTTATAATATTTTAAAATAAAATATTACTTTTAAAGTAATATTTACTTTAAGAATAATATTTATTTTAAAAATAGAATTTATTTTAAAAATACAAATTATTTTTAATATTTTAAACAAAAATTTATTTTTAAAATAATAACAATTTTTAATATTTTAAATAAAATACTATTTTAAAAGAATAATTACCTTTAATATTTTAAAACAAAATATTATTTTTAATATTTGAAATAAAATATTATTTTTAATATTTTAAAATAAAATATAATTTTTAATATTTTCATTAAAATAATATTTATTTTAAAATAAATTTTATTTTAATATTTTAAAATAAAATATTATTTTTAAAAAAGTTTAAAAATAATTATTATTTTCAAGAAAAGATATTAGAAACTTTTATTTTTTCAAAAATGAGTAAAGTTTCATAAAATATAGATTTAAAAAAGTTAAGGTTTAAAATTTTTAATTCTTAATTATTTCTATGAACATTAACACATCTTTTAAAAAATAAAAAATTTATAATTTTGTTTTATGAAAATAGAAAAAATTATTTACTTTTTTTTTGAATCTATATTTTATGAAATTTACTCATTTTTTAAAAAAATAAAAATTTCTTTTTTTTTCCTGAAAATAAAGTTTACTTTTTTTGAATATATATTTTATAAAACTTTACTCATTTTTTTAAAAAACTGATTTTATTTTATTTTTTTCCCTAAAAATAATAATAATTTTTAAAACTTTTTAATTTTTTTTGACAAAAATTTAATTGTTTTATTATTAATATATACTATTTTTGGCATTTTAATTGTAATTTTTAGTTTTTTTATAATTTCTAATTATTATTTTTAAGAAAATATTTTATTTTATAATATTAAAAATTATTATTATTTCAAAATTAATTAAAAAAGAATATTTTTTAAAACATTTAAAATAATAATTATTTTTAATATTTTAAAATAAAATATTATTTTTAAAATAATAATTAGTTTGAAAATAATTTTAACACTTTTTGGTTTGTTTTTAAAAAAACTAATTTGTGAAATTGATGTGAGGTCAAACTGTCTCGAGTTGAGTCAAAATTTGGTCAAATTGGGTCAAGTTGAGCTCAAATCGGGAAAAAGAAATATAATTGACAAAAATGTTACTTTAAGGACCTAATTGACGAAAAATGAACTTTAAAGACGACTTTAAAAGTGAGTGGCAACTTGAAGAGTCAAAAGTGTCATTCAGCCGAAATTTAGTCACTCTATTAGACTGACCAAAGTAGATTTAAGCATTTCCATCTAGGGTTTCAACAATTTGTTCAACTTCTCTATTACTATTTTCTTCTGGTTTAGGCATAGGTACACTAGAAATAGTTCATCTTTATAGTAACTGAATTTCAGACCAAGTAAGAGTTTTAGGGACGCTTAAAAATGATTTAGACATATTAATTTCAAAAAAAGTAGTTTGACCCTTAATATCAAATATTTTAACTTTTGGAGCAAGAGCGTTTAACACTTTAAAACATACTCTATAAATTAGAGCAACGTTTTCAACGCCTAATTTCATATCATCTCTTAGTTTCAACATTGAGAGTTAACACATCAAGAAGATGTTTATGAGTTAACGAAACCTCAAAGTTAGGATAACAATTAAAATAAATTAGGCCATGACATAAACTAGTTTGGACGACTCCTAATAATGAATCAGTGAATTGATTATGCCTAGCATCACGCAAAGTAAGGCAAAGACTAATATTAAGTCCATCTCTAGTTAATGGTTTTTAAACCAATAGAGACACATCCTAGATGTAGAAAATTATAATTTTCTTTATAGTTTTTAACATCATTATTTAGTAATCTGATTACTTCATTAGCATCAACAATAGGATTAGTTTTCTCGACTATTTTAATAACAGTTTTAGATTCAAGATCAAAAACTCCAATGTTATAAACATGACTAGGTTTAACCATAGGCAAAGGCAAAAATTTTAAATGTTCCTCAAGATTGCTATAAGTAATTTCAGAAGTGTTTTTAACATTATCTTTTTTCCTTTTATCTTTCCTAGCACAATTGGTATTAAGGTCAATGCCTAATGATCTAAGCACTAGACTCTCATATAATCTATAAGATTAATCCTCCTCTAGCACGTATGCCAGCGATTTATGGGTTTGAAATGGATGGACAACGCCTTCACAAGACTACAACGTCCCAAAGCTCTACGCGACTTGGGTGACGTCCCACTAAATTAAGATTACTCAAACAAATTATACAATTATCCTAGCCTAAAAAATTAGTGAATGGCTCTGACACCAAGATATACAAGAACGATCTAAAGATAAACAACTAATTATTTAAGCTATAAGCTAAATAAATATAAACAAGATAATTACAAACAAAATATAATTTACATAAACAACCCTCTTCAAAACCCTAGCTGTGTGGATGTAATCTAACCTTTGTCTTATAATTTATGTCGAAAGTATGTAAATTGATAGCGTACTGTGTTTTGGTACCAACGTTTCAAAATTTTATCAAAGCTCGAGTTTCATAGTTTTATTCTGATTATGATTTCAAATAAATTTTGTCAATATAAACCTTAATATAAAAATCTATTACTAACTTAACTAAAATTTAATAGACAATTAAAACAATAAATAAACATTAACAACTATCTTCTCATAAAAAAATTAAAGTAATTATTTTATCATAATCAACTAAATAAATCTAAGTACTATGTCTAGCTCTATAATTAATATAATTCAATAAATATTTAATAATTTTTTAATAATTTAATAACAACAACTATCTTCTCAAAATTCTCGTTAAATATTTATTCTACATTTAATTGATTATGTTAATAATTAGCAAAATAAATTATTATTATGTCGCCCGTGCTTTGGTGAGCTTGTACCATCAATTATTTATAAACATATTTTGATTATTATTTACAAAATTATTAAAGTTGAATAATAAATGTATAAAAAGAGAGATGTAATGGAGGGAAGCCAAATTCGAAAAAGCCAATGGAACAAGTTTGGACGACTCCTAATAATGAATCAGTGAATTGATTATGCCTAGCATCACGCAAAGTAAGGCAAAGACTAATATTAAGTCCATCTCTAGTTAATGGTTTTTAAACCAATAGAGACACATCCTAGATGTAGAAAATTATAATTTTCTTTATAGTTTTTAACATCATTATTTAGTAATCTGATTACTTCATTAGCATCAACAATAGGATTAGTTTTCTCGACTATTTTAATAACAGTTTTAGATTCAAGATCAAAAACTCCAATGTTATAAACATGACTAGGTTTAACCATAGGCAAAAGCAAAAATTTTAAATGTTCCTCAAGATTGCTATAAGTAATTTCAGAAGTGTTTTTAACATTATCTTTTTTCCTTTTATCTTTCCTAGCACAATTGGTGCTAAGGTCAATGCCTAATGATCTAAGCACTAGACTCTCATATAATCTATAAGATTAATCCTCCTCTAGCACGTATGTCAACAATTTATGGGTTTGAAATGGATGGACAACGCCTTCACAAGACTACAACGTCCCAAAGCTCTACGCGACTTGGGTGACGTCCCACTAAATTAAGATTACTCAAACAAATTATACAATTATCCTAGCCTAAAAAATTAGTGAATGGCTCTGACACCAAGATATACAAGAACGATCTAAAGATAAACAACTAATTATTTAAGCTATAAGCTAAATAAATATAAACAAGATAATTAAAAACAAAATATAATTTACATAAACAACCCTCTTCAAAACCCTAGTTGTGTGGAGGTAATCTAACATTCGTCTCATAATTTATGTCGAAAGTATGCAAATTGATAACGTACTTTGTTTTGGTACCAATGTTTCAAAAATTTATCAAAACTCGAGTTTCATAGTTTTATTCTGATTAAGATTTCAAAGAAATTTTGTCAATATAAACCTTAATATAAAAATCTATTACTAACTTAACTAAAATTTAATAAACAATTAAAACAATAAATAAACATTAACAACTATCTTCTCATAAAAAAATTAAAGTAATTATTTTATCATAATCAACTAAATAAATCTAAGTACTATGTCTACCTTTATAATTAATATAATTCAATAAATATTTAATATTTTTTTAATAATTTAATAACAACAACTATCTTCTCAAAATTCTCGTTAAATATTTATTCTACATTTAATTGATTATGTTAATAATTAGCAAAATAAATTATTATTATGTCGCCCGTGCTTTGGTGAGCTTGTACCATCAATTATTTATAAACATATTTTGATTATTATTAACAAAATTATTAAAGTTGAATAATAAATGTATAAAAAGAGAGATGTAATGGAGGGAAGCCAAATTCGAAAAAGCCAATGGAACATCTGGTGGCCACTTCGATTATGTGCTTTGATGATTCATTATTGGCCTATTTAGGCCCTGTTCAGGAACAACTTATAAGTTGGTTGTTGTTTTTCACTATGGTGTTTGACAACCACTTATTTTTTGACTTATAAGTTGAGTTTTAAGACAGAAAAAATGAGTAACTATTTGTGACTTATTTTAAAATGACTTATAAGATAGTTTGACCAAATGTAATGTTTATTTTGTCTATCTTTTTATTAATGTTCTTTTTAATAATTTTTACATTATTTTAATTTATAAGTCATTATGAGCCGAACACCTTCGTAACTTGTTTTAACTTAGTTTATAACTTATAAGTCAAATTGATGCCGACGCTTTTACTTATAAGTCACAACTTAAAATAACTTATAAGTCAAAATTTATGTTTTAAGTTATAAGTAATTTTAAATAAATCGTTCCGAACAGGCTCTTAAAGTTTTAACACAATCCTTCTGGCCCAATCCCAGTCCAAATGATTCATCAAAAACCTAGAAGGGGGTGTTTTGTTCGCTACCTCAAATTTCCTCACGCAATCTCTTTCCACCTAAACGACGGAGAATAATAACAGCAAGGAAGAGGCCTCGACCTAAATCAATAACGCATAGCACGGCTTTGAATCTAGATCTTCTCTGCAGGTAATTTTCCTTTGTGTGTATATATATATATATTTTCTTAATTACTATATGCAAGTGTATTAACTCTGCAGTTATCTATTAACGAAAACACGGCTTTCAGATCTCAGTCTTCTCTTTCGTTTGTGCCAGTAATTAGTTTTTTCATTTTTTTCTGAAAAACAAACTAAAGTTTCAGGACTAACATAGAGGTCATCCCTTAAAGTTATTTTACATATCCAAAAGTTGGTAATTATTCTTTTGTACTGTTTTTAAACTATTTATTTATTGACAAGAAGGAAAGCGAGAGATACGGCATCTAATTGGCTGGTTTGTAATTTCCATATACCCTCGCATTAGGGATGACAATTTGCCCCCCGTCCCCATGCCCTGCCCCGATGGGGATTTGATTTTGACTCTGTGTGAGATGGGGCTGGGATGGGGAATCAGTGATTTATTTATATATAGGGGCCATTTTTACATGTCCGGATGGATAGCGTCTAAATATAGATTATCGTTATCTGGTTAATGTTAATAAAAAATGGGGTAAATTTCACATAATCACCTGAGCTGTTTTTGCACATCACCACCCGAGTTTTAAAAATCATTAAGAAAAAAAGGAAAAAATAAAAAACACCTGTAATTGTGAGGTTCAGTTAAACTGTTACTTTTTCCATCTATACCAGTGGTGTGGCTGTAACACACCCTCCATAAACGCGTGAAGATAATTTAAAAGATGAGATGTGGGAAATAAGATTACCAATATAACCTTTTTAATCACTCCTATTTACCTCAAGATATCCTTTAACCAAATTTCTTCATGAATTTCTTTTAGAAAGAATTACTCAAATTTCTTAAAATTTAGTTTTAGAAAAATTTAATGGTTGGGAAAAAATGGCTTAACACCTATACAATCAAAGAAAAACGACAATAAGTGAAGCAAATCAACCTAATTAATAAGTTGATTTGAGATCTCATTGGAGTATTGCCAATAGTTGGATATTAGCATTTTTTAAGATCAAGATCCATTATTTTGGATTAGATCTTCAAATTTTGATGATACAAATAGTAATAATATACAAAAACGAAGATGGTAGGATGGATTAATACCTCAAATGAAGGTAGATTTAGTTGATAATCAAAGTTGTAATGTTGTAGAATATTAAGCTCGCGAACTAGGGATTTTCAATCATAATTTGACCTTTGTTGGCATTGTTTGATGTCGAAATTTAACCTATCATGCTCCAAAGTTGCTAATGAACAGATTCCAGTAGTTTTCAAGCTTCGATTGATAGATTTAGATGAATTTTTAACTTGATTTTTCTTCTTCTATTCACTTTCACGAACAAAGCTTGTAAATTGCTTTTTTTTTTAAATGAGATTTGGGGCTGTTATTGGGTTTGTTTATGGTTGGTTATGCTCGAATTTGATTTAGGGATAAAGTCCATAGATTTTCATGCTCTAATTAAGGGACCAGATAGGGTGTTGACCTAGTTTTTGCTTCAAATGGTTTCTTGCATGAATTGATGAGTGTACTGTGAATTGATTGAGTTCTTATGGTGATTCATATGATGTCTATTGATGATTTAGTTGTTTGTAGAAGCCCAAATTATTTCAAATTGTGTAGGGTGAATGAATTTTAGTGGGAATCAATGGTAAATAGTGTTTTAATGGACATGATGAAGCTCAAAGGTGAAAAAAGAAAGTGACAATTAAAAAGAAGGGTATAATTGTCTTTGTACAGATTGATTAATGGTGTTAAGATGGAAACTGTTTTCCATTTAATCTCACAACTATAGGTGTTTTAAGTTTCAATTTTTATAATTCTCACAACTACATGTGTTTTAAGTTTTGATTTTTAAAATTCGGGTGGTGATGTGTGAAAACATATAAACCTCAAGTGCTTTTATGAAATTTACCCTAAAAAAGGTCATATTGTGTCATTTTTGTTTGGTAGAAGATATGTGATTATCGACAAGAATTACATAGGGTTGTGAACAAGCCGAGCTCTGGCTTACCGAGCTCGAGCTGGAGTTGTCAGATTTTAAACGAACCTAAAATCTTGTGTACGAACTCGACTCGTTTATAGCTTGAGTTCAGTCGGGCTTAAGCGAGTTGAGCTGAGTCGAGCTCAAGTTCAGTCAGGCATTAGCGAGTTGGGCTCTAACTATATTTATTTAATTTTCAATTTAGTGATGATCATATTGCTATGAGTTAACTTTTTAAAATTGAAAAATACTACAATTAACTTGAAAACGCTAAGGACTCGTGAGACAATGAATATGTGTGCGTGTAGATGTATATATATTAAAATTAGAATTAAAACATATTATACACAAACGTAACTAGGAATTTAGTTTGAATTAGTTCTACTTTTGTATATATGTTTATATAAATAAAATAAAAGTTTAATTAAATAATTGTTGAACGAGTCGGGTTTAATCAAGCCGAGCTCGAGTCGGGCCTAAATGAGTTGGGCTCGGGTTGAACACCATACTCTTTGAGCTCGGCTCGTTTAACTAAAGAAGCTAAATGTCTTGTTCGAGCTTGGCTTATTAACAAGCTCAAAGCCAAACTTATTCGAGCCAAGTTAGGGTAGCCTCGCGGGCTGCTCGGTTTGTTTACAACTCTAACTACACCCACCCCATTGCCCGATTATCTTGGTGTCTGACCAAAATCTACAGAGACAGAATAAGTAGAAGGATAGATAGAAGAAATTTAGGGAGGAAAGAGAAACAGACTGACAAACTCAATTTTGGGGGAGATAGGAGTGAGAGCAAACTTGTTTTTTCAGATTTTCATATCATTCATCACTTGAAAAATAAAAGTTAAAGGACTTGTATTTATAGACTACATAAACTTGCTGGAAAAGTAAAGTTTAAACCTACACCATATTTTTTTATCCTACACTAACAAAATAACTAACCATGTGCTCACATACTTACTCAAAATATACCAACTCTAGAATATACTAATTTATTGCTTATTGCCAAAAATACCCTCTGCCTTGACATTCCCTTCCTCTTAAAAACATTATGCCCTCATGAATTTGTATCAAAAACCGAACAATTGTAACCTAGACTATTATCTTCCTGTCCAGGATCAAAGATGAGACTTAGAAGTTTTCTAATTAAAACTTTGTCATTGCAATAGCTTGCCTCAGTATTAGCTTTATCATGCCTTGAGTTCTTGAATTTATTTTCCTTCAAATACAACCACCATTGATACTTGCTTATCTCCCTCATAACTAACTGCTTTGTAACACTTTTTCTTTGATATACAACTGCAAATCTATTTATTCCACTTAGATGAAATTTTGTGGATTAGTCATATCAACAACTATTTTCCAAAATTGATACCAGTCTCGTGGAGGGTAACATGCAAATGTGGCCTCTGAACTTTAGGTGTTTTTGGATATTGAGCCCCTTTCTTTTGGTCAACGCAAATCGAGCCCCTTTCTGTGCAAAAATTTGTATATTGAGCCCCCAAGTGTCACATGTGTGTTGACCTGCCTACGCCACACATGGCATCGCTGATGTGGACATTTTGTAATTAATTGCCAAAAAGCTTGTCCAACTCAAGATTCGAACTCAAAACCCCAATTTTGAAATCTTGGTCACGAGACCACCCGAGCACCACATGCTTAGCTATTAAATTTACTCAAGGATTAAGTTTTATATCAAAATAATTCATTTTCCCTAGATTATTAAAAGACAAAGATTCCCATTAATTTAAAAAACCATCATCTCCATTGTCGTCTCTCTCATCTAAAGCTCAACAATTTTAGATCTCCAAAAGTTAGGATTCGGTAAATTCAGACAAAAAATTACAACATCTTTCACATTCGAATGGATTGAAATACATCCGAAGCAACCGTCTTAAATCTCTGGTGGTCGAATCATCAACACACTTTGTACTTTCTTTCTTATTGAAAGAGGACGGTAGAGGAAGAGCTCTCGGTGATGGAGACATTGAGAAAGTCGATCCAGCGTAAATATCCGGCAACCCCAGCTAGACCTGCTTCGGCACCATTTTCGAATCCGGACCCAGCCTTCTGATACCGTAAACCGTTTCTTCGCCACTATTGCTCTTGTTTGCCTCGATTTTTGTTTCCAAGGATTCACCTCGCCATGGATCTGAACCGGTGCTTACCTGATTTCTTATTGATTGATGGTTTCTTATTTGGGTTTATTAGATCAAATTAGTCATTAGATTAGATTAGTTGGGTTGGGTGGGTTTGAGAATCTGTTTCTTTTGGAGTGAAAATGGGGTACAGAGAAGAGAGAGAACACTTTTTTTTTGAACTTCAATTTTTTTCCTGTTCTTTTAATAAAATGATCATTTCTTAGATTTGCTTAAATTAATTTGTAAAATTTAAATTTTATTACAAATTTATATATAATTTTAAATTAAAAAAATTAACAACAACAATAACAATAATAATAATAATAATAAATAATAAATAATATAATAATAATAAGAACAACAATAATAATAGCAATAGTAAAGTAATAATAATAATAATAACAACAATAATAATAGTATCTAGGGACTGGTGAGGCTAGGAGAAATGAATTGTTTTGATATAAAACTTAATCCTTAAGTAAATTTAACAGTTAGGCTTGTGGTGCTCAAGTGGTTTCATGTCCAAAATTTCAAAGTTAGAGGTTTTGAGTTCGAATCTTGGGCTTCACCAGTTTTTTGGCAATTAATTGAAAAATGTTCAAGTCAGCGGTGCCACGTTGAACAGAAAGGGGCTCGATTTGCGTTGACCAAAAGAGAGGGGCTCAATACCCAAAAACACCTAAAGTTCAGTGGCCACATTTGCATTTTACCCGCCTCGTGGATGATTCCCTTTTAAAATAATCTTGACAACAGTTGCAAAGAATGTCTATTGTTATTGTTGCAACCCTTTATTATCTGTTTGTTGAGCATCATTGCACACCAATAAACATATGTTAATTCAAAAGCAAGATTAATGCTCTTGGCAACTACAACCCAATTACATATTGGTCCTATGACCATTTGATAAAACAACTGAAACATTATCTTTATAGTTTGTTCGTTCACGAAATTCAATTCTGCTATAGGGCCTAACTGCTCGAGTGCAATTAGATTATTCATCAGCATCAAAACAACACCATGGTCACTAGGGCTTAGAAATTTCACATAAAGCAAGATTATTGTCCCACTCCACTGGTATGGGTTTGTTAGTTTTAGAGAATCTCCAAGGAAGAAAGTTGAAATTAGTTTGTGCCACAACTTTATTTTTCAGACAGATTTCTCTTACAAATAACTCTCAAACTAAAAGTCCTCAAGGAGTATTCCCATTTTGTCTCTCCAAGGAACATGCTTAACAAACCATTCCCTTTGATAACAGATAACTTGTCTTCAACATCAATGGTTCCCAATAGTGTATGTCTACTTCTCTTGAAAATGAAACTAGAATCAAGTCTAAGATTACATTGAACCTTGACTGACTCTTGCCATGTCCAGTACATTCATTGGCTACAATTCTCCAGTTGCTACAGAAATTCTTTGCCTCCTTCCTTGAAGTTTCTATGCAACTATCATTGGTAAAAGGTTTTTTTGTCAAAACCATAATCAGTGGCCATATCTTGGATAACACTCTTGCAAACCAATTCACTATTGAAGAAATCCTGCTAAAGTAGCTGCCCATTTACATCAGCCTTGAAGCATTGAAGGTAGATACCCCATATAGGCTTTTGAGGTCTGCAAAGGTAAGTTTTGGATTGGTTTTGGGGTAGGAAATGAGGGGTCTGTCGTATAGTTTGGTGAAGGGAATGCTGGTTATAGAGGAGGTCAGATTTGGAGTTTGTTTCAGAATTAAATTATGGGGTAATGGACTGGTGTATGGGTTGATGTAAGAGTTGCAAAGGTTAAGGTCAGGTTGTTCATAGGTTTGCTTTGTAGGATTGGAACAATGCCATAGGCTTGAGTAGCTTTCTCCTCCTTTTGGTGTTATTTTTAAGGTCCTCAATAAGTTGAGGAATCTAACAAATTATCAGACCTCTTGGTTTCTCAAACTCATCAAAGATTAGGGTTCCTTCATATTGTGATGATTCATCATAGGTAGGTGGACTATCATAAAATGGAGCCTTCTCATGTTCAACATAATCATTAAACATAGGGGTTGTTTCTTCTTGTTGTGGCTCTTCATCATATATAGGAGTACAATAATGAAGTGTTGTTCTATTATTGTTTACAAATGCTGTAGAGCATGGTTTCTTTGAGTTATGCTTCCGATATGCAGCCCCTTGCCACTGTATTTTCCTAGTTTCTTGAGCTTTGTTTACCGTACCTTCTTTGTTGAAAACAAGTTGTCCCTTAACAATAGCAGTCTGCCACTCATTACTTGGAATATCATCAAATATTGGAGTCCCCTTATCTTCATTATACTCGTCATATATAGGAGCTCCTTCACAATTTGCTTCTTCACATTCCTTGTTCCGGTTTTTATCATTATTACATTCGCTAAATGATGGGACACAAGCTTGAGATGCTTGAGTCCCTTTCCCTCATTTTCTTCGACAAAGTTGTTCCTTCTCCTCCATTGGACATATCTTCTTCATTTTTTGGCACTTAACTTCTCAGCATGGCTAGGATTTCAAAAAAAATCCCTTGTCCCCTGTATACACCACATGATCTGGCCTCCCATCTTTTCTTTTATTTCCGAATGGTTTAACAAAAAACTTCTCATAATCTCAGCCTTTTTGTTTCAACAACTCATTCAAACCTATGAAGGAATCCGTTTTTTTATCAATGAGCTGCAACTTTTCATTAGTACAATACTACAATCTCCATAACTCAAAAAATCTTGTTGAAACATTTGGTTGAACACTTGGTGTGCTGGTCTGGCCATGTTTCTTAGAGTTTTCAGAATGCGAAAATTACACAACAATTATTATAAAAAATGATCAAGTAGTAGCAATACTACCTGATTAAGAATAAGTGAGCTTGAGTGGATTTATAAGTGCGAAATGGATCTCCTCAGTGAAATAAACTGAGTATCTGATGCAGAACAAGTTTTAAATTCAACTCGCTATTGTTTAGTTGAATGCTACTAGAGTAATTGAGCACACAAGCAGCTATAGCACCAAAAGGATCTAAACTTGGCATAAACACTAATTACCAGGGTAGTAACAAGTATTCATTCTAATACTAAAGATGAAACTATTTGTTTTTAGAATGAAAAATTTCTGGAGACATGATAATGTTGTTTTTGGATTTTCAGATGTTTATAATAATTCTAGATTTGCTAAACAAAGTAAATCGAATCATTTAAACACAATCAAATGCAGATCCAACAGAATTATACCATAGAGTTTGGTATTTTCTGCCGACATAGAAGAATAAGCAAAACATGGGTTGAGACATGTTTGGGTGATGTTAATAATGAGAAATTTGGTCTGGGCTATCTATATGTGACCGAAACGAGTAAGTTAGAAGAGTTTTATACCTGTTTCAGGTTGGTTAACACATGAAATTGCTGAGTTGCAGGTGTTGCATAAAAATAGAGCCTCCGTAGTGATGTTTTCTGCTCTGCTTTGATACTAAAATCTGGAGCTGTTGGTGATTCTTAGTAGTAACGAACAACCTAAAGTGTTTTGATGGCAAACACTAAGGAAATTGACTCTGATTTTTTTTTTTGGGTTTTCTGGATTTATGAACAGAAATGAAACAGTAAAATAAGAATCAAAAAATAGAATTGGAGGTTGAAGAAGATAAGCTTCCCTGGTTTGGGTTATTCTCGGGTAGTGAGGATAGAAGAGACTTGAAGAAGAAGATTTCAGTTTGGGTTTATAAAAGAGAAAAAATCAAAACTTGAAGATAGAGAAGAAACAAAGCATTAGAGAAGATGATGAGATACCAAATTGTCAGACCCACTTTGGTGCCTGACCAGAATATGCAGAGATAGAACAAAAAGTAGAGGGATAGATAGAAGAAATTTAGGGAGGACAAAGAAACAGAATGATAGACTCAATTTTAGGGGAGATAGGAATGAGTAAACTTGGTTCTCTGATTTTCATATCATTCATCACTTGAAAAATAAAAGTTACACGACTCTTGTATTTATAGACTACATAAACTTGATGGAAAAGTAAAGTCTAAACCTACACCATAATATTCTCTTATCCTACACATAAAATTACTAACCAACCACGTGCTCACATGCTTACTCAAAATATATCAACTCTAGAATATACTAATGTATTGCTAACTCCCAAAATGCCTTCTGCCGGACATCGGTCCTATAATATTTCTCGAACCCGCTCCATTCCCCATGATTAAAATTTAATAATCATCCCAATCCCTCATCCCAATCCCCACGGTGAATTTTAATCGAGCGATTAATACATTGTGAGTTTTTTATTTTAAAGTTTATAGTAATATAGTAATAGTAATTATATTTACAATAATACATACATGAAAAAGAATCATATGTTCCACTTACATGATAAAACTAATAAATATAAAATAATACTAATATTTTGAATTATACACACTGACATTTTAATTAGGTAATATAAAAAGTATCAATATTATTTTAATTAATTAATATATAAAACTATTCGGGAACAAATTGGGGGGAAAATAAATACCATTCCCTACCCCTTCCTATGTAGACATTTGTTACATGACATCTAAAGTGGCCATCTTAGCTACACGGTAATATGAGTTCATCTTTATAGATCGTGTTTTTTACACTGATAATATTAGGCAAAAAGGGGGTATTACACCATTGTGGTTGTCAACTTTTAAGCATTTGGCCACTAAATTATAAAAATTTGCAATCAACTAATTGAACTAATTAAAAGGATACTATTGCACCACTCTGTTAAATTCTTTGGATTACCGTTAAATTGAGATACATATTATTATAGGTGGCAATAGAAAAAAAAGGAAAAGTAATCTATTGAAGTGGTCAATCAACGTGGATTTGGCTGGCAGGAGAAAATTAAAAAAGAAAAACCAACTTTGATTTTCTTCGTGTTCTTGTATTCAATTTTGGGGAAAGTTAGGAGTTAGGGTTTTGAGATGATTTACTCCAACAATTTTGGACATTTCCATCAGCGACCATGATTTTAAAATTACACACTTTAACAAAATGTGTAATTTTAAAATTTTAACCAATTCAGTGGGTTGATTGCATATTTTTATAATTTGATGGCCAAATGTTGAAAAAGTGACAACCACAGTGGAGTAATACCCCTTTTTGCCGTAAATATTACATTTCCAGTAATCTAGATATTTAGTAAAATGTCAAAATTCCCATTAGAAGTAGATATCGGATCACTAAAAAATAATGTTAGTGTTAAAAATTATAAAGAAGATTATAATTGTCTTTGTACAGATTGATTAATGGTGTTAAGATGGAAAGCTCTTTTCCACTTAACCTCACAACTGTAGGTGTCTTAAGTATCGATTTTTAAACTTCAGGTGGTGAACGTGCGAAAATGTGTAAACCTCATGTGCTTATGTGAACTTTATTCAAAAAAATAGTCATATTGTGTCATTTCTGTTTGGTAGAAGATATGTGATTACCGGTAATTGCTATACTCTTCTTTATAATTGTCACTTTTTTTCTCCTTCATGCTTCATCATCTCCATTAAAACAGTATTCATCATTGATTCTCACTAAAATTCATTCATACTTGACCCTAAACAGTTTGAAATAATTTGTACTTTTGCAAACAACCAAGTCATCAATAAATATCATATGAATCACCATAAGAACTCAGTTAATTCACAGTACACTCGTCAATTCGTGCAAGAAACCGTTTGACGCAAAAACTAGTTCAACACCCTAACTAGTCCCTTAATTAGAGCATGAAAATTTATGGGCTTTATCTTAAATCAAATTTGAGCATAACCAACCATAAACAAAGCCGATATCAGTCCCAAATCTCATCAAAAAAAGCAATTTTGCGAAAGTGAGTGGAGGAAGAAAATGCAAGCTAACTTCATCTAAATCTACCAATCGAAGCTTGAAAACTACTGCGATCTGTTCATTAGCAACTTTGGAGCATGATAGGTTAAGTTTCGACCTCAAAACTATGGTCGAAAAACCCTAGTTCGTGAGCTTAATTTTCTACAGCATTACAACTTTGATTATCAACTACATCTATCATCATTTGAGGTATTAATCCATCCTACCATCTTCGTTTTAGTCCATTATTACTATTTGTATCATCAACTTGAACATCTAATCCAAAATAATGGATCTTGATCTTCAAAAATGTTAATATCCAAATATCGGCAATACTCCAATGCGATGTCAAATCAGCTTATTTATTAGGTTGATTTGCTTCAATTATTGTCCTTTTTCTTTGATTATAATTGTTAAGCCGTTTTTATCTAATCATCAGATTTTTCTTTATTTTAAGAAATTTGTGTAACCCGTCATGGAGTTGGGTTTTCTTTTTAAAAGAAATTCATGAAGATTTGGTTAAAGGGTAATTTGAGGTAAACAGGAGTGATTAAAATCGTAATATTGGTAATCTTATTTCCCACATCTCATCTTTTAAGTCATTTTCACGCGTTTGTGGAAAAAGTAACAAATTCACGTAATCTCACAACTACAGCTGTTTTAAGTGTCAATTTTTAAAACTCGGGTGGTGATGTGCGAAAACGTGTAAACCTAAGTGCTTATGTGAGATTTACCCTAAAAAATGGTCATATTGTGTCATTTCTGTTTGGTAGATGTAATTACCGATAATTGCTATTTGTTATTGTGTGAGTATTTGGTATGAATTCAAGATTAGTGAGTATATTTTTTCTACTTTTGTTCTTTTACTAAAATATCTTTGTACTAATTTTAGTCAAATGATTCACTCAAATGGTTATTGTCAAACGTAATCAACAATCATCAAACTACTATCTAAGTAATTAATTAAGTATTACTTAATTTATCGTATCAAAATTTTTAATATGTTTGTATAATAATAATAATTTATGATTTATTCAAATAAAGTACAAAAATTTCAAGTATATCGATAATAATAAATTAAACTTAAAATGATAATTAACAAACAATACCACATACCTTGTATGCACAATGAGTTATTTTAATTAAATTACAAACAAAATCTATGATATATGTATAGTTATTCACTTGGTAAATTATGTGACTAATATGGATATTTATGTCCCCATTATTAAAATATAAACGATATTTTTGTGTAAATAAATATTTCAAGATGATTAGTATGTGGTAATCTCAGAGCCCCACTTATTTTTTGGTCATCTGATACCTACCTTTGGTGGGAATCTTGGCATTTTACCAGATACCCTTTGGTGGGAATTTTGGCATTTTTATCAAGTATCTGGATTATCGGAAATCTAAGATTATTACTGTAACAAACATGATCTATAAAGATGAACAACTCACATTATCGGGTATCTAAGATAACCACTTTAGATGATCTGTAATAAATGCCCCCATAGGGAGGGGGAGGGGAGGGGATGGTATTTGCTTTCCCCCTAATCCCCGCCCCGTACCTATTCCCGAATAGTTATATATGTATGAATTAAAAATAATATATGTTCTTTTTATATTACATAATTAAAACATGTCAATGTGTGTATGATTCAAAATGTTAGTATTATTTAATTTTTATTAATTTAATCATATATGTGTAACATATGATTCAATTTCATATATGTATTATGGTAAATATAATTTACCATTAGACTTTCTAAAATAAAAAACTCGCAGGGTATTAACCCCCCAAAATCATTCACCGTGGGGATGGGGATGGGGATGGTTATTAAATTTTAATCCTCGTGGGGGAATGGAGCGTGTACGAGGAATATTATAGGACCAATGTCGAGCAGAAGGCATTTTGGGGAGTAAGCAATAAATTAGTATATTCTAGAGTTGGTATATTTTGAGTAAGCATGTGAGCACATGGTTAGTTATTTTGTGAGTGTAGGATGAAGAGAATACGGTGTAGGTTTAAAATTTACTTTTCCAGCAAATTTATGTAGTCTATAAATACACGAGTTCTGTAACTTTTATTTTTTAAGTGATGAATGATATGAAAATCTGAGAAGCAAGTTTACTCTCATTTGTATCTCTCTCCTACCTCCCTCCTATCTCCACCAAAATTGAGTCTGTCATTCTGTTTCTCTTTCCTCCCTAAGTTTGTTCCATCTATCCCTCTAGTTTCTGTTCTCTCTCTAAAGATTCTGGTCAAGCGCCAAGGTGTCCCTAATAATTTGGTATCTCATCCTTTTCTTCCTATAATGCTCTGTTTCTTCTCTATCTTCAAGTTTTGATTTCTTCTCTTCTATAAACCCAAACTGAAATCTACTTCTTCTAGTCTCTTCCATCCTATAAACATTACTCAGAAATAGCCATACCAAACTCTATGGTATAATTATGTTGGATCTGTATTTGATTATGTTTAAGTGATTCAATTTACTTTGTTTAGCATATCTAGAATTATTATAAACATTTGAAAATTCAAAAACAACATTATCACTTCAAAAAAATTTCATTCTAAAAACATATAGTTTCGACTTTTGTATTAGTATGAATACTTGTTACTACCCTAGTAATTAGTGTTTATGCTAAACAAAGTTATAACTGCTTTTGTGCTCAATTACTCAAGTAGAATTCAACTAAGTAATAGCTAGTTGAATTTAAAACTTGTTCTGTCTTAGATACTCGGTTTGTTTCACTGAGGAGATCCATTTCTCACTTATAAAGCCACTCAAGCTCACTTATTCTTAATCAGGTAGTATTGCTACTACTTGATCATTTTTTCACATTCAAAATCATAATTGTTTTGTGATTTTCTCATTTGAAAACTCTAAGAAACATGACCAGACCAGCACACCAAGTGTTCAACCAAATGGTTCAACAAGATTTTTTGAGTTAGATTGTATCAGTAAGAAGTTGTAACAAAAAGTAAGATTATGAGAAGTTTTTTGTTAAACCATTTGAAGATAAAAGAAAAGATAGGAGACCAGTTCATATGGTGTATATAGGGGACAATGGATTTCAAATTTTTTGAAATCCTAACTATACTAAGAAGTTAAGGGCAAAAACAATGAAGAAGAAGATGTCCAATGGAGGAGGAGAAAATGAGGAGGGAAAGGGACTCAAGCATCTCAAGCTTGTGTTCCCATCATTAAGTGAAGGTGATAATGATAAAAACTCGAACAAGGACTGTGAAGAAGCAAATTGTGAAGGAGCTCCCTTTATATGATATGATGAAGATATGGGGATTCCAATATTTGATGATATTCTAGGTAATGAGTGGCAGGCTGGTATCGTTAAGAGGCAACTTGTTTTAAACAAAGAAGGTAAGGTCAACAAAGCTCAAGAAACTAGGAAAATAGTGTGGCAAGGGGCTGCATATCGTAAGCATAACTCAAAGAAACCATGCTCTATAGCATTTGCAAACAATGATGGAACACCACTTTATTATTGTACTCCTATATATGATGAAGAGCCACAACAAGAAGAAACAACCTCTACGTTTAATGATTATGTTGAACATGAGAAGGCTCCATTTTATGATCGTCCACCTACCTATGATGAATCATCACAATATGAAGGAACCGTAATCTTTAATGAGTTTGAGAAACCAAGAGGTCTGATAATTTGTAGGATTTCTTAACTTATTGAGGACCTTAAAAATGATGCCAAACGGAGGAGAAAGCTACTCAAGCCTATGACATTGTTCCAAACCTACAAGCAAGAAAAATCCTATGAACAACCTGACCTTAAGCCCTAGTAACCATGGTGCTGTTTGGATGCTGATTAATAATCTAATTGCACTCGAGCAGTTAAGCCCTATAGCAGAATTGAATTCCTTGAATGGAGAAACTATAAAGATAATGTTTCAGTTGTTTTATCAAATGGTCACAGGACCAATCTGTGATTGGGCTGCAGTTGCCAAGAGCATTAATCTTGCTTTAGAATTAACATGTGTTTATTGGTGCTCAATGATGCTCAACCAAAAGATAATAAAGGGATGCTCAACCAAAAGATAATAAAGGGTTGTTTGTCCTACTTCACAGCTCAAGAAAGGTTGGATCACTTCAGAGATGGGACAGTTGCAACAACAACAATAGACATCTTTGCAACTATTGCTAAGACTGTTTTAAAAGGGGATTATCCACGATGCTGCTTTCAATTTTGGAAAATAGTTGTTGATATGGCTAATCCACAAAATTTCATCTAAGTGGAGTAAATAGATTTGCAGTTGTATATCAAAGAAAAAGAGTTATAAAGCAGTTAGTTAAGAGAGAGATAAGCAAGTATCATTGGTGGCTGTATTTGAAGGAAAATAAATTCAAGAAGTCAAGGCGTGTTAAAGCTAATATTGAGTTGCAATGGCAAAGTTTTAATGAGAAAACTTCTAAGTCTCATCTTTTTGATCCTGGAGAAAATCAAGAAGAGACCAGCCTGGGTTACAATTGTTTGGTTTTTGAAACAAATTCACGAGGACATAATGCTTTTAAGGGGAAGAGAATGTCAAGCAGAGGGCATTTTTGGCAGTAAACAATAAATTAGTATATTCTAGAGTTGGTATATTTGGAGTAAGCATGTGAGCACATCTTTAGTTAGTTATTTTGTTAGTGTAGGATAAGAGAATATGTTGTAGGTTTAAACTTTACTTTTCCAGCAAGTTTATGTAGCTTATAAATACAAGAGTCCTTTAACTTTTATTTTTCAAGTGATGAATGATATGAAAATCTGAGAAGCAAGTTTGCTCTCACTCCTATCTGCCCCCAAAATTGAGTCAGTCAGTCTATTTCTCTCTTTTCCCCTTAAATTTCTTCTATCTATCCCTCTACTTGCTGTTCAATCTCTGCAGATTTTGGTCAGACACCAAGACAACTGGCGATGGGGTGAGGTTTAGACTTAGGGCTGTAAACAAACCGAGCACTCCGCGAGGCTATCTTGACTCGGCTCGAATAAGTTTGGCTTGAGCTCGACTTGAGCTTGTTAATATAGAACAAGACCTTTAGCTTGTTTAGATAAATGAGTCGAGCTCAAACAGTGTGGTGTTCAATTCGAGCGCAGCTCATTTAGGCCCGACTCGAGCTCGACTCGTTTAATCCCGACTTGTTTAACAATTATTTAGTTAAACTTTTATTTTATTTATGTAAACATATAATACAAAAGTAGAAATAATTCAAACTAAATTCCTAGTTATGTTTGTGTATGATATGTTTTAATTCTAATTTTAATACATATGTACATCTACACACACACACACACATATATATATATATATATGCATTGCCTCATATGAGTCTTAACTTTTAAAAGTTCATTGTAGTATTTTTCAACTTTAAAAAGTTAAGAACTCATATCAATATAGTCATCATCACTAAATTGAAAATTAAATAAATATAGTCAGAGCCCGGCTCGCTTAAGCCCCCTGACTGAACTTGAGTTTTGACTTAACTTGACTCGCTTAAGCCTGACTAAACTCAATCTATAAACGAGCCGAGTACGTTCACAAGATTTTAGGCTCGTTTAAAGTCCGTCTCAGCTTGAGCTCGGCTTGTTTACAGCCATGTGTAATTCTTGCCCCCGCGCTGCCCCATTGTAAATTATCGAAAACTTGTTTTGCAGGACAACTCGCTTAGAAACTTATATCTCCCACCTCCTGTGCCTTCGTTTATATATTCTTATAAAACTATTAATGTGTAATTTGTATTTCTTGTAGGATTAACAATTCTAACTCATGGGAATTGAGGATCGTATTAAATATTTGGATGGCAAATTTTGTCTTAGTGACGAATTTATTGACATTATTAGACGAGATGCGAAAGAAAGATTTATTTTAGAAATCCGTTGGATTGTTAACAAATTTAGTTCTCAATCCCAAAAATTGGTGAACGATGTTTTGTGGGGAGTCCTTACTCATTCTAAAATTAAGTGTGCTGAGGCTCTGATCACTGGACAAACGCCCCTTACCGTCGACCTCAATCTTCCCTGCAATGACGATGGAACATATCCCCTTCATCTTGCTGCTTTTCAACCATGCTCTCCCTCTATAGTTGAGTTGCTTCTTTGTTATGGAGCTCGGACAAATATTAGGCTCTCGCCCGGTACGTTTATAGTTAAAGGACATGCCAGCATGCTTCCTCTTCAAATTGCGTTACAGGGGACGTGAGTGTTTAATTTGAACTGATATTGCTCTTCATTTGATTATGAAAACTAATACCAAAACCCAGTTGTGTGATTTATATTTTTTTTCTTTCCCCCCTTTTCCTTTTGCAGGGAATTTTACTATTTATATGCATGGGCTCCTAAGCACTCTATCTACAAGTTGGTCACTATTTTTTGTCTACCAAGACTGGTATTTCTTTTAATTCTTGGTCTCTTTTAAACTAATAGTTATATCTTTTCCACATATTAAAGGGAAAAAATGTATTGGGACTGTCAACTGTACAAGACATATTGATATAGATTTATCTAGATTTAGAGAGAGAGAGAGAGAACAAAAGCACTATATACAGATGTCCGTTTGTAAATAAGCTACAACTACAACTATAATGTACCCATATTTTGGTTACCAAGATGCAATTCGCTATCACAACATTTTATCTCTAATATCTAACTAGAGCATATTTACTTCGGGAAATGATTTTAAAATTCTAAAGAGAAACTTAAGATATATGAATTGGTTGTAGAGATTCAAATGTACTTTATGTTTAAATTTATCAACCCATATTCATTGAGACCGTCGATACTTCCTTTGTTCCACATTATAAAGACATTGTTGACTTTTGAAGTTCAATTTTAAATATTTTCATACTCAAAATTGATTATATTTATCCGTGAATATTGTATTTAGGAGTACTTTTTGGCAGTTTACAATATTCATCATTAACTGACTAAATTAAATATATTTATGACAATTGAGTTTGAAAATGTATCGAGTTGAGACTTTGAAAAGTTAATAATGATCTTATATTTAGAGTGGAGGAATATTTTCAGCCTACTTAAGCCTAACTCATATAGCTCAAACCCATTTTTGTCCCCTGTCGAATTGTGATTATCTATTGTTAATTTTATCCCCTGTTGCAGCAAAATCAATTAGAGGCTATTGGGTTGCTTGCTGGGATGACAAAGGAAACTGAAGAGGTATTCCTTGAATATGCAGTGCAAGGAAAAATTATTGAATTTGCTGCTCTGCTTATGGTGGCCCACAAAAAGCTTAACAATGTCATGCAAAAAGTTCGTCAGTATTTTGATTCTATTGAAAATAATAATCCTCCTATTGGGGAGGATCAGAAAGAAAAAGTAGCGTCTATGCAACAATTAGTTGAGGTGTTTGAAAGAGCAGGGGATGACATTTCCGCATACCTCAAAGAAGATAAATTTTATGTATGTACATGTTCATAAGTTGTGCTTGTTTCAGCTTTAATTTTTAGCGGGAATCGAATATTATGCAGATTCAATGGCAGATGTTTATCACTTACTCCCTCTCCTTTTGTTCTGAATTTTTGTTCGTAATGGCTGCGTTACAGGTTAGCAAATATCAAACTATCGTAGATGTTACACGTTTGCTTGTGGACGCTGGCTTCCAACTTCAGCAGTCAGATGCTGATTTGAGCTGTTACGTTTGGTTTGGGGATCGGTAAACTTTTCCACTACTTAATTTTATTTTATCTCCTTTTAATTTTTTGTTTGCAGTCTAGTGTTTTGTAGAGTTGATTGCTCATATGCTGAATGCTTTTGTTTCTATGCTTATACTCGTTATTTGATTGTGCACGGAGGTCTGATCCATGCTACCGGCAAGGTAACTCTTTCACCTTTCATTACTTGGAGTTCATGAGATATTTTTAACAAGATATTAAATGGTAAATTTGTGGAGATGTTGACTCGCTTGTTCATTCATGTTTATCTTTATTCAATACAGCCCCGTATGAAGGCCGTAGATGTCTAGATGATTTTGGCATGACACACTATTCAAAGTCAGGCTATAGATGGAAAGTGTCGAACAAGGACCCATGGTGGAGGTTTCTTAACATAAAGGTAAAAAGAAATTTAAATTGAGACTTTATGCCAGTGTACTTTTGGTGATTCATGTGGAACGGAGAAGAGACTTAAGAGATTATTAAATATTTTACGTTACTATTTAGATTTTAGAGTAATTTGTTATATTTTATTATATTGTTGATTATGTTCTCAACTCAACTCAATAAAAGGCTTTTTATCCCAAGGTAGTTGGGGTAGGGCAGTAGGGCTAAACACAAATCCCACATATGAGCAATATCAAATCAAGATTAAAGAAAAAAATAGAGGCAAAAAGCGTAAAGCCAGTTAGTCATTGAATCTATATCTCTGACTCCCCTTCTTATGGAGAAACGAGCCCTCTTGATTCATCATCTGACCTTTGACTTATCTCACACCTAATCCAGTTTCCATGATGAAAAAAGGTTCCCTCGTATCAAGTGTTGTACTTACTTGTGTATCAGCTCTCTCATTAGGTAATTCTCGAGGCGAAATCAGTTCTGTTGGAAGTAAGTTTCGCTGCCATCATAGTGAGTCTAATAAACTTTCAGTTGAACTACCATGACTTGGTTTAACATGCCTTTATGACTTAGTGCCTTGGGTCGGTTGTAGGGCCCCAGTACAATACTATCATGTAAGCCTGTCAATCGGCCAAATCAGAGCAGTCTTGCACTAATTTGATATGCTCCATCAATAGCAAACAGATCAATGATCTGATTCATCACACAATGAATTATGATCTGCCCCAGTGATCCATTTGATTCAAGAGAGCAAATCATGATACGAATCGACCCATTTTAAAAAAAATCACTTTTGTAATTCTTTAAATTCCTCCCAGTCTCACTCTCTCTCTAAGACTTTTTATTTAGTTTCTCTAAATTTCTTCCATCCCTCATACTCTGTCTCTACAAATTTTTAAATATGAGGAATAAGGTTCATACCAATAATAAATAGTGAATGTAATGTTTTTATTTTGGATGAATGATTTGGAATTGTGACTGTTGATTAAAGTTTTGACATAAATGTAGTATCAGAACGACTCGGAATGCATGTTATTGAAAGAATAATTCAGTTGAATGTAATTGCAGTTTTTTCAAGGGTGATGTTTAAATTTTCGTTGAGAACTTTCTCATTTATATTTCCATTTCCCAAGTAAAACTTCTCTGACAACTTTTTAGAATATTTTTCCTAAAGATTGATCAATAAAACTTCTCCGTCAACTTTTTAGAATATTTTTCCTAAAGATTGATCTCCACGTTATCATTGATAACCTTGATCAAACCAACATTTATACATATAGCTATAAAAGAGCTTTATTCTCTCATCTTTGTTACTATTCATTATTGGTCCGTTTATTTTGCTAGTTTTTGGAATTCTGGATATAATTTCATTGTACCCTTTGAGTAATTTCACACATATATATATATTATTTGATGTTTGTTATTTTTTTTTAGAAGTAGAAAATTTGTTAAGTAATTAAAAATATTCTCTTTTTAATGTTAATTTTTCACTCCCTTGTAAACATCTAAGTTAAGAGAAAAAGTTAGAAAGAGTGATAAGAGAAAAAATTAGAGACCGTTAAGAAAAATTTTAGAGAGAAAATGTAACACCAGTCCTACGTCGAAGGTATGAGAAAAATTTGTTTGTATATAAGGAATTAAGTTACTAACAGTAGTACCTTCAGTTATGAACTTTTGGGTGAGCCTGTGGTGGGCTAAGATGACCTAAGAAGATACTATTGGGCTAGTGGTTTAAGGCTTTGTTTGGTTGGATTTGATTTGATTCGGACTTGGGATTTGACCCAAGATTTGTTCCGGTCTCAGGATTTGACTCGAGTTTCAGATAAAGTGATGAGAGAAAAAAATTTAGTGAAAGGGATGAAATAAAAATATTAGAGAGAGTAATAAGAGAAATTAAGAGGGTGATGAGAGAAAATATTGAGAGAAAAGGAACTCGATGTGAGAAAATTTAGATGGAAATTGAGGAAAAAATATGGGGAAAATTAAATTTTTTTGGATCAGTGGGTCAAATCGAATCTGGTTCATTTTAAATGTTTGATAGGCCTACTACCATGGCTGGAGAGAGAGAGAGATTAAAAAGGGCTTACAACATAATTAGACAAGAAAAACAAGAATACAGTAATAATAATAATATTCTGAATAAAAATAAGAAGAGATCAAATTAATATGCTAATGTTACAGGCTATTTGGTCACTCACATCAGAATTACTCTCCTCCATTCCTGAAGAGATCAAATTAATATGCTAGTGTTACAGGCTATTTGACCACTTAGCATCAGAATTACTCTCCTCCATTCCTTCCTATCTACGATAGAGGTCTGTAATATTCATCTCTTGCATTTGTCTTTACAACTTTCTCCTAAGTTAGTCTCCCTCTCTCTCTCCCTCTTCCATATATTTTAATTATACTAGATAATTATCAATAATTTTGTTTCCTTGTCCAGGATTTGATCCATTGTAAATTTTTGATTGGCCTACTACCACGGTTAAAGAAAAACATTATGGAAGGCTTAAAATATAATTATACATAGCATAATATAAACAAAAATAGAGTAATAATAATAGTAATACCACACAAATAAAAGATAAGAGATAAATCAATACTCCCTCCGTCCTGAAATTAACGTCCTAATTGGTTTCGGCACGCTGATTAATAATATATTTTTTTAACCTAAATTGCCCTTTTGAATTACTTATTAATTGAAGTGCCCTATTTTTCTATTAAGTATTACTTTTTTCCATGTGAATTAGTTCTCTAGATCATTCTTTATGTTATTCACACATTTCTAATAAGTACTAAAAGGTAGAATGAATAAAGAAAAAGAGTCTAGAGAGCTATTAAATAGAAGAAATGTTATACTGGTAATATGAGAGAAAGTGTTATAATAATTCATCAGTTCCCAATGTAAAACCTTTTCTCATTTCTTCAATTTCCAACAAAAGTTGAGTAAAAAGATTATTAGGGTATAAGTGGAAACATAGGATAAAAGTAGTTACAAATATAGAAAAAGGACAGTTATTGTGGAACATTCTAAAAAAAAAATTAGGACGTTTAATACTGGACGGTGAGAGTATAAGAGAGTGTTACAATTTTAATTCTAAGCCTTCATTCTTATTTGCACGATCTGAAAAGCCTATTTGTGAGAGAATGAGAAATTGAGAGATGGGGAAAACGGTGCGAGTCTATATATATATGTAAAGATTGACCTAAAGCATGTTTGAGAGAGAGTTTTTAAGTAAAACAGTGAAAACAGAGAATAAATAAAAATGTGGAAAGATAATTTTGATGTGTATTACATAATCAATAGAAAGGGAGAGAGTACTTTACTTACACATGCTACAATGTCTTTTAAATAGGACTCTAGGAGAGAAGGGGTGAGAGAGAGAGTATTCTACTTACATGTGTATATACCAATATAGTCTTTTGTTTACTTTTTGATACCCATGTGATGGACATGAGAGAAAAATAACTTCATTTGAAGCATTCAGTTGGTTTTGTAACAAGCCGGGTCAAATCTCGAGTCCGAATCAAATCATAACATAATAAGGCTAGTTGCACTGTCTCAACAATATTTTCTTAGGTTATCTTAATCCACCACATGCTCACCTAAAAGTCATGAGTGAAGATATTAATATATTAATGATAACACTTTGAGTCCCTGTAGGCACATCCAAGTATTTGTTCCCCAGTTAATATCTGTCATCCTCGTCAGGCTGAACGCATAATCGCACAAGGCCCTGAAGTTGTCTATCTAGCCATTGTGGGCAATGTTTGAAAAAGCTAAAAGCAGTACGACGCGTTTTTCTCCGGACGAGGCGAGGCGTAAGCCTTGAGGCAGAGCGAGGCGTAAGCCTTGAGGCAGAGCGAGGCGTAAGCCTCGATTTGAAAACCTAAAAGTCCCCAAAAAATTATAAAACAATGCTAATAAAATCATAAAATAATCCATCATGATATGGCCGTTGGAATGCCATGATCAGATGTGGGAAGCTTCAGCAACAAACATTGATGGGCAGCAGAATACTCATTTTAGATTAGAGAGACATGCCCACGAATTAGATGATATTCTACCCAACTTAGCAATAATATTCTTAAGTAAATGATCTCCCCAAGATAATGGAACATTTAATAAATTCATGCAACACAACGTTGGTAAAATAATTAATATTTTAAGGAATCATGCAAAGAGCCAAAGAGTGTCAAATGCAGTACATGCATGTGGTTCCATTAGCAATATGTGCAGCTTCGGATGGACAGCAATAGTGGGAGAGGGTGGTTGATATATTATTCCATGAAACCATGTGCCAGCCATGTAAGGAAGTATGGAGAGCATACTTGTTTTAATGCTAGGCAACTTTAGGGATAGTTAATTAGTTTTCTAGTGGGCAGCATACTTATTTTAATGTTACGCCTTGAGGCGCAACACACCAAGGCGTAAGCCTCAGCCAAATGATGCGCAAGCCTCTGTATTTTCCTTTAAGGCATAAGCTTTGCTATAACAAACTACCGCCTCGAGGCGCGCTTCGAGGTGTGCGCCTCGAATGCAATTTCAAACCAGATTGTGGGATAATAGTAGCGGCCTACCAGGCCCATCTTCGTGTACCCACATTCGGTAACAAGATCGGATGACCCGACCTGAGCTTTGAGAGCCGGTTCCGATTACAATATATAAAACTTCGGGTCAAATCTCGAGTCTGAATCAAATCATAGCATAACAAGGTCTATTGCGCCTTCTCAATAATATCTTCTTGGGTAATTTTAGTCCACCATAGACTCAACGAAAGGTCACGACTAAAAGTATTCAGATAGTAGATTGAGTTCTTATATACACATCCAAATATCTCACATGTTACGATGTGGGATTGAGGTGTTATAAATTCCTTTCTTAATAATTGACGTTCCTGTCAGACCGAGCACATAGTTGCACAAGGCCTAAAAACTCTCTAGTTATTGTGGGATATTCTACCGGGCCCGCCTTCGTGTCTCTTCCTATGGCAACCCGATCAAATAACCAGATTGAGCTTTCGAGAGCCGGGTCTGATTACCACATGTAACGACCCGGGTCAAAACCCGAGTCCGAATCAAATCATAGCATAATAATACCCCTTGTGCTGTCTCAATAATATCTTCTTGGGTCATCTACGTTCACCACAAGTTCACCTAAAAGGTTATGACTGAAGGTATTAACAATAACAACTTGAGTCCTTATATACATCTAAATATCTCATATGTTACGATATGGGACTGAGGTGTACCAGGTTTGGTCTATTAATTGAGTTATTTTTTCAAAACCGGAACCGTCCAAACTCATTTGCTTTCTTAGTAAACCAATCGGCAACGTAATAAATGAAGTAATAAACTGTATGAATCTTGCCAGTTCGGTTTGGTTCGGGAGGTTTTAACAGTCCTTTCGGTTTCTTGTACAACTTACTATTCTTTAATGATTGTTGATATTATTGAATCAAGCCTCATGCTTTGTGACTTTTGTCGTCTTTATATCCTTCTTTTAATATTTTTATTCTTTCCTACATTACTTGTCCAACATCAATGATGGTTGTCAACTTGCATTGCATACCCAAACTAACATAGTCTAGAAAGCTTGATAGAATTGGCCCAAATGGAACAATTTTCCTTTAGGTGAGCATGTCACGTATATTTATATGCACTTACAGCCTCATTTAACACTCTTCTCCCCCCCCCTTTCTCTATCTCCCCTTCTCATGAACCCACACGTATCCGCACACACCACAATCTCTTCTTTCTCTTTTATGAGCTTTACCAATGTGCGAGTCTCCACTTTGGTGCGAATTTCAGGCTTACATAAATGAGTTGGAAAATGAAGTTGAAGGTTTGAAGGCAGAGAATGTCGATATCAAAAAACAGCAACAACAGGTATAATAATATTAGTGCACTTTTTATTTATTTATTTATTATTTATCTTTTTCCCATTTGTGCAAGGAAAAATAATATTTTCAGATGCAAGAGATTTAATTTATTTCTCGATGTGGGAAAATACCAATATAAATAGTTGAGCTCATTTTTCTGAAAGAATGTATAATGCATTCCTTTTCTCCTTGTTGAGCACATTTTTTGATAAATACTATTTTTGGACCTGGGTCACTGGGGTGCTGACCAGATTATGGCTTAGGAATCAGGGTTAAGAATTGGGAAAGAAATAAGAAAAAAGATAAGAAAACAATAAAGGTTTAACATTATAATATTCAAATAATGAATCTCAATCAGTGTATTGAATTATGATGGGTTACATGAGCTTATATAGGAAAATAACAAACCTGAATTCCGCACTTAATAAACCTAGGAAACAAAATCCAAATAATAAAAGTATAATTAAAATTCTCATTGCTGGACTACTACGGAGTAAAGTATGAACTAGAAGATTAAACTTGAATATTTTTTTTTCAGGCTGATCGGTACGGGTGTAATATTTTTTTATAAATAATATTTGTAAACAATGTTTGATTTGATTGTGCAATATATAATAGTTAGATTGTGACCTGTTTCACTTCTCAGCCCAATTTACGAATTTGGATGGATGATGAGCTTGGAAAAGCCCTTGAGGAAGATGATAGGGAAGAATTTCTTTCTGTAATTGATCGAAAACCGGACTTTTTTCGTTCTAGACAACAGCAACTACTATACGTTGTTTGTGGTTTTGGTTCAATTAAATGTGCTGAGGCTCTACTCAAAGGAGAGACATATCTGACTGTGGAGTTGAATCATCCCTGCACTGACACGGGAATGTATCCACTCCATTGCGCTGCCTTGTCCTTATTCCCCTCTATCGTGGAGTTATTTCTTTGTTATGGAGCTCGAACTGATATCAGATTCAGACCTTGTAATCCGTCAGATATATTCCCACATTATCGACTTGAAGCACATGCCAACAAGCTCCCACTTCATATGGCATTATGGGGGATCTCGTGCGGAATTTTCTTGATTTAGTTGTAGATAAAATTTCTCAATTTTCTAATGCTTTATTCATTTCTCGTTTCCTCTTGCAGCCGTCTTCCCTGTATAAGGGAATGGAGTCCTAAGCATACTATCGCTAGGCTGGTTACACTGCTCTGTCTACCAAGAATGGCATGTTTTGATGCTTTTTGATTTAATTATGTATTTTTTTATTTGTAGATTGTAGTATTATGAGGTAGTTCAATATTAGAAGGGATCATGAGATGATAGTGGTGTAGAAACGACTTATGAGAACTTATATACAGTTGTCTATCTGTTGCAGCAAAATCCATTAGAGACTCTTTGTTTACTCGCTGGAACAACAGATGAAATTGAAAATGAATACATCGACCTTGCAAGGGATGGAAAAGTTGTAGAGCTTGCTGCTATGCACATAGCCACGGTGGGCAATGAAAAGTTACATGATATTGTGGGAGACGCTTATGGAAGTTTGCTTGATAAGGATAAGACACAGAAACTAGAATCTGTGCTCTCGTTACTTGAACTGTTAGAAGAGGCAGATTACAACATTGCGGCATATGTCAAGGAAGATAAGTATAATGTATGTAAATGCTTCTAATTTGTGATTGTTTCTCCTCTCCCTCTCTCTCCATCTTCCTTTTATTTACTTTTTTTGGGTGGGAATTTGGACTTCTATGCAGATTCAGTTGTAGATGTTTGCAATAATGTTTACACTTACTCCTTTGAATTACTGTTGGCAATGGCTACTTCTTGATTACAGGTTACGAAATATCAAGCAATCGAAGATGTTACATGTATGCTTCAGCAAACTGACTTTCCTTTGGAGCCATCAGATACTGATTTGAGTGTTTACAGCTGGTTTGAGACTTGCCAACTTACCCCACAAGCTCATTTATTTATTTTTCTGTCGATATTCTCTGTTGTACTCTAATGTTGGTATCACCTTCCCTTGTTTGCTAAATATGATCAATACTTTTGTTTATATGCTCATACCTGTAATTTGATTGGACAAGGTATCGCGATGAGGAACCTTCGTACCCCTCGAAAGGTAACTCTTATAATTTTCATTAAGTGGGCTTTTCATGAGATTAGAAACAGGATATCCCCAAGTAAAATTGTATTCATGTTGGCTGACTTGTTCTTTGTTCAATTAGCCCCTTATGAAAATGTAAGGCTATTGCATGACGTTGGGATGGAACACTATTTTCGATCAGGATTTAGATGGATGGTGTCAGAAAAGGATATGCATTATTGGAGGTATTCAAAGACAAAGGTAAAAATAAAATTTTTATGTTCAAGATTTGGGCATCAAGATATTGACTCAATCTGCAAGTTTGGTTCCAAAAGTTCATAAATCCCGTTTTGTTCCTTGTGCTGGCAAACATAAGTCTTTTGGTCTAGCTCTAACTCTGTTACAATTCAACTGTCAAGTACAAAGCTATGGGCTAATTTAGCATATTAGATTAGTAGGTAAATCGCAAAAATGGTCATTGAAATATTTAGTCAATCTGCGGGTTGGGTCCCACAAGATCCCCAAAGTCTTATGTAAAGTGTACAGACAATCTATTTTTTATTTGTTTTTGAAGGGTGGGGGGTGCTGTTGAATAGATTGTCAAGTTATTTGTTACTTTTTTCAACTCTTTGACTTTCTTAATCTAATATGTGATGAAATTAACGATAAGTAATATACCAGAAAAGAGAACTAATCACAAATGGACAACAATTATCTTGGTTCTGAACTAGCTTCCCACAATTATTTACCGGGCCACCTCTTCAAACTTGAGGTCCTAGTCCTACGAATATTGTAATCCAAACAATGCTTAAATGTGCTAGGAAGCAGGGGTGCGACAGGTGAGGGGGTGAGGGAGAGTGCAATAGGATGTGGCATCGGCTGAATTCCCGCATGTGATTTCCTTTTATCTTCTCTCTCTTCTTTTGATGTTCCTCTTAATTGGGTTGGCATGGATTTGTAATAGACAATATACCTTTAAAACTGTTAGATTTTTGTACCTTTAAAACCGTTAAGAAAATCAAAAAGAGTCGAAAAAAGTCAAAAGATAATTTGACTGGTCAATTGGGTCGACGCGGACTTATAGATCCTTAGTATACAAGAGGAATAGAGAGGTGTTGGTCTTATTTAAAGCCGTACTAGTTAGTAGCTAAAGATGAATAGTGTACAAAAATGAAAGAGTCTTTGAAAATATCAAAATACTCCTGTAAATTTGTTTTGGAATTAACACACGCCAAAGGTTCTCTCAGTTAATCAATTGTATGTTTACTAATGTGTTTGAGTGTGTATGTGTTTCCCGTTAATGGCAGGCATACATAAAGGAGATGGAAAATCAAATAGAATGCTTGAAGGAAGAGAATGCCAAAGAGAAAAAAAAGCTACAAAAGGTATTATAGTATCTAGGGAAAAATTAAGATTTACTCCCATTGCATTGTAGTTGACACACTTTGTGCATTACATTATTATTCTTTTAATTTATCTAATTAGCAAACAACACTTACCTAGAAAATACAATTGGACCATTTTGTTAAATTTGCTAACAGAAATTATAAAACGATGATAAGAATGGGTACAAAGCATAACAATTTAGGGAAAAATGAGTTGGCAGCCACATGAGATCATTTTTAAATTTTTTTTTGTTACTTTTTCTTTCTGTATTTTAGCCTCTTCTTCTTCTTTCTCTCTCTTCTCCTATTCTTCTTCTTTCTCTCTCCTCTGTTCTCCTCTCCGTCTTCCCTTCCTTCTCTGCTACTCCTCAATAGCCAAGCAAGAGAAAATGAAATGCATGTTACCTTGATCTTAGCTACGAATTTAAGGAAAGAGAGAAACATAAATACTCCAAAAATATTTCAGATCTGATAATTTTCAAATGCCTTGCCTTTTTAGTTCATCTTCTTCCCTCCTATTTTCTCTTTTTTTATTTTTGGGTATAATGAAATGTCCTCTCTCTATCATATATAATATATAATCTATATATACATAAATATGAAATTTGGGTATAATGAAATGTTCTCTCTCTCTTGGTTGGGCCTTCGCAATTTTGTTTTTTTCTTGGTGGTTTAACAAGGATTTTCATGAATCTGAAATTTGAGTTTTTTAATTAGGTAAGAGATGGGAAGAGATAAACATAGATGAAACTTGCCAAATGCCAATATATAATAAACCCTGCAACAACTTTTTGATTTCAATGGCTTCCTCCCTTGCACGTCTTCTCCTTTTTACTACTTTAGATTTGTTCAACCAGCTTCACAGTTCATAATTAAAATAGAGTGAAGAAGATAGAAAAAAGAAAAATATAAAACAAAATGAGTTGGAAGTTTTGTCATTTCTTTGTAATTTTTTAAAAATATTTTTCAAGATTTTTTATTTTTTGCCATGTAATCTAATTTCTTATTTTTCAATTCTCTTTACGAAGCCACGTAGAGAAAAATATGATGTCGAGAATGAGTTGGTTTCATAATTTTTATTAGTTTAGTTGGCTAATTATAATATTTTAAAGTTCAATGAGCTATAACACAAAGTGGTTCAACTATAGCGGGGTAAATGTTAATATTGTCTAATATCTAGTAAGAATGTCGCACGATGCGTGACACTATATTTTACAAGTTCATATCTATTTTTTCTTCTCTTTTTCAAGTGGAACCCACTTTTATTGAATTTTGTGATTTAATTTTTGCTTTTATTAATCAAGAGAAAAATACTTGTATGTAAAAAATATCAATGAAAACTATAAGAAATTTAGTTTTGGGTGATTGGCTACTTTGGTCTAAATTAATGTTTAATAATTTTTGTACTTTTAGTTATCTCTGATTCTTGGAGATTATTGATATCTTGTTTATCATTCTCTAATGGGACCCAGTTTGAATATTAGATAAGAAAGAAGTTTAATGGGTTGTGGATTAACGATGTTAAAAAACAACCAACTTTCACCTTTTTTTAAAAAAAACAACTAACTAATATTTATTTTTTTACTTTAAACTATAAACTCGAGAGAGAGAAATTCTATTTTTTCTAATCGTTAAAAGGCTGTGAGTTGACTAAAATTGTCAAATAAGGCATTTTTTTTCCTAACATTATAAATATTCAGTGTTTTAAAAATCGTTAGGCACACTTAGGCGACGGAGGGGGGGAGGGGCACCTAGGCTGCCTAGGCGTTTTTTTAGGCAGTTTCATTTATTTATTTTTCTGTTGTATATACTTGTTATATTGTACAAATCATATACTATGTGTAATGTTTTTCAATTTTACATGAAACATTATAAAAATATAATATTTTAAGGCTAAATAAATTCATTTAAAGTATTGTAAAGGTTCAAAGTAGAGGTCTATTTTTGCCTAGGCAGGGCATAAGTGCCTAGCCAAATCAAGGTGGTAGAGGACCCGCCTAGCGTCTAGGTGGGGATTAATCGGACCTTGATAGGGATTTTTAGAACACTATAAATAATGACATGGAAGTTAGCACAGAATTTAACTTAAATTAGTCCCATTGAGCACTAAAACAAAACTCAATCCCCACCTCCCTCTTATCCTCCACCTTCAAATTTATATTCCCACCAATACTAGTACCAATGTTAAAATACCCTAGTGGATCTATCAAAAACAATAAAATCTAGTCCGCCTAGTGCCTAGTGCTTAGGTAGAGATTTTTATAACAATGTAAATAATGACATGGAAGCTAGCAGAGAATTTAACTTAAATCAGACCCATCTCCTATCTTCTCAATGTTTTCTTTCTTCTCCATCTTCTCGCCGTATATGTAGCAAGTCGAATTAAGGGCACCATTACTTACAACCATTGTTACAAGAAAAACTTCGAGCACTAAAACAAAACTCAATCCCCACCTCCCTCTTATCTTCCACCTTCAAATTCATATTCCCACCAATACCAATACTAAAGTTAAAATTCCCTAGTGGATCCATCAAAAACAATAAAACCTAGTCCGCCTAACGTCTAGGTGGGGATTAATCGGACCTTGATAGAGATTTTTAGAACACTATACATAATGACATGGAAACTAGCAGAGAATTTACTTAAATCAGACCCATCTCCTATCTTCTCAATGTTTTCTTTCTTCTCCATCTTCTCGCCATATATGTAGCAAGTCGAATTAAGGGAACCATTACTTACAACCATTGTTACAAGAAAAACATTGAGCACTAAAACAAAACTCAATCCCCACCTCCCCTTATCCTCCACCTTCAAATTCATATTCCCACCAATACCAATACTAAAGTTAAAATACATCAAAAACAATAAAACCTAGTCCGCCTAAAGTTTAGGTGGGGATTAATCGGAACTTGATAGTACCAAAGTTCAAATACCCTAGTGGATCCATCAAAAACAATAAAATCTAGTCCTAGCTTGAATAAATAACTTCCATGACGGAGTCCTAGTTACCTAGAGTTTATGATTTAGAGTGGAGAACAATTAGTTAGTGGCTAAAAACAAATTTAATGTCATATAAGTTGGTTCTTAGCATTATTTAGCCATTAGGTATTAGGTTTTTTTGGTTATTGAAAGATGCCACAATACGTGAGAGTGAGTTTTCGAATGGTGAGCGGCACGACCAGTTTGAATCAAGAAAAATGAAAAAATAAACTAGAAACCCAAGTTGCATAAATGATCGTAACGTCCAAATATAAGATGCCTATATGAAACGTTGATGAACCAACAGTAAAAATATTAAATGGTTAACAATCTAAAACACAATAATTTAGATCAGTCACACAAATATTATTCTAAGTGATCATCATCTCGTTAGTACTTGGTTATGTATATATGTATGTTTACTAGAAGTTGTTTTGGCCCATTTGTTGTGTGTTGGATCCAGAACTAGTTGTTTGCTTCTATCTTATTACAATAATGTTTTGATGACAAAAGATTGAATACAAAAAAATGATACAAAATGCTGTGTAGCTTTCCTTTGTGACCGTAGCATTATTCATCTTATTATCAGGTGCTGAAGCCTGCAGCATTTGGAGTCCCATATATTCATTGTCAAGGAGTCCCTATAGCCTCTTCAGGCTTCTTTTCTCCCAATGCCATGAGACCTAAAGTAGAACAGAAAATGAGACGAATAAGGGGAACAACATCATCTTGTAATCTACAGAATTTTCCGTCAAGAAGGACAATGACATCAACAATGCCATTACTTTTCAAGCGAATCATGAAGCACATGACAATCTCACGTTGAGTGATTGCAATGGGTTGTAAATTAATTATCATTATTTAATCCTTGATTGATTATATCTGAATAATGTTGTGATGTATTTTAAAATCCTCTATTTTTTTAAATAAAGGGGAAGATGAGGACATTTGGGTTTGATTTTTTTTGAAAATTGGAATCCTTTTCTTTTCTATTTAAATCTGTACAAGTAGCTCTAAATTCATTTTAAACACCCGCATAAACATTGAAGCCAAAGTATTAGATACATTCATTTTAAACAGCCACGTGCTTTAGTGCATTGGTACAATAATCTATTAGCATGTTCCGAGGCTTCAAATCTCGATGCAAAACTCTCTTAGAATGACAATAAGCAATACTAGTTGTGTTTGGTTGATGGGAATGGAATGGAATGGGCTGGGAATTGAATGACCATTCCTTCCGAAATGACTTAAAACTTGTTTGGTTAGTCAATTGGGATGACCATTCCATTCCTTAAGTTATTCCCTTTCAAATCTGAATGTTATTTTTTATTCCTTTCTAAATAGGTGCGTTTATTTCATTCCCTACCGATTTCGTTCATTTTTCACGCGACTTTAACCTCTTCCATCGATCTAACTTCTCATTTTCTCCTCTCGGCTTCTCTTCACGGTACCTTCTATCCCTACCTTTCTCCCATCGATCGAAGAAGCAAGTCAGCACTAATCTCGTTCTCATATCTAATTGATCGAGCAAATCGCTGAAGGAGAATAAAGGTATTATCAGTCTGGTTCTCTTCATCATTCTCGTTCAATATCTTCACCAATCTTATTCTCATATCCAATTGATCTACATACCATAATTAGCACTTGAATCTAGTTTTCAATTATCATAGTGGGTTGTTTGAATATCGATTTATCATTCTCGTTCTCTGTTCTCTGTGTACATGTTTTACTCTTTCAATTCCATGTTTAATTTCACATGGTTTTCAGAGTCGAACTGAAAAAAATTGAAACCGGTCTGTCCTCCGGTCCGGTTTGAACCAATAACCCATTTTTGTCCAAAAATTGTTTAAAACCGGCGAACCAGCTGTTGAACCGCCTGACCCAGCGAACCGGTGACTGGTTCGCGAGTTAGACCAGTTCCTTATTTCCTTAAATAAATAAAAAAAATTAAGGCTGAAAACTCTTTAGAGTTCGTCGTTCACTCTGCACTTCTTTTTCCTCTCCGTTCTCTGTTGCGCCCAAATTAATCATTAACGTATGACTTACTCTAATAAATAACACAAAACTACTCACTTTCCAAACCCATTAATCACAGAAAAATGACAAAATTAAATAATATCTAGGTCTGAGCTAAAACCAAAAAAATCAAAAAGAAAAGAAAAAGAGGAAGTATTCAGATCCCAAAGTTTTAGATCGGACTCATGTATCTTTGTATTGCCAATTTGGGTCGGTTGCCTTGGTGGCTTGATTGATATCAGAGATTACAGGGAGAAGATGCACTAGACCTTTATTTAAGAATGACTTCTCACTTCTCAAAACTCGGTAAGATGGAATGACAAAAGAAGGGGGTATTTTAATTAGAATATGCTAAAGGCATATTCTCTTTGAGTTTTGAGTCTTTTGACTATAATATGATAAAATAATATAATATAACAAAAGGAGAGTACGTATTTAGAGATGTTTAATATTTATTTGAATTGTATAAAATAAACATTATATAAGTAGGTTTAATTTTTTTCATGTAGATAAATTAATTAATTTTACATATTTACTAAATATTATATATAATATATAATAATAATTAATATATTTAATTATTTATTACATATTAATGACGTCACTGGGTCAATAACGGTCCGACCACTAGTTGGACCAGTGACCCATCCACTCGGTAGCTTTTCTGGTTCGATGAACAGTCCGGTTCTGAAAACATTGTAATTTCATTAATTGCTTGGGTTTTTGTTTGCTTTGCTAGAGTATCCTCCATTTTTGTCTTCTAAATGTTTGATAATTTGACTCAAAGATAACTAACAAGTATATAATTGTACTCCTTTTATTTTCTGTTTTGGTTTTTCCTTTCCATTTTCCGATGTAATTTTAGTGAATTTTGTTTTTGGGATAGCACCTTAAATGTATTTGTGTAACTGAATTAGTACCATTTGAACTTGTAATGATAAAAGATTGCTTTGATGGTTTTGTTTGATGGTTTTATGCTAAAAATGCCTTTTTGGTATTTGATTTAGTTTTGTATCTACAACAGAAATTGGTAATGTCAAAGGTGGATCCTTATGTATTGAGTACTTCATTAGCATTGATGCCAGTGGTTGATGTGTTGCTATGTTATATTGTTATTGCTTCTTGTTTCAGTGGAGTTTTCCTTGTGATACGAATCATTTATGATAAGTTGTTGTTTCTGTCAATATTTGTTTACTCGAGTGTTAAGATAAACGTCTTCTTTTTCTGATCTTTTTTTCTGTCAATATTTGCTTTAGTTGCTTTTGTTCAACTTCTGCTATGTGAACTTTTGTTCAGCTGCTTCTCTGTTTGGTGAGGTATTATCATTTTGAAATTAAATGCACTTTGGAACTCTGCTCTGCTTAATATTGTTTGCAGTATTGTTGAAACTGTTTTAGAGAGCGTATTCTTTTTGCAGTGTTGGAGTGGAGGGACTGTCAGTTCAATGTCATGGCTGTTTTTGAAATGTAATTCAAACCACAAAGTGATAGAATGAAAGAAAAATTTGAACTCCTGATCATTGTCGTGCAAAGTTAAAGTGGTACCATACGGCAATGTTAAAGTGATACCATCTCTTTTTTGGTTGAAGGGGTGATGCCATCTAGATCAGCTCATGGTTGGTGGTGCCTTAGGATGTACAAATCATATTTTTATCCACAAATAAACAACTTAATTTGTACACATGATAGTTGATCCATTGTGTATGACATTCTAATTTGCACACAAATAAATAATTGAGCCTTTGTCCTCTTCAAAAAAAAGAAAAGAAAGTAAAAGTGTGTGCAATCAATCTGTATTGAGCCATATATAGTCATTATTAACTCGTGGATGAAATTTTAATTTTACACTGATAATTGAGCCGCCTTTAATTGTCTGTATATTCAGTAGTATTTTGTGCTTGTTCATGGGTAATTTGAACCGCCTTATGTGTTGGACTTGGGACCTGTCTAGGGATAGCTAGCGGAGGTGGTTGTGTTGTGTTGCCTGCGCCATATGTATGTACTGCCCAATTACAGAGTTCTTCTTGCTAATTGGATGAGTGGTTGAGAATGCTCTGAGTTCTCATTATCTTTGTGATCATGGGTATTGTGCTTGCCAGACCAGACACTGTCATGTTGCTATAATTATTAGAATAATGTTTATTTTATTAGAACTTAGACATGTAAAAATCTTGTGAACATTAATTGGACTTGGAAGCTACTGTCACATTGCTTACTATCATGTAAAAAACTTTGGTATATTTGAGCCTAAACTTTGGTATGAAGGTTCATGAAAAGACTGTTAAGTGAAGATACACTCGTTTTTTATGGTATGATGATTTTAGTATAATCTTTGAAAAAGATAGGGCAATTGGTCATGATGCCCAAACTGCAGCCGATGTGCTTGAGAAACTTGATAAAGAAGATGTTATTCTTCAAGGTGCTGAAAATAGGCTTCAGGATCTTAATTTTGATAGCCCATCCATGATACATGGCACTAATTTTGTTGAGTCTACAAGCAAGAAATTTTCAAAGAAAAGAAATAAAAGTATGGATCCAATTGCAGAGGTTGTTTATAGTGCTTTAAGGATGATAACTACTCAACTTCGTGAAACCGCCAAAATGTTTAGTCATGCAATTTGTAAGGACAATCTGATGGAGCAAAAAAAGAAACTCAATGGGGGAGCTTTCCAATATTTTTGAAATTTCCAAAGTACAAATGTTATAGTTGCGAAGAAGATGGCTGATAATGAGAATATCATGATATTGTTCTTTGCTGCACCAAATGATGAAAATGATAATTTTGTACGAGCTTTACTTCGTAGAGACATTTGAAAATGTAGTGAATTTAAACTTTTAGGCCTATTATATGAATGGTAATAATTGTTTTCCTCTCATAGGACATATCATGTCATGATATTATATAGAATCTTGGTATTATATAGAATCTATTATCACGTGAATACTTCAAAAATCATTGTCTCAAAAGTGTAGTGTTTGGTTCAAAATTATATACATACTTTAGCTAGAATAATTGTTTGTTAGTGCATGCTATATTACTTTTTGTTTATTTCTATATATGATTTGTATTGGTTTTAAGGATTTTTCATGAAGGCGTTTATTTGAATTTTAAATGCATAAAAATATATAAAAAAAGTATTTTTCATTCATTTTATAGTTTGTAATATATTGCATTCCATATATGCAGGAATGGGAACCAAACATACTAGAAGTATTTGATAACAAGAATATACACAATTAGTAACCAGAGATTAAGAGAGCGAGTGACAGAGAAACAACGCATTCAACAAGCATGCTAACAACTCAGAGAGAAAAAAGTGGGGAAACAAAATCCTAAATAACCAGAAACCAGAAAATAATCAGACAATAAAATTTAAATAATCAGAGCGAAGAAAGGGTGGACAATGATAACCAGAAACCAGAAAATCCTTTTACTTGGTAGTAATTACATTTCAATTTAATTTTCTAACTAAAGATTTCACTGAAAAAGGAACAACTTGCATAATTAGGGAGTTGAATGGAGTCTTTCCAGTTTCCACCGATGCATGATATAACCGTAGACTATTATGATTTCTAGTAAACAAACTAAAGTAAAGCTATTCGCAATCTAAGATTTTTTATATGAAATTTATTTTATTTTTTGTAAGCATTACTGTAAATCTCTAAAAGGAAAGAATCAACAATCAATAGTTATAATTTCAACAGTAACTCTAGGCTTGAGCACAATGTGCACTGACCTCTTAAGGGGCAAAAAAGCTCACTCACTTTTATCAGACGTGGATCCTTTCCAAATTCTGGACATCAATCCATATGTTTCTTCAAATCCAAGTTCAGATACAATCGCTTCTCACTATGCACAACATCATGTAATCTGTCATAAATTTAACAAACCCCCCCACCCCCCCCCCCCCCACCCCCCCAAAACCCCCCCCCCCCCCCCCAAAAAAAAAAAAAAAAAAACACCCAAAAAAGAGAGCATTAGGACTGTCATATCTCACACTAGTGTTGGAAGACCAAATGCTAAAATGGTATATCAAATCCCCATTGAGCTGTGACATCACATTTGAAAGTTTGAAAAATGCATGGCGTGAAGATCCTAACATGTTCACATAACACATCGAGTTGATGAAATAACATGGAACATATGGTGCAGTCCTAAGATGCTACAATTCCAATGCAATAATATGACGGTGGTTGCAGGAAAGTACTATGAATTGATTTGATTAATGCAATATAGACTTAAACATATACTGGATTCATCCATATTCACCAATATTCATGTAGATGGATGCCTAAGCACATTATTATGTCTCATAAATGATAAATCCCCAGAACTTTGAGCATGTTAGTTTAATCACTAAACAAATGGCTTCATGAATCTTAATAAGAAAGCCATATATGTATGCAAAACCAAGAAAAAAGGTATATTCGTTCATCTCTTTGAAGTGTTTCATGAGTATCTCTTACTTTGCGATTTAATAGCAAGAGTGATTTGAGTAGAACAAAAGTTGGTTGGGAACTAAACGATGGAGACATGGAATGAAGAAAAGGTAGACGAGGAATAGCTGAATAGATATCTGTAGGAAATGAAGCTATTTTCTACTCCTTGTGTGTGGCTGAGTGGGAAGGAAAGACAAAAACGATTTCAGTTGAGTTACATACAACTTCCACTTAAATGAGTAGAATACAGTGATTTAAGAATCAAAAAGGTCAAGAATGCCACTCTCTTGCCTCGTGTGCACTTTGTCACAAGAAAGCAATTCTCTTCAAGTGAATTCTTTCTCAAACATAAATTTATATAATATGAGCAAAGATATCACATTCATGCAAATCAAGGTTCTAAAAGGCACTAGGCGGGAGGCCCCGGGGGGCCTAGCGCCTAGGGGGCCTAGGCGGATTTTTTATTTTAAAATTTTAATATTTTATCTTACATTTATCTAAACAAAACAATAATATAAATCAAAACAATCTATAATAAAGATAATAAAGGCATTTTCTTAAAGTTCAAACACATATCCATATTGTCAATGTCAAAGTTCAAACACAAACATGCAATTGTTCAAAGTTCAAACACAAACAAATAATAAAAAATACAAACTTATTATCCTCATCTTTGTATCCCTCTATATCTCTAACTCTTCTTTTCCATATTCCTTCCAAGATAATGTCCCCATCGGACTCACACTCCTCATCTCCCTCTTTCTCCGTGTCATTATCAGACAAAAAAAATTTCTTGTCCGTCTTGCCTCGCCTACCCACCTAGGCGGCCTAGGGGATTTTTTTGCCTAGACGCGGTGCCAGGGGGGCCTAGGCGGGCCTAAGCGGAGCCTTTTAGAACACTGGTCCTAGGTAGGGATTAATCGGACCTAGATAAGAATTTTTAGAACAATCTAAATAATGACATGAAAGCTAGCAGAGAATTTAACTTAAATCAGACCCATCTCCTATCTTCTCAATGTTTTCTTTTTTCTCCATCTTCTCGCCATATATATGTAGCAAGTCGAATTAAGGGCACCATTACTTACATCCATTATTACAAGAAAACCTGAGAGCACTAAAACGAAACTCAATCCCCACCCCCGTCTTATCCTCCCCCTTCAAATTCATATTCTCACCAATACCAGTACCAAAGTTCAAATACCCTAGTGGATCCATCAAAAACAATAAAATCTAGTCCTAGCTTGAACAAATAACTTCCATGAGAGAGTCCTTGGCATAGAGTCCTAGTTACCTAGAGTTTATGATTTAGAGTGGAGAACAAATAGTTAGTGGCTAAAAACAAATTTAATGTCATATAAGTTGGTTCTTAGCATTATTTAGCCATTAGGTATTTGGTTTTTTTTGGTTATTGAAAGATGCCACTCTACGTGAGTGAGTTTTCGAATGGTGAGCGGCACGACCAGTTTGAATCAAGAAAAATGAAAAAATAAACTAGAAACCCAAGTTGCATAAACGATTGTCATGTCCAAATATAAGATGCCTATATGAAAAGTTGATGAACCAACAGTAAAGACATCAAATGGTTAACAATCTAAAACACAATAATTTAGATCAGTCGCACAAATATTATTCTAAGTGATCATCCTCTCGTTAGTACTTGGTTATGTATATATGTATGTTTACTAGAAGTTGTTTTGGCCCATTCGTTGTGTGTTGGATCCAAAACTAGTTGTTTGCTTCTATCTTATTACAATAATGTTTTGATGACAAAAGATTGAATACAGAAAGATGATACAAAATGATGTGTAGCTTTCCTTTGTCACTGTAGCATTACTCATCTTATTATCAGGTGCTGAAGCCTGCAGCATTTGGAGTCCCATATATTCATTGTCAAGGAGTCCCTATTGCCTCTTCAGGCTTCTTTTCTCCCAATGCCACGAAACATAAAGTAGAACAGAAAATGAGACGAATAAGGGGAACAACATCATCTTGTAATCTACAGAATTTTCCGTCAAGAACGACAATGACATCAACAATGGCATTACTTATCAAGCGAATCATGAAGCACATGACAATCTCACGTTGAGTGATTGCAAGGGGTTGAAAATTAATTATCATTATTTTAATCCTTGATTATACCTGAATAATGTTGTGATGTATTTTAAAATCCTCTATTTTTTTAAATAAAGAGGAAGACGAGGACATTTGGGTTTGATTTTTTTTGAAAATTGGAATCCTTTTCTTTTCTATTTAAAGCTGTGGAACATTAGATTAAGTAGTAGCTCTAAATTCATTTTAAACACCCACATAAACAGTGAAGCCAAAGTATTAGATACATTCATTTTAAACAGCCACGTTCTTTAGTGCATTGGTACGACAAACTATTAGCAAGTTCTGAGGCTTCAAATCTCAATGCAAAACTCGATGAGAATGACAACAAGCAATAACACCAAGTATTTGATACAGAAACATCTGACATTGAAGCCAAAGTATTAGATAACAAGAATATACACAATTAGAAACCAGAGATTAAGAGAGTGACAAAGAAACAACGCATTCAACAAGCATGCTAACACCTCAGAGAGAAAAAGGTTTGCAAACAAAAATCCTAAATAACCAGAAACCAGAAAATAATCAGACAATAAAATTTAAATAATCAGAGAGGAATAAAGGGTGGACAATAAGTTTGCTAAATATAATGATAACCAGAAACCAGAAAATCCTTTTACTTGGTAGTAATTACATTTCAATTTAATTTTCTAACTAAAGATTTCACTGAAAAAGAACAACTTGCATAATTATGGAGTGGAATGGAATCTTTCCAGTTTCCACCCATGCATGATATAACCGTTGACTATTATGATTTCTAGTAAACAAACTAAAGTAAAACTATTCGCAATCTGAGATTTTTTATATGAAATTTATTTTATTTTTTGTAAGCATTACTGTAAATCTCTAAAAGGATAGAATCAACAATCAATAGTTATAATTTCAACAGTAACTCTAGGCTTGAGCACAATGTGCACTGACCTCTAACGGGCAAAAAAGCTCACTCACTTTTATCAGACGTGGATCCTTTCCAAATTCTGGACATCAATCCATATGTTTCTTCAAATCCAAGTCCAGATATTCAAATACCAGATACAATCACTTCTCACTATGCACAACATCCTGTAATCTGTCATAAATTTAACAACCACACCCCCCCCCCAAAAAAAAAAAACACCCAAAAAAGAGTTCATTAGGACTGTCATATCTCACACTAGTGTTGGAAGACCAAATGCTAAAATGGTATATCAAATCCCCATTGAGCTGTGACATCACATTTGAAAGTTCGAAAAATGCATGGCGTCAAGATCCTAACATGTTCACATAACACAGCGAGTTGATGAAATAACATGGAACATATGGTGCAGTCCTAAGATGCTACAATTCCAATGCAATAATCACCAATATTAATTAATGCAATAGAGACTCAAACATATACTCAATTCATCCATATTCACCAATATTCATGTAGATGGACGCCTAAGCACATTATTATGTCTCATAAATCCCCAGAACTTTGAGCATGTTAGTTTAATCACTAAACAAATGGCTTCATGAATCTTAATAAGAAAGCCATATATGTATGCAAAACCAAGAAAAAGGTATATTCGTTCATCTCTTACTTTGCGATTTACACGGAAACTAGCAAGAGTGATTTGAGTAGAACAAAAGTTGGTTGGGAACTAAACGATGGAGACATGGAATGAAGAAAAGGTAGACGAGGAATAGCTGAATAGATATCTATAGGAAATGAAGCTATTTTCTACTCCTTGTGTGTGGCTGAGTGGGAAAGGAATGACAAAAACGATTTCAGTTGATTTACATACAACTTCCACTTAAATGAGTAGAATACAGTGATTTAAGAATCAAAAAGGTCAAGAATGTCGCTCTCTTGCCTTGTGTGCACTTCGTCACAAGAAAGCAATTCTCTTCAAGTGAAATCTTTCTCAAACATAAATTTATATAATATGAGCAAAGATATTACATTCATGCAAATTAGAAAACACCAAAACTCTTGACTAGCTTCAAAAAGTTTGGTACAAACATACAAGCAGAAGAAAGAAAAGACAAATCCCTTCAAATTTGTCAAATTCTCAAGTAAATACCTTGAAATGATAAGCTAATGCAAGCTCTCTAATTCTGCCTATGTGACAGGATAGTAGCCTGAGCCAGCTAAAAGTTTACACAGTGTGCCTGTGGGTGATGATTCGCCTATAACCTAAATCAACTCATATAGGGGCTGTTCCAAAAATCAACTGATATTTTACAGAATCCAAGAAGGTGGTTCAAAAGCAAAGATGCACAAGTCCTAGAATGATATAGAAGTTTGAATGATGACCAAAAAGTTACTCTGCATCTATAAAACAAAGCAAAACAATAAATTTTCAGGAGCCATGATCTTACCTTTCATAATGCATGTTTACCTCCGTAACCTATGGGCCTATTGTGTGCGCACACAGATAATAAATAAAATCAAAAGGAGTACTATCATGCAGAAGTCAAAAACATATCCTTTTAAGAACGTTTTAGACAATGCAAATGTCAATTTTTGAGATTTTCAATTGTTTGAAAAGAAGCAAAAAAAAAAGAGAGAGAGAGAGAGAGAGTTTAAAAAATTGATGTCTCTAATTTTTCCTACTGGCTTATCATGGAAAAGGCCGAACTATTTATTTGGTAAGGAAAGATTGACTAATAAGTGGTCAAATATATCCTTTTTGTCCACTGCAGTTTTTTTTCCCTAAAAAATTATATAATGAAGGCAAATCTAAAAAAATCACTATTCCAGCTTCTTGAGTAAGTCCCGTTCCCCAGTTTACTTTCAGCTGCATCAGTCAATGAGAAGGAAATCTGAAAGGCACATATGCTCAATATACCTGACAATGTTTCCATTTTGCATCTCCTTCAATAGATAAATTTCCCTAATAGCTGTGCTTGGCACTCCCTCATCTTCCTGCTCTAGTCGGATCTTCTTCAAACCAATAGTTTCATTTGTGACACGGTCACGAGCTTTGTAAACCACTCCATATGTTCCTTCACCAATCTTCTCTACTTTTTCATACTACAATTTTTTTCAAATGTCAGTGTTCATTGGAAAACAATATAAAGGATAACTGCATGTAAGATAAGAGAAATTCTATTTACCTGGTCCATTCAGTCCACCTCAGACAGACCCAGTGATCACGGAAAGCTCTAGGGTGGAGCATCATGGAAACAATAAATGAAGATTTCAAGAAAGCATGTAAGTAACTAATCAACATGTAGTTCATAAAATTTACTAGAAAAAGGAAACCACCTGCAGTTAGAAACATCATACTATTATTCGTGAGAAAAACACACTGAATGCTACACCTCTATCATTTTATGGTTGATAAACTGTATAAACCAATGTAGCTTTATCTCAACTACTACGATCACCAGCATAAACAACTTTTCCCTATCTTACTCTGGTCAAGCTCAAGGCCATATTCTTAATTATTAAAGAGTAATGGTTCATGCAACCGTTTTTACCTCATGATACATCACATTCATATTAAAGTTACTAAAAAACCAATTAACTTATCACTGAATTTTAGAAATACCCTTAATAATTTATGCACCTCATAATAAATCCATCACATTCACATTAAACTTACTAAAAGCCCGCCCCGATTTGCTTTTCCATAAACTTCAGAAATACCCTTAAAATATCAGCATTGCAAAATAAAGGTACATTTGGCATTTCCCATGATTTTCTTTTTTTGTAGGCGCAAGTATATGGATTCGAACCAGCAACCTTGAGGTTATTCCTCAAGATCTCCGCCATTTCTCCTACCCTTTTGGACGGCATTTCCCACAATTAAAGTTGATTACTTGATTTCACTCATTTTAACTTATGTTAGAAGTAGTGTTGTGTGTGATGGGTGTGTGTTGTGTGCACTGAGGAACTCTTGTAATATGATATCAGAGCTTGATCCATTAATCAGGAAAAAAAAAAATTTCCTTTTTTTCCTTCCGTCGCCACTGTTAGGTGTTCTTCTTTGAAAAATTGCTTAAACGATTACATACACTAAAATTGATCCCATAATTGGGTTACCCCTAGCCAGGCGACCAACCCAGACCTTTCCAGTTTCCGACCCACCGCCGCACGCGCCTCCACGCGCCGCCCACGCGACCGATCGCCGACTCCACGCGCCGGCGCGTGAGGTACTTTCCGGCGACCTTTTCCGGCGTGGCTCCTTGCACAGTGATCGCCTCTCTCTCCTCTACCCATCCACAGTGGTCTTATAGAGAGAAAATCAGGTTTGCTTGGATTTGGCCTATTATTGGTTCGGTCAGTGTTAAGATAGCACCTGAAGCTTGTTTTTTTTTGGATATTGCTTCTCCTGGTAATACTCCTGCTAATATCTGGTGTTCAAACCTGAAGCTTATTAATACTCTTGCTAATATCTGGTGTCTTTCTGCTTCTTTACCACCATTGATAATTTCTATTTCCCTTCTAATTGGGTAGTGTAAGAGTTGGGTTTGGTCTCTGTCAGTGTTAAGATAATCGTACTGGTTGGCTTAAATTTTTCATACTGCCTTATTACATATTACTGTTGGAAGCCTATATATTATCCTTGTTGTTAAATTCCTTGGATAAATTCTTGTTGCTCCCATTATATCACCATGACAGAATCTGGTCCTATTACTGAAACCAACAAGGGACAGATGATTAGAAATCACCATCTCAATTCTGCTTTGGTTCTTAGTCCATTTAAATTGGATCGAAACAATTATCTTGCCTGGTCCCAAGCATGTCGTATGTCAATTGAAGCAAACCGAATGCAACATTTTATCACTGGTACAACTACCATGCCTGTCCAAGCAGGTATTGCTTAAGAAGAATGGAAATCCGATAACTCCATGGTCAAAACATGGATTTTTAACTCAATGGAACCCCATATGCGGAGTAGCTACATGTTCTTAGACACTGCCTATGCACTTTGGGAAGCTATCTCTCAAAATTTCTCTGTTTCTGGCGATATCTCTAGGGCATATGATATCCGTAAGCGAATCCGTGAGTTGGATCAAGGGGAAAAGCCCGTGGCACAGTATTTTGCAGAGATTAATGCACTCTGGCAGGAGTTTGATCATTACCGGGTTTTCTCAGCTAAGTGTCGAGAAGATGCCACGGCTTATCAAAAGCTTATTAATGAAGATAGGGTTGTAGATTTCTTGGCTGGTTTAAATATAGAATTTGATCAAGTTCGAGCACAGCTGCTTAGTCAGATACCTTTTCCATCACTGAGAGAGGCTCATGCTCTAGTCCAGCAAGAGGAAAGTAGGCGTCGGGTAATGGTACTCAAACCAAATCTTGTTGACCGATCAGCCTTGATTGCCTCGTATCCTAAGCCTGGCTTTCCCATTCCCTCTCCTATTGAGAAGGAGTCCCGTGACTGTGACTATTGTGGGGGGAAGAATCATACCAGAGACCGTTGTTTTAAGCTTCATGGGCGTCCTAAAGGACGCGGCGGTCGTTCTGGTAACTAATCAATACATGAGATTTGATTAGAAAATTTAGTTCATAAAATTTACTAGAAAAAGGAAACCACCTGCAGTAAATCAAGTTGATAACTTGATTTCTAGTAAATTCTTACTCATTCTTACTAATTCTTACTTGCGCCTACAAAAAAAGAAAATCATGGGAAATGCCAAATGTACCTTTATTTTGCAATGCTGATATTTTAAGGGTATTTCTGAAGTTTATGGAAAAGCAAATCGGGGCGGGCTTTTAGTAAGTTTAATGTGAATGTGATCGATATATTATGAGGTGCATAAATTATTAAGGGTATTTCTAAAATTCAGTGATAAGTTAATTGGTTTTTTAGTAACTTTAATATGAATGTGATGTATCATGAGGTAAAAACGGTTGCATGAACCATTACTCTTTAATAATTAAGAATATGACCTTGAGCTTGACCAGAGTAAGATAGGGAAAAGTTGTTTATGCTGGTGATCGTAGTAGTTGAGATAAAGCTACATTGGTTTATACAGTTTATCAACCATAAAATGATAGAGGTGTAGCATTCAGTGTGTTTTTCTCACGAATCATAGTATGATGTTTCTAACTGCAGGTGGTTTCCTTTTTCTAGTAAATTTTATGAACTATATGTTGATTAGTTACTTACATGCTTTCTTGAAATCTTCATTTATTGTTTCCATGATGCTCCACCCTAGAGCTTTCCGTGATCACTGGGTCTGTCTGAGGTGGACTGAATGGACCAGGTAAATATAATTTCTCTTATCTTACATGCAGTTATCCTTTATATTGTTTTCCAATGAACACTGACATTTGAAAAAAAATTGTAGTATGAAAAAGTAGAGAAGATTGGTGAAGGAACATATGGAGTGGTTTACAAAGCTCGTGACCGTGTCACAAATGAAACTATTGGTTTGAAGAAGATCCGACTAGAGCAGGAAGACAAGGGAGTGCCAAGCACAGCTATTAGGGAGTGCCAAGGCCATATTCTCCCACCCTTTTGGACGGCATTTCCCACAATTAAAGTTGATTATATAAAAATTTGATTTATTAAGGATATTACCAAATAATTAGTAAGAATTAGTAAGAAGAATCATACCAATCAATACATGAGATTTGTAAGAATTATATGAGAGTCCCACTTATTACAAATCTCTAGGTTGTTTCCCAAAGGCACTTAAAGATCTAGAGGGGGGTTGAATAGATCCTATTAAAAATTTGATTTATTAAGGATATTACCAAATAATTAGTAAATCAGGTTGATTATGCACAACGGAATACTTTTTAAAAACCCCCTTAAAAATTAAAAAGAAATCTCATCTCCAAATTTAGTTATGGCTTACGTCACGAACAATATAATAAATGACAGAAGGTAAGAACGAGAAAGTAAATGACACAGGGAGATTTAAGTGGTTCGGAGACTAAATAACTTATAGTCCACTCTTCTACTTCACAGAGTATGAAATCCACTAAGGATATAGATCACAAAGATCTTTACAACTGAACCACTAATGTTCCTTCAAGTCACTCAATCTCAGAATGGTCACTCAAACCAGGACACTTAGTCATCTGAATCACTTATATTACTTCGAGTCACTTAGTCTCGGAATACAAGTCAGCAAGACCAAACGAATTACAGTTGAAATGATTGTTGAGAGGTGTTGTTAAGACGTCAATAAGCTTCTCTTCTTTGGTACTTAGCAAATTGAACTAGATGTTCAAAATCATAGTGTGTTTTTTTCACTTTAGCAGAGCTTAGGCTTTTTGATCAGAGTTCGTTGTTTTTGAATTTGAATCATCACTGCATTTTATAGTCTGTCGGAAATCTTCACGTTGCTAGGTGCCCGTTGGTGCATTTAATACTTCAGATATTCTAGCTATCAGTACAATGATGAATATTATAAATTATTTGAACAAAAAAGTACTCATCATAAATTTTATTATTTTATGATTTTTAACGAGTCATCATAATTTTATATTTAAAATTATTTTAAATTAACTTTCAAAAATTAATAATTATAATATTTTAAATTAACTTTCAAGAATAGCTTAACTAAAGTTGCAAATGTGACATTAATCTACATTTTTAATTTGTCTTGCAATTGCAAAAGAAGATTGAAAACGCAAAAAAAAAAGAAAAAAAAAAGGAACTCCTCTCAAAAAGTATTAGGTACCGTTTTTAACTTTTTTTAGTCACTTTCAATTTTCTTTGACTTTCATTTCTCATTCTTTTCCTGCTACCATTTGGCACCCTTTTTTTCCAGTGTAACTGTTGTTTTGTTTAATGCTCTGGGACCCACGGTCCAATTATAATGTCTAATTTAGTTGTCCGCATAGAATTATTGTATCTTAAAAGTTTTGAGTTGCAAGTAATTTGTATAGAGTCTACAGCCAATGGATTTTTATATATTTTTATAATTAACAAAAGAATTGTCATCCTCATTTTCAGTAACAGGCATCCAAACTTTAGCAATTTCTCAAAAAATGATTTCTAAGAAAATATATTTGCTTGAAAACATTTTCCCTGAAATAAACAGAGCCCTATCATCTTGCTATTGAGATGCATGCAAGTGACGGAAATTATGCTCATTCAATAGAGTAGCCATTGCTTAATGCCTAGTTCATGATGACCATTATCTATCATGTCAATGTGGTCTCTTTTTAAATCCTCAATTAATCTGTGAACTCATAGTTTCTCTAATAAGTCCTGCTTCATTTGTTAATACTTGATATTCATATGCACAGAAGAACAACAATTCCAGTGTATGTAGTAAATTTTTAGAACTTCTACGTATTAATTTACCTAATCTGCTTACTTCTTTTTATGTGGAAGGATCATTTACAAATCTTTTGCACTCAAAATTTTTATGGACAATTGTGGCAGGACAAAAGAACCAACGTGGAGTGAAGAATTTGCTTTAAATATCAAGCAGCCCCCGAACACGAGTCTTTCAGGTTATTATGCATGTAGAATGAATTTTGTATGTATTTTTTCTATTTGATCCGAGGCATCTAATTCTACTTTAAATTTCTCCCTATGTTACTCACTCCATTCCACAAAAAGAGTCCCAATTTAATTTTTTAAAGTCAATTTATAAAGTCTTAAAATTCAAAATTGATTTGAATTCATTCGATTTTAGTTAAGAAAATTGTAATTATTGTAAATCACATATAAAGTACGGCTAAAATTGTTAACTACAAAATTTGCATGATTCACATGAATTGTTAATATTAGGATTTCGCGAATGACTTCAAAATGTCAAAATGACTCTTTTGTGGAATGGGAGGAGTATTTCTTTTTAATAATCTTGATAAAATCTTCAAATGTTGCAACTTTAGGTTGCAGCTTGGGATGCAAATCTTGCAACTCCACATAAGCGTATGGGTAATGCTGGTGTTAGCTTGGAATGCCTATGTGATGGTAAGAATCTGATGCATCAGATGTTTAAAATCATTGTCCTGACATAGAGATATACACAACACTGATAGTCCAGCAATCTAGTGCAGTACCTGGTTGTTCCTATTGTTTATTAGCTTCTCTGGCTTAACAAGTTGGATTTTCTTGCTAATTAAGCTTGTGTATTATTATAATTCATCAAGATGGGTACCAAGAGTCCTGCTCAGGCTATTTATCTCACCACATAGGGGATGGGATCAGAAACAATCTACATTTGGTGAGGCTAGAAGATTAATGTGAAGGGAATTGCCATAGCTCATTTTTATGGATCTCTATTCTAGTTATGTACAACTATACAAGTCTAGAAGCTTTTTATAAGTTAAAGGGAGTGTCTACGAATATATTTACTTTTTGATGGTGTATTTTCTTGTATCATTCTCTCTCGCTAAAAGGTTGTGCTTGTTTCTTTGGCCATACCAGATCTCTTGATTGAGCAGACCTTTAAATTATATCGTTGGATAATAAACTTCACCTGACACTGTGTTTTGCATAATCTCTCGTGCTTTTTACCTTTCTATTGTCTAGCTTTTTTTACGAGAAACCCCTATGGGTGGGAAAAGTGGGAGAGGTCTTACGAAATATCTTCAAGGTCATTGGTTCCAATCCGCATACTTTTTTTTACACTAGGTAGCTTTCTTGAATATCACCCACAAGTACACACACCAACACAAAATTTGAGGAAGACTCGATGCCTATAATGCTACATGGAAGCATGCATGTGACTAAACTGTCAAATGAAATGCATCACTTCAACAAGTGCGAGTGAGTTGTTCAAGGATCAATATACATTATATGTGATTAATTTCTCAAACTCATAGTACAACCATTTATACCTAAACAATATATGGATAAAAAAAATGTTTCAAATGATATCCAACCTACACCTAATATAGAATATACACTTGCAGCTCAATTCGTACTGATAAAAAGTTGATAGTAATTCTGCTAACTAGACTACAACAAAGTTCCATGACCGGCAAAAGTCCATTATTGAGCATAAACTAGTGAGTCATTCAGAGAAAATAAAATTTGAAACTAAACACACAATTATCTACTCAGAGCTACAGAAGCATACCAAAAATCCAACAGCCTGCCTTACGTGCTTTAGTTCATCCCACGACGAGCCTGCATACTGAATAATCATGCATACTGTAAATTGAGAACGCAAATTTGTAATAATAATAATAATATAGACAACAAGCATACTGGAAAATATCATATATGTACATACACCCACCCACACACCCATACATATAAAGAATACCTCTTCCTTTGCCTGGCCACACCAAAGCTCTAGCACGGAAAAAGGCCTACAAATACATTATATATAAGAAAGAATCCTCAATCACGGAAAAAGAAAAATAAGTTAATAGGAACACTATACTCAGCTTCGATTACTTTCATTCAAGTTATATCCTTTACTTTGGTATAGATTTCAATTAGAAATGCATAAAATCTGTTTCCATTCCTAGTAACTCTTGAGCAAGAAGTACAACATTTATAATCAATTTGTTCTTATGTCTTCCCATGGTGGAGAGGCTTACAACTACAAGGAAATTCAGAAGATGGGACACAGTGAATGAGAATCAATATTCGTTCTTCAGAAATTATGCTGAGTATCATATCAAAAACACTAGTTCTTTAAAAAGTGCAGGTACTTGCATACCTTATGTAAGACCATATATCTGTATGTTGTTCAAGGCAACAAAGAATATTGAAGATGGGTGAAGGAGCTAAAGATGATGGTTCAAAAAGGTGTGAATGAAGAGTATAACAGCTTCAATCAGTAAATTATGCTTTGCAGCAGCAGTGTACTTTTTGTGAATAGGAAAAACAAAACAAAAAAATTTCAGAAAAGTGAAAAGGAAACCCCAATGATTATTAGAAGACATGGAGCTTGACCGGGGAATTAAAACTACAGAGCAGAAAAAACCAGTTACAGATCAAGATAAAGAAATCATTAGGAATCGGAGACAGATCTGATGTACTGTTGCTTTGCACAACTGTGAATAGTTTTTTGCTTTTACTATGTTGTGAAGTTATTTCTCCTTGTCATGGAAGTCTATTATAAGTTATTTCTCTGTGAATAGTATTGTAACTCAGTCTTCACTTAAAGCTTTGTCCTTTCTGTATTCTTCTTCATCACTACCTATAATTCATCTAGTGAAGATAAAACTCAACGAAAAAGGGGGAAATGTTTAGATTGTCAAATTTAATGTTTGGCAAAGAAATTGTAACATGTTTCAACTTGTATGTACCCAAACACAATTCACTGTGTTTCCTGATGTCTCTGGGTTATCCAATTTGAAATATAACTACATGGTCCACAAAACATTAAATGAACAATGAGAAATAAGTAGTTGTAGTAGTAGTAGTAGTAGTAATACCTGAATACAAGAATTAAGAAGTGACAACAAAACCTTCTTCAAATTGTCCTGAACAATTCCGTAATCTTCTCAACATAAGCTGTCAGTTGCTTGAAAAGCAAAGCCGGATACTTGGCTTCAACCTGTTGCACGACTTCAAGGTTGACAGAAGATCGGAATCCTCGAAAATATTGATGCAGTGTTAACAAAAAAAATACCCATTTGACCAAATCTAAATGAAAGCACCAACTTCCTATGCACAATATTCTAATCAGTTGGTCAGAAGTCAGTAATTCAGTAACAAAATTTACAAGTACACAGAGAAATCCGGAGATTTAATCCCAAGAAAAAAGATTAATAAAAGTACGAGTCAATGAGAAACTCAGTGCCTGTGTCATCCTCCCAAAAAAAGATGTCGTCTGGGGAGGCTTTGATGTTCCAGTAGCCTTCAAACTCCGTTGAAGTAAAAACAATAATGTCGACGTATTAGAAAGCCAATAAGCCATATGTTCATTATCAGCCTCGTTCTGCAAATAAATATAGAAAAGAAAATTTGAAAATCAAGTATGTTGGTGTTAATTTTTACTTTTAGGAATCAAAATGAAAAGTCAAAAATAAAATTTGTACACGAACAGAATAAATATAACTGGGCATAGAAATTAAGTGAAAAAACAAAAAAGTCTGAAGTTTCTAACCACCGTACACATAATAACTAGTCATCATATCCAACAAGGAAATGGAAAATACCAAAATGTTTGGATTTACAGCTAGCTGGACATTATGCTCATAAAGTTAATATGTCCATGACAATAAATTGCAGAAATAAGCTCTGGCATAGGCTAAAAGAGCTCAAGTCTTATCCATAAATACTTTCCCTTCAAAATCAAAGAATAACAATACTATAGGAGAGAACAAAAATCTCTTATCCTTCATACTAATTGCATAAATAAAGGAAACAATAATGAATGAGAAACTAAGCTAGCCCTTCCCCTATTTTGAAAAATTCTCAACTCTTTTGAACTTCACTTCAGTAATCAGTATATAGAAGCTATGTTAAAAACCTCAATGCAAAGGACAGTAGGGATTAAGAGAATGTCTTGTAATCTAAAATTAACATACTGAAACAAAGTTGTTCTCACAATTTACCGTTTCCTGTAATTGAAAAGTTTTTGTGTTCACTAGAAAAAACTTGGCAAGTGTCGAAAAGAAGAATCACCTCTATAGCAGAACCAATCATCTGAATAAGACGATAAGACGATCAAATACGCTAGTTCTTTCTGCTTCAAAAGATTTCCACTGGAAAAGCCATTTGTAAATAATAACAGCTGCAACTGGTTTTTCCTGACTAAACCCAAGATCTTGTGCAACACATTGGATAAGAGCATCTACATTCTCCTGTAGCACATGAAGATAAATGGAAATATTTAGCAGAAATAAACCAGAAATCTGCATTTTCTTACAGGGAGAACAGGGAAGAGACTAGAAAACAATTTGTATCATAATTTTTGTGAACCAGAAAATGCATGAGTCAACTCTGCTAAGCCAGGAAGATGTTTACGATTGTCATCTATCTCCATTTTACAAGGACCCAGGTGTTTTTATCAGAGATCTGCAAGTAGGAATCAAGTGTATATAGTCCTAGACTTGAGCACAAAAACAGAGCTGAGTGCCACTGAGACAACCTTTTTTTGGCTCAAAGAAGTGTAAGTTTGGGAAGCTGCTTGTACACGTTTAACAGACTCTTGTTAGAAAACCCAAGCCACAATGGAGCAACTGTCCAAGCATGTTATGAAAGTTTGAGTTACACAGGCTCTTAATAACTCTGTTTGATATTACGGTTGGGGCATTTTCAGATAGAATTTCTATGCTTAGTGCTTGTTGCACATGTTTACAACACCACAAATTTTTTGTCACAGTGCAACAGCTGTAGGAGGCATCCTACAGAAGTTTTAATGAACTAAAAATTCTTCATTCATTTGTTGAACAACTTATTTCGGAAATGGTCTGACCAAAGAAGCAGTAAACCATATTCTATAACCATATCATGAAAAGTTCAGCATGTGTAGCCACACAGTTTCAGAATAACATAACATGTTATACTGATTATGAAGCACATGCTGTGCAATTTAAATTCTTTTTTCTACTACAGTAGCCAGTAGTTAAGATAAAGAACGAACACAGCAAATGGAAGAAAAAAACGCCTGTTCTAGCATGAAGAACATACACTCAGCTTTTCGATATTAGATCTCCTCAACTCATCAGATTCCGTGCCAAACTTCTTTGCAGGTGTTGCACTTTGCGGTTCCTGTAGTTAAGTGATTCTGGTGATTATGTACTTTTAAGGAAAAAGTATAGCTACAAAAAGACGTGGAAAAGAAATCAAAACAATAATGTTGGAAAAGATATCTAAACTACTATGCAGGCTATACTTTTGGGACTTACATTCTGATCATTATCTGAAGGCTGCAAGTAAAAGAGGAAGGGAAAGACAAAATCCATTGACAGCCCAAACTAAGAAACTAATACTTAACTGGAATATTAACCTCGAATGTAGCTGGTGAATTCAGAAGTGCCTGCCGTCGCAGAACTTGGTCCACTGTCTCCATGTCGGACAGTTTTTCTTCAAGTCTTATTCATATAGACAAAAGTCCAGAATCAAATAATGAAAAATATGTCAAATATAAACTGTCCAAAATCTTCCATCAACTTCAAATGGAGAATTAGATCCAAGTTGAATCCAGTAAGTACTTGAAAGGAGATGGTTTGTCAATGTAACAACCTTTGCATGTCAGTCTTTAGCTGAATAATCTTCGACTCTGCCTCCAAAATCTGCTTCAACCTCTCTTCACTCAGCTTGTTTGTTTCTTCGAATCTCTTTTCTGTTTCATTAATTATCTTTTCTAGTGAATTAACCAAAGACTGCAAGATGTTGCAGTGGGAAAGACTTCAATACACTTGGATGTGAATAATCCAGTAAATTATAAATTTTATGTCATTGGCTCATTGCCATATACAGCAAGTTGAAAACTCAAATTCTCATCAAGAAACAAAATAAACATAGTTTACAGTCAGCAACCTTACCTTGAGTTCCTCATTTTCAGCAGTCAGTTTAATGATCATTTCATGATCAACAACTGAGCCCTCTTGTATAATAGGATCTTTCTCAACTACTTCTTTTGCAGCCTCTCGTTCCTTCATAAGCAGATCTTTAGTTTCTTGAAACTGAATTTGCATCTCTTGCAAAACGGACTTTAGCTTTGCATTTTCCTGCGTTTTAGATTCCTCGAGATCTGCCTACAAAGATAAAGAGGACACTAAATTGAGATAAAGGCAGTTCATTTTCCCTTGAGAATTATTTTCACTTCTTAGTTCTGTTTTTGTTCAATTTTCAAAGGGCCAAATCAAATAACATATTACATAAATTGGAAAATGCATCAGTAATTTGTCACATTATGAATGGCATATACAACTTATACTTGAGCTTTCTGGTTTCTAAATTATATTTTAAGATTACAAAAAAAAATACATATAACAATAAGTCATAACTCAACCAAACAGCTCCGCATCACGTTGGATGACACCAGGGCAGCTATTCAATTTATGTATGTAAGTATATCAGGAAGAACAATGCATTTAAATATGGGAAAGAGAAGTGATTGGTTTCGGTTTAAATTCTCTATGGAACTTCAATTTGAGAAATATTCATATCCAAACTTAACAAATTAAATAATATAAGAATAAAAATAGGAACACTCATTTTAGCATGCCAGTAAAGCTAGGCCCGCTAAAATTTAACATAACTATCAAATTGATGTTATGCAGTCTAAAATAAGTAGATCACCCAGGCTCCTTACCACATATTAATTTGTGCAATAGAGTTTGGGCAAATTACACTTTTCCCCCTCATGTTGTACTTATTTTCACTTATATCCACAATGTTTTCTAATTACAACTTTTAAAACTCAACAACAATATAACCACGTTTACATATCTTATATTGTAACACCCAGTCCCACATCGGAACATGTGAGAGATAGTTTGGAATGTATATAAGACCCCAAGCTACCACCAATAGTACCTTCGGTCATGACCTTTTGGGCGAGCCTGTGGTAGGGTAAGATGACCAAAAAGATACTATTGGTCTGTGTTTTGGACCCTTGATACATTATGATTTGATTTGACTCGAGTTGTTACATATGATATTAGAACGGATTCTCAATGCTCGGGTCGAGTCATCTGATCGCATTCCTCTGGAGGTGGGGACACACATGAAGCCGAATAATATTATCCACAATAACTGGAGGTGGAGGCAAGAAGGCCGCTAGTATTATCTCACAATGGCTAGAGAGGCAAAGTTTATGGGTTGTGTGTGGCTATGTGTGTTTGGCCTGAATGGAATGTCAAGTATTTAAGTAGGAAAATTTATTGAAACATGTTCGATAGTTTGATTTGTACATGAATACTCAAGTTGATACCATTCACCAGGTATCGTAACTTATTCTAAGGCTACTAGATGCTTTAATCAACGTTTTCCATTGTCGGGTCTTGTGATCGGGTAGCCGGAGGTGGGGACACGAAAACAATTGATATTATCCCACAAAGAGCAAAGGACCGGAGGTGAGAACATAAATACCATTAGTATTATCCTACAATGTCAAGAGGCAAAGTTTATAGGTTGTGAGTGGCTATGTGTTCAACTTTGTTAGTTTCCAGAGGCACAAAAGATATCTAGAAAGGAGGAGGAGGGGTTGAATAGATATTTTAAAACTTTTTAACTTGTTTTCAAAAGAATGATTTATCAAATTAGTTAGTTAACAAGTTAATTAAGCACATCGAAATATATGATTGATTTAATTCCCCCTTAAAGATAGAACAACTACAACATATATGATAAAGCAATTGATATAGCAGTTATAGAGCAGAATGTAAAGAACGCAAGACTTTAAGTGGTTCAGAGTACACAAGACTCCTACTCCACTGTTTTACTCCTCGAGTAGAAAATCCACTAAGGATATCGTTACAACTTTGAATCACTAAGATTCTTTCAAGACCCGTAACCTTGGAACTCCAGTACACTGAGTACTCTTCAAGACCAGCAGCCTTGGAACTCTAGTTCACTATGAACTTCGTCAAGCCCAACAGACTTGGAACACTGTAGACTAAGACCAGCAGCCTTAGAATCACCAGTACACTAAGTACTCTTCAAGTCTAGCAGACTTGGAACTCGTTGGTCACTAGTTGACCCTTACACTTGATTGAGAGTGTTTGGTTTTGGTGCTACTAAGTTGCTTGAAGCATATGATCTGATGAACTTACAACTTCAATTTGAGGTATTGTCCTCATCTTCCTTTTCCCTGTACTCTTTCTGATTAGAGCAGGTGATTCCTGGTTCACCTCATCAGTTTCTTCAATGACAGACAGGTTTTTCATTGAGGGGTTCTTAGCTTCCCCTGTTCTTTCACTGCATTCAGACTGAATCATTCTTAAATTCTCTACTAGATTCCTTTTCCAGTTCACAAATAGCTTCTGTGTAATCCTCTTATTGGTGTTGAGGACTTCACCTTCATTAGTCTCAATTTTATCGCCAAGTGCCGATTATAGGAGTATGCTTATGAACATCCCATAAAACATTTTCCTAGTTCCTTTAGACTTCTCAGCATTTTGAACCAAGTTTCCAATCCATTCCATTAACAGAGCTCCAAAATTGATGTCAATCTTGAAACGATTGTTGTCATAATTTTCAGTTGGAGTTCGCGGACAGAATCATGAGCTGAATCCTTGCATAGAATGCATTTCCCCACAACATCAACTAGAAATTCGTATTTTTGGGGAAATTCTTTCTTCTTCAAACCTCTTAATTTCGGCTTCTTCTTATGGTGCATTCGCTTTTGCCCTGTTGCTTGATCAATGCAACTCAGATAGGTAAGACCTTCTGATTTGAAACCTAGGGCTAGGTTCACCTCTGACGAACTGAGCTGAATTGATGTGCCCTTGACTTTGGTAGACAAAATACCATCAGCGTAGACTCCATTGGTGTGGAACTCCCTCACCAATTTTGAGTAGATTGGGAGAGTTGTCGTTAAGCAATCCAAAATTAAACCTCACTTTACTCTTCAAATTAAAATAATAAACACAGTAACAAGTAAGGATCGATCCCACAAAGAATGATATTATTTTGAATTTATTCTAATGTTTCTAACTAAAAACAATAATTAAAGGATTGAGGGTTTTGAATTATGATTAACTAAAGAAAACAATGTTAAAATAATAAAGATAATCAAATAAATTAAAGTTTCAGTTCTTTAGTTCAGTTTCACCGATTAATAGAAACAGCATAATCAAGTTAACATTATTTCTTCATTCCATAATATTAATAGCCCTAGGCAAAAAGCTCTGCTACCCGAAATTCCTCTTAGATTATCACTTAATGAAACAAGTTCTTCATAAGATTTTAACCATTATACAACCTAGAATAAGCACTATAGATTTAATATAACAGCAGCATTAAGAACTAAGGAATTAGACTATTCCAAGCAACAAACACATAAGCTCGGTTTGTTTAACCTGTCTTCTGATAACCATAGCAATAAGCTTGACCACAATCAGTATCACTAACCGCTACTTATGATTAGAAACAATATTAATTACGTAATACTATTCCTGAATCTAGCAGATGATATTAATTAGATTAATGTAACTAGCCACATCAAATTAATCAAATCAAATAGCATATAAACAGTTAAAACAGATTATCAGAATAAATCTCATATACGAAGGAATCAATAACAAAACTCAATTATACTATTAACTGAAAATAAGGTTCCACATCCACTTAAAACTGAATAAAAATAAACTAGCCTAGCATGCTGATAAATATATAAAATATGATCTAGAATGAAGATCCAGGATGTCCCAAGATAATCTCAACTAATTACAAGTGACAGGTATTTATAAATGCTTGAAAATCCTAGAGAATTCTAATTCTATTCTAATTCGGAAGTCTTCACTCTGCAAATATGGTAGACTTCTAAATCCTTGTCAATCTCTGAAATCCAGCTTTAGGGAACTTCCTTATCAAATTAGAATTTAGTTTCCAAATCCAAGTCTTCCTCAGTTTCCTTTTCCAATTCGATTCAGTTTCCATATTAAACTTCAATTCAAATTCCATATCAGACTCTACTTCCCATAATCAGCTTAGCTTCCATCTACGATTGTAACTCCATCTCCAAATCTTGTTAGGAATCGAATTTATAAGCTTCAGCTCCTCAAATCCTACTCAGAATAGGAATCCTGCAAAGTCGACCAAAATCGTAGAGTAACACTCTTTCAGCAATCGTAGTGTAAAGAAACGTAGAGTGAAACTCCGCACCAGCACTTCGTAGAGTAGTCATGACATCGTAGAGTGAAACTCTTCTCTCGGAATCGTAGAGTAAACCTCGTCAGTCGTAGAGTCCAATGTCGCAGTGTCAGCAGATCGTCGAACAAGAAATCTAGTCGTAGAGTATTCTGCAAAACAACATAAAACTCAGCATTAGACTCCATATTTGCAAAATCACTCCAATTCCTCCAAAGATCTATAAACACCTTAATTCAACTCATATAACAAATAACATGCAACCAAACTAAGCATAAATGAATGAAAATAATCGAATATTATGCACCTATCAAATTCCCCCCCACTTAGCTTTTACATGTCATGTAAACAGAATACACATCACACTTACAACTTTTCAAAATCTCTTTCCACTAAACTGTCAAAGGTTTTAAACTTAATCAGCAACAAATACCCATACTCATTACAGAAACCTAACCAACACTTCATTAACCAATTTACAACAACTCTGTCATTCCCCACAGAACATCATCCAAATCAAAATATATTCACACAAATATCTATCTTATGATCAACACAAATACTCAGCTTAGCTATCATGGAACAACAACTGTGCACACTGACTCATAACTCAAAACCTGAATATCTTGCAATTCTTTTCAACCATCAGAACCTGTAATTTTCATTTTCCTAGGTGAATGCATTTTATACTCCATTTCATCTTTCATTGTTTTCTTTTTCTTTTTTTTTCCCAAGTGAGTGCATTTTATGCTCCTCACTTATTTGCGTTCTAGCGAGTGCGTTTTACGCTCCATCTCGCTTCTTGTGTTTATGAGTGAGTGCGTTTTACGCTCCATCTCAACCCACCACAAGACATCTGCATTTTTTTCATTCTGCAATTTCCACAATTTTCTCAATTTGTTCTTTCACAAAGTTCTGTAAACAACATAAACAGTTAAACAAGTCTTAAATCATAAGATCAATGCACAAGTATAATCCCACAAAACTCAGTCAAGTAATCATGTATCCCATATTCAAGTATTCATGCAAAGCAATTCTAATTCACAATGAGTTCATGGATCCTAAGTCATCATCATTCATTAGTTAATAAGGCATCAAATCAAATTCTGCAAATAAGCATAAATACTCACTTTACGATTTTAACCTTCAAAAGCTCAGTAGAACACTACAATCGTAGAGTAACAATCGTAGAGTTAAAATTTTGAAAATTTTTCAATTAGGCACATATTCCACATATCAGCATATTTTAAAACCAAACTATAACTAAACCTCCCCTCCCCCGCACTGAACCTTACATTGTCCCCAATGTAAAACAATTATGCAAAGAAAAAAGTAACTACTAACTATCATGCAACTAAAAAAATAAAAAGTAAAGGGATAGAAAATCAAATCTGAATCTTGGGTTGCCTCCCAAGCAGCTGCCCTTGTTTAATGTCATTAGCTTGACATCAATCATCTCTATCTATGTAATTGGACTTGTGTACTGCAAGTGAACTGGTAATGTTCAATCCTTAAAGTAGTAGCAACATCCTGTAGATCTTGACTTTGCTCCATCATTACATCTTCCTCTATCTCCCAGCCATGGGAAACTGCAGCCCTCAAATTCTCCTGTTGTATTTGCTCAAAAGATTACTGCATTATAAGGTCAAAAACATCAACAGCAAAAACAGTATTAACAATACCAAGATACCTTCATAATCATTGTTCTGGGTCTCTTCATCATCAATTTTCATAGACAATATATCTTTGTATTCATCAATCAGTGGATCATCCATGTTCTCATTGTAGAAATCTGCAGGAATTTGCAATTCATCTACCTCTGATAGGGCTCTCTCTTCTTTGGCATTCTTCTCAGTATTATTTAGCTCTTGTCCCCTCCTCTCCAATTCTGCCAGGAATTCTTCATACTCCTTTGTATATAACTCTGAATGTTTTCCAGTTGTGTATCTCTTCATTAAGACTTGAGGAAAAGGAAGCACTGGTTTATACTCATAGAGAGGTTGAAACTTATGCATATACATAACACTGTTGCCTGTTTCACCATTGTCTGACTTGCTTTGTACTGAAAGCACTGACTTCCCTTGTTGCCATACATCTGCACCACTTCTCAATGTTATTGCACTTACATTCTCCCTAGGGTTGACAACTATGTGTAAGAGTAGCTTCCCTGAGCCTTGAGATTCCAACATTCCTACTGTGGTAGCAAGCTGACCCACTTGGTTCCTCAAATCTTGAACATAAGTTCTTGTCTCCTGTTGGAACTGTTGTGTTTGATTCATGAATTGTTGTGTCTGACTCATAAATTGTTGTGTCTGTCCCATGAGTTCCTTGAACATAACCTCCATAGATGTTCCAGGGTTTGCAGGAGCTATTTGGTTAGGTTGATACTGAGTTTGAGCTAATTGGAAACATTGTTGCCTATTATCCTCATAGCTTAAGCTGGGTTATTCTCTCCATCTTGGATTGTAAGTGTCAGGATAAGGATTAGTGATGTGGATATTGTCCTGGGAATATCCCCACAGCCTTGACTTGTTGAACAATTGCATCTTATTGCAGTGTTGGACAACATCTGTATTATGTCCTGACTTTGAACAGATTCCACATACTCTTGCTTTTTGCATGATCCCTACATCCATTTGTTGAACCAAAGCAGTTAAATCAGATATTTGTTGCCCAGTATTATAAATGTTTACCTCATTTACCCTTGTATGTGTGTGATCCATCTTGATTCCATTTTGTTGTGAGTTAGCTGTCATAGTTGCAATTAAGTCCTTTGCAGCAGCTGGTGTTTTATCTACCAATGCATAACAATCAGATATTAATACTTGTTCATCAGAATTAATCCCCACAACTTCCATCGCCCTTTTTGTCCCAAGATATTCCTTAGAATCATCCACTCCATTCAATTCGTAACAATTTGATTGATTCAGATAATGGAACATTTGTGGATCGCCTACTTTGTACCTTTCAGTATCCTGACAACAAGCACGAGAATGGTTTAATATATGTGTGTGTAATTGATAAGTAGGAAACTATATAAAATGCAGATAAACATATCATAGCAAATTGATGAGATTGTATTAGAAGAACCAAATCATTGAAAAAATTAACAGTAGATTAGGACCTGAATCTTGATATAACATTATCAAGCTATTCATGGAAGTAGAATAATTATTTTAGTAATTTAATGGCAATTATAGAGTACCACTGTAGGAGTTGATCAGAGTTTTGGCATCAAACCATCAACACAGATCTCATCACATTTATAAGCTAGGATCCAGAGCTAGAATTTTGCTTAGGTCTCTCAATAGGAAACTAATAGCAAAATTGTTTTATTTGCCACCTTTTTAAATTTTAGTTAACTACTGATTTTTTATGCGGTGTTGTGAACTACAGCCGAGTGCCATTAAACCCATGGTCAATCTCCCACTGAGTGGAAACACGCATTTCTCTATAGCCCTTATGGCAATTAATTCACGCTCTACGTCTTTTGATATTCCGTGATGCTTGATATTTATGACATCATTCCACTCAAGCATGAACAGAGAGGCATATCAATTTTCAAAACAAATCAAAACCAATCAGACATACAAATGACTATCACATGACACAAGACTGGAAGAACGAGACACGATGTCTAAACCAGCTTAAGCCACTGACTGGTAACATGTTGGATTAATGCAACCTCATTCCAATAAGGCACGAGGATGTGAGGGGGAATTTAAAGTAATAAAATTCCAAAGTCACATGGAAAGCATGCGCACAACAAACTCATTACACAACAACATTTGCACTACTTTCCATCAGAACCCAGCCTCTACGTGAATATAGCACTAGCACAGGAGTGAAAAATCTCATAATACATGTCTTTAAACTGCTGGATAAGTACTTGGTTCAAGAAAGAGAAAAGGCAGGTTCGTTCATACTGAATACAGCGAGTGCAGTGAATGATGCTACAGACAAGCCGTTGTAGCATAGTTGAAAACGCTTCATGGCATAAGCCCAGTTATTTCTTTTTGCAATAGAGCGTAAATGGAAAGTGCACCTTGTCAATTGCTCGTGGTTCTTTCCTTTAGTAATCAAATAGAGAAGATTTAAAAAGTTTTGACTTGCTATAGACAGAGTATCACCTGAATAGTTCTTATCTACTGCTGAAATTTTGTACTTACAAATAGTAATGCACTAACCATTGCAATGACACCAATACATCCATGAAGAAAATCATGTACGCATGCAGGGGGGAAAAAGGTACCTCTGGGGGTGCAGCACAAAGCATATAGAAACAGTGGTAATTTCTTTCAAGATCTGACACTTGACAAACACTTGACAAACACGTGACCTTTCCAACAAATAAGTTCTAATAGCAGCTCCAGAGATCCTTCCACGATCGTCCAGGGAATTTTAAATATTCGAAAAGAAAATATAAAAATAAGTTTACAAAATCCAGCAGGGAAGAAGGATTTTGAATAACAAGTTAGGTCACCTTGAATTATGGTTTCTCAGTGTCTTTGCATTACCAAAAGCTTCTAGAACAGGATTGGACTGCCAAAAGAACGTTGTAAGGAAAACATTTAAGCTTCATTTCCAAGAGGAAGCCATAGCAGTAGCAACTCAGAATTCATACTAATCTTCACACACCAAGTTAGGTAAAATAATAAAAATGAAAGTTTTAAAGTTTTATAGGCTGCATACTTCTAGGACTTGCTGCTTCACAGTCCGTCCCTCAGCTGCGGCTCTCCCTCCCATATAGGCAGGATACTGCATAAGCATTTTCGTGCTATTCAGTTTTAGCAGCTCCACTTTCTCCACTAACTAAAATTGACAATCTTAAACGGTTATACCCTCGTTATTCATCTGCCTGCACTCAAATATGAAATTATTTGTATGGCATAAAAGTAATATAACATTCAATGACTTCATAGAAAGTCTGCAATAGCAAAAGGGTGCGGGCATAGCTCGCCCAAAGTAGCCCCTTTATATTGTTCCTTGAAACCAATACGAACTTTCTGTCATAGAAAAGTACTGTTGACAAAAAAAAACGTAAAGAAAAACAATTGTAGCCTAAGTATGCGGTACATGCTACACACAAACACCCATGCACATCCGAAATCAGTAGGAATTTAGGGTCATATAGAACTATTGTTAAGAATAAAGCAAGAAAAAATAATTAGAATGGGTATTGCAGACAAAACACATGTACATGTCATCAGTAGACCGCAACATAAGTATAATCTCCTTGAATGTATTATTAACTGAATATAACTACCAAGTTTAACAAAACCAATTTTACATTTTCATTTAGAAAAAAACAAAAATTACATATGGCTAACAGGACCAGCTTTACATTTTCATTTAGAAGAAAACAAAAACTACATACGGCTAACAACGGCTTTGAATCTGTTGAACGATTCTAAAACGTCTTCATCCTTTGTACTAACTACAAATCTCTTCAATTTTACTCAACCCTATCATAGAATTAGAAAACTTAAGTAAGCGTAACACCAACTTATGAGCTACTATCGTTAACAAATGTGCAACTCTGTTCTTTTTAGCAGAAATATGCTCGATATTGAGCACCGGTATCTTTTTCATGTTTTTACAAACAAAACTGAAAAAGAAAAAAAATCAATATCAAAATACGACAAATAATAATATGAAGAAAAAATCAAGGGTCAAAAATATCATGGATCGTAGAATTCGAAAAAAATTTGCCCTCCATAATAGGAGGGCCTCTTCCCTTCGATAACTTGTAACAACTCCTTATCATGGAACTTGTGGACCTCCTGTTGAAGATTTAACAATCTCCGACGTAGTCACAAATCATTAGGATTATTTTCCACTTCCACATGAGTATTTGCAAACTCCTTGTACTTATTCAAAAACTGCACAGCTACCTTATTATCAGACCATACATCAATGTTGTTTCGGTATCCTTCCTCAGCTTTAAGGAAAATAGAGTCGGAACCCGAGAAAAATTCTGCTAAATATATTCTCTATGTGTTCAATAAACCAATACATGCATCTTTCAGTTCATTATTTTCAATGAACACATTGGAAAAAACAGTTACATCCGGCTTGTCGTTGGGTAATATAGGGAGCCCAACTTTTATAGCCTCATCACGATTCAGTGTCGCTGCGATCACATAAACCGATAATAGCTCTGCATCCATCCAAAAACAAAATTAAAAGAAAACATAAAAAAAAACTAAAAACTAATCAAATAAATGAATTTTGACAGTGATTGAATATACTGATAGTAAATTTCATTCAAAGTATTTGAATAGTACACAATAGGTCCATAACAGTATAATTAACAGCACTTCAATTCATTTCATTTATAAAAAAATAACAACTTACCAGCCCAAAAGGTTACTCAGTTTGGCCCATGAAATGAATTGGTTATTTGTTTATAAATGAATTGGTTACTCAGCCTTTTGGGCAGGTAAGTTGGTTATTTGTTTATAAATGAAATGAATTGGACTGCTGTTAATTATACTGTTATGGACCTATTGTGTACTATTCAAACACTTTGAATGAAATCTACTATCAGTATATTCAATCACTGTCAAAATTCATTTATTTGATTAGTTTTTATTGATTAGTTTTTAGTTTTTTTTATGTTTTCTTTTAATTTTGTTTTTGGATGGATGCAGAGCCATTATCAGTTTATGTTGTCGCAGCGACACTGAATCGTGATGAGTCTATGAAAGTTGGGCTCCCTATATTACCCAACGACAAGCCGGATGTAACTGTTTTTTCCAATGTGTTCATTGAAAATAATAAACTGAAAGATGCATGTATTAACTTATTGAACACATATAGAATACATTTAGCAGAATTTTTCTCGGGTTCCGACTCTATTTTTCTTAAAGCAGAGGAAGGATATCGAAATATTGATGTATGGTCTGATAATAAGGTAGTTGTGCAGTTTTTGAATAAGTATAAGGAGTTTGCAAATACTCATGTGGAAGTGAAAAATAATCATAATGATTTGCGACTACATCGGAGATTGTTAAATCTTCAACAGGAGCTCCACAAGTTCCATGATAAGGAGTTGTTACAAGTTATCGAAGAGAAGAGGCCTTCCTATTATGGAGGGCAAAAATTTTCCAAATTCTACGATCCATGGTATTTTTGACTCTTGATTTCTTCATCATATTATTATTTGTCGTATTTTGATATTGATTTTTTTTCGTTTTCAGTTTTATTTGTAAAAACATGAAAAAGATACCGGTGCTCAATATCGAGCATATTTCTACTAAAAAGAACAGAGCTGCACATTTGTTAACGATAGTAACTCGGAAGTTGGTGTCACACTTACTTAAGTTTTCTAATTTTATGATAGGGTTGAGTAAAATTGAAGAGATTTGTAGTTAGTACAAAGGATGAAGACGTTTTAGAATCGTTCAAGAAATTCAAAGCTGTTGTTAGCCATAGTTGTCACGGCGTCGCCTAGGCGACGCCTTGACGTCCAGGCGATGAAGAAATGGCACGGCGAGAACTCGACTTGGGCAGAGCTGCTAAGGCGAGCGCCTTGGCAGCTCGGCGCCTCAAGGCGTCGCCTAGGCGGCGCTCGCCTTAGCAGCTCTGGCCCAATTTTTTTTATTTTTTTATTTTTTTTACTTTTGAACATAATTTAACATTCTTGCCTTTGGAAATAATGGATCCCAAGACCTCCTCATGCACCCAAGCCTTATTTGTGATGGTTGGTTGTAACTTTATTTTCTATGTGGTGTTTGTTGAATTCATTTCTTTTACTAATTTTTAATATCAAGTGTTTTATTTTTGGATTGTTATTGTTAAGTATTTACATAATTGTACTTTTAATGTTATTCCATAGTGTTATGTTTTGGGTTTTAATGTATATGAAATTTTATTGCCAATATATTTGTTAAGTAAAATAAATAATATATAAATTGCACATTGTAAACGACTTGTCGCCATACGGACGCCATGGCGGTCGCCTTGTCGCCTAGGCGTCCTGGCAGTCTGCTACCGCCATGATTCGCCGTGGCGCCGTGACAACTATGTTGTTAGCCGTATGTAGTTTTTGTTTTCTTCTAAATGAAAATGTAAAGTTGGTTCTGTTAGACTTGGTAGTTATATTCAGTTAATAGTACATTCAAGGAGATTGTACTTATGTTGCGGTCTACTGATGACATGTACATGTGTTTTGATTTTTTCTTGCTTTATTCTTAACAATAGTTCTATATGACCCTAAATTCCTACTAGTTTCCAGATGTTACTTTGGTTGTGCAACATAAGTTGGTTCATGTTATTTATGGCATCCAGTTGTGAGGTCATATTAAGGTTAAGACTCAATTGAGTCGAGATCAGAGGTCTTGAAAACTATTAATGGGCGAGGAGGTAGATTCAAACGAGATACAATATTACTATTTTGGACGAGTTGGAATTGCTGATAGTGAAATCAATCTCAAGATATGAGTGGGGAGAAGGTCGTAGCCAATACAGTTGTTGATAAAGCAATGTTCGAAAGATGTTAAGAGAAAATATGTTAGATTGTATGGCATACACTCATGCATTACACGCTTTATGATTTCCAAATCAAATGAATGCATCTAAGAACTTTACCCAGAAACTGACACTCATTAGAAATTCCAAACCAACTTTAACAGAGAAGTCAAACAGAACAACAAATATGAGCTGATCAATTGTAATGGAGAGATTTTTTTATAAAAAAAAAAAGCAGACAATCACTCACAGTTGCTCTCAAGGGATGCAAGTATTCATTTATTCTAGGCAGTTCCAACACGGATGGATGAAGATTTAATGCATGAATAAGAAGATTTTCATCAATGACAAAGTCTTTACCTTGAATACAGGTACTGATACTTGTTAAGATACCAGTGGGGTCTCTATTGAAAACCATATGAGTGTAAAATTCAGCAAGATTAATAAGAATATTTTTCACCAATACAAATAACTCAACAAATAAAATCAAGACACCCACATGCCAAGGCAATATGACACATGCAACATCAAAGCTCTCAAACTAGCAAGATTAATGAGAATATTTTTTTCTCGCCAATCTCACTGTGAGTATATGAATTGACACCAACATAACATTATTGATATCAAAGTAAGCAAAACTCTCAAACCCCATCCAAATTATGCTTTGACTCAACTCCTCGCATAGCATACACTCAACAAATAAAACATTCAAGAATAGGGTGTAAATGCACTCATTACACGTGGGCCATAAAAGAGTAAATGTATTCAAATTCAAATGTCTCTCATATGTACGTATGAAAAAACGCTATAAATGAAAGAACAAGAGTCTCATGAACGGATAAATCCCACTAGAAAGGCAAAATGTATAAATGGATCCCCTCTACTACTCTCACATTTAAACCATATTCCAAAGGATCATTAGGACTTTTTAAGGTTGTAACGCAAGGCTTAGGGCAAGGGTTATGAAACAAAGGAATATAAAAGGGATTCAAAGATTTAAGAAACATGTTGAGATATAAAATTAACACTTGAGCTTAATTTGACTTCATTTGAGCTTTCTTTTTTTCAATTTTTTTCTCTCTTTCTTTTTTTTTCTTTTTTTTTTGAATATTTTTCACATCTCCTTTTCCAGGCATTTTTTCGTTTTTTTTCTTTTTGAACATTAAAAAAGATTTCATCACTTTTTTTTAAGCTCACTTTTCACTACTGCTCATACATCAAAAAAAATCTCAACACATCCTTAGATACAGGTAGGCCATAAATATAGTTTACACTCCAAGTTGGAGTAGGGTAAAGATATGAGGCTACCAAAGAAAGGTTATATAAAAGGCTCAAAAGGGTGACTAACGGTACATATGTAAAGGTGGGATTAGGCTCATATGTCAGCTACCAAAGATGGCCCAAGTCACTTCCTAAAGTCTAGAGTTCTTCAGTTCAAGCAATATTAGGAATCCTTCAAAAGAAATTATATTTCATGGACGTACCTTTCTAGTGTTTAATCAAAGCAAAGAATAATTAGACTACTCAACAAAATACGTTTTTCAAAAAAAAATTAGAGTTGACGTAAAAACCCTCAAATCGGAAGATTGGCTCAACTACTCACGGGTTACTTAGTCTCCGCATTTATGTTCTTCAGGAAATTTTAAGTTACACTCACTCATCCATCTAGTCATGCATTTGTTGTCTTATGTGCTCAAATAAAATGAGGATTGGAGATCATAAAAATTTTTCTTAATAATGATAGTATGAGAACTAAGCATGCATATGTAAAGAATTAAGACGAATGCGTCATCGTTATTGAATCAGCTAAACAAAGGGAAACTTAATATCAGCTCAAGAACCATTGCATAAATTTATTTTTATTATATTCTAATTTTTTTCTTGCTCATATTCTAACAAAGTGTCATATGTGAAGTGCATGGAATAATAAGGCAAATAAATCCCACCCCCAACTTAAAACTTAAATTGTCCGCAATGTAAAAAAACAAGTTAATAAAAAAAAGGAAGGATAACACCTGGATATGATGAAGCTCCAATCAGAAAGATATACCTGCACATTTGTTAGAAGTAGAACAATGAAAAACAAAATAGAAAATCTAAATATACAATAATATACAAGAATCATAGCCGCAAAAATCAATCCCGATAAACGAGATCCTCCAGAAGCATAACTTCAACTTCTGGATTTTTCAACTCCAAAAATGGTTTTAAACGATGGCCATTCACTTTGAACATAATACCATCTTTGGGATTCTGAATCTCAATGGCCCCATGAGGATACACCTACTGGACTATGAAAGGACCGGACCATTTAGACTTCAATTTTCCTTGGAATAAATACAGACGAGCATTATATACAATGATTTTCTGGCCAGGGTGAACGAATTTCCTAAGAATCTTTTGATCATGCACCCTCTCCATCCTCTCCTTGTACGATTTTGCACAGTCATAAGCATCATTCCTTATTTCTTCCAGCTCGACAATTTGAAGTTTTCTATGATTTCCTGCTTGGTTGACATCAAAATTAAGTTGTCTAACATCCCAAAAAGCTCTATGTTCCAACTCAACAGGCAGATGACATGCCTTGCCATATACTAAGCGGTAGGGAGACATTTCAATGGGAGACTTGTACGCAGTTCGGTATGCCCACAAAGCATCTGTCAGTCGGACTGACCAATCCTTCCTATTGGGATTTACCGTTTTCTCTAAGAGATGCTTAATCTCCCTGTTTGAAATTTCAGCTTGCCCACTAGTTTGTGGATGGTATGCAGTTGACACTTTATGAAGCATTTTGTGCTTTTTCATTAGGTCTTTAAATGGTCTATTGCAAAAGTGCAACCCCCCATCACTAATGATAGCACGTAGTGTACCGAATCGTGCAAGAATATTCTCTTTCAGAAACCGAACCACTACTTTGTGGTCATTTGTTCTGCACGCAATAGCCTCTACCCACTTTGACACATAGTCAACGGCTACCAAAATATAGAGATTGCCAAATGAGTTAGGAAAAGGTCCCATAAAATCTATCCCCCATACATCAAAGATCTCCACTATCAAAATGGGATTAAGAGGCATCATATTTCGTCGCGTGAGATTACCTAACTTTTGACATCTCTCACAAGCAACACAATAGGCATGTGCATCACGAAACAATAAAATCCACACTGCAAGACTTTAGCAGCTGTCTTCTTTCCACTAAACTGGCCTCCACACGGCTGATCATGGCAAAATAAGAGAATTTGTATTTGATCCTCCTCAGGGACATACCTCCTAATTACCTGATCAAGATAATACTTGAAGAGATATGGATCATCCCAATAAAAGTGCTTCACCTCGGACAAGAATTTACATTTATCTTGCTTAGACCAATGATTTGGCATTTCATGTGTAACAAGATAATTAACAATATCCGCATACCAAGGTGACTAGGAAACATGCATAAGCTGCTCATCAGGGAATGTCTCAGCTGCGGGCAAAGGATCACTTGAGAATTCAATTATAAACTCTTGTAGCAACAAGACCCATCGAATCAGCCGCGACTTCGCATCTTTCTTGGAAAGCAAGTATTTCAAAGCGGCAATATAAGAAATATTACCAACGCCAATATATTTCTACTGTTAACATACATATCATTCTTTATCTCATTTAATTACTTTGTCTAATGAAGCAATTTAGGTAGCTAGTTTTATCAAGTTTTACAACATAAACATACTACCATGCATAATCATGTTTTACTTTCCTTATTAGGACATTTACTTAAGCTGATTTGCTACTTATTAACATACAATTTATGTTTAGCATGCAATATTACATGATTTCGAGTATAAGAATGATTAACTAACAAGAATATGACGAGTCATAAATTACCTCTTGAAGTTGCAAGCAAGACTTGATTTTCTACCTCAAATATATGTGATCTTACAATGCTTTCTCTTAGAATTGCTTTGGAATTTAATGAAGGTTATTAGTATGGCATGAGGGTCTTATTTATAGGCAACTAAGACTTAGGGTATAATGGTCATCACACCACAACCAATCAAAGTGGCCAACAAGGTCATCTGATCAACAAGGCCAAAAGCTAAGCTACTCACAAGTGACCAACAAGGCCATGTCCTACCACTTGTGTTTTGCAACAAATGTGTTGCAAAGCAAGAAGCCACATCTCACCTCTCCAAGCTTGACAACACCACAAGCAAATAACTAATAAGCCACATCTCTCCTTTCATTGCTTGACAACACACCAAGAGCTAGCAAAACTCAATTTGGTGACTAACTCTTCAAAGCAAGTATCAATACTTACAAGCATGTAAGTATTACATACTTTCATAATGACCAAAATATCCCTACTTTCTCTACACACCCTAACCGGATCCCGCTTAGTTATGTTACTCCAAACTTGGTTTACCATCTAGTTAGCATTTAGGTTGCTCATTAGTTAGCTTTCCTAACTAATTCGATTAGCCGAAATTGTTGACTTTCCCAAAGTTGACTTTACGTTCTATGAATAGTGATTTAACGTTTTTATGAATATTGATTTCCTAGTTAAGTTTTACAAAAAGTTTTTATACTTATAATGAAACCACACACATTCAATCACATAACACATAATTTCAATCACAAAAACATCCTTTATTAATCATATAGGATTACATTACAAATCTTATAAGGATTCGGAATATTACATTCACCCCTCCTTATAAGAATTTTGTCCCCGAAATTAAGTACATACTAAGTAAACAAAATACGGGTAGTTTTGCTTCGTTCTATCCTCAAGCTCCCACGTAGCTTCTTGATTCTTCATGATCATTTCGCTTCTTTCTTCGGGCAATTTTTCGCCTGATGGTCTAGAGCTCCACAGCTAAAACACCATCTCTTCTTAGGACTTGGACAATTGGTAGCAAAGTGCCCCTCCTATCCACAGTTATAACATATATTCATGCCCCTCAAACATGCTACCATGTGGTTCTTGCCACATGTTACATGCTTCTACTTTTTCTTTGTTTTCTCCCTCATCATTATTATCGATATTGTTCCGTTTCCTTTTATTACCATTGCCCTTATTACTAGTTTCCCCTTTATAATTTCCCCCACCTCTATTCTTCTCTTCATCAAATTTGATTAAGGCTTCACTCCCGCCTTTTGCTATTTTGGCCTTTTCAAGGATTTGACTAAAGGTTTCTATCTGTAATAAAGACAACTTGTTGCATAACGAGGGTTTTAAACCATGTTCGAACCTCGTTTTCCTATTCTCCGTATCAACTTGATGCGGAGCAAACCTGGCTAGTTCATTGAACTTGGCCGCATACTGGGTACCGACATGTCCCCTGTTTTAATTCTAGGAACCGTACTTCCATACGATTTTAAAAAAAAATAGGTATGTAATGTGCAAAATAAATCTATAAAAAGTTAAGGGCAACTTTGTGAACAATATTTGAATCCTGGTGCTAATAAGTTGATCATCTCTACCCCTGTATAAAGATATCAGGCATAATACCCTTGGGGATTGAAGATATCAGGCGTAATACCCTTGGGGTTGAAGATATCAGGCCTAGGTAAGTCTATTTTTATTTTTGTTATTTTAATTTTTTTGGGTAAACCCTAGCTTAACATAATATATATTTTGTTCAAATTATAATTTTCAAATTATTATAATATCATTTTCAAATTATTATTGTTTTCAAAAGTTCAAAAAGTAAATAAATTTCTATATTAATTTTTATTAATTATTAATTTTAATTTTGCTATTCTCGCCCCAACTGTCAAACTTAATCAGACTTAGGTGATGTTTGATTGCATCTTAACAGCCCACCTCTTAATGAACCTCAACAGCTCACATTTTTGTACTAAGAGGTCCTCTGAATAATTTAGACTCATATTTATATCTTAACTATTCAGAGTACCTCTTAATACAAATATGTGGACCCTTAAGAGACATTAAGAGATAAACTGTTAAGATGCAATCAAACACCACCTTATATAGAAAATTTATTATTTTAAATTCTAAATAGAAATTTATTTTAATTGAGATAAATAATTTTTTTTCTAAGTTCAATTCTATCGCCTGACCCATCCATTTTTATTTTTTGCTAATTTCCGCACACACACACCCAAAGAATCGAACCCTTGACCTTATGGAAACTATAAGATGAGGGTTATCGCTGAGCCAAAAACCATACGGCATCTCTTTTTTTAATCCATGTTTACAATTTTTACTGATACAAGTCAGATTGCAATTTTGAGATAAAAACCAAGCTTAAAAGTGGAAGGCTATCCTCCCCTCCTTTTACCGCCAAAGAAAAGCAAAACAAGCTCCATTTCGTTAACACAAACACAACCCCTCTTCACGATTTATAGTAAAACCCAAAAATTTCCTTCAATTTTATACTCACTGAATTTCATAATCACTGAAAAGATGATCCTTAAGCAGTTAATCGCTCGAAAATCATCCATAGCTCGAAAAGGTAGGTAACACAGAATCCTCCAAGGTTTTTTATCTCGTTAATTTTTTTCCTGATTCCTATATTTTCCTTGAATACATTATACTATTTTCTATTGGTTGTTTCACAAAAAAAAATTTATTTGTAGTTTTTTAAAAATATATTTTTATGTCATATTTATTCATCAACTTAATAATTATTACTTTGATAGTGGTGGAATGGAATGATAACAAAATTATGATAACAAATTTAAAAATACTATGTCATTTTATACTATTATTAGTAATTAAACTCTATTTATGAAAAAAAAATTATTTTATGAGTGAGATCCTTTTAATGAAATAAATAAAATTTATGTATACTAGTCAAGTATTATTACATATGTCGTGAATGTAGACAGTATTCATTACTTATATATTAGGGCATATTCATGCACATAGTTTCTTTTATTATTGGATTTGGGAGGTATGCTAAATGGGCCAAACTGAGTAACCTTTTGGACTGCTAAGTTGGTTATTTGTTTATAGATAAGATGAATTGGATGCTGTTAATTATACAGCTATGGATCTATTGTGTACTATTAAAACACTTAGAATGAAATATACTATCAGTATACCACATGGAAGACTCGTAGTCATATATTTGGGGAGAGACTAATTCATTTATTTGATTAGTTTATTGATTAGTTTTTTTTTTAATTTTGTTTTTGAATGGATGCAGAGCCATTATCGGTTTATGTTGATGCAGCTATTGTGCATCCTGAAAAGGCAATGAAAGTTGGGATCCCAATATTACCCAACAAGAAGCCGGATATAACTGTTTTTTCCAACGTGTTCATTGCCAATAATGAACTGCAAGATGCATGTATTAGTTTGTTTAACCCATAGAATAAATTTAGCAGAATTTTTCTCGGGAGAGGAGACTGGAACAATATTGATATATGGTCTGATAATGATACCACTGTGCAGTTTTTGAACAAGTATAAGGAGTTTGCAAATACTCATGTGGAAGTGGAAAATAATCCTAATGATTTGCTACTACGTCGGAGTTTGTTAAATCTTAAACAAAAGGTGCATAAGCTCCATGATAAGAGGTTGTTACAAATTATCAAAGAGAAGAACGCTACCTATTATGGAGGGTACAAATTTCCCGAATTCTATGATCCATGGTATTTCTTAATATTATTATTATATTATTATTTGCCGTATTTTGATATTGAATTTTTTTTATTTTTCTTTTTCAGTTTTATTTGTATAAACATGATAAAGATATCGGTGCTCAATATCAATCATATTCCTTCTAAAGACAACAAAGTTGCACATTTGTTAACGATAATATCTCGGAAGTTGGTGTCATGCTTACTTGAGTTGTTGAATTCTGTGATAGGGTTGAGTAAAATTGAAGATTTTGTAGTTAGTTCAAAGGATGAAAACGTTTTAAAATCGTTCAAGAGATTTAAAGTTTTTGTTAGCCATATGTAGTTTTTGTTTTCTTCTAAATGAAAATGTAAAGCTGGTTCTGTTAGCCATATGTAGTTTTTGTATTCTTTTAAATGAAAATGTAAATCTGGTTTTGTTAAACTTGGTAGTACATTCAAGGAAATTGTAGTCTGCAATACCCAAGCTGATTATTTTTTCTTGTTTTATTTTTTAACAATAGTTCTATATGACCCTAAATTCCTACTGGCATTCTAGAACTATTGTTAAGAATAAAACAAAAAAAATAATCCGCCTATAAAAGGATGTACATGTACATGTCATCAGTAGACCGCAATATAAGTACAATCTCTTTGAATGTACTATCAAGTTTAACAGAACCAGCTTTACATTTTCATTTAGAAAAAACAAAATCTACATATGGCTAACAGAACTAGCTTTACATTTTCATTTAGAAGAAAACAAAAACTACATATGGCTAACAGCAGCTTTGAATCTCTTAAACGATTTTAAAACGTTTTCATTCTTTGAACTAACTACAAAATCTTCAATTTTACTCAACCCTATCACAGAATTTGAAGAAGACTCAAACAAGCATGACTCCAACTTTCGAACTACTATCGCTAACAAATGTGCAACTTTGTTGTCTTTAGAAGGAATATAATTGATATTAAGCACCGGTATTTTAATCATGTTTCTACAAATAAAATTGAAAAAAAAAATGCAATATCAAAATACGGATAATAATAATATAATAATAATATGAAGAAAAAATCAAAAATCAAAAATACCATAAATCATAGAATTCGGAAAATTTGTGCCCTCCATAATAGGCAGCCTTCTTCTCTTCGATAGTTTGTAACCTCCTCTTATCATGGAGCTTGTGCACCTTTTGCTTAAGATTTAATAAACTCCGACGCAGTAACAAATCATTAGGATTATTTTCCACTTCCGCATGAGTATTTGCAAACTCCTTATACTTGTTCAAAAACTGCACAGTGGTATCATTATTAGACCATATATCAATATTGTTCCGGTCTTCTTTCCCGAAGAAAATTCTGCTAAATTTATTCTATGTGTTAAACAAACTAATACATGCATTTTGCAGTTCATTATTGACAATGAATACGTTGGAAAAAACAGTTATATCCGGCTTCTTGTTGGGTAATATTGTGATCCCAACTTTCATAGCCTTTTCAGGATGCAAAGTAGCTGCATCAACATAAACTGATAATGGCTTTGCATCCAAAAACAAAATTAAAAGAAAACATCAAAAATAAACTAATCAAATAAATGAATTAGTCTCTCCCCAAATATATGACTACCCAAATATATGACTATGAATCTTCCATGTGGTATACTGATAGTATATTTATTCTAAATGTTTGAATAATACACAATAGGCCCATAGCTGTATAATTAACAGCAGTCTAATTCATCTCATCTATAAACAAATAACCAACTTACCAGCCCAGCCCAAAAGGTTACTCAGTTTGGCCCATTTAGCATACCTCCTGAATCTAATAATAATAATAGAAGAAGAAACTATGTGCATGGATATGTCCCTAATATATAAGTAATGAATATTGTCTACACTCACGGCATATGTAATAATACTTGACTAGTATACATAAATTTTATTTGTTTCATTAAAAGGATCTCACTTATAAAATAATTTTTTTTCATAAATAGAGTTTAATTACTGATAATAGTATAAAATAACATAGTATTTTTAAATTTGCTATCATAATTTTGTTATCATTCCATTCCACCATTATCAAAGTAACAATTATTAAGTTGATGAATAAATATGACATAAAAATATATTTTTAATATTTAAAAAAATTACAAATAAATATTTTTTTTTGTGAAACAACCAATAGAAGAGAGTATAATGTATTCAAGGAAAATATAGGAATCAGGACGAGAGAAAAAACCTTCGAGAATTCTGTGTTACCTACCTTTTCGAGCTATGGAGAATTTTCGAGCGATAAACTGCTTAAGGATCATCTTTTCAATAATGATAAAATTCAGCGAGTATAAAATTTAAAAAAAATTTAAGGTTTTACTATAAATCGTGAAGGGGGTAAGTTGTGTTTGTGTTAACGAAATAGAGCTTGTTTTGCTTTTCTTTAGCAGTAAAAGGAGGAGAGAATAGCCTTCCTTTTTATCTCAAAATTTCAATTTGACTTCATCAGTAAAAAACATGGAATAAAAGAAGAAATGTCGTATGGTTCTTGACCCAGCGGCAACCCTTGTCTTATGGTTTCCATAAGGTCAAGGGTTCGATTCTTTGGGTGGGTGAGTTATTTTTGGGTGTGTGCAAAAATTAGCAACAAAAAAAATGGATGGGTCAAACGATAGAATTGAACTTAGAAAAAAAATGCGAAGAACCAGACCTTGGTGAACAGTAGATGACAAAACTGACCCACTAACACCAGAAAACAAACATTCCGAAAAAAAATATCAAAAAAAAATGAATACGAAATCACAAAAAAACATATAGGAATCAGATAAAAAACAGCTTGATATATTATTTTAAAGAGAAAAAGACGAAAATCTTTGAATTCAAGTACTGTTTCTTGGGGAAATAATTTACACATTCAAAAAAAATTAAATATACTTCCTTCCCTAGATGATATTCAGTTCTATATGCATCTCATTTGTGTTGTGTATTATAAACTTCTAATATAAAATATAAAAAGTACACAAGTTTTCTAATAGGGATGATGGTGCTGAACATCTGCCCAAATGGCATGTTTATGTGACTAGTCATAGTTTAGGTGGTGCATTAGCTACCCTACTTGCTCTTGAACTATCAAGGCTATTAGCAATGTGAGTTCTTTTCACTTTTTGTGTGATGTTTTTGTCTTATCTTATGTTTGTCGTTATAGCTTGCTGCTGGTGGACAAAGCAAGCTTATAGTGAAATTCTATGATTTTTCTTGTACAATATACCTACATGAAATATGGGTTTTTGGGAATGGATTTGGGCCATTGGATATTAACAATGTACCATTTTTGTTCTAGTTATTGCTTAAATAATTTTAAGATTTTTTATGGAGAAATTAAGAGTTTAAGCTGACCTAATGCTACGTTTGGATTAAGGGATGAAATAGAGGAAGGAATAAAATAAAAATAGTGTATTTAATGATCATTTTGGAGGATAAACAGTTCCAATGGAATGAAAATTCATTCCACACCTTTGTTTTTTTATTCCATGTGGCGAAGGTGGTAAAAAATTCATTCCAATGGAATGAATATATGTGATAATTTTGTCATTATATGACAACACCCACCACCACCAACAACCAAACATACACTTAAAAATCTTAAAATCATTCATTTCCATCCTCTATTCCATTCCTTCAAAATCCAAACGCAACATAAGAACTAAGCTGACCTAAGAACTTGATTGTTTTATATTAGTATACTTATTCAGTATCAAGCATAAAAGCATTTATCATTGGGTTTTGTTTGGGCCAAAGCAAACTTAACATTCTCAAGAAACCACAGTAGTTTTTCAATGCTCAAAGTTCCAAAACTATGCTCTGTTTTCTGATATGGAACTTAGCATGATCTGATCCTCTCTAATATTATCTAAGTGTTAAGGGCTCTAAGTTTATGATAGACTCCACGGCACGCTTGCGTGAGGTGGTCGTCGCCCGGATCGTTTCTAACAAGTTGATAGGATGGGTAGCTTGCAACACCTTAACCCCTCGCCTATATGTAGACGGTAATCTTGGTACAATTGCTTGCAAATGAAGTTTGCGTAGGATGGACACCAACGACACCTTGACCCCTCGCTTATGTTGAAGCGGTAATCTTGGTACAATCGACGATTGATGCGGTAGAAGACGCCACACACAACTATGATTGGTTGTATGATAAGTCGAATATGAATCTCAAAGAAACTAAGGAATACTTAGGAATTCTCAAGAACCACAAGAAGAGAACAATCTCACAATAATGATGATAATCTGAATATTAATGAATTCAAGTCCCTAATGTCTTACAAATGAAGCCTATTTATACTAGTCTAGGAAACCAACTAGAAGCTTCTAGAAGCACACACTCTTTGAAATACAAGCACACAAATTTGGAAATGTAGCAATCATAACTCATGTAATTGAACCTAAATACTGATATCATGTTTTGGGTGAAAGAAGGTTCGAAAATCAAGAAAGTCAAAAATAGACAAACTGCATCCAGGGGGTTCTCGCCGGGGCGAGAAAATTGTATTGAAAATTCTCGCCGGGGCGAGCTTCTCGCCGGGGCGAGAGATTTGGCTTGAAAATCCTCGCCGGGGCGAGACCTCGCCGGGGCGAGACCTCGCCGGGGCGAGAATCTTGGCTGGGAAATCCTCGCCGGGGCGAGCCATGCTGTTCCAAGCAAACTGCTTCCTTTTGATTTTCTGATCCGCTACATCCGTTTGCAAGGTGTTTATGGTGCACACGCACTTGGAATCCATTCCCAAAACTGCTATACTCGAACCATTATGGATCCAAGCTATTTGAATCAATCTCCATGATGAACGCCATGTGATATAGCTAGAATTCGTTTCCGCCATTGCATGATGGTTTGGTTTGTATCGAGTTGGTTGTGTCGAACAAATGTCATAAAATTCTGACCCCCTCATGCTTATATCAGTTTATTATCAGTGTTTTTTTGCTGCTCGATTGTGATTTGACAAATGAACTTTTGTGTTATAATTTTGGACCACCAAGAGTTGGTAACAGAAAATTTGTTGAAGTTTATAACGAGGTAACAATGTTTGTAGTTGTTTTCCATTTCTACCAATTATAAGGATTAGTTATTGTGGAAAGATCGTGCAAGTTTCCTCTCTTTCCTAACGATGGTTTCTACTTCTCTTTTTTACTTATGAGTAATAAACTTATCTGCATATTGAGCATGCTCTAAGACCATCCAATAGCCTCCCAGAGTCCGCTCCCTCCTTCCTGCAATGTTTGTTCTGTAAGGAAACAGAATAGTCTTATTAAAAAAGCACACCCTTTGTTAAGAAAGAACAAGCAGATGACAAGCTCAAAAGTACGAAGAGAGCGAGAGCGAGAGAGATTTTATCTGATATATGGCATGCTCAAGACCATCCACTACTCTCTCAGCTCCCCGTCCAAATCCAGCAGTAATCTGATGACAAGCTCTTTGTTATGGAAGAACTAGCAAATGACAAGAGCAAACAATATTTGAGAGAACAGAAAATATACTTAGAACACTTGCTGAACTCTGATGGTCTGATCTACTTTGAATGATCATGATACAATTTATAGGATACATAGGACTAAACCAGATACGCTCAGTTATCAGCTACATACATGTATTCAGTAGAATCATTTTCTAGACTTTGACTGTTAGAATTTCCAACCTAAAATAATTGTAGATTCATGAACAAGTCAGCACAATCATGTCGACACAAAAAATGTTTGATATACGCACTTGGAAACAATGTGAACAACCAACTCTACTATAAGATTAAGTTGTTCATGTAATTGCAATAATTAGAAGCTGAAAAGTTTTCTTGTTGATAATTTCAATAATAATCATCAGGAGCGCTAGTTTGCAGAATTGAGGGGTTCAAAACCCATGTATCAATAATCTCAATAACAATCATCACTCTAAACAGTAGATTGCAAAATTAATGGTATTGATACAAGGGATTATAAGACGAAATCACAAACCATAGTACAATATCACAAACAACAGATACATAAACCCTAAAATGCGAAGAACTGACCTCTCTGGTGAACAGTAGATTTCAAAACTGACCCGCTAAGACCAGAAAACAAACATTCTAAAAGAAAACATAAAAAAAAGCTAATCAATAGGAGGTTATGGGACTAAATCACAAAAAACATACAAGAATCGGATAAAAAACAGCTTGATATATTATTTTAAAGAGAAAAAACGAAAATCTTTGAGGATTCTCTAAAAAAGAGTAAAATAAAACAACACTAATACCTTTTCGAGTTATGAAAGACAGATTTCGTTAACTGCTTAAACATCTGATGATGAAATTTTAGGAGTTTAAGAACTCTTAACAAATCAATATATATTTGTGAAGATGCGTGAAGATGAGTTATGTGTTAACGGGTTATAAGAAATAGATGTGTCAGGCGAGTAAGAAATCAGAATTGAACTTATTAAAAAATATTGATTTATCTCAATAAACATTTCTATTTAGAATTTAAAATAATAAATTTCCGATATAAGTTTGTTTATTAAGTTGGGAAGTTGGGCCAAGAATAACAAAATTAAAATTAATAAATATTAATATAGAAATAAATTTACTTGTTGAACTTTAAAAAAAAATTGAAAATTATACTGAAATGCAAAAAACATATTATGTTAGCCTGGTTTTCCCAAAGAAAAATTAAAATAACAAGCAAAATTAAAATTCTAATAAATATTAATACTGAAATATATTTTTTTCTGAAATTTTGGAAAAAAAATAATTAGAAAATTATACTGAAATGCAAAATGTATATTATGCTAGCTAGGCTTTCCCCAAAAAAAAATTAAAATAACAAAAATAAAAAATAGACTTACCTAGGCCACATCTGCCTACGGATACAAAGTCAAGTGATATCTTCAACCAAGGGGTAGAGACGAACAACTACCATACCAAGGTATTATACAAGGGTAGAGATAAACAACTACCATGATGAGAATTCTATTCTATAGGGAGAGGAAAATTTATTTAAATCAATAGGGAGAGAAGGCAAGGTTCTAAAAGGCGCTAGGCGGGAGGCAGGAGGCGGGAGGCCCGGGGGACCTAGCGACTAGGGGGCCTTGGTGGGGCCTAGGCGGGTTTTTTATTTTAAGCCAATTTTAATATTTTATCTTACATTTATCTAAACAAAACAATAATATAAAGCAAAACAATCTATAATAAAGATAATAAAGGTATTTTCTTAAAGTTCAAACACATATCCATATTGTCAATGTCAAAGTTCAAACACAAACATGCAATTGTTCAAAATTCAAACACAAACAAATAATAAAAAATACAAACTAATAGTCCTCATATTTATATCTCTCTATATCTTTAACTCTTCTTTTCCATATCCCTCCAAGATAATGTCCCCATCGGACTCGCACTCCTCATCTCCCTCTTTTTTGTCCGCCTTATCTCGCCTAGGCCCCCCCTAAGCGGCCTAAGGGATTCTTTTGCCTAGGCGCGGCGCCAGGGGGCCTTTTAGAACACTAAGAGGAGGACATCTTCCCCTCTTCCTTGTGTAGTATCTCATCTTCTCCTCTCCCTATTGATTATGAATTAATAGGAAGGGTGAAAGAAGAGGTGAGGAGAACGGAGCAGGAAGAGAGATGGATGAAAGAACCATCTCTCAAAGTCACATATCTTAAATCTGTGGAGCAGTAGAAAGGTCTATTTATATATATATATATATATTAAAAAAAATATTCCAATGACTTTCAATTAAAAGTAAAGTCCAATTACACAAACCCCGACTTCAAAATTACTGAACTCATTTACAACATTCAAGAATTACCCAAAACCTAAAATTCCAACGAAAATGGGTTAAAGAAACTACCTTTCTTTCGGGGCATCAGATACATTAGGCTTTACATCCTGAACATTAGCTTCAGTTTTGACCACCTGAGTTGCGGCTGAGTAGGTGGCTTAGCTTGCGGCTGAAAAGGGTTGAGAAAGTTAAGGTTGTACTCAGGGCGGTGTTGCTGCTGCGGCGGCGGCTGAAGGGCAAAATGGGGATGAAATTGGGGTTGGGTATTTGGGAATTGTGGGTGATGCTGGAGGGCAAAATGGTCCCTGGGTGGAAGAGGTTGAGGAGGGTGAGATCGGAGGAGGAAATTGATTTGGTCCCTGATAAAGCCAGCCTTTTGTGAAAGGTCTAACCCTACCTTGGCTTCCAGCCGTTGAACGATGCCGTTGAAGGTTGTGAAGGAGTTAGAGTGCATTCAGCAACGACTTATTTTAAAATGACTTAAAGTTAAAATATAAGTAGACTTATAGGTTATTTTAAAGTGCGACTTAAAAGTAAAAGCATTCGGCATCAATTTGACTTATAAGTCAAAAATTAAGTTAAAACAAGTTATGAAGGTGTTCGGCTGATAATAACTTATAAGCTAAAATCAAATGTAAAGATTACTAAAAAGGACATTAATAAAAAGATACATTTATTCAATATCATATCATAACAAACATCCACAATTTCATTAAATAAAACACTAATGGACTTCCACAACTTCGAAATCAGTAAAGGATAACACCTAAATTTTGTTGCAATAGTTGAGAATGCACTAAAAGCACTAACCGTTTCTCCTGATGTACATTTTATTGTAATTTCTTCTCCATGGACTTCCACAACTTCCCCATCTACCCAAGCCACCTCAGAATCCTCCACCCAAACATGAGACCCAACTACTATACTTGTTGAAGCAGTCTGCACAAAAATTCAAGATTCATCAAACATTTACATCTAAGTGCATATCTGAAAATGATATCTTAGTAAAAGTATTCATCCATAATGTAGTAAATAGGCAAGGCATACATACTACAGGTTTGTTCAAATCATATGATCGTCGTGAACCTTTGCATAAGTCTGCTCATATGGTAGTAACACAGAAGACATGATCTATAATTGTGTATAAACTAATAAGTGTTCATCAACAATGCCTTCAAACTTATACAATTCAGAACATTGGAAAAAGAAAAACACTATTCAAGCTCATATTCCTCTTTCCTTTTAGGACATATAACTTGGGGAGAAATTCATCAAGTAATGTAAAAACAAAAATGAAACACATGTTCCACATTGCACAAAGGATTAACAAAAATCCTCGGCAAATGCTTTCCCGTAATATTGGGTATGGTAAAAATCAAACAACTATATTGAACACATGAACCTATTAAACCACATATAAACTTCACAAAACAAGATTCAGTTATCAATATAATGCAACAGTAAGAACAGGTTTCAGTCAGTTCCCTCCAATAACTGGAATAAAACCACAGATATATTTCATGCAATGAGTTAACTGAATTGGCAATAACTATAAATTCACGTTCAGAATATCTGAAAATGATATCTTAGTAAAAGTATTCATCCATAATGTAGTAAATAGGCATGTCATACATACTACAGGTTTGTTCAAATCTTATGATCGTCGTGAACCTTTACATAAGTCTGCTCATATGGTAGTAACAGAGAAGACATGATCCATAATTGTGTATAAACTAATAAGTGTTCATCAACAATGCCTTCAAACTTATACAATTCAGAACATTGGAAAAAGAAAAACACTATTCAAGCTCATATTCTTCTTTCCTTTTAGGACATATAACTCGGGGAGAAATTCATCAAGTAATGTAAAAACAAATATGAAACATATGTTCCACATTACACAAAGGGTTAACAAAAATCCTCGGCAAATGCTTTCCCGTAATATTGGGTATGGTAAAAATTAAACAACTATATTGAACACATGAACCTATTAAACTATATATAAACTTCACAAAACAAGATTCAGTTATCAATATAATGCAACAGTAAGAACAGGTTTCAGTCAGTTCCTTCCAATAACCGGAATAAAACCACAGATATATTTCATGCAACAAGTTAACTGAATTGGCAATAACTATAAATTCAAGTTCAGAATGCATATAAATTCATGATATAAAGCTCTTTTGAACAAATTACAATGACATTAAGCTGACAAAATCAAATATGTAAAAACCAAAATTTCAATAATGGCAAACATTAAGCTGAATGTACTTCAACACCAAAAGTGGGGGAAAATTATCAGAAAATGATTGAAACAATACCATTTCTCAGAAATTGATCGGGTAAGGAGAAATCAAACCCTAATAATCTTCAGAAAATGCAAGGAATCATCAGAACCATTGATTCTTCGAATATCTTAACAATGTATACATGTAAACGCCCATAATGTATATAATATGTATGTAAACGCCTAAATATTAGCTTAGCCCTGATTTCTGCAATTTTCTCTCTCCAAAACGAAGACATGAAACGAAATAGGAAGCATTGCAGAGGCTGAAATGGTATATGAAATCTTTTCCTAATTAGGAATATGCTCACATAAGCATATTCCTAATTAAGCACAACCCAGTATACAACAATTCATTCAATCAATCAAACATTTGAACCACATAAATTAACAAAAAATGGAATTGAATTGCAACACACGCTCAGAAACTACAGTCAAGATTAAAGAGGTAAAGAAGAACAAAAACCACGTGCCAAAGATTCAAACATAACATAATACACATATATATACATATCATATACATATCAAATATTTGGTCTAGGGTTTGGTACCTAACAACAATCGAAGGAGCAGAAGGAGTAACAGTCGCGGAGGGAAGGAGGGAGAAGCCAAGAAATTGACAGATCGAGCGCAGAGAGAGAGCAGAGCTTCAATTTTAGCCGTTGTGTACTGTGAAACCAACTCATTAAGAATGATTTATAAGTGCTACTGCAGCCTGCATACATGTCCTCTAAAACACGCACCTCTCATTTCCCTCTTCCTATTTCCCTCTTCCTCTAAATCACGCCCCTCTCATTTCCCTCTTCATTCACAAGTTTTTATTAAGGCTAAACATACAAATAACTCACTGTGATCGTGCATCGTACCAGTGATCGTACGAGTTTGAGCATTACTTTACTAAACTTTAAAGAACTTTTTAAAAATTACCTTACTAAACTTTAAAGAACTTTTTAAAAAATTATTAATTGAACCATTTCGTCAAATTCAATGAATGTCTATTTATTTATTACTTACATGACATTTAAAAAACAAAGAAATCCAAGAAAATGACGTGGAATCAAATAAGCACACACGTGGATATAATATGCAAATGCTAAAAATGAGAAAAAATATCTATAATATTAAAATAAAAAAAAATTAAAATATGTATAAACTTAGAATAATAAGATAAAAACAAATTTTCACTCCCTGTAATCTTCTCATAACATACATAAGTTTGGGGTTTTCAGCCGGTGAAAGAAGAAAAACAGAAATTTAAAGCAAGAATGGCCTCGTCATCTAGGATTTTCGGCCGCACATACACAGCTCTAATGGCCGTCGCGAAGAGCCTCGTCGGCACTCCCACAGCCATCGCTGCCGTCGCTACACCCACAGCCACCACTGCCGCCAAGACCACAACCAAAGCAAAAAAGCCTCTCGTACCTATAAAACCTGCAAGAATATTGAAGCCCAACCGATCTCCACTGCTCTCGGAGACTACTCCTAGATCTGAGAATTTTTGAACTTGTGGGTTTTTGTTTTTGAAGATCTGATGAGATTTAGATAATTAGGGGGGGTTTTGAAATTAATACTATAAATTTAGCCCAGGTGCTTAACTACATAGAAGCGAATCAGCCCATATTTTTCTGATGGAACCAAAAAAGTGGTTTGAATTGATTTTCTGTGTTGAAGACGAAGATGAGGAAATAGAATTTTCTGAGTTGAAGCATAAAAGAAAAGAGAGAAAAAAATCTACTTGGAAGCCATATCAGCATTTAATTATTTTTTTATTTTTCTTTTAAAAGTCAACTATAAAAATAGGAGATTGAATTTAACCTCCGTCTAATTTTTTAGACAGAATAATTTAATTAATAATTTTTAAAAAAATTAATGTGTTAATTTAATTTTTTTTTAAATTTAATGGGATAATACTTCTTAAAACCACATTTTGGTATTTGTATATTTTGCCTTTTTATTAAATGGGATTTTATGGATTCCTTCCGATTCCAAAACTGTCCATTTGAACATCGCATGGCATGTCTGTTCCCGGCCCCACCATTACTCGTGGATAGCTGATTATTCGGTTAACCTAATAGTAAAAATTCAAAAATCAAATTTAAACTCAAAAATTAAATATTGAAATAATTATAATCAAAATATAAAAAAATAATCGAATAATTAAAAAAAATTCGATTCGATTTTATCTATTTTTTTCTCCGTCCACGGCCCACGTGATCTCTGTTGTTCATCCCCCTCTCCTTTCGACCCTTAAATTTTCTTTTTCTTTTTCTTTTTAGTTTATCATCTGACCCTACATTTAAAAGACAATGTTTATTTTTTATTTTTCTTATCATCCATACCACCCTTTATTGAAAAGACAATTGAAAATGGTCAAACGGACGCCAATAAAGTTAAGTGACAGACTTGTATCACGCTTATCTAAAATCTCGCATTCCGAAAAAATTAAATTGCGCGACTGCCTTGAATCACTCTCTTTTCATGTGAGTTGAATAGGTTACTCCAAATAATCCTTATTTAAAAATAGTCATTTTTATAATTAAAAGTTATTTGCTTCGAAAATAAAATTAATCTAATTTTCAAAAGAATCCTCGCCTTCTTTTCGTCTTCCCACAACAGGTGAACGTAGTTTGCTTAGTTGCGGTTCTGAATAAAGATCGTACATGAAATTTCTTTAATACGATTGTTTAAATTAAAAATTATAATATCAAATTGTTTGTATTAGTGGATAATTATTTCTATGAATACAGTGCAATTTTAAATAATATGATTTTATTTCGAAAATTAATTAAAAAACTAAATAATAAATATGTTATATTTTTCAAATTTCAAATAAATCTCAAACATCGTAAATAATACCCAACTATAATAGGTTAAATTTTTGAATATCAATCACAAATTAATTCCACAGTTTTGATTTCTTAAATCGAAAAGTTAAAGTTTTCTTCTTTTTTTTTAGAGTCCCACTTTTTGAAAATATAATAATTTATAATCAAGTACATCATTTACTATTATAATATCAAGAACCAATCAAATTTAACTAAAATGAAATAAATAAACTCACAAATAAGTCTCACATAAAAAGAAAACTATCAAGAACTAATCAAATTTCACTAAAAATAAAGAAATAAAATCACAAACAAGTCTCACATAAAGAGAAAACAAAACTTCACAAGACCTCGCGAAAAGTTAAAAAAAATAAAAATTAAAGTTTAGTGCTATACAAATTCTAAAAATACGTACATTACTATAATACAATCATTATTTCAAACTTAAAATCTTAAACCATGCAGAATTACATATTTCAAAATTAAATTTACAAGCAGACTTAAATAGAATTTAAAAAACTCTAAAACATACACAAACATAAGAAATATTAAACAACTTGTAATTCTTAACAGGTGCGATTTCTATATCGCAACCGCAAACGCAACAGTAAAGGGTGCAATTTCTACTTAAAAACCCACAACATGCCACCAAAATCGTTAGTGTGGTTTCGGTTTCAAAATCGGTTCTTCCTCTCCTCTACTTCCCACAATATGGAATTAACATATTTACATATAAAAATGATAATTTCACAAGATCTCTCTTACATTACTAGTAAATAGATCACACACAATCAGACATACCTTATGAAAATATTTTTTCTTGTGAAAACAACAATTCCCCACCCAATAAATTCTTTCTCATTATTTATCCTGGCTAATATATTTGTATGATTGTATCATTACCGATAGTCATGAGTTAAATTGAATGGTTAATATTACATTTAATACGGTAATTAATAGCTACAATTAATTATAATTAATATGTTGTAATCACGAAGGAAGAATATGAAAAGTTTCTTCTTAAAATATTAAAAGTTATATGTAATTTTAACATCGAATAAATATAATTAATTTTTCTCAAACGGTGGACGTAGAAATATGAAAAGTTCATTCTTGACAATTAATTTGTAATTTTAATCAATAAATAAAAGTAATTAAATTCCCTTTAACTGCCGTAGAATATGTTTATCCAAATTATTTTCAACGTTATATATGTATTATGTCAATGAAAAATGGTAAATATATGTCAATAAAAAATTATTAAATATTTTTGAAAAAAAATGATATAAACTAGCATGCGCCTCGCGTGGGGTATCACTTGTTCATTATAAAAATTGAGATTATTCATTAAAAGTTATGAAAGGATAAATCTTATAATAAATAATATTTTATAATATTCATCGATGCATAAACTAAAATTAACAACAAAATTGTATCAATTTTGTATTTGACAATATGTTAAGTTAATTTTAAAAAGTCAATGATAATCTTAAAACAAGTACTCCATCCGTTCCAAATTAATTGTTCAATTTTGACCATTTTAAGTCAAATTGACTATTTTTAGAACTAATCTTTTTACTATTTTTGCTAAAATATAGGTGAAGAGATTATAACCAAATGAAAGTATATACAATTTATTACTAACTCCAATTTTTATAATTTTATAAATATATTTATATATGCTTAATTATTAATTCTAAAAATAGTCAATTTGACTTAAAAAGGTCAAAATTGAGCAATTAATTTGGGACGGAGTGATATAATTTTTTGAATCTAAACCGCTAAATTCTATATAAGTAGAAATTTTGGATTTCTTTAGTTATTGTGTTTCTTCAAGTGGCTAAATACCAAACTCGATCAAATTGGTCCAAGAAAACAGAGTTCCACATCACTTTACACCAAGCTTAAAATAAACCTACCAAAATTTAACTTCTATTTTTAAAATGACTTTGTCAATATTAACTTTCACAGTTATGAGTATTTCTAGATAGTTTATAATATTTATAATTGTATTTACAAAATTAAATAGATTCACATCTTAAATTTGAAAATATTTTAAATTAAATATATTTGCGGATTCTAATTTTTTTTCCCAGTAATAAAATGAAAGTTTGCTTTTATTGGAAAAATGAAGATAAATCTTGCATTATGGAAGAAATGAAGACCAAACAGTTTTAAAACTTTTTGCCTAACATTTGGGAAGAAATGTGTCAAAACAAAGTTTTGCTAGCCATCAAATCCGAATAAGGAAAAACACTAACTCCTTGTTCTGAATTATAATATCATTATTAACTTTTTAAAAATCAATTTGAGTCATTTTTGAATTTAAAATTGACATAAGTCATTTAAGTTCTAAAAATAATAGATCTTATAACTAGCAGTACTCTTTAGATTATTTATGATATTCATAATTGTATTGACATAATGAAATTATCTCAATTTTGAATTTAAAAGTTTTAAAATTAACTTTTCAAAAGTCAATATTAATCTTATAATTTAGAATGAAGGAAGTATTATAAAAAGTTGGATTACTATCCCCTTTATTATACTTTTTCACTCAATTTTTCTAAATATATATTTAACAACACAAATAGTTTATTTAATGACACAATAAAATTTGTCATAAATAATTGTGTAACTAGTGTCATAACTAAAAGTTATATTTGAGTCGCTAAATTTTTTGAAAAGATTAGGTAACAAATATAATTAAGGGAATCCTAATCCAAAATATTTAGACATGAAACGTTTATAGAGATATGGTTGACCATTCAGAAAATTTTGGTTAATGAGATAAACTCAAATTAATTACTAGAGTTATCTTGGGATGGTGACTGCCCCGAAATTTATAAAGAGATTTGCTATATATTGTGAAAGATTTCAGTTAAATTACGATTGCGATGTACATGAGATTAAATAGAATTATAAAATTAGTTCACTTATCAAATACATCGTAAAAGTATTACTAATTAGATTTATCCATATAACTCACAATAAATAAGTCGACATATAAAGTCGCAATATATATCATTTTCCATTTATAAATAAGTATTTGATAATTTGACAAGTTGCTAGAATTGATTCAATCCAAATTTATTAACATTTGCTAATTTATGTAATGACTAGCTAAGTGACCCGTGTGAAACACAAGTTTTTTTTTTAAATAAAATTATTTTTAATTTTTAATTTATTTTATATAGTGATTATATAATATATTTTTTGAATTTTAAATTGACTTACTACTATTATTTGAATGACTATAAATTTTGCTTAAAAACGAATTACTATTTACATATTGAGTATTACTATTGTGATTATTTTGTTATTTTTAATTTAATATTAAGTTTTTATATAGTTTTAAAATTTAATATTTAGTTTTTATAATCAATCATTCGTATTTATATATGCATTTTTAATTAGTATTCAAAGTTGAGTGGAAACCTAAAAGCCTATATGTAATGTTTAAGTCATACTCTATTGTATAATTAATTAACTAAATAATAAAATTCTATAAAAAATAAAATCGTTGTAAATTAATAAGTTACAATCATGATTTTAGTTTTAAAAGGTAATTAAATTTTAATTAGTAATATATAAGTCAGTCTTTTTTTAAAAACATTAATTATGGTCTCCCATATGAAATAAAGTTGTTTACTAAAATTTAATCGTTAATATATTTTGTAATATGCATTACAATTTTTTTATATTAATTATTATTTACTCAAAATATTTTTAATATATAGCTATTTAGGAATATACTTTTTGTAGAATAATGAGTTGTCGTTATGATTTTTGTTTTAAAAACTAGCTAACTAAATTTTAATAACTAATATACAAGTTAGAATTATTTTGTAACATTAATTAACTGAAGGTCTCCTATATGTAATAGAATTAGTAACTAAAGTAATCATTAATATATTTATAATATATATAATATAATTTTGATATAATTATTATATATACTCATAATATTTTTAATATATCGTTATTTAGAGACCAAAGTTGAGTAGAACCTTAAATTAATCTTAAATATGATTTTTAAGTTAAAATTTATTATATGACCATAATTAAATGACTCTTATAAAAAATAAAATTATTGCAGAATAATAAATTAATATTAAAGTTTGTAGGACTATAAAGAAAATTTTAATTTTAGTTAAATTAATCCTAGCACTATATAAGAGTATAAAAAGTATTTTACTTCTAGTTAAATTTTAGGTTTATTCTAAAGACCAAAAATGAAGATCAAAAAACTATGTTTTATCTTATTATTTATATAGATATATGTATTCATTCATTCATTCAATACCTTATTATTCAACTATTCAAGTTTGACTTGTTTAAGCATTTAAAGCTAAAATTTTGTTTAATCTTAATTTATTAATTAATACGCGAGTAAGAGTGATCTCTTAGCTAGATTTATCAAGATTAAAGTATGAAAGAGTTGAATAAAAATTAAAATTAAGTAAAACAAATAATAAGCAAGTATTCGAATGATGAACTGATATACACAGCAATTTAGTGTGGGAGGTCAAGCAAAATCACAAAGTACTTATTTTAGTAGCACATCAACCGACTTGTTTAAAACTCTTGACTGCTTATACTAGTTTTTCTACTAGAGTAATGTTAAGAGTTTCAAATTTTTTGTCTCAAATAAAATGAGATTGAATATTGAATATTTTAATAATAATTTATGGGAGAACCAATCACATGAGATCTACCTAACCAATATTATAATGACACATCATTTGAGACAAAAAATTTGAAACCCCTAGCATTACTCTTTGCGCAATTACGAGTTTATGATGCCATAATATTTTTGAGTGATGTTAGGGGTTTCAATTTTTTTGTTTCAAATGATATGTCATCATAACATTGGTAGGTAGATATCATGTGATTAGGTATACCATAAATTATCGCTAAAATATTAAATGTCATCAATACACCAATATAACAAAACAAAAGTAAGTCGTTTTCGTTAGTCCCAAGTCAACTCAATAACTTTTTTTGTTAACTAAGCAGGTCAATTTCTTTTTCTTGATTTTACTAACATACAATGTATTCTTTTACCTCATTGAATATGCAATGTAATAATACATTAATTACTATTACTACATACATAGAATATTGAGTGTTTTAAAAATCGTTAGGCGGACTTCGACGACGGAGGGGGTGCCTAAGTTGCCTAGGCGGTGGCTAGGCGCTTTTCTATGCGGATTAGGCGTTTTTTTAGACGGTTTCATTTATATATTTTTTATATTGTATATACTTGTAATATTATACAAATCGTATACTATGTGTATTTTTTTTAAATTTTACATGAAATATTATCAAGAAATAATATTTTAAGGCTAAACAAATTCATTTAAAGTATTGTAGAGGTTCAGGTCTATTTTTGCCTAGGCAGGGCCTAAGCGTTTAGTCAAATCAAGGCGGTAGAGGACCCGCCTAGCTTCTAGGTGGGGATTAATCGGAGTTTGATGAGGATTTTTAGAACACCGTAAATAATGACATAGAAACTAACACAAAATTTAACTTAAATCAGTCTCATCTCTTATCTTCTCAATGTTTTCTTTCTGCTCCATCTTCTCGCCGTATATGTAGCAAGTCGAATTAAAGGCACCATTACTTACAACCATTATTACAAGAAAAACATTGAGCACTAAAACAAAACTCAATTCCCACCTCCCTCTTATCCTCCACAGTCAAATTCATATTCCCACCAATACGAGTACCAAAGTTAAAATACCCTAGTGGATCCATCAAAAACATAAAATCTAGTCCACCTAGTGCCTAGGTGGTGCGTTAATCGAACCTAGGTAGGGATTTTTATAACAATGTAAATAATGACATGAAAGCAGGTAGAGAATTTAATTTAAATCAGTCTCATCTGCTATCTTCTCAATGTTTTCTTTCTCATATAGTCGAATTAAGGGCACCATTACTTACAACTATTATTACAAGAAAAACTTCGAGCACTAAAACAAAATTCAATCCCCACCTCCCTCTTATCCTCCCCCTTCAAATTCATATGCTCACCAATACCAATACCAAAGTTAAAATACCCTAGCGGATCCATCAAAAACAATAAAATCTAGTCCTAGCTTGAACAAATAACTTCCATGACAGTCCTTGGCATAGAGTCCTAGTTACCTAGAGTTTATGATTTAGAGTGGAGAACAATTAGTTAGTGGCTAAAAACAAATTTAATGTCATAAGTTGGTTCTTAGCATAATTTAGCCATTAGGTATTAGGTTTTTTTGGTTATTGAAAGATGCCACACTACGTGAGTTTTCGAATGGTGAGCGGCACGACCAGTTTGAATCAAGAAAAATGAAAAATAAACTAGAAACCCAAGTTGCATAAATGATCGTAATGTCCAAATATAAGATGGCTGTAACCAACAATAAAAACATTAAATGGTTAATAATCTAAAACACAATAATTTAGATCAGTCACACAAATATTATTCTAAGCGATCATCATGTCGTTAGTACTTGGTTATGTATATATGTATGTTTACTAGAAGTTGTTTTGGCCCATTTGTTGTGTGTTGGATCCAAAACTAGTTGTTCGCTTCTATCTTATTACAATAATGTTTTGATGACAACTATCTTATTACAATAATGTTTTGATGACAAAAAATTAAATACAAAAACAGAATACAGAATGATGTGTAATTTTCCTTTGTTACTGTGGCATTATTCATCTTATTATCAGGTGCTGAAGCCTGCAGCATTTGGAATATATTCATTGCCAAGGAGTCCCTATAGCCTCTTCAGGCTTCTTTTCTCCCAATGCCATGAGACCTAAAGTAGAACACAAAATGAGACGAATAAGGGGAACATCATCATCTTGTAATCTACAGAATTTTCCGTCAAGGACAATGACATAAACAATGGCATTACTTTTCAAGCGAATAATGAAGCACATGATAATCACACGTTAAGTGATTGCAAAGGGTTGAAAATTAATTATCATTATTTTAGTCCTTGATTATACCTGAATAATGTTGTGATGTATTTTAAAATCCTTAATTTTTTTAAATAAAGAGGAAGACGAGGACATTTGGGTTTGATTTTTTTTTAAAATTGGAACCCTTTACTTTTCTATTTAAAGCTGCGCAACATTAGATTTAGTAGTAGCTCTAAATTCATTTTAAACATCCAATTAAACATTGAAGCCAAAGTATTAGATACATTCATTTTAAACAGCCACGTGCTTTAGTGCATTGGTACGACGATCTATTTAGCAAGTTCTGCGGCTTCAAATCTCGATGCAAAACTCTCTGAGAATGACAATAAGCAATACCAGCATACCACTAAGTATTTGATACAGAAACATCTGACATTGAAGCCAAAGTATTAGATAACAAGAATATACACAATTAGAAACCAGAGATTAAGAGAGTGACAAAGAAACAACGCATTCAACAAGCATGCTAACATCTCAGAGAGAAAAAAGTTTGCAAACAAAAATCCTAAATAACCAGAAACCATAAAATAATCAGACAATAAAATTTAAATAATCAGAGAGGAAGAAAGGGTGGACAATAAGTTTGCTAAATATAATGATAACCAGAAACCAGAAAATCCTTTTATTTAGTAGTAATTACATTTCAATTTAATTTTCTAACTAAAGATTTCACTGAAAAAGAAACAACTTGCATAATTAGGGAGTGGAATGGAATCTTTCCGGTTTCCACCCATGCATGATATAACCGTTCACTATTATGATTTCTAGTAAACAAACTAAAGTAAAGCTATTCGCAATCCGAGATTTTTTATATGAAATTTATTTTATTTTTTGTAAGCATTACTGTAAATCTCTAAAAGGATAGAATTAACAATCAATAGTTATAATTTCAACAGTAACTCTAGGCTTGAGCACAATGTGCACTGACCTCTAAGGGGCAAAAAAGCTCACTCACTTTTATCAGACGTGGATCCTTTCCAAATTCTGGACATCAATCCATATGTTTCTTCAAATCCAAGTCCAGATATTCAAATACCAGATACAATCACTTCTCACTATGCACAACATCCTGCAATCTGTCATATAAATTTAACAACCCCCCGCCCCCCCCCCCCCCCAAAAAAAAGAAAAAAGAAAAAAAAAATACCCAAAAAAGAGTTCATTAGAACTGTCATATCTCACACTAGTGTTGGAAGACCAAATGCTAAAATGGTATATCAAATCCCCATTGAGCTGTGGCATCACATTTGAAAGTTTGAAAATGCATGGCGTGAAGATCCTAACATGTTCACATAACACAGCAAGTTGATGAAATAACATGGAACATATGGTGCAGTCCTAAGATGCTACAATTCCAATGCAATAGAGACTCAAACATATACTCAATTCATCCATATTCACCAATATTCATGTAGATGGACGCCTAAGCACATTATTATGTCTCATAAATCCCCAGAACTTTGAGCATGTTAGTTTAATCACTAAACAAATGGCTTCATGAATCTTAATAAGAAAGCCATATATGTATGCAAAACCAAGAAAAAGGTATATTTGTTCATCTCTTACTTTGCGATTTAAACAGGGAAACTAGCAAGAGTGATTTGAGTAGAACAAAAGTTGGTTGGGAACTAAACGATGGAGACATGGAATGAAGAAAAGGTAGACGAGGAATAGCTGAATAGATATCTATAGGAAATGAAGCTATTTTCTACTCCTTGCGTGTGGCTGAGTGGGAAGGAATGACAAAAACGATTTCAGTTGATTTACATACAACTTCCACTTAAATGAGTAGAATACAGTGATTTAAGAATCAAAAAGGTCAAGAATGTCACTCTCTTGCCTCGTGTGCACTTTGTCACAAGAAAGCAATTCTCTTCAAGTGAAATCTTTCTCAAACATAAATTTATATAATATGAGCAAAGATATTACATTCATGCAAATTAGAAAACACCAAAACTCTTGACTAGCTTCAAAAAGTTTGGTACAAACATACAAGCAGAAGAAAGAAAAGACAAATCCCTTCAAATTTGTCAAATTCTCAAGTAAATACCTTGAAATGATAAAGCTAATGCAAGCTCTCTAATTCTGCCTATGTGACAGGATAGTAGCCTGAGCCAGCTAAAAGTTTACACAGTGCGCCTGTGGGTGATGATTCGCCTATAACCTAAATCAACTCATATAGGGGCTGTTCCAAAAATCAACTGATATTTTACAGAATCCAAGAAGGTGGTTCAAAAGCAAAGATGCACAAGTCCTAGAATGATATAGAAGTTTGAATGATGACCAAAAAATTACTCTGCATCTATAAAACAAAGCAAAACAATAAATTTTCAGGAGCCATGATCTTACCTTTCATAATGCATGTTAACCTCCGTACCTATGGGCCTATTGTGCACACACACAGATAATAAATAAAATCAAAATGAGTACTATCATGCAGAAGACAAAAACACATCCTTTTAAGAACGTTTTAGACAATGCAAATGTCAATTTTTGAGATTTTCAATTGTTTGCAAAGAAGCAAAAAGAGAGAGAGAGTTTAAAAAATTGATGTCTCTAATTTTTCCTACTGGCTTATCATGGAAAAGGCTGAACTATTTATTTGGTAAGGAAAGATTGGCTAATAAGTGGTGAAATATATCCTTTTTGTCAACTGCAGTTTTTTTTCCCTAAAAAATTATATAATGAAGGCAAATCTGAAAAAATCACTATTCCAGCTTCTTGAGTAAGTCCCATTCCCCAGTTTACTTTCAGCTGAGAAGGAAATCTGAAAGGCACATATGCTCAACATACCTGACAATGTTTCCATTCTGCATCTCCTTCAATAGATAAATTTCCCTAATAGCTGTGATTGACACTCCCTCATCTTTCCTGCTCTAGTCGGATCTTCTTCAAAGCAATAGTTTCATTTGTGACACGGTCACGAGCTTTGTAAACCACTCCATATGTTCCTTCACCAATCTTCTCTACTTTTTCATACTACAATTTTTTTCAAATGTCAGTGTTTATTGGAAAACAATATAAAGGATAACTGCATGTACGATAAGAGAAATTATATTTACCTGGTCCATTCAGTCCACCTCAGACAGACCCAGTGATCACAGAAAGCTCTAGGGTGGAGCATCATGGAAACAATAAATGAAGATTTCAAGAAAGCATGTGTTGGAAAACATGTTATTCCACAAACAGTATGGGCAGCAAATTAGTGGAGCATGCACATGGTCAACAGGTTGGAAAACATGTTATTCCCCAGACATGGAACATGGGCAGCAAGTTAGTGGAGCATGCACATGGTCAGCAGGTTTCTCACATAGGACAAAAGTTAGTGGAGAATATGGCAGTTATTTCCTAAGTGCAGCATGGGCAACATAACAGCTAAATTGTTTCCACTCGGCTGATCAGTCCTTTCAATTCTCATGTTTACTATTAATAGGCTACTACTCTCTCTTGTAAATTATAAAAAAGTAATAATACACAAAGTAACATTATTGTTATTCATCCTCTGTGTTCTTTACAACATGGTATCAGAGCCATCCTAAGAAAGTTCAACTGCAATTTCAGCTACAAGTCACCTGCAATAGACCAACCGATTTGTTTCTCAATCTTCTTCTTCGACTAAACTGCTATGTAATTTTGAATTGGATCAATACTTCCAATTGACTGAGTATGAGTAAAGGATCCATGGATGGAGATAGAAAAGTCGATTTCTAATCGTAACTAAATCTTCAAAATTTCTTTATTTGTAAAAAAGAAATTGAAGCAAAATAGCATAGCTTTTAAACGATAACTTTAGTTTACTATGTCTGACAAGTCCTCTATTGTAAGTGCACATGCTGTAAAGGCAGTAGACACTTTGCCCACCAATCCTACTGTCCAAACACCCATTACCGATTCCCACTCAGTTCATATTTCTACCATACGCCTTAATGACGATAATTTTCTGCGATGGTCCCAATCTGTACTGATGTATATCAGAGGAAGAGGGAAAATTGGGTACCTGACAGGGGATAAGAAAGAGCCAGCAGCAGAGGAACCTGCATATGCAACCTGGGATGCAGAAAACTCAATGGTAATGACCTGGCTCGTGAACTCAATGGAAGAGGAAATTAGCTCCAACTATATGTGTTATTCCACAGCCAAAGAGCTTTGGGATAACGTGAATCAGATGTACTCTGATTTGGGAAATCAATCTCAAGTCTATGAATTGACTATAAAACTTGGTGAGATCCGGCAAGAAGAGGACTCCATCACAAAGTATTTCAACTCCTTGAAGCGTCTATGGCAGGACTTGGATTTGTTTACTGATTATGAGTGGAAATCCACTGAAGATGCTAGTCACAACAAAAAAACTGTTGAGGCTCATCGTATTTACAAATTCCTTCCTGGACTCAATGTGGAATTTGATGAAGTTCGAGGAAGGATCATTGGCAAGAGTCCACTTCCTTCCATTGGCGAAGTGTTTGCCGAGGTTCGAAGAGAAGAGAGTCGTAGACATGTGATGTTAGGAAAAAAGAATACAAGTGGGCCTGTAGAAGGTTCTGCCCTTGCTGCTACTGCTAATAAAGCAGCTCACTTTCAGCAGAAACCTCAAGAGAAGCCGCGGGATTGGTGTGACTACTGTAATAAACCTCGCCACACGAGAGAGAATTGCTGGAAAATTCATGGAAAACCAGAAAATTGGAGAAGCAGCAAATCTGGGGACCGAAATAACCGCTCAATTCCCACTGCAAATGAAGCGGAGACAAGTCCATTTAGCAAAGAACAAATGAATCACCTCCTGAAACTGCTAAAATCTAATTCACATCTTGGTATTCCTAGTGCTTCTCTTGCACAAACAGGTAGTGCTCTTAATGCTCTTTCTTGTTACTTAAATTCTGCTCCTTGGATCATTGATTCTGGAGCTTCTGATCACATGACAAGTCTTTCAAATCTCTTTAGCACATATTCACCATGTTCTGGATTTGAAAAAATTAGAATCGCAGATGGTAGTTTCTTTCCTATTGCAGGAAAAAGCTTGATAAAATTATCAGAGAACATAAATCTTAAATCTGTTCTTCATGTTCCTAAATTAGCCTGCAACCTTTTGTCTGTCTCTAAAGAATCTAATTGCCGTGTAATTTTCTATGATTCTCACTGTGAATTTCAGGACCGGAACTCTGGGAAGAGGATTGGCAGTGCTAAGATAATAGATGGGCTTTACTATTTTGATGATGCTTTCTCCATTAATAACAAGGCTCAAGGTCTGAGTAGTGTTAATTCAAATTCTGTTCATGAACAAGTAATGCTTTGGCATTTGAGGCAAGGACATCCTAGTTTTCCATATCTTAAACATTTGTTTCCAGCTTTATTTAAGGGGTTAAATTGTTCATCTTTTTATTGTGAAAGTTGCATCTTATCTAAAAGTCACTGTAGTAATTATTTACCAAAAACTTACACTACTTCAAAGCCTTTTTATTTAGTACATAGTGATGTTTGGGGACCTTCAAGGGTTACTACTATCTCTAAAAAGAAATGGTTTGTTACATTTATAGATGATCATACCCGTTTATGTTGGGTTTTTTTGATGCATGAAAAATCTGAAGTTGAAAAACCTTTTAAAGATTTTTGTGCTATGGTTGAAACTCAGTTTCAAACAAAAATCAGCATCTTACATACTGATAATGGAACCGAGTATTTTAATAAAATATTGGGAAGTTTTTTGAAAGAAAAGGGGATTCATCACCAATCTACTTGTGTTGATACCCCTCAACAAAATGGAATTGCTGAAAGGAAAAATAAACATTTACTTGAAGTGGCTCGTGCTATTATGTTTCATATGAATCTTCCAAAAATTTCTTTGGGGAGAAGCTGTCTTAACATCATGCTATTTGATTAACAGAATGCCTACACGTGTGTTAAAATATAGCACACCATTAGAATGTTTTCAAATTTTTTTTCCCTTCTCAAGACTTTACTCGGATCTACCTCTAAAAATTTTTGGGTGCACCGTCTTTGTCCATATACCTAATAATAATAACACTCGGTCTAAATTGGATCCTCGGGCTGAAAAATGTGTTTTCATTGGATATGCATCTAATAAAAAGGGATATAAATGTTATAATCCTCGCACACAAAAAATTCATGTGAGTATGGATGTCTCATTTATTGAAACTAAATCATATTTTGAAAAAAAATCTCTTCAGGGGGGAGAATAAGGTGGTGGAAGACAATTTTTGGGATTTATTTCCAACACCTTTACCTAATGTGATTTTAAACACACCTACTGTTATTCTCGAAAAACAAAGTCAGGAACACTATGATGAAAATGAAGGAAATCCTAAGTCTATAATGCCAAGTATTACTGAATCTGAAACAGGGGGAGAATCACTACAACATGGCAAACCAAACAATGATGAGCCTCAGGTTTATTTCCGGAGAAGGTTTCATCAACAAGGTAAAAGCCAACCTATTCATCTTGGAAATGATCAATCTCAACCTTCGGGAACTGGGTCTCGAGATATCACAGGTAACTTTCCTCCTCCTATTATTTCTCCTATTCAAGAACCATCAGATCTTGATGTCCCTATAGCTGTTAGGAAAGGAACCCGAACTTGCACCAAAAATTCAAAATATCCTATTGCCAACTATCTTTGTTATGAAAAGCTCTCACACACACATAGGGCATTTACATCACAAATTTTACATCTGTTTGTCCCGAGAAACATTCAAGAAGCCCTTGATGATCCGAATTGGACATTAGCAGTGATGGAGGAGATGAATGCTCTTAAAAAAAGTGGAACTTGGGAGTTGGTTGATTTGCCTAGAGAGAAGAAAACAGTAGGCTGCAAGTGGGTCTTCACTGTGAAATGTAAAGTTGATGGAAGCATAGAGAGGTATAAAGCGAGACTTGTAGCAAAGGGGTTTACTCAAACTTACGGAATTGATTATCAGGAGACCTTTGCTCCAGTAGCCAAGATAAACTCAATCCGAATTCTGTTATCTTTGGCTGTGAATTATAACTGGCCATTACACCAGTTGGATGTTAAAAATGCCTTTTTAAATGGAGATCTGGAGGAAGAGGTGTTTATGAATTTGCCACTTGGTTTTGAAGGAAAACTGGGACCAAACAAAGTCTGCAGGCTAAAAAAAATCATTATATGGCCTAAAGCAGTCTCCTAGAGCATGGTTTGAGAGATTTGGGAAAGCTGTGAAGAACTGTGGCTACTGTCAAAGTCAAGCCGATCATACCATGTTCTACAAACACGGTAAAAATGGCAAGGTAGCAATTTTAATTGTTTATGTGGATGATATAGTCTTGACAGGTAATGATGATGAAGAATTGAAGAGACTAAAAAAAAGACTTGCAGCCGACTTTGAAATTAAGGATTTGGGCACTTTAAAGTACTTTCTTGGCATGGAGTTTGCTAGATCTAAAGAATGTATATTTGTGAATCAACGAAAATATGTTCTTGATTTACTAAATGAGACAGGTCTACTTGGATGTAAACCAGCCGAGACACCAATTAAGCCCAATCTGAAACTACAACCTTCTAGAGCAGAAGATGTCCTTAGTAAAGAGCAATATCAAAGGCTTGTTGGAAGACTAATTTACTTGTCACATACAAGACCAGATATAGCCTTTGCAGTTAGTATGGTTAGTCAGTTTATGCATGCACCTGGACAAGAACACTTTGATGCAGTCAATAGAATTATTAGATTCTTAAAAGGCACCCCTGGAAGGAGTCTGTTGTTCAAAAACCGTGGGCAACTTCAAGTTGAAGCCTACACTGATGTTGATTGGGCTGGAAGTACTGTCGATAGACGGTCAACTTCTGGCTACTGCACGTTCGTTGGAGGAAATCTTGTCACTTGGAGGAGTAAGAAGCAGAATGTGGTAGCAAGAAGTAGTGCAGAAGCTGAGTTCAGATCAATTGCACATGGAGTCTGTGAGGTGTTGTGGATTAAGAGACAATTGGAAGAATTGAAGATACCTAAACATGTAACCATGAAGGTATATTGTGATAATAAAGCTGCTATTTCAATTGCTCACAATCTAGTGCTTCATGACAGAACAAAACATGTGGAAGTTGATAAACACTTTATCAAGGAAAAAATTGAAAATGGACTTATCTGCATGCCATACGTTCCTACTATTGAGCAAGTTGCAGATGTGCTTACAAAGGGACTTCCTACAAGACAGTTTGACATGTTAATTGGCAAGCTGGGTATGGAAGATATCTTCAAACCAGCTTGAGGGGGAGTGTTGGAAAACATGTTATTCCACAAACATCATGGGCAGCAAATTAGTGGAGCATGCACATGGTCAGCAGGTTGGAAAAAATGTTATTCCCCAGACATGGAACATGGGCAGCAAGTTAGTGGAGCATGCACATGGTCAGCAGGTTTCTCACATAGGACAAAAGTTAGTGGAGTAATAAACCAGTTAGTGGAGAATATGGCAGTTATTTCCTAAGTGCAGCATGGGCAACATAACAGCTAAATTGTTTCCACTCGGCTTATCAGTCCTTTCAATTCTCATGTTTACTATTAATAGGCTACTACTCTCTCTTGTAAATTATAAAAAAGTAATAATACACAAAGTAACATTATTGCTATTCATCCTCTGTGTTCTTTACAATAGCATGTAAGTAACTAATCAACATATAGTTCATAAAATTTACTAGAAAAAAGGAAACCACCTGCAGTTAGAAACATCATACTATGATTCGTGAGAAAAACACACTGAATGCTACACCTCTATCATTTTATGGTTGATAAACTGTCTAAACCAATGTAGCTTTATCTCAGCTACTACGATCACCAGCATAAACAACTTTTCCCTATCTTACTCTGGTCAAGCTCAAGGCCATATTCTTAATTATTAAAGAGTAATGGTTCATGCAACCGTTTTTACCTCATGATACATCACATTCATATTAAAGTTAATTAAAAAACCAATTAACTTATCACTGAATTTTAGAAATACCCTTAATAATTTATGCACCTCATAATATATCCATCACATTCACATTAAACTTACTAAAATCCCCGATTTACTTTTCCATAAACTTCAGAAATACCCTTAAAATATCAGCATTGCAAAATAAAGGTACATTTGGCATTTCCTATGATTTTCTTTTTTTGTAGGCGCAAGTATATGGATTCGAACCAGCAACCTTGAGGTTATTCCTCAAGATCTCCGCCATTTCTCCCACCCTTTTTGATGGCATTTCCCACAATTAAAGTTGATTACTTGATTTCACTCATTTTAACTTACAATAGCAATAAATCCTAGATATTAACATGTATTTATTCTTAACCATTGTTCCAAGCAGAAGTAGAAATTGAATACTCAGGCCAGTCTTAAGTAAAAATATACCAGAAAGACATCACATTATTACTAACACAATAAAGGTTTATATCCAATCAGAAACTATGCATTTCCAAAACATTTCATTTTACTTCATCACATTAGTACTAACACAACAAAGCTTTATGTTCAATCAACGACATTTCTTTTACTTTTTTTGTTAATTTTCGAAGCAAACAATCAGAGATTGAGATGCATAAGCTAAATCAACTTAATCAAATACGATAACTAGTGCATAGATGATTATTCATATGTACGTGTGAGAATGATTCAAACCCTCGTTCACTAGTAAAAGGGAAAAAGCAGATTGAGATAAAAAAAAAAAGCATTACAAGTAGATGGGAATGTACCTAATTACAGAGCAATTGTTGGCGGAGGGAAATCCGAAGAAATGTGAGTGGGAGAGAAAAGATTGTATTGTGTGTGTGTAAAGAAAGAGTCAAGGAGAGAATATAGGGTTAGCTTAACTTTAACTTTGGTTAGTAAAGTCAAAGTGACAGTCAACTCTTAAATTCAGTCGAGTACTAATAGTCCTACTATATAGTCATAAATTTAGGCTAAATTATAATTACAAAACTTATTAATATAAGAGATGAATCTTACTATTACTATGTATTGCGATAAATTTAAATTGAATTACAATTGCAAAACTTATCAATATATGGGATGGGTTTTATTATGTATTGCGATAATTTTATACCGAATTATAATTACGAAACCAATCAATACATGAGATTTGTAAGAATTATATGAGAGTCCCACTTATTACAAACCTCTCGGTTGTTTCCGAAAGACACTTAAAGATCTAGAAGGGGGTTGAATAGATCCTATTAAAAAATTGATTTATTAAGGATATTACCAAATAATTAGTAAATCAGGTTGATTATGCACAACGGAATACTTTTTGAAAACCCCCTTAAAAATAAAAAAGAAATCTCATCTCCAAATTTAGTTATGGCTTACGTCACAAACAATATAATAAATGACAGAAGAGATTTAAGTGGTTCGGAGACTGAATAACTTATAGTCCACTCTTCTACTTCACAGAGTATGAAATCCACTAAAGATATAGATCACAAAGATCTTTACAACTGAACCACTAAGGTTACTTCAAGTCACTCAATCTCGGAATGGTCACTCAAACCAGGACATTTAGTCATCTGAATCACTTATATTACTTCGAGCCACTTAGTCTCGGAATACAAATCAGCAAGACCAAACGAATTACAGTTGAAATGATTGTTGAGGTGTTGTTAAGATGGCAATAAGCTTCTCTTCTTTGGTACTTAGCAAATTGAACTAGATGTTCAAAATCATAGTGTGTTTTTTTCACTTTAGCAGAGTTTAGGCTTTTTAATCAGAGTTCGTTGTTTTTGAATTTGAAGAAATCTTCCCGTTGCTAGGTGCCCGTGTTGGTGCATTTAATATTTCAGATATTCTAGCTATCATTACAATGATGAATATTATAAATTATTTGAAAAAAATTACTCATCATAAATTTTATTATTTTTAACGAGTCATCTTAATTTTATATTTAAAAATATTTTAAATTAACTTTCAAAAATTAATAATTATAATATTTTAAATTAACTTTCAATAATAGTTTAACTAAAGTTGCAGATGTGACATTAATCTACATTTTTAATTTGTCTTGCAATTGCAAAAGAAGATTGAAAATGCAAAAAAAAAAAATAAAAAAAAAATAACTCCTCTCAAAAAGTATTAGGTACCGTTTTTAACTTTTTTAGTCACTTTCAATTTTCTCTAACTTTCATTTCTCATTCTTTTCCTGCTACCATTTGGCACCCTTTTTTTCCAGTGTAACTGTTGTCTCTGGGACCCACGGTCCAATTATAATGTCTAAGTTAGCTATCCGCATAGAACAATTGTATCTTAAAAGTTTGAGTTGCAAGTAATTTGTATAGAGTCTACAGTCAATGGATTTTTATATATTTTTATAATTAACAAAAGAATTGCCATCCTCATTTTCAGTAACAGGCATCCAAACTTTAGCAATTTCTCAAAAAATGATTTCTAAGAAAATATATTTGTTTGAAAACATTTTCCCTGAAATAATAACAGAGCCCTATTATCTTGCTATTGAGATGCATGCAAGTGACTGAAATTATGCTCATTCAATAGAGTAGCCATTGCTTAATGCCTAGTTCATGATGACCATTAACTATGGTCTCTTTTTAAATCCTCAATTAATCTGTGGACTCATAGTTTCTCTAATACGTCCTGCTTCATTTGTTAATACTTGATATTCATATGCACAGAAGAACAACAATTCCAGTGTATGTAGTAAATTTTTGGAACTTCTACGTATTAATTTACCTAATCTGCTTACTTCTTTTTATGTGGAAGGATCATTTACAAATCTTTTGCACTCAAAATTTTTATGGACAATTGTGGCAGGACAAAAGAACCAACGTGGAGTGAAGAATTTGCTTTAAATATCAAGCAGCCCCCGAACACGAGTCTTTCAGGTTATTATGCTTGTAGAATGAATTTTGTATGTATTTTTTCTATTTGATCCGAGGCATCTAATTCTACTTTAAAGTTCTCCCTATGTTACTCCCTCCATTCCACAAAAAGAGTCCCAATTTAATTTTTTAAAGTCAATTTATAAAGTCTTAAAATTCAAAATTGATTTGAATTCATTTGATTTTAGTTAACAAAATTGTAATTATTGTAAATCACCTATAAAGTACGGCTACAATTGTTAACTACAAAATTTGCATGATTCGCATGAATTGTTAATATTAGGATTTCGCGAAATGACTTCAAAATGTCAAAATGACTCTTTTGTGGAATGGGAGGAGTATTTCTTTTTAATAATCTTGATAAAATCTTCAAATGTTGCAACTTTAGGTTGCAGCTTGGGATGTAAATCTTGCAACTGCACATAAGCGTATGGGTAATGCTGGTGTTAGCTTGGAATGCCTATGTGATGGTAAGAATCTGATGCATCAGATGTTTTAAAATCATTGTCCTGACATAGAGATATACACAACACTGATAGTCCTGCAATCTAGTAGTGTAGTATCAAGATGGGTACCAAGAGTCCTGCTCAGGCTATTTATCTCACCACATAGGGGATGGGATCAGAAACAATCTACATTTGGTGAGGCTAGAAGATTAATGTGAAGGGAATTGCCGTAGCTCATTTTTATGGATCTCTAGTCTAGTTATGTACAACTATACAAGTCTAGAAGCTTTTTATAAGTTAAAGGGAGTGTCTACGAATATATTTACTTTTTGATGGTGTATTTTCTTGTATCATTCTCTCTCTCTCTAAAAGGTTGTGCTTGTTTCTTTGGCCATACCAGATCTCTTGATTGAGCAGACCTTTAAATTATATCGTTGGATAATAAACTTCACCTGACACTGTGTTTTGCATAACCACAAGGTCATTGGTTCCAATCCCCATACTTTTTCTAAGCTTTCTTGAATATCACCCGCAAGTACACACACCAACACAAAATTTGAGGAAGACTCGATGCCTATAATGCTACATGGAAGCATGCATGTGACTAAAACTGTCAAATGAAATGCATCACTTCAACAAGTGCGAGTGAGCTGTTGAAGGATCAATATACATTATATGTGATTCATTTCTCAAACTCATAGTACAACCATTTATACCTAAACAATATATGGATAAAAAAAATGTTTCAAATGATATCTAACGACACTTCATAAATTACCTCTTGAAGTTGCAACCTTTACGATTAAGCAAGACTTGATTTTCTACCTCAAATATATGTGATCATACTATGCTTTCTCTTATAATTGCTTTGAAATTTAATAAAGGTTATTAGTATGGCATGAGGGTCTTATTTATAGGCAACCAAAACTTAGGGTATAATGGTCATCACACCACAACCAATCAAAGTGGCCAACAAGGTCATCTGAACAACAAGGTCATTAAGCTACTCACAAGTGACCAACAAGGCATATGTGTTGCAAGGCAAGAGGCCACATCTCACCTCTCCAAGCCTAACAACACTACAAGCAAATAACTAATAAGCCACATCTCTCCTTTCATTGCTTGACAACACACCAAGAGCTAGCAAAACTAAATTTGGTGACTAACTCTTCAAAGCAAGTATCAATACTTAAAAGCTTGTAAGTATTACATACTTTCATAATGGCCAAAATATCCCTACTTTCTCTACACACCCTAACCGGATCCCACTTAGTTGGTTACTCCAAACTTGGTTTACCATCAAGTTAGCATTTAGGTCGCTCATTAGTTAGCTTTCCTAACTAATTTGGTTAGCCGAAATTGTTGACTTTACGTTCTATGAATAGTGATTTAACGTTTTTATGAATATTGATTTCCTAGTTAAGTTTTACAAAAAGTTTTTATACTTATACTTATAATGAAACCACACACATTCAATCACATAACACATAATTTCAATCACAAAAAAATCCATTATTAATCATATAAGGTTACATTACAAGTTTTATAAGGATTCGGAATATTACATTCTCCCCTCCTTATAAGAATTTTGTCCCCAAAATTAAGTACATACTAAATAAACAAAATACAGGTAGTTTTGCTTCGTTCTATCCTCAAGCTCCCGCGTAGCTTCTTGATTCTTCATGGTCATTTCGCTTCTTTCTTCGGGCAATTTTTCACCTGATGGTCTAGAGCTCCACAGCTAAAACACCCTCTCTTCTTAGGACTTGGACAATTGATAGCAAAGTGCCCATCCTATCCACAGTTATAACATATATTCATGCCCCTCAAACATGCTACCATGTGGTTCTTGCCGCGTGTTACATTCTTCTACTTTTTCTTTGTTTTCTCCCTTGTCATTATTATCGATATTGTTCCGTTTTCTTTTATTATCATTCCCCTTATTACTAGTTTCCCCTTTATAATTTCCCCCCTCGCCTCTATTCTTTATGCAATTTTGGCCTTTTCAAGGATTTGACTAAAGGTTTCTATCTGTAGTATAGGCAACTTGTTGCATAACGAGGGTTTTAAACCCTGTTCGAACCTCGTTTTCATATTCTCCATATCAACTTGATGCGGAGCAAACCGGGCTAGTTCATTAAACTTGACCGCATATTGAGTTACCGACATGTCCCCCTGTTTTAATTCTAGGAACCATACTTCCATACGATTAAAAAAAAAATTATGTAATGTGCAAAATAAATCTATAAAAAGTTAAGGCCAACTTTGTGAACAATATTTGAATCCCGGCGCTAATAAGTTGTTCATCTCTACCCCTGTATAAAGATCTCAGGCACAATACCCTTGGGGTTAAAGATGCATAATACCCTTGGGGTTGAAGATATCAGGCCTAGGTAAGTCTATTTTTATTTTTGTTATTTTAAACTTTTTGGGTAAACCCTAGCTTAACATAATATATATTTTGTTCATATTATAATTTTCAAATTATTATTAATTTTAATTTTGCTATTCTCGCCCCAACTGCCAAACTTAATCAGACTTAGGTGGTATTTGATTGCATCTTAACAGTCCACCTCTTAATGCACCTTAACAACTCACATTTTGGTACTAAAAGGTCCGCTGAATAGTTTAGACTCATTTATATCATAACTTTTCAGATTATCTCTTAATACAAATATGTGGGCCCTTAAGCGGTAGACTGTTAAAATACAATCAAACACCACCTTATATTGAAATTTTATTATTTTAAATTCTAAATAGAAATTTATGTTTATTGAGATAAATAATTTTTTTTCTAAGTTCAATTCTATCGCCTGACCCATCTATTTCTTTTTTTTTGGCTAATTTTCGAACGCACACACTCAAGAATAACTCACACCCCCAGATAATCGAACCCTTGACCTTATGGAAACGATAAGACAAGGGTTACCGTTGAGCCAAGAACCAAACGACATTTCTTCTTTTATTTCATGTTTACAATTTTTACTGATGTAAGTCAGCTTGCAATTTTGAGATAAAAACCAAGCTTCCATTTCGTTAAACACAAACACAACCCACCCTCTTCACGAAAAGATAATCCTTAAGCAGTTAATAGCTCAAAAATCCTCCATAGCTCGAAAATGTAGGTAACACAGAATCCTCGAATGTTTTCTCTAGTTAATTTTTTTTTCTAATTCCTATATTTTCCTTGGATGCATTATACTATCTTCTATTGATTGTTTCACCAAAAAAATTATTTATTTGTAGATTTTTAAAAATATTAAAAATATATTTTTATGTCATTTATTTATCAACTTAATAATTGTTACTTTGATCGTGATGGGATGGAATGATAACAAAATTATGATAGCAAATTTAAGAATACTATGTCATTTTATACTATTATCAGTAATTAAACTCTATTTATGAAAAAAAAAATATTTTTATAAGTGAGATCCTTTGAATGAAACAAATAAAATTTATGTATGCTAGTCAAGTGGTCTTACATATGTCGTGAATGTAGACAGTATATATTAGGGACATATCCATGCACATAGTTTCTTCTATTGTTGGATTTAGGTATGCTAAATTGCCAAACTGAGCAACCTTTTGTGTTGTTAAGTTGGTTATTTGTTTATAAATGAAATGAATTGGACCGCTATTAATTATACATCTATGGACTTATTGTGTACTATTCAAACACTTTGAATGAAATCTACTATCAGTATATCATATGGAAGACTCATAATATATTTGGGAAAAGACATTCATTTATTTGATTAGTGTATTGATTAGTTTTTTTTATGTTTTCTTTTAATTTTGTTTTTGAATGGATGCAGAGCCATTATCAGTTTATGTTGATGCAGCTATTGTGCATCCTGAAGAGGTTATGAAAGTTGGGATCCCAATATTACCCAACCACAAGTCGGATATAACTGTTTTTTCTAACGTGTTCATTGCCAATAATGAACTGCAAGATGCATGTATTGGTTGGTTGAACACATAGAATAAATTTAGCAAAAATTTTCTCGGAAAAGGAGAGCAGAACAATATTAATATATGGTCTGATAATGATACCACTGTGTAGTTTTTGAACAAATATAAGAAGTTTGCAAATACTCATGTGGAAGTAGAAAATAATTCTAATGATTTGCTAATACGTCGGAGTTTGTTAAATCTTCAACAAAAGGTACACAAGTTCAATTGATAAGGGGTGGTTACAAGATATCAAAGAGAAGAAGGCTGCCTATTATGGAGGACACATTTTCCGAATTCTATGATCCATGGTATTTTTGGCCCTTGATTTCTTATTCATATTAGTATCATATTATTATTTGCCGTATTTTGATATTGAATTTTTTTCTTTTTCTTTTGCAGTTTTATTTGTAGAAACATGATAAAGATATTGGTGCTCAATATCAATCATATATTTTTTCTAAAGATAACAAAGCTGCACATTTGTTAACGATAATAACTCGGAAGTTGGTGCCATACTTACTTGACTCTTCGAATTCTGTGATAGGGTTGAGTAAAATTGAAGATTTTGTAGTTAGTTCAAAGTATGAAAACGTTTTAAGTCGTTCAAGAAATTCAAAGTTGCTGTTAGCCGTATGTAGTTTTTGTTTTCTTCTAAATGAAAATGTAAATAAAACAAAAACTACATATGGCTAACAGAACGAGCTTTACATTTTCATTTAGAAGAAAACAAAAACTGCATACGGCTAACAGCAGCTTTGAATCTCTTGAACGATTTTAAAACGTTTTCATCCTTTGAACTAACTACAAAATCTTCAATTTTAGTTAACCCTATCACAGAATTCGAAGAGTCAAGTAAGCATGGCACCAACTTCCGAGCTACTATCGTTAACAAATGTGCAACTTTGTTCTCTTTAGAAAAAATATATGATTAATATTGAGCATCAATATCTTTATCATGTTTCTACAAATAAAACTGAAAAAGAAAAAGAAAAAATTTCAATTTCAAAATACGACAAATAATAATATGATAATAATATAAAGAAAAAATCAAGGGCCAAAAATATCATGAATCATAAAATTCGGAAAATTTATGTCCATAATAGGCAGCCTTCTTCTCTTCGATATCTTGTAACAACCTCTTATCATTAAACTTGTGCACCTTTTGTTTAATATTTAACAAACTCCGACGTAGTAGCAAATCATTAGAATTATTTTCCACTTCCACACGAGTATTTGCAAACTCCTTATATTTGTTCAAAAACTGCACAGTGATATCATTATCAGACCATATATCAATATTGTTCCGGTCTCATTTCCCGAGAAAATTTCTGCTAAATTTATTCTGTGTTCAACAAACCAATACATGCATATTGTAGTTCATTATTGACAATGAACGTGTTGGAAAAAACAGTTATATCCAACTTGTTATTGGGTAATATTGGGATCCCAACTTTCATAGCCTCTTCAGGATATAAATTGATAATGGCTCTACATCCATCCAAAAACAAAAGTAAAAAAAACATAAAAAAACTAAAAACTAATCAAATAAATGAATTAGTCTTTTCCCAAATATATAACTACGAGTCTTCTATGGTATATTGATAGTAGATTTCATTCGAAGTGTTTGAATAGTACACAATTGGCCCATATCTGTATAATTAACAGCAGTTCAATTCATTTCATTTATAAATGAATAACAAACTTAACAGCCCAAAAGTTCACTCAGTTTGGCCCATTTAACATACCTATTGAATCTAATAGAAGAAACTTGCATGGATATGTCCCTAATATATAAGTAATGAATATTGTCTACATTCACGACATATGTAAGAACACTTGACTAGTATACATAAATTTTATTTGTTTAATTAAAAGGATCTCACCTATAAAAATAATTTTTTTTCATAAATAGAGTTTAATTGCTGATAATAATATAAAATGATATAGTATTCTTAAATTTGCTATCATAATTTTGTTATCATTCCATTCCACCACTATCAAAGTAACAATTATTAAGTTGATGAATAAATGACATAAAAATATATTTTTAATATTTTAAAAAAACTACAAATAAATAATTTTTTTTGTGAAACAACCAATAGAAGATAGTATAATGTATTCAACGAAAATATAGAAATCAAAAAAAAAATAACGAGAGAAAAAACATTCGAGTATTCTGTGTTACCTACCTTTTCGAGCTATGGAGGATTTTCGAGCGATTAACTGCCTAAGGATCATCTTTTCAGTGATAATGAAATTCAGTGAGTATAAAATTTAAGGAAATTTTAGGGTTTTACTATAAATCGTGAAGAGGGTGGGTGTTTGTGTTAACGAAATGGAGTTTGTTTTGCTTTTCTTTGGCCGTAAAAGGACGAGAGGATAACCTTCCACTTTTAAGCTTGGTTTTTATCTCAAAATTGCAATCTGACTTGTATTAGTAAAAATTATAAACATGAAATAAAATAAAAAATGTCGTATGGTACTTGACCCAGCGGTAACCCTTGTCTTATAGTTTCCATAAGGTCAAGGGTTCGATTCTTTGGATATGTAAGTTATTCTTGGGTGGGTGTGTGCGGAAATTAACAACAAAAAAGAATAGTCGGGCGATAGAATTGAACTTAGAAAATTCTATCTTAGAAAAAAAATTATTTATCTAACATGCGAAGAACTAGACCTTGGTAAACAGTAGATGGCAAAACTGACTCACTAACACCAGAAAACAAACATTCTAAGAAAAAAATCAAAAAAATAATACGAAATCACAAAAAAAACATATAGGAATCAGATAAAAAACAGCTTGATATATTATTTTTAAGAGAAAAAGACGAAAATCTTTTGAGGATTCTCTAAAATCACTATATATTCATGAAGAAGATGCGTGAAGATGGGTCAAAGAACTCTAAAAAATTTGCCCTCCATAATAGACATCACTTTATTGTTGGAAAACCAGTAACAAGTTCTTGTCATGGAACTTATGCACTCTCTGTTGAAGATCTAAAAAGCTCCAACGTAGTACCAAGTCATCAGAATTATTTTCCACTTAACAAGTTCATATGCAAAGTGAAAAATAATTCTGATTACCTAGTATTAAGTCGGAGTTTTTTAGATCTTCACCAGAGAGTGAATAAGTTCCATGACAAGAACTTATTACAAGTTATCCAACAACAGAAAAAATTTTGGAATTCTACGATCCATTGTATGTAAGACCCTTGATTTCTTCTTCTTCACATTATTATTTGTTGTATTTTGATATTAATTTTTTTTTCTTTTTTATTTTTTAGTTTTATTTGTGGGAACACGAAAAGGATTCCGATGCTCAATGTTGAGCATATTTTTTCTAAAGACAATAAAGCCGTAGATTTGTTAAACAATGTAGCTCGGAGGGTTGTGTTAGTTTTACTTCACCGTTCTAATCGTGTGATGGCATTGGGTGAAATTGAAGATTTCGCAGTTAGAATGCGGAAGGATGACATTTTAGAATTGATAAATAGCTTCAAAACTGTTGTCAGCGAGCTATTGGTGAAATGTCCTTATGTTTAGTTTTTGTTTGTCGAAATGAAAAATGTAAAGCCTGGTTCTATTATGAAGTATAGCTAAATAGACTTGTAGTAGAGTGTTTTATAATCAGAAATGTTGAAACAGATGAATTTATCGTTTGCAACTATTTCATAGAACCTTAATAGTCTAGCACAAACATCTCAGCTATATTGCCATCATTTACTGTTAAACTTAGTAATTATCTTCAATTCATAATACATTCAAGTACTATTTCTTGGGGAAAGCAATTTACACATTCAAAAAAATTGAATATACTTGCTTCCCCAGATGATATTCAGTTCTATATGCATCTCATTTGTGTTGTGTATTATAAACTTCTAATATAAAATATAAAAAGTACACAGGTTTTCTGATCTCTATGATGGTGCTGAACAGCTGCCCAAATGGCATGTTTATGTGACTAGTCATAGTTTAGGTGGTGCTTAGCTACCCTACTTGCTCTTGAACTATCAAGACAATTAGCAATGTGAGTTCTTTTCCCTTTTTGTGTGATGTTTTTGTCTTATCTTATGTTTGTCGTTATAGCTTGCTGCCGGTGGACAAAGCAAGCTTATAGTGAAATTCTATGATTTTTCTTGTACAATATACCTACATGAAATATGGGTTTTTGGGAATGGATTTGGGCCATTGGATATTAACGATGTATCATTTTTGTTCTAGTTATTGCTTAAATAATTTTAAGATTTTTTATGGAGAAATTAAGAGTTTAAGTTGACCTAATGCCACGTTTGAATTGAGGGAATGAAATAAAGGAAGGAATAAAATAAAAATAGTGTATTTAATGATCATTTTGGAGGATAAACAATTCCAATGGAATTAAAATTCATTCCACACCTTTGTTTTTTTATTCAATGTGGTAAAGGTGAAAAAAAATTCATTCCAATAGAATGAATATATGTGATAATTTTGCCATTATATGACACCCACCAACAACAACCAAATATACACTTAAAAATCTTAAAATCATTCCTTCCCATCCTCTATTCTATTCCTTCAAAATCCAAACGCAATATAAGAACTAAGCTGACCTAAGAACTTGATTATTTTATATTAGTATACTTCTTCAGTATCAAGCATAAAAGCATTTATCATTGGGTTTTGTTTGGGCTAAAGCAAACTTAACATGCTCAAGAAACCACAGTAGTTTTTCAATGCTCAAAGTTCCAAAACTATGCTCTGTTTTCTGATATGGAACTTAGCATGATCTGATCCTCTCTAATATTATCCAAGTGTTAGGGGCTCTAAGTTTATTATCAGTGTTTTTTTGCTGCTCGATTGTTATTTGGCAAATGAACTTTTATGTTATAATTTTGGACCACCAAGAGTTGGTAACAGAAAGTTTGTTGAAGTTTATAACGAGGTAACAATGTTTGTAGTTGTTTTCCATTTCTACCAATTATAAGGATTAGTTATTGTTGAAAGATCGTGCAAGTTATAAACTTATCTGTGTATTGAGCATGCTCTAAGACCATCCAATAGCCTCCCAGAGTCCGCTCCCTCCTTCCTGCAGTGTTTGTTCTGTAAGGAAACAGAATAGTCTTATTAAAAAAGCACACCCTTTGTTAAGAAAGAGAACAAGCAGATGACAAGCTCAAAAGTACAAAGAGAGCGAGAGCGAGAGAGATTTTATCTGATATATGGCATGCTCAAGACCATCCACTACTCTCTCAGCTCCCCGTCCAAATCCAGCAGTAATCTGATGACAAGCTCTTTGTTATGGAAGAACTAGCAAATGACAAGAGCAAACAATATTGAGAGAACAGAAAATATACTTAGAACACTTGCTGAACTCTGATGATCTGATCTACTTTGAATGATCATGATACAATTTATAGGATACATAGGACTAAACCAGCTACGCTCAGTTATCAGCTACATACATGTATTCAGTAGAATCATTTTCTAGACTTTGACTGTTAGAATTTCCAACCTAAAATAATTGTAGATTCATGAACAAGTCAGCACAATCATGTCGACACAAAAAATGTTTGATATACGTACTTGGAAACAACGTGAACAACCAACTCTTCTATAAGATTAAGTTGTTCATGTAATTGCAATAATTAGAAGCTGAAAAGTTTTCTTGTTGATAATTTCAATAACAATCATCAGGAGCGCTAGTTTGCAGAATTGAGGGGTTCAAAACCCATGTATTAATAATCTCAATAACAATCATCACTCTAAACAGTAGATTGCAAAATTAATGGTATTGATACAAGAGATTATAAGACAAAATCACAAACCATAGTACAATATCACAAACAACAAATACATAAACCCTAAAATGCGAAAAACCTGACCTCTGGTGAACAGTAGATTTCAAAACTGACCCACTAAGACCAGAAAACAAATATTCTGAAAGAAAACATAAAAAAAACTAATCAATAGGAGGTTATGGGACTAAATCACAAAAAAAAATATAAGAATCAGATAAAAAACAGCTTGATATATTATTTTAAAGAGGAAAAACGAAAATCTTTGAGGATTCTCTTTAAAAAAGTAAAATAAAACAACATTGATACCTTTTCGAGTTATGAAAGACAGATTTCGTTAACTGCTTAAACATCTGATGATGAAATTTTAGGAGTTTAAGAACTCTAACAAATCACTATATATTTGTGAAGAAGATGCGTGAAGATGAGTTATGTGTTAACGGGTTATAAGCAATAGATGTGTCAGGCGAGTAAGAAATTAGAATTGAACTTATTAAAAAATATTTATTTATCTCAATAAACATTTCTATTTAGAATTTAAAATAATAAATTTCCGATATAAGTTTGTTTATTAAGTTGGGAAGTTGGGCCAAGAATAGCAAAATTAAAATTAATAAATATTAATATAGAAATATATTTACTTGTTGAACTTAAAAAAAATTGAAAATTATACTGAAATGCAAAAAGCATATTATGCTAGCTAGGCTTTCCCAAAAAAAAAATTTAAATAACAAAAATAGACTTACCTAGGCCACATCTGCCTACGGATACAAAGTCAAGTGATATCTTCAACCAAGGGGTAGAGACGAACAACTACCATACCAAGGTAAATATATTGATTATCTCATCTTCTCCTCTTCCTATTGATTATGAATTAATAGGAAGAGGGAAAGAAGAGGTGAGGAGAACGGAGCAGGAAGAGAGATGGATGAAAGAACCATCTCACAAAGTCACAGATCTAAAATCTGTGGCGCAGTAGAAAGGTCTATTTATATATATATATATATATATATTAAAAAAATATATTCCAATGACTTTCAATTAAAAGTAAAGTCCTATTACACAAACCTCGACTTCAAAATTACTGAACTCATTTACAACATTCAAGAATTACCCGAAACCCAAAATTCCAACGAAAATGGGTTAAAGAAACTACCTTTCTTTCGGGGCATCAGATACATTAGGCTTTACATCCTGAACATTAGCTTCGGTTTTGACCACCTGAGTTGCGGTTGAGTGGGTGGCTTAGCTTGCGGCTGAAAAGGGTTGAGGAAGTTAAGGTTGTACTCAGGGCGGTGCTGCTACTGCTGCGGCGGCGGCTGAAGGGCAAAATGGGAATGAAATTGGGGTTAGGTATTTGGGAATTGTGGGTGATGCTGGAGGGGCAAAATGCTCCCTGGGTGGAAGAGGCCGAGGAGGGTGAGATCGGAGGAGGAAATTGATTTGGTCCCTGATAAATTCAGCCTTTTGTGAAAGGTCCAACCCTACCTTGGCTTCCAGCTGCTGAACGACGCTGTTGAAGGTTGTGAAGGAGTTAGAGCCAGCAACGACTTATTTTAAAATGGCTTAAAGTTAAAATATAAGTTAACTTATAAGTTATTTTAAATTGCGACTTAAAAGTAAAAGCATTCGGCATCAATTTGACTTATAAGTCAGAAATTAGGTTAAAACAAGTTATGAAAGTGTTCGGCTGATAATGACTTATAAGTTAAAATGAAATGTAAAGATTACTAAAAAGGACATTAATAAAAAGATGCATTTATTCAATATCATATCATAACAATCATCCACAATTTCATTAAATAAAACACTAATGGACTTCCACAACTTCGAAATCAGTAAAGGATAACACCTAAATTTTGTTGCAATAGTTGAGAATGCACTAAAAGCACTAACCGTTTCTCCTGATGTCCATTTTATTGTAATTTCTTCTCCATGGACTTCCACAACTTCCCCATCTACCCAAGCCACCTCAGAATCCTCCACCCAAACATGAGACCCAACTACTATACTTGTTGAAGCAGTCTGCACAAAAATTCAAGATGCATCAAATATTGACATCTAAGTGCATATCTGAAAATGATATCTTAGTAAAAGTATTCATCCATAATGTACTAAATAGACATGGCATACATACTACAGGTTTGTTCAAATCTTATGATCGTCGTGAACCTTTGCATAAGTCTGCTCATATGGTAGTAACAGAGAAGACATGATCCATAATTGTGTATAAACTAATAAGTGTTCATCAACAATGCCTTCAAACTTGTACAATTCAGAACATTGGAAAAAGAAAAACACTATTCGAGCTCATATTCCTCTATCCTTTTAGGAAATATAACTCGGGGAGAAATTCATCAAGTAATGTAAAAACAAAAATGAAACATATGTTCCACATTGCACAAAGGATTAACAAAAATCCTCGGAAAATGCATTCCCGTAATATTGGGTATGGTAAAAATCAAACAACTATATTGAACACATGAACCTATTAAACCACATATAAACTTCACAAAACAGGATTCAGTTATCAATATAATGGAACAGCAAGAACAGGTTTCAGTCAGTTCCTTACAATAACTGGAATAAAACCACGGATATATTTCATGCAACAAGTTAACTGAATTGGCAATGACTATAAATTCAAGTTCAGAATGCATATAAATTCATGATATAAAGCTCATTTTGAACAAATTACAATGACATTAAGCTGACAGGATCAAATATGTAAAAACCAAAATTTCAATAATGGCAAACATTAAGCTGAATGTACTTCAACACTAAAGTGGGGGAAAATTAATCAGAAAATGATTGAAACAATACCATTTCTCAGAAATTGATCGGGTAAGGAGAAATCAAACCCTAAAAATCTTCAGAAAATGCAAGGAATCATCAGAACCATTGATTCTTCGAATATCTTAACAATGTATACATGTAAACGCCCATAATGTATATAATATATGTATGTAAACGCCTAGATATTAGCTTAGCCCTGATTTCTGCAATTTTCTCCCTCCAAACGAAGACATGAAACGAAATAGGAAGCATTGCAGACGCTGAAATGGTATATGAAACCTTTTCCTAATTAGGAATATGTTCACATATTCAATTAAGCACAACCCAGTATACAACAATTCATTCAATCAATCAATCAAACATTGGATCCACATAAATCAACAAAAAATGGAATTGAATCGAAACACACAGGCTCAGAAACTACAGTCAAGATTAAAGAGGTAAAGAAGAAGAAAAACCACATGCCAAACATTCAAACGTAACATAATACACACATGTATATACATATACATATCAAATATTTGGTCTAGGGTTTGGTACCTAATAGCAATCGAAGGAGTAGAAGATGCAGGAGGAGTAACAGTCGCGGAGGGAAGGAGGGAGAAGCCAGGAAATTGACGGATCGAGCGCAGAGAAGGAGGGAGAAGCCAAAAAAAATTGACGGATCGAGCACAGAGAGAGAGAGAGCAGGGCTTCAATTTTAGCCGTGTAGTGTACTGTGAAACTTAGTCAAGACTCTTGAATACTTTAAAAGTTTGCTCGAATTCGATAAAGACGTTTAAAGAGACTTTATAAAAGTTTTTGGTATTTAATTATAACTTTTATAATATCTTTAAAAGTTAAATAATATTAAATTAAGATTTTTAAAAAGTTTATAAAAGAATTTTGGTATTTAAAAAGTTATAAATTTTTTAGATTTTTATCAAAAAGAATAGTTTGACAGACTTTAAAAGGAGAGGAATTCATATCTAAAGTCTAACCTATCTTTAAATACTTCCGAAAACTTCTAAATATTTGAAAAAAAGAGAAAATGAAATAGAACGAGTATACGAGTCTATCTTTTGGTAATAAGCATCTTAGACTTTCTCTAATAGAAAGGTTGCAGAGGTAGAAGATGGGTCGGTGAATTGTATAAAAATTAATGTTAATTGCGAAAATAAAACTATTAGTTAATTAATGTTACATTGTGAATTTAAAAATATTCTTAAAGTTCTCATTCTAAAAATATATTTTAGATTTTAGAACGGAATGCGTCTATTATATGTTAATCTTAATTCTATTTACTTCACTATAATTTGTAATTAAAATACTTTTTATGAATAAAAATAAAATTTTGTCCACACTGAACTCAAATCTTAATTTATCACTGCACGTCTCTTAAAAAGATTTATTATTTATATTTATTTATTTAACTTAGAATAAACAAATCAATGCATAAAAATGCAAGTGATACTATTTTTTTAATTGAATTATAAGCGTTGAAAAAAAAATATCCTATAAATATCTAACTACCAAATTTCGATCTTTACTGATAACTTTTGTTGAGGATTTATTTATTTTTATTGGGGTTTTATGAGTGGTCTGGTAGAATATTTCTCAATCTTTATATTATACCGTGGATAGTGGAGAGTTACATTTTATTCACCACTTTAAACATATATTTACTCTCTTTCTAAAATGAGAGGTTGTACACATGGACTAATTAACAATTAATATAAGTTGCAAAATATATTAGAAGTATACAAAAGTCTACTAAAATCTTGATAAAAAGTTTATGAAAATTTGTTACTTATGTCTTGGAGTCTTTATAAAAAAAGTATTTAAAATCTTTAAAAGTCATTAAAATCTACAAATTTTACAAAAATCTATCATTTTAAATAGGGCCATCTCTAAAGCAGCCGTCGGCACTGTTTGATAAGACTCCTGCTACTGCAGCCTGCATGTACACTGACTACTCTTCCTCTTCATGCGTACATGTCCTCTAAAACATGCCCCTCTCATTTCCCTCTTCATGCGTACATGTCCTCTAAAACACGCCCCTCTTTCTCTCTCTTTTGAAGAGGTAGGCTTGTGTCAGCAGCGTAAAGGTTCTAAGGGTGGAATTCACAAGTTTTTATTAAGTGGGATTTTATAAATTTCTTTCAATTCCAAAACTGTCCTTCATTTGAACATCGCGTGGCATGTCTGTTCCCCGCCCCATCATTACTCGCGGATAGCTGGTTTTTTGGTTAACCCAATAGTAAAAATTCAAAAACCAAATTTAAACTCAAAAATCAAATATTAAAATAATTAAAATCGAAATATAAAAAAATAATTGAATAATTAAAATTTTTCATTCAGTTTTATCCGTTTTTACTCGGTCCACCGCCCATGTGATCTCTGTTATTCATCCCCTCTCCATTCGACCCTTAAATTTTCTTTTTCTTTTTTTTTTAGTTTATCATCCGACCCTACATTTAAAAGACAATGTTTAATTTTTATCTTTCTTATCATCCATATTCCGTGCCACCCTTTATTTAAAAGACAATTGAAAATTGTCAAACGGACGCCAATAAAGTTAAATGACAGACTTGTATCACGCTTATGTAAAATCTCGCATTCCGAAAAAATTAAATTGCGCGACTGCCTTGAATCACTCTCTTTTCATGTGAGTTGAATAGGTTACTCCAAATAATCCTTATTTAAAAATAGTCATTTTTATAATTAAAAGTCATTTACTTCAAAAATAAAATTAATCTAATTTTCAAAAGAATCCTCGCCTTCTTTTCGTCTTCCCACAACAGGTGAACGTAGTTTGATTAACTGCGGTTCTCAATAAAGATCGTACATGAAATTTCTTTCATACGATTGTTTAAATTAAAAATTATAATATGAAATTGTTTGTATTAGTGGATAATTATTTCTATGAATACAGTGTAATTTTAAATGATGTGATTTTGTCTCAAAAATTAATTAAAAAACCAAATAATAAATATGTTATTTTTTTCAAATTTCAAATAAATCTCAAACATCGTAAATAAAACCCAACTATAATAGGTTAAATTTTTGAATATCAATCACAAATTAATTCCACAGTTTTGATTTCTTAAATCGAAAAGTTAAAGTTTTCTTCTTTTTTTTAAAGCCCCACTTTTTGGAAATATAATAATTTATAATAAAGTACATCATTTACTATTATAATATCAAGTACCAATCAAATTTGACTAAAATGAAAGAAATAAACTCACAAATAAGTCTCACATAAAAATAAAACTATCAAGAACTAATCAAATTTCACTAAAAATAAAAAAATAAAATCACAAACGAGCCTTACATAAAGAGAAAACAAAACTTTAGAAGACCTCGCGAAAAGTTAAAAAAAAATAAAAATTAAAGTTTAGTGTTATACAATTTCTAAAAATACATACATTACTATAATACAATAATTATTTCAAACTTAAAGTCTTAACCATGCAGAATTCCATATTTCAAAATTAAATTTACAAGCATACTTAAATAGAATTTAAAAAACTCTAAAACATACATAAACATAAGAAATATTAAACAACTTATAATTCTTAACAGATGCGATTTCTATATCGCAACCGCAACCGCAACAGAAAATGGTGCAATTTATACTTAAAAACCACAACATGCCACCAAAATCGTTAGTGCGGTTTCGGTTTCAAAATCGATTCGTGCTCTCCTCTACTTCCCACAACATGGAATTAACATATTTACATATAAAAATGATTATTTCACAAGATCTTCCTTACATTACTAGTAAATAGATCACACACAATCAGGCATACACAATCAGACATACCTTATGAAAATATTTTTTTCTTGTGAAAACAACAATTCCCCACCCAATAAATTCTTTCTCATTATTTCTCCTGGCTAATATATTTGTATGATCGTATCATTACCGATAGTCATGAGTTAAATCGAATGGTTAATATTACATTTAATACGGTAATTAATAGCTACAATTAATTATAATTAATTTTTTTTAAATCACGAAGGAAGAATATGAAAAGTTTCTTCTTAGAATATTAAAAGTTATATGTAATTTTAACATCGAATAAATATAATTAATTTTCCTCAAACTGTGGACGTAAAATTATGAAAAGTTCATTCTTGACAATTAATTTGTAATTTTAATCAATAAATAAAAGTAATTAAATTCCCTTTAACTGCGGTAGAATATGTTTATCCAAATTATTTTCAACATTATATATGTATTATGTCAATGAAAAATGGTAAATATATGTCAATGAAAAATTATTAAATATTTTTGAAAAAAAATGATATAAACTAGCATGCGTGTGACGCCCCCAAATTCGGGTCTCCAAATACCCGGATCCGGTCATCACGATCCAACATAAACATCCACCTATAACAACATATGGTATCTAAAATGCGGAATGAAATAAACATACGTTGTTCATTACAAGGTGTTACTAGTCCCAGAATACGATTAACCTTTAAACATTTACACAATCCATTACCCTAAATAGCTATCAGGGTTTAAAATTACATTAACAGTAATTAACTTACACATGAATCTAAAGTCTGCTACCGAGAAGTCTATCATTTCATCTTTTCTTTCCCTTTGTTCTTCCCTGACGTCTCGGGTTTAGCTGCAATAAAAGTCATGATTATAGCAAGAATGAGCAACGAGTTTGCCCAGCAAAGTTTAAAGTGCAACAATTAAAAGATATATCATGATGAAGGGATATTAAAGGGATTTCAAACAATAGAATAATCAGAAGCAAGAACATTAAATGCTTTTAGAACAATTGATAGTCAAATAACTTTGAACGATAACTTTCAGAGGAGTCAATAGCTGGTTGACCCTCTGGTTACTGGCTACAGAATAACGTACTTGAGGGGATCAGCCTCGCGTACCCTATGTATATGCATAACATTTAATTCTGCTGTTTGTACCTTATATACGGTACTTGGGGTACTCCCCTATAAATAAGGGGTGTTTCATAACAGTCTAAGAATCCTTACCATTGATTGGTTTCGGATAGCTTTTATAAATTCGTACCTGCCTGACCGAACAAGGGTTCAGACTTAACCATGAGTAGTTCAAAAATTTCTGAATTTAAATAATTATATGAAATCAAATGCGCGAGTGCGAATGTCAATAAATATACAGATGTGGAATAATTTTAAAAAGTAATTAGAACCACTTAAAGCGTGCTCGGAAATAAGATTCAACTTAAAGAATAACTTGTAACAATATATACCTTTTTGCACGAATTAAAACAATGCATAAGGTTTAAAAGCTTGCTCAATGCAAAAAATTGAGTGAGAAGAACTTGCAAAAATGAAAGAAGTTTTAGGGTTAGGAAACTTGCCTGTTTGCTCAGCTACAATTAAATCTTAGCTTTAATTACTTGACCTTGGATAACCTATCAGTTGGTAGAGTTGGTTTATCCATTAGCATCGCGTAACTGTATACTGATACACTCACTTATGCTATTTATTTAACAGATAATAATTAATCATGGTCACTATCATTTGAATACTCAATTTATTACCTTTAATTGTATCTAGGTATGGTTTAACAATCCTTATAAAAAATAAATTTATTTTGGTTTAAAGATAACGGAAAACCATTGATCAATTATTTAGTTGATTTACTCTTAATTACCATTACCTTAGGGGTAATTTAGTAATTATTATATACTTGTTCTTTATTCAACATTAATTAATGTATAAATTTACACACACTTAATTATTATTAAATATTTAATAATCGCTAAGTGTTTATTATCTTTATTTATTAAGGCCCAAAAATAATTAACTTATTAATCTCCCTCATACTTAATCATCATTTCATTGATGATTAAGTACTTACCATCCTTATTATTTCGTAACTTCATTTATACTTAATTATTATTATTATTAAATAATAATTAAATACTTAGTACCTTTATTTATTATTTATTAATAAGTATAAATAATTATTTTGTTAACTTTATTCATATTTAATTATTATTATTATTAAATAATAATTAAATATTTATTATCTTTATTTATTATCTATTAATAAATAATAAATAATTATTTTATTAACTTTATGCATATTTAATTATTATTATTATTAAATAATAATTAAATATTTATCATCTTTATTTATTATTTATTAATAAATAATAAATAATTATTTTTATTAACTTTATGCATATTTAATTATTATTATTATTAAATAATAATTAAATGTTTATCATCTTTATTTATTATTTATTAATAAATAATAAATAATTATTTTATTAACTTTATGCATATTTTAATTATTATTATTATTAAATAATAATTAAATATTTATCATCTTTATTTATTATTTATTAATAAATAATAAATAATTATTTTATTAACTTTATGCATATTTAATTATTATTATTATTAAATAATAATTAAATGTTTATCATCTTTATTTATTATTTATTAATAAATAATAAATAATTATTTTATTAACTTTATGCATATTTAATTATTATTATTATTAAATAATAATTAAATATTTATCATCTTTATTTATTATTTATTAATAAATAATAAATAATTATTTTATTAACTTTATGCATATTTAATTATTATTATTATTTAAAATAATAATTAAATGTTTATCATCTTTATTTTATTATTTATTAATAAATAATAAATAATTATTTTTATTAACTTTATGCATATTTAAATTATTATTATTATTAAATAATAATTAAATATTTATTATCTTTATTCATTATTATTGATAATTTACTTAATTAATTTTAACAGTAATTTAAATACCTCTTAGTTTTAGTGATAACTAATAAATAGTTATCACCTCATTCCTGCTTAATAAATTTTCGATCCATCCCAGCACAATGTTTAACACATACTAACATAAATTGAAAAATTTAGACAACTCAGTATAGATTTCCCCAGATTAAAACCAAACCACAGACAAGGTATTCCAATACCAGTTTCTTAACTAAAGGAATCAACACAATACAATGCTATTATATGTGTAAATCTCACAATAGTACAGTCCCAAAAACAGAGGAACAACACAATCCCAAATCAAAAGAGGAAGAAAATGAACTAATCATATTACCAGGTTTTCCCAAATTAAACCGAACAATGATATTAACAACTCATAACAGGTTTTAGACCCAACAACTATAATACAATCTCAACAAGAACAACATAATATATCCTCATGCGTTCAAATCCAAACAAAACAGTATAATGAAATCCCCAAAACGATGTATATTACACCCATCACAGTATATGATACAACCAATAAATTGTTATAAACCAACACAGTTGGCAACACAATACGGTTCAATCACAACCAGCTACAGAGGAAGGAAAAATTTTCAAAATAAAACTTATCACAGTACTTCAAATAACCCAGTGCTGTACCTTGGGTTCGATCGGCTAGCTGTTCTTCTTCTTCTCCCACAATACACCACCCAGTCGGTCATTCACTAATTAATTTTCCCCTCCTTGCAGCAACCTCTGATGAGTATATATATATATATATATATATATATATATATATATATATGTTTCTTCCTAATTGGATTTACAAACAGGAATTCGACAGCTATGGGGGTTTGGGGAATTCTAATTTATAGAGGGAATTTTACCCAAATTGGCTGGGTATTACCTCAAAGGGTTGCTAAGAGACCATCGGTCAGAAGGGAGATGGCTGTCAATACCTTTCCACGCCATCCATGATTTGCCGACAGGACCATTGAGCCACGCGTGCCGCACCGGTCAAATCGACGGTCACTCAGGACCCGTTGGTTCGAACGACGAACGTCCGGTCGCTCGAGGTTTTCCCACTTTTTTCGCTGCTCGACCCGTGCAACCGCCGGCGCCTTCCTCCGTCTCTCGTCACTGATTGACTGATGGAGGGTGTGGGTTTCAATCGATTGCTTCGGCTAGGCCTACCCCTAATCCTTCTTCCCGTTGCTAACTGACCCCGTTTGGTCAAGGTTGTTTGGGATTTGTTCTTTTCCCAATTCGATTTCTGGCTTCTTTGAAACCCTTCCCAATTGCATCTACCAGTTATCTGAGATTTGAGGGGAAACGGATACAACCCGTGGCCAACCTCAACCCGTTAGCTGGAATGGTATAGAATGGGTCGACCCGACATGGAAAAGATGGATCCGACCAAATAAAAGGAATGGGCTCATCAAAAAAAAAATGGAGTTGGATCAGATCAATAGGAAGGTGGCCCAATTAGGAAAAATAAAATAAAATTGGGCTGGCTTAATAGGAATTTGGGTCTATTGAAAAAAAGTAACTAGCCCAACTTGAAGTTATTGTGCTCTTAATATTTAATTTGAATTAAGTAATTCAATTAATTAATAAAAATTTAGTTCACCAATAATTCCTTATTTGAATTATTTTAATCCGTTAATAATAAAATAAATTTGTTTATTAATCTTCTTCCCATTTCTTCCAAATAAAATCTTGGGAGTTAACCCATTAATTTAAATCGCACTATTAATGGGCCCCTTAATGTAAGAAAATTATTGGACCATATAATTATATAATTAAATATAATTCTTACATGAGTCCAATTAAATTCATAAAATTATATAAGATGAATTTTATTTATCAAAATAATTTGATACAATGTTTCGAAAATTCCTGGACATTACAATGCGCCTCACATGGGGTATCACTTGTTCATTATAAAAATTGAGATCATTCATTAAAGGTTATGAAAAGATAAATTTTATAATAAATAATATTCATCGATGTATAGATTAAAATTAACAAAAAATTTGTAACAATTTTGTATTTGAAAATATGTTAAGTTAATTTTAAAAAGTCAATAATAATCTTAAAATAAGTATAATTTTTTGAATCTAAACCGCTAAATTCTATATAAGTAGAAATTTTGGATTTCTTTAGTTATTGTGTTTCTTCAAGTGGCTAAACACCAAACTCGATCAAATTGGTCCAAGAAGAACCGATTTCCACATCACTTTACAACAAACTTAAAATAAACCTACCAAAATTTAACTTCTATTTTTAAAATGACTTTGTCAATATTAACTTTCACAGTTATGAGTATTTGTAGATAGTTTATAATATTTATAATTGTATTGACAAAATTAAATGGATTCACATCTTAAATTTGAAAATATTTTAAATTAAACATATTTGTGGATTCTAAATTTTTTCCCAGTAATAAAATGAAAGTTTGCTTTTATTGGAAAAATGAAGATAAATCTTGCATTACGGAAGAAATGAAGACCAAACAGTTTTAAAACTTGTTGCCTAACATTTGGGTAGAAATGTGTCAAAACAAAGTTTTGCTAGCCATCAAATCCGAATGAGGAAAAACAGTAACTCCTCGTTCTGAAATATAATATCACTATTAACTTCTTAAAAATCAATTTGAGTCATTTTTGAATTTAAAATTAACATAATTCATTTAAGTTCTAAAAATAATAAATCTTATAACTAGTAGTACTCTTTAGGTTGTTTATGATATTCATAACTGTATTGACATAATGAAATTATCTCAATTTTGAATTTAAAAGTTTTAAAATTAACTTTTCAAAAGTCAATATTAAACTTGTAATTTAGAATGAAGGAAGCATTATAAAAAGTTGGATTGCTATCCCCTTCATTATACTTTTCACTCAATTTTTCTAAATATATATTTAGCAACACAAATAGTTTATTTAATGACACAATAAAATTCGTCACAAATAATTGTGTAACTAATGTCGTAACTAAAAGTTATATTTGTATCGCTAAATTTTTTGAAAATATTGGGTAAAAAATATAATTGAGTGAATCCTAATCCAAAAAAATTAGACATAAAACGTTTATAGAGGTATGGTCGACCATTCAGAAAATTTTGGTTAATGAGATAAACTCAAATTAATTACTAGAGTTATCTTGGGATGGTGACTGGCCCAAAATTTATAAAGAGATTTGCTATATATTGTGAAAGATTTTAGTCGAATTACGATTGCGATGTATATATCAATACATGATATTGGATAGAATTACAAAATTAGTTCACTGTATCAAATACATCATAAAAGTATTACTAATTAGATTTATTTATATAACTCGCAATAAATAAGTTGACATAATAAAGTCGTAATATATATCATTTTCCATTTATAAACAAGTACTTGATAATTTGACAAGTTGTTAGAATTGATTCAATCCAAATTTATTAACATTTGCTAATTTATGCAATGACTAGCTAAGTGACCCGTGTGAAACACAAATTTTTTTAAAAATAATTTTTTTTTTAATTTTTAATTTATTTTATATAGTGATTATAAAATATATTTTTTGAATTTCCAATTGACTTATATTATTTGAATGACTATAAGTTTTGCTTAAAAACGAATTACCATTCACATATTGAGTGTTATTAATGTAATTCTTTTGTTATTTTTAATTTAATATTAAGTTTTTATATAGTTTTAAAATTTAATATTTAGTTTTTATAATCAATCATTCGTATTTATATATGCATTTTTAATTAGAGTTTAAAGTTGAGTGGAAACCTAAAAGTCTATATGTAATGTTTAAGTCATACTCTATTGTATAATTAATTAACTAAATAAATAAATTCTATAAAAAATAAAATCGTTGTAAAATAATAAGTTACAATCATGATTTTAGTTTTAAAAGGTAATTAAATTTTAATTAGTAATATATAAGTCAGTGTTTTTTTTAAAACATTAATTAAGGTCTCCTATATGAAATAAAGTTGTTTAATAAATTTTAATCGTTAATATATTTTGTGATATACATTACAATTTTTTCATATTAATAATTATTTACTCATAATATTTTTAATATATAATTATTTAGGAATATAATTTTTGTAGAATAATGAATTGCCATTATGATTTTAGTTTTAAAAACTAGCTAACTAAATTTTAATAACTAATATACAAGTTAGAATTATTTTATAACATTAATTAACTAAAGGTCTCCTATATGTAATAGAATTGGTAAATAAAATAATCATTAATATATTTATAATATATATAATATAATTTTGATATTAATTATTATATATACTCATAATATTTTTAATATACAATCATTTAGAGACCAAAGTTGAGTAGAAACTTAAATTAATCTTAAATATGATTTTTAAGTTAAAATTTATTATATGACCATAATTAAAGGACTCTTATAAAAAAAAAATTATTGTAGAATAATAAATTAATATTAAAGTTTGTAGGACTATAAAGAAAGTTTTAATTTTAGTTAAATTAATCCTAGCACTATATAAGAGTATAAAAAATATTTTACTTCTAGTTAAATTTTAAATTTATTCTAAAGACCAAAGATGAAGACCAAAAAACTATGTTTTATCTTATTATTTATATATATTTATATAGATAGATGTATTCATTCATTCATTCAATACCTTATTATTCAACTATTCAAGTTTGACTTGTTTAAGCATTTAAAGCTAAAATTTTCTTTAAACTTAATTTATTAATTAATACGCGAGTAAGAGTGATCTCTTAGCTAGATTTATCAAGATTAAAGTATGAAAGAGTTAAATAAAAATTAAAATTAAGTAAAACAAATAATATTTATAGACTCCTCATCACTAAAAGCAAGTATCCGAATGATGAACTGATATACACAGCAATTTAGTGTGGGAGGTGAAGCAAAATCACAAGTACTTATTTTAGTATTTAGTAGCACATCAACCCACTTGTTTAAAACTCTTGACTGTTTATATTAGTTCTTCCACCAGAGTAATGTTAAGAGTCTTAAATTTTCTGTCTCAAATAAAATGAGATTGAACATTGAATATTTTAATAATAATTTATGGGAGAACCAATCACATGAGATCTACCTAACCAATATTATAATGACACATCATTTGAGACAAAAAATTTGAAACCCCTAACATTACTCTTTGCGCAATTATGAGTTTATGATGCCATAATATTTTTGGGTGATGTTCAATGTTTCAATTTTTTTGTCTCAAATGATATGTCATCATAACATTGGTAGGTAGATATAATGTGATTAGGTATATCATAAATTATCACTAAAATATTAAATGTCATCAATACACCAATATAACAAGACAAGTAAGTCGTTTTCGTTAGTCCCGAGTTAACTCAATAACTTTTTTTATTAACTGAGTAGGTCAATTTCTTTTTCTTGATTTTACTAACATACAAATATACAATGTATTCTTTTACCTCGTTGAATATGCAATGTAATAATACATTAATTACTATTACTACATACATAGAATTCTACTTTTTACTTTGCACTTATAAATGATATTTATTGATAATATTATGACCGTTAGCTTTCCTACCAACATGCAATGTATTTTTGCCCCTATTAACATGCAATGGCATGCAACCATATATTAAGTAATATTACTACATACATTGTATTTTACTTTTTTACTTTGAACTTACCAATAATATGTTTTATAATATATATATTTTGACAATTAACTTTTCTGATTCATGAATCTAATTAGTATAAAACTATATCATTTAATTTGCATGGTGCTCTAATATATAAATTATTACAAATTTACAATGGATCAGCAACATGTTCTCTTAAATCAATTATTTTTTTAAAGAGATAATCTTACTATATATAGAAAAATGATTGACAACACTAATATAATGTTATCCTATTGAATGAAGTGGTATGTATTATTTTTTAATTTATCAATCAATGTCTAAGGGCATAAATATTTGTGTTAAATGTCAAAATAACTCATAAATAGTGCATGTTGCGTAGAGGACAATCCATAAAAAATATGATTGTAATTTTCTTTTTAAATATTAAATATAAAACAAGAGAAACCCCAAAACCGGGTCATGTTTGTTTGCAAGGATTATAATCCCGGGATTATAATCCCATGAATTATAATCCCAAGACTATTAATCCTAGAATTAAATAGTCCTAATCACATGTTTGTTTTTCATGGGATTATTCATGGGATAACTTAAAATAGTCTCATGTTATGTTTTAATCCTTCATGGTGGGATTATAATACCTAGCTAGACATGGTATTAAATAATCCCTCATCTTAAGCTATTTTATAATCCTTGGACTAATAGTCCCAAACTCAAATTTAAAAACAAACAAGACACTTGGGATTAATAGTCCTATCCCAAGTGTAATCCTTTCAAACAAACATAGCGTTAAGAATCCACCGTACAAAATTAATCTCCAAACCCCCAAACCCATGTTAGTTTGATAGATTACTAAATCGGTGTTCCAATTTATGCTTTATATGGGAGTATTATTTTTCTGCTAATATATTCTCCAAATGATTATTCATAAGCAATTGGTATTTGAAATAGTTTTGACATTATACCTAATGGATTCTTAATCACTTATTTGTTTGCAAGGATTATAATCCCGGGATTATAATTCCATGAATTATAATCCCAAGACTATTAATCCTAGGATTAAATAGTCCTAATCACATGTTTGTTTTTCATGGGATTATTTATGGGATAACTTAAAATAATCTCATGTTATGTTTTAATCTTTCATGGTGGGGTTATAATACCTAGCTAGACATGATATTAAATAATCCCTCATCTTAAACTATTTTATAATCCTTGGACTAATAGTCCCAAACTCAAATTTAAAAACAAACAAGACACTTGGGATTAATAGTCTTATCCCAAGTGTAATCCTTGCAAACAAACATGGCCTTAAGGTATAGTTTACTATATCAATGTTCCAATTTTATGTTTATATGGAAATATATTCCCCAATTCCCAAATAACTGTTTGAAATTGTTTTGGCGTTAATTGTGTGTACTTTTATTTTTATTTTTTGCAAAAGGCTAAATTTTATTTTTGAAAAAATTCCTCAAATCCAAAAGTTATGGATATGAGGGTGCCAAAGTACATCGATCTGAAAATTCTTATGAAAAACTGCGTATAATCGGTTCGCAATATTTAAGTAAAAGAAAAGTCTGTCAACAATTATTTTTGATTGCTTGGTAATTTACAAACTAAAATATCAGATTAGGATCCCTCTATTACACTTATTCTTTAATTTTTTCAATACACATTTAGTGACACAAATATTATTTTTAGCGACATTTTCAGGGACACAATTGTTTGCGACGAAATTTATTATATCGTTAATTGTTTGTAATAAATTTTGGTATGTCACCAAATATAATATTTGTGTTGTTAAATATGTATTGGGCGAAATTTAAAGATAGATATAATCATAAAATATCTCGTTAAACTAGCAGACATAACAAAACTGAGTATAATCGGTTCACGGTATTTAAGTAAAAGAAAGGTTTGTCAACAATTATTCTTGATTGCTCGGTAATTTACAAAATAAAATATCTCATTAATCTAACAATCCGGCGGATCCCCTTGTCGCCCCTAATAATGATAAAAAAAACTTGGCTCTTTTTTTTTTTCCATTTTGCTGATTAAATTTCCTAACTCCGTCATGGAAAAGCCCAAGAATCTAAACCTCCGTCGAAAACATTTGTATATATCTTCAAACATGAAAAAGCCCAAGAATCTAAACCTCTGTTGAAAACATTTCAATATATCTTCAAACATTAATCGATTTTTTCTCAAGAATATCCGACCCATATATGGGCATCTGAAATTATATCTGAACTCAAAAGGTTAACCTATTAGATTTATAGTCCATTAAAACATATATGTCCTCAATCTTTTTCCAGCCCATATATAGGCATCCGAAACTACATCTAGACCCAAAAGGTTAACCTATTAGGTTTATGGTCTATGATATTTTTCTTTTGATGAGCTCACACTCTTTAATATCTCTTGTTAAGAGTCAAACAAGAATTTCTGCAAGAAGAGTCCACCACTTGCTCAATAAATTTTTTTTCATCCATCATGTGCAATCCATACCATATTCATTACCCCAAGTCCATAGTCATGACTCATCTGATACCACCACTGCTCAATGAATTATTTTTCATCCATCACGTGCAGTCCATACCATATCCATGACTCCTTTGATACCAGTTGTTGGGACTATTCGGTCCATATATGCTCATCTAAAATTATATCTTAAACCAAAAAGTTAACCTATTAGGTCTATGGTCCATTAGAACATATATGTCATTAATCTTTCTCCTTATGTTCTGATATGAAATTTTACTATCACGCGATATCTTGACATTTTTTATATAGCAATTAACCATTAATGTAATTTGTGAAACAAGCGAATGCTAATATCAACTAAATTGTTAAATATTTTGTTTCCTATAATATTTTATTCATTTAGCAACAAAAAAAAATACAATATTTTATTCGTCAGCTATTACAAAAATTCATAGGTATATATATGTTTAGGGAAGTATAAGCAAAAATGTAAATATATGGTAACACACTCATTCTAATGCCGATCCATGAAACTTTATGATATTTAAACCAAAAATTAATGGCGGGATTGAATATCAAATTGCAATGACAACTATCCTACACAACCTAACAACCCATAAATTAAGTCTTTCAATCAATAACACTAGTGTTGGTCTTAGGATTTCCTTCATTAAATTTATCTTATAATTTTTTTCAATGCATATTTAGTGACACAAATATAACATTTAGTGACAAAATAAAATTTGTCGCAAATAATTAACCACAAAAAAAATTTATCGCAAATAATTGTTGTATCACTGAAAGTGTCGCTAAATATCATATTTGTGTCGTTAAATATTTTTTGAAAAAAATTGAAGAATAAGTGTAACAGAGAATCCTGCTCCGTTGGTCTTGGTCAGTGAATGAACGAAGTGTATTAATTGCAATGCCCAAAAAATAAAATAAAAATTGCAATGATACTTGTGTTACTGTATATACCAAGTCATGCTATATGACACTCCTGACACTGGCGTGAGACTATCTTAATTTTGTGTTTACAGCATGCAAGAAGCTATACCAAGCCATCTTGGCATCCAATTTTGGGCTTCTGATCTAGGGGCAATAAACTAACAATCATGCTGGAATGTATTGACCATTAATCATGATCGGACATTTTAAAATTTCATTCGTTACAAAATTTAGAGATATATTTAATTTTTTGAAGTAAATTTGTGAAAATTTAAAAATTCATATGAAATTAATTTATTTTAATGCAAAGGACTATAACTATTGTAAACTAGCCCCTTAACCTGTGCAAGGCAGAAATTTGGTACGCGCCGTAATAGTAATATATTCTAACTTTAAATAAAGGCAAAGATTTGGTATGTGTCGTAATATTAATATATTCTAACTTTAAATTATATTTCATATGGTTGTCTATTATTTAAGTGTGATAAATTAGTATATCTATTTTTGTTTCATCATGTATACATATTTAATATTCATGATATATACTAATCGTAACTGACAGTCAGGGACGAAGCCAGGATTTAATCTCCAGGGGGGCCAAAATGTTTACCAAGTCATAAATAATTTGACGGGGGTTCGGGGGCAGCGCCCCCGAGCCAATTTTTTTTAATACTTTTGTACTTTCAAGTCACACACACACACACATATATATATATAATATTATAGAGAGATATACATATATTGAGAGAATATGAGTCATATGCGGTTAAAATTTGACTGACAAAATTATAAAATTTTAATTTGACCCCGTATAATAAAAAATTTATAAAATTTTAGTGGAGTCAATTTATATATAATACTTAATTTTTTAAAAATTTACCTTATATTATAAAGTAATTATTTTTTTTAGTGCAGTACTATCCAAGTGTTTCTAGTGAGCTTCCATTTTCTTTTTCATTTAGTATGGAGGTAGGAGTTGCCATTTTTTATTTAGAAATTTTATGGGGCAGGTTCATTTAGAAATCTATTTATAAGTGTATGAATTTGGCTAGTTAAGATCAAAATGAGACCGATGTTTAAACTTATATCTTGTTACAAAGAATGTGTTGTGGTCGTTAGTTTGGTAGTAAAGAAATTCATTTTCCTCTAAAGCATTGCATTTTTCTTGAGGGGGGCCAAAAATAATTTTTTTAAAACTTTGGGGTGGGACTTACAAAATTTTCAAACCTTGGGGGGGCCGTGGCCCCCTCCGGTCCTAAGCTAGCTTCGTCCCTGCTGACAGTACTCCTTATAATATTTTTTATCAAAAAATTTTATTGCCATAAAAAATAATTATTGCGGTCCTAATAAGTCTACCAAACCATCGATTACTCTCATTGTCTTTTTATATATTAGTATTAGTATAGGCTAAGGGAAAAAGTGTTACTAGTTACCATATTGGTATAAATTCCTCCAAAATTTATATGAATCCATATCAGTTTTTGAATTTTAAAATTTTTCAAAGGAACTATTAGGTTGGAGCTGATTCCAAACTTTAATATGAGTGAAATTTATGAAGTAATTCAAATTACACAAAGTTAGAAATTTTGTATTTTTTTTTAACATAATTACATTACTAAGAATTGAGCAAATCTTCGAACTCCATTGCACCCATTAATTGCAAACAAAAATTAATAATATGTCGGGGAATTAAAACTAATTAGATTGCCTGAATATTTTACCCCAAAAAAATATATGTTGTCCGAAATAATTATAACCAAATAATCTCACACCACTAATGATTTTTTTTTTGAATAACCCTCCAACATGTTCTTTATACTTTGTACTAGCTACAAAGGCTACAACATTACCCGAGATAATAGGGATTTGTTAGCTTAGTAAACATAAAATTACAGAAAAAATTAAAAATAAATAAATAAATAATAATAATGCATGGAGATGCATACTGTACGTAGAGGACCAAGGCAATGGCCACATGCAGAGTCCTCAAAGCCCAAGTCAAAGGCAGAAATATGCGCTCTATACTATTAAATTAATTATTTTTCTATCAACCCAAGGAATATATTGAAACACTTCTATATAAATATAAACTTCCTCACAAAATTAAAACACTCTAAAAATACCAAAATTTTGTGTAATAAGTTTTGAAACCCAATTTGATTAAAGATGTCGAATGCTCAAATGAATGCAGGAAAATCCCAAGGCCAGGCTCAGGTAAATAATCTTTAACCGTGCATATCCTTTTCTTTTCATATTGTTACTGTGCACAATAAAATTTACTGTAGTTAGAATAACCTCAGCGTTGCTATTATTAAATTCTTATGGTGATAGTACTCGTGATTTGAGCTAGTTGTTTACAAATTAATATAAACAAACAAAAAAAAAGTTCAAAATTTATTCATGTTCCTTAAATTTAAAGTAATTGAATGTTGGATTTCTTATTAAATTTGATTTACAAGGCTATTCTTGGATTAAATTAGATTCCCTTTGTTCTACAAAAAGAGTCACATTTGCTCTTTTTTTTATTTTAATTTTTATTCTACAAAGTATAAAATGACATAATATCCTCAAGTTTAACATCATAATTTCATTATCATTCGACCATTATTAAACTAAACAACAAGAATTTTATACGTAAACATGGGGGAGAAATACAAACTCAAATTTTGTAAATTAAATTCTTCTAGTGGAACAGAAGTAACATTACTTTGTAGTCAATAAATTCATATTCTTAAAGGAATTTTGTAAGTATTCATAAATTTGTGAAATTTTAAATTGTATATGTATGTATGTTTGTGGGTAGGCCAAGACAGAGGAGTGGATGGAGTCAGCCAAGAACACAGCAAATGTAGCACATGACAAGGCAGCTAATGCGGCTAACGCTAACCCAGGCACAGCCCAACAACAAAAGGAAGATAGTTCCGGATGGGTCCAGCAGGTTATTATTTTGGCCCAATTTGGTTGTTCTAATTTAGTTTTAGTAATGGTGAATATAATTAGGTTTTCCCGTTCTCCCTTAAAATAAAATTAAAAGTTTTTATTTCTTTAGTTATTAATACTTACTTGCATTCTTATGATCATGTGTTAAATAGTTTTAAAGGCATAATTACAATGTCGGGCCTCTTTACACACTTCTCGTCTTCTCGATCGAGCCCTTACATAATTTATTTTTAATCAAACGCAAAACCAATTCACCATGCACTATATAATACAAAGTTGTACTGCAAACTCAAAATACTCGCAATACCTGTTTGTTTTTCTTTTGCTATCAAGAAACATCATTTGTCCCTCTTGTTTGTACAGAACAACTCGCATCTAATTTTCTTTTTAGCTTCATTGAATTTTGATGAAATTATTTCCTTGAATAGTATTTAGAGTTTTTTTTTTAAATTTTTATTTATTTATTATTATTATTATTATTATTATTGTTGCATAAATCTTCTAACTTGGTTATGGGCTTAGTGAAATTTTCTTTAAACATTCTTGAAATTTGGAGAATATTAAACTTAATTTATATACGTAGAGAGACTATTCCTATGCTGATTAAACTTTAGATTTGAAGCTTAGGCCTTAGCAATACAATTTGTTTGTCTTGCAGACAGGAGAGCAAGTGATCCACATGGCACAGGGTGCAATTGATGGAGTGAAGAACACACTTGGAGTGGGTGATCAGCAGAATCAGAAAAAATGAAAACGAAATTATTAATTGTGATATGCTGTTTAATGATAATCTTTGCTGCTATTAGTAGACTGTTCGTATGCCTTGTTTGGCACAAGTGAACATTTAGTTAGGTTATTTGAGATTTATTTTATAATTAAGTACTAGTCTTATTAAGTATTTGATGTAATAAAAGCATTAGCATATATTTGACGATGCATATTTGATAATGATTTTTTTTATTAGTCTCACACTCTTGTCATTAATGCTTCCTTGAAGTCTACTTAATTAAGATTTTTAGCCAAAATATAGAAAAAATTTCTTAAATCTCACCCAACAAACCCAATAATAATAATAATAAAGTTCTCAAATCCCACCCAATAAATAATTTATAATTTTTATAATTGTATTTTGTTTCTTTTTTTTCGACATGTATAATGTCTGAAACTAAATATTAATCTCAATTTTATATTTAAAAATATCTTAAATTGACTTTAAAAATCTAGTATTAGTCCTGTATTTTGGAAATATCTCAAATTTTCATAGATCTTTTTGAAATGTAGTAGCAGTAAGTTTTACTCTTATAAATTCTTGCAAAATATTTATAAAAAAAAATGAAAATCTTCAATAACTGCAAAAAAAAGAAAAAAAAAGAATGGACCGTTAGTAACTTTAGCGCCAAGGCTTCCACTTACGTGTACGTACCTGATACGTTGAAAAGACCCGTATTTAACGACTACCAGTATATTCTAGTTCTTACATTCTCACACAAAAATCTCCTTATCTCTTCCCAATAATTACACATTCTGCCACTCCATCTTTACCCTCTCTCTCTCCCTCTCTCTCATGGCCACTCTTCAATCCCACCACCAACTCCTTCACTGTTCCGCTTCTCATACACCCAAACTCCACCAATTTCGAAACCCTAATTTCGTTCCAATTTATCGGCATCCGTTATTTGCTGGGAAATTTAGGGAATTGAGTTCCGGTGATGGATTTCTTAACTCGTATTGTTGGTTGTGTAGAGCGAGCACTGAAAATGAGGTGGTTAAGGTGGAGGAGGAGATCGAACGGCCACCATTCGATATCAATCTTGCTGTTATTTTAGCTGGTTTTGCATTTGAAGCCTACACAAGCCCACCTGTAAATTTTTTTGGTTTATTCAATATTTTTATAGCGCTTTTTGAATTTTTTTGTTCCTAGAGTATTGGCTTTTATATATATATATATATATATATATATATATATAACAAAAATTCATGTCATGTCGATATTAAATACCAATGTATGTTAATACATGGGATATGATGGTGTGAAGAAGGGACCGCATATTATTGTTTTACTTTATCACTTACAATTGTGACATAAAATTAGTCTGACATATAAATTATTTTTCCTTTTTTTGTTGTTAAGAAAATGGAGGAGAATAATTACTTTTTACACACGGCTGCTGAGTGAATATAATAAAGGGAAACAGTTCTATATTTCTATATCTGGACTTTTGTTGGTCTTGTTGTTAGAATTAGAAAATTGACTCAATTATGTGAAATTTTTTATATTTAGGCCGACTCTTATGGTATGTTTGGATTCTTGAGCGGAAAGGTAGAGAAACAAGGAAATAATTTAAAAGAAAATAGGAAAAGTACTTTGTCACAGATTTGTTAATCTTTTTGGTTTTAAGGTTTTATTTAAGTATATATAGTTGGATAGATATTCATAAGAGGGCGTTATCTTTCTACTTTTGATTTCCCCCCCTTCTCTTCCCTCTTATATAGCTTTTTTTTAGAAGTTTATAGAGATTATTAATGTGTGTGGCTTGCTGAGAAATGAAAAGAAAGTCCTATTTTTTCTTGCTCCTGTGATTCATAAGTGAACAAATTGATGTGCTTGATTCAGTTTAGCAAAATTGTTGTGAATGCGGAATTGTAAATTTTATGATATCGGACCAGAAATTGTAGATTCATTTTACTAATCCCCTACTCCCATCCTTCCTACATTTTCTTTCAGCAAGAGATGAATGAGTCTATCTGTTATGCTCTGGATCTTGTTCATTTATTTTCTTAAGTAGCAAGTTATGGTTTCTATTTTTTAACTGCTATCTGTTTCCCTCTGGTCAGGAAAATGTAGGAAAGCGTGAGGTGGATGCAGGAGATTGTCAAACAGTGTTTCTTTCAGAGTATGTAATCATTTCATTTAGTGAAATGTTTGTAATAAACATTGAAAATTAGGAATACCTGTTGGTGTATTAATTTAGCTCAATTCTTTATCAAACCAAGCTACTAGAGCTTAGCTCCTCAGCACTTTGGTTAGAGGTTAATCATGATAGCCTCATTAGTTAGTATCTTGATTATAACTGGATACTCTCAGCATTATTCCTATTTGCAGCACTAACTTTCGGAAGCAACTCAAAGTTTACCTTTTCTGTACTCTAAAAAGGAGGTGTTTGTCCTTTGAAACAGACAAAATACAACACCACAAACACACACACACACACACACACACTCTCTCTCTCTCCCTTTCTCCTCTCTAACAATTGTTAGAAAATAACAACGCAGTGAAGACAATAGCAAAGAGAAATCGAAAGAAAAAAATCACACATGGCAAAATTTTATGTGCTTCTCCATGGTCGGCGGCAAGTCAATCTCACTATCTTTGAAAATAGTACATAATACAATGCATGATTTTCTACTTATATAATGCAATAGAAGAACCCTAGTTCACCCCTAAAGTACAAAACTGCCCCCTAAATATTTGGGCCAGGACTGCCCCCATACCCCCACCTAGTTCTTTGTAGCGGCAAAAAATAGTAAATTATGCTTGTGGGGCCCGTTCCTTCCGTTCCGGACATACTAGCCCTCTGTTGCCTAAATTACAAGCTCAACGTGCAAAGAATAGTGGCTGATTTACAAATGATTTTTTTATGGCTCTAGTTGTAATATCAAGGCTTTGTTATAATAGGCAACTAGATATGATGCACCCTTAACAAAAAGGAACAGCGGTAGTGTATATAAAAGATTTGTGGTAATTTCTAGATTAAAATATTAATTGTGTAACCTTGTTATAAGGCAGATTTTTACCATGCAGTACCAGTGGAAAGGTTTTATGGTCCATATAGGAGTAATGATATATTGTTTCGAAACTAAAAGTTCAAGTTTTTCCTAAATCTGCAGGTTCTTTCTGCGTGAGATTTATGATGGTCAATTGTTCATAAAGCTTAAGAAAGGTTCTAACCTTCCAGCCATGGATCCTTGGGTATATCATCTTTCCCAAGATCCAATCTCCTTTTTCACTAAGAATAGTTTAACTAAAGTTGCAGATCTGGCATTAATCTACTTTTTAATTTGTCTTGCAATTACATGTATTATATTCCTAATGTTATGACTAATTTAGTGAAAATAGAATCCTTCAATCTACCCTTTTTTTAATCCATTTTATATCTGTTTTCAGGGAACAAGTGATCCATATGTAGTCATGCAATTGGAAAGCCAGGTGGCCAAAAGTAAAGTCAAATGGGGGTAAGCTGCTGCATTATTTTAAAAGTTGAGTTGCAAGTACTTTGTGTAGGGTCTACAGTCAATGGATAAATATTTTTGGTCTAATCCATATATTGTTGAAGGCTTTCTTGATTTTATTATTTTCCTTTTCTTTTGCTAATTTAGTGATTTATACCACCAAAAAGACGAGCAATACATGCCAAAGACAAGGAGAAGACTAGGTCCCAAGAAAACAACTAATAACAGCAATTACAGGCTAAGCATTACCTCAGCTGGATAAATAAAGTGCACAAGAAACAAAATATCGATAAATTCCCCATCCTTCCACCCCGTTAGACATATTCCAAAGGGATCAAATGAAAGTATCTTCTGGCATAATGTGTTATGTGTGTCTTGAATCTAGTTCAGATTCAACTTTTGACCCGACCCGAGTAATATTTTGCAGCAACCCGAAGGAAAATAAAGATGAGGTTTAGTGGTAGCCGGATGACTTGTTATGTTGTTTGGACATACTATGTTTTAAGCCATATATATATGTCATTTTAGCTAGGGTTTCAATATTCTTTTCTTTCTCAATTTTGTAGTTGGGTTCAGAGAGAGAAGCAATTTGTTTTTATTTATATTATTCACTCTTCTCTATAGAAAATGGAAATTTTTTCCAAGTTCTCATTGGTGGAACAAAGCCAAGTTCTCACTGGAGTACTTCAATTTTATCTCATAGTGTGAAAAAATCAAAACCAATTTTATATATTTTTATAATTAACAAAAGAATTTTCATCCTCATTTGCATTTTCAGTAACAGGCATCCAAACTTTAGCAATTTCTCAAAAATGATTTCTCAGAAAATATATTTTCTTGAAAACATTTTCCCTGAAATAAACAGAGCCCTATTTTCTTGCTATTGAGATGCATGCAAGTGTGACTGAAATTATGCTCATTCAATAGAGTAGCCATTGCTTAATGCCTAGTTCATGATGACCATTATCTATCATGTCAAAATAAAATTCTGATTGCAAAGGACTGTATTCTCTCTCTTCTTATTCCCCTTATTTCCAAAGACGTGGTGCACCCCTTTGAGCAGCCTCATATGACATGGCACAAACGGCCTGATGATTTATTAAAATGAAATAACTATGTTTTTGTTGTTCTCATCGTCTATTTTGTTTGAGTCTCTTTTTTAATCCTCAATTAAGCATGCCTTCAAAATTGTTTTCTCTTAAAAGATTACGTCTTGGGATGAATTCTTTTTGTCTGTGAACTCATAGTTTCTCTAATAAGTCGTGCTTCATTTGTTAATACTTGATGTTCATATACACAGAAGAACAACAATTCCAGTGTATGTAGTAAATTTTTGGAACTTCTACGTATTAATTTATCTAATCTGCTTAATTCTTTTTATGTGGAAGGATCATTTACAAATCTTTTGTACTCAAAATTTGCTAATTTGTATGGACAATTGTGGCAGGACAAAAGAACCAACATGGAATGAAGAATTTGCTTTAAATATCAAGCAGTCCCCGAACACGAGTCTTCAGGTTATTATGCATGTAGAATGAATTTTGTATGTATTTTTTCTATTTGATTCGAGGCATCTAATTCTACTTTAAATTTCTCTCTATGTTACTCCCTCCATTCCACAAAAAGAGTCCCAATTTGATTTTTTAAAGTCAATTTATAAAGTCCTAAAATTCAAAATTGATTTGAATTCATTCGATTTTAGTTAAGAAAATTGTAATTATTGTAAATTACCTATAAAGTACTGCTAAAATTGTTAGCTACAAAATTTGTTGTATTCAAAATTTGCATGAATCGCATGAATTGTTAATATTAGGATTTCGCGAAATGACTTCAAAAGGTCAAAATGACTCTTTTGTGGAATGGGAGGAGTATTTCTTTTTAATAATCTTGATAAAATCTTCAAACGTGATTTAGAGATCAAAATCCGGGCAAAATGAACCTTCAAAAAAATTTGTGTACCATTTGTAGGAGAAGTTTGTTTTCCAACGCATGAAAGAGAATTAGTAGATAAAAATGGTCTGTATCTGTTGGAATTCTCCTATTTACTTTTCAAGAGTCTTATTCTTTACACTATTTAATTGCTGTAGTGTTTTCTTTGACATTAAAGGATGTCTTTAATCCATTGCTGGATTTCCATGGGACTTTGTCGGAAATGTTCTTTTACAGATGGTTTATTAATAAGAGAAATCTTTTCAAAAGTTGGCTGGGGAAGGGGGTGGGTTATATAAAAACACTCTCCCTTTCTTTCAAGAAAACATTGGCTTATTTCCAATAAATTATATTTTGTCTCAACGGCCAAGGGTTTTTTTTTCTACATATACATGCTCTTTTGCTATATTAAACTTTTATTTTACATCAATAATTTACATAAAAACAGGGTTGTTATTGTATATTACTTTCTCCGGGGAATATCTGTAGTTGATTAATATAAAACACTTGCGCTTTTGCACTGGAGGTATTAGTGATATGCAATTGTTAAACTTTAGGTTGCAGCTTGGGATGCAAATCTTGTAACTCCACATAAGCGTATGGGTAATGCTGGTGTTAGCTTGGAATGCCTATGTGATGGTAAGAATCTGATGCATCACTTCCATGTAGAGATGTTTTTAAATCATTGAAATTATTTTTTACATGATTAAGTAAGTTGGCTTATTTTACTTATGCTGTGGCAATTTTCAGTTTCATTTATCATATCCATCTAAAAGTTTCTTTTAATTACAAGTAGACCGATTAGTGGAAAGTTGCACCTCTTCTCCCTCAATTTATTATGCAATTTGCAAGAAGTAGACCACATTTGAATTGAGAAGTACAGAATTTTTAGAAATTAAATTGGGGTGTAGAGGCTATATATTCATTTTAGCAAGTTTAAACAACTCAAATATGTTTTGCTAGGAAATATGCATGAGCTGCTGGTTGATTTGGAAGGAATGGGAGGTGGTGGAAAGATTCAGCTAGAGGTATGCTTTCATGATTAAGACATTTATGTTATGATGCTTTTATGGCGAGTCGGAAGTTTAGGGGTAAAAGAAGTGAATCCTATTCACTTGCTACTGTTTTAAGCGCATGAATGCATGAACATTCCTAGAAGCTGGTTCCTGAATTTTGAACTCTCCTCAGCCTCTAATTTGGGAGTGCATAAGGATTTTGACAGCCATTGCTTATTCTCTAAAAGTTGACAATCTGATTGACCTGGTCTTGTGAGATGATGAACACTATCTGATGATCCATGCTGATCGTGTGGTTTAATTTATTATTGAGCACATTTGGACATAGAGATATACACAACACTGATAGTCCTGCAATCTAGTGCAGTACCTGGTTGTTCCTATTGTTTATTAGCTTCTGTGGCTTAACAAGTTGGATTTTCTTGCTAATTAAGCTTGTGTATTATAATTCATCAAGATGGGTACCAAGAGTCCTGTTCAGGCTATTTATCTCACCACATAGGGAATGGGATCAGAAACAATCTACATTTGGTCAGGCTAGAAGATTAATGTGAAGGGAATTGCCATAGCTCATTTTTATGGATCTCTGGTCTAGTTAGGTACAACTATACAAGTCTAGAAGCTTTTTATAAGTTAAAGGGAGTGTCTGCGACTAAGCGAATATATTTACTTTTTGATGGTGTATTTTCTTGTATCATTCTCCCCCTTTCTCTCTCTCTTGCTAAAAGGTTGTGCTTGTTTCTTTGGCCATACCAGATCTCTTGATTGAGCAGCCCTTTAAATTATATCGTTGGATAATAAACTTCACCTGACACTGTGTTTTGCATAATCTCTCCTGTGCTTTTTACCTTTCTATTGTCTAGCTTTCTAAAATCTTACAGTTGTAGGCATGATAGTCTGGACTTCAAATCTGTAGGGTTCACATCTTCATTTTGCTGGAGAGAAAAAGATAAAGATGGATTAAATCAATGAGGATGAATAAAAAGTTATGGATGGATTCTATAGAATCAATACTGATAAAAATTAATTTATAAACCTGTAACTTCTTCTTTGGACTGTAGATTCTTGTTGTTATGTTGACTGTTTTGTTGATTGTGATGATTTCATACTTGTAGTTGGTTGTACATGTTTTCATTGTCTGTTATTTTGATTGGTTGAGTTATTGATTTGTTTTACTTGGAAATTAATGACATCGAATGGGAATTCTTAATGAATCTTAATCTTCCTATTACTTGGTTTCAGGTTCAGTATAAGAGTTTCGAGACAATAGAAGAAGAGAAGAAGTGGTGGAGTATTCCCATTGTCAGAGAATTTCTTCGGAAAAGTGGTTTTGACTCTGCTTTGAAAAAAGTTATTGGCTCAGATGCTGTGCAAGCACGTCAATTCGTACAGTATGTTTTTGGTCAGTTAAAGTCTCTCAACTTTCCAAAGGACATTGATACTTATCAAACAGAAAGCAATGGAACATCTAAAAATCCTATTGTTAATTGGGACATGCCTCAACAGCTAGAGAGTAATCCAGATTTAACTGTTGATGGCACAAGGTACAAGGAAGACAGCAGTCTGCCAGAGTTTCACCCTGATAAGGGCAGCATAGATAATGGACAAACCTCTTCAATAGTTACGCGTGTTAATGAGGCCTCAAAGTCAGACAAAGAATTTTGGAGGAATTTTTCTAATATAGTTAATCAAAATGTTGTTCAGAAATTTGGACTTTCTATTCCTGAGAATATCAAGTGGGACAAGTTTGATTTGTTAGACAAAATAGGTTTACAGTCACAGACAATTGCGGAAACAGGTTATGTCGAATCTGGGCTTGCAACTGCAAAAGGTCAGAATGTTGTGGTTGCTACAACTGACCCCTTAACCACTAGTCCTATTCAGTCTTCATTACCAGATATTAAGAAGGTGACACAAGATTTATTACGACAAACTGATTCCATTTTGGGGGGGTTAGTGGTTCTAAATGCCACGGTATCTCAAGTATATCATGAAGCACGTCTTGGAGAAAAGGGTGATACAAAAGAAGATGCTTCTACCAAAGTAGATGATGTTTCCGGATATTCCAAGAGTGAACAGCTTTCTGCCCCCGTGGATGTTCCAATATTGGATGAGCAAAAAGCAGTGGAGATGAGGGAGCTCTTTTCAACTGCAGAGAGTGCTATGGAGGCGTGGGCAATGCTAGCAACTTCTTTGGGCCATCCAAGTTTTATTAAATCTGAATTTGAGAAACTATGTTTCTTAGATAACACACCCACAGATACACAGGTACTGTATGATTACATGCTTATATTAAAAACATCTTTACTTACGTTTATTTCCTTTTTCATCTGGATTTCTTGATTCATTTAAAATCATATTTTACTCTTTCAAATAACAATAAGGATTTTTTTTTTGATAAATAGTATTGAATATTTTGGATCCCTAACTCATAAGAGTTGTAGGTTGCAATTTGGCGTGACTCTAACCAGAAAAGAGTAGTCATTGCTTTCAGAGGAACAGAGCAAGTAGGTCAAATATTATGCTTATCTGTGAAGTTAGTTGAGTAAAGCTCTCAGTTTGAAGTGATAACTTGTTGATTTAACCAGGCTAGGTGGAAGGATTTACGGACAGATTTGATGCTAATTCCTGCAGGGTAAAAGTGAACTTCTGCCTGAGATATGGCTTACTTCATGATTCTTTTCTTCTTTAATTTTATTCCCCTGGTGCTCCAGTGAATGTCCCTCTTGTGAACCCACTAGAAGTGGATTGCAAATGGAAAAATTACCTCAAATGAGGTTGAGCTTGTCACCTGCCAGGCCAATTTGTACTAACTTTGAATGAATGGGGCTCTCCTATGTGATCGTGTAAAGCATGTGATAGCCCTATGGATGAGAATACCATGTGTCCCGAAAACAATTCAACCAGTTAATCTCCTCAATCGAATGCTTGGGATCATGCTAAAGTCGCGGAAGTGTTCCCCTGATTTATAAAGAAAATTTCTTATGTTCTGTTGTACTGTACAAACTAGTCATTTTGGCCAGTGATCCATAGCCAAAGGTGGCTATGGAGTGTTTAGTAGCCAACCCATCTCATACCGCTCATTCATGTATTTGATGAACATGATTTTGAAAATGAAAATCACTGTGCATACACACTTTTTTTGAAATTTTCCCTAATAATGGTGCGTATGGATGGTAAAAGATGAGTTGGCTACTAAACACTCTATAACCAACTTTGGCAATGAATCACTCCCCATAAATAGATGTGTGTGTGTGAGAGAGAGAGAGAGTGGGTGGGTGTATGTATGTGTATACGGAGAATGATCCATAGTCATAGTTGGCTATGGTGCAATTCCCAACCGACCCATCTCCGCGATTTAGAAGTTCACTAAACCAGCCATCAAACAGGCATATTTGCAGTATGCCCCAATGCCTTTGTGATATATTTGTTGTCATGTCACATGTAAGAAAGAATTTTATTCTATATACAAGTTTATCCAGTTTCCCTACTGCTGGCATATTTGAAATATTTTATATCCATTTCTTTCTCTGTGTATTTGATTATTCTCCATAAAAATTTCTAAGTTTTGATAGCATACAGAATTCTGTTGGTGTTGATCCGTACTATTTCTGACATTTCTATATCGCAGGCTAAACCCTGAAAGGATTGGTGGTGATTTCAAGCAAGAAGTTCAAGTATGATCAGTTTCTGATAAGTTTTTATTTTAAGTTGAAAATATTTTTGGACCTGCAGGATGTAATAATCAACTTAAATCTCATGATTTTCAAGATTTACCAAATGGTTATATAATTTCTTCAGGTTCACAGTGGTTTTTTGAGTGCATATGATTCAGTCAGGACCAGGATCATATCTCTTCTTAAACTGGCAATTGGGTGTATGTAAGTTATGATGATGCAATAATATAAACACATATAATAGAAATGCTGAAGCAAATGAATTTATAGTTTGCAACTATTTCATAGAACCTTAATAGCCTAGCACAAGCATCTCAGCTATATTGCCATCATTTACTGTTAAACTTAGTAGTTATCTTCAATTTTACTAAATTTAACCGAGTACATTCAAGTACTGTTTCTTGGGGAAAGCAATTTACACATTCAAAAAAGTTGAATATACTTACTTCCCTAGATGATATTCAGTTCTATATGCATATCATTTGTGTTGTGTATTATAAACTTCTAATATAAAATATAAAAACTACACGTTTTCTGACAGAGATGATGGTGCTGAACAGCTGCCCAAATGGCATGTTTATGTAACTGGTCATAGTTTAGGTGGTGCATTAGCTACCCTACTTGCTCTTGAACTATCATCAAGCCAATTAGCGAAGTGAGTTCTTTTCTCTTTTTGTGTTGTGTGATTTTTTGTCTTCTCTTATGTTTGTCGTTATAGCTTGCTGCTGGCGGACAAAGCAAACTTATAGTGAAACTGTATGATTTTTCTTGTACAATGTACCTACATCAAATATGGGCTTTTGGGAATGGATTTGGGCCATGGATATTTACAATGTACCATTTTTGTTCTAGTTATTGCTTAAATAATTTCAAGATTTTTTATGGAGAAATTAGGAGTTTAAGCTGACCTAAGAACTTGCTGATTTTATATTAGTATACTTATTCCGTATCAAGCATTAAAGCATTTATCATTGGGTTTTGTTTGGGCCAAAGCAAACTTAACATGCTCAAGAAACCACAGTAGTTTTTCAATGCTCAAAAGTTCCAAAAGTATGCTCTGTTTTCTGATATGGAACTTAGCATGATCTGATCCTCTAATATTATCCAAGGGCTAGGGGATCTAAGTTTATTATCAGTGTTATTTTGCTGCTCGATTGTGATTTGGCAAATGAACTTTCATGTGCTACTCCTTTTTATGTTTTAGGCGTGGGGCTATATCTGTGACTATGTATAATTTTGGATCACCAAGAGTTGGTAACAGAAAGTTTGCTGAAGTTTATAACGAGGTAACAATGTTTGCAGTTGTAGTTGTCCATTTCTACCAATTATAAGGATTAGTTATTGTTGAACGATAGTGCAAGTTTCCTATCTTTCCTCACTGTGGTTCTTTTTCTTCCCCTTGGATCCATATCTTAATTGGAAAATTGAGGTTGCTGCTGGGCACCACAGAGATAACTTTTCTTTTTTACTTATGAGGAATAAGTTTATCTGCATATTGAGCATGCTCTAAGACCATCCAATAGCCTCCCAGAGTCCCCTCCCTCCTTCCTGCAGTGTTCTTTGTTCTGTAAAGAAACAGAATAGTCTCAAACAAGCACACTCTTTGTTAAGGAAGAACTAGCAGAGACAAGCTCAAAAGTACGGAGAGAGAGAGAGAGATTTTATCTGCATATATGGCTTGCTCAAGACCATCCACTACTCTCTCAGCACCCCGTCCTAATCCAACAGCAATCTGATGACAAGCTCTTTGTTATGGAAGAACTAGCAGATGACAAGCTCAAACAATATTGAGAGAACAGAAAATATACTTAGAACACTTGCTGAACTCTGATGGTCTGATCTACTTTGAATGATCATGATACAATTTATAGGATACATAGGACTAAATCAGCTACACTTGGTTATTAGCTACATACATGTATTCAGCAGAATCATTTTCTAGACTTTGACTGTTCCAACCTAAAATAATTGTAGATTCATGAACAAGTTAGCACAATAATTTCGACACAAAAATGTTTGATATACGTACTTAGAAACAACGTGAACAACCAACTCTTCCATAAGATTAAGTTGTTCGTGTAATTGCAATAATTAGAAGGTGGAAAGTTTTCTTGTTGATAATCTCAATAACAATCATCAGGAGCGCTAGTTTGCAGAATTGAGGGGTTCAAAACCCATGTATCAATAAGTTTTATGCTAGTCCTCTAGCTGTGTACAGTCCATTTTCTCTGGCTAACACAAACATACCTTTCTTCAATCCGAATAGTTACAGACTCGCAATAGAGTTCAAATTCGTTCAACCCTCATAGACTTCAGTTTGCTCACTGTTTGTCTTTCTCAGGCTAAAATTATAAAAATATTGGCCCTCATATTTCCCCCCCTTTTTCTAAGTTGTTTTTTGAAATAGAGGTCTTTGTAGCTTATATCTGCCATGATATGTTGAGTAAATTAGTCACTAACAACATGTCACAGAAACCCATTAGTTCATCAAGTGTAAGAGGCTTTGGCCAATATGTGAAGGTGAAAGAGGCACCAATTTTCCCTCTTATTCACATTCTTTGTTGAATACTTCTATTTTTCCTTGAGCATAAGAAAATTGTTTGAACTGTGAGTTATTGGACTTATGTATTAACTTCTTTTCATTGTTTCTTTACGTATTGGACACTAACTGCATCTGGCGAATGAAACTTTACTTCCTATATTGCAGAAAGTTAAGGACAGCTGGAGAGTTGTAAACCATAGAGACATCATCCCTACAGTCCCACGTTTAATGGGTTATTGCCATGTAGCTCAACCTGTTTATTTAGCAACTGGAGATCTGAAAATTGCATTGGTGGGTTGTTATCTTTGAATTATTCTAATCTCGGTCTTCAATTTTTTATCGTCAAATTTGTAAACCAACTTTAATCTATCATCTTATCCACTAAAAAGAAGTATATGGTACATGACATACATACTGAAACTCCATCAAACAGGATATCTGCTGTAGTATTAACTTCTAATTAAGACACCAACTTATTGGACTAGCATTTTCTTGGCTAGTTGATTCAGTGGTAAAGAAAATTTAGGATAGACAAATGTATTAAAATTTCTTTGAAATTACTCAATGCACTAGTTTCATGCTCATTTCCTACCATCTTCGTTTGCTTCCATCTTTGAAATTCCATAAATTAGGACCATTCAGTATTTAGTTTGTTACATACCACTAAGCATGTCAATCCTAGGACTTTCTGTTAGGAAAACAGAATGTTACTAATATTTCAACTTTGTTTCTGTTTTATATTATTATTCCATGGCCAATTTGCTGGAATCAGGTTGTCCATTATGAAAAACAAATGAAACTGCAACCAAACGATAGATCAATGCTATTTAACAGTATGAGCAACAGTTAGCTAGCTGAAACAACTCTTTTTTCATGAATTTCAAACATTACGTTTCAGGAAAATATGGAGCTCCTGGAAGATGGTTATCAAGGTGATGTTATCGGGGAGTCAACACCTGATGTTCTTGTCAATGAATTTGTATGTATCATTCCTTAAATTTCTCTCTGGTTTTTTCAGCAGGAAAGTTTAGCTAATGTTCTCATATGTTAAAATTTTTTTGCTACAAACTGCATATTCACCAATGTCTATTTCCTCAGTTTGCCTATGTATAATGATTATAATTATCGCAGTGGCACAATTATTGATGTTCTAGTAAGCATATAGTAACTGTGTATTCATACCGAGTATTTTTTTTTGTTTGTAGTTCAAAAATATTACGGTGAAAAAAAAACAAGGCAAATGAGATCATTTTCATTTCAATTGCCTGTAGATATAATATGGCTTTCTTCTTTGGCATTTGGTCCTAAGTGCTTTTAATAATTTTTTGTACTCGGTTTTAGCATCAGCCATACTGCTTTCTTCCTATATCTTTGCTGCTTAAATCCACTAGAAACCTGTAGTTGGAACCTTGATATTATAATAATAGAAAACTTATATCTACATATTAGATGTTTGTCCAATAATAATTTTCATTTCAACATAGAAGTAATCCTGTCTTTGGTAATTTTTATTTTCAATATAATTTTTTCTTTTAAATCGGAAATGACCAGTTTATACTTTACAAGTTTGATAGCCCGTGCGAGGCACGGGCTAGTTCGTATTACTTTTTTCACAAAATTTTGATAATTTTTTTAATGACATAATACTATCAACATCATATTTACAATTGTATAATACATTAAAAATAAATAGATAAGCAAGTTGACGTTAATGCTTTATATGACTTTTCTTTTGCTTTATTGTGAGATTCATGCATGCATGTATATATATAGGTATGAAATTATAATTATATTCATTGTATTTGAACATGTATTGTTATTATTATATAATTTGTATTTGAAAATTATAAGGTGATGACTAAATTACTCTTAAATGACCAATCAAATTAATTTGGATAAGATTTTCAATTGCCTTGTTATATATAAGTATAGATGGAGTATATAGAAGATGGAAAAAAAATATTGCACCCCACGTCAGTTTTTGGTATCATTTAATACATATAAAACAGATAGGTGTATATATAACTTGTGGATGTTTTACATGCTCAAATGGCAATAACTTTGGCAATATGGAGATTACATGATGAGGACCATAATTCGAGAGCAAATCAAAGAATTTTTACAATTATCTTAGTCACCCGTGTTAATTTTCCATTGTTTTTTACAATTATCTTAGTTCCAAAAGCTGTCGTTTAGTACTTCTATTATTCCCCAAGTAAAGTAATATTAGGGTTTTGAGTCTCTATAAATATTAATGTAATCCCCACAAGTTAATAACACTATAGAATGTATTATGGATTATTAATATTTAGCTATGAGCTATTTTTCTCATTTCTGCGGTTGAGAAACCCTTGGGGTAGTAGAGTGCAGAGCATCACCCAGGTAAAAGATCCTTGGAGAGCTTCACCCGAGTTGATTTTCTTACAATTATCTTAGTTCCAAAAGCTGTCCTACATCATTACACTATATTTTGAGTTTTTTGCAATTTGCTGCTGTGAATTCAAGTTTTGTATAGGTCTCTATTTTATTTCCAAATCTCTAAATGCCAACACACTTGCTTTCGTTAACTTCCAACTTTTTTCTTTAAATTAGATGGATTTCAGTGTGTGTGTGTGTGGAAGTGATGAATGCACTCCATTGCAGTACAAAATTTTCAATTTTTTTATTTATTTTGCCAAATTGCAAATTTTCTTCATTTAAAGCTATAACCACTACAATGGAGCTCAAATGGTAAAAAATGAAGTTCATTTATCATTTATATATATGCATATATAAACATAGAGTTTGAACAGTGGCTTATATATTAAATTGTTAACTGGTTAGAAGAAATGACCACGATAAAGGCTGATCAGAGTTAGAATTTTGGATTGATATATGCCTCGACTGTTCGTTGGAATTGGTACCTCCTCAAGTTCTTTGTGGTGGTAAAAAAATTAGTCCATCATTAAAGTGGTCTATTGAGTACTGGATCATATTTGTTGTTTTCAACAGTACCTTACACTTTTTCTGACATTCTTTTCTAAATATACATTTCAGAGGCACCATTCTAATTTTACTATTCTTATTGAAATTATATGTTATACAGATGAAAGGCGAGAAGGAACTTCTTGAGAAAATTCTGAACACAGAAATAAATATTTTTCGCTCAATCAGGGATGGAACTGCACTTATGCAGCACATGGAAGATTTCTATTACATTACTCTGCTGGAGGTATTAACTCTACTTAATTAGTACTAATAGCTGCCTGTTTCTATGAAACAGATTGTAATGGTTAATTGAGCAGCTTTTGGACCTGTTTTTCTTTCCAGAATGTGAGATCGAATTACCAGACTGCAACTGTTGCAAGGTCACGACCAAGTGAAGAAGGTAATATATCAATCAATTAAAGCTATAAACTATCATAACTGTACCCAAGTTAAGCACCCTTTTCTTTGTCTTATTGCAATAGTTTCTGTAGGATTTCTATTCTTTTAGTTGTCATTACCGTAGGACTGGTTTCACAAAAGTATGCTTCAAATTTTATGTACTTCGTTATAATGAATCACATTGTTCTTCTGGAAAAGCAAGATTATGTGCAGTTGGTGAATTTGTATTTTCCATACTTTTAAGAGTTTCATGAATTTTTTTTCTTTTAATACTTTTGGCTTTCTGTATTTATACAACACATCTCAGCCCTCTGTTTCAAAGCTCAGCTAAATTATCATGCTTGAACATTCTGTGTTTGCATCATTGACACCTATGGCTGGCAGACTTTCATTCATAGGTCTTTAGAAACAGAACTGCCTGGAGAATTTTTTTACTTATAAGTCTTCATGTCATAAACATAAGTCATGGACCTAACCACCAATTCAAAGGTGAAGTTTGAGATTGAATAAAAATAATGTTGTTATTCTCTTACTTCACTCGGGATTTCTTCTCCTTTTTCTCACAAGTCATTTTACAATAGATTTTCATGCATATACTCAGTTTTGAACAACATTGATAAATATAGAACTTACAAAAGTTTTGTGCCAACAGCCATACTATTTTTGGATTAAGAATTCAAGGACTCGTGTCCCATGAATTAATCCATTACCCTTGGTGCTTGCTACTTACATTCTGCCAAAAACATTTAAATGACAACTTCTTGGTGGTAAGAATAGTACTCCATTATTTTTGCTATCTTGTTCCATTGTGTACATTTTTAATCCATCGTCTAGGACGCACTACCAGTTCTTTTTTCTACTTTACTAAGTGCAGTCTTTAGATAGAATGTCAGCAGTATTTCTCGCTTTCACCTTGTGTTTTCTTCCGTATTCTTCTGGTCCCACAAGGCTAGCTAATATGAGTTTCCGATTTCTCGTCTACTTTGTCATAATCGTTGTAACTTAGTTGTCAACTCTTCTTCGTGTTAAAATGGTACAGACTAGAGTATAAAAATAACGGAGTATAACCTTATATGAAACAAATAAAGTGAGGGGAAAAAAAGAAAGCAAGCAAAGATGATAACTTAGTCTCAACAATCTTTTTACATATTCATAAATTACAAAGGAATTGTACTCTTTTGTTGGACTGTCAGACTACTAGGTTTTAATTTTTAAATTTATTGCAAAATATTTTAGAGCAAGCTCTGAGTAGCACTTGAATTAAATGCAGTTATAATTAATGTTGAACTTCTCATATCTGTTTTGCTAGTGGCTTCCTGAAAGACTTGCCGTTGTGCTTGCCCTTCTTCTTGTGGCTCATGATTCGCAAGCTTTGCCTGAGTATGTCCACCTCCCTCTCCTTCCTCCATTTCTCTTTCTCCATTGAAGCTAATTGTGCCAGTAGAAGTTTGATGGTTTCTTCCTTAGCCTTCAGCTCTCTATGCAACTCATCCAGTAATTCTTCTTCCTCTGATATCAAAGATGCTCTTTGTCCTGCAAAACAAAATCTTCTTATTCTGGGATGAAAATGCTAGTGTTGGTATTTTATACAACGGTCCTAGAGACTTCAGCAGTCTGCTGACCAAAATATTCAGCAGGTTATACTTTGTGTTTGCATTGTTGAAATTTTTTTCTAGCAGAGTTGTACATTGTGCTTGCACAGTTGTATCTTGTGCATAATTTGATGTTTTTTTTCTATATCTTATATAATTAAGTATAGACGAAGGACAAGACTGCCAACTATTTTTTTTGTTAGGACAATTGAGCTCCTGTTTTCTTTTTATGCAATAATTATGATTATGATTGTAGTAACTTTGAAAACATATTTTACCTTGATGTGTCATCTTAATGAGATGGTCAAGCTCAGTCTTGATTGCTAAGTATAACTTCTTCCACTTCTCGACGGCCTCGTCTCGTCGCTCTCTCTCCTCCCTCATACACTCCATGAGATAACTATTTCCCAACTCTTTCTCACTTTTCTCTCCCCCTACCACCACCACCTCCTCATCTTCCATTAGTCTTCTAATTCTCCCTTCACTCTCTTCTAACCTCCTCTTAAACTTCCTTACCTCTTGTCTTAACCTCTTCCTCTCTCTCTTCCACTCCGCTTCCTTGAGCCCAAAAACCATAATTTCTTGCTCATAAGCTTGACTCTCATTCTCTCTCATGCTCATTATTTCTTTCATCTCTTCTTTCTGAAGCTTCACCTTTGCCCTCAAAGCCTCAACATCTTTCTCTCTCAGATTATTACTCTTTTCCTTGGCTTGAAAACTACCCATGTTATGTAGCAACACCCTTTCCTCCTTTGTTAGCTAACTCACTAAAGCTTACCAATACTCAAATATAGATACATATATACACACACACACATAATATATATATATATAGAGAGAGAGAGAGAAGCGTGGATGAAATAAATTCTTGAAGAGGCTCCCTTTTATGGGATGAAGGGTTACCATTTCATTTCTACTATTGTGCCATGAAGATGTTGAAATCAATCACAGCAAATTGATAGAAATGTGTTGGGAGTCACGTGCAAAGGTTAGGAGAGCCTATGCAATGAAGTTTTAATTGCTATTAGCTTATTTGGGGTCCTACAATGTTCACAAGGACATGATATGGGCAACGTACTAAAGGCATATGCATCTTGTGATATAGTATTGATTATTGGATTTGTCTTGGGCCCATTTCAATACAATAATGCATTTTTTTTTAGACTTTTGGTCAAGTAAATTTATAACCATGTTCTTTTTATCAACCTTTTTTCCAAGATAAGCTTGGGTTTTCTATACCATCTCTTTGAAAAACATGGCCTCTGACTGGCTTATAATAGCCCTAAATCCTAATATAACAATTGTCCACCATTCTAGTCTTTCTAAAAAATATAGTAATATTGTTTCTGTTTCACAAAGATTGTCATTATTTTGTGATTTTATACATTAAAATAAATGTGAGCCAAATTTAAGTTTATAAAACAAAGGGTGATAATGCTTTCATTTGTAGTCTCATGTTGCCAACACGACATGCATGTAGTTTAGGGTTATGTTTGATCCCAAGGAATATGTATTTGTTTTCACTCACAAAATCCCACATTACTTGAGTATGGCAATGGTTACCTCTCCACATGAGTTGCACATACATCATTGGATTCCCTAGCTAGGAATAGGATAATTGAATAATATTTAATGGTGAATGATATCTTAGCCTAGTGATTAAGATTGAGGTACTGTCACCTTTATATCTAAGGTTTGATTCTCATTTAGGTTAATTTATTTTTTCCGTTATGAAAAATTTGTTTCCTCTTTATATAAGACTTGTTTATGAGTTTATTTTTTAGTGAGATTTGATTGATTCTTGATATTGTGATATTAGTGATGATTTATTTGATTATGAAATTATATTATATTACTCAAAACGTGGGGCTTTCAAAAAAAATAAAATAAATAATAATAATAATTATTATTATTATTAATGAATGAATGATTTAATTCCTCATATCCGAGTTGGCCGTTGTGTTGACCAACCACTCAGCCTTCAGAATATGAGTCTTCTTCATATTAGATTACTATATCACTGATATACTTAATACTCTTATTTTTTTTTTTCCAAATATTATTGGCTTTTAAAAGATAATTTGAGATATTTTTAAATTTAAAATTGATATGAATTAATTAGTTTTAGACAAATACGAATATAAAAATTATAATTACTTAAATAGTAATTAATTACAAGACTTATTATTTTTAAAACTTGAATGAACCGTAATAATTTTAAAGTTTAAAATATCTCTAAGTGACTTGTAAAAACTTATTCTGTACTTTGGAGCGGAGCAGTATTTTTTTTTTTGTTGCTAAATTAGCAGTATTTTATTGAGGTATGTTTTAGTCAATTAAGTACAGTAATTTTAATTTTCTTTGGGAAGCGATATTTTCATAAGTAAAAATTAATATTTTTACAAATTTCATCTCACATGAATGTATGATTCTTTTACTATTTATGTGAGAAAAAACTTGTAAAAATAATATTTCTAATTGTGAAAATATCAATTTTTTTTTCTCTTTATCCTTTTGCCTCTACATAATAGAGGCACGAATAGACGATGAAGCTATGTAAAATGGGCATTGATATCCTTCCGCCTCTTTTCTCTCTTTCTTTCTCTAAATTTTGAATTTTGTGTATTGTTATGGTGATAAAATAATTTTATAAAAAATAATGTACAAAATAATATGATAAAGTATAATTAATTGATGATTTATCATAATAGGACCTAGTGATAATAATCGGTTATATTATTTTGTATCCCTCTTTAGTTAATAACCACTCTTTAGTCCTAAAAAAAAAAGCCCTACTTTTTTATGGCAAGTGGTAAACCTTTCCTTTCATTTCATTATTAAAAGAAGGTTATAGTTTACAATTAGCAAATTGTATAACACAATATGAGGTGTTTTTTTTTCTTTTACTAGCCTCAAATATGAATTTATTTAATTTTAAATATTTTAATTATAAAAATTGTAAATCATTTTAGGACAACAATAAGTATTGTTGTATAATTTTCTCTAATCTCATTGTTAATGCGAAAAAATATTATTAAAATATTATTTTTAAATGGTACAAGACTTGATCACCTAATAAAATTTTATGGCATAAGAAAAAGATGTGCCAGAAGAGTAGTAAGGGTAGGTTTACCGAGTGCATGATTTTTGGAGTTCAAATATATTTAAAAATTTTGTTTATTTAAATATATTTTATTCTAAACATAATTTATTAATTCATAAATATAATTTTTAAACTGTATCAAAAATAATATAACATGTTTGAGACTCAAACGCACCAAAAGGAGACCCGATGAGTGACTCCTCGTGGGGTGGTGTACTGGTGTTGTAGGCAAAATTGAGGACATGGCCGGTTGTATTTTTTGGATGGGAAATGTGCGGTGATATACAAGAGTAGGAGAAGAACGTGTGGGAATGCAAATGCACAATGGGTCCCTCCTCATCCAGCGGAATATTAGTTCTTGTTTGTTGTTTCAGTTAGCGGGTCCCACGTAAATCTAGACTTCCCAGATTTGTGATTTCGTAATATACCCTTCAGATATCTTTGGAACAACTGAAATACCCTTGGGTAAGTAAAAAGCTTTCAACTCGTAAATGAGTAATATCAAGGGTCTATTCAATTTCGTTGGCTTGTTTGTGTAGCAGTTTTTAGATCCTAAATAAATTTAAAAATTTTGTTCATTTAAGCAAGTTTTATTTAAAAAAAAACTTATTTTAACTTACAATTTTATTTATCTGTTTTAAATGTAATATTTTAAACTTAATGAAATGTGTTTAGACCAAATAAATCGACCTACACGCATATACTTCTTTTTAAGTATCTCCACACAAGTCCCTTCTCGTGTCTTGCCCACAGAGCCTCATGTTAGCGTGTACTCCTCATATCTCAAAATAAGAATACTTTTTTTAACATTAAAATTACAAACTTTCTCAAATTTTTGCGTGTGCAAATGATGTAATTGAGAGAAAACAAAAAACTAAGCAATTTCTAAATTTAAAACAAAAATCAAAATTTTGTAATTTATACACATGATTGTACAAATTGTAATCGGATATAATTGTATATATACAAAGTACGACCTACAAAACATGTCTACCGATTATTTTTTAGTAAGGAATTTAATTGCTTAGCTCCAACATACTCACATTTTTTAATTATTCATGATAAAAAGTAGTCTATATTTAATTTTTATTTAATGTAACTATTGAGAAATCAGTTATCTTATTCTACAACATTAAACTTTGCCAAGTGATACATTTAGGAGATATAATCGAATCTATAATTATACAATAAAAAAAATATTTTATCACTAAACATCATCACCTTTGACCTTACCACTAAACTATCGTCACCTTTGACCTATAGTCAACATTGATTAAACTAGGCAACAGTCGACTGACCATTTAAGTTCTAATCAAAATTGGATGCAAGGAAACTTTGAACAAGAAGAATGATTTTAAGGAAATTAATAAAGTAGAAAAGAAAAGTAATAAAAAGATTTACTTTATTGCAAGTATTTTTTTGTTTTTGCAATTCATAGAAAATAATAGCTACAACTTTTTTTTCATGAAAACTTTCAGTTAAAAATAAAATATGAGAATAATATAATATTTTCGTTTTGACATAGTGAAAAAAGTCCCCGGATCTAAGCGAGGTGATGGCGGAGAACTCCAACTTATTTTGGCTAAATATTTTTATGTTACTTTTAAATTGAAGAAATAAAATTAGTGAAAAATTAAAATAGAGAAAAAAATAAAAAAAAGGATAATTAATTTATTTTATTTTTAACCGAGTAATTATATACCAATTCTCTATTTCCTATAAATAAAATTTATAAATTTGACAAAAATATAAGTAGTTATTTTCTAACTAATAGAACATCTAAATATTTTTTATTTATAAAAATAAATTACTTTATTCATATTTTAATTTCAACCATCCAAATGTAACATTAGAATAAGATACATCAATAAAGGATGGACACAAAGGGCCACCTAAACTAATCTCCCGAAATAAGTAGTTTATGTACAGGACCAAAATACAGCACGGTAACATTAAATTACAAAAATCCACGAGCTCTTAAACAAGTAACGTAACTGTAAATACTAAATACAGCCCTGGGTTTAATCCGCGATAACATTTCATACCAGGGGCAATTACGTAACTCAAAATTGATGTCCCCTCACGCATCCTGCTCTGTTTTTCGACGGGAAGAACTCGAAGAGGCCTCTATCTAGAGAGAGAGAGAATTTTCAGAGGGGGAAAAAGTTGTAGAGAGAGAAAATAGAGATTGAAAACGAAGGAAATAGACATAATTTTTTGAAGAGGAAGACAAGTTGCAGAGGGTTTTGGTCTGGTTTGATCTTAACGAATAAGGTCCCGTCCACCATTGCAGCCTCTGCAACGCTTCCAAATTTCACCCAAAATCTTCATTTTAGGGAGGGAAAATACAGAGGAAGAGTGATCAACATAATTTTGCAACAATTAGGGCTAAAATTTTGACGTTTAGCAACATACATTGTGGATATATTGGAAGAATATATGGTTTTGATGACTCCTCGCATTTTCTGAAGATAATTAGGGTTTAATTGCTGGTTATTTGGTCAAATTTTGAGAAATGGTATCGATTTCATTTTTTTTTTGGGGTGTGTCATGTGTGTATGGTTTAGCTACATTGTTTAATTGTTCAGCTTGGTGTATTGGTTTATGTCAAGTTTTTGCAGTGTTTGTGTAAATCTTTAATTATGTATTTATGCTCAAACTATTTTCTGTTCTTATTCCTTTTATCAGAAACAATCGAGTATAACTCCTTACTGTTGCATTAGTCTAAATTTGAAAACTGAATCTTTTTTAAGGTGACGTTTATTTATGGTTTAATAGTTTCATGTATTTAATACAGTTGTTTAGCATTAACAAAAGTGAGAATCTTGTGAATTTCTTTTCTGAGGATTTTCTAAAGCCTTTGTGCATGTGGAAACATCTATTCCATTTTTTTAATGGTAATTGATGAAAATCTCCTTGTTATAACCAAATAAAAAAGGAATTTGAATTCGAAAGGCATTTTTGTTTTAACAATTGTAAGGAATATTTAGTTTATGACACCCTTTCTCTTCTTCTTGTTTTCCTTTTCTCAAACTAGGCCATTTAGAGTCTCTAGACTTTAGAGTAGTAATCATTTAGGACTGACGCTTCTCGGGTGACTGGTGCAATTTCATGCACCAGCGCATGACGTGATGTAGGAAAATGTCAATTGTATGATGAACCTTGATGACGCCAGAAACTTTGTTAATGAACAATGTAATTGACTATCAAAATGTTGACAATTTTATAATATGGTATGTTATTTTCTTACCATCATGATGATACTACTATTTGAACAAACCTATGCACACGTTGCCTATGGACTGCTTATGGATGAATCTTTTTACACTATATTATGCTCAGTTATGCCCAATTATGCACTTGAGTGTAATAACTTAATACATCTTAAATTTTCGTGCAGACTGCTTCAACAAGTATAATAGTTGGATCTCATGTTTGGGTGGAGGATTCTGAGGAGGCTTGGAAAGATGGGGAAGTTGTGGAAGTCCATGGCGAAGAGATTACAATAAAGTGTACATCAAGGGAAAAGGTTGGTGCTTTCTATGGGCAAAAAAAAATGTGTTCTTTTACTGTTCGAGAAGTTCTGATGAACAGGATTTGTCTTTTGCCTATGGTATCTTAACTTTGTCTACATTTATAAGGTGACATCTGATGACTAATTTAGTTTATTTATGCTATACTTGATTGTTATAGTTCGAATGGTTTGCTTCTCTTCTTTTAAGGTCTTTTTTAGAGTTTGTACATAGTTAAACCATTTAAAAAAAAATATATATGTACTTACCTTTTTTTTTTTTCCCTTTTCTTTCCATGGAGATCCAATTAAAACTTTAAAAAGGGTGCAACTAAGTCTTTGAATATTACTTTTCGAGGGTATTGTTCTTGAGGCCTCTTTTATTGGTGTTGTTGCTTACTGATGGGAGAGGATGGGAACCACATTCTAGTTGCCCATTTATTGATCTTGAACCAAAAAAATTGGTGGCATAATAGATGATTGGGGCTTATGTAAGTAAGGTGCATATAATACCTCAATCCTAAATCGGAACTTTGGGATGAATTGAACTGCATATCTGGTCTCTACTACCAAGATATCAATAATTTGTCATTACTTTTGGGTGGGACAAGAGGACCCAGTATTACTTTTTTGACAGTGGTTGAGACTTGATCTGAGCTCGGGTCATTGCAAATGGTGTCAAGCAAGGCCCTGGCTCGGTAGGTAACTAAGTGTTATCTGTATTGGTGGTGGGAGCCAAGAATCCTGTATTGCTCGATGTTTCTACTGAGGATTATATTGATCGGGTCCAGGCCTGGGTAAGCATGTCCGGAATATAAGTGGAAGAGATTGTAATACCCTAATTTACATCGGAACATGTGGAATGGAGTGGACTGTGTATAAGGTCTCAACTCTACTACCTAGAGTACTAATTTGTCATGACTTTTTTGGTTGGCCTGCACTGTGTCAAGTTGATCCATGGTGCTTCTGGGGAAGTAGATTGAGCTTGGACCTACCCAATAGTTGTCGCAACTCATAAGCGAGTTGTTAGAATAGCCTCTTTGGCTGCCTGATATGTACGAGTGACATGTACATGTCATATTTTGCTTTAAAATTGCGGTAAGAGACACTTGTAATGCATTTGGACTACAATGAAAAGGAAATTCTAAGAGGTCCATTTAGTAAAAGTTAAGTGATAAACTGTGCCTAAAGGATTGGTAATAGAGAAATTACCTGGCTACTCTTGCATGGAAGGTAGCATAGGTTCAGATGGATGTAGTGGGAACTGTTATGAAGATCAATCTACAGTGGCCATCAAATATATGATGTAGATTGGGATTTGTTATCATACTAAGATGCTAATGCATCCACCCATTCAAATTGTAGTTCATGGACTTTGTCATGTAAAATGAAACTAACTGTAAGAGATTGGAAGCCTTTTGATCTCGTTGATATATTATCATTGCTGTGCTCTTCCTTATCCATACAATGAATTTGGTGTTACCCTTTGTGTGCAATCTGTTGTTTTTGTGATCATATTCATTTTAAAGACATGGAAATTTAGATTTGTTTTAATGAAATTCTTCACTTTTTACGTCTTAGGTTGTATCTAAAGCATCCAATGTATATCCAAAAGATACTGAGTCTCCTTCATGTGGTGTGGATGATATGACAAGGCTGGCTTATCTGCACGAGCCGGGGGTTCTGCAGAATATAAGATGTCGATATGATGTAAATGAAATTTATGTGAGTATTTATCTGATTATAGGTACAAATTTCCTCCCCCTGCATTTTATTATGTATGTTTATATGTTATGGAGATTGTACTTATGTCGTGGTTTACTGATGACATGTACATGTGTTTGTTTGTAATACCCAGGCTGATTATTTTTTCTTGCTTTAAATACTTCTATATGACCCTAAATTCCTACTGGTTTCCAGATGTGCATGGGTGTTTGTCTGTAGCATGTACTGCATACTTAGGCTGCAATTGTTTTTCTTTTTACGCCTTTCTTTGTCAACAGTACTTTTCTATGACAGAAAGTTCGTATTGGTTTCCAGACTTATACAGGTAGTATATTGATTGCTGTGAACCCTTTCCAAAGACTACCTCATTTATACGACAAGCATATGATGGAACAATATAAAGGGGCTACTTTGGGCGAGCTAAGCCCGCACCCTTTTGCTATTGCAGACTCTGCATACAGGCAATCTGTTACACTCCACTTTCTATGAAGTCATTGAATGTTATATTACTTTTATGCCATACAAATAATTTCATATTTGAGTGTAGGCAGATGATTAACGAGGGTATAAGCCAGTCAATTTTGGTTAGTGGAGAAAGTGGAGCTGGTAAAACTGAAAGCACAAAAATGATTATGCAGTATCTTGCCTATATGGGAGGGAGAGCCGCAGCTGAGGGACGGACTGTGGAGCAGCAAGTCCTAGAAGTATGCAACCTATAAAATTTTCATTTTTAATATTTTTCCTAACTTGGTGTATGAAGATTAGTATGAATTCTGAGTTGCTACTGCTATGGCTTCCTCTTGGAAATGAAGCTTAAATGTTTTCCTTACAACTTATAACTTTTGGCAGTCCAATCCCGTTCTAGAAGCTTTTGGTAATGCAAAGACACTGAGAAACAATAATTCAAGGTGGCCTAACTTGTCATTCAAAATCCTCTTTCTTCCCTGCTGGATTTTGTAAACTTATTTTTATATATTCTTTTCAACTAATTAAAATTCCCTGCACCTAAATGTAATGTGATGGCAGTCGGTTTGGTAAGTTTGTAGAGATTCAATTTGACGATCGCGGAAGGATCTCTGGAGCTGCTATTAGAACTTATTTGTTGGAAAGGTCACGTGTTTGTCAAGTGTCAGATCCTGAAAGAAATTACCACTGTTTCTATATGCTTTGTGCTGCACCCCCAGAGGTACCTTTTTTTTTACCTGCATGCTTACATGATTTTCTTCATGGATGTATTGGTGTCAGTGCAATGGCTTTCATTAATAGTTAATGCATTACTATTTGCAAGTACAAAATTTCAGCACCAGATTTATGTTTACTTATTATTTAAGAACTATTCAGGTGATACTCTGCTATAGCAAGTCAAAACCTTTTAAATCTTCTCTATTTGATTACTAATGTTGTGTTTGTGAGTTTTGTTTTGGAGGGAAGGGAAGGGAAAGTTCTTCCTTCCAATTTCTTTGGAAAGAAGGAACTTTCCTTTCCCTTCTCATCCCTTCCCACCCCCCTAAAAAAACTCACAAATAGGGGGTAAAGGAAAGAAAGACGAGCAATTGACAAGGTGCACTTTCCATTTACGCTCTATTGAAAAGAGAAATAACTGGGCTCATGCCTATGAAGCGTTTTCATTTTTCAACTATGCTACAATGGCTTGTCTGCAGTATGAATGAAACTGCCTTTTCTCTTTCTTGAACCAAGTACTTATTATTCAGCAGTTTAAAGACATTATCTATTATGAGATATTTCACTCTAGTGCTAGGGCTATATTCATGTAGAGGCTGGGCTCTGATGGAAAGTAGTACAAATGTAGCTGTGAATTAAGTTTGTTGTGCACGCATGCTTTCCATGTGACTTTGGAATTTTATTACTCCCTCCGTTCAAAGTATATTTTTCACACATTAAGAAAAGAGCAGAGGAAAGAGAGTAAAAAAGTTCCAAATTTATCCTTAGAGGCCTCACAAGATTATAGAAAGTGGAGTACTTTTATTTTTTTATATTAGTGGACCCTACTAAATGACATTTTTACCCTTCACTTTATGTACCTTAGCTCATCCTTTTGTGGACAAAAAAAATTGTACCTTTAGTCATCCTTTTAAGGACGGAGGGAGTACTTTAAATTCCCCATCACACCCTCATGCCTTACTGGAATGAGGTTGCATTAATCCAGCATGTTACCAGTCAGTGGCTTAGCTGGTTTAGACATCGTGTCTTGTTCTTCCAGTCTTGTGCCATGATAGTCATTTGCATGTCGGATTGCTTTTGATTTGTTTTGAAAATTGTGATGCCTCTCTGTTCATGCTTGAGTAGAATGATGTCATAAATATCAAGCATCATGGAATATCAAGAGACCTAGAGCGTGAATTAATTTCCATAAGTGCTGTTAGAATATGTTAGGTGGGAAAACATGTTTCCATGTTTTCCTCCCCATGTTATCCTCTCCATGTTTTCCTATATGGTGTGCTATCCTATTTCTTATATAAACCAATGTAATGCTATGTAAATACAACAAGAATTAGAGTAATATTAGATAATGGAATTATTCCTATTCCTTATACTTATTTGTTCTATTACATGAACACTCTTAGACTCTCACTTTCAACATGGTATCAGAGATTGATCCTTTATCAGGAGACTTTTTCCGGCGACTTTTTCCGGCGACTTTCAACAAGTGCTAAAGAGAAATGCGTGTTTCCATTCAGTGGGAGATTGACCATGGGTTTAATGGCACTCGGCCTTAGTTCATAACACCACATAAAAAATCAGTTGTTAACTAAAATTTAAAAAGATGGTAAATAAAATGATTTTGCTGTTACTTTCCTGTTGAGAGACCTAAGCAAAATTTTAGCTCTGATCCAGTGATCCTAGCTTATAAATGTGATAAGATCTGTGTTGATGGTTTGATGCCAAAACTCTGACCAACTCCTACAGTGGTCCTCTGTAGTTTCCAAGTGCCATTAAATTTACTAAAATAATTATTCTACTTCCATGAATAGCTTGATCATGTTATGTCAAGATTCAGGTCCTAATTTGCTGTTAATTTTTTCAATGATTTGGTTCTTCTAATACAATCTCATCAATTTGCTATGATATGTTATCTGCATTTTGATGTTTTCTTGAAGATTTATTTCCTTAACAAGCATTTTATATAAGTTTTCTACTTATCAGTTACGCACACATATATTAAACCATTCTTGTGCTTGCTGTCAGGATACTGAAAGGTACAAAGTAGGTGATCCACGGAAGTTCCATTATCTGAATCAATCAAATTGTTACGAATTGAATGGAGTGGATGATTCTAAAGAATATCTTGGGACAAAAAGGGCAATGGAAGTCGTGGGGATTAATTCTGATGAACAGGTATTAATATCTGATTGTTATGCATATATTTTTACCTTACTTCATGACAATCTCTTGCCAATACTTTTCGGTGGCAGGATGCAATTTTCCGAGTGGTGGCAGCAGTTCTCCACTTGGGAAATATTGAGTTCACAAAGGGGAGTGACACAGATTCTTCTGAACCTAAAGATGATCAATCTCGGTTTCATTTAAGAACTGCAGCAGAGCTTTTCATGTAAGTGATATTTTCATTTCTTTATGTTTTCTTTGAGGCCCACTTTATATCTTGACGTGCAAAGGGAAACTCTATAATGTGCAACTTTTGTTAAGGTGTGATGAGCGGTCCCTTGAAGACTCCTTGTGCAAACGTGTGATGGTAACTCGGGATGAGACCATAACAAAGTGCCTTGACCCAAATGCTGCATCTGTCAGTAGAGATGCTTTGGCCAAAACCGTTTATTCAAAATTATTTGATTGGTAAGCATTATTATGGTGGATCTAGTATTGAGACGTGATTGATGCCTCTGCTTTTTTATGTTACTGAACAGCTTAATGTATTGGTGACACAGGATTGTGAACAAGATTAATAATTCTATTGGCCAAGATCCTGGCTCAAAATATTTAATTGGGGTTTTGGATATTTATGGATTCGAGAGTTTCAAGACAAACAGGTGCTTAACTGGTACGCTTTTGTTTTCGACATTTACAGAGTCAACTTCTTGCTGAGTACTGTATGAAAACCCTGTGTTTAAGTGATCTAAATAGACCATTAGGAGACTTTGAACAATTTGTGTCCTTAGTGTCTAGGTTAATACCATCAGCTACGATTTTTCTTACTCCATTAAATGTCTCTTTAAAAATACTGAGTTCTAACTGTGTTCTTCGATAGTCCTATATCTGCACAAACTTTCTAATGGCAGCTCTGCGACGGATGCTTGTTGTCTTTGTGTAGGCAATGGCTGTCTTGGGGAGATAATTATATAGTTAGACACAATACTTTTACCTATCCCAAAAAAAAAAGAAGAAAAGAAAATGTTAGCAGCAGTACCTTATGGTGTATGAGCATTACTGAACAGCTTTACTGATGTGAATATCTGCTTGCTGGATTTAGTTTGACACTTTCTGAGGCTTATTTTGTTAAGTAATTGTCAGTTGGTTCCATGCAGCTTTGAACAGTTCTGCATTAATCTTACAAATGAAAAACTTCAACAGCATTTCAATCAGGTTCGTGCATAAACAAATGTTTCTTTTTTACTCAGGTTCTTTTTCAATTTTTGAAGCAAATCTATTGAGCAAATGTGGCATGTGATGTTTTGTTTGGCAGCATGTTTTCAAGATGGAACAAGAAGAATATACGAAAGAAGAAATTGACTGGAGTTACATAGAGTTCATTGACAATCAAGATATTCTTGATCTTATTGAAAAGGTTTGTGAGTGCATTTGGATTACCTTCTTTTTTGTTTTTTCTTTTCTTATTATTTTATATTTATTATCTTTCCATTTATGGCTTATATTGTCATTCAAAGTTCAGTAAGTTTTAATTAGTGTTTTACTAAATGAAAGCAATCTTAAATTAATATACATATTCCCATTATAAAAAGGTCGTAATGCTGCAAATGGAGGAAGAAAATAACCACGGGTTTAGAGTTACCAAACTATGAAGTGGACAAGCAATTCTGAAAGCACAACATGGATCAGCCCTAAAATAAACGATTTGAATCGTCAAGATGCATAGATCTATCAACACGCATCCCATATTTGGAGTTACTAACTTACAGTTTGGATATAAATATGGAAGAAGAAGAGAGGGAAGAATCAAAAGAAGTATTGCTGATGCAAATCTGTCTATTCTGGAAATTGAGAAACCATTACATAGGCCAATGTTCAAGCATGAACAAATGTGAATATGATCTGTAGTCACTTAGTGTGAAAGCAGATCTGCATGGTAAAGCTGTGAATCCAGGTTGGGCTACAAGAATTAAGCAAATGAAAGATAAACAAGAAATGAAGAATAAAAAAGTAGAAAAGGAACGAGAGTGTTCTGCAAATCTCTTGCCTACACGGTTACACCTACAGTGTGAATTAACTGTACTAGACTGAAGAATTTGTGGTACGATTAATAGAAGCATTTTTGTTTGTCTACGAAACCCTCGCAAAGCCCCTTGTACACTTTCCCTTAAGTCCCTTGAAGATCCTAGTATTACACTCTTACTCTCAATCCCTGTGATTTACTGTATTTGTTCTGCATAAGACCCTAAGGATGTTACTTATAAAACCTTAAAATCTTAGATAGTAGATCCCAAATTCATTATGGAATAGGAAACTCAACTCGAATAATGGAGCAGGAATTCATGGAAAAGTATTCAAGTCAAAAGACGAGACATTCCTTGAGGAAGAAAGATGGTGTCTGTTGAAAGATTGATTTTGTGTTGTTAATGCTATCTTTAAAGCTCATACTTTTGATACTTTTCTTTAAATACTATATTTATTTATTTATTTCGGCCAAAATTGTTTTGTAACAAATTCTTTCATTATCTCAGAAACCTGGAGGCGTCATTGCTCTTTTGGATGAAGCTTGGTACGCATGCATTTGAATATGAAACTGCAATTTTGTTAGCATTATTCATTCAAGATTATGATTAAATAAATATCAATTTTGGACCAAAAGTTATACATTTGATTTATGCTAACTTGATTATTCATTGCAGCATGTTTCCCAGATCAACCCATGAAACATTTGCACAAAAGCTGTACCAGACATTCACCAATCATAAACGTTTCAGCAAGCCAAAATTATCGCCAACTGATTTCACAATTTGCCATTATGCTGGTGATGTATGTACTTATGTTCATAACAGTACATATATTAATGTACTAGATTCATTGGATTGAGTTGTAACTCGATAAAGATTTAGCACTGCTTAAATAGTTAAATTCTGATTTCAGGTCACCTATCAAACCGAGTTTTTTCTGGACAAGAATAAAGATTATGTTGTTGCAGAGCATCAAGAGCTCTTGAGTGCTTCTAGGTGCTCCTTTGTATCAGGATTGTTTCCACCCTCACCTGAAGAATCTTCCAAAACATCAAAGTTTTCGTCAATAGGTTCTCGATTCAAGGTATGGATTTTCTTCTGTAGTAATCTGTTTTGATTTAGCTTAGTTTTGTTTTACACACTACAATTTCTTTCCTGTAATATTTTCTATCAGCAACAACTTCAATCTTTGCTTGAGACACTCAATGCCACGGAGCCACATTACGTCCGTTGTGTAAAGCCAAACAATCTTCTGAAGCCTGGTATCTTTGAGAATCAAAATGTACTACAACAACTTCGATGTGGGGTACGTTTAACACTTTCCTCAACTCATTTGTAAAGTGTTATTAAAAGTTTGTTACTTCATCAGCAGTGTGAACTTCATATTTCTCTATTTTCAGGGAGTTATGGAAGCTATTAGGATCAGCTGTGCTGGATTTCCAACTAGGAAAACATTTGATGAATTCATCACCCGTTTTAATATACTTGCACCTGATGTTTTGAGTGGAAGGTTAATATGTTGATTTTGCTTACATGCTATTATCGGTTTATATATTTCTGTTTGTGTGGTTCTTGGTGTTTACTGGTTTACAGTGTAATAATTTTTTGTTTGTTGGGTATTCTGTCATAGCTATAACGAGGTCAGTGCTTCCAAGAGGCTTTTAGAGAAGGTGGATCTCAAAGGTTATCAGGTATTTTTTAATAGTAATTTTGTAGATTCGTACGTGACAACAACATCGCCACCAGTACTTATTTTCATAAGATACTTAATACAGCAAAGATTTCTCATATTCATATTGTGTTTTCATGCTAACAAAATTTATGCAATCTCTCATCTGAATCTCTGTCTTTTTAGAGGAACTAGTAATGTCACTTTACGAGTGTCTGGTAGTCAAAACTGTCAAGTTTTTGCTGCATTGATTGTTGGCTATATTACATGGGTGCTACTAGCCTACTAGTGTTAAGAAAGACTGCTGTATTAGGTGAAACCTTAATATGCACATCAGATATTTGTAATGTCCACTTTTATTTGTGGTAGTGCCCTATGTGCTCTTTTTGATCCGCAACATATGAGGTTACAGGTATATGGTCTTTACCATGAACATTCCCTTGTTTTGGGGTTCTGATTTAAATGTTCTAGTATTACATTGGCAGTATGCCCCTCTACTGTTTTCTTGACAACTCTTGTTGTGCTGTGCATAAGTTTGCCCTTGATAGATACCTTTTTCATTGATCCTTGGCAATGTTGGTCGAATTGAAAGAACGTGTTTTGATGGGTTTTTGGGATCTACGCTGAGAGTGCTGTTATAGACTGTTGTGGCTCACTAAATTATATTTAGCAAGAATCATTTAGATATAATCTAACTAATCAACATTGCAGATTGGTAAAACGAAAGTGTTTCTACGAGCTGGTCAGATGGCAGAACTAGATGCTCGTCGTACTGAAGTGTTAGGAAAATCTGCAAGCATTATTCAGAGAAAGTTTCTTTCACATCGAGCTCGCAAAAACTTTATTTCTTTGCGGAATTCTGCCATACAAATCCAAGCAATGTGTAGAGGTGTTTACTAGTTTTAGATATAATGCATATATATGATTATGCAGAATTGCAGATGAAGAATTGTTGCCAAATACTTGAGTTTTTCTAATCAATTGTATTTGTTCACTGAGATGATTGCAGGGCAAGTTGCACGCCAGCTTTACGAGAGCATGAGGAAAGAGGCTGCTTGTCTGAGGATCCAGAAAGAGGCACGCATGTACCTCTCTAGGAAATATTACAAACTGTTGTGGTCTTCAGCTATTCTTATTCAAACAGGAATGCGTGGGATGTCTGCTCACAATGATTTTTGGTTCAGGAAGCAAACTAAAGCAGCAATCCATATACAGGTGAATCAGATGTTATTATATTGATCAATAGTTGATTCCTACGTCGTATCTGGCACTTTTTTTTATGTTACTTGTTCCTCTTTCATTTTGATTTACTTCGAATTGATCTGGAAGCATATTGTCAACCTATTAGTGAGTTTTCTAATAACTCAACTTGTTTCTTCTTTTGGGATCTAGTTAGATTATGGATGATGGTGGTGATTTATGGCACAGTTAAAACCTATAGATTTTATTTATTCTGTATTTTTTAAAAATAAAGATCTTATCACAATCATAATAACGTAATCCACAACCTTAAAAATGCTATTTATTTTACCATGAATTAATATATTTTTCTTTATTATTATGGGAAGTGTTATCAAATTGATCAAGAGTAGATATCTAGGTCTTATCTATTTCATGTTACTTGATCCTCTCTCATTTAATAATTTTATTTACTTCAAAATGATCTGGAATTAGCAAGTTTTCTAATAGCTTCTTTGTTTCTTCAGTAGGGCCCTAGATAGATTGTGGATTATTATGGTGATTTTTTACTGCAACTAAAACCCATAGATTTGATGTATTCTGATTTTATTAGTAAACATCTTATGACAATTGTAATCACATAGTTATTGACCCTTAAAATGCCAGTTTTCTTTAACATGTTGTAAATTATAATTCCTTGTTATCAGGGGAAGTAATCATTGGTATTATGTCTGGGAATTTTTAATGAGAAGAAAGGGAGGGAAGGGGAGAGAAGAGATAGTGGGGCAACTTTCTCTTTCTTTCTTGGAGTTTTAGAAAGAAAAGAAGAGAAATGGAGGTTTTTTTATTTTTTTTTTGTAGACACATAACACTCTTGCTTTTCAAATCTTCTCATTTTGAGAAGAAAATTTTGCAGAGAAAGTGGGGCTTTCCCCCCCTCCCTTGTTCTCCTTTACTTTCTTAAAAAACCTCAAACCCATTTGGTTTCTTTTTTTCTCCCTTCCTATCCCTTTCTTACCTAATTTAAACTCCAAGACAGCGTAATCTGGTAACCAAGGGATTGCTCAAGTGGTAGGGGCCTTTATGATATAGGTATATGCCATGGGTCCAAAATTCCATAGAGGCCTTTTTTTGGACCAGGGGATTGTGGGTGCCTCCATAAAAGGAATACAAAGAAAAAATAAAATAAAAAGACAAAAAATGAATCTGTTAGAAAGCTGAATATTAGACTATATAATCCGTAGTTATATTTAAAGAGAATAGTGGCAATGATTTCTATTCCCTACCCCAAGTCTCTATTCTCTTCTGGAGGCAAAACTACTTTTATTATTTGTGTTATACATGTCTTTTGAACAATTCAAATGTATTATAGAGTCAATGCCGAAAATACATGGCTCGCCTTCATTTTGTGAGGATAAAGAAAGCAGCAATAACTACTCAGTGTGCCTGGAGAGTAAGAATGGCACGCAGTGAACTAAGGAAGCTTAAAATGGTATGATCTTTTTCTTTCTTATCTGGCTTTGTTATTTCATATTAGCATTTAAACTTGTTGTTTAGTTTATAATTATTACATAAGAAAATTTTCTTCAGAATCTTTGTATGTGATGATATCCTCATTAAAATTCAATTCAAATTCATACTAATCATTAACTTTGATTGGTTCATAATGTTGGTTAAGTAGAAAATAAAACAGTCAATTACTCAGTGTTGGTGTCTGGGGACACCAGAGGGTTGGGCTCTATATGGCACTACTTATAGAAGGTGGTTACTTTTCCAAGGGTTTGGAAATTAATTGATTTACAGGTGATAACATATTAAGCCCCTATTTTTCGTTCTTCAGTATGTTAGCAGGGTTTAGGAGAGCTTGTAGAGAAGGTGGGCAGTTGCCCACCTATTTTTGGAGGAGAGCTTTTTTGGTACTAAAATTACAATTATTAATTTCTTAAAAATCTGATAAAAATGTAAAATACATAATTTTGCCCACCATGATTTTTAGAAATATGTGTTTAGCATTGTTTGCACACCTTGATAAAAATTTCTGGCTTTGCCACCTTTCAAAATATTGGACTTCCTCCTTCCTTCCTCACACAAACAAGCATATAAGAACAGCTAGTGCTTGCTTTAAAAATATTTATTTAGCTTAAGTTCTATATTTCATCCCAGTGAATTGTGAACCTTGAGTTCCAATTTTCTTAAAATTAATACATGGTTAAGTGTTTCTTTTTTTGCTTGCAGGCTGCGAAGGAAACTGGTGCTCTACAAGCTGCCAAAAGTAAACTGGAAAAGGAAGTTGAAGAATTGACATGGCGATTGCAGCTGGAGAAACGCATGAGGGTATTTTTTTCCTTTTATGATTGTGTTGCAGTTTCTCCATTTCCTGTGTATGCTATCATTTATTTCTATGTTAATAACTTTACTATACTTGTACCTAGGGTGGGGTTCTAACTGCTTTAAATTGGTGAGGGTATGCATAACCTAGTGCTTAAGTGACATTTTGCTTCTATCGGAAACTGGATGAAGATGTGATAGGAAGATTATTTTTATGCTTTCACGTTCCACCCCCCCACCCCCCCCCCCCGATAAGCACAATTTTATTAAAAAGAGCCGCCATCTATGGTCGCCAAACTCATTAGAAATTGGACCTCACTGTAACACTATGTACAGGTATAAAAACTGTTCACTTCACATAAGTTCATAACCCCAAAATCCCATGGGCACGAGAGAACTAAAAGCATCTAGATATCAACACGTCCATAACAATGTTAGGGGCAAACCTCCCCCTTACATTTTTACATCCTCCTTGGCATGTTAAAGGATAGTTGGAGCTTGTAGTCTAAGACTTCAACTTTATATATTATTTGAATTTTGGTAAGACTTTGGTTTTTGAGGAGCTGCGCCTTCGTTTGACATTATTTAGTATTTGGGATTGTTTGATAAGAATTTAATTGAGATTTTATGTAAGCTTGGGATTAGTTTTGTTTTATTATTGAGTTTGATATTTGTTTTGACCTACGATTTGGATACTATTGCCTTACGGGTCTTTGGGTTTGCCGTTTACGACATGTAGCAATTTGGGTCTGTAGCGGATTTGGGAGTGTTAGTTTGTAACACCCCAGTTTCACATTGAAACGTGTGTAATAGTTTGATATGTATATAAGACCCTAAATAACTATTAATAGTACTTTTGATCATAACATTTTGGGTGAGCCTGGTGGGTTAGATGATCGATGAAGATACTAATGATCTAATGGATTGGGCCTTGGTATGCTATGATGTAATTCAGATTCGGGTCCACTAGATCAATAGTATTTTCCTTAGCTCACCATATGCTCACTCAAAAGGTACTGACTAAAGGTACTACTAATAATTTCTTCGGGCCTTATATACATATCAGCATCAAGCTGAACACATAGCCACACACAACCTATAAACTTTGCCTCTCTAGACGTTGTAGGATAATTCCAATAGTCTTTGTGTTCTCACCTCCGGTCCTTTGCCCATTGTGGGATATCAATTGCCTTCGTGTCCTCACCTCCCGCGACCCGATCGCAAGACCCGACAATGGAAAACGTTGATTAAAGCATCTAGTAGCCTTAGAATAAGTTACGATACCTCTTATGAACATCCATAACTGATGTACAGACTGGTGAATGGTATCAACTTGAGTATTCATGTACATATCAAACTATCGAACATGTTCCAATATGGGATTAGGGTGTTATAAATTCTCCTACTTAAATACTTGACATTCCATTCAGGCCGAACATACATAGCCACACACAACTCATAAACTTTGCCTCTCTAGCCATTGTGAGATAATATCAACGGCCTTCGTGTCCCCACCTCCGGTTATTGTGGATAATATTATTCGGCTTCATGTGTGTCCCCACCTCCGGAAATACGATCGGATGACTTGACCCGAGCATTTGAGAATCCGCTCTAATATCATATGTAACAACCTGAGTCAAATCAAATCATAATGTATCAAGGGTCCAAAACACAGACCAATAGTATCTTCTTGGTTATCTTAGCCCACCATAGGCTCACCCAAAAGGTCATAACTGAAGGTACTATTGGTAGTAGCTTGGGGTCTTATATATATATTCAAAACTATCTCTCACATGTTCCGATGTGGGACTGGGTGTTACAATATAAGATATGTAACTGTGGTTATTGTTGTTGAGTTTTAAAAAGTTGTAATTAGAAAACATTGTGGATATAAGTGAAAATAAGTACAACATATGAGGGGGCAAAGCGTCATTTGCCCAAACTCTATTGCACAAATAAATATGTGGTAAGTAGCCTGGGTGATCTACTTATTTTAGACCGCATAACATCAATTTGATAGTTATGTTAAATTTTAGCGGGCCTAGCTTTACTGGCTTGCTAAAATGAGTGTTCTTATTTTTATTCTTATATTATTTAATTTGTTAGGTTTGGATATGAATATTTCTCAAATTGAAGTTCCATAGAGAATTTAAACCGAGACCAATCACTTCTCTTTCCCGTATTTAAATGCATTGTTCTTCCTGATATACTTACTTATATAAATTGAATAGCTGCCCTGATGTCATCCAACGTGATGTGGAGCTGTTTGGTTGATTTATGACTTATTGTCATATGTATTTTTTTTTTGTAATCTTAAAATATAATTTAGAAACCAGAAACCAGAAAGCTCAAGTATAAGTTGTATATGCCGTTCATAATGTGACAAATTACTGATGCATTTTCCAATTTATGTAATATGTTATTTGATTTGACCCTTTGAAAATTGAACAAAAGCAGAACTAAGAAGTGAAAATAATTCTCAAGGGAAAATGAACTGCCTTTATCTCATTTTAGTGTCCTCTTTATCTTTGTAGGCAGATCTCGAGGAATCTAAAACGCAGGAAAATGCAAAGCTAAAGTCCGCTTTGCAAGAGATGCAAACTCAGTTTCAAGAAACTAAAGATCTGCTTATGAAGGAACGAGAGGCTGCAAAAGAAGTAGTTGAGAAAGATCCTATTATACAAGAGGTCTCAGTTGTTGATAATGAAATGATCAATAAACTGACTGCTGAAAATGAGGAACTCAAGGTAAGGTTGCTGACTGTAAACTATGTTTATTTTATTTCTTGACGAGACTTTGAGTTTTCAACTTGCTGTATATGGCAATGAGCCAATGACATAAAATTTATAATCTACTGGATTATTCACATCCAAGTGTATTGAAGTCTTTCCCACTGCAACATCTTGCAGTCTTTGGTTAATTCACTAGAAAAGAGAATTGATGAAACAGAAAAGAGATTCGAAGAAACAAACAAGCTGAGTGAAGAGAGGTTGAAGCAGACTTTGGAGGCAGAGTCAAAGATTATTCAGCTAAAGACTGACATGCAAAGGTTGTTACATTGACAAACCATCTTCTCTCAAGTACTTACTGGATTCAACTTCGATCTTTTTCTCCATTTGAAGTTGATTGGAGATTCTGGACAGTTTATATTTGACATATTTTTCATTATTTGATTCTGGACTTTTGTCTATATGAATCAGACTTGAAGAAAAACTCTCCGACATGGAGACAGCGGACCAAGTTCTGCGACGGCAGGCACTTCTGAATTCACCTGCTACAAAATTGTCAGGTCGTTTTGCATCCACAACATTCGAGGTTAATATTCCAGTTAAGTATTAGTTTCTTAGTTTGGGCTGTCAATGGATTTTGTCTTACCCTTCCTCTTTTACTTGCAGCCTTCAGAGAATGATCAAAATGTAAGTTCCAAAAGTATAGCCTGCATAGTAGTTTAGATATCTTTTCCAACATTATTGTTTGGATTTCTTTTCCTTGTCTTTTTGTAGCTATACTTTTTCCTTAAGAGTACATAATCACCTGAATCACTTAACTACAGGAATCGCAAAGTGCAACACAACCTGCAAAGAAGTTTGGCACAGAATCTGATGAGCAGTTGAGGAGATCTAATATCGAAAAGCAGCGTGTATGTTCTTCATGCTAGAACAGACGTTTTTTTTTTCCATTTGCTGTGTTTGTTCTTTATCTTAACTACTGGCTACTGTAGTAGAAAAAAGAATTTAAATTGCACGGCATGTGCTTCACAATCAGTTATAACATGTTATGTTATTCTGAAACTGTGTGGCTACACTGCTGAACTTTTCATGATATAGTTATAGAATATGGTTTACTGCTTCTTTGGTCAGACCATTTCCGAAATAAGTTGTTCAACAAATGAATGAAGAATTTTTAGTTCATTAAAACTTCTGTAGGATACCTCCTACAGCTGTTGCACTGTGACATAAAAATTGTGGAGTGTTGTAAACATGTGCAACAAGCACTAAGCTTAGAAATTCTATCCGAAAATGCCCCAACCGTAATGTCAAACAGAGTAATTAAGAGCCTGTGTAACTCAAACTTTCATAACATGCTTGTACTGTTGCTCCATTGTGGCTTGGGTTTTCTAACAAGAGTCTGTTAAACGTGTATAAGCAGCTTCCCAAACTTAAACTCTTTGAGCCAAAAAAAGGTTGTCTCAGTGGCACTCAGCTCTGTTTTTGTGCTCAAGTCTAGGACTAGATACACTTGATTCCTACTTGCAGATCTCTGATAAAAACACCTGGGTCCTTGTAAAATGGAGATTGATGACAATCGTAAACATCTTCCTGGCTTAGCAGAGTTGACTCATGCATTTTCTGGTTCACAAAGAACATGATACAAATTGTTTTCTAGTCTCTTCCCTGTTCTCTCTGTAAGAAAATGCAGATTTCTGGTGAATTTCTGCTAAATATTTCCATTTATCTTCATGTGCTACAGGAGAGTGTAGATGCTCTTATCCAATGTGTCGCACAAGATCTTGGGTTTAGTCAGGAAAAACCAGTTGCAGCTGTTATTATTTACAAATGCCTTTTCCAGTGGAAATCTTTTGAAGCAGAAAGAACTAGCGTATTTGATCGTCTTATTCAGATGATTGGTTCTGCTATAGAGGTGATTCTTCTTTTTGACACTTGCCAAGTTTTTTCTAGTGAACACAAAAACTTTTCAATTACAGGTAACAGTAAATTGTGAGAACAAATTTGTTTCAGTATGTTAATTTTAGAATGCGAGACATTATCTTAATCCCTACTGTCCTTTGCATTGAGGTTTTTAACATAGCTTCTATATACTGATTACTGAAGTGAAGTTCAAAAGAGTTGAGAATTTTTCAAAATAGATGAAGGGCTAGCTTAGTTTCTCATTCATTATTGTTTCCTTTATTTATGCAATTAGTATGAAGGATAAGAGATTTTTGTTCTCTCCTATAGTATTGTTATTCTTTGATTTTGAAGGGGAAGTATTTATGGATAAGACTTCAGCTCTTTTAGCTTATGCTAGAGCTTATTTCTGCAGTTTATTGTCATGGACATAATAACTTTATGAGCATAATGTCCAGCTAGCTGTAAATCTAAACATTTTGGTATTTTCCATTTCCTTGCTGGATATGATGACTAGTTATTATGTGTACGGTGGTTAGAAACTTCAGACTTTTTTGTTTTTTCACTTCCTAGTTATATTTATTCTGTTCCTGTACAAATTTATTTTTGACTTTTCATCTTGATTCCTAAAAGTAAAAATTAATGTCAACATACTTGATTTTCAAATTTTCTTTTCTATATTTATTTGCAGAACGAGGCTGATAATGAACATATGGCTTATTGGCTTTCTAATACATCGACATTATTGTTTTTACTTCAACGGAGTTTGAAGGCTACCGGAACATCAAAGCCTCCCCAGCCGACATCTTTTTTTGGGAGGATGACACAGGCACTGAGTTTCTCATTGACTCGTACTTTTATTAATCTTTTTTCTTGGGATTAAATCTCTGGATTTCTCTTTATGTGTACTTGTAAGTTTTGTTACTGAATTACTGACTTCTGACCAACTGATTAGAATATTGTGCATGGTAAGTTGTTGCTTTCATTTAGATTTGGTCAAATGGGTATTTTTTTTGTTAACACTGCATCAATATTTTCAGGGATTCCGATCTTCTTCTGCCAACCTTGAAGTAGTGCAACAGGTTGAAGCCAAGTATCCAGCTTTGCTTTTCAAGCAGCAACTGACAGCTTATGTTGAGAAGATTTACGGAATTGTTCGGGACAATTTGAAGAAGGATTTGTCGTCACTTCTTAATTCTTGTATTCAGGTACTACTTTCTCATTGTTCATTTAATGTTTTGTGAACCATCTAGTTATAGCTCAAATTGGATAACCCAGAGACATCAGGAAACACGTACATGGCAGTGAATTGTGTTTGGGTATGTTAGAAGCTAAATGTATGTGTGTGCTGTGTATGTTACTTGAGTGCTGTTAGCACTGAGGAAAACATGATCCATGTTTTCCTCCTCCACTAGCTCAACTTCAGTATATAAATGTAGCTACCATCAATGAATAAATACAATGAATGAGAGTAATATTAGATAATGGAATTATTCCTATTCCTTATACTTATTTGTTCTATTACATGAACACTCTTACACTCTCACTCTCTAACATGGTATCAGAGCTTGATCCCTTCACCAGAAAATTTTTTCCTTTTCTTTTCCCTTCCGCTAGCCACTGTTAGCTATTCTTTCTTGGCAACTTGCTTAAACGATTACATACACTGAAATTGATCCCATAATTAGATTACCCATAGCCAGGCGACCAGCCAGAACTTTCCGGTATCCCAGCCGCCGTCGCACGCGCCCCCACGCGCCACCCACGCGCCCGGCCGCCGATGCCACGCGCCGGCGCGTGGGCCACTTTCCGGTATCTTGATATTGCATGAACAACCCCTCATGCAACCTAGACCATATCATATCTCATACCTCATATCTCATATCTCATATATTGGTATCACCCACCCTTTGTTTCTTTTGGGATGTTTTTCCCCATTAGACTGGGTGGTCCTTGACTGTTTTCCAGCTTTCTTCTTTGATGCACCATATTTGCTATGCTTTCTTCCCATATGTTACCCATTGTTGATGTGTACTCCAACAAGGTATCCATTGTTGATGTCTTTTCCAACATGGTCCCGGGTCTGAATTGGTTAGAATCTGCAACTATGTTGTTTGCATCTTTCTGATTTTTTTTTTCCTTTCTTTTTGTCCTCCTTTTTTGTCAAATGCACTTTATTTTGTCCTTTTTATATAAAGCTGCATTTGAGGGGGAGATATATGAGATATGAGATATGAGGTATGAGATATGATATGGTCTAGGTTGCATGAGGGGTTGTTCATGCTACGTCATGCTCATTTGCATGGGTGCAACATTGGTTCTCGGCGTTGGCTGCTTCTTGGTGATTCCAGCTCACTTTCCATGGCGCTTTCCTCATATTCTTCAGCTGCTTGCCAAACACTAAATTTGACAATCTAAACATTTACCCCCTTATTCGTTGATCTTCACTAGATGAATTATAGGTAGTGAGAAGAAGAATCCAGAAAGGACAAAGCTTTAAGTGAAGACTGAGTTACAATACTCTGGAATTAATTAACTTACAGGATGCTCTAATTCCACAAGAAGCTCCCCCCCCCCAATATGAGAAACATAAAAACTAAATAAGAATGGGGACAATAGGCTATTCTGTTTTTAATTATCTTTTTTCTAAAATCATGTGTGCAGTGAAAAACACCTCAGAACATTGCTAACCATGTATATTGAGAAACCTACTCCAGTGTCTCATGTTTCAGATTTTGTGGCATACTGCATTTTGGTTCCCATTTTGTTCACCAAAATCTGCACTTGAGGTAATATCAAGATAATGTTATCTGAAATAAGTTAAAACTTCTATTGAAAAGTAATGAATTTACAATAGATTCCCATGACAAGGAGAAATAACTTCAGGACATAGTAAAAGCAAAAAGCTGTTCACAGTTGTGCGAAAGCAACACTACATCAGATCTGTCTCCGATTCCTAACGATTTCTTTATCTTGATCTGTAACTGGTTTTTTCTGCTCAGCAGTTTTAATTCCCCGGTCAAGCTCCATGTCTTCTAATAATCATTGGGGTTTCCTTTTCACTTTTCTGAATTTTTTTTGTTTTGTTTTTCCTATTCACAAAAAGTACACTGCTGCTGCAAAGCATAATTTACTGATTGAAGCTGTTATACTCTTCATTCACACCTCTTTGAACCATCATCTTTAGCTCCTTCATCCATCTTCAATATTCTTTGTTGCCTTGAACAACGTACAGATATATGGTCTTACATAAGGTATATGTAAGAATGTAATCTCTCTTATATTTTCAATATGTGAATTGCTATATTTATACAAGAGGTCTAGGAATTAAAAAAATAAAAAAGGAGGAAAACAGCCTTGTTTTCCTTAATACAAGAAACATGTTCCTGGCCACTATCTTCTAACACTTCCCCTCAAGTTGGTGTGTAGATGTCTCGCATACCCAACTTGAAACACAAAGGATGAAACATCTTACTACTAAGACCCTTTGTCAAAATATTAGCAAGCTGGTGTTCTGATTTTACAAAGGGTAAGCAAATAAGACCACTGGTTAACTTTTCTTTGATGAAGTGTTTATCAATCTCAATGTGCTTCGTTCTATTGTGATGCACTGGGTCGTTTGCAATACTAATGGCTGCCTTATTATCACAAAATAACTGCATAGGCCTTTTAGTTGTAACACCCAAATCTTCTAGCAGAGTTCGAAGCCACGTTAATTCACATATACCCAAGGTGATAGCTCGATATTCAGTCTCAGCACTAGATCTTGCCACCACAGACTGTTTCTAACTACGCCAAGTAACAAGATTACCTCCAACAAATGAACAGTACCTCATTGTAGACCGAAGATCCTCTATAGAACCAGCCCAATCTGAGTCGGAAAAAGCTTTAACTTTCATATGACCATGCGGTGCAAACAATAATCCTTTTCCAAGAGAAGACTTGAGATACCTCAGAATTCTGTAAACAGTTTCCATGTGGCAATGTCGAGGGTCATGCATATACTGACTCACTATTCTCACAGCATAAGATATATCGGGTCTCGTATGAGAAAGGTATATCAATCGTCCCACCAAACGTTGATATCTTTCTCTATCAACTGTAGGTCCTGTGCCTCCTACTAGATGATGATTAACTTCAATAGGAGAATTAGCAGGCTTACATCCTAACATGCCAGTTTCAGTTAGCAGATCAAGGACATACTTCCTTTGAGATAGAAAGATGCCACTGGAAGATCTTGCAACTTTAATACCAAGAAAATATTTCAAAGGACCAAGATCTTTAATCTCAAACTCTCTGGTCAGTCTCGCTTTGAGATTAATTATCTCTTCTTTATTATCCTCTGTCACCACAATGTCGTCAACATAAACAATAAGAATGGTAATCTTACCCTTTATCTGTTTGACAAAAAGAGTATGATCTGCTCGACTCTGCTTGTACCCAAACCTTATCATTGCTCTGTGGAGTCTACCAAACCAGGCTCTAGGAGATTGCTTCAGACCATACAAAGCCTTTCGTAGCTTACAAACCTTACCCATAGTAACAAATGAAGCAAAACCAGGAGGTATGTCCATGTACACTTCTTCCTCCAAGTTACCGTGAAGGAATGCATTTTTTACGTCTAATTGTTGAAGATCCTAGCCGAAGTTTGCTGCACATGAGATTATGATACGAACAGAGTTCATCTTCGCTACAGGAACAAATGTCTCCTGGTAATCAATCCCATGAGTTTGAGTGTATCTTTTTGCAACTAGTCTGGCTTTGAGTCTCTCAACCGTTCCATCAGAATTTTGTTTGACTGTATATACCCACTTGCATCCAACTACCTTTTTTCCGTAAGGAAGAGTGACTAGTTCCCATGTATCATTCTTTTTTAGGGTATTCATCTTCTCGATCATAGCTTGTTTTCAATTCTTATCACTAAATGCTCCTCTCCACCCTTGAGGAACATATATTGAAGACAAGGAAAAAACAAAGGAGTGATATGATGTAGATAATTTGCTATAGGCTAGAAAATTAGAAATAGGATGTTGAGTACAAGCTCTAACCCCTTTTCTAAAAGCAATAGGAATGTCAGTATCATCAGAAGAACAAGTAGGGATGTCAGTATCTTTAGAAGAACAAGTAGGAATGTCAGTATCTTTAGAAGAACAAGTAGGATTAAGATTCTCACCATTACCATTATCAAGACTAGGTCCGGAACAAAGTTGGTGTAGTGGTGTAGAAACTGTAACCTTATTCTTGCCTTTTCGTGCATAGGTCCTCAACTCAGGCTCAGACCCATTCTGTTTAGTACACTGTAACTCCCCCCTGTGTAGAATTATCAGAAACAACAACAGGAACAGGAAAAATAGAGCTTGTGATACTAGCCTCAGGAAGCTTCTCCTCATTAATAACATTCTCCCCCTGAGGAGAAGGTGAAGAAGAATAAAAAGGTTCCAATTCCCAAAAAGTGACATCCTGAGTGACAAAGACTTTGTTAGAAGAAGGATGATAACATTTATAACCTTTTTGGGTTGGAGAATAACCAATGAAAACACACCTAACAGCTTTGGGATCTAATTTTCCCCGAGTGGGAGATTTATCATGAACAAAGCACACGCAACCAAAAACTCGAGGTGAAGGAGAATGACTGGTCGTGTGTTGGAGAAAAGAGATGAGACTCTTGTTCCCAAGATTTCTAGAAGGAAGGCGATTTATAAGAAATGCAGCAGTCAGAATCACATCTCCCCAAAGAAATTTAGGGGTTGACATAGTGAACATAAGAGTGCGGGCTACCTCTAGCAAGTGTCGGTTTTTTCTTTCCACTACTCCATTTTGTTCTGGGGTTGAGACACAGGAGGTTTGAAGAATAGTGCCATGCTGAGAGAGATAAGATGCAAAAACATTATTATTACTATATTTACGACCATTATCACTATGGAGAATTCTGATCTTAGCGTCGAATTGGGTTTGAATCATTTTATGAAAGTCTTGAAAACAAGCAAATACCTCATTTTTGGTCCGCAGAAGGTAAATCCAAGTGACACGAGAATGACAATCAATAAAGCTAACAAACCATCTATGACCAGAACGGGAGACAACTCGAGAGGGTCCCCACACATCAGTATGGATAATGGCAAAAGGTTCAGAATGTCGATTGTTAGTAGCAGAATAAGTAAAACGTTTGTGTTTACCTAATTCACATGGTTCACACAAAAACTGAGTTCTGTTACAATGCTTAACTAAAGATGGAAATAAAGACTCCAATACTAAAAAAGAAGGATGTCCCAAACGTCGATGCCATTGATAGAGAGAGGTCAGGCATGGGTGAGAAGTAGAGTGAAGAGCCTGAACCTGAGTAGAGGGCATGTTAGACGATGAAACATCTAAATAATAGAGACCGTTAACTGCACTACCACTGCCAATCCTTTGCCCTGTCACCAAGTCCTGAAAAACACAATGATTTCCAAAAAAGGTTACTGAACAGTGTAGGGATTCACAAAGACGTTGGACAGATAGTAAATTTGCAGTAAATGAACGGATATGAAGAACAGATGATAATGTTAATGAAGGGGTACAAACGACAGAGTCACTCCAAGAAATAGAAGACAGGGAGCCATTGGCTACTCTAACCTTGTCCTTTCCAGAGTGGGGCGTGTATGAAGTAAAGAGATTGGAGGACCCAGTCATATGCGCAGAGGCACCTTTGTCTATAATCCAATTAGGGTAAGTAGATGAGACATTAAGAGCACAAGAGTGTATACCTGATTGTGCGAAATGAGAAATAGTACCAACACTATTAATGGAACTAGATTCTGCCATGATGAGATAGTAGGAGCAACAAAAATATACAAGAAAATATCAACAAGGATATTATAAAAGCTCAAAAAATTAGCAGAGAGTAATTCTAGAAACCAAAGGGATTGCAATTAATTATACTACACAATAAAATCACTTTAATTAGCAGTACAGGAGATGGAGCAACAAGAATTATCTAAGGGAATAACAACAAGGATAATTAACAAGCGCAAAGATAGAAGAGAGATAAAAACAACCACTGTAGGTGGATTAGACCAAACCTGAGTTTCACTTAAAACAACCACTGTAGGTGGAAAGAAGAGAGATAAAAACCATGCTGGAAAAAGTCGCCGGAAAAGTCGACCATTGCAGATGGAAGGAGGAGAGAGAAAAGACACGCTGGAAAAAGTTGTCGGAAAAAGTCGCCGGAATAAGAATGTAATCGCCGGAAAAGTCGCTGGAATAAGTCGTCGGACACTCTGATACCATGTAAGAATGTAATCTCTCTTATATTTTCAATATGTGAATTGCTATATTTATACAAGAGGTCTAGGAATTAAAAAATGAAAAAGGAGGAAACAGTATATAAGTACCTGCACTTTTTAAAGAACTAATGTTCTTGATACTCAGCATAATTTCTGAAGAACGAATATTGATTCTCATCCACTGTGTCCTATCTTCTGAATTTCCTTATAGTTGTAAGCCTCTCCTCCATGGGAAGACATAAGAACAAATTGATTATAAATGTTGTACTTCTTGCTCAAGAGATACTAGGGATGGAAACAGATTTTATGCATTTCTAATTGAAATCTAAACCAAAGTAAAGGATATAACTTGAATGAAAGTAATTGAAGCTGAGTATAATGTTCCTATAAACTTATTTTTCTTTTTCCGTGATTGAGGATTCTTTCTTATATATAATGTATTTGTAGGCCTTTTAACTTCTGAGGGTCCCATCTACACCTGGTGATATCACAAATATTTCTGGCAAATCTTCCATCAAGAAATTAGACCCTCTGTAATAAAAGACTTGCAGGAAAAAAACCTGTGTTCTGAAAGCTAGTGAAGTCCCATCCACCAGAATTTTTTTCTTGACTTTTTTTTTCCTGAAATTTTGTGAAAAGATATAGAGTCAATATTAGGTAAATTGTTGTGTGGCTTATGTGTGTGCTCTGAACCCAAATTAAGTAAAGTGCAAGCCTTATTTCTTTCAATCATAACCATTCAGGCACCAAGAACATCAAAAGGAAATATTTTACGGCCAACATCACGGCCTCCTGGTGGTAGTCCTCCAGCTAGTCATTGGCACAGCATAATTGAGTGCCTAAATGGGTTTTTCGGTACATTGAAAAACAATTATGTAAGTAATTCTAATCGATGAGCGTTTGTGACATACTTTTCGTTTGGGATGCATGTTTAGCCAGTTGAATATTTTTGTTTCAGGTTCCTCCAGTTCTTGTAAAGAAAATATTTTCTCAGACATTTTCTTTTGTTTCAGGTTCCTCCGCTTCTTGTACAGAAAATATTTGCTCAGACATTTTCTTATATCAACATACAACTTTTTAATAGGTAATCATTAAACCCTTCATAGTTCTAATGTTTGACTATTCAAGCACTTGGTTGATTACTGAAACTTCTTGACAATATATGCAATTTTTAGCCTTCTTCTTCGTCGAGAATGCTGTACATTTAGTAATGGGGAATTTGTGAAGGCTGGATTAGCCGAGTTAGAGCTTTGGTGTGGCCAGGCAAAAGAAGAGGTATTCTTTATATTTATGGGTGTGTGGGTGTGTGTGTGGGTGTATATACATATATGATATTTTCTAGTATGCTTGTCTATATTGTTATTATTATTACAAATTTGCGTTCTCAATTTACAGTATGCATGATTATTCAGTATGCAGGCTCGTCATGGGATGAACTAAAGCACGTAAGGCAGGCTGTTGGATTTTTGGTATGCTTCTGTAGCTCTGAGAGTAGATAATTTTGTGTTTAGTTTCAAATTTTATTTTATTTTTGAATGCCTCACTAGTTTATGCTCAATAATGGACTTTTGCCGGTCATGGAACTTGTTCTAGTCTAGTTAGCAGAATTACTATCAACTTTTTATCAGGACAAATTGAGCTGCAATTGTATATTCTATATTAGGTGCAGGTTGGATATCATTTGAAACTTTTTTTTATCCATATATTGTTTAGGTATAATGGTTGTACTATGAGTTTGAGAAATGAATCACATATAATGTACATTGATCCTTGAACAACTCACTCGCACTTGTTGAAAGTGATGCATGTCATTTGACAGTTCAGTCACATGCATGCTTCCGTGTAGCAGTATGGGCGTTGAGTCTTCCTCTCAAATTTTGTGTTGGTGTACTTATGGGTGATATTCAAGACAGCTAGCTAGCGTAAAACAAGTATGGGGATTGGAACCAATGACGTTTAGGTTATTTCTTAAGGCCTCTTCCACTTTTCCGACCCATTGGGGTTTTATTTTTTTAATATAGTAGCAAAAAAATATTTACCGAGTACAAAATTATATTATAAATATAATTATAAATATGTTGTTAGCATGTTTTAAAATCTGTCATAAACACCCAAAAGAAATATGACCATCTTTTTTGGAAGGAAGACATAAATATTTGGGGGCAAAAAATTATGGGATTGAAGTGTGTTTGGTAGTTTTAGTTTGGGAAAGTTGGTTATGTCACAACTCTCAGCTCGCTTGACTTGGTCGAGATACTACCAATTTACCATCTTCTCAGCAGTTCAGATAAGTTCCCAAGACAGTGGACATCTCATGAAAATACTGATGATAGTGCAATACAAAGCAGTTATCTGCTATCCCATAATAAGCATGTACAATATCTTGGTATCGATTTGGCAAGGGTCTGCATGTAGCAAGCAAGTTAGCTTTACTTTGTAACATGGTTACTTAAATGTTCCTGCATCTGCATACTGTAGCTCACTTGTAAGCATGCTGGTTGGGCACAGTTTGATTATAGGAAACCACAGTATGTTGAATCCTCAGCTTCTATCAGATATACGTAGAGCTCATTGAGTCGTTTTCAGTAAAATACTTGCTATTCGAGCTTTGTTTTGGTGCTCGAGTTGAGTTTTAGTAATGGCTTTCTCAAGCTTGGGTATATTACCCCCGATGAGTTTTGAATTTCCAAGCTTGGGTGAAGTGCATTTGTAAAAGCCAAGTGATGAATTTGTAAAAGTAAAGATAAGAGGCTTTACGTACAAGGTTGGCCATATGTACTATAAACAAACAAAATTCCTTCGAGACAAATTGAGTTTCTCAGTTGATCACAAATTCTGTATTTAAGCTGGCTTTAGTTCCAGGTCTGGTGAAATCACTTGTATAAACGTTAAATACGGCCTCAGGAAATCCTCCATGCTTTCACTTCATTTCCATTCTGTAGATAGAGAGAAACTGAGATTGAAAGAGAGAAACTAATTTTGGGTTTCTCCATTAATACTTCTTACATAAACATTTACATTGCTTCTCTCATCTAATTTACATTGAGTTACATTGGCTTATATACTAGTTTCACAAGGTAGTGCTCCCTTAATTTATGGATAGTGCTTCCATAAATTATGGGTAGTGCTCCCTTAATTCTATGAAGAAAATATGGAGTGGAAAATATGGAAACATGTTTTCCCTACCTAACACATTCTAACACTTCCCCTCAAGTTGGTGTATAGATATTTCGCATATCCAATTTGAAACAGAATAGATGAAACAACTTGTTATCCCATACTACTGACATGAACTTCACTGCTAGCACCACTTTGTTCTGCCATGTAAAAGATGAGTACAATATATATCCGAGGAGAATAAACTTTCCAAAGGATATCAAAAAATTAGATCCACCTGACTGCAAATTATGCTCAGCACACATAGCCAACACAACATCTCTCCATAAAATCTGCATAAGGAAGAGACGCTACCAGCCCATAAGCATGCCCCACACGCAGAAAAGCGGCTGCAATGTGCTGGAAATCAGCCCATGTGCAGCCACTAACCAGCCATGAAACAAAGTCAAGCACAACATTGGATACCATGTTGGAAGAAACATCAACAGTGGATACCATGTTAGAAGAAACATCAACAATGGATACCATGTTGGAAGAGACATCAACAATGGATTCCATGTTGGAAGAGACATCAACAATGGATATCATGTTGGAAGAGACATCAACAATGAATATCATGTTGAAAGAAAAGAATAAGGAACGTAGCTTTGATACCATGTAGAAAGAGAGAAACTGAGATTGAAAGAGAGAAACTAATTTTGAGTTTCTCCATTAATACTTCTCACATAAACATTTACATTGCTTCTCTCATCTAATTTACATTGGGTTACATTGGCTTATATACTAGTTTCACAAGATAGTGCTCCCTTAATTTATGGATAGTGCTTCCATAAATTATGGGTAGTGCTCCCTTAATTCTAGGAAGAAAACATGGAGAGGAAAAAATGGAAACATGTTTTCCCTACCTAACACATTCTAATATTGATTCTATTAGTATGGGATGTCTATGCTGGTAACTTAGATAATTTTCTGTTAGAGTGATTTAGCTGTCAGCAAATGTTGATTGAAGCTTTATTTGCCGGCAAATAAGCTTACAGATTTAGTTGTTACCCAGCGTAGTAGACTCGGTGCTCGTTTGGTGGAGTGTTGCGGTGAGATGAAGCACTTTTACATTTAAATTTTTTGATAAAATTGCTTCAATAAGAAAATTAAAAGAGTGTTTGGTTACACTGGAAAAAATGTATTTAAAAAAGTAAATGACAAAATTATATAAAAGTGCGGTGTGGACTTTCAATTTTTTTCCATCAATTTAAGAACAAATATATACATTGTGCTTCGACAAAATGAATAAATTTTCTGCTTTTCCCTGAAGTGCTTTTTGGCCAAAATATCTACTCATTAAAAGCACTTTTGGAGGGTCACCAGAAACCAAAATGTTTCAAAGTTTAATTTAGAAGTGCTTTTACTCCACCGCACAGCTCTGCCAAATGGGCTATCAATGTGTTGAGCTTATTGGAGTCGGTGATGTGGAATTAGTGCTATCTATTCATGAGCTCCTGATGTTGTTTGTGAGGCAGTATGCGGATAATTCTAATTGTTGTACTTATTTTTTATAATTTCACCTGAAAATAAGTCGGGATTTGTAATATCCATACATATGTGATAACACCCGATATGTCACGATATGCCTGGATAATGTGAAATAGAACTCTATACCTTCTGTGGTATTTTGTCCTTATATTTTGAAAATTTTGCAGTATATCTATCAGTAATATGCGATTGCAATAATTGTGAGCTATCTGCGAATTTTGTTATATTCAAATTAACACTATTTTATCGCATAGTCAAATTTTTGGATATTCAATGGATATATCACAATATCAACAGATATTAAAACCTTGGTAGTCATTCATCAGGACTGCTGGCTAATATTCATTAATTTTGTCCCAGTCTTCAAATTCATGAAAACATTTTTATCACAAAGCATATAATCATAAAAAAAATATTTGCTATTACAGTTCAATACTAGGCTGGCTTTCTTCCTTCAGGTGCCTCTTTTACTCACCCCATGCATTTTTAATGCAGGTTATACATCAGAAATCTAGGATTTCCTACGATGATCTTACAAATGATCTTTGCCCTGTAAAACTCTCTCTCACTCTCTCTGTGTGTGTATATATATGTGAGTGTGTGCACGCGCGTGCGTTGTTGGGGTGAGCGTGTTTTATTTTCATTTTTTTTTTTGGGGGGGGGGGAGGGGGGATAGGAAAGGAATGCTTGCATATAGAACCGTAGACTAGTTCAAAGTTTGAATGATTATAAATCATATAGTTGGTCAAGCTATATATCTCTCGAAATTTATTCATGAATAAAACCAGTACACGCCATGTCACTTTCATGTGATAGGGCTAGGAGATGCATAGAGCAATCTCTCTCATTCTCAGGTGATGCTTTCTGTTTCCAGGTTCTGAGTGTTCAACAACTGTATAGAATATGTACTCTCTACTGTGATGACAACTACCATACTCCAAGTGTATCCCCAGATGTGAGTTAAATGATCTATACGATGCTTACAGACTTGTATCTTCTTCTCCACTAGTTCATAATCTAGCTTTTGCTTTTACGTTTTTTTTGGCTATATGACCATCCTCTATTCTGGACAGGTTATTTCCACTATGAAAGTACTAATGACGGAGGAGTCAAATGATTCCAATAGCAATTCCTTTTTGCTGGATGATAGTTCTAGGTATAATGATAAGATAAGGCTTGATTTTAATTTTTAAAACATTATCTTGCTCCTACGGTTACTAATTGTGTCTTTTGACTCCAGCATTCCCTTCTCGGTTGACGATATCAGCAGTTCCATAAAAGTGAAGGATTTCTCCACTGTGAAACCTCCTGCTGAACTACTAGAAAAGGCGGCCTTCCAATTTTTACAGGAGTAAGGCTTTGGTACTTGACCATTCTTTTCTTTCTATTATACCCTTTAGAATGCCGAAGGTAAAGATCAAGATTTCTACCACGTGTAAATCCACCCCCAAATTTCACCATCTAGATAGGTATCTCCTCTTTCAATCCGCTGCCGTGGGTGTAAGTTATCATTTAAAGGTAGAGTTGTGAAAGAAAAAAGAAATTAATGGTTAGCAGATAGATTGCAGGTTAGCCTCCAGTAAGTACCTTAGTTTTGTTTTGCTTAGCTCAGTAATCTTTGTAGCTATGACAAAAGGGATGAACATTTATGAGATATAGTGAGGAGTTATTTTAAAAGCTAGAAATTTATTGCAAAAAGATTTGTCACATTCATTTCAGTTGCATATGTTATCATTTGCATATTGTTAAGGGAAGGTTAACTACTTGATTTCTCCACGAACTAGTAACTAACTATACAAGTATATAAAAACTAGTTATTTCTTGGTATTAGTCTATTAGAAGGTATGCTTAATTGTATGAAGAAAATCGTTTCTCTAACATATGTTATTTTAACCATCATGCACGCTGCATAAAGTAGAGAAATTGAGTTAATACTTAATTTGTTAGGGGTTTTTGTCAGAGCAAAAATGATGCTGTCAGATAATAAGTGTCGTCGTTTAAAGCATGAACTGTTATTAGAACAATTATAAAAGTACCGTTAAATGTATATTTGCTTTGATAACATTATTTTTGCTCGGACAATATCCGTAGCCTTTTTTTGTTGTTGACCATTCTTCAGAATCAATTACTAATTCAGCTAGAAGCTAATCAGAGGTCACATGAATTTCCATGTTTGTTTCCTGATTCTCCTATTCGGGAACCATTGACTCATCATTCTTTAATAAATACACTTGACACATTAATTTATATGATTTCAGTTATTGCATTTACAAATAATTAGTTGCATTAGAATACTATTCCTTCTATTTCAGAAAAAGAGTTTTATTTGCCCAAAAAAAAAATTGTTTTACGAAAAGGTCGGTTTAATAAATGGCACATTTTGATGAATTACAGAGCCTTAATTCGGTGAACTTGGACGTTATTATAAATTTAAGACATCAATAATAATAATGCTAAAAATTCGGAGATTCATCTTCATACAGTGAACAATGACTAAAAACCTTCTGAGGGAGAGAGAGCACATGTTTACATATCACAAGGTAAACTAGAGAAGGAAAGTACTCCTTTGTAACACACGTTCTTTTGATTATTTTTTTTAATTTCTATTATTCATCACTATTATTTTTTTGTCCAGTGAAAAAGTCATATATTTTAAAAGAATTTAGTTTTAAATCAAAATTTACATGAATACGAATGAATTTTATAGTCAACATTAATAATTTATCGATTGTTAAATCTCAAGATTTCAGCCGTAACCATAAGGCTAGACTTTATTAACATATTGAGTACAATTAATTATATAAACAAACAATGAGGAAACGAGTACACATACATATACATATATGTATGTGTGTGTGTGTGTGTGTGTGTGACTATAAGAAAAGCATTCATGCAAGGCACTTGTGGGGAGATGAAATCCATATTGAATGAAGCAATATTAAGATAGTGGTGTTTTGGTGCTACAAGAAAGATTTGGTTATGCATGCCCCTACGTACCTTTGATCCTCGTATTTGGATGAGTAACGAAAACAGTCTTCATTCATGCAAATCATCATATGATCATCTCTCTCGATCTCTCAATCTCAACCACCAAATTGGAAAAGACAATTTAAAGGCATTAGTGGATGGACAGAAGGATTTTAAATTTAAAAATAAAATATAAATCTTGTTTATATTTTGGCGCCACAAGGAAGATTTGGCTATGAATTTTGAAAACCCTACCATGCATGGTACTTGGATTGCTAATTATTATATAAACAACAGCCTTTGTACATTCAAAACCCTAGCCTAGTAGCTACCCGACCCCATTAATGGAATCTCTTTATCGAAAACGCCAAATGGAAGTGTAAATTTATAATCTTTGCTCTCCCATATGTACATTCATGCTCAATGATTTTCTTGAAATTTCTTTCGTATATATAAATCACTTTCTTGTTTCTTAAACCGGAGATTCTTGATTCCACTTTGATAATGAAACCTATAATATATAAAGAAAAAAAAATGGCAAATGATTTAGGTACCACTTGAATTTGTTAATTCTCCTCTTAATCTTATCTTGATTAGGTCACATGCAGAACCTGTGGAAGTTTTGTGGCCTCAGGTTGATAGTACTTGTGTGCTTTTTGATCGTTGCGCAAGGATATAATAGACTTGAAAGCCAAACTTTAATTAGTTAATTATATATCCAACAGTTGGATTTCGGGGAGAAACTTTTAATAGTGTATCTGCACTAATCATATTTTTTTTAAGACTCCACTTTGGAGGAATGAATACAAGTATAATGAATTACATAATAATTTAAACAATATTAGAATTTCTCAACGTTAAATATACCTTACACATGTAATCTAATTAGAATGTCGATCATAACCATCAAGTTAAGACATTATTGACATGTACTAATTATTTGGAAGTACAGATTGTCAATCATAACTATTAAGTCAAGACATTATTGACATATACTAATTATTTGGAAGTTAAATCTCTTGATTATTTCTCATAAAGAAGTTCGATGCTTATCATCAAAAAATATATTTAATATATTAGTTTCATAAAAGATTGATCATTGTACTTGCAAAACATATATTCTATGAATCATACTAGCTAGATTATTCATTTATTTATTTATTTATTTATTATTCTCTTTGATAATAATTAACTATAGTTGAATAATTATTATTCTTAAGATTTGACAATTTTGAAAGATTTTAGTGGTTGTTTCGAGTCAAACGAGGGGTTAATTGACTTTTTGGTCACTGTACTAGGGCCCGATTTTCATTGTGGTTACCGACTCTTTTTTTTGTTACAATCACATAACTAAACTACAAAATACTTACAAAATTGTCATTATTTATGATTTCCGTCCAAAAAACAGACGGAAGTCGTGAGCGTGCATATCACGTGATTTGTTTTGCTGATGTGTACATGGGGCTTTGCCATGTGTATCATCATGTGCCAAGCACATGACAATTGACCCTTCATAATACAAATCAAAACAACGAAATCAGGATTAGAGAAATTAGGCCTAGGCTGGTGCGATTCTCCTTGGTGCGATTCTGCTGGTCATTTGGTGCGATTGATTTTGCTTGGCCGATTTGCTCCTCCTCCTCACTACTGTCAAGTGTTAATTTTGGTATGTAACGACTATGGTTGGTTGATTCTACTGATTCCTTTCGTTTTTGCTGTCTTCTATGAATTCTTGTTGTGTTCCCATGATTTCTTCATCTGGAGTTTTTGTTCATGGAGATGACATAGATGAGATATCTTCATCTCATCAAATACAATGGCAAAGACCTCATCTTCCAGTGCAATGCTACTGTGGAATAACCGCACAAATGTGGGAAGCTTAGAAGTCTGGAACATTACACCCGGGTAGGAGGTTTGTAGGATGCAGTAGATACAAGGTACAAATTGTTAATACATGTTTGTATAATTAGCTTAATGTGAATTTAGTTTTTTTTTTTAAAATTACTTATATGTATAATTTTTTCTACACACGATAAAAATGCTTATTGTGATTTTTTTAAATGGTATGATGCCCCTTTTACTACAAGGTCAAAGGAGGTTATTGGCCGATTAAGAAATGAACTTCACAACATTGATAGAAGGTTGAATATTCCAGTTGGGCATGAAGTGGAAATCAAGGAATTGGAGAGGGAAGTTAGGACATTGAAGAATGCAATTAACAAAGCTGCAGCTAGAGAGAAAAAAATTCATTTTGTTGCTTGTCATATCTTTGGTTTTATGCTTTCTCATTATGTATATGAAATGAATTAGGATGATTTAGATGAATGTATGGATTGATTTGGGTATGTAGTTGATGTTCTGTCTGCTCCGTGTTGGTTTTTGATTGGCATATCTGCTATGTATTGGGAATGTAATACTTGTAATGAAGGTTGAATTGAAATAAATTTTGAGTTTGGTATATTGTGTTCATGATGCTCTCTAGTGTTCTAATGAATTGTATGTTGCTCTGTTATAATGTTCTGTTATGTTTTAATGAATTGTAATAAGGTTCAAAAGTACAATGAGGCACTCCCTTTATCTAATGAATTGTAATAAGGTGCACTATGAAGCCTTATTTTATTAGAGCCCTATGAGGCACTACTTTTCATTTCCTAGTCCATTCTGCCTGATCAATCATGAACACAGTATAATTCAACATTTCCTAGTCCATTCGGCCTCAATCATGAACACAGTATAATTCAAATACACAGTATAATTCAAATAAATGCTATCATCCATGCTGCAACATTGGCAAATTCAAATACATAACTTGAAAAACTGCAGCTTTGATGACAAATTCAAAAACCCAACAGCAAGCAAAATCCATAATAAGCAACAGACAAAGTGGCCATTTAAGGCTTCTGCATTAACTTGCAAATATCCAAACTTATACATAAAATCTCAATAGAGTATTCCAAAAATAGACCAACTGTTTCATACCAAAACAAAATGTACCATCTAATGCTTTCATCTCATAACACAAAATGTACCATATTCATTCCCATACACCAAAATGTACCATATACCATTTTCCTACCCATACACAAAATAAACTAACCCACATTTAACAAAATAAATACAAACTTAAAAAACATTAAAGTGAATCTCCTATTGTTTAGTCTCCTTCCTCCTTGGCCTTGTATCTGCATTGCTTGCAGTTGATTGTTGACTGCTATCTATCTCAACTCTCATTTTTGCAGCAGCTCACTCAGAGCATTAACATTTACATTGCGCCTGTTTCTACTCATAAAATTCTGGATGCCAGTCGAAGTCAATGTTGAGGAGGAAAGAAGTGTGTTGTTTATTGGAGGTGGACTTGTGTTGTTTGTTTGCAGTGAGGTTGTTGGTGGAGGTGGAGGTGTGTTGTTTATTGGCAGTATGGTTGTTGGTGGAGCTCGAGAATTAGGCATCTGAAAAAGGTTTAATGAATTATACATGAATGAAACTGTGTAAAACAAATGATAAAAATTAGTATTTTCTTACAAAAATATAGCCTTCGTTGCCTGACTGGAACATTGTATTCCCATTTGGAAGCACGTAAGTCCCAAATCCAACAAGGGGTTGCTATTTCTTTCTTCTTATTGGCAACTTCACTCTTTGTATCCCACTCTCACTCTCTTTGGCCTTCCTCTTTCCCTTCTCCTTATCACCTTTATTAACCTTTGCCTTTCCTTTATCATTGTTTACCTGACATATAAATACAGCAATCAAACACTGGTATTGAAAATGCATTTTGAATTATGAGTTAAGCTTCATTGCTTACCCTTTGTGATCCACTTCCTTCAGTTCCTTCAGTTATTTGGACCATTTCAGTTTCAATTAGTTCGTTTGAAGCTTCAGTTGGTTGTGCATTTGAGTTGGGACATTTACTTTTATTGTGTCTAGCTTGTCTACATTTCATACAATGCATTATTCTTCCCCTTCTTGTAATTCTTCCTGAGTTCTTTTCATTTTCCCACTGTTCTTTCCTCCTTAGTTTTTGAGGCATTCCTCTAAGCTTCCTTTTGATTGGTGGTGGCATCATCTTTTCATATGGTGTCTCATCCTAGAAATTGTTATCCGGCTCTAAGAGATGACTGTAACATTTTAAATATGTTTCCCTCTTAAACCAATGACTCGCATAATTTTCTATTGACTCTCTCATAAAATTGATAGCACTTATAACATGACAACAAGGGATCCTAGTTAGTTGAAACACTCTATATGTGCATGTTTGATCTGCAAGATCAACCACAAACTTATCACCATGACACTTAACCTGCAATGTATACATATGCATTATGAGCCATAAATTATTCATTGTGACAAGTTAGAGCATTACATCTAAGCCTATGATAGGCCTACACCCTTCAATCACAGTCTTCAAAAAATAACCATTTATGCCTATGATAGGCCTACACCCTTCAATCCATCCCCTTCTCAGTTCTTCAAAACATACATAAAACCTCTGAAATTGAGGCTTATTTTCTGGAATCTTCTAACCTTAATATCAACTGTGTTTTTTTTATTGCTCTTTATCAAATGAGCCCCATAATCCCACACTTTCTCATAATGTTTCTTTAATAATTCTCGAACATTTCTCAAAGTCATTTCCCTTACCTTGTGACACTTTGTAAAAGACACATTTACCTTTAATTTTCTGGCTATTTCATCTTGAATATCAACTAACTTCCAATCTGGTTTATTTCTAATCCTGTTTCCATAAAAGTTTGCAAGCCATTGAGGTTTAACACACTTATTTTGTAGTGCCCTTATGCAAGTATGATCGCCATTAATTTTTTTAACTTGAAAAGTCTCAGAGCCTTGAATGGTGCTAATCCACATATTCCATAGACATCCAGGCTGATACACAACCTGAAACCTCTTCCCAGTATTTATTTTGAATCTAATTGACCTACCTTTCCCAATCCCATAATTCCTAACAGCTTCTTTCATCTGCTCTTTAGAACTGAACTGCGTGCCAACACTAAACTTAATTTTTTTTTTCTTTTTGTGTTAGGGTCATAAGGTATAACTTCAAACTTAGGTTTTACATTCCTATTCCTCCTTCTATCCCTAACTATCACTTCCATCTCCTCCTGTTCCTCCTCACTACTCTCCTCATTTGGTGAATAGTGTTTGTCACTATCATCCTCTTCACTTTCCCACTGCCCACCATTGCATTCACTGTCATCATCCCCATTATAATCATCATCTTCACTGTTTTGAACAATTTCATCTTTTTATTCATTTGGAGGTCCCTGTTCATTTTCAGCTACTTGTTCTAGTTCTTCTTGTTCATTTGGAGGTTGGTTAGCATTTTTAGCATTTTCATTGTCATGTTCACTGTCATTGTCAGTCTCATTTAACTCATCTACATCTTCTAATGCATCATCCTCCCCATTCTTTTTCACTTCTTTTCTATATTCCCTTAACTTATTTCTAGCATCAATATACTCCTCATCAGTACTAAACCCATCACTATCATGATAATCACTGTCATCAGAAGTCAAATCTAAATCCCCTTCATCATTAGCCCCTTCACTATTACCCTCTGCATTATACTCTAGAATATTATCCCCATGATCAACATATAAATTAATAGAATCATAACCTATGGAGGTTACTTGCAATGCTCTAATACTTTCATTATTATTTAGTTTTCTAAGGCCATGTGCCATTGGAATTCCATTTTCTTTATAGTAAACTACAGAGTCCTTATGATATTTAAATTCTTCAGCCATAGAAGCTATTATCTGTGGACAAAGATAATCAATATCTATTTTAACTGTTTTTTTAAAACCACCATCATACTCATATACTGGCACATCCTTAAATTTTCTATCATAATGTATATTCAATAGCAGAATAGACATCCTGTGATAGTCAAATTAATAAAGTTACAAAAAAATGAAGAATTATAACTAGAAAGAGACACTAACATTGTCAACATATGCAAAATACTTTATACTTTATATAAGATACAACATAACCTAACCTAATATGCATGTTAGACAAAACAATAACCTAATATGCATAGAATGGGAGACAAAACATAGAATACTTTGGACAAAAATACATAGAATGGGAGACAACACAGGGCCACAAGATAATACTTTATACATAACCTAATATACATGTCAGACAAAACAAGGGCCACCATCAAATAATTTAACCATCTAAATTATGTACAAGAAAACAACTACAGAAGACCATCGGGACCACAAATTAAGTAAAAAATATGGATTTGAGGGTATTTGACCCAATTACATCCACTGAAATTTCAAAAATTCAAAAACCCTTTTTTTACTTAAATCCTAGAACTGAGATGGGAAGAAATTAAGAGTAGTACCTGCAGAGGAACTGAGTTTTTTCTTCAACCGACTTCGCTAATCTCTAAGAAATCTCACAACTCTCGCCGAAGAAATTTCTCAAAACTTCGCCTATAAATTTTTTGCTCTCAAAGGATGTTCGTGTAATGAAATTAAGAGAGAAACTGATGGTTCAGCGTAATTAGCGGGACATTTTCTTCCAGATCCACGTAGGCGTGGACCCCACATGCCACCTCATTACCACATGGCAAATGTTAGTCTACTCAGCACTTCCGTCTATTTTTTGGATGGAAATCGTAAATAATGACTATTTGGTAAGTATTTTGGAGTTTAGTTATACGATTGTAATAAAAAAAGAATCGGTAACCATAATGAAAATCGGGCCCTAATACAGTGACCAAAAAGTCAATTAACTCGTCAAACGAGAGATCACAATAAACTTTGTGCTTTCAAAATTTTTTAAGCAATGAATTTGCGCAAATATTGCCATAGTTTTGTGGAAAGAAAATCTATTCTTGCATATACTAATCCAAAAATTCTTAACTTCTCATGTTTCCATGTGATCTTTATTTGAATATGAAGAAACATTTGTAACCCTCGTATTAAACAAATTAACAAATAATATGGTAGGTAGGGTATTGCCCTTCTCTCGTTCGTCAACTTTAATTTTTTAGATGTTGTGGATGCAATGAGTGAAAGAATTAGAAAAAAAGGGACTATAGACTATAAACTAACTAAACTTTATAGCAGTTTTATGGGACCCTCTTCTAATCATAACTTGAGCACATCAACAAGATTTATTTAATTGCAATGTTGTACCAAACATTTTTTTTATAGATACTATATATACATATATATATATATATGTATATGTTTTTGATTGACCAAATAAGAGGATACTAATTAAGGAAACTATTTTGCAGAAAGAGGAAATGAGAAAAGGAGAAAATCATCGGAAGTAAAATCCACAAGATTTGATGTTTCAATAATTTAAACATGTTTCTTATTTTACGAAAAATAAAGAAAAAGAAATGTTTTAAATGCAACATGCAAAATTGTCCCTCATATTTAATCCTTTTTCGTAATGTACTCTGTAATGTTTTGATTTTCGCAATATCCTCAACCCTTGTATCATGTTTTTTTTGCAATTTTAGGCAAATATATTAAAATACAAGTGATGGAAGAATACAAGCAATAATCCCTTACCAATAAGCGCTTCAAATAGAAATCCCACAAGATAAAAATAATTCTGCATAATGGGGAAAAAAATTATCTCTCAAGAGAGCTAAAAGAAACTCTCACAGACTTAAAAAAACAAACCACTCTATTTTAAGGGGAAAAAAATAAAAAACAAACTAAGCTCCCACACAAGGGGATGTGTGTGACATTTTAATTATTTTTTTTTAAAAAAAAAGAAAAGAAAAAGAAAAAGAAAGTGTTTAATTTCATGCACGCCTCTCTAGCTTGTATAGTTATTAAAGAAGCTAGAAAGGAGGAGATAATCGGTAGATGGGATGGGAGAACTATGCAAAAATCAACGTATCATGAAGTGCATTGCAAAAGTAGATATATAATCATGGTTAAGTTGGCGGTGCAAATTCTCTATAGGGTCAAATATGAACTACTTAACTTTATGTCAACTTTTAACAAGATATATAACGAAATATATAGAGTGGGCATGCATATATAGCCCTTTTAATTTAACAACTAATTAAGCTGCCTACGCGGGAAATGCATGTATGAACGCAATAAAGTTGTTGAGCATGTTAATTATTTAATTAATAATTTATTATGATAATTGTTTATATTGTACTTGTTCATAATAACAATAATAATAAGATTACCATATAATGAAATGAGTGGCACAATGAAGGGTGTCATATCCTAATTAATCCAAGCTTTATAGAACTTTTGATTACGCGTGGTTGAAGCTATTAACAATAATCAACGCGTTTGGGTCATATATAATAAGTTGAATGAAAAATCAAGTAAATGAGTAGCACTACAGAAAGTATGATTTTTTATATATATATATATATATATATATATATATATATAGGCCTAATTAAAGCAGCAATTAAAAGAGAGAAGATTGTGATACTACTACTACTATATACGTACAGATTCTAAAGTTGGCTGATAATATATTAGAGGAATGAAAAAATATGGCCCCAAGTTGGCCTTTTCACAAGCTGGCTTCATCAAGCTTTCTTGCGAGGTTGAGGAGACTGGCCGGAGGGAGAATTCACATATATCCTATATATTAGAATTAGATTATAAAAGTTCTTAATTCGATCTTCTCTCCCTAATTTAATTATTTTATTGGTATTACAAACATGTACGTACATATTGAATCGCAAATACATAGTTGTGAGGACAGTACGGCAAATTATACTACTGCTGACTAATGAAAAAAGAAAATCGTACGTCCAATGAACAATTTATAATTAATTTCGTTTGCAGTTTTCTTTTTGTTTTGTGGACGAGATACATATTTTTGAACCAAATTTTCAACCCGTCAGCAATAGTTTGGTGGACAATTTTGTTTTGAAAAAATTAATTAAGCTCAATCTATGTTTCGTTTGGTCGGTTAAGGCTATTTTACATCCACAAACTACTAAAAACGAAAATGTTTACAAAAATACCACCAACTTTAAATAAATGCAATCCACCAAACTATATATTACGTGCGTGCGTACGATATTAATTATAAAAATGTCATCCTTAGTATAGTTTGATAAATGGCATTTTCTTAAAAATGAAGATTATTTTGTTCCCCCTCCCCCCACCCCCAAAAAAATAAAAATAAAAATAAAAATTCACTTTTTGTTATAGAGGGTAAAAAGGACAAAACTTAACTTTAAGTATTATTAAATATGATTATTCCTCCATGCTAACATTAATAATGTCTTCACTAAAACTCAAAACTCTAATCGTGCCATTATGTAAGAAAATATCAATGTGACACTTTAGTACAATGTTGATTGAAATGAATTGTATATAAATTTTTAACTTTACTATTAGTCTCATTAACGTCTCATAAATCTTGGGTAAATTTTGTGGTGAATTAAAACTCTAATCTTCATCTTAAATTTGGGGATGACTTTTCTTATTTAGGAGAGACTCTCTCATAGATTTTTCTTCTTATGTTCTAATAATTTCTCCCTCCTTGTGAAGTTTGTTTTCCCCTTTTAATTGTGAGACTTGTTTTCTCTATGAAATGATTGATTTCTTTCTCTTTTATGAAAGGATTTCATTATTATCTCTTGAGAGACTTTGCTTTTTCTAGTTGATAAATTTCTTTTTGTTCGTGATAAATTTTTCAATGCTTGAATCGTTGAAGATATTGTTCAGATTTCGTTAAAGATATTGTTCAGATTTGGGTATGTCGTTATCATGACGACCGATTTTTTTTCTGCTCGTATTGAATAACAACTCAAATCTGCATATTCTATTATTACTTTTAGAATATTCTTGTTTTTCAAGAAGTGTCAACTAGTTATTACTACGATTGACTATTTTCTTTATCTTTGATAGGATAATCTTTTCAATTCATTATATTGTAATATTTTTATCATTTATAATGTTTACAGTTTCAATATAATTCATCGGCTTATTTGGTTAAAAAAAAATAGACCCAATTGGTACTCTTGAATAATAAATTGAGTTTTATTCTACGACTAAATTGTAAACTGTGGACCTGACAAGGACATCCTAACTGGTGCTGTTAAACAGTAAATTAAGTCTTATTCTGAACTCCATTTAGACCGAACCGTTACAATGAAAAACCAAAAAGAAAAATTCCTGCCTCTCTTTATATATTGTGTGCCTGCATTACGGCTATCTACTGTCTACATTACTATAAATTATCTTTAGGAGATGATGACGATTTTGAGATGATGATTGTACTCTCATTCCAAAGCCATTGAAAAAAAAATACAAAAAGAAAAAGAAAAAGAAAAATATCTGAAGAAGAACCAAACACTAGTTTCTCATTTTATGAAAAGAAGAGACTATTTTGCCAAGGTTCCATGCATGCACATGCACACTTTCTTCATTCCCACGAGCCCCTCTGGCCCTCATTCATACCACTTAATATAAATGATTGAATACACGAGAAACGCCAACTCCAACTCCAACTCCAACTCCAACAACATAGTTATCAAATGATTTAAACTTTGTGACATGCTACAAATTTCAATGGAATGCGGGAAAGTAAGTTGTTTTCTAAAATTAATTCAAATTTATCAGATATTCTTATTGATTTAACGAAAATAAACATAATACTTTCATATATTAATATTTTAAATTTAATTTATTAAAAAATTTATTATTATTTTATTCTTCACATTTGTATAAAATTATTTATAAAACAATCAACTTGTTTAAACCTTATATCAAACTTAAGTTTATTAAATTCTAAAAAAAATTCTTAACTATGAGTACTTGTACAAAAATACTCCTAACATGCCACGTTTTTATCTAGGTAACATATTGGATACGGAGTCTATTAGTCCCACGAACAGAAACGAATCGCATTTCAAATCACACTGAATTGAATTCAGTGGTCCACAAGTAGTAACATCTACAATCTCAATGCAAAGAACAAAGTCTTGGTTTCAAATGGCAAATCTCAATGTGATAAACAGAAGGTGTAGATGGTGGCGGTGATGGTGGTGGTGGAGAGGTGGTGGTACTGTTTCAAATTCCAACAGAGGAAAAGTGAGCCCCCCCAGGTGCAACTAGAACTCTGAAATCACCTACTCCACGTGGGCACATTGCGCGTATCCTTGTCAGCATCGTCAATTTTTTGGGCATTGAATTTGAGACGCCCAATATTTTGCCTTTCGAGTAAAAAAAAAACTGAAAAATTGGCTCTCAAACCTTTCTTTCACAATTAATTCTAATTCCACAAATCGTTTTCCAGTAGTCCCACTCCCTCTAAGAACAATAATACTCCTTTAGTTTCGCATACTGTAATAGCAGTGTTCGTTTTAGCTTATTCAAAGCTACCTGCAATGCACAAGAGAAGTTGGCATCTAAGTGCCTACTTTCCAGCTTATAACTAATTGGAAATTTTAAGTATACATTTTCAGCTTATTTGCCAATCATAACAACTTATTCCTGTAATAAGCTGTCTAAAAAAGCTGCGGCAAACAGATTACTCCAACTAATTAAATAAGCTACTTAAAAACAAGCTGTAAGCTGCAACAAAAAGGGCCAATATATAACAACTATAGAATAGAGTGGAACAAATGTTGTAAGCATATACTATCAATTGAACTAGTAACACACATACGGTCATTCGGACTCTTACTTCAGTCCTCTGCAGAATTTGAAAATAATTATTGGTTTTCACACTGTTATATTATTTGCAGGGCTAATCACATTTACCATGTGTATCATATTCGAATGAAATGCCAATTGTCAAAGTCTCAAGTCCAAAAACAGATACTAAAAGGACAAAAACACCCTCCGGTTAAACCCGTACTAGATAGGGAGGACTTAAATGGTAAACGTCTGACTCAATGTAATGAATCCTGTAGTAAAGAAGCAGGTCCATGGGAAGATTGCAGGTGGACCATGTTACAACATAAGGTCAATATTACAGACTATATAGAGTGTGGGCAGCTAACTAGGAGGCTTCCTATATGTGTAATCTTGGAAGAGAATAATATTATTAAGTTTAACAAAAAAATTACTCCCTCTGTCCGAAAAAGATAGTCACTTATTATTATTTTTAAGGAATTTTTTGACACAAATTTTAGGAAACAAATAAAAATTATATCATATGTTTAGTATATAAACATATATCACAATATATTGTACGTTAATGTACATATGTGCTTTCAATACGTCTTAAAATCCGTGCCAAGAACACCCAAAGAAAGCAACTATTATTTCCGGACACATGCAGTAGGATATAGTTTTCTTTGAAAGTACTTTCTACATATAAAGTTTCACATTAGTACAAAGAAGGTATGTTTGTAAGTCAATAATAAGGTAAACAAATAATGTATACATTTAAATGTGTACATATATATGCATTAAACAAAGGAGGTGACCACAGACTTATGATTTGAGAAAGACTTTAAAAGCATAATTTACCAATCCGAATCACATGCTACTCTCATGGCCAACTTCCCTATTTAAACCTCTCCATCCCCTGTAACCCCCTCCACACATTTGATTCAAACAAAATACATTCTCCTCTATATCTCTATCCTTCAACATAGACGAAGCTATTTTCTATACCTTCTTCTCTGTCTAATCTTTTAATGCTACTTTGACTTCATTCAAAATTAAACCTGCATCAAGTTGTGCTTTTGTCTTTATTTCAATATAAATTCTTGATGCATTGTACTAATCTTCATATACCAAAAATGGTTCAAACTCTTGAACGTGAGGATCACTTCTTTGCTCGTCGCTGCATATTGGTGAATGGACCTGTCATTGTAGGTGCAGGTCCATCAGGCCTAGCAGTGGCCGCTGGCCTTAAACAGCAAGGTGTCCCATTCATAATCCTAGACCGAGCCAACTGCATTGCCTCTCTGTGGCAAAACAGAACCTATGATCGCCTTAAACTTCACCTACCTAAACAATTCTGCCAACTACCCTATTTCCCATTCCCGGCAAACTTCCCTGAATACCCCACAAGAAATCAATTCATAGAGTATTTGGAATCCTATGCTAAACACTTTGAGATTGACCCGAGGTTTAATGAGTCTGTGCAGTCTGCTAAGTATGATGAAACGTGTGGTTTGTGGAGAATTAAGACCTTAATGACAAGTAGTTTGGTGAGGGGAGAAGTTGAGTATATTTGCAGGTGGCTTGTTGTGGCCACAGGAGAAAATGCAGAGAAAGTTGTGCCAGAATTTGAAGGCTTGGAAGAGTTTGGCGGCCATGTAATGCATGCTTGTGACTATAGGTCCGGTGAGGCTTATCAAGGGAAGCGCGTTTTGGTTGTTGGCTGTGGCAATTCAGGCATGGAAGTTTCTCTTGATTTGTGCCACCACAATGCAATTCCATCAATGGTGGTTCGAAGCTCGGTGAGTGAAAAATTTAACCACAATATTCTGGCTAAGCTCTGATACCATGTTAACAACCAAATATAACTTTTAAGCTGTTACATGGTACATAATAATATTTCCAAATTATAATAAGATATTTTTTTTTGGATTTAATCGACAGGTTCATGTCCTGCCAAGGGAAATTCTTGGAAAATCAACGTTCGAATTAGCTGTTTCAATGATGAAATGGTTGCCAATATGGGCAGTTGATAAAATAATGCTGGCCATTGCAAGGTTGGTGCTTGGAAATATAGAGAAGTATGGTCTAAAAAGGCCATCGATGGGACCTTTACAGCTTAAGGACACTGAAGGAAAGACCCCTGTCTTGGACATTGGTGCATTACAAAAGATTAGGTCTGGAGAGATTAAAATAGTCCCTGGAATCAAGAAATTTTCACGCGGTAGAGTTGAACTTGCGAATGGGGAAAACTTAGAGATAGATTCTGTTATTTTGGCAACTGGGTATTGCAGCAATGTTCCTTCATGGTTAAAGGTGAGATTTTTTTGATTTTTTTTTAATTTTTTCATGTTATCCTCATAATATATTATTCAAAGTTAGTTTTCCTGTATATGGATTTGTGTAGTTATGGAAGTTGGGTTTCTAGATTCTCTGTTTCATATATGAAGAATCTGTTTACTGATCAGGTTGTTGGGTTCTGTTTGGTGGTTGAAATGCCATTATTTTTTCTTTTTCCTACAAAAAGACTTCTCAGAAGTTTCTTCCAAATCTATGTTTTTCTTCTGTAATTATAAATAATTTTGTCTTGTAACATACAGTGAAATACCCATTATACCCTTTAAACTCTGAACTTAGAGCTTGATTTGGTGGTTGGGTTCTGTTTGATAGTTTGATTTGGTTCCAATTGTTTAGATTTATTTTATATTAGGAATTATTCTTAAATGGGCTGCTAAATTTGTTTGATTTTTTATTATTATTTATTTTTGCAGGAAAATGAATTCTTTTCAAGAGAGGGGATTCCTATAGCTCCATTTCCAAATGGATGGAAAGGAAAAGTTGGACTTTATGCAGTTGGTTTCACAAGGAAAGGTCTATCTGGTGCATCTTTAGATGCCATGAGAGTAGCACAAGACATTGGCAAAATCTGGAAAGAAGAAACAAAGCATAAGAAGCATTCTGTGGCAGTTGCTGCTCATGGAAGATGTAAATCACATTTCTGATATCACGGGGAGGACTCAATACTAATAAAAAGACTGCTAGATTTCACTAGATTATTGGGGAGAAAAAATCGAAACCCGAAATCGAGGAAGAATATAAAAGGAAATAAGGAATCTTTTGTTTATATTTATTTTTGTTTTGTTTGACTTTAAATTCTGATATTGGCAGCTGATAGAACAATCAGGGATAAGTTTGTGTAGAAATGTAACAAGGAAAGAGACATAAACTGAGAGCAGCCCTCTCCGGATAAACCCCAAGTCTTAGAATGATTTTGGGATTTCTGTATAAAGGAAGATGAGGCTTTCTATTTTTGTGCTTTTAAGATTTTGTATATTCAATAATCCATGTGTTTTATAAGTTTTTCTCTCTATAATAGTGTGTCTATATATCTATATCTATATATATATATATATATATATATATAGATAGACACACACGTGGAGAGATACAGTGATTACAGTTCTCATAAACTCTCGCATCTTAATGTAACAACTCTCATCCCTTATTACAATTTTAAACACACAAGTTGAATATCGTCAATGGGACAAATAAAGAGTTAAAATTTGCTATTTTATTATTCTATCACTAAAACTACGACATTTCATAATTTTATCACAAAAACTACATCGTTTTGAGTAGTTGCGATAATCAACTAACTAGTAGCTACAGCAATATAATCATCTACATTTGTCTCTCTCTCCACATCCACAATTTGGTCCATCTTATTCATTAATACAATAGATGGGGCTCAATCTCCATATTCTAGTCTACCAAGGGCCCAATAAATATTGTGGACCCAATGTCCATTATTCCCCAACATCTATATTCCCTTTAATGAGATATACAGACTCTTGACTTATTTTGCATAGGAAGAGTATATAAACTCTAGATCTTAGATGTTGCCTAGCACATGGATGGAGAGCCCACAGTGGCAGCAAGAATAACATGCATACATAAATATATATCTTTGAAAAATGTAGGTCAAAATTTCTCCTATATTCTTAAATGGGATAATTTTTCCCCTTGTTTTTCTAATATCTTGTTTTTTTCTTCCCATTTTTGTTTATTTTATAGGAGAGGTCGAGAAAGGAGAACAAAAGAAAGCTTATCATCCCTCCATTCCAAAATATAATATTAAATTTGACTTTTAAAAGTCAAAAGAAATATTTTTAAACCCAAGTTTGATATGAATCAATTTAATTTTTGTTAATTATGATTATTACTATCTAAAAAATAATATTAACTATGAGATTTATTATTTTCTAAACTTAGATAAATCATTTTAATTTTAAATTTAAAAATGCCTTTAATTGACTTTTAAAACGTCAGTATTGATCTTATAGTTTGAAACTAGACAGTTAACTCCATCACCACCTATATAGTTGAATAGATGAATTACTTGTATACACAAATTCCTTTCTTCAAAGTAAAATCAAACAACATTTATTCTCACTCTCCAGGCTCCCATCTTGCCTATCAAGAACTAGAAAAAATGGAAATACCAACTTATTTCCAGTTTTCCCCGACTTTTGGGTCTCTCCTCCCTCCCCATTTTTTTACGGTTTTTTGGTTGTCATATTTAGTGGAGATAGAGTGCTAGGCAGGGCTGTAAAGGTACACCTTTGTAAATGAAAAACTTAAGGCACAAAGGAAAAGGAATAAAAAACTAATAATTTCATCACGTTCTCGTAGTAAGACTTTCATGATGTAAACTAAAGTAGACAAACCAAGAAACTTGCAATTCAACACGGAAAATGTTATGCAACTTAACATAGGCACAAGGAAAATAGAATAACTACCCCCCCCCCAACCCCCCCCCCCCCCCCCCACACACACACACACAAAAATACACATCCAAACACTTGCTAATTTTCAGTTTTAATATGACTAGACAATAAAACCAAAACTGATATTCATTACAGGACGGAGGAAGTACATAACTATTTTCTAGTAGTAAAGATACATAGACAACCCATATGAGTCTCCATACTGTTGATTCAAACATGCAGAAAACCTTTATCTCAATGGCCCATCTAAAGTTGCTTCACCACCACACACCAAAATTTTATAAAGAAGTATTAATACAAGTCAATTTCATACCTTGATGAGCATACTCCAGGTAATTCTCTTTCATCAACTTGTTTCGAGCAAAGATCGAGTTTTTGAACTTATGCACTAGCTCCAGCTTGTAACATGGGAACTACAGTTGTATTCATGTCCTTTTCACTTGGAACTTCTTAGGACTTCTACATCCTCTTATATAGAAGACATCACTTTTACCAAGAGAAAAACACATGGGGTGGCCACCAAGGCACCAACTACCTATATATCTTTAGTTGCTCACAAGAATGCCCATTCCTTCTTGTTCTGATGTATGTCCCAGCTCCAAGTTATTAGTGTTCACTAGGGTTCAATGTTCGGCACTATGAACTTACATCCTCGGTTTTTCAGCTCATGCAGAGCTGTGTCTATAAGTCATAATGCCCACGAAACTATTCCCTAACCTCTAACGAGTTGATGCTATTAGCACAAAGAACAACTTCAGGCACAAGTGCACGTGTGTGTGGATGCTGTTTCTGTACTATTCTAGTTATTGGATCCAAGACTTAATCTTCACAAAATCAAGACATTAATCTGAGTAGAACCAACTGCAGAGTACGTTAATCCTGACCATCCCCAAGATTTATACCTAATAATCTATAGCATTACGGTATGTGTTTATGTAATGGTACACAGGAGCAAGACAACTCCATGCTTCATTATTTAGTTAACAATCCTACCTTTTTTGGGGAAAGGAAGCTTTATGGGAGACGGGAGAAAAAGTACGTATGTATCTGGGGTTTGAGGCTATAAGTAACGAGAAATTAACAATCCTACCTAAAATTTAAGCTCGATTTTAAATAGACAATGAACGATATGCATAAACAAAAACTGGAATATCATAACTAAACATGTTGAATTATTAAATTTGCATTTGAAGAAGTTGGCAAACACGGTGCTAAAAGCCTTACATAATCATACTAAAAACTTGTCTAGGATCAATTCTCTGCCCCCATGCCTCATGCATCAAACCAAAACCCACAATGATAAAAGTTAATTGCCTTTAGACAGGGAAAGAGAAACAACGAGCTACTGTTTACTATTTGTAAAGACAAGAAGCTGGCCTAGTGCAGGACAATTGTCTCATCCAGTACGTAAGAAAATTGAGAAACTTTCCCTCCCCAAAATCAAAGAAACAAAATATCCAAATAAAGAAAAGGAGAAACAATTAAATCACATTAGAAATAAAAGAAGAATAAAAAGAAAGAAAAAAGATGTTGGAGAGAGAAAATCCTGACACGGATACAAATATCTGATCCAGCTCATAAACAATAATTGGATAAACTTCAGAACAATAACAAGTTTGGTAAATCTCCATGACCCGAGTTAATAGTGAAATTCAAATGCTCTCTCCAAATTCTCTTTGCTCACCTAAACAATAATGCTCAATTTGACTCTAGGTAATACCATAAATTCAACCCAAGCAGTTTGTCATTAATGTAAAACTTCACCTACCGAAGCTTTGTCTTCATGCCTAGGACTAATGACATGAACCTAACTCTAAACTCCATTTATGATCTGAAATATTAATAAGAGTCAATATTGACTTGATGTTATACCATCCAAATTGAGCTTCTTTTGAATGTTGAGGTTATTTTGGTCCATGTAATGTGTTATTATAGACTATTGGTCAATGTCTAGTCAGAAGGATCATTTTTCTCACTGTACATCCTATCTAGTTCTTAAGCAAAACACTGATTAAACTTATCAAACTTGCATAACTTCTGACTAAGAGAACATGACAAACTAAAACACTTGTCACTTTGACTATCAGTTAGGCCTTTTTCAGATGAATACATAATTCAACCAGACTTTTTGATCTGACACTTTATCTCTGTTCAACAATATATAGCATCAGATGAAACATATTCTTTTCAAATATGAGAGATGAATGATATAGTTGCTATGCTAATATAAAATTATGAAAGGATTAAGTGAAATACATTAAAAGTATTTCAAACTACAATCAGATAAAGATAATATGTTGGCACTTTTATAAAGTAACATAAAAAGCATGCATACTACCAAGGGGTTTTTCATCATTCCAGAACCAAACATGGCATAATTCAAAATATTTTGGTATTTCATAGTAAGACAGCACCTTTATATTACAAAATAAGCCACAAATTACTTCAAACTCTCATGCATATCCACTGCAAGAAAGAGCTTGAGGCAGAAAGCCTACAAGCCACTGCAATGAGGGTTTGTACTGAATCTCATATTAGATCTTAATACCATAGTTAAACATTCTTGCCAACAGGGACATCGAGCAAAAAGCTCCAAGGCACGTATGCAGAGCTACGTGAACACTGTTGTCACAGAAGCCGGATTAACATCATGACAATGGCATTCTGGAAACCTTAGGGATATATATACACACAGAAACATACATACTACTATCAAAATATATAACTAATAAGTTCTCTATCATTTTCGAAGATGGACAATCTAGATGTTGGGCATTTTTGTACTAGGGTGGACTCTTGTATGGCTCAGTGTGATTAATGAATTTCTTATTAGTACCATAAAGAGAAAACAAAAACAACATCCAGGAAGTTGCAGAAGGTTGCCAGTAAAAGTAAACGAAAACATGAAATGTAAAATTAAGTAAGCATGCCAATGTGAAGAACCAAATATGACTCAAGGAGTCATGGTCCTTGAGTAAGTAAAAATGTGACCACTTTAACAGGTGCAACTACATATCTCTGCTTTTCTCCGAACTACAGACAAGAATTTAATGCAACAGTACATAATTATATGTAGTTTTTTCTATATTTAACAAAAATGAATATTCAAACTTTCACGTACATGAAAATGCGCAACATTATTATTTGGAAGAAAGCATCTGATCAATTCCACCATTCTGCTTGTATGAAGCCATAACTTTCTTCACATATGATGGCATGTGCATCTCAGCTCTGCATTAATCAAAGTTTAAGATATTAAAAGTAACTCGCAGCCCACTGTAAATGTAAGAATTTGTTTATCCTACATTTCTTTTCTCCATGCACAATTTATATACATATAATTCCTGATGGTATCATAATCCAGTGAATAATTGCCAAATTCTAGATTCTTCGGGCCAATCTGAGAAAAAAGTTCATATATACGTTTTTTCAAGTTTACATCATTGCCAAATGTAAAATTAAGAGGAATCCTTACTACATTTAGTGCAAATGCTATAATGTTACCAATAAAGTTTGGGGCAAGCAGGCAGGCTGAGAGGGACACGTCCCTGACACAAAAGTATCAGAAAATTACATTGCAAATTTGCAACAGATATTGAAAGGTATGTAGAAAGAATAATTGAATTCAATTTTGTTTATTTAAACAATAAAAGAATGGAACCATTCGTAGTACTATTTAGTTTCAGAATATGTAGCCTTCCATTTTCTGGTCCTGAGCAGTAAAATGGGTGCACGGAATGTAAAAAATGGTAATTAAGCTTGATTGAGTTTGGAATATCGAATTTTATTCCTGATTGGAGTAAAAAAAGTTTCCATTAAAAAGCAGGAAACATTTACCAAACAAAGTGTTTAAGCTTCCAAGGTCACAGTAAGTGAATTCCTTGGTAATGGACTCATCTAAGACATTTTTGCATTCCTAAGCAAACGAGAAATGCAGGTAATTTCATGCTTAGGTCCTAAGGCACACATGAAAGTTATTTTCAGTGAAAGTTTTAAGGAAAAGATCACAACTTACCTAACTTAGCTTATCATCTTCCTTTACAGTTTCCATAACAAATGGATGGCGGTCAGCCCGCTCACCCTAAATAGATGACATATTTTATAAGCTTGATATATACTAAACAAAGTTTAATAGAAAAGTTTATATAGGATAGAGCAAGGGACTTTACTCTACTGATTGTTGGAGTAATCTCCAGAGGTTTTTCACCAGATTCAGCATTTCTTTCCCACGTTCATTCCTGTTAGATTTAGCAAAAAGAGAGAAGGCAAAAATCAAAGTTCTAGCATCTCTTTTTATTTACAGATAAAGATGTAGATAAGACACCAAACAGAAGAAGAAAAGTCAAGTTATAGAACAAAATGAGATTTAGTTGGCAAATATTACTTGAGAGTAACATACTGTGGATGTTGTGACATGCTGATTCCAGCATACTTTGGGACACCCATATATCCCACCACCAGATCCTAGAACATTCGCAAAAAGAAAGATATATTTTGCTTATCCCAATCTAATGGCCAAAACATCATTTATCTGGCAAAGGAAATATGTAAAGAACTAAAGATAAAGTTTCAATTAAGACTCTTATGAGACTTTTTGGTCTTTTATTTCTAATATATTACGGTTATCAAGTACACACTAAGATAAATTTTTCAGCATTTATTATTTTAATATTAATTTTATTTAAATAAAATTTTATTTAATCTTTGGCATTTGTCAAGGAGTGATAAGCTAGATGGACATATAATAACAAAGGCAGAGTGAGACAGATTTGTATACTTCAAATGGATGAATTTGAAATACATTCAGATATTGATTTGTACCTATAAAATTAGATTATAGCTTAGAGGGAGACTTGACTACAGCCAATTGGATATACTTTGCTAGTAGGACTTCAAATAATGCACAATTGAACTACTCAACCGCTGAAAAAGAACTTCTAGCTGTAGTATTTGCCTTAGAAAATTAGGTCTTATCTCATTGGGTTACAAAAGAGGAAGGAGAGAGAGAGATAGAGAGAGAGAGGGAGAGAGAGAGAGAACCATTGGTGCCTACCTAAAGCTTCTCCAAATTCAAATGATGCTCCACTGACCTTAATGCTGCAGGTTAAGAAATTAATCTGATTACAATTGTACAAGTAACACAAAGAAAAGAATTAAAAACAGAAAATGCCAGATCATAGCATAACATACCTTGCACCTGATACCAGAGAAAAGGAGACATTTGGCACCTGATGCCTGGTGTTCATGAAAATGGCAAATCCCTTGATAAGATCTAGCGAAATAAGCAGTAAAAATGTCAACAAGGCATTGTTGTTATCATGTTATCATCTTAGTAATTGTGACTCAACTACAGAAAACAGAGTTAGAAGGAAAGCACCTACTGCCTTTGGTCAAGAGCCCATGTTGATCACCAAAAAGGACTCATCAATGAATTATGAATTACCCGACAGAGGTATTATTTTAAAAAGTCCCTACAAGGTTTTCCTGGCCAGAGGTCTACATTAAGATGAAAAAACTAAGATGCTAAATTTTTTTATTGTTTTTGGTAACATTAATTTCATTACAACATTGGGCGAAGGGGGGAGATGCTAAATATTTGATTGATTGAAAAATATATCTTCTACACACAAAGACCAAACTGAAAGAGATTCTCTAGAAACACCATGTTCAAGAGGATCTCAAGCTAGTATGCGTGTATGACTGGTGTCATCATATTTATAGAGCGAGTTACAGTCGCTGCTTGTAAGTAACTCGCGTCATATGTATGAAATTAACTCTTACAGAGTAGCAGTAAGATTTAAATAAACTATAGAACAGTATTAGATAAGTCTATTTCCACAGCTTCTTCCCCAATTTTTTAAAGCCTTTTAAGATCTTTCTGATGATATGAAAGTCTCAATGAAATGATTCATTATTTTCTACAATGATATTGATAACAAATGCAGTTGATCAAACACTATACACAAAAACAAGTTAAGATGAAAATAAGAAAAGGAAAAAATTCTCATAACACAACCTGCATTGACTGCCAACAAATCCAGACAATTCCATAAAACCTACTCCCTCCATCCCAAAATATAATCTCCATACTAACTTTTTAAAAGTCAATTTGAAACATTTTCAAACCCAAAATTAATATGAATATACTTATTTTTAGTTCGATCAATGATAATACTATAAACTATATAACAAGTATTACTAATTGTGAGATTTACTTTTTACAAAATTTAAATTGAATTACGATCAATTTTAATTTGGAAAATGTCACTTCTAAAAACTCAATATTGATAGGGAGTATAATTTATCAAAATTGAAGCTCAAGTAAAATAAATTACACAGAATATATACGGAAAGGGGTTATCAATTAAATGGTAAGAAAATGAACCTGCAATGTCCTCACAATTTCACTATTTACTTTGAGCTCGAGCTTGCATCTGTAACCTGTCAAATTAACGACAAATGGATATAATTACTAGAATTTGTGCAACGTGTATGAGAATTTATAGACAATTATATATACATACAAAGAGAGATAGAGAGAGGAGAGAGAAAGGATACCTTTGGATGAAGAAACAAAATAGATAATGTGCAGGACGACGAGCAGAGCAGAGCTTCGCACTGAAAATGACCATGGCAGCAACTTATTTAGAGCTGAAATGTTCCCACAAGTGTTTTGCGCCACAAATTTACGAAATATAATGGGGAAACGAGCAGTCTCACTTCTACGCCGTCGTTTAGAATCGTCAAAAACTACCGCTTGTTCAATCCGCTTCTAGATATTTTTTCAAGCCCGGAAAATAATGTTTTTAGAGCTAATTAAAATATATATTTTCTCTCGCAATATAAATATTTATTTTTATATTATAAATCATATTTTTAATGACTTATTACGAGAATAGGTTATTATGTTTGACAAATAAACTGAAAAAGAGAAAATGTAAATTTGTATTGTCCATTGAAAATAAGCATATGAATAGCATTTTTTTTGGTGCACTGAAAGGGTTACACTTGGTCTAAAACAATTTTTTGAAAAAAATAAAATAAACACTACCTTTTTAACTTATATATTCAAATATTCTATAAACTATTTCAAATAAGGTACAACAACTAATATGCTTGAACTTGAAAATAATACATACATATATATGTATATATACACAGTTTTCTGTGCATACCACCCGCCGCATAAATAAATTAATTGACTGATCATTCCACTTGCGGCAAACAAAGTAAAACATCCACCTTCCTCATTAAAAAATAAATAAATTCCCTAAATAAAGAAATAAGGCTTTCTCTCTCTTCTTCCTCCAAACAAAGATCAGAGGGTAGTCACAGGGAGAGAAACCTTCTTACTGCAAAACAAAGCATTATCAGGAAATGTCCTCAAAACGTCTCAAAGATTAAGCATTCACCATATCGTGTTTTCAAAAAAAAAAAAAACAATAAGTTTAACTAGAATTCATTCAAAGATATCCTCAAAATACAATTTTTTTTGAATAACATAACAGCTTTGATGTCCAAACTTGCAGCAGTATTAACACCTCCAATAATTTCATAAATTGCACTCAAAATGATATACCTGTCAATATATATATATATATATATAAGTCAAGTACTAGAAATAGAGTTTTGTACCCAAAAAAAGAGAAAAGAAATGTGGAATTAAATTACTAATGGATGAATAATTTTCATTATTAGGACTTGCATCACTAGAATGTTCTTTGTCATCGATTGATCTGCATGAATGATTTTCATTGTTAAGACTTGCATCATTACCATAATTTTTACCAACTTAAAGTAAAAAAAATATACGATAATTTAAATAAATTAAATGATAATTTCTTACCGATTTGTAAGCATTGGACAGTTTCTTTTTATCATGTGCTTGTCCAATTTCTTATTGTATTATTTTTATTTTTGAAAACACGATATGGTGAATGCTTAATCTTTGAGACGTTTTGAGGACATTTCCTGATAATGTTTTGTTTTGCAGTAAGAAGGTTTCTCTCCTTGTAGCTACCCTCTATTCTTTGTTTGGAGGAAGAAGAGAGAGAGAGTCTTATTTCTTTATTTGGGAAATTTATTTATTTTTTAATGAGGAAGGTGCATGCTTTATCTTGTTTGCCGCAAGTGGATGGTCAGTCAATTAATTTATTTACCACCCGCATGCGGGTGGTATGCACAGGAAAGACACCGTGTGTGTGTATATATATATAGTGCTAATCCATGGCAACCGGTTGCCAGGGTTACTATTCTAGTAACCATAATCTCTACCGTTGATCAACTGTTTGAATGACTTGAATTGGTTGTCTTTTCCTCCCTGCCGCTACAGGTTATAGCGGTAGTAACAAGACTTATAGCGGCAACGATTAATTACTTTCAAGCCCCTCCCACAAATAAATTAGCTCCTTGCCGCTACAGGTTGTAGCGGCAGGAATCATAATGTATAACTAATTATTGATTATAAGAATAATAGATTAATTTTGTGTTGGATGATTCCAGCCGCTACAGCCTGTAGCGGCAATGAGCTAATTTATTTGTGGGAAGGGCATGAAAGTAATTAACCGTTGCCGCTACAAGCCTTGTTACTGTCGCTACAACCTGTAGTGGCAGGGAAAAAAAACAACCAATCCAAGTCATTCAAACGGTTGATCAACGGTGGAGATTATGGTTACTACAATAGTAACCTTGGCAGTCAGTTGCCATGGATTAGCACCCATATATATATATATATATATATATATATATATATATATGCAACTTTCTTAACGGTCCATTACCCCACTTTTTAATATTATTCTTGATATTAAAATTTTAAAATTTAAATAAGTATACCTTAATTCCTTAACAGTTTTATACTTTTCATTTTTTGTCCTCCGTGTTTTTCAAATTACAAACCCTAAAACGCTTTAATTATGCTATTACTTTGTTAATCTTTTTGGGAAACCAAATTGGGATGAAAGGGCAAAAGCAAGGGAGAGGAGGATATCCACTGAAAATGTGTAGACTTTTGCCATTTCCCTCTTTCGGGTTTGTTCTTCCAATTTTCCATCTTCTGGGTTTGTTCTGACTAATACAAGTAGCTAACAAGGGAAAAAGGAATGAAGAATTTCCCTCTTAAGGCTCCTTTCTGACTAGATAGCATTAAGTAAAAACTTTCAAAAATATTTTCTTCCATATATTGGGCTTGTTTGCCCCTATACTTTTAACCATACAATAAACTTGTCCTATGAAAACTAGTAACGGAAAAATTACATGTTACCTTCTGTAAAACAAAAACACAATTACATGTGTTACCTTTTGTCAAAACAAAAAACACAATTACATGCACGGTTGTGCCAATGTCCTAGTTCACTTCTCATTTGAGCTTGGTATATCCCAATACAAATTAGACCCATGAAAATCACGAAGAACGAACATGGGGCTATCTTTATTGCCATATCCGCCAAGAAATGACAATCCAAACAACTCTTCTGTCAAAAAAAATGGACTCTGAAATCGACTCACAATGTACAGGCTCAGCTGCAACCTTCATTGTAAAAGTGCTCATGGATGAGCTTTTTCTGACTTGCTAGAATTAAAGTAGCTTGCTGGTTCGCCGCTTTGATGGCCCTCCAGGAAAGAGCTTCATTATCCACCCCAAAACCCTTTCCACAACCTAGCGACAAAGATGGTTAAACTATTATATACAATAATTAATATAGGTGTCCAGTAAGAGATATAAATTATAAACATAAAAATATAATCCAGAAGATGGCAATCATCATCAAATAGACAACTTTAAATGATATTGAAAATATAATCTAGAAGATGGCAATCCTACCCTAGTTTACATGTTCATGGCCAGTATTCTAAAAATCGTTAGGCGGACCCAGACGGCAGAGGAGGCGCCTAGCGCCGCGTTTTGGTTTCCTTTGGCGGTCTCATTTAATTATTTTTCTATTGTACATACTAATTATACCATACAAAGCATATAGTAGATGTAATTTTTTAAATTTTACACGAAACATTACCAAAAAAATAATAAAATCTTTTAAGGTTTAACAATTTCATTTTAGGTATTACAGAGGTTCAAAGTAGAGTTCTAATTCTGCCTAGGCAAGCACCTAGCCAAATCGAGGCAGTAGAGGACCGCTTAGCGCCTACGAAGGAATTAATCAGACCTAGGCGGAGATTTTTAGATCACTGTTTATGGCACATGATATTTGTGGTCTAATATCTTCTGTGGTCAATTAATTAAAGTTTACAACTACAGACATACCTCATCGCCTTCATCTGCATACTGAGTGTTTTCAGGTATGATGTGAGAATCTGGTTGTCTAGCAGGAATATTATCATTCGCCATACTCTGAGCAGTCAAAAGTTCTAATCTTTGTGTCTGAATTTCAAGCTTTCGAGATAATTCCTTGTTCAAAACCTTCACACGAAAGGAAAACAGTACACATCAAAATCATGAGAGATTGTAAACCAGTGAACAGTTTCAAGGGATAATCTAGTAGACCATTATGCTCAAAAGTAAAATGAGTATGATCTATGAATCTCATCATCATATATGATATAACTTTCTAAAATATGCAACTATAATTTATTAAAGACCATATTTATTCTCGTTTCAATAGGACAGAGATTAACATATCAAAGAACTAGATACGACAAATATCTGGACCACGTGATCTGCATACGTACTAATAAAATGTTCTATCTGGCTCACATAAATGAAACAAGTGAATATAGAGCTTCATGACCATGACTTTCATATCCTCAAGCCTTGAAAAAGATCACTAATTTTAGCCATAGATGATCCATGTCATAATGTGATTATGTAACAAGGCAAAGACAGCTATAAAAGAAGGGAAGAAGTTGGCAGAACCAAAGCCTCTAGCAATGAAGTTGCAATTTGGCATAGTAATTCTGCACACAGAATGACAAATCTTGCCAAAGTAAGAGGCAAATCACCTTAAATAACCTAAATTCAAGCCAGCCTAGCAGGTTAACACTCACTGGTAGTGTGGCTTAAGAAACAGTGCCAGCATAAGATTTTGTTCAAAATCCTAAGGAACAATAGTTTTAAAACATGTCGAGAATGCAAGTGTTGAAGTATATATTCATCGAGTGTATCACAAGACACATGTATATTTTAAAATAAACTGGAAAATATGCAATAAAAAACTAAAAATCAAGTGCATTCCTTTTTTTACCTTTTAACTTTTAGCTGAATTATACAAGCGCAGAAAGAAATATCATTAAATACAACATTATGTTGGTGCAGTGATTACTAATTTATTAGATCCACCTAGGTCTCGTATTATCTTCATTGTTGCGAACTTCCACAATACTAACAATAAGAAAAAGAAAATAAAGTGCAAGGTAGTTAAATTTCATAACAAAAATTATCTTAGTTGTAATCAATGATGATTCAGAACATATAGTTTAGTTATTCACGGAGTTTAAGTATTTGGCTTTCCTTCAATTGTGTAATTCTAATTCCTTTTAAGTACGGCAAATATACTTCAGAGACCTAGCCCAGAATCATTGCATCTCTAGTCATTATGGATAATACCAATGGCCTTGGTTTCCCCACCTCCGATTCCCTATTACAGAATAATATCAGCCGCCCCCGACAACCTGATTGGATGACTCAACCCGAGTTTGATACCATATGTAACAACTCGGGCCAAATCCCGATTCTGAATCAAATCATAACGTACCAAGGCACAATCCATTATTTCAAAAATATCGTTTGGGTCATCTTAGCCCACCATGGGCTCACCCAAAAGGTCATGACTAAAGGTACTACTGTAGCTTGGAACCTCATATACATATCAAATTATTCCTATGAGGTGTTACAATACAGAAAAAAACATGGAAAGAGAGAGAAACTCACATAATTGGGTAGTTAGTTTTAGTTATAGTGATCAACATTTGGTAGGCCCAAGTAAAAGTGAAAATAGACTACCTTCAACAAGGAAAAAGAACATCTAATGTGTTTTTCTTAACCTTTTTCAAAATATATTTCAAGAGCCTCCAACCATCAAAATGAGTATAGTGTTTGATTATATTGAGAAAGTAGATTGGGCTTGGTATGGTATTATATTAAGAAAGTAGATTGGGATTGGTATGGTATGAAGTATTTGATCACCCAAACACACTTTGATGGTTGGAGGCTTTTGAAACACCTCATACTCGTTTTGGTGGAACACCTGATCTTTTAATTGGTTTACAATAAAAAGTTTGATCACACAAACTCCCTAGAGAGCCACACGAAGATCAAAAAGGATGAAAAGGGAACACAAAAAAGAAAGCATCAATCATAGGCATATTTAATCCAGTAATAGTGATTAGCCATTTGATAGACCATATCAAGAATTTCCAAAAATATAAAATGCCTAATGGGAGCGAAAAATAATCAAGTCAGTGCAAGTCCTTTTCAACTCATTTTTGAAAGATCCTAAAAAATAGTTACCATGTAGGAATTCTAGAAACATTGATCGCTTCATAAAAGGGCATCTAAATTTTGTAGTGTTAGCTTTCTTTACAGAAAACATTAAACCAGTGCTTTTTTAGGCACAATAACTCAAGAGCTACACCAAAGAGAGCCATATACAAAGAACCAGGTATAATTTTTGTCAGATCAGAATTACCTTGAGCTTAGAACTTTGAGATGATTCAGCTGACAAGGCATGTATCAACTCTTCTTTCTCCAGTGCTAACTGCAATAGACAAAATCAAATACCTATGAGTCATTGAAAAAAATAATTGAAAGATCAACCAGTACAGTACATACATGATAATAACAAAAAATAACTTTAGATGCCAAAAAAATAAAATAAAATAAAATCAAAACCTAAAGATTGGAAAATAAAACTAATAAATAAATGAAAACATGTGACCTCAACAAAAAAATTGATAGTAATGATATGATGGTACAGGAGCTACCTCAGATATCAACGTGTTAATATTTTGAATCATTCTCATCTGATCAGGAGGAACACCCAAAGATAAACCTTCAAGACTGTATTGTCTAATTTCAGGTGAGGAGGCATCACTTTCATTTAGAAGCGCCACAGACTGTATTTCATGGTTTGAGGTATCTGGTGTAGCATCTACATCAACGTCGACTGAGTCAAGAAAATCACAAGAAACTATCAGAAATTGAATAAAAGGTAATGTAAGAAGAGAACCATAAAGAACAAATGGCAAAGAATAGCGGGTAATAAACGTACAGTACAGTGTATTACTCATACAAGAAGGAAAAGAAGATTGAAAAAATTCATCACCATTTAATATGTGAAACATATAAAGAGGTTCTACTAGTTCATTATTTAGAACCTGAATTTCAGGTTCAATGGTGATCAGATCAACATGCTCATTTTGTCTCTATATAGTATTCCATAGTTTATATCAACTCGCTAGTTTCCAACTTTCCATTCAAGAAGAAACTAGTGAGTTGATGTAAACCAAAAAACTAGTAGTGGTTTTTATAACTAAACCAAATAACAGATTCGGTCTCTAGATGCCTAAACAGGTACAGATCCCAGTTTGTCTCCTTGATTCATTAGTTCTGGAGCTCTCATTGTCCCAAATAAATATTTCACGCCATCAACCGATATGACAATGTCAGGAGGAGACAAGGACGACATATCGGCAGCATGCAGAAAGATGACTTCTTGTCTAACACCCGTCAATATACTCAGCCAAATGTGACATCATTTCCGTAATGTATAACAAACTTGGTTTCAGTAAAGCCTCCAAAGGCCATCAATACTGCTACATTGGTACTGACCAAATGGGACCAAATGGGCAAGACTTTCACATGATAAACTGAGACAAAACTACATTTGTGCAACTTAAATTTATACAATAAGTAAATAATAATCTTTGAAATCACTTGTTCAATTTTTACTAATCTTCATTTTCAAGTCACTTGTTCAATTCTTAATAATCTTATTAAAACTTATACAGTTTATGTGTACTTTATTTATGTTCAAAGAATTAACCAAAAAATTAACATCATTAATCCAGTCATTTCAAATTCAAGTATTAAATAAAAAAATTGGAAATTCTTTTTGATAAATTGATTTTTCATTATAAGAAAGATGAATTTATATATTCTTAACTTAAAATTGTAAGATAAAAAGAGTCTTTATGCCAAATTATAGACTACCAACATGATATGATTGACCACGCACTTGGTAAGAAATTCTGGTTGCCTTCTGGGGACCATGCACTTGAGAAATTATGGTTTTTTCCGGGGCTCTTAGGCCCAGAAGGAGTTTGTGTTTATTTTTTAACCGTTCAATTTTAGTGGTATCTATGATTTTTCGATCTAAATTGCTTCCGGAACTAAAAGTTGGATTTCCAGACCTCTTAGGCCCGGAAGGTGTTTTTTGGGTCAAATATTGGCTGTTTGATCCTCCTATGAACGGTGGGAGATGCACTAGTTGGATAGTGTCCATAGGTAATGCTAGCTATGGATCACTCCCATATATATATATATATTATATATATATATATATAGAGAGAGAGAGAGATCCTTCCCCACTTCATGTCTCTCTGCTGGTATTTAACCAAGTAAGAGCAGAAGAAACTATATGAACAACATGATGCTGGTTTCCTAACCTAACTAGTCATCTTTCTGTATCAAAAGGTTTCAAACAAAATACCAAAATATTAATCCAACAAGTGGGTCGCAAATATTTTCACACTGAAGATCTTTGTAATGTCAGCAACAAACAACTAAGCAACACTTACAAGCAAAATTTGCAACTCCAGTAACCCACAATAAACATTCTGTAAAGACTAAGCTGACTTTGAATGAGGACAAAAGAATAATAAAAGTGCATACATCCAACTAGTATCATGCTTAACGAAATAGGTAGATAAGTATAAGAGTCTCAAGCCACAACAATAACACACAAAAAATAAGGTAACATACCAAGATCTTCTGTAGATGTTGACACATTTTTTTTGTTAAGGTTTGGACTCTTGCTAGCATCAACGAACTTCCCACTAGTAGAAGCTTTGCGTAGTTTAGATTGCAATAGTTTTTTCTCTGTCAAGGAGGTAAAGTCATTAAAAAGGAGTCAAAATATGGAAACATTAACAATCTTAAAGTAGTAACCAAAGTAGTCTGACTTTGCAAGAATTTCTCAAATTGACTCTTACATTCAGAGATAATAATATTCAATCTCAGAAAGATCAAATTTCTTACATTAGAAAATTTTACCCAACAGCTGCAAATCACAGTCAATAATAAAAGGTAAGTTTAAAATCTTAAGCATGATATCTAATCTGTTAACTTATTACATGAACTTCCCCCAAACTATTGGAAGGAAAAACACAACGGTGCAGCGCTAACTTTGGTCCTATTAAGTGAAATGATGTATCCATTATTCAACTCAAACAGTTGGAAGAAGATTTTTTCTATCACGATTCACGACAGCTCTAAAAAGATTTAGTTGACGAGTTTCAAGCATTCTCCAAATAAGAAAATGCACTACCTTAGAAATTCATGTAAGTTTGTTTAAAATTGTCCTTCAAAATAGAATATTTATAGTAAAAAAATAGTCTTACAGCTTAGGAGAAGAATCCTACAAAAAATACACTAGTAGAAGCACTCCAAGCGAAGAAGAACTCTCAGATACCACTGAACATCCGACCAGGTCACTCGCCTGAAAGCCTGACAACTAAGAACAGAGGGACACAGAGAACCAATATGACCTAATAAACCAAAAGGGAGAAACTACTTCTTTTAATTTAATTTTGGCAAGTACTACTTTCAAATTTTAGTTGCGCTCAGTCCAAATACAACAAATGACAGTCAGCATTGCACAAATCCACAATAACTTATTCTCTTTCTTCTTACCAATGCCACATGACTTTATAAGAAACAAAGGCTCCACAAAAGGAAACTTAAAACACACCAAGCAAGCTTTTCCAAATATTACACTTGAAATGATCTACTTCTAATTATCAAAATAAGGTGGATTTGAATTCTTCAACCTATTCTTCAATAAATAAATAAAATAAAATAAAAAACAGTAAAATGCATAGATAATCACAATAAGCACGCTAACCCTCTTGAAGAGCATCAATTGTCAACTGCAAATCTTGACGATCCTTCTCAAGGCTAGCAATTTTTTTCCTGCTTATTCAATGTAGAGAAAATATGGTCAAATGTTTCAGAAAACAAATAAACTAGTATGTGAAAGCACCAGAAGGAAATTGCTCATCTACTATATAGCACGTCTAAGAAACCATGACATTTAATAAGTATACTATAACAGGCAATTATCAATCATGAAAACTGTTGTCTCATCCAAATATACATAATCCAAAAAAATGAAAAAATCAAATGTGCTTTTAGTCTGAGCCCTTAATTGTGATCCAGGGCTTACATCTTTGTAAGACTTTCTAGAATTAAGAAATAGAGAACAAAATGTTGGACAAGAAAGTCCTCAAAGTTGACAAATAAAATAGTTCAAACAAGGTAAAATTACATATACTTGAAAGAATACGCCTTGAAATCCCTATGAATAACAGAAACCTCAACCACTCTCAGATCTGAATGCCTCCGTAGCACAAGTGTAAGGCAACAAAGGAAGGTGGTTTGATTCATTAAAATCAGAAAGGAGAGTATTGAGCTCAATTATTAGGTTAACATGCATGTCTCTTATTCTGCCAATACAATGTGATTCTCCTTTCTTTCTAAGGTCAATTGTCAAGCACAAAAGTAGAAACAGCCTAAAGCATGTATCGTCTATGGACCAACCCCATCTTGTTAGAGACCTAAATATCTCAATTACTCAAGCATGTACTTTCAGATTCTGATGCCACCAAGGATTGCGTTAACATGCGTAAATAGTGACCAATATCATAATGCATAGTTTTCTACTTTTCTAGAAATCATATTTCACAGGAAATCATCTCACTAGCCTTCGGAACATAATTCACTGCATAAAAATCAAATAGAGAATCATTCATGACTCTGCCACAAGCACAAGTTTTAAACATAGTTCCCAAGCAGTTCCGTAGGCAGGAAAATAAGTAACTTCCTGCCTACGGAACTGCATGGGAACTATGCACTTTTCGTCTGTCAAGCCTGAAGATCTCGCTGTTCATTACTAATTAAACATTTCTCCAGAGTCAGTACTGCTAGTTCTCATCCCAAAATAATAAAGGAAATAGATAAAACCACCAACAATAAACAAGCGAAAACTGAAAAATCATTTACTGTTAAAAAAAGGAAAGTTCAAAAGATATACCTAAATGAAGACATTTCAGCTTGAGAATTCTCCAGCTGCCTCTCCAGTTTTAGCTCACTAGACCTCAGTCTGAGAGCCTACATTAAGATGTCAACAAGAATATGAGGGATCGGAAAATGAAAAAATTTAAGTAAAATGTGCTATTAGCCTATTACTACTCTATGATCAACCTTGAGTGATCATGAAGCAAAACCATTGAGATAGCATAAGAATAATTAATGTAAATTGGTAATATTCACATTCAAAGTCAATTGAAATAATAATTAATCAATATAAAATGGAGACAAACAAAATCTATCATTTTAAATCTTCTAGGTCATTGTGTAGATCACAAAGAAAAAAACAATCAACAGAATCTTAGTATCACTAAAATAGTCATTAGCGGATCATACAAAGAACCGAAAAAGTAAAAGATAGGGAAACAAACATCTATCAAAAATTTACCAAGGCCATAAACTACCTTCTCTTCTAATCCAATAACTTCAGAAGCCAACAACTTGGCACGTTCATCAGCTGCATTACATTCCAGCTGTGCATTTGTGTATTCAACTTTCAAAGACTCAAGTTCCACCTGCTGACAGTAGAATAAAATGATGAAAAAGAATTCTAGAAACAAATGAACATATATAATTTACGGGTTCCGACTTCTTCTTTTTTTTTCTTTGTTTTTTCCAGCAGACCAAAGCATGCAACCGTTTTACATTTTTTTATATTTTTTAAACACTTTATTTTATTTTATTTTGGGTCAAGAGTTGACCATATAATTAAAATAAAGTTAAAAAGTTGATATTTTACGACGTGCATATTTGTGGGTGGTACACAAAAATGAGCACACATTTTATATTACCTACTTTTTAAATTTTAAATTAAGATCATTGCAGACTTTTTGCTATTAAGACCAAAGAAATGAAGGACAAGAAAAGTTGTTTTTTAATAGGAGAAAGAAAATAATAAAAAAGAACTGTTAGAAGTGTTGCACTAAGGAGGAAAACATGTTCCTTGTTTTCCTCTCCCTATTTTATGCTCCTTGTTTTACTCCTAGAATAGAGCACCAAACTTGTATAAATTGTAAACTCTTGCAATATGAAATCATAACATTGTGTATAGATTTTCTACACATTCTACATGGTATCAAAGCTCTGATCCTTTATCAGGCGACTTTTTCCGACGACTTTTTCCGGCGACTTTTTCCGGCGACTTTTTCCGGCAGTTTTTCCAGCGACTTTTTCCGCCAGTTTTTTACCGGCGTGGTTCTGATCATTTATCAGTCGACTTTTTCCGGCAACTTTTCCGGCGACTTTTTCCGACAGCTTTTTCCGGCAAATTTTTCCGGCAACTTTCTCCAACGTGTTTTTCCCAGGGAATTCTGTCTCTAAGTGTAGTGCAATTATTTGATATCCTTTGGAAAGTTTATTCTCCTCGGATATATATTGTACTCATCTTTTACATGGCAGAACAAAGTGGTGCTAGCAGTAGGGTTCATAACAGTAGCATGGGACAACAAGGTTCCAAATCTATTTCTCATTATGCACAATCAGGTATACACTCTTGTGCTCTTAATGTCTCATCTACTGGTCCTAGTTGGATCATTGACACAGGTGCTTCCGAGCATATGACTGGGTCCTCCAATCTCTTTACCTCATACACGCCTTGTTCTGGCAAAGACAAGGTCCGAGTAGCTGATGGTTTTCTTTCTCCTATCTCTGGGAGAGGTTCAGTAGTTTGTACTCCTTTATTAACATTATCATCCGTTCTTCATATTCCTTCGTTTACCGCAAACCTATTATCTATCCAACGTCTTACTGAATCCTTACATTGCTCAGTCATTTTTTTCCCAACTCATTGTATTTTTCAGGACTTGGTGACAGGGCAAAAGATTGGTAGTGGTAGTGCAGTTGGTGGTCTATATTATTTGGATGGTGTCACATCTAACATGCCTTTGATTACAGATGGAACTGCTACTCAGGCTCTTCAATCTACTTTTGAATCTAACCTGACTTCTCTTCATCAATGGCATCGACGTTTGGGACATCCTCCTTTATCAATACTAGGGTCTTTATTCCCTTCTTTAGTTAAGCAGTGTCACAAAACTCCGTTTTTATGTGAACCATGTGAATTAGGTAAACACAAACGTTCTACTTATTCTGCTATTAACAGTCGACATTCTGAACCTTTTGCTATTATACATACTGATGTGTGGGGACCCTCTCGGGTTGTCTCTCGTTCTGGTCATAGATGGTTTGTTAGTTTTATTGATTGCTATTCTCGTACAACTTGGATTTATCTTCTTCATTCCAAAAATGAGGTGTTTGACTGTTTTCAAAATTTTCATAAGATGATCCAAACCCAATTTGAAGCTAAAGTCAAGATTCTCCATAGCGATAATGGTCGAGAATATAGTAATAATAATACTTTTGCATCCTATCTCTCTCAGCATGGCATCATACTTCAAACCTCCTGTGTCACAACCCCAGAACAAAATGGGGTGGCAGAAAGGAAAAATCGACACTTACTAGAGGTAGCACGCACTCTTATGTTCACTATGAACACACCTAAATTTCTATGGGGAGATGCCGTTTTAACTGCTACATTTCTTATAAATCGGCTTCCTTCTAGAATTCTTGGGAATAGAAGTCCCATTTCTTTCCTCCAACACATGACAAGTCCTTCTCCTTCACCTCGAGTTTTTGGGTGTGTGTGTTATGTTCATGAAAAATCTCCCACTCGGGGTAAATTAGATCCCAAAGCTCTTCGGTGTGTTTTCATTGGTTATTCTCCAACCCAAAAAAGGTTATAAATGTTATCACCCCCCTTCTCACAAAGTGTTTGTCACTCGGGATGTAACTTTTTGGGAGTCTGAACCTTTTTATTCTTCTTCACCGTCTCCTCAGGGGGAGGAACATGTTATTGATGAGGAGACGTCTTTTGAAACTAGTACAAGTACAGGTATTATTATACCATCTTCTTCTACTCCTGTTGTTGTTTCTGATAATACTACACAGGGGGAGTTCGAGCCATCTTCCTCTACTCCTGTTGTTGTTTCTGATAATGCTACACAGGGGGAGTTACAGTTACAGTCCGAGCCTGAGTTGAGGACCTATACTCGAAAAGGGAAGAATAAGGTCACCATTGCTGCACCACTACACCAACCTTGCCCTGAACCGAGTCTTGGTAATACTAATGGTATGAATCCTGATCCTATTTGTTCTCCTGATGATACTGACATTCCTATTGCTCTTAGAAAAGGTGTCAGGTCTTGTACACAACATCCTATCTCGAACTTTGTTTCATATGATAAATTATCTGCATCCTACCATTCCTTTGTTTCTTCTCTGTCCTCTATATCTATTCCTCAGGGGTGGAAAGAAGCAATTAGCAACGAGAAATGGAAACATGCTATGATAGAAGAGATGAATGCCCTGAAAAAAAATGATACTTGGGAACTAGTTACTCTTCCTTATGGGAAAAGACCAGTTGGTTGCAAATGGGTATATACAGTGAAACAAAAGGCAGATGGGTCAGTTGAAAGACTCAAAGCCAGGTTAGTTGCAAAAGGGTACACTCAGACTCACGGGATTGATTACCAGGAGACTTTTGCTCCCGTGGCAAAGATGAACTCTGTTCGTACCATAATCTCATGTGCAGCAAACTTTGGCTGGGATATTCAGCAATTGGATGTGAAAAATGCATTTCTTCATGGTGACCTAGAAGAAGAGGTATATATGGAAATACCCCCTGGTTTTGCTTCATCTGCAACTGAGGGTAAGGTCTGTAAGCTGCGAAAGGCTCTGTATGGTTTGAAGCAATCTCCTAGAGCCTGGTTTGGTAAATTCCACAAGGCAATGATAAGGTTTGGGTACAAGCAGAGTCGAGCAGATCATACTCTATTTGTCAAATAAATAAAGGGTAAGACTACCATTCTTATTGTTTATGTTGATGACATTGTGGTGACAGGGGATAATAGAGAAGAAATAGTTAACCTCAAAGCAAGACTAGCCAAAGAGTTTGAGATCAAGGATCTTGGTCCTTTGAAATATTTCCTTGGTATTGAAGTTGCAAGATCTTCCAGTGGAATATCCTTTCTCAAAAACTGGCAAGTACCTGATTCTTTTGGAAGTTATCTTCTATGGAAGTATGTAGTATCTTTTAACAGATATCAACTGGCATGTTGGGAAACGATGATTTTTGAATCTCATACTGATATAGATCATATATCTTATGCTGTTGATAGATATAGTCTCATATGGTGCATGATCCTCGATATATCTTAAGTCAAAACCGTGTACAGAATTTTGAGGTATCTCAAGTCTGCTCCTGGCAAAGGTTTATTGTTTGCACCAAATGGTCATATGAGAGTTGAAGCTTTTTCCGACTCAGATTGGGCTGGCTCTATAGAGGATCGTCGATCTACTTCAGGTTACTGTTCATTTGTTGGAGGTAATCTTGTTACTTGGCGTAGTAAAAAACAGTCTGTGGTGGCAAGATCTAGTGCTGAGGCTGAATATCGAGCTATCGCCTTGGGTATATGTGAACTAATGTGGCTTCGAACCTTGCTAGAAGATTTGGGTGTTACAACTAAAGGGCCTATGCAGTTGTTTTGTGACAACAAGGCAGCCATTAGTATTGCAAATGATCCGGTACAACATGATAGAACGAAGCACATTGAGATTGACCGACACTTCATCAAAGAAAAATTAGTCAGTGGTCTTATTTGCTTATCTTTTGTAAAAACAGAACATCAGCTAGCTGATATTCTGACTAAGGGTCTTAGTGGTAAGATGTTTCATCCCTTGTGTTTCAAGTTGGGTATGCGAGATATCTATACACCAACTTGAGGGGGAGTGTTAGAAGTGCTGCACTAAGGAGGAAAACATGTTCCTTGTTTTCCTCTCCCTATTTTATGCTCCTTGTTTTACTCCTAGAATAGAGCACCAAACTTGTATAAATTGTAAACTCTTGCAATATGAAATCATAACATTGTGTATAGATTTTCTACACATTCTACAAGAACCAATGGGTTCAAGTGGTAGATAAGTGTCTTTTAAGGCATATGTCACCGTTCAATACTCAGCATCGGTATTAAAAAACAAAATAATAAAATAAAATGGAAAACGAGCTTGCTTGATTGCCACCACGTTAGATTTAAGACCAATAAGGCCAGCCCAAGCTCAGTTCAAACTGCAACTACTATACCAAGCCCATGCTTAATCCAACGCCTACAGTCCAAGTTCATTTCATATTAAAAAAAAAAAGAAGTAAACAAAAGCGACACAAACATCTCTAGAGAATTAAAATACTGTATTAGAAATGTAGTACCTAACACGTCAATTGCAAAAAATTACAGAATGGTTTATACTAACCAAGTGGGCCTTAATCTCCTCCTGTAACTTTTCCATGTCAGATTTCAATTGGTGGACAACACTTCCCTGGAGAAAAAAATATATCAACTACACATTGTAACATCAAAACAAATGCAGGTCCACATTTCCATTTAAAAGAAATCTGACATCACAGACATAAACATGAGATGCAGATAGACTGGACATATGTTCAAAATTCGGAAGCTCCATGTGGGTAACCTGTTAAAGCACAATGTACATTGTTGGCCCATTCTCTAACAACTTATGTATTACAGATACTAGAGACTGAACATGGGATCAGAATCAAACTATCCAAGGTCTTAAGTTCAAGTCTTATTGCTTGCAATTGGTTTCCCCCTTTAGTACAAACGAGCTGAGTTCAGTCGAGTTTTGGTATGCCTAACTCAAGCTTGACTAAGTTTCAAATGCGCAAAGCGTAAAGCTCGAGTCAAGCTAGAAAAAAACTCTATCAAACTTGTACTAGGCTCATCAAATAAAATATTTTTTAACAAGGGATCGCGAGCCTTGACAAGCTCCTTTCAAAATTGAACTGACAAAGTCTCTACCAAACAAAGTAAAAAAATTCAGAGGTGGAACTCAAGGAGAAATTTTTTCCCAAGTGACATGGGACTCTTTCTATCTTGCTTGAGAATCAAAACTGCTCCTTTTGTAGAGGAGGATAGAAAAAGAACTTTGATTACTAGACAATGTGGGACTACTGAATGGTTTCAACTAAATGTCAACTATTGCATGGTAGAGACTTGGAATCTTAAGTCTTTCAAGTTTCAACAAAGTATAACTCTTCAAACATGAGCATCATAACCCAATGCTATAGTTATTCTTCTTCAATCATTTATTTCCCTAAAAGCCATTAAATTGGACACAGAGAGAGCTTTCAAGACCCTCCAACAAAGACCCTCCAACAGACCTCTCCATCGAACTCAATGTTCAGCTAAGTATTGACAAAGAGTAAAAGCATCATCAATTAAGCTCAACTTAGCACAAGATTGTACTAACAAATAAAACACAAATGGGGTTGAAGTTGTGTTTTCATAACTACCAATCAGCAAACCAATAACTGTAATACCTAAATCAGTGTTAATTAAAAATGGCTAGAGCAATGCTCGAGCATGCTCAATGAGTTACCATAAACAGAGATGTGAGTTGTGATGCAGTAAAGGAAAGTGTCGTGTTCAAAGTGGATGTGTTTGGCTGACCAGCAGAAGAAACCCAAACCCGTTTTGCTTCTTGGGTTACTTTGAGTTGGAGTAAGACTTTTTGGACGATGAGTGAACTGTGTTGAGACCAATAAAGATGAATTTTTGGGTGAGGGTGTTCCGATTCAAGCCTTTTCTCAGGGGACTGCATATGGTGCTGATAATTTCATATTTGATATGGGGTGATTCTGGCGCAGTACTATGGGTTGATTGAACATGAGGCTGACCAGCTATTGTTAAATGAAAGGTGGAAGTGATAAGTCAGGTGGCAAAGACATCTGGAAACTTAGCAAAACCAATTTAGACACATTTATTTGTATAATAAGGAAAGACAAAAGGATACAAAATTCAGATAAATCAAATCTACCTCTTATAAACATATTATGAATGTGCACAGCGGCACACATACACTGGTTAGCACACAAAGATCTTACTGCCAGATATATACAGATTATGAAACTCAAAAATATTAAATATGTAAGCCAACCTGTTGGTTATAACTATCTGTCAATGCTGAATTTTCAGAGGCTAAAGACTCGGCTAAAGTTCGTGAAGCCTCAAGAGCTCGTTGCAAAGAGAACTTCTCCTGTGTCAGATCTTCAATATGCTGCTCAAAGGAAAGGGTGGGGGATAGTATTAAGAAATTTGAAACTAGTTGCAACCTTAAAGTAAACAATTTTAAAAATTGATAACAGCAAAGATTCATAATATCATAAATCATATGAATGTACCATATTTAGGTACTTGAAGATCTTATTTGTCTGTTTACCTAAATTTCATATATAAATCCCACCACTAGTTATCGATTCCATCCTTCCGTATCAAAAACCTTGCATTTTTAAAATCCAATATGTTGATAGATTTACAACTTTATGTTACATTTACAATTTCAACATGCATTAATGTTTTTCGTCAAAGCTATTATACAAGATACTAAGAAAAAATGTAATCGAAAAAAGAACTAGATTTTTCTGTTTACTAAGGTTTCAACCAAAAGCCAGAAGCATTAGAAAAAAAGGGGGAAAAAAGGATCTTAACTCAGATAGAAATAAGATCATAAATATCTGAGGTCTAGGGTACAGTAGTACTAATAGTTTTGAGCAACCACTGTTTGTATAGGCAAACATTTATCAGTTATCACTTAAATAATTTCCCACAGTACAAACTATAACATTTTGCATATAAGGCTCAAGCTTTAACTGAATCAAACCCTAAATTTAGCTCCTGATATATGGCATATCTTGCTCAATTTTATGGCCAATGTAGAAGGTCAAATCTTTATCCAAATGATTGTGTCGGAACAGTTTGATAGATTCACAGACAATGTTGTAGATATATGATTTATATTCCAAGAAAGCAAGCATTTGGAAGGAGCCAAGCCAGAAAAAAGGCCAAGCTGTTCAACTAAAGACCTTTTATTGTGACTTCTCTACTGCCTAGCAGCCTCGGACAAATTATGGCTACAAAGGATCACCAAGTAGAGGCTACAAGCTCCTGCACTGGGTTGCACATGGAGCAGAGCAAATGAAACTAAGTCACTATCTGGTGTACGTCTCTGTTTGTGACGCAGGGTTGGTGCCTAAATCAATGGATAAGGTCCTTCATGCGAATAAAATTCAAGCCGGTGCTGACACAATAAGAGGACACAAGGCATTTAGTGTGCTCACATTTTGATGTTATTTAAATCATCCTCCTAACCCCAACAACCACCACCCCAAAAGGGAGGTAGGGCACAATTTCTCTCCCATATTGGGAGAATGGAGATTAACAGTTGAAGGACACTTAATATTTATGGATTAGTCCCACTAACTAGATGGAATTCTGAAAGATGCCATCTTGGGTGAGTAAAACAGTTGATGCACCAAACTAGCTAATATTTATGTCATTGTTCCACTAGATGGAATTATGAAATATTCCATGTTGGGTGGATGATTCTGTTGATGCATGAAAGTAGTTAATATTTATAGCCTTGTTTCACTGACTAAAAAGAATTTTGAAAGATCAAAGGGTTATTGATGCGACCCAGTATACCTACAGAGCCCCTTAGGATATTTGAAGGAGGTCAAAGCAAAAAGAGATATGTAGTATCGACATTGACGGAAAACTACCAGAAGTCACAAGTTGTTTAAATTTATTCTTTTAAACACCAGTTTCAATTATACAATATTGCCAAGGACAGCACTAGGAAGTAAGATAAACATTAAAGCAACCAAAAATAAATAAATAAATAAAAAGAACCTGTTCCAAAGCAGCAAAATCTTCATTCTGTTTTGCCGAATAGAAGTTATGTTTACTGTCGATATTGTGTTCATTACCATCATGCCTGAACAGGTCGTACCCATTACCATAAGCAAAGGTGTTTGTGGAATCCTGAGAAGTAGAGGAAGCCAGAACGTCCACAGGGTGAACTTTTGAATCAAATGAGTCGGCCTTCTGTCGTTCAGTTAGTGGAAGGGATGCTGAAGATACTTTAAACGTGTTGATGGAATCAAGGAAAGATGGACGAGATCTCCTAGTATTAGTTCCAACTAAAGCAGGAGATAGTGGCACATGATTGGATGAGCTTCTAGGATCAAAAATGAGGCCTGTAGATCTGGATTCAGTAGATGGCATAGATGGGCTAGTTGCACTAGTTAAATGACCAACAGAGCTACTAAACTTCCTTTCACCCATATCAGAGATTGAATTATATCTGTGCGCCAAAACAGCATCTGTATTTTGCCCATCCTCTGAAGAAGCCTCGGTAACATCGGTGGTATGATGAAGAGAGTCTGCCATAAAGCACAATATAATTAGTGTTCTATTCAAAAGTAGAGGGAGAGAAAAAGAGGGGAACACAGGAACGGCAACACTACAACAATACAACACATTGGCATTACCTCCATATGAGGACGATCTTGCGTCATTAGCCCGCAGGTCATTGTAAGCAGACTTATTGTGCAATAGGACACTCCCATGTCTCTCAGGAACAAGAGAAGTACCAGCATCTGCAACATCCTTCAAGCGACTGTCGCCATCACTTGAAAGGGCTTCGCCCAATCCATAATTACTATATTTACTGGAACTACTATCACTATCCTGTACTGACGGTGAATAAAAGGAAGTAATTTGTTCTCTTGCAATCCCATCCACACGTCTTGCTAAAGTTCCGGAATTGATGCTATAGTTATTAATCGTCCCTTTTTCCTTGGGGCTGGCATATAAATTGACTGGTCCTGTAGACGCATCCCTAAATTTTTCATCCTTTGTGCGAGTCTGGAAGGGATCTGCAGAGTATATATTGTAGTTGTTTGCAGAAAACAGAGGACCAGCATGTGTGTCATCCGAAGAACCTAAATCAGTTTTATGAACAAATTCAGTTGTCTTATGGTCATTGTCCATAACCACACTGGAGGATTCAATAAATGCTCCACCAACTCCATCAGATGTACCAGCTCCATCAGAATCTGTGACCCTAACAGGATCAGATTGTGAAGCTTGCTTCTCTTGTAGACCTGCACCAGCAAGATGTAGTTGGCTACTTGATGTAGTTTTTTTGGCCTTTTCAGCTGCTTTCTTCTTACGAAACTCCTCCAACTGCAGGATAAAGACAGACTGCATTATATTTGCAAAATAACACACTTATGTACTTTAATAAGCTAACAGGGACAAGGGAAAACAATTTACTTTAGGACTAACGGAAATTTCTGTAAAGGAAAAACCAACAGGGACGAACTTGGCCAGGGGCTATCATGAGCCATGGCCCCGGTTATCGCTTTCAAATTTCAGTTACTATCATTTTTGACAAATCTACATATAGCTTCTTTTAGTTGGTCATTTGACCACGTAAATGTCAAATTCTACTATTACATGTCTTTCCCTTTTTATTTATAAGTAAATTTCCATTAAGCTCAGAAAAGGGACGAAATCATGTAAATGCTCAATAAATACAGTGATGAGAAATTAAAGGCACACATATGCCTCAAATAATAGCAACCCTGACCCTATACTAGGATCCGCCTAAAAAATACCTACATTAGATCCTTAAAGCAAACTCTGCAGAAGGTCCACGAAACTCACAATGGATCCCAAGTAGACTTCATTCAACAAAAAGAAAAGAAGGTTCAAAAAAAGAAACGAATGCGAGAAATTGGCCTTGCCCTTCCCTCCCAATCTTGGCTATTCTGCTCTGTCCAAATCGTCCGCCAAATATGCACTGCAAGCCTGCAACATCTCTCCAGCTGAACGTGGGATGACTCAAGAGATGCCACGCAACAAGAACACAAATTCCATGTCTTCTTTTAGTTTATTGGGTGCTAAAATTTACATTTGACTTTTATAAAAAAAATGCAATTAACACAAAACTTAATTAGAGCATTCGTTCTTTTACTGAATTTAAGTACATGTTTTTTAATGAATATTTCATTTATAATAAAATACTATATTTGGCCCGGTTAATTATAGTACCATGTCTGTCCCTGCAAACCAAGAAAAGTCATTCATCAACACAATGATTCCTTATGTACCACCCACACACATAAATACGAAACTGTCAACAATATTTTCTTATTATTACTTTATGTTTTTTGGATAAGTTGACTGTCAACAATATTTTGAAAATTAAAAAACACAAATCTTACTAGAGCTGATAATCTAGAAAGGTGGACAAAAATAAATAGGAAAGTGAAACAAACTATAAGAGGAATACCCAAAAACCTAACAGGAACCCAAAAGAATTGTGGGGCAGCAATGACACCTAACCCACTCAATGAATGAAGTTTTCCTAATGGACAAAAATGCCCACCCTTACCATTGCCTGACCAATACATCAAACATTAGAGAACGTAAAACTTCCGTAGGAGTGAACACATCCTAAATCTGTGCACTCAAACAATAAGAATACCAGGAACAAGTTTATTTCTTCCTTACACAACCTATTTAACCAGCAATCCAGCATAGCACTTCCCCCTAGAGGGCATAGAGCCAGTAAGACAACTTCTTTAGACTTTTAGTAAACTCAACTTTCCGCTTAGATAGTATCACCCTGACAGCCACTGTCCTTCCTTAAAGAGGCTCTCTGTAAATTTATACCCACTCATGTTTTCTTTAAATTATAAACAAATAGAATTTGATTCCACACAACAAGTTTGGCCTTACAACTCTCACACAAACAAGCCTCGATCCAACCTCTATGAATTGATTCAGTAACAAGAACTTTGAACGTCAATCAAGGATTTGGATCTTATCAATCTTCAAGTCACTGGATTCCAAGAAAAAGAATGAGATTGGAGAGAAATCCATCTCAAGATCATAAATGGCATAAATTCTAGACTAAAGGAAGAAATAAGAGATTACAAAATCCAACACACCACCCCTGAAAGCTAAGAAAAAGAACCTCATAAAACATATATACATGATAGAAACCAAAAAAAGTACCCCCTATATAAATTAGAGTTCCAAGAATATCAGTGACTCCCTGTAATTGAGTACCTATTTATCGTATTGTAACCATTGTCTTAATATTTTTCGATTAAAATTGGAAAATTAAAATAAGGAGATTTGCTGATTTATAATCTACTTCACTATTTATTAGTAAAGGTATAGCTTCAGCATACAAATTCTTACGCATAAACAAAAAATTATGAATAAGACAACAACCATCACATGTTTCACTCATAAACCTTTCTGCTCTCACAAAATCCTTCTGCAAAATTTTCTCTTCATACCTATTCCAAATTATAAGTTACACTCGACAGAATGAAGAAATAGAAACAGTAGTATATAGGAACTAGAGATTTGAAAGGACAAACAAATACAATATATATATATATATATTATAGAAGATGTTCTATTTCTTGAAATCTGGCATCTAAACCACTTCCACCACCAACCATAACGTCCAGAAAATCTTATCCTTTGAAATGCTTCAGAGAACAATCACTGCAGGAACAATTCATCTCTATCAATCTCTATCACCATCAATATTAAACCTGTGAAAGTCCTTAAAGATATGTTGATATCCGGCCAAAATGGGATGGAGGGAGTATAAATACGTTCACCTGATGTCAGGAGTCTTTCTCAATCGAGTATATACAAAATATGCTCCTTTTCTTAACCTTCCCAAATACTCCAATGCGCCATCAGCACCCTAACCACATCAACAGGCTGCCAGCCTCTTATAATTTAACCATTGAAAGGAGCCATCTCTTGCATTGAATTTCGTAATGAAGTAGAGGGCACTCTTGAACTACAGTGGAGTGTTAATTAACTAAATATAAACACATACATTTATGTACCTCATAGATTAAACACCAGTTTAATTTTTTTAGGTCTGACTTTTGAAGTTCATACTTCATAAGGAACCCAACAGCCTAGAAGCTTATTCTTTGACCATCTTCAAATTGCTTGTAAAACATCATGGCTCAACCAGCATAACACCAATAAAGTCAATATTAAAGAATAATCTCAACGCTTTCTGACTAAAACTTACCCAACAATGATTGCAAGAGTATGTTAAACCTCTCAAGCTGGCATATATCGACATATTAAAGCCTTGCAGCTAGTATATTTTAAGATGTAGGGGTTTTGGACCTCATGGTAAACAACAAATGTTATCCATTTTTGTAATTGAAAAGCATTCGAATACTTTTCATGAATATCAGCAAATCCATATAACTTGTACAATAAAAGCAATCAAATTGTGAATGTAATCAAAATTCCACAATCTAAACAACAATAGATTCAAAATATTAACGAAAATAAACAAACCCATCAAAAGTATACACAAAAAGCAATCAAATTTGGAATGTAAAAACAAAATCATACCTTCTTCTTTCCAGCTAGCAAATGATCTTGCTTTCCAGCCATTCATTCAAACCCCAATGGCACCACAATTCGTCAACAAAAAAATTACCTAATCTATGCAAACTAATCCTAATCGGCGGGCAGAACCAATTTTAAAATCAAATACGGATCAAAATATACATAACATAGAACGATACGAGTCAATTTTATAAATAATGAATATACAAAACCCTAATTACAGACAAACTTGTCCGATTAGATCGGAGAGGAGAGCTCGGTGATGTATTTTTAGGTGGAGTAGATCTCCTGCATCCTCTCTCTCCTCTCTTTCGTTTGTGATTTTCGGTTATAATTACGGCTATTATTATTATTATTATTATTATTATATTATTATTATGTGTTTCCTTATTTTTGAAAAAAATTAATTTACCCGTTGTCATAGGTGCAGTGACATTTCCAAATCCATTCATAAGCACACGTGTGTAAATATGCCAGCCTTTCTATTATTTCCTCTATTTTATTTTATTTTATTTTTTATGTTTTTTTATTTATTTTCTTGATGGCATCAATGCCAGCAATAGAAACCAGATTTGATGACGGCTTATTGGCTTTTATAAAAAATTAAGAAAAAATATTTTAATGGAATTTAAAGTAAAATGGGATTCATGACCTGATTAAGTGGTCATTTTTTTATACAAGAATATTGTAATTAGACCATTACACTCTATTTTTGAGTCTGGGACGAAAAATAAAAAACTTAATTTATAATATATAAAAAATTAGAAATTTTGTATGTTTTTCATATTATTATTAAGTTTATAAAAAAAACTTAAATTTCATATTTAATTAAGTTATTAAATATATTTATATTAGTTTTATTATGTTTATAATCTAGAGGATATGGTAAAAATTATAAATGATGATCTTATGTAGTTTAGTTTTCCGTCTAAATCTCTCTATTTTTAGACACAAAAAAAGTTGGGCAAAACTAATGATTATTTGACTATATTTAGCACATTTTACTTATTACAGAACTTTTAAAATTATCACATTAAACTAATTTAAAAAGTAAAATTAAATATTCTGTTAAATTAACTAAACGTCTCTTAAATTATTTCAGAATTTTTCATACGTGACTAGTAAAAAAAAGAGGAAAAAGAAAAGAAAAAGTTTTTTTCCTACATGGCTGGGAAAAAGGAAAAAAAAGTTTTTTCTACATGGCACCAAAGCAAGCAGCCATCTCATCCACAAGCAATAACATCCATCCCAATACCTCCTCTTGAACACCTCAAAAATCGTCGATAAATCTGCAAAAAACTGACGACGAATATGCTGAAGGGGGCACAGACGGCAAATATGTCGAGGGGGCCACAGAAGGCGAAGCCGAGATTGCCGAAAGATAAAATCTTAGAGAAGGAGAGAGGGGACTCGAGCTTTTGATGGGTGTAGACGAGGAGCATCATGCAATGGTTGTTAAGAGCAGCAAGCGAGGATCATGTCTAGGGGTGGGCAAAACTTTCGGTATATTCGGTATTTAAGGTATACCGAACCGGACCGAACCGACCGGTTCGGTATATATAAAACCGGTTCGGTATATACAATTATAAATCGGTTTTCGGTACCGGTTAGCAATTTTGCTTGACCGGTACGTACCGAATCGTACCGGTTGTACCGGTTATAAAAAATTAAGGCTACCCAAGCCAAACTTTTTCTTAGGACATCCATACCAAGCCTTATGAAATTAACTTAAAGTCTCCTCTATTTATAAAATAAATATAAGACTAAGGGAGACATATTAGACAATGTGAGACTTATTGTATAGTCTCCTCTATTTATAAACCAAAAGTAAGAGAAGAGAATGCATATTAGACAATGTGGGACTTATTGAAAATTTGAAATCTACATTGGCTCTCTCACATGTAGTGCCCTATTAGACAATGTGGGACTTATTCATGTGTAAAAGAACTTGGTTGTTAAGTCCCACATTGATTGAATAATAAAAATTTAAGGAAGTTTTCCTTATAAAAAGACTACTAAGTGAAGCTAAAGATGTCAAGTCCCACATTGGTCAATTAGAAAATGTCTTAAGGAAGTTTTCTTATAAAAAGACTACCAAGTGAAGTTAAATTTCAAGTCTCACATTGGTTAATTAGTAAAAGTCTTAAAGAAATTTTCTTTATATAAAGACTACCAAGTGAAGACAAAGTTTTCAAGTCCCACATTGGTTAATTGGTAAAAGTCTTTAAGGAAGTATCTCTTATAAAAAGACTACCAAGTGAAGCCAAAGTCTTCCAAGTCCCACATTGGTTAATTGGTAAGAGTCTTTAGGAATTTTTCCTTATAAAAAGACTATCAAGTGAAGCCAAAATCTTCAATTGGTAAAGTCTTGAGGAAGCTTTCCTTATAAAAGACCACCAAGTGAGCCAAATTCATTAAGTCCCATATTGGTTAATTGGTAAAAGTTTAAGAAAGTTTTCCTTATAAAAAGACTACCAATTGTGCCATAGTTTAAGTCCCACATTGATTAATTGGTAAAAGTTTTAAGGAAGTTTTCCTTATAAAATGACTACCAAGTAAAACTTAATCAATGGCTTAATATTTAAAAGTTTTTAATTTTGGAAGTAGACCGGTACAAAGTGGGTATAAACCGGTACCGAACCGGCTAATCGGTTCGGTATACCGGCTCAACCGGTTCTGGTATCGGTTTTGATTTTAGGTATATTCGGTTTTCGGTTCGGGACGGGACGGTTCGGTTCGGTACGGTTAATTACCGTTGAACACCCCTAATCATGTCGGCACCGATGAGCTAACCGGTCTTCATGACGGTGTAAACTCTGGCGCCGATAGTAATATTTTTGGTTGGGAGGAGAGAGAATTGCTTTGGTCAACGAGAAGGTGGGTTTCTTTTTTGGGTGAGACTGGTATAACATTCGAAGAAGGAAGAGAAACTGTGAAAAAGCTAAACGACGTAGGCACAACAGTTCGGGTCATTTTCCTTTTTCTTTTTCTTTTTCAGCCACGTAGGAAAAAATGAGGAACAATTTAACAAACGTTTAGCCAAATTAACAAAATGATTTAATTTTATTTTTTAATTAGTTTAATGTAGTAATTGCAAAAATTATAGTGGGATAATCATTAATTTTGCGAAAAAATTTGACAAGAAAAATGGCTAAATTTTCCGTCAGTTTTTTTTATTCATTAAAAAAATGAGCAACATATGAATTAGACAAAAAATTTAAAATTTTCTGTCAATTTTTATTCTTTTTCGTCCATTCTAAAATTCAATAACTGAGTGTTAAAGCATACTACCATAGTGATAAAGTCATCTCTTTTAGAATAGGTTCTCAAATCAAAGAAAAGAACCTCAATTTCTTTTACTTCATAAAAGATAAGAATAATAGACACTACTAAATTTAAAACACAGTTTTTATTTTTATTTGGATTTTGAAATTCACACCTTTTTTTTTAATTTAATTGGGTTTTGAAATTCAAACTTAAAAATACAGAATTGAAACGTAATAACCTTTGGCTCTAAGCGATTAATTTTTTTAATAATCTTTCTATTTCGCGAAGGCGGTATTTATTTAACATAGTATTAATCATTTTCTGTATGGTTTAGTTTTTCCTTTTAACCATACCATTCGATTGTGGTGTGTAAGGAGCAATAAATATGTGACTTATACTATGCTCATCACAAAACATAATAAAATCAGAATTGTCAAATTCTCTTCCGTGATCAGAATGAATATAAATAATAGAGCTTCCATGTTGATTCTGAATTTTCATGCACAAAGTAGAGAAGGAGAGATAAAATCTCTAATAAAAGTTTTTTTCGAAAAAAAGCCGTAAAAATACTATTTACGAGAAAAATGCTTTTTTATTTTTTTTGACTTTTTGAATTACAATATAGTGTTTGTTCTGAAAATGGGGACGGAGTGCGTTATTTAAATTACGATCCGTGAAAGTCGATTTTTCGACTAACCAAAAAAGGTTAGAAAACCTAACTAGAAAATAAAATAACTAAATAAATTTTGTTGGGCTAACTAAGCCTAGAATTTTAAAGGCTTGGTTAGGGTTTTGCATGGCTTGGCTAGTGTTTGGTGTGGCTTAGCTAAGGTTGAGTTGCACTATTACAAACTTAGAGCCAAAGACTTAGAAGACCATGTGTCACTTACTAGCAATTGAACATGTGAGGAAATAAAAAAAAACAACAAATGAAGGAAAAATGGGGGAGGGATTCGACCATGTAGTGGTTGGATAAGTGGTGAGTCATTTAATTAGTGGCTAAGTATTGGAGCCAAAGAATAGGATGACATGTGTCATGTGTTAACAATTGAGCATGTGATTAAATAAAAAGCAAAAAGGAGCAAGGGAATGGGGGAGGAACTAGGTGGATAAGGAGCGGATAAAGGGGGGACAAGGGAGGATGGAAACTTACCATTTTTGGCTAGTTTTGGTCCATAGGAGGCAAACCATTTATTACATGTTCCCTCCATCCAATTTGTTTCAACCAAATAAGGCCTTATGGTGTGATTTTGTCTAGCTTGGGTTAGCCTAATTATGGATGGTTAGTTAACCATTAGAAGCTTGGTTAAGTTAGTTGTAGGATGATTCACTTAATCATCCAACACATAGCCACTTTTCTTCATCTCATTTCATTTGAGAGAAAAGAAAACAAGAGAGAGAAAGAGAGAGAGAGTCCATGAGTGGAAGAGAAGGAAGAGGAGGAGGATCAAAGTGATCATCCATTATCAAGTAAAGAAGAACTAGAAGAAGCAAGAAGAGGTAATCTTAGAACCTTAAACCATTTCTCTATCTTTTCAAGTTTTTATTAGCTTTGATGGTGGTTGTTAGATGTTGTTGTTGTTTGTTGGAAGATCATGGAGGATCTTGAAGATGTAAGGTGGTATATATGTATATGCTTGCAATCTACCCAGTAAATGCATGAAAAGTGGAACAAAATAATGAAAACACAAAATTTATGTGTAAAGGATGAAAAACCAATTAGTAGACTATTAATGGGCTGATTTGGGGCCTTTTTCGTGTGGTGTTCCAAACCTAAAAATTAAGTTCTAGGGTGTTAGTTATGCTTTTATGAGTTACGATCATCACCCAATTGGAACGAAAGCAAAAACTTTTGTAACGAAGTCATGGCGAATTTTTTGTAAAACTAGTTAAAAGACTGAAAATCAGTGTGTGTACTAAAGTTTGAATCAGTTTTTTAGGTAGTTAAAGCTTCTGAAAATTGGTTATTTTCTGGGAATTTTGTAGTTTGTAGTATAAGAAAGTCGTAGGCTCAAGAACGGCCTCATTCTGATAACGGATGACCGAGTTATGACGTTGCAAAGTAGGTGTGATGATAAGAAAAAATTGCTTGTTACCGCTTCAGGTGCAGTAGGTTTTGTTCTAAAGTAGACAACCTAAAATAGATGGGTTATACTGTCTGGATTATAAGAAGAAAAACTTAATTTAAAGTAGACACCAGAAAGCAGACGGGTCAGACTGTCTGCTTTACCCCTGTAGCGGAAAATGATAAAGTTGATTGCGTTGATTAAATTATAAAACGTGAACACTGGGGGACTTCAAAATTGAAGTCTAAATTATGAACGAAACTAAGAGAGAAGTAAACCGAGGTGTATAGGGTTATGTTACGTTGTTTCGAGTTGTAAAACCCGAACATCATAAATTATGAAGCTAAAATAAACCAATTTAAGTGTCATTATGTGACTAATTGGTATGTTCGACCTTAATGATATATATAGGTCATTTGAAGAGCGATTGGTAGCAATCTAGTAAATCGCGAAGCAGACAAGTATCCTAACCCCATTCAATTTTCATATTGAATACAAGTTTCGTAATCTTGTACAATTAATTATTGTGTGCAAGTATGTTGATGTTGTGCAACTTTTTATGTTATACAAGTATTGTTTCTTGTACATATTATTATTCTGTGCAAAACATGCGTTTAAATTGTAGAATTTCATTTGCTATATGAAATTCATCATATTATGTGATATGAGCTATAGAAAAGGGGTATTGCCATTTGATTCAACTTAACTCAATTTGTTGAGCTATTCCAATCGGAATATTTATTGTTGAGATATAAATTGTAATAATTATTGAATTATGATAAGTCTATAATGCCAAATCAAATAATTTGGGCAAGTATTCGTATGTATTGCACCCTGTATAATAATGTGTTATGCGAGTAAATTTTGTATCATAGTAGTGAAGTAGACATAATAGATGTCAAATCTAAGAAAGAACAGAGAAGAAAGGGTAAGGTCTTGAGGATTGGTCACTATGTCGTTTCAAAAACGTTATATGAAAGGAAATTGTTATTCCTATTTATTCAAAACTGCTTCACAACTATTATTAAGTTGTTGAAGTTTTCAAAGAATATGTAGATATTCATTATGTTATTGATTGTTTATTCAACTATTATACTTATTGAGCAATTAAATGTTCACCCTTGCGTAAAATAAAATGTTTTCAGAAAAGCTAGAACAAATAGAGGAATCTGGTGAAGATTAGCAAAAGGATCAAGTATTGATTAGAAGAATTGCATGTACAATTATATGTATCTGTTGTGACAGAAAAAAGTCATAAATGTTTTGTTGTAATAGATAAATGATGTAATATTCATTAGTATTATAATTTGAAAATGTAAATGTTTTAGAACCTGGGATTGGAAGTGATATATTGTAATAACATTTAAGTTATATTTATGTTTTAAGATTATATAGGTGTTGAAAGTAGTATGCTTTCAAGCCAATCACATTGGATGTGATAAACATTTACTTTTAATCTTGTTCATTTATTAATAAAAGAATTTATTTAATTAAAGATATTATTTATCCATGTTTAATTAGTTGAATTAAATAAATGAGATAAACCCATTGTTTTGGAGCAATACTTTTAGAATAATGATGATGATCGATCATGCTAATGAGATCTAAATTCAAGATAGCTCAAAACTAAAATGTTCCTAATTATTGGATCACTAATGTGGGGTTACTGATTCCGGATAGATTAGTACATACTATGCTTGCTCTGTTGAAGAGGATGGTTGATCTCATAATCATTTGTATGGAGACACTATATGTAGGTGTTTATTGGAGAATAAGTTCACTAAACCCTTTTTTCCAATTAATTCTCACTTTCCTCGCTGGGCAAATCTGATGTGGGGCGTACGTACGCCGGTTTTGTGAAGGATTTGGGCGTACGTATGCTGGTCTGGGACGCCGTAATTACAAAAATGCCATTCTGCTGATTTTAAATGATTTTTTTAATTCTTTTCTTTTCCAAAATGACTTATATGCCCCTCCAACTCTATCCTACAATAAATAAACATAAAAACAAATAAAACAACCCTAAAAATTACTTAAAGATAACAATTATTAAGCCTAAAAATACCCAATTTGTAGGTATAAAACCCACTCATCAAATACCCCCAAACTTAAACAATTGTTTGTCCTCAAGCAAAACACTAAAAACACAAAAATAACTCTAACACTCAACTACTCAAGCAATAAATCAATACGAAATTTATATATGGCTTCAAGGATTTCTTCTAATGATAACTCAAGAAAAAATTTCGAAAACATGCAAAATCTAAAATTTTCACCTAATCATCAGTTTCACAACTACTCATGATCATTTAAGTGCGTGTGTGCATCCAAATGCTCAAACTAATTACGACTCACATACGCTCATATAATCACATACTCATAAAAGATTTTCAAATAAACTCATTTTTCACATCAATCTCCGCTAATAAAGACAAAACATAAATTTAAAAGATCAAAAGGATATTTCATACATTTAAGCACGCTTGAACCCTTCTCAAGTATTTCAAAACATAATTTTTCTTTTCTTTTTAGTGAGTGTGTTTTACGCTCCATCTCACTTCCCATTGAACGAGTGCGTTTTACGCTCCATCTCGTTTTCTCTCGCACGAGTGCGTTTTACGCTCCTTCTCGCTTCCCATGTTTATGGGTGAGTGCGTTTTACGCTCCATCTCAACCCACCATATGATTCATCATTCTAACTCAGGAAGGTTTCATACTTTTCAAAATTTTTAAGAACCCAAGATTTCCCCCAAACTTATGTTAATGCTTAAATTTCACTTCAACTGATGCTCAAATAAGTTTTCTAGAGTTTCAATGATATTTTTCATAAGTATTCACCAAAATTTTTTCCTTAAGACACAACTAGCTAAACAGATGGATATGTGCTTTGAAGTTCAAAAAGATCACAAACAGTGTAAACCCAACTCAAAAGTCAAAATATAAACTAAGCATGCTTCTTAATTTTCCATGAGCTAAAAAAAATTAATCACAATATTTTTCTTATCCTTGGCCATAATCAAATTCAAATCAAACTATTACTCACCTATCCTACAAACATACTAACTAAAATGCAAGTCTAACTAAATTTAAATACCAAATAAATAAACAAACACAAAACACACCCCTAAACTTAAACTAGACATTATCCTCAATGACTAAGATAGAAAAAAATAAAGCAAAAGACTTCCCTGAAAATCACTGATTGGCCATTTTAGCGTCCTCCTTGTCCGCTAAATCTGGAGCATATTCCATAGATTTGCTATTTGGTACCTAAAGACATGACATAACTAAGTAAAATGCAATTAAATGAAAACTAAACAACTAAACCACAATACACACAAAAATAAAAATAAATAAAAAATAAAAAAAATAAAAAATAAAAATAACACTTGGGTTGCCTCCCAAGAAGCGCTTATTTTAAAGTCGTCAGCCTGACTACTTCCTCTTCTTTCAATCTGGTTCAATCACAAAAATTGTCATTGCATGCCTCCTCTTAGTCTTTTCTTTGAATTCCTTGGCATCATCGTACGTTTTCATACCCCCAAACTTATCTTCATCCATTGGCAGAAAATAACTCTTATCATTCAATTCAACTATTCCTCCATCATTGACCACATCAATCCGAAAGCACTCTTCATCATATGAAAGCTTGATTGTCTTGACCACCTTGAATGTAACCTCTTCTTCTTGTGGCCCATTCTTGAACCTTTTCTTTTCAGCTTCATTAACATCTTCCACATCATCGGGTTGAATGTACCTTGCCTATCTAATTTTCTGATGTAAATTCTATCTCCCTCCTATGTACCTCCCTTGACTGCTGATCAATGTTTTTGTTTTATATAAATAGTTTATAATTGGATTTTATAGAATTATTAAAGAAATTGGAGCCGAAGAGCAGGAGCATTGAAACCCGTTTATTGAAGTCCGGGTTGAATGTAATAGTTATATTCAAATTTTATTCTTGCACCCTAGGTTTGACCTTTTGGTTCATGGTGGCTCCAGTGAACCAAATTAGAATCAGATCCATAATTATCCTAAGTAGAATATAGTATTCTATATGTGCATGCTAATTATATAATAAATATATTATTATACATGTTGACATATGTTTAATATGACGCATATTTCTATATACATATTTGCATGCACGCTAACATAAGATGAGACAATTCATAACAAAACCCTCAAAAGATAATATATTAAGTTGATTGCGTTCAAAAGACATTGGAGAATGTCGAATGTAGCTTTCTAGCATGGTAAAATGATAGAGTATTATGTATTTAATAGGAGTTTGTTGTGCACATACAAGACTTGTATTAAATATTGGATGTTTATAAGGAATTGAACAATACACACAAGGGCTGTATTTTTCTCTTCACTTATATGAAAATGTTGGGTCTAACTTAACTTAGATTATTTTAGTTCGGATGTGCACACATTTGACCATCATAATCTAATAGGAAAAAATTAAAAAAGGAGTTACATGGAGATGTTATTGACAAGAGTTGTCTACCTCTTGAATAAATATATAGTTTGTTGTGCACACACAAGGCTATATATTTATGGTAATTGGATCTTTTCTCACTAAGCGAATTTTACAAAGTCACAAATACAAGATCTGCTGAACTATATATGTTAAGAGGGTTATATAGTTTGAAGAAAATAGTGAGAGGCACCATTTTAATAAAGACCTAAATTAATCTGGTGATTAATAATGAATGCATACTAATGTTATTAAATTAAAAAATTCATTTACAGAATTTTATAAATGTCTAATTCACTATCACTACGGAGTATATAAGATGCTAATAAATTAACCGGACCGAATTATACGGATTGGTTAAGGAATTTGAGAATAGTTCTCATTGCTAAAAAGTTTTTTTACGTCCTAAATTCGCCAGTCTCTGCAACAATTGCAGACAATGTCTCTGAGGAAGAGCTTGTTACTTTTAGAAAGTGACAAGATGATGCACAAGTGGCTCAGTGCATCATATTGGCATCCATGAGTAACGAGTTACAGCGTTAACATGAGAAAATGGATGCGCCTACTATGCTGTTGTACCTTCAAGATTTGTTTGGTGAGCAGAGTAGGTCTGCAAGGGTCATTTGAGTAAGTTTCGCATCTTGTATAAGGAGCATTTGTGTTTTCCTTTACAAACTAGGAACAAGATAATCAGTCTTAGTAGACACAAACATTTTATGAGCAGCAAGTCTATAAAATGCATGATTTACTATATTTTTATATCTTGAAAAACTAAGATAATAATTTATATGAAACTTTTGACTTTCATTTTTTTGATAATTATAGAATTCTTTTCTTGTATTCTTTATAATAATTGGTGAAGTATAAATTCATTTTGGAACCCAAATTATTTTTCCTTTTTAATTTTCATTTTGAGCATTTCACATGTGAATGGAATGACCTTTTTTGCTACAATAAGAGCATTTAGTAAATATAGATGAATGACTTTCTTTTTCTTTACTTTTAACATGTTAGAGTCATTTGTCCCGTATTTTACTAGATTATCCAATAAATATCCTAATCATTCTTTGCTAAATCCACATATTTGTTGATTAAGCATGACATCAAGGCTTTTTTTCCTTTTTGTGAACTTAAGAATTATAGTGTTTAAATTATCACGTGCTTTAATCAAAATTTTAATTTGATCTATTAAAGAAAAATTTTCACTCTGTTGTTCTAATTCTATCTTTAAAGATGAATTTTTAAACTTGAGATTTTTAATATCTTTACTTAACACTTGCTTTTGTATTTGAGTATCTTCATTAATTACAGCAAATGTTGAATTTTCAACTTCAAAATTTTCAATAGAAATAATAAGTGTTGAATTTTCTATCTCAAGATCTTTGTTTATTTTTCTTAAATTTTCTTATTCTTCCTTTAGTAATAGATTTTCTGAAAAATCATTTTCTAGTTTTTCTTTTTCTTCTTTTAAACTTTCATTAGCTATAATTAAATTTGAATTTTTTTTTTCAAGATTTTTGTTATACTTTTGATTAATTTTTCTTTTGAAATTTTTAATTTAATATTTTTTTAACAATTTCATAATCTTCATATAAATAGTTATAAGCTTGTTGTAGTTCATAGTGTTTTGCACTTATATTATGTAAGGTATGTGTGACAAATGAAGTACTAGGTAGTTAATGTTCAGAATTTATCTAAGATCTTGGTGATGAATCATTTTTTGCTATTAAACAAAGATTTGTGATTTCTTCAGTTTGTTAACAGTTTCTTTATCATCATTTAGATCCCAGTTTTCCTCAGCTACTATAATACTTTGTTGTTGGCTAGTTTTGAACAGTCCTTTTTAAAATGTCCAGGTTATTTGCATTCAAAACATAAGTTCAAATTTTCATCGGAGCTCACATTTCGGAAGTTATTTTGAGCATAGTTGTTATTATTATTTGCTTTAAAATTTCCTCCTAGTGCTTTTGACTTAAAGAATTGTTTGCCTTTAAAGTTGTTGTTTGTCTTCAAAAAACTTTTGTCATATTTTTTGGCTTTACTTTAGATTACTCTCCTGAGTTGTCTTGATAGGAGAGCAACTTCATTATTATATAAACTCAAGAGTTTTTCATTTAACTCATCATCATAGCTTTCTTGATTTACAAGTAGAGTTTTGAAAGTAATTTCTTTCTTCTTGAGATCAGTATCCGATCCTACTTTTTCAACGAACATATTGACTCTGTGGGCACAAAAACTTCCAATAAGGCTATCAAGAGGCTACGTAGTTAGGTCTTGTATTTTCTTAATAGTTATAACCTTCATTTTCCAGATGGATGGAAGGGTTTTGCGAATTCTTTTGTTTTTCTCATTAGTTGTATATGTCTTCCCTAGTTGTTCCAGTTCATTAATAAGTTTGGAGAACATGTTTCCATATCAATAATTTTTCCACCTTCTATCAGCTTGAAATGCACATACTCTTGGATTAGAGCATTTTTTTCGGTTTTTTTAATATGATTAGTTCATTCATAGGTTACAATCAATTTTCCCAGATTTCTTTTGCATTCTTGCAATTGCTAACTCTTTTGTACTCTTTTTCAATAAGAGCACTAGTTAACACCGTTTCAGCTATGTATGTTATGTTCATAGACTCTTCATCATCAGTAGTGAATTCATCAGTATCTTTCTCAATGATCTTTTCTTCTACAATTTTTGTAGGAACTTTTACACCTCGTTCTATTGCAAGCCAAACTCTAATTCTTTATGATTTGGCACAAAATTTAAATCTATTCTTTTAGGTGGCAAAATTTGTGCCATCGAATAGTGGAGGTCTGAACATTGATAGTCCTTCTCCGCAACCAATAGCATTTGTGTAGGCCATAGATGGATCTACTCTTAGATATGCATGTATTTACTTAACAAACAAGTTAAAAAGCATTGCTCTGATACCAATTGAAAGTTCAATAATAATCTAGAAGAGGGGTTGAATAGATGATTACTTTTTAAAAATTTATTTTAGGTCTTTTTGAATTTTGAATTAATTAATTTGCAGTGTCAAAAATTAATATGCAAAACAATAAAAATTCAATCACACAATGCACAAAGATTTATCTGGTTTACAACATACATCCAGGGTATATTGCTACGTCCAATCTCAAGCTCCTCTCTAGGACTTGAGATCCTATTGCTATCTGTAATAAACACCCATTCTATAGGTGGAGAACCCTTTACAAAGTTTTCTAGATCAAGTTTCAACTCTTCCTACAACTACTTATCTTGGACAACAGCTCATCGGTCATTCCTCAAACGTAGTTGTACTATTTTCTGAGTTTAGTTTTGTTTTACAATCTGGTCTTGAAATAAGAAGTCTGTTTCTCATCTCACAAGTTCATTAAAAACCCAACTACCCTTTGACCTCTCTATGACTCTGGTCTTAGTCAAATGACCACTCTCTCTTTCTTACAGATATATAAAAATAACTTACTAACTTAAAAATATTTTTAATAAAAGTTTGTTTCGAAAGATGCTTTTTACATAAGCAGATATATAATTCAGTGTAGATTTATAAAGATTTACTTTTCCTTTGTAAATGAAGAATGTGCTTTCATGTTAAGCTAATATAAATTTAATATTAGATAAAAAAATTTTAAGTAACTTTTATAATGAGTGATATACTTCTGTGTAAGCAGATATATTCAATGATGTTTGTGATATAAAAGTTTAAATAACTTTTATATTATGCAACAAGTATTTATGAATAAATGAATTTATGTTCAAATACTTGAAATGTCAAATATCAAGTATAATAAATGAATCAATTAAATAATACTTGATATAACAAATAAATTTATTTAACTCAAAAGTATATATAATAATATAGTTGATCTATGATGTAAACACTTTAAACAAGGCCGCTTGACTTTGAGTCTCGTTCGGCTAATTCTTTCACTTAAGAAGAATATTTTCGTTATAGTCCTTGGTGTCTAGTACTAGCCAAATTTATAGTTATCACTATCTAATATTTATATAAATATTTTCGATAGATCACTTAGGCTTTGAGTCCTCTTTCGGCTAATTCTCTCACTTAAGAGAATTATCTCCCGATATAGTCTCGATGCCTAAGTACCAATATACTTTACGATATTTATATAAATAAACTATATTAATAATAGATTGCTTAGACTTTGAGTCCTCATTCGACTAATTCACTCATCTAAGAGGAATATCTCCACTATAGTCTCGGTGTCTAAGTACGAACTTTTTATAAGATATAAATGGATAATATATACATATATATATATATGTATAACAATTTATATTGTATATCTATAAATATAAACAAGTATGAGATAATTCAAATAAATCAATTTAAGAACTTATCTCAAATACTTTGACCAATTTTCTCTTCGACAAAAGATAAGAACTTTGAGTGGAAGAGAGAGAAAGCTTCTTGCAAGTTTAGAGAGATAATGAAGGAAAGGGGTATTTGTTTTTCTTTCTTTTGAAATTAGTAAGTTAAAATAAATGAAAAAGCCTTATATTTATAGATTTTTCAAGTTTAGGGCATAAAGGTCATTTAGAAGTTTATTTGAAAAATCAAAGGCTAGGATTTCTTGATTTAAAAATCAAAGGATATGATGGATTAAAAAGTAGTCACATAGATTTGCTTTTAAAGAAAGCACACTTACTTATTAACTTTAGTTTGAATTTTAAAAGATAGCCATTAAACAAAAGTGTCTTCTAAGTTTCCCAAGTTCTATTTTCAAAATATTCCAAGCACATGCTAGCAATTTTCGGACAAAGGAAGTAAAAGGCTTTAGCCGTTTGCTTTTTGCATGTTACTTTATATTTAAATTTTGAAATTTTAGTCTTTCATCAAAAATGCCTTCTAAATTTCCCAAGTTTCATTTTCAAAATATTCCAAACACATGCTAGCATCAATGAATTATAGAATTTGCTCAGGGAACTTTACCATACCTTACAAGTTTAGGAACTTACCACAATAATATGAGTTCATGAACTCACCACAGTAATATGAGTTCAAGAACTTGATCAAGAACTTACCATATGACTGCGAGTTCAAGAACATACCATACTAGTATGAGTCATGAAACTAAAATAATAGTATGAGTTCAATATTAGAACGCTTCTTCCTAATTTGCACATAAGTGCAGATATTGACTAAATACGATCTTGCATATAACTATTAATAATCATATCACTGCACGGATTGCAATCATATCTATATTTGATCACATAACATATTAACATTCATATTATTGCACGAGGTGCAATCTTAATCATATTCGCCCACATAAACACATCAATCATAGTAATATCTGCTCACATTACACATTATTGCACAGAGTGTAATTCTAACAATATTTGTCCAAACTATTTGATTTGACAATTTATCATAATTCAAGAATTATTACAATTTATATCTTAACAATAAATATTTCGACTGAAATAGCTCAACAAATCCAGTTAGGTTGAATCGAATGACAATAACTCCTTTTCATAGCTTATATCACATAATACGATATTCGAATGAATTTAAAACTTGTAATAAGTACATAAAACTTGTTCAAGGTCGTAGACAATTTTATAACGCATAAAGTTTGCACATTGTGCAGAAAAACTTACATAACATAGGAAACTTGAACAAAATACTAATTGGCATAGGTTAGGAAAACTCCCACAACACCAGAACACTTGCATTTAATAAATTTGAACGGAATTTAGAAACTTGCACATAATAATTATCTTGTACAGGTTAAGAAAACTTGTCTGCTACGCGATTTACCGGACTGCTATTTAATCGCTCTTTGAATGACCTATATATATCATTAAGGTCGAACATACCAATTAGTCACATAATGATGCTCATATTGGTTTATTTTATCTTATTTCATAGTTCACGATGTTCGGGTTTTACAACTCGAAACAACATAACATAACTCTTTACACCTTGGTTTACTTCTCTCTTAGCTTAATGCATAATCTAGACTCATACGTCCCATGTCATCATATTTTAGTCAATAGAAATTACATTAATAATTCATGACTTTATTTTAGTTAATTGTTTTTCCTTCTCGTAACTCCATTTTCTTTATTAAGCCCCCTTAATCATTTTATTATTATTTTTTCTTCTGGGCCTACATACTTAAAAATATTTCACACGTAAAAATAATTTTATTATAATTTTTCAGCTTTATAAAGTATTTTTAAAAGGGCTATTTCGGTTCACCACTTAGCAAATTTTGCTACATCGAACTTCATTCCAAAAATCACTAAATTTGGTCAGTATTTTACTCATATGAAAGTATACTTCTAGTTAAAATTTCATGATCATCTTGGCTTAATGGAGCAAGAACAATGGACTTTGTACATGAACTTGGACATTTAGACTTTTTAGATGACTATAAAGCTATGATTTCGTGTTTGTTAATTTCGTTTGTTGTTATGGTATTGTAGTTCCATGGGTTACGAATCTAACCCAGTTGGAATGGACCAAAAAGGAGTTAAAACGAGTTCGTAGTAATGATTTTTGTAAAACTTATCAAGAACTCGAAGAATGGAGTATGAACTTTACACTTTGGCTTAAGATTTGACCATGTTAATATTAATAGGTAGCTCTGGATTTTGATATGTTGTAGCCCCATAAGTTAGGAGTCCATAGAGTCCGAAATGGACCAATTTGCTTGTGTATTGAAGGAGTTATGGAGGTTGGAGTGGCCGGAGGTCGGAGTCGCGAACTGAGAAGAAACCTAGAATCCGGCAACTGCAGAATGGTGCCACAGTGTCACCCATAAGCCCTGCAGCTCACGCTGCAGCGAGGGGCATGTTGGGAAAGACCGGGACTCACGCCGCAGCGTGACGCCCAAGCTTTAAGGCTCACGCCGCAGCGTGAGGCCCTGTCATGGAGAAAACACGGGACTTACGCCGTAGCGTGAGGCCTAGTGCTTTGGCTTGGCGCTGCAGCGCCAGGTCCATGTCTGGACCGGGTCAGGTAGTCAGGCCGGGTCAGGTCGGGTCGGACCTAATGAATCCTTTTCAACGGGTCCAACAATTATATTTTTCCTTGAATTAAATGATTAGACAGGTTAACTAAGCACGTGCTAGGGAAATAAATATACACAATAGACTGCAGGCTGATGTTGGAACTATTTTCACCGAGTTTGAAGGGCAAGTTGAGAAATACGTTCTTCTAGCTGATTTGTTGATGAACTTCAGCAATACATTATTGACAAGGATATACCTAGCTAGTGTTAATACATATATGGATAGTTCAAATTATTCTTTCCATATGAATTAGGCTTCCATTTTCAAGGTCAGCTTAGTTTCCTGTAGAAGTTTGGTTGAGAAAATGCTTGATGTGGTTCTACCTGATGCGATAAGGTCCTGTTATCTCGTTCAGTTCAGAGGTAATGGATTCATTTGGATCTCTTTCACAAATTAGGGGGTCCATCGATGCAGCTCTGGAGGAGCTTTTAGAGGTAGAAACAGAGAAGGCATCTTTAGTAGAACTAGTGCAAAACTACTTTGTAAAAGTTGGTCGGATTACTGAGCAGCAGTTGGCTCTCGAAGAAGCTTCTGTGAAGGGTCGAGATCATCTTTCTTGGGAAAAGGCTGAGGAACTTGCCTCTCAGGAAGAAGCTTGTAGATCTTATGAAGTCAAACTGTATTTTAATACGTTCAAATCGTATAAAAATACTTACCTTGTTGGAAAATTAGGTATTCCGGCCAATTTCAGCCGAAAATTGAATTTGGGGGGTGGGGATAGGGGGATATTGTGTGAAATTAGATAGTTGATGTAACAGATATATAAGCCCAATTAGTTTAGGGGCCGAATTGTGAGGAGGGTGGAACTTGGTGTCACAAAAATATATTAAGCCTGTATAAAAAATTATTTAGGAAGAATAGGAGTTTTCTAGCCTTAGAAAATATTACTATATGAACTAATCTCTTTAACACTTGATATTAAATTATCAATGTCAAAAAAATATTAATTCAATAAGATTTAAAAAAGATTTTTGGTCAAAGTAAGTAAGATAATTAAAATTAATTATAATATAATTAAATCCTATGGAGAGTATTCTAATATTTACTATTTTACTTGCCTTATTTACTAATTATTGTTAGGAGTGAGCATAAAACGGGTAAAACCGAATAACCGAACAAAACCGATTTTTTTAACCGAATTATTTCGGTTATTCGGTTTTTTTGCTGAATTCGGTTATATTCGATTTTTTATTCAGTATTCGGCTTCGGGTACGATTATGAAAATCGGTCTATTCGGATACCCGAATAACCGAACTTATTAATTTAAAAAATAATAATTTTAGACTAGAGACTACTCACTACTTAGACAAGGTTTCCTGAGAGATGGCTAGAGAGAGAAGGTCCTCCTTCTCACATTCTCTCTAGTTTTTTTCTCCTCATTTCTGATCTAAATATGATTTAAACTTATGTCTGCTGGGGTTCCATCAACTTCCATCCTCTTCCAAGAAGGCTCCATGGATCTTTTGGCAAAGCTCCTCAGATGAAGATTTCGTTTTGCAAGCTTTTAAATCTGATATGGGTTTACATGGTGATGGTCAAAATGTCAAGATTTTGGAGAAGATGAACAGTAGTCATGCATTTGTTGATGAGTGTAGGTCTGACCGTGGGTCCCCCATGTTCCCCACTCTTTCAAATTTTCAGCCTTCAAATTTCAGCTTGCATTTCAAGTCAAATAACATTGCTTCATGCTCTCGGGTTACGTGCTAGTGGAAGTTGGTTTTACACCAATATGTGCAGCAAATGGGGGACAAAAGGATGACCATGATGTTTGCCTGGTCCCGTACTTTTCAGGAAATCAATACTTCAAATTTCAATACTACTCTTTAAAAAAATTCGTACTCTATTCATGAAAATTGGTGAAAATGGTTTACAATTTCGGTTATATACCGAAATAACCGAATAGTAATTTCGGTATTTCGGTTTTCGGTTATTTGGCATTTCGGTTATTTATTCGGATAATAATAGTGCAATTTCAGTTTTTGGTTATAACCGAATTAGCTTATTCGGTTCGGTTATAACCGAATACTCACTCTTAATTATTGTTATGGCTGAATGATACTTTTGTCCCTCTAAGTTGCCACTCACTTTTAAAGTCGTTTCTAAAGTTCATTTTTCGTGAATTAAGTCCTTAAAGTGACATTTTTTTCTCGATTCCGTTCCTTTTACCCGATTTGACTATAACCTGACCCAACCCGATCCATTTATCTTTTACCCAATTTGATATTTTTTGCACTTCTGTCCCTCCGAGTTACCCAATTTTATTTTCTTTCTTTTAAAAAAAATAGAAAATTTTATTTTTTTTAAAAAAAATGAGTAAAGTTTCATAAAATATATATTCAAAAAAATAAAATTTTATTTTTAGAAAAAAAAGATTTTTTTTTAAAATGTGTAAAATTAATAAAATATAGATTAAAAAAAACTTTATTTTTACCAATTTTTTTAAAAAATGAATAAAGTTTCATTAAATATAGATTCAAAAAATAAAATAAAAAATAAAAATTTATTTTCAGAAAAAATAGATTTTTTTATTTTTAAAAAATGAGCAAAGTTTCATACAATATAGATTCAAAAAATAAAAATTTATTTTTAGAAAAAAAATAGATTTTTTTATTTAAAAAATGAGTTAAGTTTCATAAAATATAGATTAAAAAAAAATTAAACAAAAAAAGAAAACCATATTTTCAAAAAAAATAGAAAATTTTATTTTTTAAAAAATGAGTAAAGTTTCATAAAATATAGATTCAAAAAAATAAAATTTTATTTTTCAGAAAAAAATAGGAGTTTTTTTTAAAAAAAAGTAAAGTTTCAGAAAATATAGATTAAAAAATAAAAATTTATTTTTAGAAAAATAGAATTTTTATTTTTAAAAAAATGATTAAAGTATTTTAAAATAATCATGACTTTTTCTTCTTTTGTAAAAAAAGCCAGTAAATTTAGTAATTTAATTTTCACATTCTTTACTTTAGAAATTATTTACTTTTTTTGCGTCAATAGAAACACTCTTTCCTAACAGTAACCTTTTAGCAAGGTCCTTCTTATAAAAGGCTTCAAATATCCTTACCCTGAATCAAAACTATATAAATGGGACAATTTAAATTATTAATTTGATGACAACCAAAAATAATTATCAATCTAATATCATAATGTCTAAATGATACTTTAATATAATTATAATAAACAGAGAACAAAAGCACTAAAATAATTTCTGCTAATCCAAGATAAATGTTTCCCAAGATTTTTAAGTTAGAAAGATCCATCTGTCTCTATCTTGACCATTGCCTAAGAAAATACAATAAAAAGTTGTTATATTAGTTTGTAGGCTCCCTTTATAATTCAAATTAACAAAACACATCGTGTAACTGAGAAGAAGCACACCAAGATCGAAATCAGTCAAAAAACGAAAATCTTATTATAGATAGATATATAATTATAGATATGGTATATGTTACTAAGAGTAATACACTAATTTAATTGTTGTATATATGTATACCTCTGGTAGAAACTTAAAAACTTAAGTGTCCTATTCCTATCTCATAAGCAATTACAAAATTGAATACTTACACATTCATCATTTTCTCTTATCCTTAACTTGTTTTCTATTTAATTAGTTTCTCATCCTACATCAGGAGCAAAAAGGAAAGAAATTAATCAGTGATCACATCATTCCTAATGTTTGATAATGTTACATTATAAAATTAAATAATTAATGTATGTAAATAAAACTTCAACCACTCCCACCTAAAAATTGAAAACTTTATTTGCATTAGAGCCCAAAAAGCACATACCTATATGTTATTTTTTATCCAATTCCACATGAAATATAAAATTAGTGTTCATAAATCACACTAATGAAAGTGTATTCAAGGAATATTGGCAACCATAATGAGTGAGAGTAGATTGAAAAACTTTCATCAATACAAAGCTAGATTGCAATTCGATTACAATAATGTTAATAAGTAAAATGTAATAGCCTAATAGATAGTCAATAAAACGAAATGAGGCTTTTCAACATAGACTAATAAGAAAATTAGGGGCTGTGAAGAGGAAAAAAGTTACTACACTCATAAATATATCTTCTTTGTGGCATTTCAATAAACACCTAATGTGCAACGTCCTATGTCATCTCTACATATCCAAGATCCAAAAAGTTCATGCTTCTTTCTGTAATTTTCCTGAGAGCCAACATAAGAAATCAATCTATAACAATTAAAAATATTTTGCAATCTGAAATTATATTTTAAACAAACTTGGCATTGGAAATGGATCAAAAAATTGATGAAACCGAATAGTTCAAACATTAACATATCCAGCTGATGAAGATACAACCCATACTTTTTTGAAATGGAAGAACATATCAATTAGTTTAATGATGTTGAAGACAAATGAGCAAGAAGATGAAGGAGAAACGGAAAAGTCATAAATACATTTGAGGAGGGTGGATTAATTGTTGTCCACAATATATATTTATCTGACCGGCTGGGAGGATAATCATATACACATTGACCATCACCATAATTAATAGCTCTTTAATCTACATTTCTAATACTTATTTTCGCTCAAAAACATAAACATAAAAGGAAAACTATAAACATGTACTTGCAATTCTTAAATAACATGGATCAAAAAAGAACTGCACTTGCTATTTTCAAGCAAAACTTTCCATCTTAAAAAATGAGTCAAGAAAATGATTAAAACTGAGATCAGTCAAATGCTTGGAAGCTAATTATTCAGAAACAAAAGTTAAAAATTATAATAAAACTGTGATTTGCACATAGTAATATAAAGTACTAACAACTTGAATGAATTGCATCACAAATACGGCACCAAAAAAGAATCAATTTTGAACCAAGGATTTTAAAGAAAAATAAAAATGTGTTAGAATAATGATCGTAAATGGTTTAAAGAGGAGAAATTTTTTTAAAAAGGGAACTAATTAATTGTGGATTGTGATGACAACATATATCCTTTTTTTGGCATTTCACCAAACATGTAATGTGCACTATTCTAAACAGCCAACTCAAGGTCAAATTAAACTAACAAAAAAAATAGGATTTGGGGAGGGTTAAAAGGATTACTGCCATGGAATGTATGCATTGAAATTAACAGGTAATAATTATCAAACAACACAAATTGCAATGAATAAAGGGAAAATCGCAATAAAATCATAGCAAGCTCTTCAGTCAGGACTTTTATCAAACACTTATTAAGCAGAAGCTTCTCAGTTCTTCAGCTCAACACAATTACAAATTATATGGTGTATTCGATGGATTTAATTGATGAGAAGAAAAATGGGTATCTTTACAAAAATTGTGGATTGGAGAAGGGTAGAATCACTGTTTGAGAGAGAAAATAAAGGGGGAGGATGCTCATTCGAGGGTAATGAATAGTGATCGAAGCTAACGATTTGGAACAACTGGGTTTGAACGGATCGTGAGACTTTTTCAAACGATGCCATAGATTCTCAGACATCGCCGATGTAGAGAACCAAAATCTCTATTGACACCGCAAAGGAGGAGGTGGATTGAGAGATCGACACCGGTAAGGAGGAGGTGAGTTTTGTTGTGTTGATGCGGGAATTCAAATTAACAATCAGATAAACAATATAATACCAATGTATAATGCACATTTTTGTTAGTATTTTAATGAGGAAGGTGAAGAGAGAGTATTGAACCGTTTTGACAAAGGTTATAGAGAAATTAGAAGCGGAAGCAGAAGAGGAAGAGGAGGGAAGTGGAAGAGGAGAGGTGAAAATCCGAAGAGACTCAACGATTAATTTTGCAAGCTAACTAAGTTACCAATCGAGACAACTCAGTGATTTTTCCAATTGGAAGGATCGCTTTACGTGTTATATATAGGGGTTGATTATAGGGTTGTCAACGGATCGGGTCCTGGCCCGAACCCGATCCGAACCCGATCCATTTAGTCGGATCTGGATCCATTTTTAAAATTCGATTACCCGATTGCCCGATTACCCGATAAGTAAATGGATCGGATTCGGATACATATCAATCCGATCCGATAATAATCCGATCCGATAAAAATATGATGTGTTGATTTTAATGCTAAAAAATATGGAGTTTTATTGCTTGATATTGGTCGCTTGAAGCCTTGAATTTTTATTGGAGTTTTATTGCTTGAATGTGTGCATGTTACTTGGCTTAATCGGATTCGGATTATCGGATTCGGTCCTTAATATATGATATCCGTCGGATTATCAGATCCGATCCAAATCCGATAATTCCTTGACGGATCGGATTCGGATCACCCCCGATCCGATCCGATAAGGACCCGTTTACAGCCCTAGTTGATTAAAGGAAAATGAAATATATTACGAATGTTTACGTCGGCTATTTAATTGCTAATTACGTACATATGTATTAACGGTAACCTTTTGGGAGAGATGCATAATAAGTGGGACCCTCCTATAATTCCTACCAATCCCATGTATTAATAAATTTCGCAATTGTAATTTGACATAATTTTTTTCCCCCAATAAATAGCAAGACTCTTAATTAAATGATTAATTAAAATTTGGAATTTCTAACATTACTCGTACATTTTAGTTATTGTATATATAATTTTAACCAGATTATAGAATATGCATTAAACTTAGGTTTTCATAGTAATAGTAATTTATATCAGTTTCATCTCATGTATAACTGTATGGAGTATGTAAAGATAAAAAGAAAATTAGCAATGTATGGAGTATGTAAAGATAAAAAGAAAATTAGCAATGCTACGGTGATCGACAAAAGATGGCTATATATAAAAAATAGATACAAAATAACGTGTCAAATTATAATCAATTGATTTTCTATTATATATATATATGAGTCCCATAGTTATAATTAATTATTACTATACACATTATTTTGTATCTTTTTTTTGTATTCAATCTTTTGTCACCAATATACTATTGAAAGAAAATATGACAGTGCCCAAAATTTATCACTCCATCAGATTCGTAGATGGCATTCAAGTGTTGTACACTACAACACTTTAATGCACATTTGGGTAATTTCTGTAAATAAATTCGAGTACGGCCGTAACATCATTCAAAGAGAAAACAAAAATGAAAGATTGGAGGAGGAAAAATAGGGATAATTTGGAGACCAAGAGTACTCCAACCCCTCTTTCCCTTTTTATAGATAAAAGATAGAATGATAGATAGATTAAGAGAAAAGATCAACAACGTTAATTAACACCACAAATATATTCATGAAAATAAACAGGATGCGCATTAAATTTCGGTTTTCACAGTAATTTATATCAATTTCATCTCATGTAAAATTGTATGGAGTATGTTAAGAGCGAGAAAATATGACGTTCTAGAATTTTATTAATCACATTCTTAGATATGCATTTACAACCCTTTAATGCACATTTGGGTAAATTTAGATAGATAAATTTAACATCATTCAAAGAGAGAGAGAATGACTGATTGGAGGAGGAAAAATAGGGATAAGATAATTGGAGACCAAGAATCCAACCCCTCTATATATTATATAAGACAGATTAAGAGAAAAGATCAACAACTTCAATTAACACCATATTTATATTCATGGCAATAAACAGGATGAGATTAATCATTTTTCTCGTAACAATTTTCATTATATGCACTAAAACTTCTTCCGTTGAGGTTAATGTCATCAACGGTCTACCAAATAATAATCATCCTTTGATAGTTCATTGCAAATCCAAAAATGATGATCTTGGAAAGCGCACCCTCTATAACGGTCAAGGTTTCGATTGGAAATTCAAGCCGTCTATATGGGGAAACTCACTGTTTTTTTGTCATTTCTGGTGGGGCGCGAAAGATACAAGGATAGATGTTTATAATGAAGATAAAATCCCTAAAGGAAATTGTTTCTGGAAAGCGAAGGAAGACGGATTGTATTTCAGCAATCATATGCCCATGTTCCCAAATGAATGGCAAAAGAAATATGACTGGTAGAAAAAAAAATGAATGAGGAATATATATATGTATATATATATATATATATATATAGTAAGAAAATATATTATATATATACACACACACATGAATGAGAAATATGATAAAATAAATAAATGAGGATTGGGAGTAAGAAAAAAAATAAATGATATATATATACACATATATGTATATGTATATATACTTATATATATAATATGAATATACACAGGTTTTTATTTGTATGTTGCGCTGGGGAAATTTCAAGAACGTGCCTACTCACCATTATGGTGTGACGGACGCTTCCCTGAATATTGCATATGTTAGTTTCTTTCTCTTTTATTTTAAAATTGTACTGTCGGTCGAATCTGAAGATAAAGAGTACAAGATTTGATTATTAATCATTGGTGCCATGTGTGTGTTTGTACGTGTGTTTATATATATACATATTAATCCTGCAACTTTTTGCCATCTAAGATAGCAATGAAGAAAATCATGGAGTTGTGTTTGTGTATAATTTGCAGTTACCACAAGATCATAATTCTCTAGTCTCTGCTCCTAAGCTTATATGATCAAGCATATAATAAATTTCTTACTCCCACGAACATAAACTTATTCCTAGATCATAACAGTTATTATGATTCTAACATAGGAATGTTGTTTTTCATCAAATTATAGTAATCTGATTCTGAATAGCAACCACTACTTATTTTATAACCTGATTCTAACAATTTGATTTCCATAATGATCTGATTATGATGATATAATTTTTAAAGGTCTTTGGAATTTTTCATTTGTTTTCTAAGTCTATATAAGGAAAACCTTAAAGCGGTTGAATTCCCCCGTTTATAATTAGATAATACAATATCAAACAACTGTTCTCAATACAATATTTATCATTGCTTATAGTGTCAGAATTCGTTTGAGTTTTGCAACATATGACTACAAATAAAAATTAACAATAAATATCGACGTATGTGCATGCATATAAAAGGAAATCCTAATTTATTATATTTTATCACTTAAAATTTCACGCTAGTCGCAATTCAACTTCGTCATAAACTCGTCAATGTATAAATCATTTCCCAAATTGTTCTATTTATTTATTCGGTAAATCACGTTTAAAACCAACTAGTTTTCATGTTTTTTTTTCTCTTTCTAACAACAACCTAATTTCTTTTTGCTTTAAATCAGAATTCAAGAGAGAGGTTCCTTTCCTATTTCATTGATGAGTTGACCTAAGTTGTTCGTTTAAACTTTAATATGTGACTTTTATTTTGGGTTAAATATATTATTGCACATTGAACTGAACCCTCATTTACATTTATATTAATTATTGAACTCATTTTTTTTAGCATCCAACTCATTGAACTAACGAATATTTCCAAAATATTACAAAATCGCGGTTAAATATCTTGACTTTTAACATAATATTTGCATGTGAGTGGCACATGATAGAGAGAAAGCTTACATGTCAACCTTTTGCCTATATGGTTTGTCAAGGTGGGAAATTTTAAAATTTTAATAACAGAATAATTAATATCGTGTTAAACAAGAATCTATTATATATGTAATAACCCGATTTTTTTTAAAATTAATTAAATGTTGATGAAATTATCCAAATTTGCTTTTTAATAATTAAGTGTTGATTTATTTATTTATTTTTAAAAAAGCACAATTGAATAAAAAAGGTAAGTTACTAATTTTTTTTATTCCTTGTTTCGTTTGAAAAGTTAAATTCTTTTAGTAGATAATTAAATAATTGAATGATTAAAATTGAGGAGTCTATTAGGGTTTTGGTAACTCCTATATTGTTTTTTATTTATATTTAAAGAGTGGAGATCCTAATACTATTCTAATTTGATTAGTTGAATTCCCGAGTAGAATTTTCATACACTGCATTCCATTAGAAAAATCATAATTAATTCATCCGATGTTGGAACTGAGTGAATCCAAAGCCTGTTTCTTCAGTTTTTTGTCCTCCACAATTGTGAAGAGGAAGAAAAGTTATTTGAAATCATCTTCATGCCTTAAATTGATGGAAACCGCAACCGGTCCTGATTCCCGTTACTATTTTCAGCCATAATTTTAAAAATTCGTAACTTAATCATATGAACTCCAAATCAAGTAATTCTTGAGCCTATTTCGTGTATCTTTTCGATAGATACAATTTTTGTGAAGATATGAAGAGATTTTAAATACTCTAGAAGACCCGAAAGTTAGATTCTTTACTGTTGCGTATGAGGAAAGGCGAACAAGGAAGGTAAATATTATTTCCTATTTTGATTTTAAGTTTAGTTACGAGGGTTTTTAAATTAGATATTGTTTTTAAATAAAATAGAGGCATGGAATTAGAAGTCATGATAATCGGAAAGAAGAGATAAATTTATATAAGGAATATAATTTGATTAAATGTAAACGTTAAAATCTAAAAATCAGTTTCTATATTTTAAGGTATATTGCATGGGTTATATCTCTTAATCCAATAGTTGGATCATTATAATTTTTGGATATGTTATATATATATAAGCTGAGAATATGTTCACCAATTTTGAACAGTTAAAGATTAACGTATGATTTGTTATGAATTTTAAGAAGTGGTTAGTCTAGAATTTTTGTAACAGAATTTTTAGCAACAAGTTCTAATATTTAAAAATAGATAACCTAATTATTTTAAATCCGATTTGGGTGATTCTTGAGGCTAAATTGGAGTATTTGAAGTCTAGTTTCTGCTAAAATTAATTAATTTGACAAATAAATTTTAACTCATGGTGATAAGACCGGAATAGTTTACTGACATCTTAAGAATAATTTGTCATATTAGGGTTTTAATAGTGATTTAAGGCGATAATTAAAGACACATTGAATGAATTACGAATTATTAGTTTGGATTATATTTAATTCGAGTTGAATATATTTAGGTGGTAAATAACATTTCATATTTATTATCGTTGGCATTTGAGGGTAAGATTTTGTGGAGTGTGCTAATAGTAGTTTTGAGTATCAGGTACAAATTCCGTACTCTACTCCTTTGATTATTGTTATATCTTATATATATCTTGTGATATTTTGTCATTTGTTACCTTTTTCTTGTATTTCTGTTGGCATTCTTGAATAGAAGTTTGATCTTTGATATCTTAACGTTATTTTGTAATTTGAACTCCTTTCTTTCTATTATAATTTGAACATATTTCATATTTCTTCAGCGATACTATCATTATGTTGATTTGTTTGTACTACTAATCGTTCAGAATTTGGGTACTCGCTTAATTGTTTCGTTTTTAGTCAAATCCTTATTTTGCTTTGGTTATTCTAGATGTTTCGAACTTCATATTTTGTAATATTTTGAATTTGTTCTTTATGCATAGAACTTTGTTGATCTTTGTAGAGCAGTACTTGTTGTTACCTTCTTTTAGAGATATTGTGTTTATGATTTAATTTGGTTCAACATGTATGTTTAGAACCCTTTTGTTGATATTATGTCGCATGTGTTGTGACATCATATCTTTAGAGAATAAGCAATATAATATACCTGAGCTATAATCACATGTGGAGTTAACACATGCATGTCCTATTGGCATTGAGGCATGACACATTCCGTAGCGGTGTGATTAGTCCACGACGTCTCCATTTTGTGCTCCAGTGGGAGTTGACCATATGGTGATTTTGTTGTGGGAGATGCTAGTTTTCTGTTTTGTTCTGTTTTGCGGATTGGTGATGTTTGTGCCAAGCACGCCTTCCGATTTTGCATGCATTTGGATTGCACAGTCCGATGTGTGATTGCCTGTGTGGCATTATTTGACCTGTCTGTGTGGCAAGATGTATTTCTGTTTTATTCTGAACTCGGTATGAAATACCACCCATCCATTTGATTCAGCCTATTATTTCGTTATATTAGTTTTGTTCGTTTCAGTTCAGTTCATTTGATTGAGTTAATTATTTCAACCCATTATTTTTTTTGTACTTTATATTCGTACTGGGCATTTGACTCATGCTGTGTTTTTCTTCCGGCAGGTTTGCAGGGGCGATTTAGGGTTTCGTGTGAAGAGAGCTACATTTGGCCATCTAAGTTTATTTGATTTTAAGTTTTGATTATGCTGTGACGCCCTCAAATCCGGGTACCTTTAAACATTGAATATGGTGTATCACGGTACTACCTATTCAATATAATCTTAATGACATAAATATAATTACTAAGTTATTACAAACCATCTTACTCAAATCCCCAGGTTCTACGACCTTTACATGTTTGAAATTCATCATATGAATAAATATTACATCATTCTACTTAATAAATCATTTATAATATAAACTATTACATTAAGCTCGTTACTAAGAAAGTTTTCCTTTTCCCTTGTCCTTCTTACTCGAACTCTCGCCCCGCTCAGGTTCAGCTGAAATATTTAACATAAAACAAGGATGAACTAACAAGCTCAACAAATATAAACAGTTGAAATAATAATAAAATCAAGAATCATATTTTCATTTCAACAAACTGAACAATAGTTGTGAAACCATTTCGAATAAATAGGAATACTAATAATAAATTCCTTTTATTTAACATTTTTGAAATTACATACTGAGCGATCAAATGACCTTGAACATTTTTTATTTTCATAAAGGTTTAACATAAATTCATTTATAAACTGTCATTTTCTAAGTACGCTAGGGGATCAGCCTATTGTACTTATGTTGTGCACAACCTATTATTTTTAAACGACTATATGCGTTTGTTTTTACACCGCGAAGGCCAATCTGAAATCCGACCAAAAATTCCCCTAATTATAATGGGATTGTTCATCTCAGACTTAAGTTAGAGTCCGCACCAATTTAATTTAGTTTGAATAATATTTAAGAATTTAACAATTCAAATCATATCTTAACATGTGTTTAGCCGAAACAAAAAGACATTGACATAATTTTAGAATAGTTCATGAAATATCGAACTTTGAAACTTTAAATAAAAATGAAGTTTTAGCATACTGAATAACTTGTGCAATTATAAAATTAATTGCATAAGTTTAGATTTCACAGAATATATAAATATTGCGTAAATCAACACTTTAATACAATCTTTAAATGAAGCTGAAAAACTCGTACAATAATATAATTTGTAGAAGTAAAACTTGTGAAAGAGTTTAAGAATACTTGCATGAAGCGTTCTTTAATTAATACTTTAAAATTGTCCTTCAAATGTCCTACACATTTAATTAATAATAACATACAAATTAGTCACACATAGACCTCATTTATTAGTTTACGTTATTTAGATTCTTAGTTCATAGTGTTCGCGATAACTTAATCAATGCAACCAAATTCTCTTTTACATCCTTCGCTACAGGTCCAAAGCAAACGGCTTAACCTGCCTGCTTTAGACCAAAATCTACTGTAAGTGATGTCACCACAAATCAGACAGTGTAACCCGTCTGCTTTATGTGTCTGTTTTAGTACAAAACTCCCTGGACTTGAAGTGAAAACAGGCAGTTTTTCGTTAACGACGTACCCACTTTGCAACGTCATAACTTGACCCTCCATTATCGGAATGAGTCCCCTCTTAAGCCATACTCTAGTTCGTAACACTTTCTAAAACTTCCCCTGGCCGGATTTGTGGTGCCCCTAAATTTGGGGTCTCTTTACCCATAGATTTGGTGTTCACGGTACTACACGTTCATCGTCTATTCTACCCATTCATCATCAATATAAGGACAAAAATATAATTACTAAATATTACACAACGTCTTACTCTACAAATCCCAGGTTCTAAGACCTTGACATAAGTACATAACATCTTAAGATAATTAATACAATCCAGAATGATCACATATTCCTAGCATAAACTATTACAAAAGCGGATATGATATAATATCCTTTACTTGGTAACTTTTCCCTTGCCTTTGTCCTTGCGGGAACTCTCTACCTGTTCTGCCTTAGCTGAAAACATGAAATTTAAAGCTAGAATGAGCATTCAATTGCTCAGCAAGTATAACATGTAAATAACAACAACATCAGCAATCATGCTTCCAGTTCTACAACTGAATAATAGTTGAGAACACATTTCGAATAAATAGGAGCAATAACAAGGTATTGTTTTACATTACTAACATTTCTAAACAACATACTGAGTGGTCAAAAGACCTTGAACTTTCTTCTTTCATCAAATGGTTTAATAGTTTTATAATTATCAGCCGAACATTTTTCCTCTGGGTACTTTAGGGGACCAGCCTATCATACCCTATGTTGTAAAATATCTATTTAAACGACTAAGCGTTTGGTTATCACCCATATAGGGTCAATCGGTATTGTCGACTAAAAATAATTCCCTAATAGTAGGGCTGTTCTTCTCAGCTTTACATTAAAGAAATTCAAGTCAAACAATTTGATTAGATAGCTACAATAAATATCAACAATATCTTAAGGAATCATTATCAAATCAACAAAGAAATTCAATATAAGTCTAGCCGAAACAATTGGCTTAGACAACCATCTCAGCAGTTCATGGAATATAGAACTTTAAAGCTTCAATAACATGCATTATAACATAACTGGATATCTTAAATAAAAGTAAAAATACTTGCACAATAATAATTTTTGAAAGCTTAGAATTTATATAACATCGGAAACTCGCACAATATATAAGAGTTGTACGGTTTAAGAAACTTGCTCAAATGTAAATTGAGTAAGGTTAGGGTACTTGCCTCAAGCGTCTGCTATAATATTATAACATACGTCCCTTAATATCCTACACATGTAAATACATATACACATAACAATTAGTCACATTAGGACTAAGTTCATTACAGTCATTACATCATTAGACTACATCAATGACCACTACGACAAGGTAGTAGGGGGTCTCGCTCCCTGGTGAGCGAGCGGCTGCCCAACTCGCCGGTGAGCTGACGGGGGTGTAAGGTGGCAGCGTCCCCTGGAAGCCAATCGTAAAGTACGATTAGTCACGCTATAAATAACTAACGTGTTTAATCATTCTATGTCCAAGTTATAACCTTATATCGCACTTCTAAGGCTTCACTATAGGGTCATGAGGTAAATATAACATGCATATAACATCCTTAAAAGAAAACATAAATTCTGGTCTTGTTGGAAAATTCTTAATGGGCCCGACCCGACCCACCGACCTGACTCGGCGTTGCAGCGCCCAGTTTGGCCTGGGCAGCGGCGCTGCGGCGCCAGCCCACTCCATTTCCTTTTCGGGTTGACCCGGCGCTGCGGCCCCTAGTTTTGAACTAGCATCGGCGCTGTGGCGCCAACCTGTTTTGTCAGTCTTCTGCCACGTGTCCGGCGCTGCGGTGCCAGATTTGTTTTTATGAACGGCGCTGCGGCACCGACATACAGGGACTGGGTTCTGCAGATTTTTCAATCGTGCAGTCCGACCCTCCTCCGCTCCGATCACCATAACTCATTCAATACACATTTAAAATGGTCCATTCTGGACTCTATGGACTCCTAACTCATGGGGCTACAACATATTAAAAATGCAGAGCTACCCATTATCATTAACAAGTCCAAATCCTAAGCCAAATTATAGAGTTCATACTCTGTTCTTAGCGTTCTTGGTGTTCTTCACCAAAATCAACTCCAAAACTTTGTTTTAACTCTTTTTAACTTCCTTCCAACTGGGTTATAAAGATAACCCATGGAACAACAATAACATAACAATAAATAAATACAACAAGCACGGAATCATAGCTTTATAGTCCTCTAAAGTTTTCTGAAGGTCCTTTTGTCTAAAAATGTCCAAAGTTTCATCCATTAAGCCAAATGGATCATTCTTCGTTTTTGTTCCACTTTAAAGGTATTAATGGTTTACAGAGGTCTTAACAACAATATAAACCAAACACAACCAATAATAACAACCAAAATCTCAAGAAAAGCTCAAACCCATCGGTTTGAGCTCAAGAACACCAAAAGCTAGAAAAATGGAAATGAGATGGATTGAGGTTTGTTTACCACTTGATTCTCGTTGCTTAGGGTGTTATGGGGCCTTTCTAGTCCTCTCCTCTTCTTCTTGCTTTCTCTTTTCTTCCCTTCGTCTTCTTCATTTTCACTCGTGAACTTTCTTCTTCTTCTTCTTTCAAATTTTCTTCTCTCTCTCTCTATCACTCTTTCTCTCTTTCTCCCGTAACAACTTAGAAGGAAGAAGATGGAATGGAATGGAAATGTTGGAAAGCTTCGGGTGGACGTGAGGGAGTAACATGAACTCCTCTTCCTCTCTTTCTCTTCTTCTTCCGTCTACAGCTCTGTCTTCTCTCCCTCTCTCTCAATGACCAGCTTGGAAAATGAGAAGGAAAAAAATGAATCGGGAGAAGAAAGCAGCAAAAACTGAGCTCCGTGGAAATAAAATCAAGAGGGAATGTTTGCAATTTGCAAACTCAAGGCTTTGTGTACTAAGCCTGCCTCCTCCCCTCACCTGATTGGCTACATGCCACACATGGCAAATTCTAATTGGTTGAGGCTTAATTGTCTCTCCAATTAGTCCGAATATACACAAAAATATACCTGAATACTCCCACTTTTATACCAAATTTGATAAATAACTCTCCCCAAAATTAAAATGGGTACTCCCATAAAATATTGGGACGCGTAAAATTAATTTTTATGGGATTTGTTCAAATTTTTGGAACACCCATATTATACATTTCGGATACGGATTAAATCTCGTATCAGCTCAAATAAAATTTTCGACACTTGAAAAAATTATTCGTTCGCATACATGTCTTATAGAAATTAATAAAAATCGAAAAAGATGCAAAAATATTCGGGTGTGAATAGTGCCTCAGGAAACGTGCCCAGTAATAGTAATTTGCGATTTTTCGCCAAATCAATTTATTTACTCCCACGAGACATAACACATAAAAATCATACATTCACATCATCTAGGTTATTAAATAACCTTAAAACACATCACATATAAATAAAAAATTAATTAATTCATTTAATAATAAAAAAATCCAAATTACAAAGGTATTACGATTCGCGATTGTTACAGGATTAACGTTTCTGATTTTCTAACAAGCCGAAATATTGACTCAAAAATCCTTCGTTAAACTGTTTTTTCTTAGCTAAATGACGTTTTCAACGTCGATCCTTCAAATTTACGTAACTCGCTCATCCGAAGTCGGATTGAGCTCGTTCTTTAGCATACGACTCACTTATACTATGAACTACGACACCCCAAGAAAAGAAAATATTTCCAGAAATTCTAACTACCGTGAAAACTGACTCAAAATTCAGTGCATGAATTGTTTTTTAAATCTTTTAATTAGTTTTATAAAAAATTCGTCATGACTTCGTTACAAAAGCTTTTGCCTCCGTTCTAATTAGGTGATGTTTATAACTCATAAGAGCATAACACGACACCTTAGAACTTAATTTTTAGATTCGGGACACCACACAAAAACAGTCCAAAACAGTCCACTAATTGAATTTTTCCACCCTTTACGCATATGTTTTGTGTTTTCATTATTTTGTTCCACTTTTCATGCATATTAACAAGTAGTTTAAGATGTTTAAACCACACACATCCTTATTACTCCAAGATCCGTTATGATCTTCCATCACAAATAATCAACAACTACCAACAAAGCACTTATCAAACTATAAAGCTTGTAAAAAGAAAAAAGGTAAAGAAGTTAAGGTTTGTTCTTACCTTTTCTTTTTCTTTTTTCTTCTTCTTGTTAGCTAAGACTCAATGACCTCTTCTTCCTCTCCTCTATGATCTGCCCATCTCTCTTTCCTTTCTCTCTCAAGCTCTTGCTTTTCTTTCTCTTGCTCTCTTTTCTTTCTTAGCAAATGGAAGGAAAATTACAAAGTGTTGAATGATCTAATATAATTGAATCTTCCAACAACTAACCTAAACATGCTTCTAAGGGTTAACCATCCACAATTAATTAACTAAAGCTAGACAAAATGATAGTTTAAGGGTTTATTTGGCTAGATTAAATGGATGGAGGGAACAAGGCATTAAAGACTTGCTTAATTGGATAAAAACTTACTATAAATGGAAGGTAATTGTTTGCCTAAATCTATACTAGCAAAATACGCAAGTATATGCAGTCCACAAGTAATAACGTGTAAGTAGGGTATCGATCTCACGGAGAAAAACTGTACTTTATAATACTAATTATCAACTTTGTATTAACTCATTTTTATTAAACAATCGATTAAGGGTTTGAGAATTTCTGAAATTAATTAATTACTTCTACCAAAACTAACTGCCACAAGTTTGAAAACAGATTTTAAAGACTTAAGACTACAACTTCACTTATTGCTTCACTTTGCTCAACACACTTCCTATGAAATTATGCTAATTATTTCAGATTGTTAATCAGGAACTCATCAATATCTATGACCATCTCTCAATGTATCATAAACCAATCAACTTAAATCCACAGATGATAAATTTAAGGTAAACATCCTAGTTAACTAATCCGCTATATCTTTATGTGAATTACAATTAAAAAGGATTTAAAGCTCAAGTTCCCTATTAGATTACATATGGTGAATAGGTATATCTCTATCCTAAACACAAATTATGAATTCCATCGACATGTAGAAAACACAATCACATGCTATTATGATAATATTTAAATCTATACTTCATCTCTCGAATTCATATAGATTATCCTGGTAATTATTGGTCAAATAATTAAGTAATTAAGCATAAATCATAATAGACAATCCAATAATAATTAACAATATTTATCCAGGAAGCACATCAAACAAAGCTACACAATGAGATCTGTTATAGTCTTAAAAAGAAATTTAGTTCATAATTAAACTAGAATCCATCATCCACAAATTTAATAACATTAAGAATTCAAAAATAAAAGATAGAGAAGAGAATAAAAACTGTTAATGCAATCCTTGAATCTCTCTCTAGCTCATGCGTTAATTTTCTCTTGCTAACAATTTCCTTTAAGTCTTCGCAATTGGCTTCCAAAACTAGGGTTTTTAACTAATAGGTTCAACAACCTTAAAACTGATTTAAAACATCTGATAAAAATCCTAAAAGATTTAGGAGTCTGAATATTAATTACACACCATTTGCTTCATTAAAAATCAGAAAGTCAAAGCTTGGTTAACTCCCGAATCGGTGCGGTCGCGATACCTTGACAAATAATTTTTTTCTAACTCTGGAGACCAGCGCGGCCGCGCTGCTCGCTAGTACAATTTGGGCGCGGCCGCGCTGCTTCACTTCCTGCACTTTTTGTTTCTTTTGCAGCTGTTTTGCTCAACTCTCGCCAAATTAATTCCCAACACATGCAACCTACAAAAAGCACATAAAATGCATGAAAAACAACTATACACCAAGGAAATAAACAATAATCCACATCAATAAGTATCCAATTTGTAGGTATGAAACCTACTCATCAAATACCCCCAAACTTGAACTATTGCGTGTCCCCAAGCAACACAATGCAATACAATGTAACATAATACTATGAATGCAAACTATTAACTATCATGCCTACGAATCCAACCAATATCCAGTATGAAAATTAACTCTTAGCCTCAGAGATATCAACAGAATACTTGAAACAACAAATCCAGTCAATACGAATTAGTAATCTCAATCAAGCAAATAACTCATACCCGACTTCATCCAAGTAATGTGTGTGCGCTCATTAATCAATTTAACTAATCATAGTTCAAGTTTAGTCACACAACCAACTCCATAGCAAGAATAATCTGGTTCCATTTCAATTTCAGCAAATATGGCAATTCCGGCTAAAACTAAGTAATCACTAAGCATAAGGGTTCTTACGAGGTTTATTTCTATCCTTATTCTTTCACGAGTGCGTTTTACGCTCCATCTTGTATTTATGATTGACTGTGCAATATCAGGCTCTCTTAAGCTTTTCAAAGTCACCTATGTAGCGAGCTTTCAATCAGTGACTCCCAAACCAGTTGGCTTTAGGGCACTAGGTGTTAAGACACCCCTAAGGATCTAATTACCCGAGTAACCAAGACCACAAAACCCAACTAGTCGAAGCATTTATTTATTTATTTTCTTTTTTTCTGTTTTTTTAGTCTTAAAAAGAATAATAAAAATTAATACCCCATAGATACCCCCAAACTTAAGCTTTCACCTCATTTTAGCCTTTATTGTCAATTCATTGGTTTTCTTTATTTTACCCCAAAACATTCTCATTTAAAAACCAATTATGCAACCCTTAAACTACATTAATCAAACAATAAAATATTTCGTACTATCCGGTTACTCAAGATTCAGACAGGCATAACTATCCTTATGATCGAGATTACAACATACATATCGACTATCAACACTGTCCAAATTAACAAATAAAACCAATCTCATCATCGGCCGAGCCAAACCCATACCAACCCATTACTTGGATTCATGCAAACAACTTAAATGCACACAATGCACAACCAATGCAAATAAATATGATAATGCACTAACTATATGCCAACAGATATAATGCACTAAACTACTATCATGCTAAACAAAAACAGATAACACAACCACAAAATCTCCCAAACTTACGACACACAATGCGCTCATTATAAAAACAGGAAAAAGAAAGATCAGAAGAACTCCCCTAATCTAAGGCAGTATCGTCCACGGCCGCCCCATCATCATCTGAAGGTGTGTCCGAGGGAGGGTAAGCTAGGGAAGTACCAAATGTTGGGAATTGGACTTGGACGCCCAATTGAGAAAAAAGTTGAAAAAATTATCAGAGAGCTGCGTCGAGAAGGATCAGAGTTCGTTCATGCTGGTTTGAATAACATCCATCCGCCAGTACATACGTCTCTCCATCTGGTCTAATCTAGCCTGAGACACATTCAACGACTGCTCAGGTTTTGCCATCGGTTGATCGGATGCCTCTTCACTTTCGCTCTAATCAACTAGAAGAAATCTTGCCCTATGGGAATGCGAAGGAGCGCCAGTCTAAACCTTATACTTCTCAATAGTAGTATGGTCAATGGTGTTCATAGGAAGCTACAAGGGCTCGCCGTTATCCCACTGCACTCCAATAACAATGCATAATCGCGATATAACTGAAGTATGTAGGATCCCACCTGAAGTACCACCTTGTAGATACCGGCGAATAGATTGATTGATGACATGCCCGACGTCTATTTTCCTGCCCTTTACAATCCCGTACAGCAAGATGGCTCGATCCTTGGTCACATCATTCTGGTGCCGTGTTGGCATCAGATTGGCACATATGAAGTTGTACCATGCCTTCCCATATCGACTTAAGACCGTGTATGGAAAATGTAACTTCTGATCTGTTCCCTACTTAGTAGTCCACACTGTTCCTGGCTTGCACAAAACATTCATGATATTATCCAACTTTGCGTCCCGTCTTGTGGCGTATAACCAATTTGGATCATTAGGTTGAACAGTGGGCAAATGGTACAACACATGAATTGATACTTTCTTTGGTATAGGAAACTTGGCAACCCCTCACAAAAGCAGTGCCATCTTTGCTAATCTTCGCATTTGCATAAAATTCTTAAACTATCGATATCAGGGCTGCCAACGGAGGTTCAACAAACAACAGCCAGCCCACGGCCCGAATTATACTCATCATCTGCCCATCCAGCCTAGGATCTGGCTTGTGTCTGCCTTCCAACACAAATGTTTTCCCTAACAGAACTCGCTAATAAAACTCCTCAGCTTCAGCAGAGACAAATCGATTACATCAAAAGTAACTGGTTCGGTACGGGGCTGAGAACTAGAAGATTCTCCACGTTGACGCTTTGATGCCATTATTATGTTGTCACAGATTCAGTCACACACCTGCGATAGAATGCAACTCGTACCATGCACTGCTTGAATGTCTCCCCACACTTCTACTCTCAATGTCTCAGTTGTTTCGCAATGCTAATGGAGAATTTAGTGGAAATAAGTAGTTATAAATGTAACTGTTTTGGATTTAGTAATGGTGGGATGGAGAGACTTGACTGTGGTTTCGATTGGGGAAAAGAGAGAGATAATTAGGGTTTACTCACGAACTGGGGATGAAGAAGGAAAGAGAAATGAGTTTGGTTCGGATTTGTTTGAGGAGAAAAGTAGAATAGGATTTTGATTTGGAATTAGAGAGTGGTAGGGGTTATAAACGGTTTCTAATATGAATAGGAGTAGGAGAATGAGAGTCCAAGCGGGAAGAAAGAAATAAAAGGTTGAATGGGTCGGGTCTCTGACTTTTTTAAAAACCTAGAAATCGATCACGGCGCAACCGCGCATGAAATTGGCCTGGCTTGGGCGCGATTGCGCTGGTGTGGCAGACGGATGTTTTTGACTTCAGGAAATAGGCGTGGCCGCACTGGTTTCCTTTGTATTTTGGGCGCGGCCGCACTGCCCTGGCAGCGAGAAAATTTTAGCTTCTGGAGATAGGCGCGATCGCACTGGTTTCTTTTGCATGTTGGGCGTGGCCACACTGGTTTCCTTTGTATTTTGGGCGCAGCCGCGCTGCCCTGGCAGTGAGAAAATTTTAGCTTCTGAAGATAGTGCACGGCCGCGCTGGTTTTCTTTGCATTTTGGGCGTGACCGCGCTGCCATGTATCCCTGAAGCTTTATATGTTAAGCCTTCCTGATTGAACTAATGAATTGCAGCAATGAAGTGTATCCTATAAAAACATAAAATGACAAATTACTACTATCAAAATAAACTAAAAATACTACGTACTTCTAAAAATCATAAAAATTCAAACTCATGAAATTAAATTATGGGTTGCCTCCCATCAAGCACTTGATTTAAAGTCTTTCAGCCTGATTACTCCCTGTTTCAAGATTGATCGGCAAGAGTGATTGAGGTTTTTTGGAAATTGAAATCACCACCCCAATAATGCTTCAAACGCTGACCGTTGACTTTAAATGTTTCATTCGGGTTATGTCCAAAGACTTCGATGACGCCGTGAGGAAATACTTGTCTGACAATGAAAGGTCCGGACCACTGAGATTTGAACTTGCCCGAAAATAATCTTAATCGAGAATTATATAAAAGCATTGTTTGTCCCGACTCAAATTTCCTGTCAACAATTTTCTGATCGTGCCACTTTTTGACTTTTTCCTTGTATAACTTCTAGTTCCTATAAGCTTGCAGATGGAATTCATCAAGTTCATTAAGTTGGAGAAGCCTCTTTTCCCCCGCAACTGTGAGATCGAAATTCAGCTTTCTGATAGCCCAGTATGCCTTGTGCTCAAGTTTAACAGGAAGATGGCATGCCTTGCCATAGACTAGCCGATACGGTGACATGTCAATGGGTGTCTTGTATGCTGTCTGGTAAGCCCAAAACGCGTCATCCAGCTTCATTGACCAATCTTTTCTAGTAGGGTTGACGATCTTTTTCAAAATTCTCTTCACTTCCCTATTAGAGACTTCTGCTTGACCACTGGTTTGGGAGTGATAGGCTGTAGCAATTCTATGGTTGACCCCATATTTAGCCAAGAGAGTTACGAAATACTTATTGCAGAAGTGGCTCCCTTCATCACTGATAATTGCCCTTGGGGTGCCAAATCTTATGAATATATTTTTCTGCAGAAATTTTAAAACCACTTTGGCATCATTGGTCGGCATAGCACTGACTTCCACCTATTTAGAGAAATAATTAACTGCTAAAAGAATGTAGAGATTGTTGAAAGAGGACAAAAATGGTCATATGAAGTTAATCCCCAAAACGTCGAAGACTTCAACTTCTAAGATTGTGTTCAATAACATCTCATGACGTTTGGAGATATTGCCCACCCTTTAACATCTATCACATCGCTGGACGAATTGGTGGGCATCTTTAAACAATGTCGGCCAGAAAAATCCTGCTTATAACACCTTGGCAGCTGTCTTTTCACCCCCGTAATGTCCTCCATACAACGAGTCATGAAAATGATGTAGGATGCTCTCAATTTCGCTTTGTGGAACACACCGTCATATCATTTGATCTGCACAATGCTTGAACAGGAACAACTCATCCCAAATGTACATCTTCACGTCATGTAGGAACTTTTTCTTTTGTTAGCTGGTCAAGTCTAGAGGAAATACGTTGCTAACCAAATAATTGACAAAATCTGCATACCATGGAACTTCTGCCTTTATCACGAACAACTGCTCATCCGGGAAGAACTTATTAATCACGGTCTTGTCTCCTTTTACATGCTCATTGTTTTCCAATCTCGATAGATGATCCGCCACTTGATTTTTCGTACCCTTTCTATCCCAGATTTCCAAGTCGAATTCCTGGAGTAGAAGTATCCATCTAATTAACCTCGGCTTCGTATCTTTCTTCGAAATCAGATATCTAATCGCTGAATGGTCCGTAAATACCACCACTTTAGTTCCGATTAAGTATAAACGAAATTTGTCAAATGCATATACCACTGCAAGCAACTCCTTCTCAGTAGTTGTATAATTGAGTTGGGCTTCCGACAATATTTTGCTAGCATAATAAATAGCATGAAAAACCTTTTCTTTGCGTTGGCCCAAAATATCCCCAATTGCTTAGTCACTAGCATCACACATTAACTCGAATGACATTGACCAATCTGGTGCAACTATCACTGGTACTGTGGTCAATTTCTTCTTTAAAAGCTCAAATGCGGACAAACAATCCTAATTAAATTTGAATGGAACGTCTTTCTCTAATAAACTACATAATGGCTTCGTGATTTTGGAAAAATCTTTTATGAATCTCCGATAAAACCCGATATGTCCCAAAAAACTACGAATCCCCTTCATTGAAGTTGGTGGTGGTAAGTTTTAAATTGTTTTGAGTTTGACTTTATCCACCTCTAAACCTCTTGCTGGCACTTTATGCCCGAGGATGATCCCTTTTTGCACCATGAAATGACAATTTTCCCAATTAAGCACCAAATTGGTTTCCACACACCTTTTCAATACCATGTGTAATAACCCAAGGATTTTTGATATATTAAAATAAAAAATTTTACGTATGAATATTTTTTTATAATAAAATTATTTTTATTATATATTAAAGCAAGTATGAGAATATGGGCAAGGAAAGGAATGTGAATATGTAATATGTATATGTATATATATATATATATATATATATATATATATATTTATTTCATATATGGTTTCAAGTTAATTTTTATATTAAAGATATATGATTATTTATAAAATATATGATTATTATATTATTTAAATAATAAATGTATATTTTAAGAAATGATTATTAATATTATTATTATTATTACTATGATTATTTCTTTATGATATGAATTTGTAAGATTAGCCAATTTATTTTAAATTGACTAAGTAAGGTAAATGTGAAAAATGTATGTGATTAATTGTTAGTTAAAATAGGGCCCACTAATAGTTATTAAATTAGTGGACTAACATAAGAATATTAATATTAAACAACTGATAAGATATTAAGTTAATTAAATATTTAATTAAAGTGAATATAATAAGTAAATATATTTTGTATATTAATTAATATGTGTATTAATTAATGAGAATTATGTGCTATATGGATAATTATTTTTAATAGTCCAATTAGTAAGAAATACTAATGGACTAGCCTCATTAGTTTACTAATCAAGCCCATTCATTTAATTAATCATGGACTTAGATAATTAATATGTGGACTAATTAAATTAGTCTAACATTTAATAAACTAGTAGCCCAAATGTGGAATAATAATATTGGAGAACTAGTGACCTAAACTAGTTAAAGTGAGCCCAAAAGGAGTTTAATTAAAGTCCAATTGTTAGCCTAATTGGGGAATACTCCTAACAACTTATTTTGCGGATTGGTGATGTTTGTGCCGAACACGCCTTCCGATTTTGCATGCATCTGGATTGCGCAGTCCGATGTGTGATTGCCTGTGTGACATTATTTTGATTGCCTATGTGGCATTATTTGACTTTCTTGTGTGGCAAGGTATATTACTATTTTGTTCTGAGCTCGGTATGAAATAACACCCAACCATTTGAATCAGCCTGTAATTTTATTGTGTTAGTTTTGTTCAGTTTAGTTCAGTTCATTTATTGAGTTAGTTATTTCAATTCATTATTCTTGTACTCTATATCCGTACTGGGCATTTGGCTCTGCTGTGTTTTTCTTCTGGCAGGTAATCAGGGGAATCAAGGCAAGTGTGACGAGAGCTTCCTTTTATGCAAATGGTTTAGATATTTTGTTTAAGTTGTGATACATGGGTTTATTTGGAGTTGTAATAAATATTTTAGTTTGTGGTTTGAGCCGGTTTGGTATTTATTATGGATTGTCTTGTGACATTTAATAGTTACGAGACTATTCTTTTATGGCTTAGAGTTTTATTATGACTTTATTAGTTATGTTGTGTTTGTGTGTAACCTCTCTTTCTCTTTCGAAAAGGGGGTGTTACATTCAGACACCGTCATAACTAAATCCAACATCCCTCGCCTTTTCTTTTCATCTACCTTCCTTATCGAACTGCCTGTTATCACATCTATCACTCATCGGATTGTCGGTTCTAGTTCAGATTGTGGCTTTGGGTTTTGCTCAACATTGCTATTGGTCGAGGTCGTTGTCATTCCCGAAGCCCCTCGACCAGCAACAAACTAAACTAACTCCCCGCTCTGTACATTCTTCTCAATTAAATCTTTCAAATTCCTATAAACCTCACTGGAGTGTCCAGTAGCTTGGTGATAATCGCAGTATTTATTCTGATTTCCCCGATCTCTACGGGTACCGTTCGGGCATGGTTCAAAGTATGACTTGTTCCTCATATACTCCAATTGATTTAGACGGGTGTACACCTTATTGATTTTCCTGTTCGGGAAAGGCGGACGTCCTCCTCCCGAACCCCCATTAAAATTATTCTTGTTCTGGTCGTCCGTTCTATTATTGCTATTTAACCTGGGATGGTTACTCCTATCCCGATCCCTCGGTTTCTTCGTCGCGTTCGGCTTCAGACTACTCATGGCCTCCTCGATCGCAATGAATTTCTCTGCTCTATCATAAGTTTCGGCCAAATTCTTCTGGGCATCAAACATCATGTCCTTTACCAACTTATTTGATTTCACCGCATCCAACCCTGTGGTAAAATATCCAAGGGCTTGAGGGCCGTTTAAATCCGTAATTGCTCTGACTGCCTCTCGGAATCGCCTCACGTACTGGCCCAACATCTCATTCGAATACTGCCTTATCTGTATTAAAAAGGCCGTTGTCTTTCCCCTCCTTTTGTTACTCCCAAACCGACTATAAAACCTGTCACAAAGCTCCTTCCATGATGAAATAGAGTTTGGGACCAGAGAAGTCATCCACTGTCGAGCCTCATTCCTCAAAATTGTGATAAACATCTGACACTTGGCGGCATCAGAGTAGTCATAATAATTCATCAGCTAGTCATATGCCTGGCTATGATCGAACGGGTCTCTTGTTCCATCGTAATTCTTCATATGTGGAACCTTCTTGTTAGGATCGGCCCGAACTCGATCAATCTCCGAGGAGAACGGTGAGGTTGAATTAACCGGAGCCTCATTCCCCTGATTAACTATTGCGAACATCCACTCCAGCTCTACAATCCCTGGGCGAGAGCCTCAGGATCTTCTCTTCGAGGGGACGACTCTCGCCTATCCCTGTCCTTCTAGGCATGTGCCTTGAGATCTTCCCTATATGAGGATGGCTCTTACCTATCCCCGTCCTTCCGGGCAAGTTCCTTGGGATCTTCCCTTCGAGAGGATAACTCTCGCCTATCCCTATCATGATCCGGAGAGACCCTCCGCCTTCTCCATTCGGATCTTCCCTTGCTTTCACTACTTGCTTCCTAAGAGCGGCTCTGACGCCTACTCCTAAAACGGGATTGACTTCGTTGCCTGATCCTCTCCTGAGAGTGACTCCTAAGCCTGCTCCTTTTATGCCAAGAACCGTCCGAACGGTATGTCCTGGATCGGTTCCCTAGCGAAAGTTTTCGACGCTGATGACGACTAGAGGAAACTTCTTCTCCATCTAACAGTGACGCCAACTGCTTATCCAACTCTATCTGCTAAAGGCGTACAACTTCTACAGTGTCTTTATGTCGTTGCATCTTTTTGGCTAGGATCGTCTCCCTTTCATCTCGACCCTGACCCAATCTAGAATTCTGGTCTTCGACACGGTTATCATGGCCTGGCTTTGGGGACCCAACCTGTCTGAGATGCTCCTAAATGGCCCCAACCTATCCTTGATCGAGCCTCTAGGTTGAAAGAGACTGGCTGTTGATTTATCACGTGCCGATACCGTTTTTGCCTTGCTTGACGCCATTATTACTGATCAAACTGCTAAGTGATTGAGAATTATCTAGCACTAAGGGCCCTCATTCTAGTGCCAATGTTAACGCCAGGATTTGTTCACGCTCCCACTCACCAAACTGTGCGTCCAATCTTGTACAGAAATGAAACCACACTTAGAGAGCTGACGGCTTTTGCCGCTAGGGGATAGCTCCGGTGTGAGAATACGTACAGGCTGAATAAGGTTTAACAATGGAGGCTTAATGCTTTAGTGTTGAAAAGTGAGTATTACCTGTGAATTAGGGTTTAGTCTTGTATTTATAATGATCACACCACCAACTTCATGCTCGTCCTCATATGGAAATAGAACTCCTCATTAGGATAGATACCTTAATGTGATTAAACTGAATCTCCTTAAAGAAAGAAAGTCGAATTATATCCTGACACTTTTCTTAGGAGTTGGAAATCAAATACAGTTAGGATTCCTTTACATTCCCCCACTGTCCAAACATACTTCTACGTGGGAACATTCCTCCACGTGGACCATGGTCCACCGTATCTATCGAGCCCAAATAAACACACCTTAACACGAATCAATGAGGTTTTAGTATGATGATTAAAATTGAAGACCTCTCTTGTTTATTTCTCACCGTTATGATTTGAGTATTTATTTTTATTTAATGTAGAACTTTATTTTCTCCCTAATGTAGACTATTTATTATTACAAGTTTCCCATTGTTAGTGTGTATTTGATTATTGATATTGTTCATTTGTATGAGATTCTTGATTATGTCATTCAAATTATATGTAATGGCCACAATGTGTTTTCGATTTCAACATAGGAATGCTGTTTTTCATCAATTATGAAATACAGTAATCTGATTCTTATATATAGTAACAGTGACGACTTATTTTATAACCTGATTCTCATTATTTTATTGCTATAGTTTAATTGCGACAACCCGATTTTCAAATAAATTTTGGAACTATTAATTTTAACTGAGTTTTTCTTTTAAAAAATAATCTTGAGGGCTTTTGCTTTAATGGCACGTACCCTTTGATGTTTTCTTTGCTTTCTCTTCAAAGAAAAAAAATCAGAGAGCTCTCTAACCATCAATTAATCGAATTCCAATCAACTTACAAAAGGCTAGAGGTTTTACACACACACACACACACACACACATATATATATATATATATATATATATATATTACTACACTATAAAAAGTTCAAACGGGAGGAGCTTCCATAAATAGTTCAAGTTTCTTGATATCCATACGTATTATTTATTTTCTATTTTCCACGATTTTGGGTTATCTGTAAATAGCATTTGTACATGGACCAAATTATGAGACATGGATAATTTACTATGGTTACATACAAAATTATGTTGTTTGTGACCTTCAAAATCATGATTTTTACGCTATTATTCTTATTCTATATCGTTGAATTTTCTTTTATCCAAGGACGGATCTAAGTTCATGATCATTGTAGACAATTGTCTACACTGACGTGGAGAACGGTAAGGGGCACATAAACAATGTCGTTGCATGGGAATGTGATTCGTCAAGTTAGGACAAATAAAGTTGTCCGGCCCTATCGGATTAGGAAAAGAAAGGCCTTTCGAAGAAGGAGATCAGAAAAGAAAAGAACTAGGCTATTGATCCACCCTTTTTCTCATCTCATTTTGTTTGAAGCCTTGACTTTTTGTTATAAGTTTTTAATTATAGTGTTGGGTCCTGGTTTCGGGATCGGGATACCCGACCCGGCATGGTGGATGCGACCCGGTATGGAGGATCCGAACTTATTTTAGTATTTTAGTTGGGATAAGTGATCCAGTTAAGGAAATTACTTTCTGACCGGATTGACTTATATTTTGACTGGAGCAATCATTATGATTTGGTTGATGGGGACATATGCTTTATTCTGTCAAGTGGGTCCAGGCGTGATGATGGCATAAGGAGGTATATATGCAAGGCTTCCCTCTCAAATTCAAAGGTAATGCAAAACTAAACACTAAACTGCAAACCTCCATTGTTATCAAAACCTTGGTACAGCCTGTACTAATTCTCACGCCTGAGCTATCCCCCGGCGGCAAAACCGCCCGGAACTCTGAGTGTGGTCTCGTTATTGTGCAGGATTAGCGCATTTTTAGTGATTGAGGTGCGCAGACGAATCTTGGCGTTAACAATGGCGCTAGAAGGAGGGCCTTTAGTGTTAGTTCTCAATCACAGTTGAAGCTAGAGAATAGATATCGTGAATACAGCTTATAATGGAGGAGAGGGATCAGCTGATTCCCATACACCAACTCGTAGGTCGGTCCTTGACCGACTTAGGTCGTCGGCTAGGGAGAGGTTGGGGCCAAGGGGCCGGCCTAGAGTGCCGTTACAAGTCCAATCTGCCCCGGTTCGTCGCCGTCTGTTTCACACTAACCAGCAGACGCCAGAGCCTTCGGCCCATATGGCTGCCAACCCGGCTCGAACCCTTGTTCATTCAGGCAGCAATGCCGATCATGGAGACAAACGACAATGGATCTTGTCCTAGCACAGGCAGAGAGATCAGGACTTAATGGAGGCCTTACGCCAGCAACAACGGGAAATAGCTGAGCATTTGGCCAGGTTGGAGGGACAGGAGGAGGTTTCATCGAGTCGCCACCCTGGCCGACAGAACACTGATCGGAACCAGTCCAGGACTAATTGTTCGGATGGTTCCGAACAAGTTCGGAGCAGGCGTCAGAGCCGCTCCCCAGTTCGGAGCAGGCGTCAGAGCCGTTCCCCAGTTCGGAGCAGGCGTCAGAGCCGCTCCCCAGTTCAGAGCAGGCGACAGAGCCGCTTGGAGAATGAGAGCAGGCGGGATAGTTGCTCCCCAAACCGCAGCAGGCATCAAAGCCCTTTGCACCCGATGAGCAGGCGTCAGAGCCGCTCCCCGGATCGCAGAAGGCACAGAAGCCGCTCGCAGGACCGAAGCAGGCCCAGGAGCCGCACGCCGGATCAGAACAGGCGGGTAGGCCGTTCTCGAGACGGAAATGTTAATGAAAGAAGGGGATTCGGATCGGGTGGCATGCCTCGGTCGCCACCCCGAAGGAGCGAAACCGATCCCGTTGTTATACGACTGGCTGAGTTAGAAGAAAAACTAGCCGCGGTGGTTCAGGCCAAGGAGTTGCCGAACATATCAAATTCACCTTTCAGCAGGGAGATCGAGCAGGTCAAAGCAGATAAGACCAAGAAAATGCCTCCCCTAGACTCTTATGACGGTACGGGCGATCCCTATGATCATACTCACGGATATAATCAAGTGATGAATTATTATGACCACCCGGATGCTGCCAAGTACCACATGTTTGTCACTACTCTGAAACTTGCAGCTCGGGAATGGATGGTGTCCCTTCCCCCGAACTCTATTGGATCGTGGCAAGACCTAAGTGATAAATTTCACGCGCGATTTGGGAGCAATAAGAAGAGGGGAAAGCTAACCACTGCTCTGACCCAAGTAAAACAGAGGTCAGGAGAGAGTTTGGGAGAGTATGTGAAAAGATTCCACAATATGGCTGGTACTGTAACTACTTTGAATGTACAGCAAGCAGTCGGGTTCTTCACTACGGGTCTGGATGCCACGAAGTCAAAGGACTTGTGGAAAGATCTCATTCTTAACCCACCAACGGATTTAGCTGAAACCTATGGTCGAGCTGAAGGACTTATCACCATAGAAGAAGCATACAAAAGCTTAAATCCTCAGGATCGGAATGAGGATAATTCAAAACCGAAAGATAGGAATTACCTTCCTCGGCCCAGCGGCCAACCGAAAGGCAATTTCTATGGTGGATCTGGGTCGGGAAATGGTCAGGGAGGGGCTAATTCAGGAGGTGGCAGACCGCCTTTCCCGAATAAGAATGTGAATAAGGTATACACCCCTCTCACTAAAGATCGGGCGAGGATTCTTGAAGAGATTAGAAATCAACCCTCATTTGAACCCTGTCCGACCGCAACCCGATCCCACCGGGGCAACCCCGGCCGTTATTGTGAATATCATTAGACGTCCGGTCATGATACGGAGGATTGCTATAACCTAAAGGATTTGATAGAGAAGAAAATCCAAAACGGTGAACTGGTGCAGTATGTAGTAGGTCGGCAAGATTCTATTTCGGTAGGCCGAAGAGGGTCAAACCGAGAAAGACGTCCTGAGGCACCACCCCCACCAAACCCTCCAAGAAATTGTGTTGATGTCATCACTGGGGGAACGTTCGGGCAGAAAGTTGGGAAAAAGAGGAGGGGCCTGATGGATGCCGTGTTGTCGGTTTCGGAACGGCCTTCGGTTGGAGATCGCCCGTTTCCCAATACGGTGATATCATTTACCGAGGAGGATTACCCCTCGGAGCCAATTGATCCCCATGAAGGGGCGCTAGCCATCACAGCCCAGGTCGGATCCATGGATATGAAACAAATAATGATCGATAATGGATCTTCGGTCGACATATTGTTTACTCATGCCTACAATAGGTTAGACCTGGGGGGAGCAAAGATGGAGGTGGGTCAGGAATCTCCGTTGTATGGCTTCAACAACGATCCTGTTCGCGTGGCCGGAACCGTGGAGCTGCCGGTTATCTTTGGCACGACACCGAGGCAGGTAGAAGTTATAGTCAGATTTTTTGTGGTCCAGATAGATTCGGCCTACAACGCCATCTTGGGTAGACCCACTTTGGCAGCACTTCAGGCAGTTACCTCAATCGGTCACTTCAAGATTAAGTTCCCGACTTCGGAGGGGGTCGGCGAGGTAAAGGGTGATCTGGACATGGCACGCAGGTGTTACCGGAATTCATTGATATCCTCGGCGGTTGGGGTCAGCAAGCAGAAGCAAACAATGGCTATAGAGGTCGAGCCGTTCACTGAGGGAAATTCTGAACCCCTAGCGTTGCCCGCCGAAGTGACAGAAGAGATAGAATTGGTTGTTGGAAAGAGTGATAAGCTGATCAAGATAGGCGCAGGACTGGTAGAGCCATTTCGGACTAATCTAATCGAACTACTTCGGGTATACACGGACATTTTTGCATGGGAGCCTTCTGACATGCCCGGAGTCGATAAATCAGTGGCGGTCCATAAGTTATGTGTTGACCCTTCTAAGAAGCCTATCCGCCAGAAGAGGAGAATTTTCGCTCCGGACAGACAAAAGATCATCGACGATGAGATTGCCAAATTGATAAAGGCGGATTTCATTTACGAAATTGATTATCCGAAGTGGTTAGCAAATGTGGTATTGGTGCGGAAGCAGAATGGTAAATGGCGGGTTTGTATAGACTACACCGATCTGAATAAGGCCTGCCCGAAGGATTTTTATCCTCTTCCGCATATCGACCAGTTGATTGATGCAACTTCAGGGTTTGACATGCTTAGCTTCATGGATGCCTTCTCTGGATATCATCAGATCTCCATGGATAAGAAGGACATGCCGAAGACGGCGTTCATTACGCATCGAGCAATATACGCTTACAAGAAAATGACGTTCGGATTGCTGAATGCGGGAGCTACATATCAGAGAATGATGAACTATGTGTTCGCCAAGTTATTAGGTCGAAGCATGGAGGTATATGTGGATGACATGATTGTCAAAAGCATGGGAGTTCGGAACCACCTGGATGACTTGGAAAGCTGCTTTGAGACAGTAAGAAAGTACAAGCTTCGGCTGAACCCGACTAAGTGTACTTTTGGCCTTGGTTCGGATAAATTTCTGGGGTATTTGCTCAGTAAGAGGGGGATTGAAGCTAACCCGGAAAAGATTAAAGCCATTTTAGACATGAAGTCTCCCCAATCTTTTAAGGACGTTCAACGATTGACCGGTAGAATTGCTGCGCTTCGGAGATTCATGTCAAAATCGGCAGAACGGTGTCTACCCTTCTTTAACACTTTGAAAGGACCAAAGAATGAAAAGACCTTCCAGTGGACTTCAGAGTGTGAAGATGCGTTCCAAGGAATAAAAAGGTATCTCTCCTCAGCTCCGCTTTTGGTAAAGCCCCTTCCTTCGGAACCCTTGTACCTGTATCTGGCGGCGAGCTCATTGGCAGTAGGAGCTGTATTAGTTCGGGAAGTAGGGGGCAGACAATGCCCCGTCTACTACGTCAGCCATGTGCTTCGGGATGCCGAAACCAGATACCCCAACTTGGAAAAATTTGCTTATGCACTCGTGATAGCTAGTAGGAAGCTGAGGCATTATTTCCAAGGAAGATTGATGGTAGTGTATACTGATCAACCTTTGAAGAAGGTCATGAACAAGCCAGATTTGTCGGGACGCCTCTCTGCTTGGGCAATGGAGTTGACTCAGTTCATCATAGAATACCATCCTCGAACTGCCATTAAAGGTCAGGCATTGGCCGACTTCATTGTGGAATGCTCGTTTACCGAACCCGATGCAGATGATAATGCACTGGTTGTGAGTTCGGTATCGGACACTCAGACAGGTCGTACATCGTGGACATTGTATGTGGATGGCTCTTCGACTTCGGATGTCAGTGGAGCAGGGGTCATCTTGATTAGCCCGAAGGGATTTAAGGTCCAACAGGCCATTCGCTTTGAATTTAAGGCGACCAATAATGAGGCAGAGTATGAAGCCATTTTGGCCGGATTGCGGTTGGCAAGAAGTTTGGAAGTGAAGCACTTAATCATCTTCAGCGATTCCCAGTTAGTGGTTAAGCAGATAGTGGGAGAGTATGAAGCCCGAGGGGATAGGATGACAAAGTACTTGGCTGCAGTTAAAAACCGACTGCATTATTTTGAATCGTATAGCGTGCAAGGAGTTGGACGGGAAAACAACACCATAGCCGATGCCTTGGCAAAATTGGCAACAACAGAAACTACTTCTTTTAGTGGGTCGGTGTACCTGGAAGTTCTGGGCGACTCAAGTATTCGAAGGTCAGAAGTGTTCCCAATAGAAAGGATGGACTGTTGGCTCACGCCATATATTTCCTATCTGGCAGATGGCGTCCTTCCTTCGGATCGGTTAGAAGCCAAGAAAGTTAAACATCGAAGTTCGTTCTTCATCTTAATCGATGGAGACTTATACCGAAGGGCGTTTTCTTCACCGTTGCAGAAGTGTTTGACCCCTTCCGAAGCGGATTATGCACTTCGGGAAGTTCACGAGGGTATATGTGGAGACCACATGAGCGCCAAGGCATTAGCATACAAGATTCTGAGGCAGGGTTACTATTGGCCAACCATCTTCCAAGAATCTAAAGAATATGTTAAGAAGTGTCCTAAGTGCCAGCTGAATGGAACAATCCCTCACCAACCTCCCGAAGAGTTGTACTCAGTTTTATCACCTATTCCGTTTGCTGTGTGGGGGATTGATATTCTAGGACCATTGCCAAAGGCTAAGGGGCAGGTCAGTTTTGTTATTGTGGCCATCGACTATATGACGAAGTGGGTAGAGGCAAAACCTCTCAAAACGATCACAGAGCCGGAGTGTCTTAAATTTCTCAAAGAATTTGTTGTATATCGCTTCGGTATTCCAATGGTGATAGTATCGGACAATGGGAGGCAGTTTGTAGGAGCGAAGTTTGAAGAATTTCTCACGGATCTGGGAATTCAACACAGGAAGACTTCGGTGGCCCATCCTCAGTCAAACGGTCAAGTAGAAGTCACTAATAGAACTCTTCTCAATGGAATAAAAAGGAGATTGGATGAAGCTAAAGGGAGATGGCCCGAAGAGTTGTTTAGTATATTGTGGGCATATCGGACAACAACCCGAACGACAACAGGAGATTCGCCTTATCGCCTCGCTTATGGGACCGATGCCCTTGTTCCTGTTGAGATCGGGTCCCCTTCACTTCGAGTCAGTCAATACAAGGAGTTGTATAATGACGAAGGGCTTCGCCTTAACTTGGATTTGTTAGATGAGGTTAGGGAGACAGCTCTAATAAAGCTAGCGGCTTATCAGAGGAGGACAGCCAAGCACTATAACAAAGGCGTGAAAGTTAGAAGATTTGAAGTCGGTGATCTAGTACTTCGAGAAGCTGCAACCTCAACTCCCCAAAATTCAGGCAAGCTTATGCCGAACTGGGAAGGGCCGTATGAAGTTATTGAAGTGCCCAAGCCAGGAACTTACCGGCTTAGGGCTATGTATGGTTCGGATATTAAGAATACATGGCATGCTGGGAGACTTAGGAGATATTACCAGTAAGTCATGGTCATTTCTTTTTACCAATTATGTAAATATTTGTGTCTATTGAAATAAAATGTTATCGGATTGCGTAGTCGAGAAATGTTGAATAGTTTCATTGATGTTCATTGATATTACAAAGTTGCACCATTTACATTCAAAAAAGAAAAGAGTAAAATAGAAAATAATCTTATTGGGTCGGAGGAGGTTGTTCTTCTGATTCCTCTTCATCGTCCGAAGAGTCAAGGATAGAGGTATCTAGCCCCGCAGCCGTCATCTTCTCCTTGATCTTCTCTTTGTGGCTTTGGTACCCTTCAGAGAATTTCATGATGACTTTATCGGCCAGTTCAGGAGATGCCTTATACTCCTCTATTATTTGGAGCTTGGTTTCTTCGGTCAAGGAAGGTCCCTGGCTCTTCAGTTGGGCGTGTTCTTCTTCCACTGTATTAAGGGCGTGAATCAGGTCGGTCATTTTGGAGTGTGTCTGCTCCATTTGTTCTTCGAGGGCTGCGATAGCCTCCTTCTGGTCGGCGTCGTTCTCCTTCAGCAAGACTCGCTCTTCCATGAATCGGTCGATTTGCTTCTCATGCTCTACGATCTCCGCCTGAAGGATCTCGACCCGATTCCGAAGTTGATAACTCTCCCGACTGGCTTCGGTGAGTTTGTCCTTTGTGCCAGCGTGAAGTTCCCTTTCCTTCTCTAGATCAGACTTCAGAGTCTGAACATTATCCTTTAAGGCTTCATTCGCTGCCTCGACTTCCCTGTTCCTTTCTGTTAATTTGAGCAGGGATGGGAGAGATCTGGCGAACACGGAGCTAGACTGTAAAAATTGTGTGTTAGTTGGGTGGAACAAGTAAAGTATCTTTCCACAATAATGATGAAAACAGAATTACCTGGAATTGAAGTCTGATGAAATCTTCTAGGAATTGATCTAGGTTATGATTCCTGAACCGCTCGTTATCAGCTGGCATAACGAAGCGTTCCAGAAGATCATAGGGAAAAGGATCCGAGGGATTTTGGGGCCAGAGGGTTCGTGGTTTGGATTGGTTGCTGGAAGAAGGAGCCGAAGTCCGGGGATCGGATGAACTGGCTCCGCCTGGATGGATTTTGACCTGATGTGTGGGCGCGGTCGGAGGTACTGAGCTGGTCGAAGGCTCCTTACGAGGTCTCTTCGCCAAAGGCTCCAGAACTTCGTCATCAGTCTCTTCCTCGTCGATAATTCCCAAGGTAATCGGGTCGGGAATCGTCACGGGAGTCTTTACTGGCTTGGGTGGCGCCTTCTTCTTGAGTTGTTTTTTCTTCATCAAGGCCATCTTTTCCGACCTGCTCATCTCCAAAGTGTTCTTCTTGAGGACTTGAGCCATTGGGATGGTTGTGATCGGGCGAGCGGCTATTGGCACTTGATTGAATGGCTCTTCATCCAGAGTCTCTTCGGGATCGACGAGACTTGGTTCGGTAAGTCGGGGTACAATTCGGCCGACTTCAGTTGGGGCGGTTGGCTTGATGAGAGTCACTGAAACGTGAAGAATGTTAAACGTCAACTCTAGTTAAAAGAAATTATTCGCGGGGAAGATAAGAATTAAGGTTTAGGATCTGGTTCTTACACCCGTGGTCGTACAACCAGGTATGATTGCCAAGAAGCTCGAAGTCCCACTCCTCGTCGGGCATCCTGTTGATGAATTGTTTGAACTCATCCATGCGATCGGCTGGAAACGCCTCGACATTATTAGTGTTTTTGGCGAAGCCGATCCAATCCGATATCAAGCTGGTATCGGGCCCCTTGATGTAGAACCACTGGGAATGCCATCCTTTATTGCTAGTTGGGGTCTTCATAAAAGATCGTTTCTGAGCCCCTTTGACAGGCAGCTTGCTGATCTGCCGAAACCCTGACTCGCGAGATCGGATCACGGTGAACAGGGCGAAGAAGAAGTCCAGGGTCGGCTCGACCTGGCAATCATGGCAGAAGGCGATGAAGCATACCAGATGGATGAAGGAATTTGGGACTAACTGGGCGAGCCCTACCCCGACAACGCTAAGAAATGTGAGCATGAAGGGGTTGAGGGGAAATCTGAGCCCATATTTTAGGGCTTGAACGGATACGGCGGTCCAGCCATTGGGGCGCTGGTACATCCTCTCGTTGAGGTCGGCTGTGCGTACCTGGTATGATATGGGGATCTGGTACAGTTCTCGGATGGCTGCGAGATCTTTGGTTTGGACAGAGGATCTGGTGTTAATATGGGTAAATGACTTATCTGAAGAATATTCCTCTAGCATCTTTATGTTCTGGAGTTCGGCTTCGGTTCGAGGTGAAGGAGTCGAGAAGGGATTGCTAGGGAAGTCTGAGCTGGTGATGGGATCTACAGATGAGGTGTTGAGGCCCAAGGAGGTGGAGCTGGTTCCAGCGGCGGTGGTGGTGATGGTGGGGATGGCACTGGTAGTGACTGTGGTGGCTTCTGTTGTTATTGCTAGGATAGGAGGAGGGATTTCGTTAGCAGTAGAGGCTGAGGCACTAGTTTTCGATGGGTTAGAAGAGCTTGAGGCGTCGTTGGTTGCCATTGATGAGTAAAAAGTTGAGATGCAGGGATCAATTAGTTGCAAGGAGGTGGAGGCAGCGATGGAGGTTGCAGAGAAGAGATTGGGAAATTTGAAATTTAGGGATAAAAGTGGCGGTTGATTTTGGAAGGGGTTTGCCTTTATTGGGGACGACCCTTGAGATCCGGTCCATTTTCCCATTAACGGCACTATTTCAATAAATGTGGTGGGACCGTTATTGGTGGGACCGTTATTGGCACGTGGCGACTGGGGGTATTAATGGCTGTGATGATTTAAGGCGGTTATATATTAAGGGGGCGTTTGGTTCATTAATTGGAAATCAAGATTCATTCTTTATACTCTTTTATTATAATTCCTTTTTATAATTAAAGAGTAGGGGGCAATGTTGGGTCCTGGGTTCGGGATCGGGATACCCGACCCGGCATGGTGGATGCGACCCGGTATGGAGGATCCGAACTTATTTTAGTATTTTAGTTGGTATAAGTGATCCAGTTAAGGAAATTACTTTCTGACCGGATTGACTTATATTTTGACTGGAGCATTCATTATGATTTGGTTGATGGGGACATATGCTTTATTCTGTCAAGTGGGTCCAGGCGTGATGATGGCATAAGGAGGTATATATGCAAGGCTTCCCTCTCAAATTCAAAGGTAATGCAAAACTAAACATTAAACTGCAAACCTCCATTGTTATCAAAACTTTGGTACAGCCTGTACTAATTCTCACGCCTGAGCTATCTCCCGGCGGTAAAACCGCCCGGAACTCTGAGTGTGGTCTCGTTATTGTGCAAGATTAGCGCATTTTTAGTGATTGAGGTGCGCAGACGAATCTTGGCGTTAACATATAGCATATAGATGAAAGTATAAATGATGTTATTTGTGCAGAGAATTGTGCAAAAAGCGTGACAATCAGTTGTTAAACGAAGTGTGCATGACAAACAGTTGTGCTGAAAGCGTGGCAAATATTTGTTCACAAATGATAAACTTATGTAAAATGATAATAAAAACAAATGATATGATTCTTTAAAAAGCCCCAAAGTATCTTTTAATAAATGTACGTAAGAGAATCCCCTTTTTTGAATATATTTTAATTTCATAAGTAACCTTAAATATAGTTTAATTTAGTGCGATATAATGAAATAATAAAATTGTGATGGTAAATTTAGAGCTTTATCAACTTCTGTCATTTTTCATGGGTGCAAAAGATAAAAAATAAAACCATGCAAAATAATTAAAACATGTAAATTTTCATATAATTTAGTGGTACAAATCAACAGCTTTATAGTAATAAAAAATAATAAAATTTGATCCATCAAAAATATTCTTATTTCACATCATTATAGTAATGGTACTTCTCCCCGAATCATACAAAAATTTCGATCATATTTTTGTTCTTTCCGTCTGTATGGTTGAATTATTAAACAAAAAATAAATTACTTTGTATTTTAAGTAACATTAAATAAATTATCTGAATTCGATCTTAGAAAGGTGGTCTACTTAGTGAATATCTTTAATCATGATTTATTTTGTTAGGTAACTCCTCAAATCTTATCCTGAGAAGAAATTTTAAATATTATTTTAGAAGTAGTCACATTTGTAGTAGGTATATTTATTATATGAGAGTCTTAATTAAATTAGAAAAAGGGAAGTTGTAGTTACTCTATAAATAGAGTTTTATATTTAGAGAAGGGTAGCACAACCAAGATTTAGTAGCATTTTAGAGAGTTAAAAGAAAGTGTAATTGAGTGTTAGGTTGTGTAAGGGTGAATTTTTTCATCTTTTATTCTGTACAAAAAATTGTACCGTGGAGATATATTAAAATTGGTTTTGTAGATTAGGTCATTGAGGACCAAATCACATTAAATATTGTATTATTTTTCTTTCTTAATTTTGTTGTTTATTTTACGTGACTTAATTCTCAACAAGTGGTATTAGAACCACGACTATAGGCTTGGGTCATGGATATGGTATGGATGGACTGCGCATGATAGACAAAAATAATTCATTAAACAAGTGATAGATTCTTCTCGCAGAGGCTCTTGATTGGCTCTTGACAAGAGATATTAAAGAGTGTAGGCTCGTCAGCTAAGAGACGTGACAGGCTAGGCTCAATGAGTTATGGACGCTTGGTGGATTACACACTCTTTGAGCAAGTGGTGGACTATTATCGAGGAGACTCTTGGTGGATCAAATAAAAGATATTGAGAGATAAGCTCGTCAGATAAGAAGACTTGATGGGCATGACAGATGCTCTTGGTGGATCAAACAAGAGATAATGAAGAGGGTTGCTTATCAACTAGAAGAAGTGATGGGTTAATACTAAAAAAAGTATGGTTAAAGTTCAAGGGAGAACTTAATTGGTGTCGATGTGGACGGAGAGATCACGCGTTAAGGAGAAGATTGTTGTAGTACCATATAATAATAAAGTCCCACATTGAAACATAAGAAGAAATATTGAGTACATATATGCTTTAATAAATCATAGACCTAATTAATAGGTTAACCTTTTGGGTCAAGATGTTATTTTAGATGAGCATATATGGACTGGAAATCCCAAGAAAAATTGAAGAAAAAAGAAAAAATTGAAAATACTAATTTGCTTAGTGAAATGGAAGAAATTGACGTTTCAACGATTAAGAGTAATTATAATAAAGATGGACAGATATCATGGATTCTGCGGCTTCTATGCAAGGAGAGATTGCTTTGAGAGTTTTAAGCATGATGGAGAATTTGGTTACATTGATATAGTGAATAAAGAGAGAGTGAATATTGAAGGTATTGGAAGTGTTCATTTCAAACTTTATGATGATTCTACAAAGATTCTTGAGAAGGTATGTTATATACGTCCCTAGTTGTGGTGAGAATATAATTTCATTGGGAGAATTATCCTCATGTGCATATACATATATGGGTCAAGGAAACTCTTGCAAGGTGTTCAAGAAAACAAATTAATTCTTCGAGGCAGGAAGAATGGAAATTAAATTCATTTATGTGTTAGATAGACATTCAATGCATGGAAAAAGGCTAAGAAGTGCAGCCATCGAGTGAAGTTCAAAGATGAAGTTGAAGTGTTTGAAAATTCAAGTTAAGGAAGGAATTGTTAGGTAACTCCTCAAATCCTATTCTGAGAATAAATTTTATTTTTGGTAGGAATTTTATTTTAGAAGAAGTCTTATTTGTTATAGGTATATTTATTATATGAGAGTATCCTAATTAGATTAGGAAAAAGAAAGTTGTGTGTACTCTGTAAATAGAGTCTTGTGTTTAAAGAGATGTAGCACAACTAACAGGTAGTAACATCCTAGAGAGTTGAGAGATGGTGTCATTGGGTATTGGATTGTTGTGTGAGGGAGAGTTTTTTTAGCTTTTATTCCATTTAAAAAGTTATGCCATGAAGATTAATATATTGAAGTTGGTTTTGTAGATTAAGTCATTGATGAACAAACCAAATTAAATATTGTGTTATTTTTTTTTAATTGTGTTATTTATTTTACGTGACTTAATTCTCAATATATTTTTACCTTTCTTTCAACATAATTGATTGTTTCATTCTATCAACCAATTAATTATTGTCTAATATTTATGTATTATTTCATATCATGGTCCTATATAAACCCTAATGAAACTCATTGTAAGCACCGCATCCTATTATCAACTCAGCTACTATTCTACAAACTTGTACAAAGAGATTACAAACCATGAGGATCAGAAGCTCTATTCCATCACTAGTCATAACATTCTTCCTTCTTTTGAGTACTAAAAGTTCTTCCTTGAAAATTGAGGTTAATATCCTTAATGGCCTCCCGGAAAACTCGGATCCTTTTGAAGCTCATTGCAAATCTAAGGATGACGATCTTGGAACTCACATCATCTTTCCGGGGACTCGGGGTTTCAGGTGGAGTTTCTCTCCGGCTATCTTTTCAAACACACTCTTTTATTGTCACTTTGTATGGGATGGAAGGGAGACAACCTTTGAAGTTTATAATGACAGAAAAATGAGTGGAGACTGTGGAAACCATATCATAGAAGATGGAACTTGTTATTGGCAAGCAAGGGCGGACGGATTCTATTTTAGCAATGCTATTAAAAAGTTTCCAGAGGGATGGACAAAGAAATATGACTGGTAGGATGCGTAACTGAACAAAAATCATGTGGAGAGCGCTTAGGATTAGACAACAGGTGAGACAAGAATTTACATAACATATTTGAATTCGACTGGTAGGAGTAATATCTCATCAACAATAAAAGCTCTCCCAATTAAATGCAATAATTAATAATAATAATAATAATAATAATAATAATAATAATAATAATAATAATAATAATAATAATAATAATAATAACAACAACAACAACGGGGGATGATTTTCACATGTATATCCATTTTTACAATAAAATAGTCATTTCATATTATTGTTTGATTTTGCTTTGCTTATCATGATCATGAGCAGTAATTTTGTAAATTGGATTACTTGAGTTGATTGATACAATATATATATATATATATATATATATATATATATATATATATATATATCCCATCGGGTGAGTATATAGCACAAATAAATTGTGCACAAACAGTAATGCACAAAATGTACATGACATACAATTGCTCGCAAAGTGTGCATGACAAACAGTTTTGTTCAAAGTGTGTCAAATGTGTGCAAAGTTTGCAGAAATAACTGCGTACAAATGAAAAAAAAAATAGAGTATGAAATCTGAGTTATATATTATATATTACTCACAATCTCATTCCTCATAATCTCATAACAATAATGTATGAGATAACAATAATGTATATCATAATAACACTCCGAGATAAGATGACATGTCACAATAAAGAGTTAAAATCACCAAACTCAATTTTACCATTAATAGGGGCAAGATAATAAAATCATGTTGATAAATTTAAAGACAATGTGTATATTTTATAATACTATTAAAAAAAGAGAATTCTTTTTATAAAATAAAAAAATTAATAAAATTTATTTTGTAGAAGGAATAAAGTATGAGGGCACGAGAGGTGGGGCTATCTCATACTCTTAGATTCATGCTCTTGCAAGATAATAATAATATTTTAAAAAATTATAAAAATATTTTTTTATACATAGCATGAGATGAAATGTATTCAGTCATGTAAAATCACATCGACTACCTCACGCTCTTCCCTTTTTGTTCATGTTACAAATAGAGTCATAGTTCCGTCCAATTATATTGGTTTAACAAAATATTTAAATGTAAGATTTCGTAACTCGTAAGCAAACTAAATTCAATACTCCTACTTAAGATCTTTATACCCGGAGTATACAATTTATTACGGATCCCCGCCACTTTACAATGCACAGATTTACCTCCAAAACAATATATAAAGACAACACAATTAATGTATAATTACTTGTCATTTCACAACATATCTATCACGATATCATATTTTTAGGAATAAGATAATTAATTATACCATAAAACAACAAAAAATTCAGCTTCCATCAGCCTATATAAAGAGTGTTAACCATCTCCAAAAGCATCAAATTAATTTTTTTCACAATCCCATGAAAACCAAAATGAGAAGCATTTTTTCATCACTAGTCATAGCACTCTACCTTATTTCCCCAATATGTTGTATGAAGAATACGGTTGAAGTCATCAACGGCCTCCCCGACGACTCCAAACCCTTGGAAGTCCGTTGCCAATCCAAGGACGATGATCTCGGACGTCGCATCCTCCAACCACACGAGGAATTCTGGTGGCGTTTCAAGCCAACACTCATCGGAAACACCCTCTTCTTTTGCCATTTCTGGTGGAACGGAAAGGATAAAAGTTTCGACGTTTATGATAACAATAAAATGGGAGGCAAATGCATCAATAGGAGTGTAGGAACTAATACATGTTATTGGCTTGTGCAACAAGATGGATTCTATTTTAGCAACATTAATATAGTCAGTGGGTACGAGAAAAAATATGATTGGTAAGACAAGTGCATTAATATATTTGGATTTGGATTTTATGCATTTGGCTATGTATGTTCTACGAATTCAAATAATTGAGTATTCTTGAAGTGGTGTTATTTTTTTTTTGTTGGCTTCTTTTGATTTGGATTGGAAAAGAATTTGACACTGCAATGACAAATTTGATGTTTGGTTATTGGAAACTAGAAATACTCTTTTCGGTCTTATAAAAAAGTCCTATTTAAAAATTTATATGATGTTAAAAATTATTATGAAGGGTTTTCTTTTTTGTCAACTTAGCAGTTCAGGGAATGTTTTTTTGTTTTACTGTGAAACATGCAGTTAATGTATCATTATAACATATTTTTAGTTGATATAATACATTAATATTGTTACATACGTTGGATTATAATTTTTACTTTTAGATTTAGCAATGATATACTCCTTTCTGTCACAGGATAAAAGTTTTACTTGACTTTTTGTGCATATTAAGAAAGAGAATAAAATGATAAAATTGTCCATATTTAAAACTAAAGTTATCTAAAAACTTTTCATTGGAATCAATTCCATTAAATTATTTAATACTACTTTCAAGCCTAAGTATTTGAATTCCTTCAAAAAGTCATTATAACTTCTTATCTAATTGAATAAATTTTTGTACATGACAATATAATAAGACAAAGACCGAGTCGTTTTGGTTGGTCTCGAGTCGACTCGATAGTTCAAAAGAATTTTTTTTTGTCAACTCAGCAGTTCAAGGAATTTTTTTGTTTGACTATAAAGAATGCAATTAATGTATCCTTATAACACATTTAATGTACTTTTTAGTTGATATAATACATTGATATTGTTACATACGTTGGATTATAATTTTTACTTTTAGATTTACCAATGATATACTCTTTTTGTCCCAAAATAAAAATCTTACTTGACTTTTTGCGCATACTAAAAAAGAGAATAAAATGACAAAATTGTTCATATTTAAAATTAAAATTATCTAAAAACTTCTCATTGGAATCAATTTCATTAAAGAATTTAATACTACTTTCAACTCTAAGTACTTAAATTCCTTCAAAAAGTCTATAACTTCTCATCTAATTGTATAGATTTTTGTACACTATAAATAATACTCTGTAAATATCCATAGAGAATAGAAATATAAAAAAAATAATATTAAAGGTATTATAGGAATTTTTTATAAAAAAATAGATTATTTAAGGTAAGTGGACATTTACTTGAGACTACTCAAAATAATAATAAAAAATTTTATCCTAAGACGGAAGGGGTATTTTAATTATCACCATTATCATTCCTGATTAATGAACCTAAATAACTAACATAAAGTTATCTCATTCAACTTACTCAAATACATTATAAATAGAATTCTGACTACACAATAAATTACATGTAAAATTTCTATAAGTATTATGGAATAAAAATAATTATTAATACCAATTCTATCCTACTAGATCGATGAAGAGCTACATACTGTTTTTTAAAATCTATCAATTCATGTCTCAATGTATAAAAAAAATTTCAACTAACAATATAACTCATTTACAAAACTAACAATATAACTCATTTACAAATTGCACGTCGTAAAAAGAACAAGCCATAAAAAATATGACTATAATTTTCTTTTTAATTATTTAATGTAAAATATATTTATGACTTCATTTGAAATTGAAGAAATTATTATTGTTTTAAATATTCGCTTAAATATGTGAATTTTAAAGTTTGTCTTATATGTAGTTTTTAAAATTTATTCGTACTTTGCACGGGTTATGAAACTTGTATTAATCAAAATAAAAGAAGACTAATAAATATTATTATTATTTATGATTAAAACTCTTTTCGTGAAACAAAGAGAAAATATTATTTCGTGATAAAAGGAATGGATATTAATTGTTTGGTTGATACAATTTCCAATACGGTATAGCAATTTTGAATAAGTATATTTTCATTTTTCAAAGGTTGTTACCAATTCATGGAAATAATTAATCTGACAACATAAATATTGTTATGATATTATCAATGACAAAAAATTTAGCTTGAATACTAAAAAGATGCGTGAACGGAGGTCAGTGAGCCATGATTTCGTATACTCAAGCTGGCCAGTTGGAGCTCAATAATCAATTAAAATATTTAAGTAAAATCTCGTTAATGAATTACGGTATCTTACCGAATATAGAAAAAACTTAACCCCTAAAGTCAAAAAAATAGTTTATAGGAATTCCCAAATGTATGCTAATGGTATTTTAAATAGTATAACTAAATTTTTTTTGATAATTATGAAAAAGTTATTTCAATTGTAATATACATCCATTTCTAGAAAACAGACAGTACGAACAGACCTTGTTACATTCTTACATATTAGCGTGTTTGTCGATAAAAGTCACATTGTTGGTTATCTCTAATTGCGACAGATCATTAACTCCATCTCAAGATATGAGATGTGTACATATTCAATTATTCATGAATCTGTCAGGGATAAAATCCGTCGCTATTCCTTCATACTATTTTCCGTTCTTTTGTTCTTTATTTTATTTTTAAAAGTTGTTTATAGAATGACTAACACATTTCTTTTTATTACAAGAAATTAATCACGCCATAGTTAATCTAACATTTAATATTAAAAAAAATTATCGTACATATCTAAAATTAATTTAATCCAAAATTATAAAATATCATATAAGTAATGTTTACAAAAAAAAAAAAAAAAGTTTATGTTGTCGTATGGTTCTTGGCACAGCGGTAACCCTTGCCTTATGGTTTCCATGAGATCAAGGGTTCGATTTTTTCATTCATGGGTGTGTGAGTCACTTAGTAAAAAAAAAGAAAAAAAGAATACAAACAGGATCCAAATTATATTGACTTTTAAAAGTCATTTCAAGACATTTACAAACTCAAAATTGAGATGATTCGTTAAAAATTATGAAATAATAAATCATATAATGAATAATATTTTTTAAATAGTTTACAATAATCATCATATTGGCTAAAACTAATAGAATTTATGTTGATTTTGAACTTAAAAATGTCATAAATTGACTTCAATAAGTCAATAATAATCTTATATTTTGAAATAGGAGTATTATTTAAGTCTATTAAGAGGTTTCAAGCTCGAAGTGTATAATTAAATATTGGAAAAAAGAGAGAAAAAAGAATTCTTAAATCATGTACTTTATTTAATTGATATTACCGAGGGCTAGAAAGGGAAAAAACAGATTCAAAGAGAGAAGTATTTATGGCTGGGACAAGACAAATTGAACTAGTTTAGGTGTTTTTGTTTTATACTACAAGTAAATAGATTAGAATATATAGGAGTGATATTTTTTTTTTAGCAAAAAGACAAATAAGTTTTATTGCTGAAACAACCCACAATTCAAAAGTCTCGGATTTAACTAGATTTAGTACAATATAAACCGAAACGTCATATATACAACTCAGCCCATAGTATTTAACTCAATTTTCCATGAGTTGCTCAGATAACATGATGAAATTAAAACCTGTAAAGTTACTTCCAAACATTCTGAGACCATAAGCTATGAAACATAATTCTCACTCTGCTCCAATATATGAGATCAAATTTTATTTTTTGGACTTAAATTGAGACATTTTCAAAATTTTAAATCATCTAATTTATATAAATTTTACAAATAATTATATATCTAGTAATTAGTCGTCACGCTTTCTAGACTGTTTACGGTATCATATTTTTATTGGCTATAATTAAATAAATTTATTATTTTTTTAATTTTAAAAATATCTCAAATTGACTTCAATAAATCAAAATAATTCTTTTATTTTAGAACAACATTCGTAATTAATTATGTGAAGATTATTTACTTCTAGCTAAATTGTTAATTTCACCTTTTCTTGAAAATTCACAGTATAATGGGGTCACACAAGGGTTATGGCCCCTATTAATTCATATGCATCACTATCTGATAGGGACCTCTTTCTAATTAAAAAAAATTATACATATTACGAATGTTTAAGTCAACTTTTTAGTTGTCAGTTACATGAATAAGTATTAGTAGTATTTTTTTTTAGAGAAATGTGCAATAAGTGGAACTCTCTATTATTGGTGAAGCCTGATCCAAACTTAAAATTATAGGTGATTGTAACAGGCGTAATCATTGTCTGATTACCATTACGAATAATTTAACAGAGGTTTGAGGGTAGTGCTCTAGGCCTAAATCTAGAGAGGCAGTTTTGTACTTTCAGGTAAATTAAGGTTACTTATATTCGTTATATATAAAGAGGGGATCCTGCAATTGTATGATGTACATAATTTTCTAATAGATAGTGAAACTGTCAGCTGCCGACTGTGGACTAGCCCATACGTTTTGGGTGAACCACGTAAATTTTGTGTCTTGTGTGATTGTTTTTCTTTCGTTTTCTATTTTGCTATTATTTTGCGCATTACCAGAAATCAGGCTATCTGATACAAATTTATCATCTCTAATATGGCAAAATCAATTTCAAAATTTCCTTTGAGACGGATTTCACACCCATCTCAAAATCCGTGTCAGCAAGTTGCGTCGCTAAATTTGATACCCTTTTGTATCCGTCTCAAAAAATCATTAGAAACCGAATATTTTCTCAAATTGTCCTTGAGGCCATATCAGCTTGACTCAGAGGAGCAACATTTTGAAACCACTTAAGCCGTTTCAATTTTGGCGAAAAACATTGGCGCCAATATCTTTTGGAGCGCATAAGTTGAGACGGGAAGACAACCGTCTCAATTCCGTTTCAAAATGTTAGCATTTTGGTGCGTATAAGTTGAGACGAAAGATAGCCGTCTCAATTCCGTTTCAGAAAGTTAGCACAAGTTGAGACGTAATACAACCATTTCAATTCTGTTTCAGAAAGTTAAAATTTTATCCAGGCTTCTTCGTCCCAAAATTGGTCTCCAATATTGTTTAGATTGTAGTTAGAGACGGACAAATCTGTCTCAATATGTTTACTAACAACAAATTAAAAATATTTTCATAATTTAATTTCTAAAACTAAAAATCAATATGGTCAAAGTATTAATGATAATTACTATAAACTGTTATTTATAGACATTAATAGATAAGACATCCATCGATGAGTACTACTACAAATATCCTATGAACTACTACATAAAAGATCAAACATGCATAATCACAAGTCTCCATCCTCGTCGTTACCATCGCCTGAATCTTCATCATGTTCATCCTCGACATCAACATCCTACAAGTAGTACACAAGTAAAATACAATTATACCACCCATTGATAACTAACTAATTTTTCTAAAAAGTGAAAAAACAAAATAAAACATCCATCCATTGCCGAAAAGTTCAAAAGCACTTTGACATAAATTTTACAGGAAAATGAAGTTATATATGAGTACAATTATATGATAGTAATGTAAGGTTTTAAGCCCAGAAAAATTCAATGTTGATATTTATTTTATTATTTTAATAATAAAATTTAATTTCATTTTTAAATGGGTCATAAATTTTGTCCATAAGTATACATTTTATAATTTATGTATATGAAGGAGTGTCATATACAAAAGACATAAATTATATGTTATGTATAGATTAAGAAATATATTTTTCTCAATCTTAGATGGAAATGGACATACTATTCTAGTAGATTGTAATACACTTGATTGGATGATTTGTCTTACTCATGTAAAGTAAATACTTTAATCTAGTGTATTGGTGAATTTTTGAAATATATAGAACTGGATCGTTATGAAAAAATTATTTGTTAAATACTGTTATTATAAATAATTTTTCAATTACTATTAATGTGCAATTACTCTGATAATAATGAACTTGATTTTATAGTGTATGTCACTTTAATATATTAAAGAGTGAGATTTTTAATACAATCAATACCTTAATATGTTGGGTGATATATGTTATAAAATTAGAAACATATATTTTCAAGATGGAATTCTACAATTAAATTATAATATCCCTTTGATATAATTTATTAGTTGATCACCAGAATCTTGGCCAAGTATTTTAGTAATTCAAATTACTAAAATATTAATTTAATTTATTAAATTAATGTGTGATTAAAATTTTATAAATTATGTACTCAAGGATATAAGCAGTAAACGTAATCGGTTAACAATTTTATTCCTATACGCGTTTATGAATATTATTGTAGAGGAGTATTTTTTACAAGATACTAATAGTGGAAGGATTTAATTAATTAATTTGAATTCTATTAATTCTAGAGTGCAATTATAACCGTTTAATAGAATTAGTTATAATTAATATAATTTTAATTGATTAAAGAGTTAATCAGAAATTAGTATTACATTGGAGCTAGAATTATAGAATCCTACTTGATCCCCACTCTAGCCCTTATTAAGATATAACAAAATAGCAGGATAAAATATATCAGAAAAGTTTTCAATTATCTGATAAATATCAGAGAGTTGAGGACTCTATATATTCTATCACTTTGCAGTATTTTGAGCCCACTATTAGAAAAGTACGTGATATCAAAATAAGGGTCATAGGGAGGAAGATCAGGACGGAAAAAAAATTTATCATCAAAAAAAAGCAAAAATTCTCCATTGTGCTACAACCGAGCACGGGGTATGTAATATAGTTTTTTGATTATGCTAAATTATGAGAAAGATCTTGGGATAATAATTTTTGAAAGTAAAAATTATTAATTTATTTGGAAATCGTTTCTTACAATTGGCATTAGAGCAAACTCATAATTTTCATAAATCATGATTATATTATTTAGTTTGAATTATATTCGAGGTGTATGAATATTTTATTTTTTCTGTACTGCTCTTCGAATTTCATCATTCAAATTTGTTTTATAATTCAATTAATTGATATCTATAGGTATAATTATTTAGTGCTTATAAATAACCTGTGGGCTGTTTGAAAAATGAGGTGGGCAATGAGATATTAATGATCAGAGACTCTTACATATGTATACATGTATGTAGTCAAATAACTTGTGTCGTTGCTTGCTTTGAAAAATGTCAATCATTTAACAAGAGCTGAGCAAAGAAAAGGAGTGAGGTGCATTCATATATATACATACTACTCTAGTTGTTATTGGGAATGAATTATGGCTGGTTGGGACTGGGAGTAATATTTATTATACGTATTGATGCAATGTGCTTGCTTCTTTTCTATAATAGGGAGTAGCTAGTAATAAATTGTACTAGTTTAGTAATTCATCGTATATGTGGCCGATGATTGGAAGATTATGGTTGACTTTAAACTCACTCCAGTATCTTTAACACAAATATGTCGCGCACGTAGTGACATTTAGTGACAATGTTGGGTTACGGATTCAAATGGCAGCATTTCCAACTTGATTACACATTCGAAATTGCAGATATAAAGAGATCTGGGTAGATATAACACAGATAAGAATGGGCCTATTTTCATTGATATTAATATGAATTGGTAGTTAACAATTATAATATTTAATTATTGAATTTTTATAATGTTGTAATTGTTAAATGTGAATATGCATGTATCTTAGTTTATATGTTTGTATGTATTAATATGAGATATTAATATAATTATATATTTTTTAAATAAATAAAAATTCTCATTTTTATATAAATAAAAATCAAGTGGGAGAAAGAATTGTATTTCTTACTGCCTCCGTCATTAGTCCATTATATTGATACATGTATCTAATCTCAAATTATGTGAGTTCCCTTCGGAAGATACATGAATCTAATTATATTAGATATGAATTTCCTTGTGATAAATTTATTTAAAATTTTATTTTGAATTATTTCCCATCGAAATATTTATATTAAAATTTTAAAGAAAATTTAAATGGATGGTATACATGCACTTGACAAAACATAAATAATAATTCTCCCCATCGGAGTGATACTTATTATTATTGTTTTTGGTAGAATTAAATGGTGTATTATTTTTATTTCATGAGATGTCAAGATATAAAAATAATAGTAATTTCAAATTATTCATATTTTTCCCTTTGAAAAGAGAATTATTTGAAATTAAGTTGCCATGTTTACTTTATGTTTGTGTTTGAGGATTACATTTTCATATTATGGGCCCAAGTGCATATTAGGGTTCACATGACCTAATTGAATTAAATGTACAAATTAGGGTTTACAAAAATCTAATTAAATGTACAAATTAGGGTTCATGTGACCTAATTAAATGTACAGATTAGACAAAAATAAATGCGCTAGACCCGGGGAAGTCTCCACGTGTTCCAATGCAGAAGACTCGTGGATGCGTCCCATTTTGGGAATTGATTGAGGGATTGGATTGGTGGCTAGAAGAACAAGGCAGTTTGGGCATTACTTTAATAATTAAAGGGTATTTCTTGAATTTTTCCTTTAAAACATAACTAAAGGGTATATCGGAAATTTCTCTTAAAACATGTGCCTGGCATGTGACTATTTCTCAGGAAAGCTCTATAAATAGCCCCTCTATTCTAAGAAAAGGGGATCGCTCTCAAGACATTACACTTAGACTCTTGGAAGCTCATTACACTTGGAACTCTCTCCCAACTCGAAGACTCAAGAAGGCTCTTGGAATCCCTGCTACCCTAACCCGGTTTCCGGATTCTAGGAGTTCTGCCACGTGTCATTGGAGTAATTGTCCACCTGTTCTTCTCCCCTCTTCGATCAATCAATCAATTCCGTGCTCTTCGTGGATTTCTCTCCTCTCCAGCTAACACGAAACCCTAACCCTAGCAAGGCGTAATTTCCTTGCCCACACATATTATATGCAAAAGTTTAATTTTATTGAATGACTATTTAATTTATGCATATTGTATAATTGTACAGATTACCATGTCGTCTTTTAATCCCCTTGTTGTTATCATTAAAGAAAATAAGTTAACTAGACCAAATTATGTGGACTGAAAAAGAAATTTTGACATTGTGTTGACTACTGAGGACTACAAGTTTGTGCTGACTGAACCTTGACTAGTTCTTCCAGAAAATGCTATTGTTCCACAAAAGAATAACCATAAGAAGTGAAAAAAGGCAGATGACATGGCTCGTTGCTATATATTGGCATATTTGTCAAATATATTGCAACACTATCAGTCTACTACCACTGCTAAAGAGATCTTGGATAGCCTTCATGAAATGTTTGCTGACTAGAGTCGTACTGCACGATAGACTGTGATGAAAACACTCATGAATTCCAAGATGTTCGAAGGATCTTCAGTTCGAGATCATTGTTTAAAAATTATTTCTTACTTAAACGAACTGGAAATCCTGGGAGCAACAGTTGATGGGGAAACCCAGGTTGACATGTTACTAGAGATCTTGCCCGATTCCTTCAATTAGTTCAAACTTAATTACACTATGAACAAAATGTCTTTATCTTTACCTGAACTGATGAAGGAACTCCAAGCAGCAGAGGGTATTCTTCGTGCAAAAGGAAGCATTCATGTTGCAGAAACTGGTACTTCTAGAGGAAAGTCTAAGGGCAAGAATCGAAAAAAGAACAATGGTAAGAAAACTGCAAATGGAAACCTACCTCCATCTGGAGGGGTTGGGAAGAAAGGGGCAAAAGCAAAACCTCTAGGGAAATGTTTCCACCGTGGGGAGAAAGGTCACTGGAAAAGAAATTATTCTACTTAACTGGCCAAGATCAAGAATCAAGGTATGATTGATTGTCTAATTAATCAGTTTGGCAAGATATGTAAATATCAATCTTTCGTTCATGAAACATATTTTGTGGGCCGTTCTACTGAATCCTAGTGTGTAGATTCGGGAACCACTAATCATGTTTGTAATTCTTTGTAGGGGTTTCAGGAAATCAGAAAATTGAATGAAGGTGAGATCTATCTAAACCTTGGTTCTAGCGCAAAAGTAACAGCTATTGCAGTGGGAGTTGTGCATCTCAATTAAATAATAATAGGACTTTAGAATTAGTAGATTGTCTTTATGTTCCAGACATTCGTAGAAATTTAATTTCAGTTTCTTGCTTGTTTAAACATGGATATTCAGTTAATTTTGATTCCAAGGTTGTTATTCGCAAAAATGGAAATTTTATTTGTTTTGGTTCATTAGTAGATAATTTATATATTCTTACTCCTAATTATTATTCATTAATGCAAACTGAATATAGTTAACATATACCATTAAAAAGAAAAGTTTCTTCAGTTAATCAAATTTATCTCTGGCATCTACGATTAGGTCATATTAATCTAAATAGGATCCAAAGACTGGTTAAAGATGGTCCCCTAAGCTCCTTAGAAGTTGAAAATCTTCCAGTTTGCGAATCCTATATGTAAGGGAAAATGGCCAAAGGGCCTTTCAAGGCAAAGAAACATAGAGCCAATGATAAGTTAGAATTAATTCATACAGATGTATATGGTCCTATGAATACCCGAGCACGAGGAGGGTTTGAGTATTTCATCACTTTTACTGATGATTATTCAAGATTTGGTTATGTGTACCTTATGCATCGAAAGTCTGAAGCATTTGAAAAATTCAAAGAATTTCAGGTAGAAGTAGAAAGACAATCTGGTAAAAACATAAAGGCCCTTCGATCGGATCGAGGGGGTGAATACCTCCTTGGGGAATTCAAAGATTAATTATCTGATAAAGGAATTATATCTTAATTGACTACACCGGGTACACCCCAGCAAAATGATGTGGCATAAAGAAGAAACAGAACCCTTTTGTATATGGTAAGGTCTATGATGAGTTTTTCTACTCTTCCTATTTCTTTTTGGGGTTATGCACTAGAAACAGCAATGTACTTATTGAATCTTGTACCATCAAAGTCTGTTCCTTTAACACTTAGAGAATTGTGGAGTGGGCGAAAGCCAGTGCTACACCATATTCATATATGGGGCACAACTGTACATGTACGAAAAGGAAAGACAGACTTAGATAAATTAGGTTCAAGAACAGAAGTATGTTTGTTTATAGGATATCCAAAAGGAACTAGAGGTGGTCTATTTTATAGTCCTTTAGACCAGAAAGTATTTGTTAGCGCAAATGCAGTTTTTTTAGAAAATGACTACATAATGGATCACAAGTTGAGCAGTAAAATTATCTTAGAAGAAATGTCAAGTACATCAATTACTCAATCAATTAATCCACCACAAGACTTGGATGAATTGCCACAAACTAACCAACCTAATTCTTCTAATACACCGGAGCTTCGTCGTAGTGGGAAGAATATCAGGCCTCCTGAGAGACTTTCACTTCTTGGAGAAACTTACAATGTTTTTCCGGAAGAAGTAGATTCGGATCCTTCTAACTACCATGAAGCTAATAATGATGTAGATGCATCTAACTGGCGCATGGCTATGAAGCAAGAAATGGATTCCATGTACTCAAATAAAGTATGGGAACTTGTAGAAGCACCTAATAGAGTCAAACCTACAGGGTGCAAGTGGGTCTACAAAAGAAAAAGAGAGGTAGATGGAAAGGTGAAAACCTTTAAAGCACGGTTGGTAGCAAAAGATTTTACTCAAAAAGAAGGTATCGATTATGAGAAAACCTTTTCACCAGTAGTTATGCTTAAATCTATCATCCATTGCAGCTCATCTCGATTACGAGATATGGCAAATGGATGTTAAGACTGCTTTTCTTAATGGATATCTTGATTAAAAAAATCTATATGAAGCAGCCTGATGATTTCATATTTAAAGGCCAAGAAAATATGGTATGCAAGATACAAAAGTCCATTTATGGACTTAAGCAAGCATCAAGGTCTTGGAATATAAGGTTTGATCAAGCAATCAAATCTTATGGTTTTGAACAGAATCCAGAAGAATCTTGTATATACAAGAAGAATAAAGATGGGGTGGTGGTATTCTTAGTTCTTTATGTATTGCTTATGGGTAATGATGTGGGAGTATTATCTAACATCAAAATTTAGTTGTCTAGTAATTTTGAGATGAAGGACCTAGGAGAGGCTAATTACATTCTAAGGATCAAGCTTTGGCGTGATCGCAAGAATAGAATGTTGGGCCTATCCCAAGCTGCATACATAGATATAATTTTGGCTAGGTTCAACATGCAAAATTCTAAGAAAGGACTACTTCCTATCAGACATGGAATTCCTCTTACTAAGGAGCAGTGTCCTAAGACACCTCAAGAGCAAGAGCGCATGAAAACAATCCTTTATGCTTCAGCGGTGGGAAGTTTTATGTATGCAATGTTGTGCACTAGACTAGATATTTGTTTTGCAGTAGGTCTGATCAGCAAATATCAGTCTAACCCTGGACTCGAACATTGGATAACAGTAAAACATATACTTAAGTATCTACGGAGAACAAGAGATTATATGCTTGTCTATTTTAGTGATGGTCTTGTCCCGAAAGGATATACAGATTCGGATTTTCAATCAGATAGAGACTTTAGAAAGTCAACATCTGGTTATGTGTTTACTCTTGGAGGTGGAGCTGTCAGTTGGAGGAGTGTTAAACAGTCTTGCATAGCTGACTCCACCATGGAAGCTGAATACGTTACTGCTTTTGAAGCTACAAAAGAGGTTATATGGCTCAAGAAGTTCTTGTTAGAAATAGGAATGGTACCTTCAGTATCATCTCCTATTGTCCTGTTTTGTGACAATAATGGGGTGATTGGACAATCAAAGGAGCCTAGGAACCACAAGAAAGGCAAACACATTGAAAGAAAATATCACCTCATCTGAGATATAGTTCAGCGAGGAGATGTGATAATTTCAAAGATAGCTTCTGCACAAAATTTGGCTGATCCTTTTACGAAGACCTTGTTTTCTAAAGTTTTTAATTTTCTTCTTGAGGGGATGGGTATTAGACATATGGTAGATTGGGTTTAGGGCTAGTGAGAGATTGTAAGGTTTTAAGCCCAGAAAAATCCAATGTTGATATTTATTTAATTATTTTAATAATAAAATTTAATTTCATTTTTAAATGTGTCATAAATTTTGTCCATAATTATACATTTTATAATTTATGTATATAAAAGAGTGTCATATACAGAAGACATAAATTATATGTTATGTATAATTAAAGAAATATATTGTTCTCAATCTTGGATGGAAATGGACATACTATTCTAGTTGATTGTAATACACTTGATTGGTTGATTTGTCGTAGTCATGTAAAGTAAAGACTTTAATCTAGTGTATTGGTGTATTTTTAAAATACATAGAACTAAATCGTTATGAAAAATTATTTGTTAAATATTGTTATTATAAATAATTTTTCAATTACTATTAATGTGCAATTACTCTTAATCTTGAGAGAACAATGAACTTGATTTTATAGTGTATGTCACTTCAATATATTAAAGAGTGAGATTTTTAATACAATCAATACCTGATATATGTTATGAAATTAGGAACATGTATTTTTCAAGATGGAATTTTACAATTAAATTATAATATCCCCTTGATATAACTTATTAGTTGATCACTAGAATCTTGGCCAAGTATTTTAGTAATTCAAATTACTAAAGTATTAATTTTGATTTATTAAATTAATATGTGATGAAAAGTTTATAAATTATGTACTCAATGATATAAGCAATAAACGTAATGGGTTAATAGTTTTATTTATATATGCGTTTATGGATATTATTGTAGAGGAGTATTTTTTGCAAGATACTAATAGTGGAAGGATTTAATTAATTAATTTTAATTCTATTAATTTTAGAGTGCAATTATAACTATTTAGTGGAATTGGTTATAATTAATATAATTCTAATTGATTAAAGAGTTAATCAGAAATTAGTATTATATTGGAGCTAGAATTATAGAATCCTACTTGATCCCCACTCTAGCCCTTATTAAGATATAACAAAATAGCATGATAAAATATATCAAAAAAGTTTTCAATTATCCTGATAAATATCAAGGAGTTGAGGACTCTATATATTCTATTACTTTGCAATATTTTGAGCCCACTCCCAGAAAAGTACGCGATATCAAAATAATGGTCATAGGGAGGAAGATCAGGAGAGAGAAAATCCATCATCAAAAATAAATAAAAATTCTTCATTGTGCTATAACCGAGCACGAGCTCGTATGTAATATAGTTTTTTGATTATGCTAAATTATGAGAAAAATCTTGGGATAATAATTTTTGAAAGTAAAAATTATTAATTTATTTGGAAATCGTTTCTTACAAGTAATCTGCTACTAATAAATCATTGGGGATAAAAAGTTTGACTATGTAGAAAGTTAGGGTTCCCCTGCATTATTCATATATATTAGAATGAATAATGAAGCATTAGTATAGCCACTCACATTTGAATCCACCAAACTGAACACATTATATTTAGCTGTGTTCTTGAATTAGAACCTCTATCAGATTCTCCTAACACACTAATCCCAGATGATCTACGAATCGCATCCACAAAAAGAAAAGCAGATATTGGAAGGTTAACCAAGAAAAATATATCATCTGCTTTCAAATTCTGATGCAAAACTTCGCCTTTAGTTACCAATCGCATTATTGCACAAACAACAAATAAAGCTATAGCTACAAAATTTAATACCCAGTACAATCTAAGCAAAATGGGATGAACAACAGCTTTAAATTTTTTTTCATGAGCAACAAGAATTGAAATTGCACCAAAAGTCAAAGATACTGAATAACTGGCATGGGTAGTGTGACTCAAGTCCAATGAATAACAACTCATGAAATTTACAATACTTCTTATCGTTAAAATAGGGTGCCCTACTGCTCCCGTATCGTAACCTTTAATTTCCCCTTCGTCGCATCACCACCCCATTAATCACCGTCTCTCCGCCATCAAATGCAATAAATGTTCCGGAGTATGGCGTTTCTATCTCTCCCAAATAACCCTTAGATCCATCTTCTTCCATTTTTAGAAACGAAGATTGAAAATCTAGCTACCTAATAGCGACACTAAGCGGATGCCCTTTGCACCTATCAGGTTGTCCCGTTTAGGGATCCCGACTTGCAAGTATGGACTCTCAACGAAAGCACACCAATGATACAAACCTTAACCCCTTTGACCCCACCTTGAAAAGCTAACTACTCAATGGGAGATGCTAAGACCTATATCAACCCATACCAAGTTGCATTTCTAACTGATGTGAAATTATTCTTTACGGTCTGTTATGAAGTTCGCATCATAATACGCCTACTCGACTGGTGGATTACGGATTGAAATTCATTAAAGAAGATGATGTTATTGGTGTACGGAGAACTGTAAGGGCGTTGATGGTTAAGCCGGAGAAAAAATTGAAAATTTATCTAATTGCAGAGTTGCTGTTGAGAGAATTATTTCTGGAGATGAAAAAGAGTGTTATCTGATACTTCAATTTCTAAGTCTAAAAAGAAGCAATAATTTTTTATTTCTTGAGGTCATACATTAGTGAATAGAAATTGACTGGTATATAATAAGAGATTTGACGAGTAATGTGAAGAAACTACAGATGATGAATGGATATATAAATTGTACATGTACATATACAATTATTCAAAATCATGGTGCCTGTTATGTCACGAATGAAAAAGAGACCGAGGATGGGCACAACACAGTATTGCAGATTTGGTATTTGAGAGTTTGCACATGAATTTAATGACAAGGGTAAAAACGGAAATAAATTATCACTTGCCCTGTGCACATAAATTTTGCCATGTTAATATCATTTCCCTTTACAATTTATTGAGACTGAATTAATCTCCGTTTTATTCATCAAATTTTATTTTTCTGCAGTTTTTTATTTTGTTTTATAAATGAATAATGTAATCGAAATTTTAGCAGTTGAACTATATTCTTCTAAAATATATATTTACGGATCAATTTTTAACTTTATAGTAGCGCAGATAATAAAAGTTAGGGAGCAAATTAATTAAATATGGGGAGGGAGCAAATTATTTAAATATGGGGAGAACTGAAATGCATATACAATCAAAAGGGAGCAAATCAAAAGTTCTCAAAAAATTAGTACTTACTTTCAACTGCATGGGCCTGGTTTTGCAGCTTGTATTAGATCAGTTGAGATTAGCATATTGATAAACACATAATTTATACATTTTATTATCCCTAATTTTGTCCTTTTAATTATATTAGTTTGTTTAATTAATATCTTTTATTTTATTTTGTAGGATTTTATATTTTGTTGCAATAAAGTTAAAATCTTGATGATCAAGTAATATTTAATGCTCTTTTTTATGTAAAAAAATATCCAAGAAGAATCCTACAAAGAGAAGGAAGGAGGTGGAACAATCTTGGTGTGCAAGTCAAATCCAGCGAGAGAAAGGAAAGTCAATCTAGAAGATATCTTTGAAAAGTTGATTGCCACTAGGAAGTTGAAACTTACATGGAAAGGGATTCTTGAGAGATTACCATATAGAGATTGAAATCAAAAAAGAATAAAAGAGGCCAAGTTCAATGAATGTAAATTAGGACACAAATTTATTTTCCCTATAAATAGGTCTCTTGTTTTAGAGAGAAGGGGGTATTAGTTTAGGTTAGGAGTAGAAGTAAATTAAATTATTTCTTCATTGTACGTTCGTTGGATGATTATTAATTAAAGGGAGTTTTCTTATTTTATTTTTAATTTTCTACTTCTTCTTTATTTTAGTTAGCTTATTTATTTTCATGTCTAGTTAATTTCTTTAATCTAGGATGAAGATGAAATTAAATAATTATTCATGATAATATTTTCTATCTCTTCTATTATTTATGCTTTTATGTTTAATTGATTTCGCCTTCATGTTTCGTTATTGAAATACCTTCGTTTTATAGTTCTTATGTGATTTTAAATTAATTAAGAGGTTTTGATAGATTATTGTTAAGATATGAGTTTTTCATAATCCATGCTTGCTCAAAGAAGTTTTGATGGGTTATAGTTAATCCTTAAATTTTCATAGTCTATGCTTGCCCACGTTAATTATAAAATTACTAAATTAAAGGGAAGGGAGATCAAAATCATAATTAAGTTATAAAAATAGAAGAGATTGAATTACTTATTATGTTTATTATTTAATGGATTCGGATTCCTAGATTGCTTTCTTATTATTAGTTAGTTTAATTATAGTTAATTGATTCTCAATCTTTATTTCTAATTCGCCTAAAATAGATATTAAGGATATATTAAAATTAATCTAGTCTCTGTGGGTTCGACCTGTACTTGCCAGTTCTTCAATTTGACACTGTGCACTTGCAGTTACATATTTTTATCACATCAAGTTTTTGGCGCCGTTGCCGAGGACTAGAATTAAATTTTTTTTATCCCCTAATATTTATTTATTCGAATTAGTTTTTCAACTCTAATTTTTATTTATTTATTTTTTTTCTTTCCAGAATTATCGAAGCGGATCGAAGGAGCGAAAAGATAAAGATTTTATTGTTGCGCTATTCCTGGTATTTTGTATCTTAACTCAAAAAAAAATAGTAGCTCAGTTTTATTTTTTTATTTTTTAGTTTTTATTGTTAGTTAGAAAACTAATTGTCGCATACATGCATTGATTTCAATATTATGTATGTTTTATCCAAGCCTTTTGGATGAGTCATTTGGTTGTACGTATTTCGATTCTGGTGTTGAATAAATTTTTCGCTCTTTCAAACAAAAAAACAAAGTATATAACTACGCAAGTCAATCTTACTTAACAACTTGACATGCAGCTCAAATCAATTAAAATGTCTACTACGAAAAAAGTTAAATGTGTGTGCGTTGTACACAAAATACAATTGTGATTGTCACAGCAACAATGACGGCCCAAAAGATATTAGACTTAACTAGCCTATCAGGCATGCACAGGTGTTACACGTGTAATTTATATCATATTTTTAATTTTAAAAATTAAAATTTTAATTTTGAAAAACAATTCTATAAAGTTAAAAGTTTGAAGATTTTTAGTAAGATACTTACATTTACAAGTTACAAAAAGAAGATAAGTAAAATTGAAGTTATAAGAATAAAACAAAAATTACTATAAAAGTTTAAGCATATTTTTGGAAGCCAAAAAGGCACAAGGCACTTACAAAAGTTTAAGGACATTTTCGAAAGCCAAAAAGACTTTAAAAATTGTTAACACAATAGCCCTCTGATTTTATATATTAGATTAAAGATAAATTACAAAATAAATTGTTAATATAATATTTCGAATATTTTGGAGATTAGTAAAATAAGAATTTAATAAATAATTTAATTTATTAAATTCTTATTTAATAAATTACTTTTATTTTTATTTTTGTCAACTATAAACTGTGGTGATTGCTGGAGGATCGAGGTACGTCTAATTTCTCCTTCTTTCATAATTCACATAGTTTTAGGACACTTTATTTGTTTACAGTTTTTATTTATTTGTGCATTCTTATTTGTAATTTAATTTAAGGGCAAAACCTATAATAAGATAAGGTGGGGATTTCATCACCCTTCCTTGGCCCACAAACAACCCAACTTGCATTTTGCATAACCTTGACCTAATAAAATCAAGTAGACATTAGCCCCTAGGACTCTCGAGCTCAATTAGGACAAGAAACTCCAAGAGGAGGCTGAATTTTTAATTAATCAAACTACTGGTGTCTAGGCAAGTGGTTCAAAAGGCAAACGCCTAAAGAACGTGTGGTTATTTAATTAGTCACCGTACCCACGGAGAGACTCCCACCGTTCTTACACTTACCTGGCTAGTGACCTTAAGGTGTAACTTGGAACAGTTAGGAGCGGTCTAGATTTTATTTAGGTTAACCGTAAAATTAGGATATTTATTTATTTATTTATTTTTCCTTTTGTGTGACTTTCGTGGTTAGTCTATTTGTTTTGTGATTTGTGAAAAGATGGACTCCTATTATAGTTGGAATAATAATTTTACTTGGAATCAAGAACCTTATGAAAATTTTAATGCACACCAAGTAAATCAATTTTTTCCAGCTTATGAAAATCCTTATCTAAGTTCATATCCATATCTATATCCGGATCCAGAGCCTCAATATCCACAAGAATTTTCAAAAGAAGAAGAGGAAAGATTAAGTACCTTAGAGAAAATTATGGAAGCTTTAATGGAAAATCAATTAAACACCAATCAAGCTATATCTCGTCTAGAAATTCAAATGAGTCGGTTAGCCACCATAATAAATGAACAAGAGGTTGATGAATTTTCTAGTGACTCTGAGGTTAATTTTGAAAATCATGATGATTGTGGAAATGATGAGGAAAATAAAAATTTTGGATTTAATTCTACACACTTTGAATCAAGTGAATTTGAGGAGTCTAAAAATTATGAGTCTATACCTAAAATTGATCATGTCACGGTTAATGAATCGGTTGAAAAAGTCTATAAGCCTAAAGTTCCATATCCTAAAAGACTTATTCCTAGAAAACAACCGAGTGATGTTGTGGACCAACCCATTAAAGTAAACATGATCCAAGAGTTGTCCATGACCCAAGAAATAATTGCAAATAGACTCATGATTGAAGATGATCCAATTGATTTTTTCTTAAATCACCTTGACCAAAATTGGAATGAATTGGAATATTTAGATAAGGTCAATGAAATGTTAAGATCCACTTCACATAAGTCAACAAAATTGGAACATACATTTGAACCAATTCGTCCACACTTTGAGCATATTCGTAAATATTTTTCCGAGGTAGACTTTAAGCACAATCCTGATGAAAATTATGACTATTTTCATTTTCCTAGACCTCTTGAAAATCATGAAAAGTTCACATTTGCTTGCCCATTTGTATCATTTATTTATAATCACATACTTTTTAAGATATATGAAATTCGTAGGTATGTACATCTGTTTTCCTTCTCACCACATTTTCTTGTAGAACAACTGCCCCGCATACAAGGTACAATTCTTTCACATCTTTGTTCTCTATTTTTCATTTGCATACATTGAGGACAATGCATGATTTAGGTATGGGGGGAGTTTGTTTGTATTATAGTAGTAGATTTTTTTTTTTATTATTTTTTAGGAATTTAGGAAAAATTAAAAAAATTTATAGTATTAGATATTTTTTTATTTTTTTTTTCCTTTTGTTTTTTTTTTAGGAAAAATTTTAAGAATTTTTTGTTTTAAAAAAAAATTAAAAATTTTGTTTGACTTATTATGGGTTAGATTAATTCTAATAAGTTTTTGTGGAGCAAATCTCATGAGTAAGATTAAAAGATTTAGAACTCTTGAACCTTTGATAAGATACAAAATCTTAGTTCGAAACACCATCTTGAGTAAAATAAAGTTTCTAAGCATTTTTGCACTTCACGTTCCCATTAACTCTTAGTTGTGGGGTATAAACTATGATTTGAGCAATTTCAAGAAAAAAGAAAGAAAAAATTTGAAGAAAAAAAGAAACAAAATAAAAAAGTTAAAAAAAAAGTTGAAAAGAAATAAATAACTGCTTCAATGTCCATTGAACGAAATAACTGGGTATCCAAGCCTCAGGAAGCATCGATATTCACGCTGAAAAGTGTGATGGATATAAGCAGCTTGACTAGTCTAGTTTTGTGGCATTTGCTACTCGAGTTAGTAAGCCCTTAGGGGTGTCTTTACACCTAGTGCCCTAAAGCCAATTGGTTTGGGAGTCATTAGTCCAACACTCGCTACATGGGTAACTCTGAAAAGCCTAAGAAAATGAGACATTGCACAAGTCAAGGAAAAAGTTCAAAAAAAAAGGAGAAAAATGAGAAATGAAAAAAAGAGAGGAAAAAAGAAAAAGAAAAAAATGAATTTGCTTGATTTTCATGGTAATAATCCCTACTAAGAGTTACATCACATACACATGCATGCATCACATAAAATTAGTTTTATGAACGATGGTGTCTAGAATGAAGATTGAGTATTTTTGATAAGGTGAAAGTGTGATTTTGAATTTAATTTTGCTTATGTATAATGCCCATGTATACTTAGAAGTTTTCTTTCAATTTTGTAATTTGTTGAACCCAAAAATATTTTGTTTTGAATTTTGAATTTTGTGGGTATATTCACTGCAAACCCTCACGAGACACAACTCGTCCACTTGGGATAACCTTGACCTTGGGGTTTAAAGGCTTGTTGCACATGCTAAGTGCAATCGTGTTTCCTACGAAAATGGGGTAGAAAATGGGGTAGTATAGTTTTTGTTTTTATTTTATTTTCTTTTTATTTTACTCGAGGACGAGCAAAAGCTAGGTATGGGGGTATTTGATAAACACATAATTTATACATTTTATTATCCCTAATTTTGACCTTTTAATTATATTAGTTTGTTTAATTAATATCTTTTATTTTATTTTGTAGGATTTTATATTTTGTTGCAATAATTAAAATCTTGATGATCAAGTAATATTTAATGCTCTTTTTTATGTAAAAAAATATCCAAGAAGAATCCTACAAAGAGAAGGAAGGAGGTGGAACAATCTTGGTGTGCAAGTCAAATCCAGCGAGAGAAAGGAAAGTAAACCTAGAAGATATCTTTGAAAAGTTGATTGCCACTAGGAAGTTGAAACTTACATGGAAAGGGACTCTTGAGAGATTACCATATAGAGATTGAAATCAAAAAGGGAATAAAAGAGGCCAAGTTCAATGAATGTAAATTAGGGCACAAATTTATTTTCCCTATAAATAGGTCTCTTGTTTTAGAGAGAATGGGGTATTAGTTTAGGTTAGGAGTAGAAGTAAATTAAATTATTTCTTCATTGTACGTTCGTTGGATGATTGTTAATTAAAGGGAGTTTTCTTATTTTATTTTTAATTTTCTACTTCTTCTTTATTTTAGTTAGCTTATTTATTTTCATGTCTAGTTAATTTCTTTAATCTAGGATGAAGATGAAATTAAATAATTATTCATGATAATATTTTCTATCTCTTCTATTATTTATGCTTTTATGTTTAATTGATTTCGCCTTCATGTTTCGTTATTGAAATACCTTCGTTTTATAGTTCTTATGTGATTTTAAATTAATTAAGAGGTTTTGATAGATTATTGTTAAGATATGAGTTTTTCATAATCCATGCTTGCTCAAAGAAGTTTTGATGGATTATAGTTAATCCTTAAATTTTCATAGTCTATGCTTGCCCACGTTAATTATAAAATTACTAAATTAAAGGGAAGGGAGATCAAAATCATAATTAAGTTATAAAAATAGTAGAGATTGAATTACTTGTTATGTTTATTATTTAATGGATTCGGATTCCTAGATTGCTTTCTTATTATTAGTTAGTTTAATTATAGTTAATTGATTCTCAATCTTTATTTCTAATTCGCCTAAAATAGATATTAAGGATATATTAAAATTAATCTAGTCTCTGTGGGTTCGACCTGTACTTGCCAGTTCTTCAATTTGACACTGTGCACTTGCAGTTACATATTTTTATCACATCACATATTAAATAAATGATAGCATAAAAATAAATAATGTATTTCTGTGTACCGTCATCGTGTCTTTACCTTTGGAGTTTACCTCTCTTCACAACTTCTTGAACTATTTTTTTAATAAATCCTAATTAGTAAAACAATATTTCTTCAGTTTTCAAAATAAAACAAATTATTAGTATATTATAATACTACTTCTGTTTACCATGAGGTACTCCCTTATACTTTGACCATTTGAAGTCATTCATTAAATTCTTTAAAATATGTGTGAATAGTGTAAGTCTTGAAACCAACAAAATTTATAATAGTTGTACTCTATATAATTTACAATAGTTATGATTATATTGACAATGAGAAAATAAAATTCTTTTTATGTAACAAAAGAAGTACTGATATTTTTGTGTATCAAATGAAGCATCTCAGAAGTGACCTTACTTGTAAGTTTTGAACTTGACAAAAATAATGAGGACACATTAAAGATTTTGTTCGACATCATGTATTCCCTATTTTAAGTGCAGACCCTATCATGGTAATCTGAAGATTTGCAATCACACATTATTATTCTCGAATAGAAATTTGAGAATAAAAGACATTTAACTGAAAACGCAAGCATGAGCTGCAGAACAATATTAACATATTTTGCGACTTAAGGGTGCAACGTGAGTAAATTGAAAGATGAGGTAGAACTACGTGAATGTGGTACAACTTGGAGGGAAAAAATATGTTATTCAGCTCTTAAAGATATGATATTTTTAATTTTCTTTTGATGAAAAGGTGGTTCAAGCTGAAGAGAATAGTGGAGCAATTGGTTACCTTTCCATTAATCCCAAGAAGAACATATATACAATAGTCATCAGACTTTAGCTCCTAATTACATGAAGATAAAATATAGCAATTAGACTCCTACGGACACAAGCTAGTGGACTGCTATAAACTATAACTTAATCTCCTAGAATTAAGAATTGTTAATTGCTACACACAAGCTGGTGGACTGCTATCTCCACGTTAGTGAACTGCTATGTCCATTATTCTAATTCCTAGAGTTGTTGCTTTCTTCTATATGCCCCCTCAAGTTGGAACTCCTAGTGGAGATTCCAATCTTGTCCTTGAGATTAAGAAATTGTGCACGTGAGAGTGGTTTTGTGAGCGCATCAGTCAGCTGATCTGCAGAGGAAACATGAGCGACATGGAGGGCACCACTTTGGACTTGTTCGCGGATGAAGTGAAAATCAATTGCGACATGCTTCATCCGAGAGTGAAAAACTGGGTTGGAGCAAAGATGGGTGGCTCCAATATTGTCACAATAGATGACCGGAGCTTGAGAAGTTTGTATTCCAAGTTCGGTAAGCAGTGAACAGATCCAACGCAATTCGGCAGCAGTTGCCGCAACTGCACGATACTCAGCTTCAGTTGACGAGCGTGCAACTGTGCATTGTTTCTTAGAGCTCCAAGAAATTGGACTGCGACCAAGATAAACAATGTAAACACTAGTTGATCTGAAGTCATCTTTGTTGCCAGCCCAATCGGCATTGGAGAAGACATAGAAAGATAGTGTTGGGTTGCAGTGAAGAACTATGCCATGAGCAGATGTGCCACAAAGATATCATAACAGTCGTTTGGTTGCATTCTAGTGATCTGTCGTAGGACGGTGCATGAACTGAGAGAGCTTATTTACTGCGAATGTAATGTTAGGCCGTGTGAGAGTTAAGTACTGAAAACTGCCAACAATAGTTTGGTGTTTTGAAGCATCTATCAAGATGGTGCCAGTGTGAAGACCCAGAGTTTGATCTGTTCCCAAGGGTGTAAGAACCGGCTTGGCATCGGTCATGTGAGTGCGTGTGAGAAGATCATTAATGTAGCGATGTTGTGAGAGAATGAGACCATGCTTGTGTGGAAGAACCTCAACACCAAAAAAATAAGAGAGATTACCAAGATCCTTTAGAGAAAAACGTGCTCCAAGTTGAGTAACAAAGCGTTGCACGAAAGATGTGTTGTTCCCTGTGATGATGATGTCATCTACATATACTAGCAGGTAGATCATGGTATTGGTGTTGTTGAAGATGAACAGAGAAGTATACGCATGTGAGTTTTTGAATCCCACAGTGAGAAGGAATTGACGTAGCTTATGGTACCATGCTCGTGGAACTTGTTTCAAACCATAGATGGCTTTATGCAATTTGCACACGTGATGCGAAAATTCTCTATGAATAAACCCTGGAGGTTATATTATGAAGACATCTTCAGTGAGATGACCTTGTAAAAAGGCATTATTGATGTCAAGTTATCGTAGTGACCATCCATGTCTGATTGCAATTATGAGAACTAGGCGAATTGTTGTTGGTTTTATAACTGGGCTGGAAGTGTCATGGTAGTCAATGCCTAGACGTTGATGGAAATCTTTGGCTACTAAACGTGCTTTGTACCTATCAACAGAACCATCTGGTAAACGTTTAGTATGAAAAATTCACTTACACCCGACAAGATTGTGGGCTTGATTTGGTGGAACAAGCTCCCATATACCGTTCTAGACAAGAGCATCATACTCTTCAGACATTGCATGACGCCATTTGATGTCTTTAAAAGCTTGGGTCACTGTTGTGGGTTCTAAGTCATTTGATAGGATGAGTTGGGCATTGAGATTGAGCTTTTGGGTTGGTTTGTGAATATTATTTTTGGCTCTTGTGGTCATGGGTATTAATTGGGTCTGGATGGTGGAATTCACTGGGTGGTGAACTGTGGTTTTGGTTTGGGTTGGGACTATATGGCAATGAAGGTGGCAGGCTTTGGTTTTGAGTGGTGGTTGGTTGACCGGTTAAGTGTGGTCGGGCAACTATATATGGGCTGAGGGTGTTGGGATTTTCTGGCGGCGATAGAGTGAGGACATAAGCAGCATTTGAGGGACCTTTTGCCGAAGACGTGTTGAGTGTTGTGGTAGCGAGAGAGTTTGTGGAAATTATATAGGCAGGCGGGAACCAATGAGAAGTAGTGGTTGACTCGGGACGACTGAAATGAGTTTGAGTAGATGTGAAGGGAAAGACCGATTCGACAAATTTGACATGACGTGAAGTATAAAGGCGAGATGTGTTGGTATCAAGACACAGATATGCACTTTAGGTGCTAGAGTAGCCAAGGAAGACACAAGGGATGGATCGGGCTTCAAGTTTGTGATCGTTGTACGGTCGAAGCCATTGATAACAAAGACAACAAAAAATTTTAAGTTTAAAGTAGTTGGGAGTGGTTCCAAATTTTTTTTTCGAATGGTGAGAACATGTTGAGTGTGGTGTAGGAAGTCGATTGATGAGGTAAATGGCTGTAGCAAATGCATGATGCCAGTAGATTAGAGGAATAGAGGCATGTGTGAGTAGAGAGAGACCAGTTTCTACAATGTGACGATGTCGTCTTTCAGAATATCCATTATGTTCAGGTGTGTGTGGTGGAGTGGTTAAGTGAGTGATGTCATTGGTAGCTAGAAAAGAATCAAGAACTTAATATTCACCACCATTATCAGAGTATAAGGTTTTAATTTTGTGATTTAAATAATTTTTTTACAAGCGCTTTGAATCGTATGAAGACTTCGTAAACATGAGATTTACGTTTAAGCGGATAATACCAAACATATTTGGTGAAGTGATCAACAAAAATGACATAGTATTTGAAGTCATCATATGAATGCACGGGAGAGGTCCAAACATCAGAGAAAATTATTTCAAGAGGTTTTGTAGAAACAAAAGAAGAAATAGAGAAAGGAAGCTTATGACTTTTATTGCAACTACAAGCATTGCAATGGTTGTTTGTTGTGGAGACAAAAACTGGTAATTGAAATTTAGAGACAACATGTTTGTAAATTGGAGAGGAAAGATGACCTAGGTGATTGTGCCACTCGGCAGTTGTTGTCTTGACACCGGAAAAGAAAACAAAAGGGGATTTGTTTGTTGAAGAGATTGGCCACTCATACACGCCATCCTTAGTTGGTCCCATCAAAAGTGTTGCTCCCATGCTTAGATCCTTCACCAGAAAATCAGAGGGTAAAAATTCAATTAAAACATTATTAGTGATGAACATTTGAGAAATGGAAATGAGATTCTTTTTCATAGTGGGAACACACAAAACATTATGTAATTGAAAATTATGTGTGGAGGAGGGAAGGGAGGTAGAACCAGTGTGGGTAATTTGTAGACCTGTGTCATTGTCAATCATGACATCATCATGGGCATTGTACGGAGCATGGAGAGAGATTATTCAGGTCAGTGGTAACATGATGAGATGCACCACTGTCAAGGAGCCGTGATGGAATGTCGGATGTGCCAATTGTTGTATAGTTGACGCGTGGTTGCTAGGGAGATGATGAACGCGGTCCTGTCGGTTGGAAACCCGATGATTGTGGGTTTGTTGGTGAATAACCTGAATTGGGCTTAGTGAAAATTAATCGAAATTGTGGATATCGTTTGGTTGTGTGCCCTTGAGTATTGCATGCTTGACACGTACTAAGATAAGGGTGTGGTTGAGGTCTTGCAGCCCGAAAGTTGTTAGATGATGACCATTAATTTGGTGATGATTTAGTTGATGAATTGAAGGTAGGACGCCATGGTTTATTCCGAGGATGCATGGATGTTGGATTTGCTATTGCAGGAAGAGAGGTTGGTGGTGGTTGAGATTGACGTAACATAGTTTCCTTGTTCAAGAGTTTTTCATGAAGCTCGTCAAAAGAGATGGTTGTATCTCGAGCGTTGACGACGTCAACGATGGATTTGTATTCCTCGTCGAGACCATCAAGAACTTTGTTAATCAAGTCCTCTTCATCATATGGCTTGCCCAGAATTGCAAGCTCATCGGCACGACTCCGAATATATTGTATATATATTCGCTAATGGTTCGTGAGCCTTTAATTGGATTCTTTAATTGCTCCTTAATTTGCTTGATATGACCACGAGTGGGCTTTGCATATGTGTTTTCAAGAATCATTCAGGCATCACGAGAGGTGATAGCACGAGTTAGGAGTGGAACAATTGCAGCCGATAATGATCCGACTATGGCTCTGAAGATTAATTTATCCTGTCGATGCCAAGTTTGGAACGCAGGATTTGGTGACTTCTTGCCATCAGTGGTAATTGTGGGACATGGTACACTAATCAAGCCATCAATATATCCTTCAAGATCATAGCCTATCAAGGTTGCATGAAATTGTAATTTCCATGAGAGATAATTTGTGGGTGTGAGTTTTATGGTAGAGTGGGAGGAGATGTTTATGGCAATAAGAGGGTGATTAGGTTCATGAGAATTAGGAATAATTGGTTGAGAGACAGCAGCGAATATTTAATCTTGTGAGGCCATTGTTTGAAGAGGATGAAGTGTGCAAAAAGTTGGTGGAGATGTAGCACTGATGAGGACAATTATAACTGGAAATGGCCACAGAAAAGAGAAAAGAATTGTGAATTTTGTTGAAATTTTGAATAAGTAAGAATTGGATGGAGATAAGGAACTGATCGAACGAGTTAGGATTGTGGCTCTGATACCATAAAGAGAATAGTAGAGCAATTGGTTACCTTTCCATTAATCCCAAGAAGAACATATATACAATAGTCATCAGACTTTAGCACCTAATTATATGAAGACAAAATATAGCAATTAGACTCCTACGGACACAAGTCAGTGGACTGCTATAAACTATAACTTAATCTCCTAAAATTAAGAATTATTAATTACTACACACAAGACTGCTATCTCCACGTTAGTGGACTGCTATATCCACTAATTCCTAGAGTTGTTGTTTTCTTCTATACAAGATAGGTGTATTTTGTATAAAACCTGTATTTTATTCCAATTACAATGTCAATAAAAATGTGATATTTAAATTGAAATACAGATTTTCCGTGAGTGACATCTCATTTTGAGACGCAGTGAATATAAAAAATATCATAGAAAAAATCTTAACACATCAGTCATGTGTTTGGTCAATTAATATATTCTTTATTAGTTTTCAATTCCACTTTATATCTTGTTACAGTTTTATTGTCTTTTTTTTTTCCGGCTCTTAGGTGTCTTTACTCACCACGTCGAGTAGACGGAAGGGATTTTTACTATTCATTTCCCATATGCAACCCTGTTACTCTCATTAAGTTGATCATAAAGATAAATGATTGTTGCTATATGATCACAACGTTACGCGGAATATTAAATATCTACGTATATATTTATATGGGATAGAAAATAAATAAAGAATGAATTTATATATTATTTTTTTTATCGCTTATAAATCTATAATTAGTTGCAATCTTAATTTGTTCTAAATTAATTAACATACAAATCATTTCCTTGAATAAATTGTAGGCATTCAGTATACGAATTCATGGCTTTCCAAGCAACGAATTCCTATTACATCTTATATGATCATACTGTTAGAATCGTAACTTCATCGAATCAAAATTATAGTAGAAAATATGGCACGAGTGATTTCTGTCCTTAAGATTTTTATCGTTCCCACCACAATTGGTGTGTTAAGTGTTGCAAACGATATACCTCCAGAATATATGTCAAACCTTTGATAAATTATTCGTAATAGCAGTTCATAGAATAATTCCAATGAAATAGTAGTACTGTTTTGTAATAGTTATTTGTTTGTAGGAAGAATAACGAGAAGAAAAGGAGAGACTTTCAAAGTGCAAAAATTATTATATAAAAAAAATGTATGTGAGACTTCTCTCAATGTGCATATATCTAATATATCTATATCTACACATATAGATACATATATATATATATATATAATAGTTTTGACATTAAACTATTATTTATTTCTATTTTAATAATACTTATTACTACGAATGATGTAAGTTACATATATATTAGTAATAAATTTATAATTAAATAGAATTTTAAAAGTCTCACAAGTATATCTCTTCTCCAAAATAAAATAACACTACACCTATCACCATAAAGCAACCTAGTAGTCATATTTTATTCAAATGAAACAAATAAAATTTAGTTTTTCATGCCTCACTCTACGTTTAAGAACCATGCACACATCAAATGATTCCTACTTAAATCAAATGAGTAATTACTCCCTTATTTTCACATAGAGAAAAGTAAATTACACTTTATACCAACTTACAAAAGATATGTCCATAATATATAAAATAAGGTGTAATTTCTAACACATACTCTCTCCGATTTAAAATTAGAAATTCATTTTTATTTTTTATTCGTTCAAAAATTTAAGATATATTTCAAATTTTTGTGTGGGGTCCTCCTTAATTCCCTCTTATCCCACATGTCCGTGCATACGTTGGTATTTACTATTAACATAAACTAGTTCTTAAACCCGTGCAAAGCACAGATTTGATGGGCATAATATAGTTACTTTAATTTTTAATTGTTGTATAATTCAATCTAGTAAAAAATATGTAATTGTTCATGTAATTTTATTTTTTTTGAAGAATAATAAGTGATTAATCCATCTCAAATTGTTTATTATTTGCACTTTTTATTGTAAACGTATAAAAATACACTTGTTATTCAATATTACTTCTTTTTTTATATATATTTAAAATTAATTCAATTAACTTCCTATTTATAAATATTAAATATGTAACCGCTTATTATTTAAGTATGTGCTTTAATGCTTATCATGACTTCACTTGATTTAACACAATAAATAACTAGCATATGTATAACAAACATAACAATATGCAACAATTTTCGCCGGAAAATTTTATTGTGGCCCAAATAAATTTAAAAGACCAAACCAAATCAATAATGATCCTTATTTTGCCTCTTTATATATTGTTATTGTTATAGACCATTTGCCATTTATAAATAATAAATTTTGAATATGTAATTGTTTATTATTTAAATATTTATAGTTTAATATAAATCATGACCTTACTTAATTTGACACAATAAATAGCTAAGTATTTTTATGGGAAAAAATTTATTGAGGCTCTAATGCACCAACCAAACTAACGATTGCCTTTTATATATTAGTATAGACCTTAAGTAAGAGAGCTTTTAAACTGTCAAATCGTTAAAATTTGATTAGAAATGAGAAAATATTTATCGATTGTTGCTATCTCGAGTAATACTTCACTTTTATGTGTTTTCAGTTTTAGACAGAGAGGAATTTAATATTAAGAGTTTTATGCCACATAAATAATATTAAATATACTTTAATAACAATTTAAACATAATATACCATGTGATTTTCAGTTTTATAATTTCTCTTGATTTTACAAATTTAATAGCTAGCATGTATATAAACTCCATATATTAATTTTCGTAAGAATAAATTTTCTCCATAAAAAATTATTACATAGAGTATTGTCGGTTACGATTAGTATATATATTATGAGTATTAAATATACACACATAATGAAATATATTGAATATGACATAAACTATAATAATTTTGTAGTACTCACCAAATTCGTATCTTGCACGAGTTAAAGGGCTCCAAACAAAAATTTATATAAATTTTGGCTAGATGTATGTAAATTTTGTTACCGAGATTAACTCAATTCTTATTTTAAGAATTGCAAGTGCTACTGATTAGAACTTTTATTTAGTTATTAAAAATTATTATATATTCTTTATAAGTATTAGTACGTATTATTTTTTTCTTCATCCACTATGACCAAATTTGTTTAATCCTGTAATCTATAAGAACTTGATTTTAATTAAAAAATATGGGAAGTATAAGAGAAACAAAAAATTGCCTTACAAAGGTCAAGGTGTCTAGTAAAATGTTAAACTTCCTAAGAGATTAATCATCATATATAATTTTTTTAGAACAAACAATTCAAATTTTACACATTTTATAAAATTCACATTACAAGCTCACCAACCCCGTGTGAAGCACGGGTGGCATAAATAATAATTTATTATATTAATAATTAAAAAAAAAAGTTTACTGTGATTTCGTGAACATAGTTGTAATTATTAAATAGTTAAATATTTATTTAAATAACTAATGATTGAATTATATACTGCAGGTTCTTTCAATCAATTATATATTACGCTAAATATTTGAATGAATTATTGTAGATATATTTAGATATGATTATGAGAGAAAATAATTATTTTAACTTTATTTAAGTTTGTAATGGAATTCTATATTAGCGTTTATATTGACAACATTTGCTTAAAATTCTAATCCGAATAAAATTATGAAACTCAAGTTTTAATTTAATTATGACAATTAGTTAGGAATGAATATAGTATAATTTTTCAACTTATGTTACAATTATTATCTTTCAAATTCACATATGTTATTAATACAATTAATCATATGATTTGATAAAATTTCAGGTTTTAATGAATTAAATTAGTTAGGATATTAATTTAATAATAAAGTTCACGACTAATATTAATATAATTAAATTGCGTTAACAGGTTTTTTCGATATCTTAATATATTAATAAAATTGTAGCAATAAAATTATTCTGTACAAATTAATTAAGATATATAAACTAAATAAAACTATTAAAAAGAACACATGTAGTAATTATTTAAATTTGTAGAGTATTTATACTAATTTGAATATGAAAGAAAAAGTCGATGACGCCTTAGCCTAATGGCTAATTAAGACTAATTAAGATACTGAAACTTAGGTTAATTAATATTTCATCTGTTCCACGAAAAAAGAATCTTATATGTAAATTTTATAAATGTTAAATATGTATTTTTATTGCATGTTAATTTACCCTTTAAATTAAAAATATAAGTTAATTATATATTACATGAATCCTACCATCTATACATGACTTTTTAAAAAAAGAAGAAGAAGAATGCAAGTAGAGATTTTACCCCACAGCTCTACCCATGATGTGATGCCGCTGAAGCCAGAGCTGTCCATGAGCATATAAGAATCCTAGGAAATTAAGAGGGATAAATTTGATTTGGTTTGAGCTATTGACAATTCTCCTTCCTGAAATACTAATACTAATACCAAATGGAATTACGATAACATAAGTAATCGACAGGGGAAGGGAATTAAGGGGAGGGAGAGATGATCTTTCTTACTTTGGCGTACTCACTGAAAATGGTGAAATCTTTTACTTTCTCGCCTGATGAGGAGCTAATCAATGTCGAAAGGGAGGGAATTCTCTCTCTCTTCCATTCCATTGCAGATTAGATTAGTTGATTTCTTCAGTTTCACGATTTGGTATTCATTTTTTCTATTTATCTAACCGCAAAACTGTCTTGAACTCTCGCAGGTTCGTCATTGGCCTTTCGGATTGCTTATTAGTACTAAATTGGAGCATATTGAAGAGTCAATTGTAACTGAAGGAAAGAAATTGTTATAGGAGAATTGTAACGTACGGACAAAATGAGGGTATTAATTTTTGCCAGAGAAAATTTATTGCGACTTGTAACATCTACTAGAAGGAATTTATTACTGTCCTAAAAGGACTACCAAACTAACGATTATCCTCATTTATTTCTTTATATATAATAATAAATTTGTCCTCATATATACCGAGACTCTTATGGTATAATTTAATTATTAAAAATAAATTAGTTACGACTTTCTTATATTCTGGCGTTCAAGTATCAATTTAGGGTTCCGGATATATTAGCATCCTTTCAATAATCTACGTAATCATGAAGTTACCATTTTTACGCTGTCCAATCTCTATATAAATCATGTAATGATCAATCAATAGAAATCATAACTTTATCATTTGGAATTGCAAAACATTAGTATTTATACGATGAAAAGTCTCTTTCTTTTTTCCTTCCTTACTATTTTTCTAACAGCAAGTGCCAGCGGTGATTTCGAGATTCATGTCATGGATAGAATCCGTCAAGGTAGCTTGCGAATTCATTGCGCCTCAGGAGATGATGATCTAGGTTATCATAACCTATATAATGGGCAAGAAATCATGTGGAAATTTAATCCTGATATATTTGGTCGTACTATTTATTTCTGCCATTTTTGGTGGGGAAAACAAAGCAAGAGGTTTGATGTCTACAACAAAAGGACTGAGGATCAATATGTGTATTGGCTAGCAACGCGTGATGGTTTTTATTATGCTGATCATAATGCCCCTTTTCCTAGTGATCAATGGAGCAAAAAATATGATTGGATCTAATTAGTGGTTGATCATTTATTTTTTATGTTTGCATGCATGTATCCTCAAATATTATTATCTAAGGAAAAAAAGTTTCTCTCTCTGTGATTAGTTTTATTGTATTTTATATATCTAAGTAAGCTAATTATTATAATCTCTACTTCATTGACAAAATACTTTTATTTTAATATTGTGTCACAATTTTAACATTAGTTGTATATACACCATCAGTATATAATCTTTACTTACATATACACCATCATTACTTGTATAATCTTATTGCTGTTTCGAGTGCTTTTGTTTTCTGTTTAGGTGCAGAATTTTTAGGGGTTGATTTCAATATTATGTATGTTTTATCCAAGCCTTTTGGATGAGTCATTTGGTTGTACGTATTTCGATTCTGGTGTTGAATAAATTTTTCGCTCTTTCAAACAAAAAAACAAAGTATATAACTACGCAAGTCAATCTTACTTAACAACTTGACATGCAGCTCAAATCAATTAAAATGTCTACTACGAAAAAAGTTAAATGTGTGTGCGTTGTACACAAAATACAATTGTGATTGACAGCAACAATGACGGCCCAAAAGATATTAGACTTAACTAGCCTACCAGGCATGCACAGGTGTTACACGTGTAATTTATATCATATTTTTAATTTACAAATTAAAATTTTAATTTTGAAAAACAATTCTATAAAGTTAAAAGTTTGAAGATTTTTAGTAAGATACTTACATTTACAAGTTACAAAAAGAAGATAAGTAAAATTGAAGTTATTAAGAATAAAACAAAAGTTACTATAAAAGTTTAAGCATACTTTTCGAAGCCAAAAAGGCACAAGGCACTTACAAAAGTTTAAGGACATTTTCGAAAGCCAAAAAGACTTTAAAAATTGTTAACACAATAGCCCTCCGACTTTATATATTAGATTAAAGATAAATTACAAAATAAATTGTTAATATAATATTTTGAATATTTCGGAGATTAGTAAAATAAGAATTTAATAAATAAATTTTTTATTAAGAGACCAAGTAGGTTTGGACATATATGTATATATGTGTTTTATATAATGTGAAGTATGTGATTAATGTAAGGGATTAAATGTGTATATATAGATGTGAAATATATACATATATTGGGAAAATAAGATTTAATAGTTAATTAAATCATTAAAGAAAATGGATGAAATTAATTAATTGAAATTTAATTCAAATTATATTCTGAAATAATATAATTTGAATATTAAGCCTTGAACAACAACATAATTATTATGAATTAAATTTCATAAAACGAGTTAATGAATTCACTTACTTAAATTAGTGAATTAATGTATGTATTTTGATCTAATTAAATGAGGGAGCTAATTAAACTCATTATTATAAATACATTACATATGAATGTAATATATTTATGTAATGGCTTAATAAATTATATTATGTCAAATGAATGTAAATTAATACCTGGTCAAAGCTAATTAATTTAATTAGTTTGAACTAACTAACGAAGCGTATAATTGTTTAAAATGAAGTTTTTATAGATATTGTTTCGATAAATGAGATGAGTGAATGAATATGTGTATTACATCTTCATTAACAATTAAAGTGATGAGATGTAATTTAATAGTCAGTTTAAGCTAATTATTTAGTTTACTGGTGCTGAAGTTACTTGATGCAAGTATAATTTACCCAATTTCAGACAGTTAATGAGTAAATCCAGTGCATGTTGTTCCAAAAAAATCTGGTATAACAGTGATTCAAAATGACAATAATGAGTTGGTACCTACACGTGTGCAAATATGATGGAGAGTGTATATTAATTATAGGAAGTTGAACTCCGTAACTCGAAAAGATCATTTTTCTCTTCCTTTTATTGATCAGATGTTAGAGAGATTAGCTGGTCATACTTATTATTATTTTCTAGATGGTTTTTTATATTACAACCAGATTATGATTGCACCAGAAACTCAGGAGAAGACAACTTTCACCTGTCCATTTGGTACTTTGCTTATCGTAGAATGTCATTTGGACTTTGTAATGCACCAGGGCCTTTTCAGCGATGCATAGTAAACATATTCTTTGATCTGTTAGAGAACTTCATTGAGGTGTTTATGGATGATTTCACAATACATGGTGATTCATTGGATGCATGCTTAGACAATTTGACTCGTGCGCTTGATAGATGTATAGAAACTAATCTTGTTCTTAATTGGGAAAAGTGTCATTTCATAGTAGAGCAAGGTATAGTACTTGGACATGTTGTATCAGCTAGAGGAATAGAAGTAGATAGTCTAAGATAGAGGTTATTTTTACTTTACCTGACCCTGCAAGTGTGCGGGAGATTCGTTCTTTCCTTAGTCATGCAGGTTTTTATCGTAGATTTATTAAGGACTATCAAAGATAACTTTGTCATTGTGTAAGTTGCAGCAAAAGGATGTGAAATTCCAGTTGATAAGGAGTGCAAGGATGCATGTGACAAGTTGAAGAAACTATTGACTTCAACACCAGTGATACGACTACCAAATTGGGAGTTGCCATTTAAGATTATATGTGATGCAAGAAACTATGCAGTGGGAGCTGTCTTAGGACAAAGAATTGACAAAGTTGTTCATGCCATCTATTATACCTCCAAGACCTTAACTGTTTCTCAGATCAATTACACTACGATTGAAAAAGATTTGTTATCTGTTGTTTTTGCTTTAAACAAATTTAGGTCTTATTTACTTGGTACTAAAGTTATGGTTTATTCTAACCATGTTGCTCTCAGGTATTTGTTGTCTAAGAAGGAATCCAAACCTCAGATTATTCGATGGATTTTGTTATTACAGGAATTCAACATGGAGATTAAAGATAAGAAAGGAGCAGACAACTTGGTTAGCAGATCACTTGAGTAGGCTGATACATGATGATGAGACACTGTCATTACAAGATTCTTTTCCAGATGAACACTTATTCTCTATTAATAAGACACTACCCTGGTATTCCCATATTGTCAATTATTTACTGTGTGCCTGGAAACTTTTCTAAATTCCAAAGACATAAACTTAATAGTGATGTTAAATACTATGTGTGGGATGACTCATACTCATAGAAATATTGTGTTGATCAGGTAATAAAAAGGTGTGTGCCTGATAATGAATTTTTACCTATTTTAACCTTATGTCATTCTTATGCTTATGGAGGTCATTTTGGGCCTAAAAGAACAGCTCATAGGGTTTAGAATGTGGTTTCTATTAGCCAACTATTTTTAAGGACTCTTATCTGTTTTGTAAATCATGTGAAAATTGTCAAAGGACATGTAATTTATCAATTAGAAATCAAATGCCACAAAATCTTATTTTAGTTATGGAGATTTTTTATGTTTGGGGTATTGATTTTATGGGACCATTTCCTGCATCTTTTGGTAATATTTACATCTTTTTCGTTGTTGACTATGTTTCTAAATGGGTGGAAGCTAAAGCCACAAAGACTGACAATTCTAAAGTTGTTATAAATTTTGTTAAATCTAATATATTTGTCAGGTTTGGAACTCCAAGGGTCATTATTAGTGATAGAGGAACTCATTTTTGCAATAGGATGTTGGAAGCACTGTTCAAGAAATACAATGTTATGCATAGGATTTTCACATCTTATCATCCGTAAAGCAATGGCCAAGCTGAGATGCCCAACCGTGAGGTTAAGTCCATTTTGGAGAAAGTAGTCAAACCAAATAAGAAGGATTGGAGTCTGAGATTGGATGATGTGTTATGGGCATACAAGACTGTCACCTTACAGGCTAGTGTTTGGGAAACCCTATCATCTCCCTGTGGAATTAGAGCACAAGGCTTTTTAGGAAATCAAACATTACAACCTGAAGATGGCCAAAGTTGGAGAACATAGGAAGTTGCACTTACAAGAGCTAGAGGAAATGAGAAATGAAGCATATGAGAGCTCTAAACTATACAAGGAAAAAACAAAGGCCTTTCATGGCAAAAGGATTATTAGGAAGAACTTTGTTGTTGAACAGAAAGTTCTCCTTTACCATTCAAGGCTTAAGTTAATTTCAGGTAGGCTGAGTTCTCGTTGGGTTGGCCCTTTTTTATTACTAATATTTCTTCTTATGGTGCAGTGGACATTCACAGCCCAAGAACAAGGAAAATTTTTAATGTGAATGGTCATAGACTTAAACCTTTTTATGAAGGCTTTCCAATAGAACATGTGGACGTGATGGAGTTAGAGGATCCAGGCTATTCAGATTGAGAAGGATGTTGTCAGGCAAACGACATAAAATAAATGTGATGCTTGAGAGGCAACCTAAGAAATCAAATTTGCCTTTATTTCCCTTTTACCTTTTTAATTGAATTTATTTTGGTAGCTCTCTTTTTACATAATTATCTTACATTGGGGACAATGTAAGGTTTGAGTGTAGGGAAGAGGTTTAGAATTTTGTTCTATTTTTGTTGTTCTCTATGATTTTATTTTGTGGTTCTACGATTTTTATTTGGTTAAGTTTTTAAATGTTATGATTGTAGAGTGAAAATTAATATTGTTTTGTAGGATTTGTTTGATGCTTGATTAATTGATGAATGATAATGACTAAGTCATGATCTACAATTGATTTGAACAATTTTAAACTGATTGTTAAGCATGACTGCTTGAGTATGATATACATATTTTCTTAGCTAAGTTGTATGTGGGATTCAATTATGTACATTGGTTTCATGACTCAGAATTGGCTTAGCTGCTTGTTTTATTTACAGAACCAGGTTGAGGGAAAAAAGAAAGAAAAGGAAAGAAAAACTATGTGCATGGTAGGTTGAGATGGAACGTAAAACGCACTCATCCATAAACACATGCAATAGGTTAGAAGTATCATAAAACGCACTCATTAATAAGTTTGTGTATAGAGTGAGATGAAGCATAAAATGCACTCACCTATAAAGATTGAAATTGAAGGTTCTTTAATTTTACCATATTGGAAATTGTGTGAAAAAGGAGTAGCAGAAAAGCTATGTTTTGAGTCTGGAGTTAGTGGGCATAGTTGTGCTTTCATGTGAACTTGGTTGGGTAATCATGTTGATCATAGGAAAGGTACTTATGTGGTTGCAATTGAATTTTGATGGGTTCTGTGGAAAATGACAAGATTGTTATTATGAATTGATTGATGAAGTATCAACTGAATCCTTGTTAATCAGTATTAATAGTCATGGATGGATTGTTAAGTTTAAAATCTTTGAAAGTTTGGTTGAATAGATTCAATTGAACTTTAGTATGATCTATGTTTTTGTTTACGAGGACATGTAAAGATTAAGTGTGGGAGAATTTGATAGGAGCAGAATATTCTATGTTTTTTATTCCTTTATATTTAGTTTTATTACATGTTTTATGTGTATATGAGTTGATTAAGGTGTTTATTGTTTCAAGGCAGTTTTGGAGATGAATTAGCAGTTATGGAGTATAATGCTTAATTATCAGTTCTTAAGCAGAAGTGTTCTATGATCGTTGAATGAATATGACAAGTTCTGAGGAGTTATGGAAATTCTACTCTATGTTTGAGCTACCAGAGAAGTTACTCTACGTTCGTAGTGTGGGAGTTGGCATAGAAGTACTTTGCGATTTGAAATTCTACGTTTGTTTGATTTGGTACTCTATCATTAAATGAAGAGGACAAGTTCTGAGGAGTTATGGAAATTCTACTTTATGTTTGAGCTATCAGAGAAGTTACTCTACGTTCGTAGTGTGGGAGTTGGCATAGAAGTACTTTGCGATTTGAAATTCTACGTTTGTTTGATTTGGTACTCGACGTTCGTAGTGAGGTCGTTGATATGAAAATTATTCTAAGATGATTTAAGATGACAGTCTATGATTGTAACGAGGCCATTCTACGATTTGTCACTTGACGATCTGTTATTCAACAATTTGCTACTATGTAACCAAGCACTCTACGATTTAGGACTCTATGATCAGTTAACAAGAAAAGTTACTCTACGATGATGTGATCAGTTCATGGGTTGGTTTATGGATATGGAGCCGGGTCGGAGTAGGGCTGTTGGAGCACATGTTTAAGGAGTTTCAGCATGATATGGAAACTACAGCTAGTTATGGAATTAGAGTATGCTATAGAAACTGAATCCGAATTTATAAATAAGACTATATTTGCTAGGATTTCGAAAGTTGATATGGAAACTAATTCTACTAGGGCTTTAAGGAGACCTTATAAATACCTTCACTTGGCTTCGACTGAAGACATCGAACACATACGGATGGATATACACAGACATTCAAATACAGAGATTGTTAAGGTTTTAATTATGTCAGGCTAGACTTTTCTATTTTAGTTCTAAAGGATGTTGAACCTTTATTACAGTTGATGGTTTAATTGAGTTTATAATATTATTTATTCCTTCTTATATGAGATTCATTCTTGATAATCTGGTTTAATAGTTTGAATGATAATTAGTTTGGTTGATTTAATAACGGCCAGTTAGATTAATCTGATTATTATCATCTGCTAGATTAAAAAATAGTATTACGTGTAATTGATATTGTTCCTAGTCACAAGTAGTACTTAGTGATACGTGATTGTGTCAGCACTTTTGTGTATTGTTATGGTTATCAAAAGGCAAGTTAAATAGTCTAAACTTGTGTGATTATTGCTTGAAATAGTCTAATTTCTTAGTTCTTAATGCTGCTGATATATTAAATTTAGAGAGTTTGTTCTAGGTTGTATAATGGTTATAATTTTGTGAAGAGCTTATTTCATTAAGTGAAAATCTAAGGAAAATTTCAAGTAACAGAGTTTGTTGTTACTTATGGCTATTAGTTTCATTGAAGGAAAGAATAGTGTTATATTTGATTGTTCCATTATTGTGATGGGTGAGACTGAACTAAAAAACTGAAGTTTTTAATTCATTGATTATTCTTATTAATTTAATTCAGTTTATCTTAGTTAATTATAATTAAACTCAAAACCCCTTTTTTAATTATTATTTTGTAGAGTAGATAAGAGCAAGATCACTCTATGTGGGTTCGATCCTTACTTATTGCTATGTTGTGGTTATTACTGTTCGTAGAGTGAGAAGTGAGGATTAATTTTTAGAATGGTAATGACACACTACCAGCCCTCAACAAAATGGAGTGGCAGAACAGAAAATAGGACATTTGAAGAAATGATTAATACGTTAATTCTTACTTCTGGTTTACCTAAAAAATTATGAGGGGAAGCATTAATGATTACTTGTTATATATTTAATCGTATACCCCATAAGAAAACTCATATTACACCTTATGAATTGTGAAAAAAAGAGAAAATTTTCTCTTGACCATTTAAGAGTGTGGGGATGTAAGGCATTAATAAGGTTAACTGATCTTAAAAGGCCTGAGTTTGGAGCTAAAGCAATCAAGTGTGCTTTTATAAGCTATGCACAAAATAGCAAAGCCTATAAATTCTTGACCATAGAATCCATAGATTCTGTTAGCTAAAATATAAGTTTGGAGTCTAGAGATGTTGAATTCTTTGAGAATTTATTTTTTAAGAAAAGGTCAAGATAAGACACGAATAAAGAGGATCAAGGAACAATTCATCATGAAACTAATGATGAAATAGAATTTACTATATCTACTGAAGAAATAGAACCAAGAAGAAGTAAAAGAGCAAGGAAAGAAAAATCATATGACCCTGATTTCTACATGTACCTAGTAAAAGGAATGAAATTGTTTCTTCTAATATTTTTGTGACTGAGCATGATTCTAGTGATAGAGATCCATTGTCTTTTAGAGAAGTTATGTCCTCTCAAGATTCAAATTTTTGGCAAGAAGTCATTAATGATGAAATGGATTCTATCATGAGTAACAAGACTTGGGTTTTGGTGGATTTACCTCCCGGTTGTAAACCCATTGATTATAAATGGATCTTTAAAAGGAAAAGAAAATCAGATGGATCCATAAATAAGTATAAAGTTAGACTTGTAGCCAAAGGTTTTAAGCAAAATGAAGGAATTGATTACTTTGATACATATGTTATAGTAGCAAAAATTAGTACCATTAGGTTATTAATTGCATTAGTATTAATTCATAAACTTGTTATACATCAAATGGATGTTAAAACTGCTTTTCTAAATGGTGATTTAGAAAAGGAAGTTTATATGCAATAACCAAAAAAGTTTATTTTGAAAGGCCAAGAAAGAAAAGTTGTAAACTTGTTAAATATTTATATGGCATAAAACAAACACCTAAGCAGTAACATGAAAAAATTTGACAAAATAATTGTTTCCAATGGATTTAAAATAAACGAATCGGATAAATGTGTTTATTCTAAATTTAGTAAAAGTTTTGGTGTAATTTGTTTATATGTTGATGATATGCTAATTTTTCGGTACTAGTAGAAAAGTAGTATTAGAAACTAAAACATTCTTATCTGTTACCTTTGATATGAAAGATATGGGGGAGGTTAATGTAATTTTAGATATTAAAATTGTGCGGTCTCAGGATACCATTTTTTTAACTCAGTCTCATTATATTGAGAAGTTGTTAAAGAAGTTTAACCACGAGAATTGCAAGATAGCCTCTACCCCATATGATCGTTATGTTAAGTTATTTCCAAATAAAGGGAATAACATATCTCCATTAGAGTATGCAAGTATAATCGGTAGTCTAATGTATGTAATGCAGTGTACTAGACCTGATATAGCATTTGCAGTTGGAGTATTGAGTAGGTTTACTCATAATCCAGGTCAAATTTATTGGGATGCAGTATCAAGGATACTTAAATATCTTAAAGGCACAATGAACTATACATTATGCTATACAGGATTCTCAATTGTGGTAGAAGGGTACACGGATGCAAACTGGATAACGGATTCGAATGAAACAAAGTCTACAAGTGAATGGATATTCATTTTAGGAGGCAGGGCGATTTTTGGGGTTCCAAGAAGCAAGCTTTGCTAACACATTCAACTATAGAATCTGAGTTTGTTACATTATCAGTTGCTATAAAAGAAATCGAATGGTTTAAGGATTTATTATTTGAGATATTGCTTTGGCCCAAGCCAATGACAGTTATCTCAATATATTGTGATAATGAGGCATCATTATCACGGTCTTATAATAAAATTTATAACGGGAAGTCTAGACATATAAGTCTAAGACATAGTTATGTAAGGGAGCAAATCAATAAAGGGGTTGTTACCTTTAACTATTTCAAGTCAAAGAAAAATTTGGCAAATCTTTTTACAAAAGGCCTAAGCAAGGATGTAATATGTAAGACTTCTAGGAAGATAGGTTTAAAGCCTTCGAATGAGAGGTAACCTATAAGTGGAACCCAACTAAATACTAGAGTAACATCTAGTATATTAGTTCAATGAAAAAATACTTATAGTAATAACCAGTTATACACTAGACAAGAATGAAGAAGAAATTTTTCGAGACCATCTCAAAATTAGTGTATGTTTGCATAGAGAACAAAGAGGGTATAGTAAACCTTTAATGAATCTATGTCTGGTTTGAAGGATGCGGGTCATACAAGTGCATCTAATTAGATTCACATATGTAAGTGAAGTAAGTGGGGCCGCTTCTAGGAGTCATAAGACTTGTCTCTAAGTTACTTATGAAACCAAGAGGTAAACACAAGGCCATAAATATGTTGGATTTCCTTAAACTATAAGAAATATAGTATATGTCTATTAAGCAAGATATCACTTTAACATTTCTTAGTTCAAAGCTAACGCTACTAAGAATTCGAACATTTTGTGATATAGACTATGTAAAGGTTCAAGTCGAAAGACACCTCTTATTTATGTATGTTATATCTAATAAAAGAAAAAAGAATGTCAAAGAAAAATGATTGTAAGATTATAAAAATAGGGAAGGATTGTTGAATATTTTCAAATCTAGAAAGTATATAGTAAATATATTATATGGGCAAAGGTGGAAAAAAAACCCTATGGTTTTACCCGAAGTCCCACTTAGGCCATGAACTATTTTTTTTTCAAAAGTGCCCTTAAATTTAAAAATTTTATGTCAACTCTGCCCTTCCCGTTAACGGACATGCCACCTAGACTAACATGACTAACACGTGGACATATTTTGCTGATGAGACATAGCTAATAATTCATACGTGGAAAATAGCTAACAATTCAAATCAAACATATTTGTCCCAATACATGTGCTCATTGTTAATATAACTTTCCCATCTTATTTATTATTATTATTATTATTATTGGTTTACCCTTGTTATTCCGAAATACAAAATTAGTGTTGTAGTTTTAAATTCAATTTAAATATTTGTTTACAAAAAATATTGTAATTAATGATACCTTTTATATAATTCATAATTATTATAATTTACTATATAAAATTAGTCAAAATTTATTTTTTAAATACCTCAAATAATAATAAGAATAAGAATACTCTCTCTGTTGCAAAAAAAAATAGATACAATCAGACCATCACTACTCCACCATCAAAATCACCGCCTCACCATTGCACTACCAAAATATTTTATTTTTTTTGGTTTTCTTCACATCTGTGTTCATATGCTGAAGAAGCTTCAACAGAACACCAGGGACCAAAGCAGCCATTCTTGAAAACCTCAATATGCCAAGAAATCTGTCAAATATGTTGCTAAAAAGTAGGGCTTCTTCTAAATCCCAATACCATATTTGTGATTTCAGCATATTATTATGGAGTGGCAAGAAAAAGGAGATTAAACCCAGATGAAGTTTGTGACCCCAATAAGCTTCAAATCAAACAATAAACACAAAACAGATCAAGCTTATTTAGAAAAGGTGAGTTTAGGGGAGAAAGAAGGTGGAGGGAGGTCTTCCATGTCCACCTACCACCACAACTGCCCCTTATCGTCGGCGTCGTGCTACCACCACCACTAGATGCAGAAAATCCTTGGATTAAACACTCTAACTTTGAAACCCAGATCTTAACTTTATCTGTTAATCACTCCATTCTCTCACTTTCTTATTCAATCACAGATCAAACCCAGTTTCAAAATATATCTCAAATCCAAAAATCCAATCAAATTTCAAATCAGTTCAAAAAAAGGATTAAAATAAATAATATTAGAACAACCCCCTTCATCTTCAAAGATTACCAGAAGGAATTGAATTTTTTTTTTTAAAAAAGTAACCCAGATCTGATTCAGAGAAAATAGAGAAATAAATCCAAACACTCTCGCACCATGGATTACAAAGGTTTTCTTCACATCTGTGTTCATATGCTGAAGAAGCTTCAACAGAACACCAGGGACCAAAGCAGTCATTCTTGAAAACCTCAATATGCATCACAATGAAAAAAAACCCAAATCATAAATTTCAAGAAATATGTCAAATAGGTTGCCAAAAAGTAGGGTTTCTTCCAAATCCCAATACCATATTTGTGATTTTAGCATATTATTATGGAGTGGCAAGAAAAAGGAGATTAAACCCAGATGAAGTTTGTGACCCCAATAAGCTTCAAATCAAATAATAAACACAAAACAGATCAAGCTTATTTAGAAAGGGTGGGTTTGGGGGAGAAAGAAGGTGGAGGGAGGTCTTCCATGTCCACCTACCACCACAACCGCCCCTTATCGTCATCGTCGTGCTACCACCACCAGATGCAGAAAATCCTTGGATTAAACACTCCAACTTTGAAAACCCAGATCTTAACTTTATTTGTTAATCACTCCATTCTCTCACTTTCTTATTCAATCACAGATCAAACCTAGTTTCAAAATATATCTCAAATCCAATCAAATTCCAAATCAGTTTAAAAAAAGGATTAAAATAAATAATATTAGAACAACCCCCTTCATCTTCAAAGATTACCAGCAGGAATTGAATTGAATTGAATTGAATTTTTTTTTAAAAAAAAGTAACCCCAGATCTGATTCGGAGAAAACAGAGAAATAGACCCAAACACTCTCATTGTTCGTTTGTTAAACTTATAAATTTAACAGATAATGTTTGGGTCTGTGAAATTGAAGATTTTGTTTTTGATACCAGTGATGGCAGTGGTTGTTGCTAGTGAACAGATTTTAGTCGATTTTGTTTCATGATTGATCTTTGTTCAGATCTATGGAGGATGAAATTGTAGATTTTGTTTTTGATTTAAATTATAAAATATGTTATTACGTTTTTGCCCTTTTAAAAAGTCATGTGGTTGTTGGGCTTGAGTCCATGTGTCAGCCTCGTCAGCAAATTATGTCCACGTGTCAGTCATGTTAGTTTAGGTGGCATGTCCGTTAACGGGAGGGGTACAGTTGACCTAAAATTTGTAACGTTAAGGGCACTTTTGAAAAAAAAAAATGGTTCATGAGCTAAGTGGGACTTCGGGTAAAATCACAGGGGCTTTTTTGCACCTTTGCCCTATATTATATATTGTCCATATAGCTAGCAAATGAAATGGTTCTTAGTTAAGAGAAATGAGTTGTAATGTTAAGGACTTGACTTCAAGTCATGACAATAGCGTTCTTACAATTTAATTTTTTTTAATTAATTAATTAAGTCATTGTAGAGTTGGGATTCGGTTAATTGCAGAGTTGGGATGCTAACGGACCAAAGACTTAATTAATTAGGTCGTTGCAAAGTTGGGATGCGATTAATTGCAAAGTTGGGATGCCAACGGACCAACGACTGGCAACTAAAGCCGTTAACTAACATTGCAACGGTCAGAAACAATTAATTGATTAATTGATTAATTAATTGGGCCAACAGTTAATTGCAGAGTTGGGATGCCAACGGACCAACGACATTTTAAAGGGTGAACCAATTCAAAGAAGTGTTTGAAAACCTATAAATAGGTTGTAAATCTACTCAAAACAATAACTTCAATTTATTCAAAATCCTTCTCAAGTTCTTAGAAAAAAAATATTTTTTCTAATATTTTTTCTTCTCTCTCATTTATAGTTTTGCACTAATTTGTTTCTACACAACAAATTCTAGTACAGAATAAAATATAGGCATGTCTTATCTTAGGAGACTAATTCGTAGTAACCTGTGTAGCAAAAGTAAAAGGCGAATATAGTCTTAAGGAAAGAGTGGTCAACCATTCGATTCATGCGGTAATATTATTGTTCTACATCAAAATACAAAGCACATTACAACATAAGAATCAATCCTGAATCGTTTGGTTTATTTTACTGCATTACTGGCCATCCTAATCAAGGATCCTTATAATCAAACATTTCATTCAAATTGCTCCAATTTCTATTTTCAAAAATTACCAATAGACATTCTCAGAATTTTGTATTGAATCTGGAAAGGAGACATCTCACAGATTTAACATAAAAATATTGTGGCAACATTTGTGTGCTTGTAAAGGTTGTTTTGAAATACAAATTTTATTCCTTAGAAGAAACACCAGTCAATTGAAAGTAAAGAGTCTTGAATGAAGAAGAAACTAATGGCCCTTGACAGTTACAAAAGTACCCAAAGAAACACCACTGGTATCTTACCAGACCTCGGGACGGAGCTCACCGGTTGCAGGAGGCATCCATCGCCCAGAATGGTAGACACTTTCACCAACTTTCCAACCGGGTACATCCTTCATTATTCGGGCCTCTTCCTCGAGATATTTTTTCCACTCTTTTACAAATCTATAGAAATAAATAGAACGGAGAAGATGGTTGGGTGAATTAAATGGGGAGTTATCAGAGGTAAAGGAGAAGAAAAACAAAATTAGTTACCTCTCATCCTCTTCAGCTTGAAGCATGGGCAGGATAGCTCTGCGAGCAGCATATTTTTCTTCCTTAATTGCTCTGCATAATACAGATTATTAGTGTATCATCCATTGGCTTTTCAAATTATATTCTGTAATTGACATAAGACAGCTTTCGCCATCAACTATTATTGTCCTGAACTAAATATTAGTGCTATTTTATAAACCAGTGTAAAAATTGAAATATGTAAGAGGATCCAAGCATGTTTATAGTAATTGTAGTAGGTTAGTAGGAGGGGTAAACAGATAACAATAATCAAAAGATAGAGCAAATAAGGCGATACTTGTGGATCATACTAGGCGATACTTGCAGAATCATACTTGTGGAATAATAACAACAGAGATAACAAAACAGTAACAAAACAGGCAATGTTAGGCATGTGCATATAACAGATGACACGTTGAATACATGAAACCTTTATATCACGAGACATATCTCAAAACCGAAATATTATGAGCATAGCAAAAACTGCATCATCCATTCGTATTGAAAGATGAAGAGGAAAAAATCCCACAAAGGTCAGCTTAGGACCATGAAGCAAATATTCTGTAGAGAAAGTAACAGTAATATAGGTTGTCATGGCAACCTCTGTTCTTTTAATAGGTAAATAGTATTTTATTAATAGAGGCACCAAGGGGGTGCCACCAACGTAAAATCAAGGCTAACGTAATATATTCCAAGGCTGAATTCCACAAAAAATCAACAAATGCCAACACTAAACCAGGATAAACCACATTCTTCCCAAAAAAAAAAAGAAAAAAAGAAAAGAAAACAGCAGACCCAGGATCAAATATTTAACATGCGCAAGTGTCCGCACCCCTCTTATCAAAACATCTCCTATCGATCCCTCCATAGCACCCACCACAAGCAGTGAGGTATCATCTCCCCATTCAGCACGATTCCATTTGGCAGTGGGACACCCTTCCAAACACCCAAAAACTGGAACATCAATTGACATCACTCAAACTAGCCCCCATCATCGAGAGAATCTGCCTCTTATGCACCTGCCTTTTCCTCTTTTGGGGAAGATAATTTCAACCTTGAATTAATTGAAACAAGCAATGTCTGCTTCTTTTCTTGATTCATTTTACTTCCAGGTTCCACCTACACTACCTATGCCAAGATTTCACATTGGCAGATTTCATACTTGATTAGGTTAACTAGCCATGTTCAAGACGACTATGACTCAACTCAAGTAGACATCTTAGGACTTGGATTTAGAGTAAGATGGACATTCCTTTCACTTAGGTCACTCTATCAAGGATTAAACCACCTTTTAATCGAAGGTAGTTACAATTTTTTGCATCCTCTGCTTAGCCATCCTGATGTTGGCATAGCCCCTCCAAAATGTTAAAAAATCACACACTTGTTTCTCACAGCTACTGGCTAAGCTACTCTTAAGTTTTGGTAACCGCCTTAACCGGCTCTTTGGCCCCAGTAATATAATATCTTAAGCAGTACCATTGAATGGCTCTAAGATAATCTCTGTTGCTACTTCTTTAAGTGCACACCTCCAGATTGGGCTAAGCTTCATTTAATCACAAGACATCTGATGAAGACAATTATAGTACAGGTAAATAAGATAGCATTTGTTGGATCTCAGCTATCCAACAACTTACTTTACAGCTATATGGGTGGGATATAGAGTTCCATCATAAAATTGTTTCCTCAATTAGCAGCATCACAAACACATAACTATCCTACCTCAAGATCACAATCAACACACCTTAAACATGATCAGTATGAGATACACTCCTTTCTTATAAGTAAACTGAGGAACCCTGCTCCTATAATCATCCCCACGACTAACCTCAAAATAAAACCCAGTAGTAACTCAATCCAAGTACCTCTGTTCTCTTCAGTGTACTCTAAAGCCAAAGAAATTTAACTTACAGAAAGTTTTATCTACATTTGCACATATCATGATCTTGACAAGTTTAACTTCAAAATTGTAGAATCTCCAAGTCTCACACATCACTACATCAGTATAGACTAGCAACTTTCCCAATTTGCAGCTCAATGAACAACATCATTATAACAATTTTCGTCAAGATGCAAGTTCCTCAAGACTAGTATTATTTATTATAGTACACCTAAATTTGAAATTTTTCCAGCTAGAAATTCTAATTTAAATCGTAATCTGTACATTGGAATTCAGTAAAACTCAAAATAAACTCAGTAAAACTCAAAATAAAACATGACCAGATAAGTCAATTTTCAATGCAGCTAACAGCTCAAACCAACAACACCCCATAAAATTATCTACATTTTCTTGGGCTCTTTTCAACAAAGATGCCAATTTCACCCTTCAACACTCATCATCATCAATCCCAGATGCATATATACATAGATATATATACACGATTATATAAAAGTGTAGGTATGAAGAGGGAGAGTGTGTAAAATAGACGAAAATTTCAGTGATTTAATTGGGTTTCTTCCAATAATTATTACAAATTTCAGTTTTAAACAACCACCATTAGCATTCCAACAAAATCAAACACTACCCACATAATAATTCAAAACAAAAAAAAGAAAGTAGAAAATGAGAAAAATGCGAGTATACCTTCGGATCTTGTTGCCTTTGCCGACCTGGTACATGCCCCAAGAGAAAGTACCCAAAGCAGCAAAAAAGATGGCGACGGCGCTGGGACCCTTGCTGGGGATTCGCCGGGCGTACCGTACCGGAGCAAACCCGCCGGGAGGTGGACCATCCTGAAGGATAGGCATATCCTTCACGCTCGCCATTCCGGGTTTATTCCTTATCACAGCTTCTGTCATCTTTCTCTCTCTTCCTTCTTCTTCTTCCGAACAGTTTCAATCTGGGACGATTTCAAGAGAGATGATGGTGAACTGTGAATTATCGAAGCAATAGTCTTGTTAGGTGTTTGAGAAACTAATTGGGTTCTGCCAACCAGACTGAGACACGTGTGTTTGTTGATTTCAGTTCTCTCACAGCCGGGTGATTTACCCTTTTTTATTCTTTTAAGAGAGGAGACACCTCCTAATAATGAATAATATTATATATAATGATAAATTTATATCAATATTAAATATCGACACATAAATATATAATATAATTGAAAAATAAAGAATAAATACATGCATCGTATTTTATTTTATTCTTAAAATTTTTACATCTAAATTTGTGATAAAATTAATCAACATATAATCATTTTCTTAATTTATTTTTTTATTCTATTTTGTTAGTCTAACATGTTAAGCAGTTTAGTCCTACAATTGAAAATGATAAACAATGAGCAATTGAGCTTATGTTTTGTTGTCGAGACACGAGAGAGATAATCTAGATCAGTGTTCTTAAATTCAGACCGAACGGGAAAGGGTACCGGGTGGGTGGATCACTGGTCCAACCAGTGGTCGAACCGTTATTGAACCGGTGACGTAATTAATATATAAAAATATATATTATTAGTAATTAATAAAAATTTTAAAAATCTTATTTTTTATGAACTATAACATAATAAAGATAAGTTACAATATTAATAAAAGTGGTTAATTTTAATATTAAAAATTTTTTTGGTAAAAAAAAATTAAAAAACCGGGTCAACCGGGTCAATTAACCGGATTTACCGGTTGGACCACCGGTTCAACCGGTGGTCAACGGGTCAATCTAGGTTTGACCAAAACCGATTTTCTGGGTCAAATCGGACCGGAAGGCGGACCGGTTCCGATTTTTATCGGTCCGACCGCCGGGCCGGTCCGATTTTTAAAACCTTGATCTAAATTATCATGTAAATTTTTTAAATAAACTTTGTAATAAGGAGGTAGAGGTGTAGAGAGAACCAAGATAATTGTTGAGAAGCATGCATTATTGAAAGAGTGCATACCAACTAGGTGATTGAGTGGTAGATGAACGGGACTAAGCAATTTGTAAAATTGTGGAACGTAAAAATACATCATTAATAAGGAGAGTTCTCTCTTAAAGGAGTGGTTATTAACATGGCGAAAGCAAAAATGTCAGCTTGAATAATGTAAATAATGTAATATCTGATATTCTATATTAAATAATTAAAATTTTTAATATTTAAGGGACTACTTTTTTTTTCACAAAATTAAAAGACTGTTGTCACAAACGTTGTCACTGAAATAGAACAAAATTGAATAAGCAAAATTCATCCACGAAAGGTGATTATAACCTAAGATCAAGTTGAAAGATGTAATAGATGGACAATAAGTGAATACTCTTTATTTTTCAATTTTTTCCCCCCTCTGCTTGTTGGTTGGAAAAAAAAATGAAACAATCTAGTTAGATGAAAATGAGTTTAAACATTTTATTTGTTTTTCTGGGTTTCATTTAGGAGGCATGTTAATTATTTTATTGTGCCCTTTTATTCTCAGTGGCACACGCATTACGTGTGTAATTATATACTAAAAATTTTATCAAATTTTAGGAATAGAATAAAAAATAAAAAACATAAGAAGAATGAAATTGTAATAAAACTAAATTTATAAGGATAACAAAAATGAAAGGAGATTTGTAACACAGTCTCAAAAAAAAGTAGATTTTTTTTCATTGTTCTTCTTTAATAAAATAGATAAACTATAATATGGAAGCATATTGAATTTATTTTTACTTTTTGAAAAAGAAAAAAAACATATTGAATTTAATTTCTCACCATTTTAGTCCTGTATTTCTATATCTCCTGAACATTTCAGAATTGCCTGACCCTAATTATTAACTACTCCTGCTAGCAAGAAAAAAAGGATAAATAAGACTTCCTCCTTTCTACAAAAAACCAATTTTATTTGTTAATTATCTTTAGATTAGTTTTTCTTTTAACAATAATAATATAAAATGACATAATACTATCTAATTTATTGTTATAATTTTATTATCATATTACATTATTAATTAATAATTTATTATTTTTAAAACAAAAATAAAATAAAGAGATTATTGTTTGCTAGTAGAGCATAGAATGTAAAAAACTTAAACCCCTAGAAGAACCCTAGAAGCTGCCCTTCTAGACCCTTCCTTCCCGGCCTCCCCCCCTCCCTCTTCTAAACTAAAAGTACTACGTAATAAAAGACGCTCTGTTCTGTTCTTCTAAATACGCACTAATTTCTCGACTTCAAAATTTATTCTTCATAATTTACATTGCAGCCTCTGTACTACAAAATCTAAAGTTTCTCCAACAATTACAGAAAAAATATGTATCGTTTTGCAGCAAACCTTGCCTCCAAAGCTAGGTACTTTATTGTTTCCATTCCTTTAACATATTTCTTGAATTATTATCAGTTGATTCAATTTTTTAATATACCCATTTGTATATATTGTGCAGGATTGCTACAAATTGCACCCAACAGGTATTTATAGCTAATTTCATGTATGACAGTTTTTTCAACAATTTATTTATTTAATGTTCTGAATGTGATTTTTTAACTGTATATGCATAAAGATTGGCAGTAGATTGAGTTTGAGCAGAAACTATGCGGCCAAGGATATTAGATTTGGAGTTGAAGCTCGGGCTTTAATGCTTAAGGGTGTCGAAGATCTTGCTGATGCAGTTAAAGTTACTATGGGCCCTAAGGTAATCCTCATGTGTTCTTTCTCAATTATCATTTTCTTGAGTTTTTCTTATTCATTTCAGTCCGTTTTGTTTTATTGATTTTGATTTGGGGTTGTGTTGTATAAAGATTTGATTTTTATGGATGTTGATTAATCAAGTTCAAGTAAACGATGTCTTTGAGTTACTGAGTGCAAGTAGTTGGTGTTGGATTTCCATTCAATTCTAATTGCAGCTATACGCTCTGAGTTTACAATTGTGAATATTTTGATAAATTTAGAATTGGGATTGTGTTGTGTACTGGTATGGGGAATACTATATATAGATTGCTGAAGGTATGTGTAAATTTTCTTTCAAATTGAGTTCAATTATGTTGAGAAGCACAATCTAGTCAGTGTGCTCGGGGTGGATCAATGTATATAAGAAGGTGGGCAATTCTTCCCTTTGGTTTTGATGATTTAACAATTTGCCACTACTAAAACTTTTAACAAAACATTCCTAAATTTTATGTTTTGCCCCCTTTTTGGAAGAAAAATTACTAACTATTGCCCCCTTTTATCTAAAATTCAGAGATAAACGCATAGATTTAAACATGTTAAAAAAAATTTCAACCTTTATGAAAATTTCTTGCTCCGCCCTTGACTGTTTGTGCTAGATTGCTAGGCTTGAGGTTAGTTTTCCTAAGATGTAGCAAATTATTTTGTGTTGTGTTTAGGTGTTCCGTAATTGCAGTTGGATGGTATGGTGGTATCTATGGCCTATGCCTATGAATATGGGGTGAATGAAGTGAGCTGTTAAGAAAATTTGGAATTTGCTTTTTACTTGAATCCTCAAGCAAGAATTATGACAGTTGCGGAGTTGCCAAGCAGCCTCTACTATCTACTAATCATGCTTTGAATTTTCATTTATTAAGCAACTAGGGACTTGAATTGGGTTTTGAATTATTGATTTTTTTTATTTTTTTTTTATCTTGGATCTTTTGGAAATTGAAATAAATTGGTTAAGAGCTACAATTGGTGGTTTCACTTGTGAAGGGGCGTACTGTGGTGATTGAACAACCTTTTGGGGCACCTAAGGTGACAAAAGATGGTGTGACCGTGGCCAAGAGCATTGAATTCAAGGACAAAGTTAAAAACATTGGGGCAAGCCTTGTCAAACAAGTAGCAAATGCCACCAATGATGTTGCTGGTGATGGTAAGTTTTATGTTAATGTTTGTGCACTTTCTTGTTTAATGATGGATGGTGGTGTTTAGCAATGCGTTTCACTTCTTTTCTTTTTGTTCCTAGGAAATCTGTTTTAAATAACAAAAGAATTAGAAGTTTTATGCAAAATGTTGTCTTATGTGCATGTTTAAATTTTTTGGCATGTGCTTATATCTTAGCCGTATACATAAAGCATTTCTTTTATTTGTTTCCAGGTACTACTTGTGCCACTATCCTCACGCGTGCAATCTTTATGGAAGGCTGCAAGTCGGTTGCAGCTGGTATGAATGCCATGGATCTTAGACGTGGTATTAACATGGCTGTAGATGCTGTGGTAACAAACTTGAAAAGTAGGGCGCGGATGATAAGTACATCTGAAGAAATAGCCCAGGTTTGCTTCTTAAATTTCCAGTCACTGTAACTAGTATTTACTTGCCACTATAGTGCTTGATTCATTGTGTTAATTTAGTACAGGGTTTTTCCTAGTAAGGTTGCTAATTTCCTGTACTTTAAAAGGTTGGCACAATATCTGCAAATGGAGAGAGAGAGATTGGTGAGCTAATTGCAAAGGCAATGGAGAAAGTCAGCAAGGAGGGAGTAATTACAATCCAAGTAAGTTAATTCTAACTTTTATATACTTTTTCCAACCATAAGACTTGTGGAGTTCTCTTGGAACCAAGAAGTAAGTTCAAGATATGTGGGTCTAACCTTTTATAAAACTGATGCAGGATGGGAAGACATTGTATAATGAATTGGAAGTTGTTGAAGGAATGAAGCTGGATAGGGGCTACATATCCCCGTATTTCATGACAAACGAGAAGAACTTGAAATGTGTAAGCCATGCTTGCATTATTATTCAAAGCAGTGACCGCTCTTGAATTCTTATGGGTTATGGTAGATGATTGAATAACAAGAACTTCTGCTTCAGCTTGTTAGTATTCATGTCCAATTTACAGTTTTCTTGACTTTTCAGGAACTAGATGACCCTCTCATTTTAATCCATGAGAAGAAAATCTCAAGTATAAATGCTGTGGTAAAAGTACTTGAATTGGCATTGAAGGTAAGAGATTTTAGGCTAGTCACTTATCAGTCCCATATCTTTAATTAATGTAACTGTTGTTCTTTAAGTGTATATCATGCTATTACGTTTATTAAGATTATTAGTATTTTTCAGATACAAAGGCCACTGTTAATTGTTGCTGAAGATGTGGAAAGTGAAGCTCTTGCGACACTCATTCTTAATAAGCTTCGTGCCGGAATCAAGGTTCTCTTTTACTACTTACATGGCAGTTTGTTTTTCTTCTGTGAATTGATTTTTCAATAAAGTCGGTGTTTATTACCTGATGGAATGTATGTAGGTCTGTGCAATCAAAGCTCCTGGGTTTGGAGAAAACAGAAAGGCTAATCTTCAGGATCTTGCCGTCCTTACTGGAGGCCAGGTGGGATCACTCTGCTAATTATGTTTCCTTATACAATTACTTTTGGCCTTTTGATTTTAATGACAACATCCACTAATGCATCACCCTTATGTTTTAAAGGTTATAAGTGAAGAACTTGGTATGAACCTTGACAATGTAGAGCTGGATATGCTTGGTTCATGCAAAAAGGTAAGATTCGCAGCTAATTAAGGAAAAATATGTTTCCACTTTTGACTAGCAACTATTAATATGATTTAACCCCCGATCACAGTGCAAGCTTATGTACATAGTAAAAACATGATTTAACACGTGGTCTGGAATTAACAATTATATCTCAAGCAATCACATTTCTCATTTGGTCATGTTTTATTGTTAAGAAGTAACAATGGTACAACTGCACTATTTTTTGACACATAATATTATTTTTAAATCTGGCAGTTTACTTACAGAGGTTCTTGATTTAGGTCACAGTATCTAAGGATGACACGATTGTTCTTGATGGTGCTGGTGAGAAGAAGGCTATAGAAGAAAGGTGTGAACAGGTTTGTACAACTTCCTTCATCAGTTTGTAACTTTGTGCACTTCCCTTGTACCTTTAAACTTGACATCTAAAGTGATATTGATTGGCTAGCTTTCACTAAACTGTTGTACTGAACTGTTTTGCATTTCTTCAGATTTTAACAGTTTCTTTGAACTTCTGTTTGTAATATCAGATAAGGTCAGCAATTGAGTCGAGCACTTCTGATTATGACAAGGAGAAGCTTCAGGAAAGATTGGCGAAGCTTTCTGGTGGCATTGCTGTCTTAAAGGTACATCCATTTTCCTGAAAGCGTTTTTGTCCATTGAGCTCCATCTAATTGGAAGTAACTTTTGCTACTTAAGCTGGCTTAGTTTCTGAAGTTGTGGTCAATCGGTACGACTTAAGTATTATCCCGTTGGTGCATATCAATAATCAGATTCTGCCTTTCCTTGTAGATTGGAGGAGCTAGTGAAGCTGAAGTAAGCGAGAAGAAAGATAGAGTCACAGATGCTCTAAATGCCACAAAGGCAGCTGTAGAAGAAGGAATTGTGCCAGGTAATTTGTTTTAAATCAGTTTTCCTTCATTTTCTAATTAATGACGAACCAAGGAACGAGTTTACTGATGTTTATATTTTTCTAGGGGGTGGTGTTGCTCTTCTTTATGCAACCAAAGAGTTAGAAAAGCTGCCGACAGCCAACTTTGATCAGAAGGTCGGCGTACAAATTATTCAAGATGCCCTGAAGGTCTGGATTTTATCATTCTTTTATGTAGTTGACAATTTTTAGCCTAGTCGAAGAGAATTAAGTAGTATTTCTCAAAAAATGGTTAGCAATCTGAATTTAATAAAAATGAACTGAATGCCTTCATTTGTTTGAGCTCAATGTGGTTGCTCTGCTCTGGGAACTCTTACCTTGATAATTCACAAATAGTTCATATTTTCAGTCTCCTCAGACCTCGTACTAAACCAGAATATGAACTCGTAAATTTCAGACACCAGTGCATACCATTGCCTCTAACGCCGGAGTAGAAGGGGCTGTTGTTGTCAGCAAGCTGTTGGAGCAGGATAATCCTGATCTTGGTTATGATGCGGCCAAAGGTGTGAAAATTAATTTATTTGTTTTTCAGCATGCTTATAATCTGTGAACTCATTATGGTTTTGTAGAAAATTAATTTATTTGTTTTTCAGCATGCTTATAATCTGTGAACTCATTATGGTTTTGTACAAGCAGGCGCGTATGTTGATATGGTCAAAGCTGGAATTATCGACCCATTGAAAGTTATAAGAACGGCCTTGGTTGATGCAGCAAGGTAAGCAAGACGGCAACACATTTGATTTTCTTGGATTTTTTCTCTGTCTTTAGTTGTACATTATGTAACAACTGATCTGTTGATATGTTGGATCGTATGCAGTGTATCTGCCTTGATGACGACTACAGAAGCTATCGTTGTAGATCTTCCGAAGGACAAGAAAGAAGTTCCAATGGGCGGCGGCATGGGCGGCATGGATTATTGATCGTTTCAACTGAGTTAACCTGCCTAACATGTACGAAAATTAACACAAGTTTTTTGACATGAAGAGAGTTTTATGTGGGAGCCAAAACATCCATGTAAGCATGAATAAAACAGTAGTTGGAAAGTTTTGATTTTGTATGATTTAAAGAATCTAATACTGTTGTCCCAAGGACTCGTTGGTACTTTTTAGAGAGATGCCAATTCCTCCTTTTGCTGTTGACTGTTGAAATTAATTTTATTATGTATTTCTAAATGATGAAGAATTGAGATCCAGCAATTTCCTCCAAGTCATGATGATTATATATATAGCCTGCCATTAACACCATTTGAAAGCTTGGTTTTAGTGCTTAGTTAACAATGCTATAATTTGAATATCTTCTCAAGAGGCAAGACTAGCTTTAGGTCCATAGGGCGAATTTAGAAATTTTGTTTGCCTAAATGTAAAAAAAGTGTAACTATTCAAAAATTCAAATTGCTTAAAACAATAATTGCATGTTTTAGGTGTAAAAATTAGTGTATGTTCTCATATACTCTCTCCGTCCCTTATTATTTGTCTTTTTAGAAATAGACACACATATTAAGAAGAACAATTAATACCATGTTTCTTAGTTAAAAATAATTTTAAATGTCAATATTGTTCTTGTATTGAAAAAATAGGGTGTTATTTATTGGACAGAAAATAGTGAGAGAACCAAAATTATATTTAATAGATAATATTGGAAACTAAGCAATTAATGCTTAATTGAAATTCTCAAACGAAAATATTAAAAGACAAAAATACTTTTCTAAAACAACATTTAAAAAGGGAAAGAGGGAGTAATATATTTGCATAAAACGATAAAAATAAAATTTACAATTTGTTAGTAAAAAAAAGCTCACTCTTCATTAATGCATCATTATCTGTAAGGTGATGAACTGATGATCCCTACTAAAGTCCAAAACCAACCATCAACCACATTAGGTGAAAACTAGTACTATAATTTTTTCTCCAAAGTTGAGATATTTCATATTATGACAATTGTCAGAGCTGGCTCTATACCAAGTCGGTCTATATGCAATTGTATTGAACACTTCAGAGTTCGGGGGAAAAAAATGGAGTTTGAGAAAATTATCGTTATCTTCCTCGTTTTAAATACCTCTATTGCATTTGTTTATGGCACCATAGGTATATATATCACTTGCCTTCTTCTATCTACTTTTTAAAATGTTTTTTCACTTATTTTTCTAACTCAATTGTAATTTATATCATGACAAATACAGATGGATCGGACAGTAAAACAAGGTGCACTAGTAAAATATGTACGGATAGGTTTGGTGATGAGCAATGCGCTAATCAATGCTTCGTCCAAGGATTTGATCATGGAGAATGTAGGTTTTCTCATGTGGGATTATTATTATTTTGTTGTTGTTTTAACAAATAGTGTAGGTAATTGTAATAAATATGGCTTTGCTCTTGTGCAACAATAATTCAACTTTGGAATAAACTGTTTTGTGTGAATTTCCTTAATGGTGTGTTACTTTAATTTGTAGATTGTCAATTCTTCTTTATAAATTCTTGAAAATATCATTCACAACATGGTTTGATTCTTGAAAAATTTTGTTAAAGTTTGATGGTTAATTACTATAAATTATTTTTGATAGAAGTTGCAAGCTCGATCAGGGAATTCCTGATTGATCTACTTATATCATACCTCTCCTCAATGAATATTCGTTTTACATTGGTTGCTTCTAAAAATTATTACTGCAGATTGACATCGGAGGTGACCTAAACCTACGTTGTGACTCTCTATACGGTTTTGCTGAACTTATCAAGCCCGAGTACTTATGCGATTATTAAGGTAGGGTTTGGAAGCTTACCTTATTATGAAAGAGGGAAAAGGGGTGAGAATTAAGATAGGCAACAGATAACTTGCTTCTCTCATCGTGTCCCAGATCATATTTGTGAATCGAAAGGGGAAACCAACTCATCCATTAGCTCTTGGTATCTGATCGTTCCTATTCAGCAACACATTTTTTTTAAAAAAAAAAATAATCAATTTTTTTTCCCTTCTTATATTTGATTTTTGTCCAACTTTTACCCTTAATGCAAAAAATCTTAACCAAAACTTAAATATTTAAGTATCTAAATGAAATAAAAATTACAATTCAAGGAAACAAACAATTTAATATTTTTTAAAATATTTCTTTAAGGAAGACAAATACAATGGATCAGTTGCTATTTAAATGTAAAAACAGATTCGGTTAGGGTGAAATTGACAACAATTTTATCCTAATAAGTTCGTATAGCTTTTAATTGCATAGGTTATAAAAAATGATGCCAATAAAAAAACTATAGAACTTATCAATGTAACATTTTTTATAAACCATACAATAAAAAACTATAGAACTTACTAGAGTAAATTAGTGCCAACTTCAGTCCAGTAAAAGCCTATCAACAACTACAGTAATAGTCGATAAAAGCAAAGTTTAGAAACTTATGGTATGGAGCCATGGCCCACTCTGGCTTTTAAGGGGCCCCACTTATGATCAAAATCCACATCATTGCAAGATTACTAGAATTCAATAGTCAAAATCATGAAATGCAAGATTACTAAATTTGATTGCAAAAATCCTCATAAAATGCAAAATTACAAAAATGTTATTGCCAAAATCTTCTTTTAGGTAAGTGTTAACGTCAAATTCTGACCGCTCGTCAAATCACCAAATAACGAGTCAAAAAGACGTTTAACAGTGGAGGTTATGCAATTGTTTTGGCGTGTGTCTGGAATAAAATAATGACACATGAAAATAAAATAATAACACAAGAATTTTACGCGGAAACCTAATTGGGAAAAAATCACGGGGAGAGATATCAGAAATCCACTATAAAAATAATATGGAGAATACAAGCTCACAGTTAAGAAATAAACTCCGTATTTATTTTCTCTCCACACCCTTATTCCTATTTGCTCTTCTGATGTTTCTTTATGAGCTCTCGGATTGGAGTGTATATATTGGTGTGTCCGTGCTAACTTCTCCTCCCTTTTCTCTTCCCCAATGTGGTGTGTCATACAAGCTTTTTTTCCTTTTTTCCTGGGAGGATGGGAGTATATATATAGCACAAGTAACCTGCCAATAGAAATGAAAGGACTTAAGACTTTTTAATTTTCTATGGGCTCCGCCATTTGTTTTGGTTGCAACCTTCTGAATTCAAAACCTTCCGCGTTCTATGTCCTTTTATTTTTCAACTTTTCACATTCCAAAGTATCTTTTTTCAAATAATCAAAATAATAGTGGAATTATAGGTCCCATTAGGGTCCCACTGGATATTATATCCCAACATTGCCTCTCACTCTCTTATTGTAAGCAACTTAAAATAAGAGAATACAAAATGTGATATTGTTATAAGCGTTTGTTTTATTCGCTTAGTTTCCTCTGTTATATGAATTGTTTTGTTAAGTTTTGTCTCATTTCCTTGATAGGCACGATCCTTCCCGAAGATCCAAATCACCGACCTCGAACCTCCTTTGCTTCATTCCCCGATTATAGTGTCAACAGTTCTGCGTTGATAGATAACCAATTGTATCATCGTCAAATATAAATAGTCCGTCCCGAAGAACGTTGTCCGTTCGGGAGAACGTTTTGATTGTCCTAGAGGATGCTTTGATTGTCATGGAAGATGCTTGACCGTCCCAAGGGTTGCTTAACCTCCCCGGAGGGCGCTTCCTGTCTGTCTACGCCTCAATGGTTGTTGCAATTTTCTTTACTTTCTCTCTTTCCAACAAACTATCCCTAGAGCGACACTGACGCTTGCTCTGGTCTGGTGAGCGACTCTTCGGCCTGCTTCTATCCTGCGAGCGGCTTCTGTGCCTGCTGCGGATCGGGGAGCGACTCTTCGGCCTGCTCCTGTCCTGCGAGCGGCTTCTGTGCCTGCTGCGGATCGAGGAACGACTCTTCGGCCTGCTCTTGTCCTGCGAGCGGCTTCTGTGCCTGCTAGTGGTTTCTGTGCCTGCTGCGGATGGAGAAACGACTCTTCGGCCTGCTCCTCATTTGTCTGGAGCCGTCTGAACGATATGTCCTGGATTGGCTTCAAACATAAATTATAAGTTCGTGTGAGCGATAGCCGAAGTCCGAATTGAAGTATATGGCATCACTATTAGAGTTTGTTGTCCAAAGTGGACTGTTTAGGTTCCGCCAGTGAAATTAACCTAGCAATCACGAATATTCACAACATTTATTAGCATATCATACAATCATGCATAGATTAGGTTTTTCCATATATGCCACATATCAGTACATATTATTATATTTATTTGAAACGTAGACAGAGATGGAGACTTAGCTTTTGGATGTGAGTCTGCCGAAAATAAGTCTACAAAAAATTGGAACCATCCTTCTTTAATTGCTACCTCTCATAATTGTTTAATCAATAATGAGTGATTTTGATTCAACACTAAAACCGCCCTCCTTCTAGCATCAATGTTAATGTCAAATTTTGATCGCTCACCAAATCACCAAATAACGAGTCGAAAAGACGTTAACAATTGAGGTTATGCAATTGTTTTGGTGTGTGTGTCTGGAATAAAATAATGACATATGGAAATAAAATAATAACACAAGAATTTTATGTGAAAACTCAATTGGGAAAAAACCACGGGGAGAGATCTCAGAAATCCACTATGAAAATAATATGGGGAATACAAGCTCTCAGTTAAGAAATAAACTCCGTATTTATTTTTCTCTCCACACCCTTATTTCTATTTGCTCTTCTGATGTTTTTTATGAGTTCTCGGATTGGAGTGTATATATTGGTGTGTTTGTGCTAACTTCTCCTCCTTTTTCTCTTCCCCAATGTGGTGTGTCATACAAGTTTTTTTTCCTTTTTTCCTGGGAGGATGGGAGAATATATATAGCACAAGTAACCTGCCAATAGAAATGAAAGGACTTACGACCTTTTAATTTCCTATGGGCTCTGTCATTTATTTTGGTTGCAACCTTCTAAATTCCCAACCTTCCGCATTTCTTGTCCTTTCATTTTCCAACTTTTCACATTCCAAAGTACCTTTTTCCAAATAATCAAAGTAACAGTGGAATTGTGGGTCCCATTAGGGTCCCACTGAATATTATATCCCAATAGTAAGCTTATTTACATCGCCAACAAATTTAAAACGTAAATTAAATAGGAAAAGAGGAAATAATTAGAATATTTAATATGGAATGAAAGAAATATTAAAAAAAATTCTCTAAAAAGACGGATAAAAAGAATGGAGTGAGTGAATTATTAGGGGGTCTACTGTAATGAGATTTGCCACATAAATTCAGCAAAATATTCTCAGAATTAATGCAAGATTGATTACTATAATCAGATAGTCAAAATCATGTTTATGGCCTTTTCTATAAAAGGTTCCATTGAAAATTGAGGACTCCAAGTACCAAACATGAAGTTAGAGAAAATTGTAGTTAACTTTCTCCTTCAAAAGTGCCTCAACTGCATTTGTTTCTTCTAGCAGCAGATTTAGTAATCCCTTTTCTTCCTCTATTTATTTTTAAATATTATTATTATTATTCATATTATTTCTTCTTTTTCAAAATTAGAGATATACATTTTGATTTTTTTTTCTTTATCAATTTGTAAAATTCTCAAATTCAAAATCATAGGAAATTTTTAGATTTTAGTACAAAAATTATAGTAGTTCAAACTAATTAAAAAGTATATTAATTGTTATATTGTTGTTTTCAAAACTTAAACGGCTCCATGTTAATTTAAAATTTCACAAATCGATTTTAAAAATATGTATATCTAATTATGTAATTAAGATAATATTATTCTATTTCTCTAACTCCATTGTAATTTTTTATTGTATTTGTATTATGGCAGGAATTGGAAAGGAAAAGTGTGATTATACTATGTTGTGTAATAAAGAAACCTCTATTGAAGATTGTAGGATTAAACATGTTAAAGGGGTATTGGTAAAATACAAATTTATTGTTGTTTCTGGAATGGAAAATAATTTTTATGTCAGTTAATTTTATGCCGGATTTAAATTTGTAATAAGATGATGTTATTCAAAGAGATTTAGGAGGGGAGTTAATTAGATTCTTTAAAAAAAAATTAAAGAGATATTAGTAAATCAGTTAAACAAGTTAATTGATTAATTAAGCACAACGGAATTGTATTTTGAAAACCCTATAAAGATTAATGGAAAACATATTTTTCTAAATTTAGTGAGCAAATGTAGAAATAAGTCACAGATACAAAAACGTAGAGTGATAGAGAGTGTAATGCAGAAAGATAATGAACACAAGAGATTTTTAAGAGGTTTATAGCACAAAAGTCCCATAATCCTCTCTTCTACTCAGCGAGTATGGATATTCTATTAAGGAGGGTAATCACCAAGATTACAATTCACTAAGTACTTTTACACAAATGATTCACAAAGAATCCTTCAAGTCACACAGACTTGATTTACAAAAGATCAATTAGATCTGACTAATCACTAAGAGAAGTTGTTTGTTTTGAAGTGCTTCTAAGTTGCTTTAATATTCTCTTCAAACGACTTAACAGCAGAATGTGTTTCTTGAGATCGTAGAGTAAAGCTTACATGAATTCAGAGTTTCAACACTTTGACTTGATCGATTCGTTGTATATGTGATACTTAAATTTGTTGACTTTATATAGTGTTTTCTAGGGATCTTTCCGTTGGAAAGTTACCAATACTTGATTCTTACTTAGACACTTGTCTTTCATCAATTAATTGACTTCGAATTGCTGTCTATTTGGACCACCTCAGGTCACTTGTTTCAGTAATATGAACAGTGCAGTCGCAGTCACGTGTCCTTTGACTCTATTAAAATAATTGTTAAATAGAGACTTTGTCAACTTGTTCTTATCGCAAAATCATTTGAGAAAAACCTCTTATCCTCGAAGGGTTGAGTGTTAAGTTTGATGAACTTGTCATAACCTACCACTGACTTGTCAGATGACTGCACTCTACGCATCTTCGCTTCGTTAGAGTGACAACGTATAGTGATTATTCTGCTCTACGAATTCCGATGACTCTGTAATTTTGGCTCTACGATCTGACTTGTACTCTACAATCTTTGACTTTCTTCAGATTACTCTACGATTTTAGAGTAACAATCTTTAGCTCTACGATCGTCTTCTGACCTGAGACAACTTAGCTATTCTTCAAATTTGGATCAACCTAACATATTTAATTACTAAACTAAGTCATTTTACATAAGATTCATTTCAAAAGGATTTTACAAAATCTACTTGAATACAAATATATATTTAACAAGTATCATCATCAAATCAAGGACTAACACAAATTGCAAGTACTAACATATGAAATTTTCTTAATTACTACATATTTCATATATAAATATAATTTTCTTGGTATATACTCACTCTATTCTAAATTGTAATTTTTAAAAGTTAAATTCAAATAATTTCAAATGTTAAAATTGACATTAATTCATTTAATATAGAGTAAAATTTAAAAAACCACACGTGGTTACACCAATTCTTGAGTATCACATGTGGTCACCACAGTGGTTTTACATTCATTTTTACAATGTCACCTGTTAATGATTTTTGTCATAACATCGTTAATTTTTACGGAAAAAGATTATTCTACCGTTCCTAGCTATTCATTTCACTCAATACCATTTCTTTCAAATTTTTTTCTTTTTAACACCACAAATACTAATAAACAATACAAAATTATTATGCATTAAATTAAATTATATAATTCAATAGAAATAAACTAAATATAAATAAATAAACGACAAATAACAAAATAATGAACTTTGTATGACTCTAATACGAATTGAATACACTAATAATAATACGCATGCAATAGTTTCTCTCTTAAAAATATTTAATTTGAGACAAAACTATAGTTTTTCTTATTATTAAGTATTTTCTTTTAAATTAATACAATTACCATTAAGATTTAGATTTATAAATTAAATTATATATAGTTAAACAAACATTAACAATAAATTTAAATTCCTTAAGACTAAATCTATATCTATCTATCTATACTATACTATACTATACTATATTATACTATAATTAAATAGACAATTTGGTTCGTCCTCTTCTTTTTTTTTTATTGGACCTTTGACTTTTTAAAAGAAAGAAAAATGAAACAAAGGCGCCATTCGCCTGTTATAAACTTTGAATATTGTCTACCCGGTCGATGACATCCAAGGCTTTGATCTTGTCAATATTGAAGTCGATAACGGGTACGGATGACAGCCGCTTTACAGGGAAGGGATCTTTCCGACATTCGCGTGTCGGGGAGTGGTTGCTACTCTTACTCAGCCTTTGGTACTTGCTTAACCTGGTTTTTGCGGTGTCAAATTCTTGACTCTTACTTATTCCGGGTGTCAGTTTCCTCTTACTTACGTCTCGAAGCATCTCTTGGTCTTCAATGGTTAATGTTGGTGATGCAGAACTGGGTTTGTGTGATAACTGAATTGTTTTCTGATTAGGGGAGCGAATTGGGGATATAATAGGGGACCTGGTTCCTCCATTAGCGGCCCTAGATTGGCTGACTAGATGGTGCAGCCACACAACCAGTTCGAGAATTGACCCGGTTGTGTAACTATGGCTACTAATTGGTCCTGAATTTCTTCTAAAGTAGTTTGAGTACGTGTAATCATGATGCAAATGCAGGTGCAAAACTGAGACAATACAGAAATTTAATTGAAACAAATTAAAATTACAAGTCTAAGCCTATACATTCACAATCCCAAAAGCTAATAATAATAATCAAATAATATGTAACTAGATGGAATAATATGCAATTTTAAAAGAACAAATCCAAAACAAGCTTTCAAATATTTTAGAACTAATGAACGAAGGGAATTCAAGTGATTAAATATTAAAAATCCAAATATTCAAAATTAAATATTTACTTTTATCTTTTTTTTAATGGACCTAACTGAACAAAAAGTACGATACTGAGGTTAAAAGTTTAGGGCTTTTTATGCAAGAAAGAGGGGTGAAAAACTGTAAACTAATAAACTATGTGGCAATATTTAAATGGAGAAGTTTGGGGTATTAAAAGATAATTTACAAGATTTTTAATTTAAATTAAGAAAGTTAGGATTATCTCCCTATTTCCAAAACAACACAGCAGTTTTTTTTAAATGAACAGCGAACGCAATAAACAGTAACTCCGACAATAAACAGTACTCCGATGAACAGTAGTTTTTTTTTTTTGAAAACCCATCTCCCAAAAATTAAAAAATTGATGAAAAAACCTTAAGTTCTAATGCCTATATGATATAGGATCGAAATTGATGAACAAATAATTAATTGGAAGTAGTAAATCAAAAAAAAAAAATTAAAAGAACTAGGGTGATCCAACCTCAAGAAAACCATTACCCCTAGAGTTTTCCAACCGCAATAAAGGAGACATGTATTAATCGCAACCAATAATTAAGATAATTTCAATATCAAAGTTTGTCAAATAATCTGTTGTGACTTATATATTTATAATAAAAAAACTCTAATAATCCTAAACTCATTAACAATTAGACCTCTAAATAAATAACTCAATACTGAAATAAATCAAAAAAATAACAAATCCACAAACTAAATAAATAAGACATTGATTGATAAATAAATAGCGAGACGACAACGTCTCCCTATCACTCTATCCACTTAAAGTATTGCGTGCCAAGCTTATGACTTCAACAGGAAAGTTAAAAATGTAATAGCACCTTGACACATAACTTAGTAGTTTAGTTGTTTCACTTAGAAGAAAAGGTAAACACTTCAAACGGGTCAGTTGAAGCGGATCATTTACAGAAGGTTTCTGCAGTACCTTTCTCTTGACAATTTGTTTATCTCTTTATGCTTCTTAGCATGTTTTCAGCTCTGTCTTTGAATTTGAATAACTGGATAAAGGCATCATTTATGCTCATGGAGATGCTTGCTATATTTCTTGTTGAGACTTAAATGTACTTTCTTTTCGCCCACTTTATCCCCTCATCATTTCTTGTCCCAATATCTTGACAAAAGGAGCAAATTCTGCACAACTCAAGTCTAACCGCAGCTTAATTATTTATTATCGGTTAATTTCACACTTCTCATCTGCTTAAACATTTGTACCCAACCTTTCCCATTACTCATTATTCTAGCTTTGTATAGACTTCTTGAGAATCTTAGCTTTAGTGCGAGTGTTTGGCCTTATTATATGTGATCTTTAATTTACAGAAAAAGGTTCCCTTAAGTAAGCCTGTTAATATATTACCACTTAACTTTAGCTGCCTTGAACTCCAAATTCTTACTCTTAAGGTTTTCTAAGTTGCTAGCGACACCAACACTACAACGAATTGTAATATTATGGTTGGGAAAAAATAAAAACAGCTTTTCAACCATATTGCGCGATCAACACACTCAGACCAGGAATTCAGAACAAAGATAAAGAGAAGATCATAATATTTACATAGTTTGGCATTTGGCTTATCCAAGGGTGAAGAACGAGATGAATTCCACTTACCGAAGAGGAAATAGAAGATGATGTTGAGTACTCCTCAGGAAACCCTGGCCCCAGCAGTTTCTCTAACATCCAAAAGAGCAAAAATTGTTATAAACAGAATTATAATTATACAATAAAACACACAGGAGAAGCTGAATAAAACCTCAGTTCAGAACATAACGCGGACCTCCAATTTCTATTCCTATTTGGATCACCAAAAATGTAACGACTGGGCCATGCAGGAAACCAGATCCAAAACATTTTAGGTTTTAGTTTTGGAATCAGATCCAAAACATTTTAATTTTTAGTTTTTTATAAGTGAATTGGATCCAAGGATTTGTTTTAATAGGAAATCAGATCCAATAATTCAAGCCAAGCATACATGAAAGCATATATTCTGGTGAATTTGTGGAACTAGTATATTATAACACAATTCTATCGCAGGTCTCCAGCAGAACTGTAAGAATTAGTACTCGCGCTGTCAACTACAGAGTAAATTGCATATGCTTTCCAATAAAGAAAAGCATGAACTTATCCACACGAATAATAAATGAATAAATAAATCAAAGGACACGTGCATTATTAACTGCATGACTAAAAAGTTCATTTGAGGGATAGATAATAATAGAACAAGCAGAAATACAGATTGCACTTGATGTAGGTAGTATGGATCAAGCAACAACATAAAAAATGAAGTCATTCAGAACACAGAGGGAGAGGGGGAGAGAGAGAGAGAGAGAGATGGACTATGTGCATTTTGTACCAAATCATACGCCTGAACAGCCAAGGCAACTTTCTCATCAGCAATCTTTATGGCATGCTTTTGCTCGTCTAGTGCCTCATCTGAGAATCTGACAAGTGAAGAATCAGGCGTAATAACACCAGATCTAACTCCACGCTTATAATCTTCTATTTCCTGTTCACAGCGTTGTTCATTTTGCCGTTGTATTTCTGCTAAAACATAAGGAAACAATGTGTGGTTAATAATGCTACATCATCAGAGTTGAAGAAAAGGCACACAAAAATGAACACACAAACTCGTGACAACTATCAGCCTTTACGTTGAAGATCATTACTATTACTATTATTATTATTATTATTATTATAGTGTGCTAAAAATACAGAAAAAAGGAGAATGCATGACAGTTAGCATTATAACTATCACCATCAACAGGTTTATTATAATTATCATAATTATTACCCTCGTCATCACCATAGTTATCGTCATCTTTTTGTTTTTTTTGGCAAAGGCGCATAGTAGAGTTCACTAAAAACAACCTAAATCCAACAAGAATAATGTAAAATAGATAAAAGGCACAAAAGAAAAGGAAAGAAACACATAAATCTTTTTTGGCAATTAAAGAAACACATAAATCTTGCTCACAAGATGATTAAAATGCAGAAATTACTCAATCACTAATAATAATCCTACATCAATGCAAAGCACACCTTGTAAACTTTTATCTAGATCCTGCAACAAAGCATAATTCCGCTGTAGGATGTTTGGCAATGATTCCAAATCTGCAAGAAAATAAAAATAAAAAACAGACTTAGTAATCCCTCACCATCACTGAAATAGCCAACTGAATATCTATGATGTAGGATAAGAAATAAGAGATGAGAAAACGAACAATACGAGGATGGTAAGAGGGATAGAAAGGGTGTGAGAGTCTACCTCCTTGGACTGATTTTAAAGCTTTGTTCATTTTGCCGTTGTACTTCTGCTAAAACACAAGGAAACAACGGTGTACTTAATAATGCTTCATCAGAGTTGAAGGAAAGTCACAAAAAATGAACACATAAACTCGTGACAACCATCAGCATTTACGTTGAAGATCATTATCATTATAATGAGCTACAAATACAGTAACAAGGAGAATGCATGACAATTAGCATTATAACTATCACCATCAACAGTTTTATTATAATTAGCATAATCATTACCCTCGTCATCACCGTACTTATCGTCATCTTTTTTATTTTGGCAAAGGCGCGGCGCGTAGTAGAGCTCACTAGAAACAACCTAAATCCAACAAGAATAACGTAAAATAGATGAAGAGCACAAAAGAAAAGGAAAGAAAGACTTAAATCTTTTTTGGCAATTAAAGAAACACATAAATCTTGCTCACAAGATGATTAAAACACAGAACGAATTCAATAACTACTAGTAATCCTACATCAATACAAAGTACACCTTGTAAACTTTTATCTAGATCCCGCAACAGAGCATACTTCCGCTGTAGGATGTTTGGCAATGATTCCAAATCTGCAAAAAAAATAAAAAATAAAAAACAGCCTCACCATCACTCAAATAATCAACTGAATATCTATGATGTAGAATAAGAATTAAGAGATGAGAAAACAAATAATACATGAGGGATAAAGAATGTGAGGAGTCCACCTCCTTGGACTGATTTTAAAGCAAGATCTAACCCTAAACCATCATCTAATGAAGGTGGAATAAACAAGAGAATTACTCATAAAATGAATTCATTCATATAATTCATAACTGCATTCAAAAAGAGTACAAGAAGACCTTGTACAGACTTTAAAACTTACTTGACCTAGACATAAATGCAGACCTTGGAACTCACTTCAACTGTTGACAAGTAATGACTGACTTAAAACACTAAACGACTAATTGTAGAAACTCAAATGATTTAAATTTTAAAGGAATAGAACATAAAAGACTCTGAACATTCTAGAGACTCTAAAACAAAGATCTTAAGTAAATTAAACTTGATTACATAGCTCCTCATAATGCATTGATCTTGCTCTTTGCTGAGTAACTTATACACTCCAAATAACTTAGCAGGAGTTTCTATCAAACTCTTGAGTGAACTTAGCATTATATCACATTAACATTTTTTTGGATGATTTGGTATCTTCGACTGTTTGATAAATATGCCATCGGGATATATAAATGCATGTATCTCCTATAATATTTCTTCTTCTTTTTTTCTTTTTTTTTAAAGTTATGATTAGAATTCAATATTACATTCATATTACAACTCAACTAAAACTTAATTTTCTTAATTAATGTAATTAAACACCTTCTCCCTAATGTTCGAAAACAAAAAGATTAAATGAGCAGGAGTGCATGAAAAAACATCACAGCTCAGATTTCCAAAATTTATCAACTTGGGCTCCATATTCAATATATCAAAATTTATACTTTCTACTTTTTTAAGTCTTTTGTAGCTAGGTCGCTTCAAATCCATCACCTAGTTGCATTTCACGGTACTGAAAGTTTGTTCCTAAAACCTTAACAGCATATGGTTTCCCTAAATTCAGAAACAAATTTTTACTCACCCCATTTCATCACAAAAAAAGGCATATAAAATTGCTAATACACTGAAAAATTGATCACACCTTATGGACTGTAATCGACCTATTACAAAAAGGCAAACAACTTAAGTGCATCATTTTTATTGTATTCAAGATATTTGCAGGAAAAAAGCATGCCAAAAGAAATGAAGCCAAACCCGCTACCGAATGCTGTTAACATATTGATTAATTTATAACTAGCATGATGCCAAATTAAGACTTTATAAAGGGGAAATAATAAAGTCTCCCTCCTTTCGTAGGCATAATTAAGAATTCTGCAGGCTATCACAACAAAGGAATTCGAAAGATTCACTGATTTAGAAACGAATCCTAAAAGTAAACTTCTTCCACGTCATCCTCATTAGCTAGGGTTTCATACCTACTCCCAAATGAACATTATAAAAATGCATATTCATATATATGAAAAACGTGTGTGTATATATATACGGAGAGAGATAGGGGCTTACTAGATTGAAATTCTTCTAGGAACGACATGAAATTCCAGGAAATTTTAACCTAGAAATCTCTCAGACAGTAGTACTACGATTCTTCCCGCCAAGCGCCAGGGAAATGGAAAAATTGAATTAAGTTGGAGCCCTAAATAATAGTAAGAAATTAAGAAGATTCGTTCATTATGTAGTTTGTAACTTTGTACTTTGTGTTGACTTGGCAAGACTTGTTTTGTTTCTAATTAAAGAAACATTGCCGCATTTCTTCTTTAGATTCTTCTGATTTTAAATCTGACTTGCCGAAAGAGATAAAAGTGTTGCAACTGGATCACCTGATTCAAACCTTGATGGTAGCGTGAAATATGGAAGGAGCGGAAGTGGTAGAGGAGGACATAAGAAGTAACCACATTTTCTAGTTCTGGACTTTTTCACTTTTACCTGCTAGATATATTTATACTTCAAATATATCAATTGAGGTCTTGATCTTTTTTCTTTTCCCCCATTAAATAAATTGCTATGCAGTTTTAAGTCTTTGAGAGTGAATCTAATATAACCACAACCCTTTCCCTTGAAAGAGAGATTTGATAGGTCTTTTTAGAAGACACTTCCAAATCTACACTATTTCCTTTCTTGGTCAATTCTACACTATAATATTGCATTTAACTAATTTTTCTTGGTAGTTACGAATCATTTGCTGATTAATTAAAGAAGAGATACTAAAAGTGGATATAAAATTCTCTTGGCAGGACATGCCTGCCTTGTTGCAGCGGCAGCATCAGTGGCAACAACGGCTGCAAACCCAACAAGCATGGATTTAGATCTACACGTGGATCCAAATGAACCCACATATTGTCTCTGCAACCAAGTGAGCAATGGAGACATGGTAGCTTGCAACAATTCTGATGTACATTTTCTAGGTTTTTTTAAGGCTATGTTTGTTTGTAATTATATAGCATTGGATCAGACTGTTTTAACTTATTTATACTATTTTAATATCTTTAAGCGTTTTCTATCGTTGGATACCACAAAGGGAGTACTATTTAATTCCATCTTTCCTCTTAGGATTATAGTCCCTCGTAAATTACCTTATAAACAAAAAAATAGCCCATGAGGTTGTTATCTTCGGACTAGTCCTAGATAGAAAAGGGGTTAAATACATTTTCCCCACTAAACTGAGGTTATTTTTACATTTACATCATTGAATTGGATTTTTTTTTACCATTTCACTCACTAAACTAAAAGATAATTACAAAACGCTACAAAATCCGTCCAACTTATTTGACTTTTGACAGAAAAATTATGTGCTGCCACGTTAGAGAGAGAAAATCTACATGTCAGATATTTTTCTTTGTGGCATGCCAAGATGGAAACTTGTATAAATTTAATGCTAAATTATTAAAATCAGATAAATAAAATAAAATAATCCATCCAAAATTGGGTTAATTGATGTTTTGGTTACTGTACTAGGGGTCGATTTTTAATTTGGTTATTGAATCTTTTTAAGTTACAATGACATCACTATACTTAAAAAAAATAATACAAACCAGTCATTACTTAACATTCGTCTAAAAAATTGACGGAAGTGTTGAATAGACTAACGTTTAACAGCTATCATGTAGAGTACTTGAATATGTGGCAGGTTGGACCTTGTTACGTGGAAGGTTAATTGATGTTTTGGTTACTGTATTAGAAGTCGATTTTCATTTTGGTTACTGAATCTTCTTTTGTTACAAAGACATTACTATAGTTAAAAAATATTACAAACTAGTCATTGATTAACATTACTTAATTGACATGTGAGTTAGTTATTGGTAATGTGACACATGATATTGCTATAAAATTAGAAAAGGAAAAAAAATTAGGACACGATTTTTCTGCGATTCTGTTGCGTTTTTGTCTTGGCCACAAATATCTGGTTCGTTTCTTCGCATGCGACAATACAAATGATATTACACATGGCAAAAGTGTCACATCAACAAGGATAATTTACAAGCTCAAAAATAGAACAAAAACCTACTGAGATAGCAGTAAATTTATTCTAGAACAAGAATGTAGCTAATTTAGTATTTGGAAATACTACTGAGATAGCACTGAGAAATGAGATAGCACTGAGAAATCAGCACCTTAACAGTAAGCACAGTTGGCCAAACGAACAATAGTAGGCCAAACGAACAATAGTAAGCCAAACACAAACAAACCTGAATTTCTCACTATAAGACCACTGTATATGGGAAGAGGAGAGAGAGGCGACCACCCTCAGGAGAGAGAGGCCGGAAAATGGCTCACGCGCCGGCGCGTGGCGTCGACAGTCCGGCGAGTGGGCGCCGCGTGGCGGCAGTGGATCGGAAAATTGAAAGTTCCGACTTGGTCGCCCGACAACAGGTAGCCCAATTATGATCTCAATTTCTCAATATCTAATTGTTCGACTAGTTTTCTGATTGAAAACAAGAATAACAGCGATGCGGAAGAGAAAAAAAAGGGAAAAAAAATTCTACTGATAAAACTGTAGAGGCTCTGATACCATGTAAGAATGTAATAATATGTACACTCTCTTGTATTATTAAGATTATGAGCAGCTATATTTATACACAAGGTGTTGTCCTAATTCTAGGAAGAAAACATTGAGAGGAAAACAGGGAAATATTGTGGTTATTTTAATATAATATTCAGTTTTTATATAATTTTTAATATAACAATTGGTCTTTATATTTAATCCCTTCAATATATATATAGTAGAGAGAGTTCAAAGCTGAGTAGAAAGTTAAAAGGCTAAATTAGTGTTTAAATCACACTTTTATTATATGATTAATTAGCTAAAGAAACCTTTTAAAAAATAATATTATTAAAGATAACTAAATTTTATCCACTAATATATACGTTTGGATTGAGAGAATGGAATAGAGAAAGAAATGAAATAAAAATAGTGTATTTGATGATCATTTTAGAAGATAAATCATTCAATGGAATGAAAATTCATTCCATCCCTTTGTTTTTTTATTCCATGTGGAGAAGACGGAATAAAATCCATTTTAATGGAATGGATATATGTAATAATTTTGTCATTATATGATAACACTCACCACCAACAACAACCAAACATACACTTAAAATACCTTAAAATCATTACATTTCGTCCTTCATTCCATTCCTTCAATCCATACGCAACATTAGGGTGTACAATTGTGTATATATCAACACCCTTGAACTATTTTTTATTTTTATTTTTTTGAGAAATAAACTCATTAGACTATGAATACTATTGCTAATCACGACAAAAAACGAGGAACAGAGGAAATCATGGCTTTTGTGAGACTTGATTATTAGACTTTGAATTGTATTTGTACGTTTGGAAAAGGGAAAAGAGGAAAGAGAGAGTACTTATGGGATTAAGCATAATTGGTAATGAAGAGGTTGGGTTCATAAATGACTCTGATAAAACATGCAAGGCTTGCCAACTGAACTTTGAGGATTATTGCTCCGCCTCCAATATGATATATAGTCATGATCATAATTGTCATGGCGTCGCCATGGCGTCCAGGCGATGGAGAACCTGTCATGGCGAGTGCCTTAGCAACTCTGCCCCAACTGGGTAAAAAAAAAAGACGACTGCGAGCAAAGAACCCTAGTCACAATTCACAGTAGAAGGCGGACTGGGAAGAGCGAGCGAGCGAGAGAGAGAGAGAATACCAGCTGAACTTTGAGGATTATTGCTCCGCCTCCAATATGATATCTTGTCATGATCATAATTGTCATGGCGTCCAGGCGATGGAGAACCTGTCATGGCGAGGGTCGACTTGAGGTGGAGCTGCCAAGGGCGCACGCCTTAGCAACTCTGCCCCAACTGGGTAAAAAAAAAAAAGACGACTGCGAGCAAAGAACCCTAGTCATAATTCTTCTGAAGGCGGACTGGGGAGAGCGAGCGAGAGAGAGAGAGAATACCAGCTGGTCGACGACGCGATCCACTTTGACTCTGAAGTTTCCGACCGGCGAGTCGGCGACACTGCAGGTATTCTCCTTTCTTCTTCTCTCGTTGCTACTCAACGACGCTGATGTTTTTTTTCCTTCTCGTCACTCTCTTTTGTCGTGGCTCCGACTGCTTCTCCAATTTCTCTATATTTGGTTCTTATCATTTAGGCAAAATTTCATTAAAGTCCCCCATAGTTTGGTAATCTATATTAAGTTCAACCCTTAAGTTTTGTACTTAACAAATTTCACCCTGTTTGTATATTTGTCTTTCAGCTAGGTCCCTGTAAATTTTTTTTTAATAAAATAGTTGTTGCAATGTCTTTTTACATGTGTTGACATAATTGTGTGTTTAACAACATTCCATATTGTTAGTAAATACGTTTTGGGTTTTAATGTATATAAAATTTCATTGTTCAATGTACTTTTACAGAAAAATAAATAATGTATAAATTATACACTGTGAACGACTTGTCGCCATACGGACGCCATGGAGGGTGCCTTATCGCCTAGGCGTCCTAGCGGCCCGCTACTGCCGCGCCTCGTCGAGGCGTCGTGATAGCTATAGTCATGATCCTATAGATTATGGTGGTACAAAATTGCATGACAGCAATTCCGATTTGATGGTTTCAGTTGCAGAGTTGAAGGAACTAATAGAGGATGGTATTGTTCTTGATGCACTTTTGTTTCTGAAAAGTTTACATGCTTGTAGGAATTTTAAGACTGGTGTGAGAGGAGCCTCATATGAAAGAAGTAGTTCAAGAAACCCAAAATGTTGAATCTGTTGCTTTGAAGTTAGATACCCATAAAGACGCAACATTGGTGCTTCTTGTTGTTCTAGGTTCAAGAGCAGAACAAAGTTCGAAGGGGATTGTTGACCAAATGTGTGCAAGGCATCAGTGTCTAATTCCTTATCTGGGCATCTTATTATGGAAAGACTCAAATGCGTTGACCAACACAGAAAGATGTTCGACAAAAATTTGGAACGAGAATGGGATAACTGGGACCTATATCAAGAATTACTTCAAAAGATTCCCACTGAGAGGGAATTTGATGAAAGGGTTCAACAAAATTTGTCAAAAAGTTATTTAGAAGAAAGCATTGGGTTGGCACCTTATCACCTTCTTGCACTTCGCAAGGCCTACATGTTCTCAAAAGGTGCTGCAACATACTTTGACTTTCACGTGAGTGCTGGAACTGAAAATTATATCGTTGAGACGAAATATAATCAAGCTATTGATTGCGAGACAGTAGGGTGTAAACTTTTAGGAGGAAAAATTGTGCTAACTGTTGCTGCATGCACTAGCAAAGTGTTTGGTGAAATATCGTTGAGAAATTTGAATTGTTGTCCAAGGAATGAAGACAACCAGCTATTGTTAAAGTTTATTTTGAAGCTTTCCACAGTTGATTGTACTATTGACAGAGCAACTTGGTGGAAAGCCGTAAAAATTAATTTTGATCCAAGGGAAATTTTTTTGCTAACCCGAGGCAAAATCATTGAGGAGAATTTTAAGCCTCCCAAATACTTGTTCTACACAACTTTATTAAAGGAAATGAGAAACTAGAAATTGAAAAATGAAGAAGCCTTACAAGCCAAACATGAGTGGTCAATACATTCCACTGTATACAAGTTTATACATCCATGCAAGTATTCGAGGGCTGTATTAGATGGTTCCTGTTTTTTCGTGAGTTTGTGTCAACAGGAGCTCCTCCGGCTACAAATGGTGCAAAGGATGTCTTGTATATTTAATGGCGTTGTCTAAAATTTAGGTTGGCATACGAACTATCTTCAAGCATGAAAACATTATTGGAGGAGGCAATAGTCAAATTTATAGAGGATACCTTTAAATTCTTCTCTTCTTCTTTCTAATTTCTGGAGATCGATCCAAACTCGAATTGGATCACTTAGAGTTCGTACGGAGACTCGAAAATCCGTAACAATCTGCTTACCACCATATATATATACACACACATATATACTCCCTCTATTTCTTTCTAAGCGGAGTTTTAGGAGTAAGCAAATAAATTTTAAAAAATTAATTAATGCTTTTGTCTAATTGATTATTAACTCATTGTGCATATTTAAGAAGGATATAAAGGAACAAAAAAATGTCCATAATTGAGGTTTGTGTAACTTAAAACTAAAACTTTTACAATGTTATTTCATTAACTATTTGGGAAAAAATGGAAATTATATCTTTATATATTGTGGATTACTGTCCCAAATTTACAATACAATTCAAAGTCTCATAATCAAATCTCATAAAACCCATGCATAATTACTTTTAACAACACTTGTTGATCTGTCAACATAATAATGCTCTAACATTATCCACAACCATCGAGTGTGTAATAATAAAACTAGTCTTCACAAAGTCTACATATATACAGAAGCACAATTTTCTCTTCATTGTGCTCAAAACGCCCTAGCGCAGAATATATGATAATGATACATCATACGTTTTGTCTCTTTTAAGCAAACTAATAAGCTAATGGAAGGAGGAATACTAAATAAATAGCCAACACTAGTAATCGACTAGATAAATATACTTCAAGCTAATTCTGAAGTTTATACCGTTACTGAATGAAGACATAATAAAACTACCACTTCCATTAGTGCAGTACTCCATTAGTCCAGTTGGGTCTAGTTTAAGCTGTCAAACAAAAGATAGAATAGAATCTTTGCAACCTTCAGAGCTGGTTAATCAATCTTTACAAGTTGGACTTGGAATGGCTGGAGATCTCCAACAAGTACAGGATCTAATCAGACCTGTACTTGTTGGAGATGTCCAGCCATTCCAAGTCCAACTTGTAAAGATTGATTAATTCCATGTGATCCTCTTCGTCCATTTCAGCACGTATAAAAGGATACTTAGGGTTGCAAGTCTATTTTAAAAGCTAAGTTGGATTCCTTAGTTTCAAGATGCCCATCTAGACCAAAGGCTGCAATGGCTGGAAGGTGCAGACGGAGGAAATAGATAAAACACCCGTTGGGCCAAGGAAAGAGCAAACTCCGGACGAAAGAGCTGGTTAACAATGATCTAATCAGACCCGTACTTGTCAGAGATGTCCAGCCGTTCCAAGTCCCACTTGTAAAGATTGATTAATTCCATGTGATCCTCTTCATCCATTTCAGCTCGTATAAAAGGATACCTGGGGTTGCAAGTCTATTTTAAAAGCTAAGTTGAATTCCTTAGTTTCAAGATGCCCATCTAGACCAAAGGCTGCAATGGCTGGAAGGTGCGGACGGAGGAAATATATAAAACACCCGTTGGGCCAAGGAAAAAGCAAAATCCAGACGAAAGAGTGGACCAACTATGGCATTCCTTCGATGCTCCTGTCGAAGGAAGATGGAGATTCATCGCAGTCCAACGAGATTTAAATAATCTCAAAGTCGTCAAGTGTTCCCTTCTTTTCATATATTCGCTTCAGTTCATGTAAAAATAATCCAAATTCGTAGCTAGAATGTGTTGCAAACAATAAAAGGAAACGCTTCCCTAAGAGCTTGGAAACAGTAGTATCCTTATACGAGATGGATTGAAAATCTCAGAAACACAAATCAATGTCCTTTAGCTTGCAAAAATAAAATAGACTTAATTTTTTAACATTAAGGTAAATAGAATTGGAATATGAATAGAAATGTGTGCGCGTGTATATATATAGATAAAGAACCGGGTAGAGACGAGATGAAAGAAGCCCTAACTCCATTTGCATCCATATAGATAAACTCCCCCGATTTGATTGGATAGGATAGATGGCCGCAAAAGTGAGTGAGAGAATAATAATCCTCCTCTGGAGTTTTGTGTTGTCCTCTGGTTTGCAAATTACAATCGTACGGAGCGTCGGAGCTTTTACCCAGAGAAATTTGTTGGCATCATGATGAGATTTGTGAGATGCTGGAGCATGATATGCGTCTGTTTCGTCCGCAGACGCATATCGATTAAGGGAGTATTTGAAGGAGGAGGAGGTCGAAAGGAATAATAAGAGAACTAGGGGCAGCAAGGCGGAGCTGATAAATCGTTGAAAGATGAGCAACGAAAAGCTTTAGAGATATTGTGTTCATCAACAAAGATCCTTGTAATCTTTCCTATACTAAGGGAAGCGTCGAAAATTGTGTTGGGTTTTTGAGAAAGGGTTTGGAAAGGGGACCGATTTAGCAAGTAATTTTATTATACTTGAGTCTGATATGAATCAACCTCTGAGTTACTTTGCCTTTAAAATCTTGGAGACGTTTGAAGTTGATGCATATCCTTTTACCCTGCAAAGGGCTATGAAATTAGCAAAGAGCAAACAACAAAATGAACTGGTGTTGGGCAAACTTTTATCATCCGAAGCTCCTTTACGCAGAGGAGGTGCTGCCTACAACAACGTTCTCTTATGACGAGCACTACCTTGTCTGATATTAATTTTGTATCATTTTGTTTTTGCAAGCCAAAGGGCCTTGATTTGTGTTTCTGAGATTTTCAATCCATCTCGTAATAGATTTTCAGGCTAGCAATGCTCGTCATAAGAGAACGCACCTTGTTGCAGGTAGCACATCCTCTGCGTAAAGGATCTTCGGAGTTCGCCCAGCACCAATTCATTTTGTTGTTTGCTCATCGCTAATTCCACAACCATTTGCAGGGTAAAAGGATATGCATTAGCTCCAAATGTCTCCAAGATTCTAAAGGCAAAGTAACTTAGAGGTTGATACCTATCAGACTCAAGTACAATAAAATTACCTGCTAAATCGGTCACCTTTCCAGACCCTTTCTCAAAAACCCAACACAATTTTCGACGCTTCCCTTAGCATAGGAAAGATTACAAGGATCTTTGTTGATGAACACAATATCTCAAAAGCTTCGTTGCTCATCTTTCAACGATTCATCAGCTCCGCCTCGCTGCCCCTAGTCCTCTTATTATTCCTTTCGACCTCCTCCTCCTTCAAATACTCCCTTAATCGATATGCGTCTGCGGACGAAGCAGACGCATATCACGCTCTACCATCTCACAAATCTCATCATGATGCTAACAAATTTCCCTCGGTAAAAGCTCCGACGCTCCGTACGATTGTAATTTGCAAACCAGAGGAGAGAACAAAACTCCAGAGGAGGATTATTATTCTTCCCACCCACTTTTGTGGCCATCTATCCAATCCAATCAAATCGGGGAGTTTATCTATATGTATGCAAATGGAGTTAGGGCTTCTTTCATCTTGTCTCTACCCAGTCCTTTATATACACGCGCGCACATTCCTATTCATATTCCAATTCTATTTACCTTAATGTTAAAAAATTAAGTCTATTTTGTTTTTGCAAACTAAAGGACCTTGATTTGTGTTTCTGAGATTTTCAATCCATCTCGTAGGAGGATACTACTGTTTCCAAGCTCTTAGGGAAGTGTTTCCTTTTATTGTTTGCAACACATTCTAGCTACGAATCTGGATCATTTTTACATGAACTGAAGCGAATATATGAAAAGAAAGGGACATGACGACTTTGAGATTATTTACATCTCTTTGGACTGCGATGAATCTCCATCTTCCTTCGACAGGAGCATCGAAGGAATGCCATAGTTGGTCCACTCTTTCGTCCGGATTTTGCTTTTTCCTTGGCCCAACGGGTGTTTTATCTATTTCCTCCGTCCGCACAACCTTCCAGCCATTGCAGCCTTTAGTCTAGATGGGCATCTTAAAACTAAGGAATCCAACTTAGCTTTTAAAATAGACTTGCAACCCCAAGTATCCTTTTATACGAGCTGAAATGGATGAAGAGGATCACATGGAATTAATCAATCTTTACAAGTGGGACTTGGAACAGCTGGACATCTTTGACAAGTACGAGTCTGATTAGATCATTGTTAACCAGCTCTTTCGTCCGGATTTTGCTCTTTCCTTGGCCCAACGGGTGTTTTATCTATTTCCTCCGTCCGCACCTTCCAGTCATTGCAGCCTTTGGTCTAGATGGGCATCTTGAAACTAAGGAATCCAACTTAGCTTTTAAAATAGACTGCTACCCCAAATATCCTTTTATACGAGCTGATATGGATGAAGAGGTTCACATGGAATTAATCAATCTTTACAAGTGGGACTTGGAACGGCTGGACATCTCCAACAAGTATGGGTCTGATTAGATCATTGTTAACCAGCTCTGAAGGTTGCAAAGATTCTATTCTATCTTTTGTTTGACAGCTTAAACTAGACCCAACTGGACTAATGGAGTACTGCACTAATGGAAGTGGTAGTTTTTTTATGTTTTCATTCAATAACAATATAAACTTCAGAATTAGCTTGATGTATATTTATCCAGTCGATTACTAGTGTTTGCTATTTATATATGTTGGTGCTTGAATAGCCAGCGGAAAATTTCAGGATTTTTAAATTTCTATTTATGTAGTATTTTAAATTCTATGTTCTTATAAAGTTCTAAGCTCTATCTACTTAGTGAGTTAGTGTCACTGAATTTTGGGTGTGGGCCTGTAACATTATGATGTCTGACATTATGCAAAGTTGACCTTTTGAATTTCCTTGAGTTTGCTATACAGGTGCAAGTGTTTTTATGGAAATGGGACTATTGGAACATTAAAACTTTAGCCTTTATCTTCATTTGTAAAGAAGGTGAAAGAAGGAAAAGATGCAAATTGGTGTTGGGAGCATGTGGAGCGAGAGGCAAAGCATAATCTATGCTTTGTATCATTTGGTTTTTCTTTTGGGTTACTGTTACTGCTATTAGTATTCATTCTTCTATCAACTTATTAGTTGCTTAGAAGAGACGAAGAACGTATGACGTATCATTATCATGTATCAGCTTATTAGTTGCTTAGAAGAGACGAAGAATGTATGACGTATCATTATCATGTATACTTATTGTCATGTTTTTGTGTTACAAAGAAACACAAACATAGTTTATACTTGTCTGTTTAGTTATTTATTTACCCCATCTCTATCTCATGTTGTATTAGTAACTAAAATCATCTCCATATTTTGTATCATTTGGTTTTTCTTTTTTGTTACTCCTATAGTGCTATTAGTATTCCTCCTTCCATTAGCTTATTAGTTGCTTAAAAGAGACAGAGAACATATGATGTATCATTATCATATATTCTGCGTTAGGGCCTTTTTGAGCACAATGAAGAGAAAATTCTGCTTCTGTATATATGTAGAATTTGTGAAGACTAGTTTTATTACACACTCGATGGCTGCGGATAATGTTAGAGCATTATTTATTATGTTAACAGATCAACAAGTGTAGCTAAAAGTAATTATGCATGGCTTTTATGAGATTTGATTATCTTTGGGACAGTAATCCACAATATATAAAGATAGAATTTCCATTTTTTTCCAAATAGTTAATTTAATGACATTGTAAAAGTTTTAGTTTTAAGTTACACAAACCTAAAATATGGACACTTTTTTGTTCCTTTATATCCTTTTTAAATATGCACAATGAGTTAATAAGTCAATTAGACAAAAGCACTAATTATTTTTTAAAATTTATTTGCTTACTCCTAAAACTCCGCTTGGAAAGAAACAGAGGGAGTATGTGTGTGTGTATATATGTATACCTTTCCATGGTGGTAAGCATCTTGTTACGGATTAGAGAGGAGATCCAATTCGAGTTTGGATCGAACTCCAAAAATTAGAGAGGAGAAGAATTTAGAGAGAGAGGGAATATTTTGGTTAATTCATATCCCAATTTCAGTACTTAGCTAACATTATATAGATTTCATTGAACAATTAATCCTAACCATCCATCTTAGTTTAATCTCAGCCTTCCATATATTTATATATTAGGCTATATTTGCTACATTAACCCCTCAATCCACCTTGTCCTCAAGGTGGAAATGCAATATGCTTGACAATTTGACCCATCAAAATTCTTTCCAAGCTCCATTGTAAAGCAGTCATGGTTGCCCCCGTACATCACTCTTGGAGAATTCTATTGTCCAACCAAAACTCTTCAATGCAGCCTGGTGACAATGTGGGTGTACTAACCTGCTTGCTCTTGCGACAATATAGTAAACATTTGCAAACTTGCTTTTTGTAGTTGAAATCTAATTACTTGTACCAGAAAGGTAAGAAAACAAACCAAGCACCACAAATTCTTGGCAGACAAATGGACATATTGCAATCTTATCACCAACAATATTTTCATAGACGACACTACTGACACCTTCTCTAGGAATCATAATCCAAATTTCTCCATTCAAATTTAGCACTTTGAATTCTAAGGGTGCACAAATTGTAGGATTTATATTTGGTGTTTACCCATTGATAAGTTGAGCGCTTGTATTCAGTAGATATGTTAGTGCCTCAATTTTGGCTTGTAAAGCAATTATAGTCTCAAACCCCAAAACAAACTTTTCGAATATATCCTTGGATTGCTTCCAAATCTTCATGATAATTTCCCTGCATTAAAAAAGGTAGCCTGTATAAACTTAACTATTGCCTAAATATACAAGACGGCACCTCCTTTGCACCATTTGTAGCCGGAGGAGCTCCGTTGACACAAACTCACAAAACAACAAGAACCATCTCATAGAGCCCTAGAATACTTGCATGGATGTATAAACTTGTATACAGTGGAGGGTATTGACCACTCTCATGTTTGGCTTGCAGGCTTCTTCATTCTTCAATTTCCAGTTTGGCAGTTTCTCATTTCTTTTAATAAAGTTGTGTAGAACAAGTATTTGGGAGACTTAAAATTCTCCTCCATGATTTTTCCTATGGTTAGCGAAAAAATTTCCCTTGGATCAAAATTAAATTTTACGGATTTCCACCAAGTTGCTCTGCCAAGAGTACAATCAACTGTCGAAAGCTTCAAAATAAACTTTAACAATAGCTGATTGTCTTCATTCCTTGGACAACAATTCAAATTTCTCAACGATATTTCACCAAACACTTTGCTAGTGTAAGCAGCAACAGTTATCACAATTTTTCCTCCTAAAAGTTTACGCCTTACTGTCTCGCCATCAATAGGTTGATTATACTTTGTCTCAGCGATATAATTTTCAATAACAGCACTCACATGAAAGTCAAAGTGTGTTGCAGCACTTTTTGAGAACATGTAGGCCTTGAGAAGTGCAAAAAGGTGATAGTGATAAGAAGCCAACCCAATGCTTTTTGCTAAATAGCTTTTGGACAAATTTTGTAACCCTTTCATCAAATACCTGGTGTACTGAACTAAATAGCCCTCTCAGTGGGAATCTTTTGAAGTCACCGCTGATCGAATACACAACAGAAAAGTACCTTGAATTCTTGATATAGGTCGCGCTATCATCCCAGTTATCCCATTCTCGTTACAAACTTTGTCGAACATCTTTCCGTGTTGGTCAACGCATTTGAGTCCTTCCATAATGAGATGCCCAGATAAGGAATTAGACATTAATGCCTTACACACATTTGATTAACGATCCCCTTCGAACTTTGTTCTGCTCTTGAACCCAGAACAACAAGAAGCATCAATGTTACGTCTTTATGGGTATCTAACTTCAAAGCAACAGATTCAACATTTTGGATTTCTTGAACTACTTTCATACTCACCATACTGTGTATTACATGAGGCTCCTCTCACACCAGTCTTAAAATTCCTACAAGCCTGTAAACTTTTCGGAAACAAAAGTGTATCAAGAACAATACCATCCTCTATTAGTTCCTTCAGCTCCGCAACTGAGTCCACCAAATCGGAATTGTTGTCATGCAATTTTGTACCACCATAATCTATAGGATCATGACAAGATATCATATTGGAGCAATAATCCTCAACGTTCAGTTGGCAAGCCTTGCATGTTTTATTGGAGTCATTTATGAACCCAGCCTCTTCATTACCAATTATGCTTAATCCCATCAGGGACATGTCATCTTGAGTGTCATAATTGTCTGGGGGTTTTGGTTTAAGTACACGAATGTGTTTATCCCGTTCAGGATTTTTATCAAACAGTTTATCTCCAACAAAAATCCCCTCATCAAGAACAGTATCATCGTTCCATACAATATGTCCATTTAAACCCGATCCTTGATCAAGTAAATTGTTTTGATAATTCATTAGCATTATACATCTGGTTGCTATAGAAAATGACGAATTGAAAGACTTTTTGTGAATTAAGGAAATATCATTCTCTTCCATAGAAACCTACTTGAATGATAGACTTTGCTTATCTTCTTCATTGTTGCTGGTACTTCAGAAGCATCATGATTTTCAGCCGAGGATAAATCGGAATTGATCGTCTGATTTGACTGAGAACTTTTATCAAACACCTTAGTTGCATGACATAACTATTGTTGTTTTGCCAAATCAATTGCTCTTTGCAAGGAATTTGGGGAGCACCACTCTACATACTTTCTGATTTCTTCACTCAATCCCCTACCAAAGACGCTCACAAACCCAATCTTCAGTAAAAAATTCTTCGCTCCGAGTCTCTACCCTGCACTTCAATTGCAAGATCTCATACTTCTCAATAGAGTTGGATTGTTGATGATACATGAAATAGTTCATAACGTATTTGTTATGCTCCAACTCAATCCTTTGAATTTCCGCAATAGTTAGAGCTCGCCCTTTTTCTTTTTCGAATATCTGCAAATGATCTAAGAATTTGTTATCTTCTTCCCGTTGTTTTTCATTTGATTCCACCATAGAATCTTTCAATTAAAGCACCATTTGTTACTTGTTACGGATTTTCAAGTCTCCGTACAAACCCCAAGTGATCCAATTTGAGTTTTCATATCCCAATTTCAGTACATAACTAACATTATATAAACTAGTTGATAACCGTGCAATGCACAGCTACTTCGAATAATAGATTGAATAATTTGTCAAATACTCAAATATGCGATGAGAATATTTGAAAAAAAAAATTAAAACAAAGAGATGTCCCCTCATTGGCCCATAATTTGATCTATAGCATAGAACATTATCTTTCCCCTTTCCATTTTTAACTCAGATTGTTAATTAAAAATAAATTGTATCCTAAATTTCCATATGCATACATAAATCTCAAAAATCCTACATAAATAGGAGCTAAAAGACATTTAGACAATGAAACTAATTATCCATCAGATAACATTGCATCCAAGAACAAATATTAACCCAATAGAGCAAAACACATAATGTGTGTGAAAATATGAAATAGCAAAATTTGAGTCACTTACAGCGCTGGGCATTGAAGAACATGAATGCTTTATGTAGAGCAATGGTGTAATTATCCGGCGGTGGTTTATAGTGGTGATGTCGTGCCACAGTCTTGACAATAAGAGTGGCAAACCCAACAAAATAAGCCTAGCTGCCAAAATCGTCCCAACAGTCCACACAAAGAGCTTTCTGCTCACAAATTAGAGTCCAAGAACTATGCAAGAACATGTAATTTTTTACACAGAGCTAGCCTGCAGATTTGTATAAAAATAGAAAAGGGAAGGTAGGCAAACCTTGAATCCGAATGTAATTGAGTGGAATCTACTATCGAAAATGAAATGAGTCGGCCTGTTAAGAAGCACTATAGATAAACTTGGCAAAGTAAATTCTGAGAACAAAGATAAATGTGTAAGCTCATATAGGCCTATCATATCACCAGGAAGTTCAGCACTTAAAGGTATCCTTTCCCAGCTATCTCCACCATCTGAAGTGTGCAGTAGAATTGCAGGTTTTCCCACAATCCATCCTTCCCTTTAAAGCTTATACAGTTAAACCTGTAATTGAAATCTTCATCTTCTGCAGAAGGTATTGAACGTGGAGCCCAAGTCTTCCCCCCATCTATAGTCTCCATAATAGTTTGCTTGGTACCCAATAGAAAACCTACAAATCCAACCAATTGTCCAAGGAATTTACACGAAAATTTAACATTCCAAAAACATGGCATTAGATTGTTTCCATTTTCTCTATGTGGATATGAGAGTACAAACAGTATTACCTCTAAAACTTTGTAAATTGTTCTTGCATTTATGAATAGTATCAGCTTGCATTTATGAATAGTATCGTTGCCAAAATTAAACATGCTTCAACATGCCAACAACAAAATTGTCAGCGTGCAAGTTATATTGACATAACTGAAATAAATAAAGTATAACAAAATCCAACCAATTGTCCAAGGAATTTACACGAAAATTCAACATTCCAAAAACATGGCATTAGATTGTTTCAAACACTCAAGTCAGCCAAAGTAAGTAACAGTTATAACACCCAATATTGATAAAATGTTCACATCAAATTCAAGATAAATAAACTATAATCCTCAACATAAGAAGTTGGTTAAGGAGAGGGAAGTGTGAAATTGAGAATTGAATCTACAACACATGTATGGAATGAAGTCTGTCACCATCGCCAAGACTTTGCCATCACCTGATTCCTCATGTCCAGAGTTTGGGGGCTCATCGTTGTCGTCGCTCTTGTGCGTGTTGATTTGGTCCCCCAACTGCAATTGAAATAGGAGAAGAGTGAATATGCAGACAGAGAAACAGAAGAGTGGAGATGAGTAAATGAAACAAAAGAGTCATCTGGCTCTCTTCATCGTCTTGAAACGTGAAATTGATTAGGGATTCTTCGTTGTCGTCATGTATTGGTCGTGTTGGGAACTTGGGAAGAGGAAGAGGCGATTGACAGGAAGAGCAATTGAAATTAATTAAGGAGGAGATGAAAATGATGGTTTTTGATGTGGAGATTGCAACGAAGGCGAGAAGGATTGAGAGGAAGAGGAGACGATCGTTTATGGGCGAGGGAAATATTAGAGCACCAGACTAGACCAAACTACTGAGAGCCCGTTCGGCAACGACTTATTTTAAAATGACTTAAAGTTAAAATATAAGTTGACTTATAAGTTATTTTAAGTTGTGACTTATAAGTAAAAGCGTTCGGCATCAATTTGACTTACAAGTCAGAAATTAAGTTAAAACAAGTTATGAAGGTGTTTGACTGAAAATGACTTATAAGTTAAAATCAAATGTAAAGATTACTAAAAAGGACATTAATAAAAAGATACATTGATTCAATATCATATCATAACAATCATTCACAATTTTATTAAATAAAACACTAAACAAATTCTCTAAACATATCAACTACAATCTTATTCCAAGTTAGAAATTCTTAATGCAATATTATCTCTCATTGCTTGTAGCTTAGTCACTTCTACAGAGCTCGGGAGAATTCATATGGTCTTAGTTCAGATGCTACAAGTAATGTCCAATTTCAAATTAATGCAGTTCCAGCTACATGTTCATATACCTAATCCCTGTGATACACATGTAGATTTCCACACCAGTGGCATATAAGGTCCCTTCTTGTATAGCACAATCTTAACCCAGAAATCCATTTTCTTGACGCACAAACAAGGTACTATAAGAAATTAAGAATGTTGCATGACATCCTCCTCTTATCTCCTTAAGTTCTTTTGAAAAATCTCTGTAGGTGTCATGATGAACCCTGATATAATGCATCTCATTTTGTTGTTCATTGTATCTTTTTTAATGAATGTGCCCACGCACATGAACTAAACTTCAAAGGGACAAGAAGGCTGAATTGGCAACAAAATTAGCCAAGTAATATGTCAGTAGGCTAAGCATATAATTTGAACTGGCTAATAAATATTGAGGCTAGGTCTATGAAGCTTTCATGTCCTAACTCCTAAATCTGTGTATGCCTTTCATCTGTTATAGTGAAATAGTAAAATAACATTTTATAAAGATTTCTAGAAAACAATGAGGACAGGACATAACAGTAGTAAAGGCACACAAACAAATCTGTGAAAAGACGGGGTAATAAGTCAAGTTATATACATAAGCAATCAGATCAAGAGCAAGTCTAAAGACCATCAGTATCAGATATAAAACATAACCACACAGAAAAACTAAGAGTAGAAACAAACAAGTGATAATCAGATCTCAATGCTTAAAAATAAGTGAAAGCTTTGTTTATTAGAAAACAGTCCCTAAAAAATTTCTGCAGAAAAAAAAAACAATTAATTTAAGGATCAACTGATTGCCAGAGATACTTAACAGCAGAAACTGAATTTAATTTCTTTTCAAACAATAGTTTTGTATATTTGTTGTGGGGATTATAACTGTGAAATTTTCCTTAAACCATCACACCTAAAAGAAAAAATCACATGAAAATTTTCTTATCTGATTCGTCAATTGAAAAAGACTTGCTGCTGTTGTTAGACTCACAGAAGATTAGGAAACTCCAAACAAATTTTAGGCAGCTTAGTCAATCATTCCACTTGGCTCCCAGTTTTCCACTTTTTTAGAAAGTTCTTTTCACTTTTTAATTAATTAATATGGACACACTACTTAGCTCATGACTTAATATAATCATCACTGGTGATTTCTTTTCAGAACAGTATACAGTAATACTCATTGAGGAATTTCATCAAACATGTACAGTATAAACTGCCAACTAATTAAAAACAACATATAAATCAATAATCAGAGTTAATGAAAAGTAAAGACTATACTCCTCAGCATCAATTAACACCTCAATTCAAACAAGTAACTAACTACTGATAAAGAAAACAATCATTTTTCTCCTAAATATCTTGAACACCAATATTTCTCTACAAATGTCAAATGGGTATAAACTGTGTAGCTAGGATGAAGTAAACAAATCAATTATGTTGTTATATGTTGTCTCAGTATCAACACTCCCCTCCCCTCAAGTCCCAATCAGCAGATGTGAATAGATTACACAATAGTCAACAATAACAACACTACTAAAATTAAGCTGCTCACATATTCCTAATTAAGCACAACCCAGTATACAACAATTCATTCAATCAATCAATCAAACATTTGAACCACATAAATTAACAAAAAATGGAATTGAATCGAAACCCACAGGCTCTGAAACTACAGTCAAAATTAAAGAGGTAAAGAAGAAGAAAAACCACATGCCAAAGATTCACATAACATGATACACATATATATACATATCAAACATGTGGTCTAGGGTGTGGTACCTAACAGCAATCGAAGGAGTAGCAGTAATCGAAGGAGTGGCAGTAATCGAATGAGTAGAAGGAGTAGCAGGAGTAACAGCCAAGAAATTGACGGATCGAGCGCAGAGAGAGAGAGAAAGCAGATCTCCAATTAGCCGTTGTGAACTTGTGTTTACGTTAGAAGAGGAGTATTTTCCTATACGAGCTTCAATTTCACTCAACTTTCTCAATTATATCCAAAAAGTTCAAACTTTCTAAATATAGGCCAAAAGCCAATCTAAGCGGCGTCAGATATGAAATTCAAATCCAGCGCCGGTTGAAATGGCGTTGGAATTATTTGATTAACTTAAATCAAATTATTTTTTAAATAAAAAAATTTTTATAAAAAAAAAATTATCCAATTTTTTTATAAAAATGATTATCCTATTTTTTTTAAAATGAAATTATTTATATAAAAAAAAATTAATCCAAACGCCACTTGAAGTGGCGTTGGAACCTATTTTTAATTTTTTTTATATAATTTTTTTATTAAGCAAATTTGAAAAAAAAAAGTTAAAAGGCAAAGTTGTCACAGACATTTGTTTTGAACGCCACTTGAAGTGGCGTTTGATTTTATTTTTTTTATTTTTTTTTTGTTTTAGTTAAAGCAAATGGGGAGTAGGCTTCACAGGTATATTTTTGAAGGCGTTTGAATTTTTATTTTTTTTATAAAGCAAACATGTCGGTTTTTTGAACGCCACTTGAAGTAATGTTTCCTTCTTCTTCTTTTTTAATTTGAACGCTACTTGAAGTGGCGTTTAAACTTTTTTTTTTATATATATAGCAAATTTGGAACAACAATTTGAGACTTTTGGAACCTTTTTTTTTTATTTAACGCCAATCTGAAAGTTCAATGTAATTTCAAAATCTGTCATTCCAAGAAATCTATCAATCTCTCATTTCAAAAAATAATAATACTTTAGTTTAAAAATAAAATTATGTTTTTCTAAAATGAAATGATTGTTAAAAAAAAAATAATCCAAACGCCATTGGAACCTAATTTTTATTTTTATTTTATAATTTTTTTATTAAGCAAATTTGAATAAAAAATAAAAGGCAAAGTTGTTAGAGGCAATTTTTTTCTGGAAGTGGCGTTTGACATATTCATATGTCTGACATATTTACTTTCAATGCTTTCTTTTCCTAGAAAGGTGAAGTGATATCAATATTATTTTTTTTATGTCCTTCCTCTGTCATTGGTGTTGGAAATGAAAGAGAATATAAGACTTCACCTATAATGTGGCGTTCAAATTAAAAAAAAAAAAGAAGAAGAAGGTTCAAACGCCACTTCATGTGGCGTTCAAAAAATTAACATGGTTGTTTTATAAAAAATAACAAATAAAATGCCTTTGACACCTACTCCCCATTTGCTTTATTAAAAAAAAAAATTTCAAACGCCACTTCAAGTGGCGTTCAGAAAAAAATGCCTCTGGCAACTTTGCCTTTTATTTTATTTTATTTTTTTTTCAAATTTGCTTAATAAAAAAATTATAAAATAAAAATAAAAATTAGGTTCCAATGGCGTTTGGACTATTTTTTTAAAAAAATAATTTCATTTTAGAAAAACATAATTTTATTTTTAAACTAAAGTATTATTATTTTTTGAAATGAGAGATTGATAGATTTCTTGGAATGACAGATTTTGAAATTACATTGAACTTTCAGATTGGCGTTAAATAAAAAAAAAAGGTTCCAAAAGTCTCAAATCGTTGTTCCAAATTTGCTATATATGTAAAAAAAAAAGAAGGTTCAAAGGCCACGTCAAGTAGCGTTCAAATTAAAAAAGAAGAAGAAGGAAACGTCACTTCAAGTGGCGTTCAAAAAACTGACATGTTTGCTTTATAAAAAAAAATTCAAACGCCACTTGAAGTGGCGTTCAAAAATATACCTATGACGCCTACTCCCCATTTGCTTTAACTAAAAAAAAATAAATAAAAATAAAAATAAAAATCAAACGCCACTTCAAGTGGTGTTTGGATTAATTTTTTTTATAAATAATTTAATTTTTTTAAAAATAGGATAATTTTTTTTTATAAAAATTCTTTTATTTTAAAAATAATTTGATTTAAGTTAATCAAATAATTTAATTAAGGTAATCCTACTCCAACGCCATTTCAACTGGCGTTGGATTTGAATTTCATATCTAACGCCACTTAGATTGGCTTTTGGCCTATATTTAGAAAGTTTGAACTTTTTGGATGTAATTGAGAAAGTTGAGTGAAATTGAAGCTAGTCTAGGAAAATAGTCGTTAGAAGAGAATCAATAGATCTCCAATTAGCCGTTGTGTACTTGTGTTTACGTTAGAAGAGAATCTAGAAGAGAATCAAGAGGGTAGAGATGTAATTTAGGAAAATAGAAACGAGGTAAAATAGACATTACATTTGATTAAATTGTTACTTATTTATTTTGAGTTATAAATCAACTTATAAGTTAAAAAATAAGTCTTTGCCAAACAACTTAACAGTGACAAATGATTTATAAATTGATTTTACTAATTTATAAGTCATTGTCGAACAAGGCCTCAGTCGACTCTAATTACTCACCTTTTTTTCAAATTAGAAGAATCGGCTTAGAGCTTTTTTATATATAGGGATTGTAGAGATTGATTTCATTTAACAATTAATCCTAACCATCCATCTTAGTTTAATCTCAACCCTCCATATATTTATATATTAGGGTATATTTGCTACACATCTCCTTCCATAATTAACCATTTCAAGCTAAAAAAAAATAAAAATAAAAAAAGGTGCACATTTTTCTTCTTGGTTGTAATTTACAAAAATTAATAATCTAACAAAAAAGTTATCGATCCCCTATCTAACACATTAGAATTTTTAGTGCCAAACAATTTATGCAAAAAAAATTGATATATCATTAAAATTATAGCACAACCAAATATCTAATCCCTAGGATGACAACAACCATCTTCACCCTCTGCACATTCTCCACTCTTATATCCACAATCACCACATACAAAATTACAACCATGAGTATTCTCACAATTAGATATGTGGTTGTCCTATAATTTTTATCATATATCAAATTTTATGCATAAATTATTTTGGCACTAAAAAAAATAATGTGTTAGATAGGGGATCGATAATTTTAGATCATTTTTGTTAGATTTTCATATAGTATTAATTTTTGTAAATTACAACCAAGAAGAAAAATATGCACATTTTTTAACTTGAAACGGTTCATTATGAGAGTATGTGGCTACCACCATGGAAAATTTTATATTATCAATATATATACTCCCTCTGTTTCTTTTTAAGCCGAGTTTTAGGAGTAAGTAAAAACATATTTATGAAGAATATAAAAGAACAAAAAAAATGTCAATATTTAATGTTTGCATAACTTAAAATTAAAACTTTTACAATATTATCACTTCATTATTTGGAAGAAAAAAAAAACCAAAATTCTATCTTTATATATTGTGGGTTACTATTCCAAACGTATAAATACAATTCAAAATCTAATAATCAAGTCTCAAAAAAGCCATGCAAAAGTACGACTCTCTTCCCTAACTGACCCAATTTACAAATTCATTTCCCAAAGTAACCTACTTTCTTCAATCATTCTCAATCTAACCTCATTTACTGTTCATATTCCAAATTTTCACTTATTAAATATTTTTACATACTTTTCATACGTACATATATTATTACTAATATATATATTTATATATACGTATATATATTAATTATTTAAAACTAAAATATATTTAATCAATTAAATTAATATAAAAAATTTAAATTATCTATTTGATCATTTACGAAATAAAATAATACTAAACATTTAATTAAATATTTTTTTAAATTAGACAACAAATAAAAATTGAAAATAAAAAAATCTTAGTTAAAAAATAATAAAAGAACATACTAATAATTAAAAAAAAGACATATTAATTAAAATAAAAACATTATTATCATAATTTTGATAATTAAATAATGTTTTTATTTTAATTAATATGTCTTTTTTTTAATTATTAGTATATTCTTTTTTTTATTATTTTTTAACTAAGATTTTTTTATTTTCAATTTTTATTTGTTGTCTAATTTAAAAAATATTTAATTAAATGTTTAGTATTATTTTATTTCGTAAATGATCAAATAGATAATTTAAATTTTTTATATTAATTTAATTGATTAAATATATTTTAGTTTTAAATAATTAATATATATACGTATATATAAATATATATATTAGTAATAATATATGTACGTATGAAAAGTATGTAAAAATATTTAATAAGTGAAAATTTGGAATATGAACAGTAAATGAGGTTAGATTGGGAATGATCGAAGAAAGTAGGTTACTTTGGGAAATGAATTTGTAAATTGGGTCAGTTAGGGAATGGAGTCCAAAAGTACTCCCTCTTTCCTCTTTTCCTCTGTTCCTCGTTTTTCGTCGTGATTAATAAATTTATTATCTATCTATTTTGTCTTTAAATTTATTGTACATCATATTTATAAAACAAAATATGTATAAACGTAGTTAGCTAGTTCATCTTGAACCATATATGAAATTACACTACTATATTAAGATAGTTATTTTCTTAATTAATAGCATTCTTTTTAATTTAAGATATTTTATGGAGTATTATAATTATTAATAATTTAAATTAAAGACTAGAATTCATAAAATATTAGAAAAATAATAAGCAAAAGATTTATAAATGGTAAACCTATGTGTTCGTATATTTTAAGGCATGACAAATAATTTAGCTTGATATCATATTAAAATAATACTCCACAATATAGTCAAATTTTTCCATCTAATTCAATTTTTTTATTATTATTTTGAATTGAAATCAAATCATGAATTTTAAAATTCAAAGTAAATAGGAAATTATTTAGTCAATAAAATTTCAGATATTGTAAAGTATAAAATGAAATGCCAATTAAGATTTTCTTTTATTTTAGAATTTAATATATATATCAAGATTTAGATATTTGCAAATTTATTACTACCATGACTGATATAATATAATGTTTCCCACCAAACATCAAAAAATATATAAATTAAAATGACTGATATAACATATTGAAATAATTTACATTTTATGAATATAAATGATAGAAATTTATTAGAATTTTTTTCCTGAGTTTTAAGTATAATAAACTTGAGGTTAAAATGGACAAGTGTTGAATAATTTAATTAACTTTTTATTAATTAAGGATAATATTGTCTTTTTAACATAAAAAATGTGGAACAATGAATCTAAGGTATACACATATCACTACATAAATTTGGAGAGGCAGGCAACATTACACCCGGGTGGTTTGGTTTATGTTTTTACACCAAAACCGGCCCAAGGGTCCCAAACCACCCAACATAGAAAGCATTAAATAAATAGGGAATTAATATTTTCCACAAATAAAATTGATATTTTCATAAAACTCTTCTCACATAAATAGTAAGTGAAACTCACATTCATGTGAGTGAAACCTTATGAAAATATCAATTTTCTCTTGTGAAAATAACAATTCCCAAATGAAAATAGGCATTGCAAGAATTGACATGTTGCATGATTCTTTAAGTGCAAAGTATCACCAGATTGAATAAAATTTGAATATTTACACTACGTTAATCTTTGACAAATGCGCATGCGAAGCACATTGTTACAATCTATATTTACAAAATAAGGCTGTGAGTTCCAGAAAAATATAGCGCTAGCTCTATTTCCCTTTTCTGCGTTGCAACAGAGTCTGAGCAATACCATTTCCCCTTGGGTTGTTCTTTCAGACCGACGCACCCAAAATGGAACCATTCTATCTTGCACTGAGAGAAAAAGAGCAACTTCTTTCGATAGATCATTGGCTTTTCTAGTGTATTCAATCAATAGAACAGTTTGCATTGCATTTTCCCTTTCACTCATAGTATAGTATGGGGAAGAAGTGAACTCTAGGGCGATGTTTGTTTATAAGCATTATAATCCCGGGACTATATTTCCATAGATTATAATCTTAAGACTATTAATCCTAGAATTAAATAGTCCTAATTACATGTTTGTTTTTATGGGATTATTCATGGGATAACTTAAAATAATCTCATGTTATATTTGTTTTGTCCAAGATTATTTAAAGGATTGGATAAAAACTTATCGTTTGGACTATTATACTCTTGTCACTAATAACAAAGATATCATATTCTCATTAGTTTGAGTATAGATGGATATGATAAGATACATCGGTCACTTTAAACAAAGTTAAAGGTTAATTTTGTCCATAAATTTTTAGTCTCAAATGACGGGAATTATAAAACCTAGTTGGACATGATATTAAATAGTCTCCCTTTCAAGTCATTTTATTATTCCGAGAATAATAGTCCCAAGTCTATTTTTAAAAACAAACAAGAGATTTGGGATTAAGTCAAATCCCACGTGTTATCCTTGCAAATAAACATGGCCCTAGAGGTACTACTAATTGACTGAAAAATCAAACCGTATCAACTGTTTTATAGATTGTTCTGCAACGCGTGTTGAATCATATTATAGAAATAAAAATTTAAAAAAAAAAGAAGAAGAAAAAGAAGAAAAAAGATCTTCAATTCAGAATTACATTGTATTCTAGTGGAGTAATGTATTATACGACTAATACTCTTTCAATGATTCAATCAAAGAGATATTTCAATGATTCCCATGTTCGTATCTCGAAAGGAAGGGGATACAGATGATTGGAATTTTATTTCAACCAATGGGATTAGACTACTTTTATGTTTCTAAAGTCAGGAGGGACTGTTTAATACCAAGAAGGAAGGTGGGATTAAATAGTACCCCCATTTTGAGGTATCAAATGGCCTTAGGAGAGAAATAGTAGATAAGGTTGTCATCTTTAGACTAATCCAATTATATAAAAGAAAAGTGCTTAAAGATATTAACTAGTATAAATAAGTTAAGATAGTCTAATATCATGTAACATAATGGCAAACAAACATAGCCTTAAAAAACATAGAATACGTACACCAGAATTGTCGCAAGCTACCATGTCTCCATAGCTCACTTGGTTGCAGAGACAATATGTGGGTTCATTTGGATCCACTGGTAGATCTAAATCCATGCCTGTTGGGTTTGCAGCAGCTACTGCTGCGGCTGCAACAAGGCGTGTCCTGCCAAGAGAATTTTATATCCACTTTTAGTATCTCTTCTTTAATCAAAATGATCCGTAACTACCAAAAACTCAGTTAAATGCAACATTATAGTGTCGAATTGACCAAGAAAGGAAATACGCCACCTTTGCTTTTTATATTAATCTTATTCTGATTTGTTTGGTTGCACTTGCATATAATTCAAAATCAGTATGCTAATTGATTGCTCAAGTCTCAAAAGTACATGACGTATTCTCTTAATCCACCTAACTAGCTAAAGCAAAGGTGACCTTTCTGCTGATAGGAAGGATCAATCTGCTCAAACTGGTACTTCAGAACTAATCTCCCCTTTTGGAAGTGACTTCTAAAAAGCCCTAGCAGTGACATTTTTCTCTATTGAAGGCAATCACCTCCCATCAGTTCAGATTTTTTCCCTTATCCAATTACGACTCAATATCAAATCTCTGTTACTAGGGGAAAAGGTTGTGGATATATTTGATTCACTCTCAAAACATTAAAACTATATAGCAATTTTCTTAAAAGGGAAAATAAGGATCAAAGGTCTCAATTGATATATTTTAAGTATAAATGTATCTAGCAGGTAAAACTGAAATAAGTCCAGAACTAGGAAAGGTGGATACTTCTTACGCCCCCCTCTACCACTTTCGCTCCTTCCAGATTTCACGCTACCATCAACGTTTGAATCATGTGATCCAGTTGCAGCACTCTTATCTCTTTCTGCGAGTCAGATTTAAAATCAGAAGAATCTATAGAAAAAAGCAGCTACGTTTCTGTAAACAGAAACAAAATAAGTCTTGCCAAGTCTACCTATACCAATGTGTTCAATGTAGAATGACGGTAAAATTAAAGCTAAATACAAACATACCGCGCTGAAGCTCTGCATTAAATTTTTTTCATATGTTGATCGAGTTGTTGAATATGAGCATCTACCTGTTGCACAATCACAAAATACGCCAAATTAAAGAAATTAAACAATTGCTCAATTTCATTAAAGGCATCTTTCTCTTGACAATTCGTTTATATCTTCATTCTTACTCTTTAAGGTTTTCTAAGATGCTAAGGATACCAACACTACAACAAATTGTGATGTATGGGAAAAATTGAAAACAACTTTTCAAACAAATTGCACGATCAACACACACAGGCGATGAATTCAAAACAAAGACAGAGAGAAGATCACAAAGATTTACATAGTTTGGCCTTTGGCTTGTGTCCATGGGTGAAGAACGAGGTGAATTCCACTTACTGATAGAGGGAATAAAAGATGATGTTAAGTAGTTCTCAGGAAACCCTTACCCCAGATTCTCTAACACCCAAAAGAGCCAGAATTGTTCTAAATAGAATTTTATATATATACACAAAAACATACAGGAGAAGCTGAATAAATCTCAGTTCAGAACATAACGCAGACCTCCAATTTCTATTCCTCTTTGGATCACCACAAATGTAACGACTGGGCCATGCTGTCAATTAGATCCAAAACATTTTAATATTTAGTTTTTTACAAGTGAATTGGATTCACAGATTTATTTTAATAGTAAATCAGATCAATTCAAGCCAAGCATACATGGAAGCATCTATTCTGGTGGATTTGTGGAACTAGTATATTATCACACAATTCTATGTCAGGTCTCCAGCATAACTATAAGAATTAGTACGCACACTGTCAACTGCAGAGTAAATTGCATATGATTTCCAATAGAGAAAAGCATGAACTTATCCACAAAAATAAATGAATAAATAAATAAAAGGCACGTGCACTCTCAACTGCATGACTAAAAAAATCTTTCGAGAGAGAATAATAGAACAAGCAGAATACAGATTATACTTGATGCAGGTAATATGGATCAAGCAACAACATAAAGAATGAAGTCATTCAGAATAGAGAGGGAGGGAGAGAGAGATGAACTATGTGCGTTTTGTACCAAATCATACGCCTGAACACCCAAGGCAACCTTCTCATCAGCAATCCTTAAGGCATGCTTTTGCTCGTCCAGTGCCTCATCTGAGAATCGGACAAGTGAAGAATCAGGCATAATAGCACCAGATCTAACTCCACGCTTATAATCTTCTATTTCCTGTTCACAGCATTGTTCATTTTGCCATTGTATTTCTGCTAAAACAAGAGGAAACAATGGCGTGCTTAATATTGCTACATCAGAGTTGAAGAAAAGGCACAAAAACATCACCATTATTATTATTATAATGTGCTGAAAAATACAGAAACAAGGAGAATGCATGACAATTAACATTATAACTATCACCATCGACAGTTTTATTATAATTATCATAATCATTACCCTCGTCCTCCTAGTCATCGTCGTAGTTGTCGTCATTCTTTTTATTTTATTTTATTTTGGCAAAGGCGTGTAGTAGAGTTCACTAATAACAACCTAAATCCAACAAGAATAACGTAAAATAGATGAAGGGCACAAAAGAAAAGGAAAGAAACATGTAAATCTTTTTTGGCAATTAAAGAAACACATAAATCTTGCTCACAAGACGATTAAAATGCAGTACGAATTCAATCACTACTAGCTTTCCTCTATGTTACAAACTTGCATTTCCCCAATTACTTTAATACTTCAACTTCCCAAATAAATACAAAGAAATTGAAATGGAAACGCTGTTTTGTATCTAAAGAGGAAATCCTACCTTTTTATTTAACACACGCACACACACACAATATATATATATATATATATATATATATTAAAATGAATTTGAGCTTATACAAAATCATTTCACGATTTTAAGTTCTCTCTATCAGCCACGCAAGGAAGCAGAATCTTTCATATGTTCAGACGCCTCACAAAATTTTAGTATACTTCCCTGTATGTTCTCTGTCAGCCACGTACAGAGTTTTGTGTTCACTAACATCAATGCAAAGCAAACCTTGTAAACTTTTATCTAGATCCCGCAACAGATCATACTTCCGCGGTAGGATGTTTGGCAATGATTCCAAATCTGCAAATAAATAAATAAATAAATAAAATAAAAATAATCGGACTTAGTAATCCCTAACCATCACCCAAATAGTCAACTGAATATCTATGATGTAGAATAAAAAGTAAGAGATGAGAAAACAAATAATACAAGGAAGGATGGTAAGAGGGATAGAAAGGGCATGAGGAGTCCACCTCCTTGGTCTGATTTTAAAGCAAGATCTGATCCTAAGACCATCAACTGCTGAGGCTGGAATAAACAAGAGACTCATAAAATGATTCATTCATAAAATTCATAACTGCATTCAAAAAGAGTGCAAAAAGACCTTTTATAGACCTTAAAACTTACTTGACCTAGACGTAAATGCAGACCTTGGAACTCACTTCGACTTTGACAAGTGACCAGATTTAATGACCGGGTTAAAACACTAAACGACTAACTTTAGAAACTCAAATGATTTAAAGTTTTGAAAGAATAAAATATAAAAACTCCTTGAACATTCTAGAGACTCTAAAACAAAGATTTTATGTAAATAAAACTTCATAACACAGCTCCTCAGAATGCCTTGATCTTGCTCTTTTTTGATTAACTTATAGATTCCATCAATCTAATATCATCTCCTCAGCTCAGATAAACTTTAAGATTCCAAATAACACAGCAGCAGTTTTAGCAAACTCTTGAGTGAAATTAGCACTATATCACATTAACATCTTTTTTTGGATAAATTAGTCTATTCAACTGTTAGATAAATATGCCAACAGTATTTATATAAATGCATGTATCTCCTTTAAGAAAAAAGAAAACACACACTCACACACTTGGTCAATACGATTATTAATTAATTTCACATTAACCGGTGGTGTGGAGGAATAAAATAAGCTTGTTGTGTTTTTTGGTGAGTATTGGGTTTCACCATCTGTCTTAGAAAGGCTGGTTAGTGTAAGATTTTGGGAGTTTGGGAGAGGGGAAGATGAGAAGTTGCTTCAGAGATGCACAACTATAGCTGTTATTTGGTCAGACCATACATAATAATGGGATCTTCAAAAAGAAGTTTTTTCCTTATCAAAAAAATTATGGGAAAGGATGGTGTCCCCTGTGCTCCTTTGAATTACTGTAGTGAAATGTTTTAGAGGAGTGGCTCTTTCAGCATCCACCTATGGTCCTTCTTCATTCAGTAGTATACAAAAATCTTATATTATACTTTGGATTTCCAAAATTTATCGACTTGGGTTCCGTATTCAATATATCAAAATTTATACTTTCTATGTTTTTAAAGTTTTTTGTGGCAAGGTAGCTTCAAATCCATAACCTAGTTGCATTCCATGGTACTGAAGTGTACCCTTAAAACCTTTACACGACTCTGCTCATCCCAAATAGATATGATATCTTCCGGATTTAGGAATCATATGGTTTCCCTAAATTTAAAAACAAAATTTTACCTTCATTTCATCACTGAAAAGGCATATTAAATTGCTAATACATTAACAAATTAATCACACCTTACGGACGGTAACTGACCTATTACAAAAAGGCAAATGACTTTGGGCCTGTTCGGGAATGACTTATTTTTTTGACTTAAAGTTAAAATTTTAGTAGATTTATAAGTTAAAATTTTAATAGATTTATAAGTAATAGTGTTCGGTATTATTTTTAGTTATAAGTCAGGAATTATAAGTAATAATTGTGGATGTGTTCGGCTAATAATGACTTATAAGTTAAAATAAAATAAGAAGATTACTAAAATGTCCTTCAATAAGAAGAACATTAAAAATAAAAGAGGGCATTTTTGTCATTTCATAGTCGTTAACCAACTTAAAAAAAATGACTTATAAGTCATTTTTTTTAAGCAACTAAAGGTTACTTATTTTTTTATACTTTTTTTTCGACTTATAAGTAAAAAAAAAAAAGTTATTCCCGAACACTTTTTTTGCCTAATCTACTTATAAGTTGGTCAACCTAACTTATAAGTAGCTCCCGAACATGCTCTTTAACTGCTCATGATTTTCCAGGTATTCAAGATATTTGCAGGTAAATGTATACAAAGCCAGAATAAAAATAAAAAATAAAGCAAAAACACTCTTAACAAATGCTGTTAACACATTGATTATAACTAACATGATGCCAAATTGAGATTTTATAAAAATGAAATAATAAAGTCTCCCTCTTTTTGTACAAATGGGCATAATTAAGAACTCTGAAGGCTTTAACAGCAACAGAAACTCAAAAGATTCTCAAAAACGGAAAACTGATACTTGAAATCAAAAACCAAAAATTTTTATGAAACGAATTCTCAAAAGTAGTTCTTTCACTTCGACCACATTAGCTAGGGTTTCTTTCGTACTCCCAATTGTGCATTAAAGAAATGCATATTCATATATATATATATATACACACACATATAGAGTAATAGAGAGAAAAGCTTACTGGACTGAAATTCTTCTAGGAACGACATGAAATTCCAGGAAATTTTAAAGAATTGTTGAATTAATTTCGAGCCCTAAATTATAAGAAATTAAGAAGACTCGGTCATTAGGCTACTGGGTAATTTGTATATCGCGTCCAAATATGCTACGACGTCGCACGCTCTTATCCAGGTGATTATATGATTATTATTTTATTTATTTTTCATGTAATTCTATATTCATTTATTTTTTATGATTTTGTCTAGAAACTTTTATATAGAAATAATTATTCAAAATATCAATTTTCTCAAGCTTAATATATTTTTCGAGTGCATTCATTTAACAGTAGAATTTAAACTCAATGTATATTTAAATCAGTCAAGATCAATAAAGTTAAACTTGATTTGATTCAACTCAATTCACCTCAATTCAATTCACTAAAATTTTGGTCAACACTTAAGTAAGGGATTGCGATTTTCGTGCAATATACATTTGTATCATATACATCAAGAATTGTATATTTTTGCTAAAAAAAGTAAATTTAAAGCTGAGAAAAATCATTTTTTTAACATAATTTAAGACCAAGTTCCATAACAATTATTTGTTTAGGCTAGATTTAGGACCCAAAAAAATGCAAGCAAAAGGCAAATAAAATGAAAAGGAAATGAACTAAAAAACATTATGAAATTTTTTTCTAGAGTCCATAAATTGATCTTAATATAAAAATAATCAAACGTGATAACCTAGTACTAAGACGCTTCTCATAATTGTGTATGACAACAACTCAACACAAATGCTACAAAGCAAACATAAGTTTCCCCTAGTTTTTCCTAAATCCGTAACATTGAAATGAATAATTAATACAGGAGTTCTGGATCTTAAAAATTTTCCAAGTGTAAAATTAGGAATTTGATTATTGGAAGAGAGATTTATTTTCTACTTTTTACATTGTTTTCATTCTGTTTTCCTTATCCTTGAGAAGGTCACTTGTTCATCTTATTGGCAAATGATTGAAGTCTCTTGAAAGTTATGCCACAAACTTCAAATCAAATCCTCCATTGGGATTGGGGAAGTTATTTCATAGAATAAACCACAAGAATAATTAGGCCTTGAAATTAAAAATGGTGCATATGTGGCTGGACAAGTTTATATCAAACACTGAAATCTTGTGGGAGGAGGTTCTTCAGCACACACTTGTCTACATTAATTCCCTCCTACTTCCACCAAACCCATTCTTTCTCCATACTTGTCAAATTTTACCATCCATCCCCACAACTTCACTTGCTCACTCTAAAGGACAAACCTTTTAACCCAATCATGCATTCATACAAAACCTAAAAGTCTAACAACACAACAAGTGTACATACATATTATACCACTAGAACAAGTTTGCATCAATGGACAAGTAAAGCAAAAACAAAAACAGCAAATAATAAGGACAAGGTTAAGTAACATTCATGCCCTAAAAGTAAGTTTTAGCACATGGCAGCATTATTAGACTTAGCCGAGTAATAATAATCCAATCAAGCTACTAGATCAACGTGGACCAATATTATTCATAATTAAAAGTTGTATTATATGTGTTGACTCGACATATTACTTCATAGACACAGATGATATAACGTAAATATTTTTAATTTCGCGAACATTTATTATGTGTGTCTACTTTGTTGTATGTCAAGTTGACATACACAACATTTTCTTATTCATAATAATGCTTGTTGCATTTTTTTTACTTAAAAAAGTTTTTTTTGGACATGGAGAAAACTAAGGATGACAATCGTGTCGTGTTAGACGAATTTGTGTTGTGTTGAAACTTGTGTATATAACACAAACTCATTTATGAATCGTTTTCGTGTCGAAAGTTAATATGTGTTTGAAATGGTGTTTATGATACAAATTTATTTATGATACGTGTTTATAGTATCAATATATTTATAAATCATTTTCGTGTCGAAAATTGTGTCACGAAGATATAGTTTCCCAACCTTTGAGATTAGAGGGGAATGTGTCTATCCTGTGAAGTTGTGATTAATAATGCTTTAGAGAAAATTTTTATCTTTCAATTATTTTTTTAAGAATTCATTTATTGTGCATATTTTACTAATAAACAGTAACTTATGGGTTACAGCTATGGAATTGAAGTGTTCTCTCATCGAGCACCGCTCCATTTACAACGGTCACATGAATTTCATACAAACGCGTGACAAAGGGCTCCACTCAAACTCTATTGATTCTAGAATTCCAACACCAATTAAGTTTTTGTCATTTTGTCAATCTGATGGGCCCCAACTTAACCTGTCTTCCTTTCTTGTCTTTTTGTTTGGTTCATTCCCAAATGATACCGTGACTTTTCCAATATCCAAAAAAATGTATGCATGATTTTCAAGTATTTTTCAAAAAAGCAAAAAATTTAAAAATTTATTGAGGATATTTATGCCTTTTTATGTTATAAAATTACTACGTGTTGAGTAAAATGACATAGTCTTATTATATATTACGATAAATTTATCGAATTATAATTATAAAATTTATCAATATATGAGATTTATAGTAATTATATGAGAGTCTCAGTTATTACACATTCCTTCAAAAAAATTACCACTGATATTTATTCACCTAACCGACAATCAAAAATTCGACATAAACATTTATAATATATATTATTTTTTTTCTCTTTCTATCTTAATAAAATAAAAGAAAAGTAGTTACTGCACCTCTAGTTTGACTTTTCAAATACTGTCCATGCAATAAACAATTTTTGAACAAGAATTACGACAAATACAAGCATATATCAACGTTGGAATATCACAATGGTAATATTATTGAAAGTTGTTTTATAAATTAAAATATTTTTTTACAGTATTTATGAATTTTTAAAAGTCACAAATATGATAATCTTTACGTACCATAACCAAAATGTCTAAGCCATGTATTTTATTTTATTTTATTTTTGGGTTCCACTAATTAGTGTATATGCCCCAAGACCAAATAGTAACGGGTACTGGGTCACTAGTTCCTAATTTGTTAGGCTTCCGAATTATTCTGATAATATAGCATTACTGGAGTTAGTAGGTGGCTGAACTTGGACTATAATAAAATTCATGCATGTGAGAATGGGGTTTGTTAACTTGTACTCACTTGTTTATCTTTTTGTTAGGAAAAGATATGATCCAAGCACAAGCACAAAATAATTCCATAAGTAGTACTTCACCTCACTTCTTGCTGAGGAAAGAGTACTGCAATTCTCTGGCACAAATCTTGCCTCAAGCCCAGAAAAAAAAGGTTAGCAATTTCAATCTTTTTACATATCAGTTATTCAGTATCTATATTACTCCCATTTTTGTCATTTCTGAGAAATTATATGTAGCATTAGATTCTTCCTATGTTATTTTGTGCATTGTTGGCTCAAGGATTAGTTGGTTGTGGGTTTGAGTATAGATAGTACTGCAACATTTTTCAGCACCTTTTCTAATGTAGTATACTTGTTGATTCTTTCTTACACGTATTAAGGGTTGCCTATGACACTGTCGACAGTATTTTTTTTTCGATTATATTTTCCATAAAAAAGTTTAGTCTTAAATTTAATGTTGTAAAAGAAATTATTGTGGAAAATTATGTCTTAATGGTATCCTACACAACCCTTAATATGTTTGTAAAAGAATCAAAAAAAAAGTGATATAAATACTTTTAGCTTCTCTTTGCTGATCTTTGACTCAAGGGAAACAATGTTAAGACTGTCAATTTCTCTGCACAAACTCACATATGATAAGTCTTAAAAGTGAATTTCTCCTGGTAATGTTGTTTCTCCTCTTAGTAAACAAAAAAGCTTTAGCTATTGCTTGTAGCTAATGTAATTTTCAAATCTTGGTGTAGTTTCTGTTTTATTTGGTAGGTAAAGAAAAATTTAAGGTTTGAAGGAGAGTTACTTCATTCTGCCTAATATATTTTAGCATAATTCAATCATAATCTTGCAGGAAGAAGGAATAACAGGAAGCTTCAAATTATGCTGCCTTTAGCAGCATGAAATCCATGCCCTAGAATTGCAATTGGCGCGATAAAATCCAAACTTTCAATTTTAAGGTATGATTACTAAGCTGTTCTGTGCATAATGCACCTTCATCATATGCACTTCTATTATTGAATAGGCTAATGACTGATATAATGCTCGAAATAATATCTAATAAAAGTTTTAGCACTTGAAATTCCAGGATGGGTGAGGCTGCTGAAGCTGTTGTGCCTAAGGTGATAAAAGTCAGATTAAGTGATTCTGATGCTGCCAAGGTGAAAGAAATCAGACTAAGTAATTCTGAGATAATTCTGTTGAAGGAGCCTGATTCGTCAGAGCAGAAGAGTATTGAATGCTTGGCTAAAAGAAAGAAGTCACAACAAGCACGATACTCGTATGGCATTATCTTCTTATTGACAAATATTATTGCTTGGATTGTTCGCGACTATGGCCAAATCTTTTTCCCTCAGCTCCACTGTATGTAAAGCCTCTTTTTTTTCGAAATCTAAATGCTGTGATCTTTCTTGTATACAAAATGGTTGAGTTTCACATCTTTTATGAAGCTTTTGCATGACATAATTGTGATTTTTTTCTGGTTTTTTTATTTTCTTTCGCAGATTTTAAAGCGTGTGGAGTTGAGGGGCGCGCTTGTTATCAAACAATGGGAGTTCTTCGTGTGAGTTTAGGATGCTTTGTATCTTTGTTTAGCAGTATAAGTAGTAATTTCTTCTTGTGATGAAATCTAAAGATATCTTTAGCATGATCAGGAACAAAATTAAAATGAATGACTTTTGATGTTCTGCTAAATTTACATGAACTTTTCTTCACTATATAGATTTTCCTTGACATAAATTCTAGATATTTTTCTTTATAATGTTTCTTACAACATTCAAAACAAACAAGTTGGATGAATCTCGCAACGAGTGGCATTCTGGATGGTGGGGATTGAAGTTTGTCATGTGGATTATATCACTAGTCACTTCACTCTTTGTGCCCTCAGGTTTTGTTCATCTATATGGTATGTCTTAGTACTATGCCACTTTATATCCTAAACCTTTATTTGACTGAACAACCTTCCTCTTAGGCACTCTTGGAGCAATTTTCTCCATTACAGTTTAAGTTCCATCTTTTTTCTAATCATATCATGAACTGCTCTATCATTTATACTTGAATTACTGGATGTCAAAAGTGATAGATTAATACTATCTTCTTGCAGGAGAACTTGCTCGTGTTGGCGCAGGGTAATCTTCAAAAAAATCCTTTAATTTCTGACATCGGATAGAAATATAACAGCAGACTATTTAACCAATAGAGATGGGAAATAAAACTTTTTGTAGGTTCATAAATGTCAAAAATGTTGCAGATTTGACTTCCCTCATTTCCTTCCCCAGAAAAATGAGATGCTTCTGCTTAAATTTCGTAATTACTTTTTCATGGTACGAATGTTACAGGCATTCAATTTTCTTCCTTCCACACTCTGCAGGATTTTTCTTGCTCTCCAACTCGTAAGTGTCATCGAGTTCATCACATGGTGGAATAACTACTGGATGCCCGATGAGAGGCGAAAACAAAAGTATATATGAGCTTCTCATCTCTGCAGTGTCCTTTTTATCTAATATGTCGATTTTTTCCTTGTGCATAATTCACTTCACTTAATAATCGCATAAACACTGAAATATTATTAGGAAGCTTCAGACCATCTAAATGACTTCAGAATCAATTTTTTTGCACATTCTTTCTTATTTCTCCTAACATTTCCATAATTCAGAATTCGACAAGCTCTGTAGTTTTTAATGTTCTGATTTTCGATTCTTGTTCTATTAGCTGCAAATTGCTAAAAAATTCCTTCGATTTTATTTACAGCTGCTTTCTTGGGCTATTCATGTCAACACTATTCTACATTGCTTCTCTGTGTGGAATAGGGGTGATGTACTCCCTCTATGGTTCCAGCACCTCATGCAGTCTCAACATATTTTTCATCACCTGGACTGCTATTTTGTTAGTAGTAATGATGGCTATGTCCTTACATTCAAAGGTATGCTTTCCAGAATTTCTATCTTTTTTTTAAAAAAAATAAAAAATTATTCTAGAGAAGTGCATGTTAGCTTCAACTATTCCCTATGAAGTCATCAATCAAAATTTTCTTCGAGTGTTTCAATGCAACATTAGTTAAGAAAATGCTCTCTTCTGTCAAGTATTTACTAAAAATCTGATATTTTTTGTTGTTGGGATGATTAGAGCAGGTGAATAGAGGCCTTCTATCTTCAGGCATTATGGCTTCTTACATTGTTTTCCTCTGTTGGTCTGCTATAAGAAGGTTAGCAATCTCATGCATTTAAATTGATCTCTGTCTTCTTACATTTTTAGCACTAAGTTTTCTACCTAGTAGTAAATCAACATTTCGGATTAATGCATAATTCTTTTCCACTTCGCGTTATGATGAAAATTCAAGTAACTGCCTGTAAAATAAACGATCCTAACTCTCTACAAACCACAAATTCTACATGAATTAACATTCATTTCGCTTTCCCTACATAGACTTTCGCTTTAAGTTTCATAAAAAAATTCCATCAACACTAGATAATTAAATTCTGTTTCAAGATTGAAAGTTTAATTTCTCTTCACTTTTTCAGTGAGCCTCCTACTGAAAAATGCAGCCCTCAAAAGCAAGCACATGGACATAGTGATTGGATCACTATACTTGTAAGAGCTAACATTCTCTTTGTTTTCCTTTATATCCTAATTCTATTAAAGGAGAAATAGTACCTTAACCTATTTATTTGTTGTTTAACTGCTCCCAGGGCTTCCTTATTGCTATATGTTCAATTGTCATGGCAACCTTTTCCACAGGAATCGATTCACAAACATTTCAGGTAACAAATTTCGGATATTTCTAAACGTTCTACTTTTCTCCCGAGACATAATGGCTAATGATCGTATGCCTACAGTTTCGGAAAAATGAAGTTCAACTGGAGGATGATATTCCATACAAGTATGGATTCTTCCACCTGATATTCTCCTTGGGAGCCATGTATTTCGCAATGTTATTCATCAGTTGGAACTTATATAGCTCAACTAAAAAGTAAGAACTTATACATAACAATTCCTCTGCTTATTATTCCATCTAAATCACTTATTTTATCAGAACTCATATATTTATGCAAGTGCAACAGATGGAGCATTGATGTAGGGTGGGCAAGTACATGGGTGAAAATCGTTAACGAATGGTTTGCAGCAACAATATATTGTAAGTGAGTCAATATATTAGCTATACATTCATCCTGGGAAAATCGTTAACGAATGGTTTAAATTGTTATTGCAGTATGGAAATTAATCTCCCCAGTCGTCAGACAGACGAAAGTCACAAACCATGAAGAGGAACCAGTGCAGCAGATTGATAATTTAGAGTCTCAATGATTCATTTTTGCAGTGTACAATATAATATGCATGCATATTCATTCTTCATTTGTTATTGAGTGGTTCGACTTCTCCAATTCAAGGGAAAATTTACTTATTACATAAATGGTAAGGTGCATATGAGTTGAGATTAATCTAACAATAAGTTTATTTAAGTTGGACTAATAAACCAAAAAATAATGGTGCAATGTCTCATTTCATGTTGTAAAGCAAACATATATTCTGAGTTTTTCGAAAGATCTTACAAGGAAATATTATGCCATCATCAATAAGAAGAACAAAAAAATGGTACTAACCATTTACTATAACACTGCCATCATATACTAGTGCTTCACATAGAAACAATCTTATGTACTAAATCTGATCTAGCTATCTTCTTAAATCTCATGTACTAAAGAGAAAAAAAGAGCAAGAATGATTACATCAACTTGTAGTAACAGGCATTTCCAGAGAGAAGAATTTGATAGCCTTTGCCGCAAGGGCACTTGAACTCAACTTTTATGCATTCCCCAGTCCTGTACACACTCACTGCTTCCTCATCAATTTCATTCGCAAACTCATGATCCTCCTCCTGTCAATTGAAAAAATTTAAAAGAAAAAAAAAACATAAACCCCACATATGAGAAACTATAGACATTAAAGAATCATTCACTACAAAAATCAAAAGAGGAGGGGGGGGGGGGATACTCACACATAAAATAAAATGTGAAGATTAATTCTGTAAGGGAATGAGTTAGCAACCAATCCCAATCAATATACCAAACAAATTCTAATTAAAACTGAAAAATCAAGTATATACAAACTGACAGAAATACATTATATGTGTAGATATGTAAAAGAAAATGGGAGGATATATACAAATATTTTGTCTATTTTACAGAAAATGAGACCTTGGGATTTTCATGATTATGGTTAAATTCAGATCCTTCTTGTTCTTTTTCTTCTTCTTCTTCTTCATTTTCTTCTTCTACCTGTTGAATGGCTTGGCTAAACCATTGACTCATCACCCTGAAAATGTCCTTCATTTTCTTCAACTCCTGCAATTAATTAATTCTTTCTTTAATAACTAATCCATTTTTATGCCCCCAAAAAAGGAAAAAAACAAATTAATAAGTAACCAACCTTGGAACTGGGGCTCTCTCCTCTGATTGAATCCATACCCATTTCCCCTGAGTTCATAGGATCAGATAACTTCCGGCGGAGTATTTGCCGGAGAGGTGGCAGAGAAGTCGGCGTTTCTGTGGCAGTCGCCGGAGGGGTGATCTTGGTATTGCTTTCCGGCGAATGGGGGAAAATTAAAGCTGGGGTTGGATCAGAGATGGTGCGCTGGAGATTGCAGGGTGGAAGAAAGGCATTCTTCGCCGGGGATTGGATTTTGTTAAGATTTTCAGGGGAATGAGGGTTCGACAAAGTAGCTGCTGCTGGTGACAATTGTGGGTTTGAAATTGAATTGATTGGTTCGGAGATGGTGCGTCGGAGATTAGTGGTCGGAAGTTGGATCTTGGTGAAGCCTTCGAGGAGATGGCCGGTGACGGCGGCGGAGGAGGAAGGTGGTGGAGGAGAGAGAGTGGGTTTCTTGGGAATGGGTTGCTCTTGGAGAGATGAGGATGAGAAGAGTGATCTTCTCTTTGAGGACCCACAACTGCTGCACTGCTCTATGGTGGTGGGATTCATGGCGGTTGTGTGGTGGTTGCCGGCGGCGGAAGTGGTGGCGAAGAAAACACCACCTTCTTTCTCAATTTCCTGATTACTCATCATTTGGGGTTCTTGAATTTTGGAAGGGGTTTATTTGGGGTTTGTATATATAGAGTATACTTTCTGTATAGTCTGAGATTTGGGAGGGAATGACAGTTATTTCTGTTATGACGGTTATTGAATTATTATCTGTATTTCTTGATTTTTTAGAGTTTTAAATGGTAAATAAAATAATTCTAAGGGAAAAAAATCAACAAGTGTTCTTGAGAGTGTAATTGGATATATTTTTAAATTCTAGATTATTATGATTCATTAAAATTTAAAAAAATAAGCATGCATTTATTAGTATATATTTTAAATAGTTTGTAATATTTATTATTATATTAATTAAAATAAATAGATTCATGTTAATTTTAGGTTTGAAAATATTTAAAAATTGATTTGAAATTAAACAAATGACTTTTATATCTTGTGACGAATGGAGTACTACCTTCATGAGAAAAACGAGAGTCCCCTTCTAATTTTTGATGCCAAATATTTGCTGAAACCATAATCAAATAATTATTTTTGATATTCTTTTGCCAAAACAATTTAGTTTTAAATGTTATTTTTAAATAAATAGCAATGGTTTTTTTTTTTGAATAAGTCGAGTGCTGGAAGGAGGGACTAGGGGGTTATTAATCCCAAAGAAAAAGCCCAAACATAGATTTCTTTAGAGAAGCTTACCAAACACAATCCAAGAATTTCAGCTAATATATATCATTTTACATGCCCAAAATGCGTTATTTTCGTCAAAGTAGCAACTATGCTAGTTAAAAGCAAAACACAAATTTCCCCAAGAGTGAGCTCCATAGTAACGAAGACGTATGGCCTACGCCTAGGTCGTGGGTTTGAACGTCCGTAATGATTCATTGTATTTATACTAATATCTCGAACATCTGTACCGATTTATTTCATTGTACTTGTACTAATATCCTTTCAGAGCATTCGACAAAAAAAAAACAAGAAAAAAGAAAAAAGGTCATGGGTTTGAACCTCTACTCTTGGTGAGGTGCCCTTATTATCAAATACCTATTGCACGAGTTGAGCCATTTTTCCTTACCCAAAAAAAAAGTTCGGAAAAAAATAAGAGAAAAAAAAAGAAAAGAAAAAGCCAACCACAATTAGGATGTGATCCGTATGCTGATAATTCATGCATAAACTTTAATGATAACCCACAAGTTAAATTCCCAGTGAGGGTTTATGGTTTTGTTGTACCAGCAGCCAACAGCTCCAATAGTTGTGCACCAAAAGAGAATGGATGGCTGTGATCATTCCATCAATTAATATTGTTAAGGATCACCAGAATTAATAGAACCCATTTAAAATTAGTGCCCTCACACAGAAAAATCAACAAATAATAAGATTAACATAAGCAGAGTCATTAGAATTCTCATAACACAATTCCAACAACTTCACCGATTAAAGTCTCACAACAACTCCATCTTCATTCTACAGTCTATTTCCTATATAAAATGCAATGCCAGAGCCTAATTGCATACTCATTCCAGAACCATTTTATCTTCAAGGCCTTCAAATAGAAGTAATCCCTCTTCTATACAAGCATTTCAAGATGTTCAAGCAACAATCCTCACCATCCATTTTCATCGCAACGCTACTTGTAACCCTGCAGGCAGCAACAATGGTAGCTGCAGTTGATCCTGCACCAGAGGGTGAAGTCCCGATCATTGAGCTATACATGCATGACATTCTTGGGGGTGGCAGCCCTACGGCTAGGCCGATCACCGGCTTACTCGGGAACATATATAGCGGCCAAGTGCCCTTCGCTAGGCCGGTAGGGTTCCTCCCCCCAAACAACGGGGTAGCCATTCCCAATTCCAATGGCGCCCTTCCAACCGTTAATGCCAACGGCATTCCGCTCGGAACCGGCTTATTGGGTACAAACTTTGCCGGAAATAATAACAATAATGGTCAAAATGTGGCGACTCTACTGGGGCCTGATGGATTAGGGCTAGGGTTCGGAACAATTACTGTTATTGATGATATACTAACCTCTGCTCCCGAGTTGGGTTCACAGGCACTGGGAAAAGCTCAGGGAGTCTATGTCGCGAGCTCTGCAGATGGGAGCACACAGATGATGGCGTTCACTGCTATGATCGAAGGAGGGGAATATGGCGATAGCCTAAACTTCTTCGGAGTATACAAGATAGGAAGCACCATGTCACGGTTGTCAGTGACTGGAGGGACCGGAAAGTTTAAGAATGCTTGTGGGTTTGCCGAGGTTCGATCACTCATACCAGCTGGTCAGCATGTCACAGATGGTGTAGAGACATTGCTGAGGATAACTATTCATCTTACCTACTAAGGTTGCACTTGGCACTAAGAAACATTTGTGTGCATGTTCGTTTCGACGAATGTCAGCTTGGTTTGTAGTTTTTCTGTGTAACATGACAAAAAGAAATGGTTTTTATGTTCTGTTTTTATGCTATGTTCAGTCCCATTCTGTCAACCTATACTTCAGTGTCTGGGAACATTCTTTTGATGATAAACTGAAGGTCTTTCAAATAATCAGGCGCTCAAACAAAGATCTATGCACCTCCATATACAAAAAATTAACAAGTGAACATATAGACTGTACCTGTAACATGATAGTAAGATTAAATTTACTATAAAGTAAATGTTTAACGAAACTACAGCTATACTTGGAAATTCATCCCTCTGAGCAATTAAAAAAAGATCTGGTACCTCAATTTGATCATCATAAAAAAGAAAATATATATATGAAAAAGAAAGAGAATATAACCATATCTCACAAATTGTCATATACATCTCATGGGTCATATTGATCATCTATTTTTCATTACAATGGCTTCCCAGTAAGTTCTTCATACGAACAGGAAGGGAATCAAGAAAAAAGTAGCAATATAACATAAAACATCTTTATTAATCTCCATATTTTAGAAGGCAGAATGCCAATGAATGATAGCAATATTGGACAATCTTTTTTAACCTTTACAACGGAAAAACAATAACAACTGAATTTGTAGTTTATGAGTAAGATTACACTACATCTAGGTTTCTACACAATCACATGAAACAATGAGTATTTTCTATTTATAAGTAGGAGATAAAATATAAAGGCAAGAGAAAACTAGGTAATATACCGCTCTATTTTTTTAAAAAAGTACCTGCTCAAATGTGTTTGGTGCATCACAAAAAGACTTAAAGGGTAACATGCTCATGGAGAGATCAGTAGTCACCTTCTTGCTCACCATCAGAGCAATATAAACTACTCCAAGCAGGTCAAATGCTTATTGACACATCTATAGAGCTCCTCATGTTTTCATGACAAGCTCCTGATGTTAACACGACCAAGTACAGTAGCTTGATCGAGCCCATAAAGTGAATCAATCAAGTGTAGCCGCAATGAAGCTGGCCCTCTAGCCATGTCCATTGCTATCTCACCAGCAACACCAAATATAGACAATGCAGTAGTTGTGGCTTCAAAGGCATGTAATGGATCAACTGCAACAAATGCAGCAATAAGGGCAGTCACCGAGCATCCGGTCGCTGTTATTCGTTGCAGCATAGCTACCCCATTGTGTGCACCAACAACTTTCTCGCCATCTGTGACAATGTCAACAGCACCAGATACTGCAACAATACTGCCACTTGCTTGAGCCAAGGACTTTGCTGCTTCAATAGCATCTGTTGAGTCATGCATGCTATCCACACCCTTGAGAATAAAACCAATTTACAACTTTGAATAGATGTAAGATAATCTTATCAAAATAATAATTGGGCTATAAACATTTAGACTTTGGCAAGGAACCACAAAAATATCAGCAGAGATGGGGGCTATACAACGTGGCATTTTACAATGTCCTTTGAATTTAAATGAACTTGTACACAGCACTTGAGAAAAGAAATCATCTTAAACTGACCTATCTAAAAAATCGCAGCCTCTTGGCATGATGTTAGAAATCTTATAAATCGTGATTCTAGGTAAAAATAAGATGGATCACATGATATAAAATAAGGGTCCTCTTAACATATGCCCTAAGGGCACATGCTAAGCACACAATTCAAGGGTATATTCTCTTGATCTGTGTGCATATTCTCTTGAACTTGGCGCAAATGCAAAAATTAAGGGAATATGCACACAGTTCAAGGGAATATACCCTTGAACTGTGTGCTTAGCATGTGCCTTAAGGGCACATGTTAAGAAATTCCATAAAATAATATGATGCAGACCGGTGTGCCATTAATGTCCTCAATATAGGTAATTATTTCACCAGGAACAAGGAGGCTACTATTGGGCCCCTGAAATAAAAGGGATCTTGGAAGTCCCAATACACCTCAGGTAAAAAGTCCATATTTAGTGGTCAACGTATCCAATAAGGTTACTAAAACATATCAAGATGCAAATGTTTGACAAACAACCTAGAAGGTGAAATTTCAATCTAAAAGTTCTATGATAAATATCACAGAGATCAGGGAGTCACCAGGGTGCTTAGGGGCCTATAATCTTAATACCCATTGGTAAGCTTGCTTTACTTTCAAAGGACACCACTAGATGGGCTATCTATGGTAATACAAGCTTTTGGTCCCTAGATTCGGGACCTCAAGTGATCTAAAATTAATTGAGTTTATCGCATAATTACAAGTCAAAATGTCTTTTCACCAATCCTTAGCAAACAGTAACCCTTGAGTAATTGAACTGAAAATGCTGACTGTCAATTATAAAATGGAGCATCAAGGAATTCAGTTATACAAGATGAGTTTTTTGCCAAGTACACTAAAGTAGGAAAAATTGAACAGTCTAAATTGTTAACTTAATAATCAGATTTATGCATGTCCTAACATGTAATATAACCTACCTTGAAAATTCTAATTTTTTTATGTAAATAAAAATAAAGTCTTATGAATTCATTGCTGGATAACATTTCAAACCTGTAAACAGCTACTGATAAAACACACTCAATATGACCATATAATATGTTGATAAACACATCAAAACATACCCTTAATTATCAAATTAAGAATCCCAATCACTATTATACTTCCAACTATACAAAATCATCAAACACAAAGAACAAAAAAAAAAGGATTTGGTAGAGTATTAGTTGCACACTGATTTACCTTGGTGGGTCCAACAGAAGCCTTAAAAAGAGCAATAATCTCAGACCCATTTCCCCTAATAACAGTAGGCTTAAGCTGAACAAGCTCAAGACAAGCCTTCAACCGGAAACTGGAAGCCCCGGCGGCCACTGGGTCAAGCACCCAAGGCTTACCCAATTGAACAGCCAACTCTGCGGCAGACTTCATGGCCGGTAGCCAGTCGGGGGTGAGTGTTCCGACGTTGACACAGAGCGCGTGGGTGTGAGGCGTGAAATCGGGAATCTCCTCCAGGGAGTGGATCATGGCCGGCGACGCGCCGGCGGACAGGAGAGTGTTGGCCATCAGATCCATAGACACGAAGTTTGTGATGGATTGGATGAGGGGCGATTGTTGCCTGACTGTTGATAGGTGGGTCCAGGCTACTGAGCCCCAGTTCTTGCTCTCTTCTTCTACTGTGTTGCAGGGTTCTTCCATGGCCGCCCTCTGGTTCAGATGAGTTGAAAGATTGTTAAAACTGATTGTAAATTTGCCTTGGGGGGCTTGGGCTTTGGCAGTCATCTCTATTTATAGTCGTGGAAAAGAGGGAATGCAACAAATTCTTGATATTCACATTTCCCACTACAGAAATAGGGGCCTAAATGCAAAATTTTCAAGGTATTAAATTTCACAATCAACTCCCATTTTTGGCAATAATACATGCACACCCATTTCTACACATTAATATGTATTAAAATACTGCTCAGTTCAAATTATAAAATTATTGTTAATTTTTAAAAATTAATTTAAAATATTTTTAAATTTAAATTGATATGATTCATAAGAAACTGTTAAACAACAACTTTTATAATTAATAGTATTTTTTAGATAAATAAGAAACTGTTAAACAATAACTTTTATAATTAATAGTATTTTTTAGATAATTTATAATATTTAACAGTGTAGTAATTAAAATTAAATGTATCTATCTCAAATTTAAATTTGTAATTGTCCTCAAGTTAATTTTAAAAAATTAATAATAATTTTATATTTTAAATTATAATAAAATTATATTATAAGGTTATACATTATAACTATATTGAATAACTAAACAAAACAAAACTCGAATTCCACTCATTAAATGATTGGAATAAGTTGAGTCCAATTTGAATAGCTCCATTTCTTTTTTCAATCTTAATCACAAAGCTAAGATTTTATAACATTTTGAACTCTCGTTTAATTCTCACTTTTATGTGAGGCCCTATGAAAAATTATTATCGCCTTAAAAAATAATCTCTTGGCAAAGATTGTACAAATTTATTATTATATTATGTTAATTTTTAAAAGTTAATTTTATATATTTTAAAATTTAAAATTTGTATAAATTCATCTAATTTTAATTGATATAATAAAATATTTAGAATTACAATATTACAAAGTGAAATGCGTTAAGTAGAAACATTAAATTAACCATTATCTTAAATTGAAAAATAAGGAAAAGATAAATACTGCCTTTAAATGGTGTTAATGGCAATATTATAAATTTGATGATATTCTTCCGGACTTGTTTGAATATTAAGCACGATGTAGTAAAAGAATCGATTAAGTAATGTGGTGGTCGAATAAGCAAGACTTGGGTGCCTTACCGAATCGAATAAGTACCCGATCAGCCCATGCAACAGCATTAAATTTTGAGTCCTATTATATATTATAAAAAATTTACATTCAATTATAAGTATAAAATTTATTAATACATAAAATTAAAAGAAATTATAAAAAAGTTTAACTTATTGCACATATTTTAAAAAAATTATAACTAATACTTATTTATAACTAATACTTATTCATGTAACTGACAATCAAAAAATTAACGTAAACGATTTAAAATATATATTTATTACCGTTAAACTTTTTATCAAACAACTCACGTTCTGTCCGAATCAGATTCGAGAATGGACCCAAGTACTATTCATTTTGTACTCAAAAGGAAAGGATGTTCAATTATGTATTTTATATAAATTAAGAAAATTAAAATAAAAAAATAATATAATACATGCTATTTTTATTTATAGTGAATCTAATGTAAATATGTAATTATACTAAGGATTCTTTGTCTTTTTTAAATCTAGTTGATCTTATTTTAGTGGAGTATCTTTTTGAAAATAAATTATATTTTATATATATATTTTATATTTGATTGGTGTAATTTTAAACTATCTTTTTATGACAAAAAATTAAAATCTGACCGTCACTATCTTACCTAAAAACTCACCGGAAAAGATAGCAAACTACTACTCCCAATTAACCATATCACGAAAATCTACCCAAAAATAACAATTTACACAGTAACTTCAGTAGCCAGTAATAGCCGAGAAGCTCGTGACATTATTTCATTTTCTTGCATCCATATGAGAAATTGAGAATCCAGACAGCAAGTCTAGAACAAAGTGAGAGGATAGAGGGAGCAGATTATTAATAATCAAGCAAAAAAATAAAGTCTTGATCAGGGAAAAAAAAAGAAAGAAAAAATGCACAGCCAAATCCAACCACCCATCACCACCACTACTAAAGATAACAAACCCACCAGCACCGCTGTCTACTACCTCTTCGCCACCACCATTTTCTCTCTCCTTTTCATCCTATATCTCTCTACATCCCCCTCACAGCCCCCACCATCTCTCTCCTCTGACCCTTTCCTTTTCCCGGACCACCAATCCTCCCTCCACCAGAACCACCAGAACCACCACCGCCTCCTATTCCTCAACCACCTGAACCCCAATAACTTATCTGCACCTTCCCCTCCATCAATTGCCTACTTCATCTCCGGATCCAAAGGGGATTCGGGTCGGATCCTGCGGCTCCTCCTCTCCATTTACCACCCTAGAAACCAGTACCTCCTCCACCTTGATCTATCTGCTTCCAAGGCTGACCGTGACTTTTTAGCCCTCACTGTCCAATCAATTACCATTTTTAAGGCTGCCCGGAATGTTAATGTGATTAGCAAGGCCGATTTCGCCAACCCGAAAGGCTCAACTTCCATTTCATCCACTTTACATGGTGCTTCTATACTTCTCCGGCTGTCGGATAATTGGGACTGGTTCATCAATCTTTCTGCCGCTGATTACCCACTTGTCACTCAAGATGGTATTTTTATATGTTTTTTTTGGGATTATTTATTGAAGTGTTTGGTAGTTAATTTTCTAAGGTAGTTTTTTTTCCGTCTATTTTTGATTATGCATTTATCTTAGCTATGGTGGATTTTTGAGGCATTGCTTGTGCAGGCTTTGGATTTATTACTGAAATTTTTTATGCAAATTTTATTGATGCCTGATTGTACATTCATCGAGTTATGTGTGTTATTGTGACATTATGTGTGTTTTGGGTTTTGTTATTAGTTTTGTTGATTCTTGATTGTGCATTCATCTTAGTGATGTGGGGTTTTGTGGATTGTGTTGTATTGTGGATTTATTGTTGAAGAATGTCACAAAATTTCTATTCTAATTGATTTTGCATTTCATCTTGTGATGTGGGTTTTGTGGCATTCTATGGGAGTTGGCGTTGAATGATTTTGTGTGAATTTTGTTAAGTTTTTGATTGTGCATTAACTAAATAATGTGGATTTTGTCTGGTTTCAGATCTTCTTCACATTTTGTCATATCTGCCTAAAGATCTGAATTTTGTGAATCACACAAGCTACATTGGCTGGAGAGAGTATGAACAAAATTACCTTTCCTATTGTATATGTTGTTGTTATAGCATTAGAACAATGGGGTTGATATTGCAATGGAATTTAATTATGAGTGTCATGGTGTTGCAGATCTCGCAGGTTGAAACCAATAATTGTTGATCCTGGACTCTATCTTTTGCAGAAAAATGCTATGTTTTATGCTAGTCAGAAGCGAGAGTTGCCAGACGCATACCGGCTATTCACAGGTATGTCTCTATGTACCACCATGCTATGATTTTAAATCTCAAAGTAGTAATAAATTGGCTTTTCAAGGTAATGCTGAACGGTCAGTACCATATGCTATATTGCATTTTGATAAAATGGAGTGGCACAAAACACATCTAGTATAATAATTATACTTTCTCTGACCCCCCCCCCCCAATAAATGATAGTAATAGTTTGGTGTTTTCGGCATAGATTTGAACTTTTGAAGGCATGCCCAAAACATTTAATACCTTATATTTTCAATATTTTCTTTTACGGTCTTAATATATGTTTATTGATTTTTTGAGTTATATAACAAATACTTATAATATGATATATAAATATGTTTAAGCGCATCTTAAATTTCCTGTCGAAAACCTCCAACTCTTGGTATCATTTGAATTTGGATGGAGGGAGTATTGTACAACGAACAATACTAACATCTGTTGGCTAGAGCAATATTACACAACTTCTGAAAACTAACTATCATGTTCAATCCAAAAATACATTAAGATGACAATGAGGAGCCGAATTTCTAATGAACACAATGTTGGAGTTGGTATAGGCTGTTGGGATTTGGTATCACTTGTAGAGTGCCAACTAGTGGGTGTTCTCAATTCTCAGGTGTGTTCCTGAGAAGATTTGTTAGGTTCATGTAAGTAATTAGAAGGGCCTCATCAAGTCCATTATGATTTAGGGGGGAGTGGTTTCGTGATTAATACTATAGTATAGTTGTCTCCTTGTAGCTATATAATATTACTTCTGGCATGTGTAACCAGGCCTGGCAAAATATGGATTTAGTTGGTTATAGTTTTCACAGTATAAGTTATGGGTTCATTAAGAACTAAAACCACATTATCAACTTTTAATATAGGTAATATGGTTTGGGCCCATATAATTATGGGTCTAATCTAGGTCAACTCATTTTTTCATTTTATAACTTAGTATTATTATGGTAATCAGTTGAAAATAGCGGCAATTGGAGCCAAGATAATTTCAGAAGAGTTATTCGAATTATCGATTAGATCATTTATAACAGAATCTTATTACCAATTTTTTAACATTTAATTTGCTCTATCCTGATCCAAAATATTCACTAATATTTAGATTTCGCCAAAATTTCATTTACTGAATCTACCGGAAGCTTGATTTCCTCTACTGGTGGGAGTTTTGTAGACTTTTTTTAATATGGAAACTCGTTAATTATGTATATTATGAATAATTCATAACAGTAGGCCTTTCTTTTCTGAGAGAGGGAGTGAATTTGGGAGGGAGAAAATTTTCTAGAGAGAGAAAATCAAGTATTTTAGAGAGAATTAAATATTTTTAGAAAGAGAGTATGAAAATTTTTTTAGGGATAGAGTGAAGGTGCAAGATTAAATCATTGTTTAAGACTAACCTTTCTTTGTACCTTTAAGAAAAAGGGAAAAATTAATAATCCTACCAAGCATGCCGTATTACTATTTAGAAGTTGAATGGTGCTGGTTAAATGTACATTCCTCAGTCTTTTCTTTTTCTTTCATTATTTCATTTTTTTCATTTTTTCATTTTTTTTTATTAGTAAATGCTCATTTATCTTCTAAGTAACTAGGTGGTGCACATTTGATTTGACATATCTTAAGTTCTTTATATCTTTCTAACTTTCCATTTTTACAGGGAGCAATAGTTTTGTTTATTTAGATGGCTGTTTCAACTTAGTTGACAAATTGTAATGGTTTTCTGATGGGAGATGAGCATAAGAGTGATTTTGATTGAAGCTTCAAACTTCGAAGTTAGGGAAATAAAATTTGGGAAAAGGAAATAGTCATAGCTTAGGAATTAGGTTTCATGCTGAGACTTGATCCTGACATGTGGGTTTTGGACTTGTTTCTAATGTCAGTAGTCAAGAAGACCGACCTTTACAGAAAAAACCCATATGATGTGTTTTGCTGTCTAAACCTAAAATTGGGGGAGCTCAACTTTATGCTACTTGTAGTTGTAGTTTTAATCAATTCATATGAAGCCAGTGTACCTGTTAAGTGCTGGTTTGTTGTTATTTGAAAAATGAAACCTTTATTGCCTTTTTTTTCCTTCTGGTAAGTGTGGCCAGCCAGAACTGCTTCCACGCCTATCATATTTCTCCCTTTTGATGGTGCTTGTGGGCATGCAGAAGTAAATCATATCGAAAGTTTCAAGCATTGATATTGTTATGTTATTTACAGTTAGCACTACAATTTTGATGTCTTGATGTCGCATTATAAGTAAAGATTGGTAGAACCAACAATTGATTTGTTTCTTTTTGCAGGTTCAGCAGCTGGTATATTGAGTCGCAAGTTAATTGAGTTTTCCATCTTGGGTACAGAAAACTTAGCCAGGACTCTACTTATGTACGTATCAAACACTCCTTCATCCCAATCTGTGTACTTCCCAACTCTTGTATGTAATTCTGAGCAATTCAATAGAACAATTATCAACCACAATTTGCAGTATTCTGCCTTCGACACAAGACAGGAACCCCGCCCTCTCAATTCCAGTGATTTCATTGACCTTATCCATAGTGGAGCTGCCTTTGCCTCTCCATTTCTCCCAGATGACCCAGTTCTTGACCTTATTGACCAGAAAATTCTGCGTCGAATGCCAGGAAAACCGGTTCCTGGTGGTTGGTGTTTAGGCGGGCCTGGAAATGACACATGTATTGAATGGGGCAATGCTGAGGTTTTGAGGCCAGGTCCGGGAGCAAGAAGACTCGAGAAGATCTTCGTTGAACTACTATCGAATGGAATGATTCAGTCTCGTCAATGTGTATCAGAATAATATGTCACCAGAGAACCAGAATCAAAAGTGTAGATAGATTTTAGAAGGGAAGAAAAGAAAATGATCCGTGAGGAATTGCTTTTTAAGTTTTGACCTTACGCATATTGAATTTTTTTGTTAAATGTTCATTTTGTTTAGCTCATTTTTTTTGTAGAACTAAGTTCATTGAAGGTGAGAATTGTTGTATACAGGCAAATCAGATTTACATCTGTTCAAGGCAGTAGAAAGAAAATGATATTCTTGCACCTTCTGTCATTTGATCTCATGCTTAGGGAATTGATGTTTTCACAAGGGAAAATAATATTTTCGCAAGACTCATATCACGGGAATAGTACATGAGACTCACAATCATGTGAGTAGATTTTATCTTGTCGAAATAACAATTCGAAGGGAAGATTTCTACAAAAAGTAACTTCTTTATGACCTTACCTTAGCATTACTTTCTTTTCTTCCTTGTTCTGGGTACACCAGAAATGATCCAAAACCAGCGTCGGCTATGGACACTTATCTCATTACCCTACTTTAAAATAAAGTTAAAGGATATATAAAAATGTAACCCATTCACAAATCAGAAATTCATGAAATATTCTTTAGCTAAATACAGTGAAAACATGGGGCAGTTTGGGAACCCTAGAATATTAGTAATATTCAGCATTCAACAAATTCACCTTTTACCAGTACACAGGGCTGGCTGGGACTCCATAATTCAAAGTTACTTCTTATGTTTGTTCTTACAAATACAGTAACTTACAAGGGATCTGCTTTTAGGCCTATAAAAGAATGAATTACCCTCCACTCATATCCCAACCGGTTGGAAATTTCATGCACTTCCTCTTCACACTTATCTAATGACTAGTATCCGACTCCGATTTGCACAGATTCCTCCTAACTTTTATCACTGCTATTATTTGCGCTAAAAAAACTCCCAAAAAATGTGGCTACTGCAAAAATTTAAAACAAAGCTCCGCCCAAGTAGCCAACCTGATTCCAGATTTAAAGCAAGAAATTCCAGAAATCAGAACAAGTTTCAGAAAGTTTCAAAAGAAAAACGAGCTTCGGAAGTAAAAGATATCAGTTTTTCATAATTGTAGTCGGCAAGAATGGCTCCTCCAACTGTTGCGGGCAGGTGTTCAAACATGTATGTTGTTATCTTGTGTACGCGCACGCAAAAATAATGTTAATTGTATTTATAAGGAACTAGGTAGTTATTGGACTCTCAATGGAAAAACAAACCACATCCACATCAAATAAATAACGAAACAATAACTCTATGCGGACAACCAAATTGGACACGATAATTGGACCGTCGGTCCGAACTCTTGGTTGCCACACTTTAATTAAGGAGGGCCGTCTTTTGCACAGATGCAAAAGAAGATTGAAAACGCCAAAAACAAAATAAAAAAAAATTGGAAGAAGTTTAAGAATGAGAAGGGGTCGCTGTTTTTTTAGGTATGAGACTCACGATCTAATTTTCAGGTTCAATTTTCTGGTCTGCATAGAAAAGCTCATAACGAAAAAGTGAAGGATCGACCTACTTTTGGGTCAAATTAAGTTTTAAACATGTATATTAATGTCTTGTGTATGCGAATACAACACGCAGACCGGTTCCGATTCATTTAACCATAAGTATACAAATACCTACCAAGTTCTAAACTTTTTTTGATGGGATGCTCCATTGTGACAATACATTTACTAAAACTTTCTTGATTTAAGCTCAGTTTACTCCAAAATCTGTCAAGACCCAGGATTCCCAATTTCAAGTATACTTACTTGAATTCAATTCAAAACCCACCAATAATTGGAATATACATAAAGTTTCCCTTTAGTTGATAATACACTGGTGACTGAAGAACCAACCTTCCTCCTTGCATTTTATTTTTATTTTTTTATAAAGGAAAATGCTTATGCTACAAATTTATATCCATAACTAAATTTCAAGAATCTGGTAAATAAATTTCAATTAGCTGCTGCTACTGCCGCCCAGTTGAAGAGAAATGACTCCTTTTATCTTGCTAATTTTTTCTGCCCAGGGTGGGCCTTTTCCAGGCTGCCACGTGTAAATGGGATGGGGGCAGATAAATATTTTGCTAACCCTGACCCAGACGGGTCGGGTGCAAAGTGGTTAGGGGCTTAGGGCTCAACACAATTTTCACCTTGTGTGAAATAAAAATAATCTCCCTACCCAAATAACAAACGAGGCCTAGGTAGAAAAGAAAATTAATTTAGCAGCCAAAAAAAAGAAAAATATAAAGGAAAACAAAGGATACACTATATTATTCATCAACAAAAAAAAAAAAAAAAGTTACACTCTATTACACCTATCTTCTAATTTTTTTTTTCGAATACACATTTAATGAGATAAATATTATTTTTAGTGAAGGTACTAATGATATAATTATATGCGATGAATTTTGTTACATCTTTAATAAGTCGCAACGAATTTTATTGTGTCGTTAATCTAATATTTTTGTCGTGAAATATATATTTAAAAAAATTGAAGAACAAAAATATTGGAGGGGATAATAAGTGAGTGATCCTTTTCACTTTTCTCCATAATAATTAAGAGAAGGCTGATTATTCAATATTTGCTCACTACATAAAACAAGAGGGATTCCAGCCATAATAGTCTGGTGGTAATTTCCAAGATAAGGATATCCATAGGATTAAAAGTCACAATTTTTGACTCCTATTACCATTAAAGAATGTCTTTTAGTTTTTCATAATTTTTGACTCCTATTATTCAAGATTTATAGAACCGGACCAGTTATCGAACCGACAAAAGTACTAGATAGATGGATCACTGATTCAACCAGTGGTCGAACCGTTATTGATCCAGTGACATTATTAATATATAAAAATATATATTATTAATAATTAATAAAATTTTAAAAAAAATCATTTTTTATGAATTAAAATATAATAAAATTGAGTTACAAAATTACTAAAAGTGATTAATTTTAATATTAAAAAATTTTTGATACAAAAAAATATTAAAAAATAATTAAAACTAGTTCACTGGATCAACTTAATCGATTTTATCGGTTGAACCACCAGTTCTGACTAGTGGTCAATTGGTTCTACCGAATTTTGACTAAAAACGAGTTATTGGTCCAATTCAAACCAGAGTACCGACTAATCCCAATTTTTATCGATTGAACCGGCATTCTTGTCCGTGTTTAACAATCATGCTATTCCATTAATGATTTTGAACTTGACTATATTGATACATTGACGTTTCCACCTTAGTTAATTTAAGGTTCACTACCAAATACCCAAATAGTGAAAAACAAAATGTCATAATTTAGGGGTAGATTTTTATCTTTATTATGCAATGGTCATATGTTCAAGTTGCGCAGTCCTCTCTTAAATTCTCCATATGACCCCATAAATGATTCTATAGTCATTTATACGACGATAAATTTAATGAAAAATTAAAATTAAAATCAAATTAAAACTCTATAATTATAAGATAGAATAAATAAATTTATTAATTTATTAGTAAGTCATTGCAACCACTTACACCGGTGCGTTTAGCTCAACAGATTTGGTCAAAAACAACAGTGGAATATTAAAATAAGCTAACCTTATTATTGACCAATAAGATGAGTTAATTTTTTAAAAGACATAACAGGACAACTTAACTTTTTAAAATAATTTTGAAAAAATTATAAACAGAAGTTGGCTCCTACATTAAATTAATATATATATATATATATATGTATATATAAACGTATTATGGATACAACTAAATTTGACAATCTAAATAATTTATTGTACTGAAAGGGCAAGGTACGTGCCAAATAATATGCTTTCTCCACTTGTGTGCATTAGGTTCCATATGGAATTTGAAAAGCTTAAAGAGAAAAAAAAATTATTTTTAAATTATTGGAGCTTTAACTATTTTTACAGTATATTTTATTATTCTTCTTAATATTAAAATTTTCGTGGTATCAATAACTAAATTTATTTTTATTGAAATAAAAAAAAATTCCCATTCCAATTGGAGTTGCGTGATTCACGGGACATTAGAGTGATGGAAAAAGATATTTATACATTCCAACATGATTTCATTGCGAGTTGACAAATAGTTCAATTTTACTATATTTGTTGACTTACGACTAATTGACGTAAAATTATAAATAATAAAATAAAATAAATTAATATAAGATTCTTTTTAATTTTATCATATCTCATGTATTCGTATACGTTAGTACTTAATATTAACGAAAACTTATCGTTATATGTAGCAGAATTTAAATTAATTTATTTTTGTAAAAAATAATTTATATATCTAAAAACTTATAATAAAATTAAATTACGACAAATATAAAATTTATAAAATATAATAAAATAAATTAAAATAAGATCGCTCTTGATATGTACTTATTTATATATCTTTATACACGTAGTTGTGACAATTATAATTGGATAAAAAAATTCACAATACATTGCAATATTCTATTTTTATCGCGAGGACTCTAGGGTGATTGCAGGCTAGCAACTACTATAACATGGGTGGACCCCACACAAACATGCAATCACATGGCCCACCAAATTCAAACACAAAAACAGGCCAAAGATTGGGGGCCCACTAGAAGTAAGTAGTAGTAGAAATACTAGAACGGACCCTCGATTAATAAACTTTAAAAGATCACCGCCGCCACGTGCGGTGTCGGAACAGTCAAAGATTTTGAGATTTTAAAAAGATTAAATAAATAAATAAACCACCACGTGTTAGCATATTATTGGTTGGTTGACGTGTGAATTGCATTATATAGAAACAAGAGTTGCATTGTTCTGCTCGTCGGAGTTAAAGAGAGCTGCCCGTTGCGTAGGCGGCCCGCGCACTCTTATCTCTTTTTTAAGTCACACTTTATGTTTCCAATATTGCCCCTTAAAGTTTACCTCTAAATCACAGTTTGGTCCTCCCCTTCAAATCGGAAAGAGACATGTGCATTCATTAGTAGTCCTCCACTACTAAAAATCTGACCTAGTAGTTACTATGTCCACACAAAAGTTTGGTGTGCCCTCACTAGAATAGTTGGCCCATCATAATTTGCCTCATGTGATAATACCAGCTCCGTTTTAAATAAGAATACCTTTTTAAAAAAAATTCTAAAGTTAATTTGTAAATTTTAAATTTATTATATTTTATGTTTGTTTTAAAAATAATAGTTTATAATTAATAGTACTTTTTAAATAATTTGTACTAATTTCATTTGTATTAACTAGGTCCTCATGGTTAAATCTGAGGAGATCCTAAGTTTGATTTTATCATTGAGCGAGTTTGTATTTTCTCTTTATTACTAGGATATTTGTTCTTGTGAGATTCTCACTTTATATGGTATTATTAATATTATACTTAAGTGATTATTTATGCTGATTATAAAATTTATTTATATTTGTAACAATATCTCTCCGTAATTGAGCGTTCAAAGTACTCCCTCCGTCCCAAATTAATTGCTTTTCTAGGACTTTTTTAAGTCAAATTGACTATTTTTTAAAATTAATAATTAAGCATATATAAATATATTTCTAAAATTATAAAAATTGAAATTAGTAATAAATTGTATATACTTTCTTTTAGTTATAATATCTTCACCTATATGTTAGCAAAAATAGTAAAAAGATTAGTTTTAAAAATAGTCAATTTGACTTTAAAAAGTCCTAGAAATGCAATTAATTTGGAACGGAGGGAATATTACTTAAAATTAACCATCTCGATAACCATTTTAAGTAAAAAAAGATATTGGTATTTTAGTAGATAGTGTGATTACTAGAAATATAATATTATTTATATATCAAACACTAATCGACTTATATTACTGAACATCTAAAATGACCCTCCCAGATATTTATGCCCTTTTATTGTTTACTATTTGATCATTATATATTTTAAATATACAACTGAACTTAATTGATTGATGAATGAATTTTTTTTTTCTCAACTTTACCTCAGGATCTGTCAAAAAAATAAAATAAAATAATGTACTCTGTGACAAAAAAAAATACATCACTAAAATTATGTAAAATTCCAAAATATATTAAAAATGAAAAGAGCCGCAAAAATGCAACTAGAGACTTAATATGGAAAGTGGAAACTTTATCAAAAAATCAGCAAAGATAAAGGTAATTAAGAAAAATAAGTATTAGTAGATGGTAATTGGTAGAATGGTAATTCAAGTGGGTGCATGAAAAAAGCATGGACAAAAGAGGTAGGATATCATTCCCTTTGTAAACGTAAAAAAAATAATAAATAAAATAAAAAAATAAATAGAAGAGAAGAGAAATAAAAACAGGCCAAAAATCGCCATCCCCTGGTTGCCAGCCATCCAAAGGATTCTGCTTTGTTGATAATATACCCAACTGAAATGAAAACAGAGTCCCCATAACCTCTCTCTCTCCAAAAATACACAAAACAAAAACCCTTTGCAGCTTTCTTCTTTCTCTCTCTATATTTATCTCCTTTGATTCTCTCTCTCTCTCTCTAGAAATGGAGGGTCTGGACGCACCATGCTTGATGATGGATGATGACCTTCTCAACTTCTCCCTTCTTGAGGATGAAGACGAAGATGGCAACAAAACTAAAAACCCTTCATCTTCTTCCTCAAACCCTAACTCCCAAGACCCAGATGATCACAGCCGTTCGTTTCCTGTAAGTTTCTTCTCCATTTTCAGTTATTCCGCTTTTGCCCCTTCAAAACCCAGGCCGAGTTTTTGTTTGACTCGGACGCTTTTGGGGTTTCCTGTGTTTTTTGGGCCCAAAATCGTCGTGACTCGGCTGGGTTATGAGATGACTCGGACGAGTTGTGGGTGAGTGGGTTTCGAGTTGAGCCGGTATGAGTCTGTACTGGGTAAGTGGTTTAACGGCAACTATGTAATGAAAAGGAAACGTACGGGGTTGATTGAGTCGGTGTAATTTTGGTAGAGGCTAAAATGACTATTTTGTCCCTTGAAACCCTAATTTTTTTGTAAATAGTTAATGCTTCTGGAAGGGTACATTTGGCATTAAAATTGTCTGCAAGGGAGTTTAAATTATTGGGGGCTGACTGAGCTGTATTTATTTTATTTTCATATGACCTTGATATGTGCAGTCCTCACTAGATGTTGAAAGTTGGAATTATTTTCAAAAGACAATTTTATCCCGCACCAAACATTCTATTTACTTGCATAACCAACTCAACAAGAAAGAGTTTTGACTTTATTGTACAATTTGGCAAGTACAGTAACATGCAACATGTTACATAATGGTCCATTATTCAAATGAGATGGGGCCCGCTGTGTACATATCCATTTGATTTTTATCTAGTCAATTTAAGAAAATTTTAAAATTTAAAATTTAAAATTAAAATTGATCTGAATTTATTTAATAAGGTAATACAGAAAAAGTATTATTATTATTATGTACAAAAATGTTATTTCAAAATTACAATAAAAGTTTATATCACAATTTGAATTTGTTAGGATTTCGCACTGAGGGAGTAGTTCTATTGGGGGCATTTCATCTTTAACTGAGTTAACACTATTTCTTGGAGAGTTGGTACTGATTACTGAGTCATTTGTTGTCCCCCACCCAGGAATTTGCAGAGGAAGAACTGGAATGGTTATTGAACAAAGATGCATTCCCGGCACTTGAGACTGCCCTGGATATTTTCTCGCCTCAGCAGAATCACCTAAGCCCGGTATCTGTGCTCGAAAACAGCAGCAGCAGCAACAGCAGTACCATTATGAGCTATTGTGGGACCCTTCCAGTTCCGGTAAGCTTCCCCGTTCGTGCCCGGAGCAAACGTAGACGAAGAAGACGAAGAGGGTTCCCAGAGTTGCCCGGGCAGCAGGGCTGGTGGTGGAACCAAGTGAACATCAAGAATGTGAAGCAAGAATTCCCAAAGCCATCACCAACAGTCACCAGTGGTACTGCAATTGGTAGAAGGTGCCAGCATTGCCTAGCTGAGAAGACCCCACAATGGCGTGCCGGCCCCATGGGGCCTAAAACTCTATGCAATGCTTGTGGGGTGCGGTACAAGTCAGGGCGGCTCGTGCCAGAGTATCGCCCGGCCAGTAGTCCCACATTCTCGAGCGAGCTGCATTCGAATTCTCACAGGAAGATTATGGAGATGAGAAGGCAGGGTCAGGTGGGAGAGATGATGATGAACGAAGCCTGTGGATATAGGGTAGGATAGCGTGAGTAGCTCAATTTAAATTAAAATTTCTGACTCCTATCCTTTTTAGCATAGTTACATTAGGAATTAGGATTTGTTGTAACGGTCTAGATGGTTAGTGAACCATATTTGTTTACTTTCATTCAATTTTATTAGGGGAATTTTGGTTTTACTGTGCTTGGTTATGCAATAGAATTAGAAAAAAAGAAACCCTGAAAAATGTGGTTTGGTTTTTGCCGTTGATTATACCTTTGTTCTCTTGCTTGGATTGGGGAGGATGAATTTTGGATTGCAGAATTGAGGGTTTTGCTGAATTTTAAATGCAGAAAGGTTTCTTATCCCAGCTAACATTGATGGTTAGTCGATAAGTTGCTGTTGATTGAGTTGTAGTCTGTTAGTGTTGATTGGACATTAGTTATAACTTTCTGCAGATTCTAAAGAAAGGATACTTGAGGTTTGATTGTTAATGATATTTTAGCAACCTTATAAACTTAAGGAGTGTTGGCAGAACTCCTTTTTACTTTTTATCTATTTTTTTTTAAAATATGTTACTCTTAAATTTTGGTTGCGACTAATATAACTCAACCCCGAGTTTCAATCGAGCAATGGTTGGATGTTGGGTAGCTTGGAGGTAATAGGTTTATTTCGGTTCTGGCTGTGGTCTGTGCAATTCTTTCTACCCTTTTTATTGAATAGAGGTTTATAAAGATTGCAAATAAGATTATTGAGCATCAGATGTCTGCTACCCATATGTGATTCCTTTTATCTCAAGTCTTGACCATATGAGTATGCTTTTGTACTTTATGTTATAAACATTTTTCGATAATAATTGTTAACCCTATTTTGTTGAATAAAATGGTAAAGATGGAGTTTCGAGACTTAATAGTATTGAAATTGTTTCAATGAACTCAAGAGTTCATCTCTCATCTTCTCAAAAAGGGAGTGTCGGGAATTATTTTCTCTATTGTTGTCAGTTTGTCAATAGCATTGAACAATGGAGAGGAGGTGAAAAGAGGGTATCCGCTTTTTATTTTTGAGATGTCATTAAGGGTCATTGCTTGCTGAATGTCTGATCTGTTGTATATGTATGTGAGAATGCAGGTTTGAGCATGAGAGTAGTCATAAGTTCATTCTGCACTCAGTCTAGTCACACTCACAGTGGATCAGGTAATATTTTTTGGTTAGCTATAGATCATAAGTGGTTTAGTTTGTGCTAGACCTGATATATTCAAGAACAGGTGGCTTTCATTACTGTTAGTAGAAGTGTGAAATTACCATGACAAATGACCGACTTAGAATCGAGTAAAAGTGCTTAATAGTATTGTTGTAATTCATCTTTAGGTAAAAGTGCTTGATAGTATGGTGTCGAATACTTGTTACATTAAAAGTAAAGTGGAAGATCGAATGGGCGAAGGGGCCAGCCTACTTGTATTTTAGCCTTTACCATGATGTTTGTTATGCTTTCTCTCTTATGCAAATCGTTCAGCAACTTGGGGCCCTTTGTCATGTGGGAGGTGGGATTTTTCCTTGATAATTATGTGAATGCACCCATTCTTTAGCTCTCAAACAACACATTATTCATATTGAATAATGAGTTATGGAGGGCCATGCCATATTTGGTTGAGATTTAACACGAAATGGTTACATTGATACGTATCATCGGTAGATTGTGATATATAATTTTAGATTCAGCACACATGGCTGCATTGATTGGTCACATAATTTTAGATTCAGCACACATGGCTGCATTGCTACCTATCGTAATGGAGATCATTATGTAGAATTATTGAAGTTATTCTTGTTTTTTCTTCTTTGGTGGAATAGGTGGGTTTCAGAACAGAAGAACATCCCATTTTGCCGATTGAAACAACAAAACAAAACATTAGGAGACAAATATGGCACTTGTTTTTGTGGATGATTAGTTGACTTGGACAACATTGAGGTTGTGAGTTGAATTTAACTGCATATTAGGAGTATGAATTGATTCATTTGCAGAACCTCAACATCCTTGAGTATTTGGGAATTTAGTTGCATATACTATAAGTTTCTCAATTTTCTGGGTGTATTTGTAAATTCTGAAAGTTAGGTTCCTAAATTGTTTCACTTCCTCTTCGGCTGTTGGGCAGGAGAGAAGTAGGCCCACTCATGAAAGAATTTTTTTTTCCTGTCCACACCTTTTGGTTTTGGGCAAACAAAGCTATGGAAGAACTATTGGTACATTTTCAAAGTTTCTAACTTTGAGGCTATTTGTTTACCTTTTATTGTCTCTTATTCGGTAAAATACATGTGGCTATTTTTTTTTTGTTACCTCTTAATGTCTCTAACCAGTTAAGATACAAAATCAAGTTTAAATTATTAAAAGACATGTCTGAATGAACTTGACTATTTTTTAGACAATAATACCCTCAATATTATTATTTTCCTTTTTTATCCATTAAATTTGCAAACTCCTAAGCCACTACCACCAGCGCCACCGCCACCGCCACCACCACCCCCACCAAATCTACCACCACCACTACCAGATTTACTAACACTAACACCAGATCTACCATCACTACTACCATATCTACCACCAACAACACTTGGGGGAATAGGACGGCAGGGGGAGGAGAAGGGAGGGGGGGAGGAGAAAGGGAGGGCGGGAGGAGGAGGAGGGGGGGGGGGGGGGCGGGGGGAGGGAGGGGGTGGGGCTGGGAAGAAGAAGCTGCAGTGCAGTTGTTGTTGTTTTTTTAGGGTTAAAATAGTAAAAACATGTTATTCAGACATTTTGAAAAAAATAATTATCAAATAACATTTTTTCATTCAGATACAATTCTATTTAAATACTCTATATTATTCAGATGTCTAAACTGTTTAGATCTTAACAATTAATTTTATCAAACACAACATTTGTATAGTCTAGACAACTAAGAATATTTGAAAGCTTTGAAAGTGCATCCATAACAAAATACAATCGTCTTGAATTGCATTTATAATTATTTTAAAAGTTTGAAATAACTGGAAAAACAACATAAAATTTCCCTCTTTCGTGTGCAAGATATTGAGAGCTTTTATATATATAAAGGGAAGTGGGTGAATCACCATTATTAATTAGTAGGTGCTAAATTTAGATAACTAATTTATTAGTGATATTTTAGTTATTTCACCATTTTATTAATCAAGGTTAAAAATGCTCCTCAAAATATATATTCTATGAAAATTAACATCAATTAAGTTGCCGTTCAATAGTTCTGGGGAAAGAAGGAAAATTTTCTGTAATGTTGGCTGAATTCTTATTTTTGTTGAGCGATAAACTCGAACATGTGAATATGAGATTTTGCACCTATCACTAGGATGGCAATGAGGCGGGACAAGGATGGGAATTACATATCTCACTTTCACTCTCGGTCTTATAAAAATTCCCTATATCCACCTTATTCTCCACGGGAATTAAAACTTGATAACCATCTCCATGAAAAATTTAAACCACTACGGGAAATTTATGTTACAACAGGATTAATATTTTATATTTTTGTTAAATAAAAAAAGTTCAATTTTAATTATATTTATAATAATACCTACATGAAAATTAATCATGTTTTAGCTTATACATGATAAAATTAAGTGAAGTCAAATAATGGGGAATGATTCATAACATATATTTGTTATAGATCTTTATAAGGTATACGTCATCTATACCATTGAAAATAAAAAAGAACGGTCAGGATTAGAAACTAAAAATCGACTTTAGCGTACGGTAAAAAAAATACTTAGCGTCCGTTACTAATAGTAGTGAACATCGATTTTCAGAATAAGGATTTGACTTTACCAATAAATGTGTAGGATTTAGCTAATCAGAATAAGTGTTAGACTTGACTAATAAATGTTTAGAATTTATCCTAAACCCAAATTAATAAATCCCAGCTAATAAATATTAAACCCTAATTAATAAATCCTAAACATTTATTGATCAAGCCAAACCCTTATTCTGATTACCTAAACCCTAAACATTTATTGGTCAAGTCAAGCCCTTATTTTGATTAACTAAACCCTAAATATTTATTGGTCAAGCCAAACCATTATTTCTTATTTTATTCCTTACTCTAATTAGCTAAATCCTAAACATTTATTGGTCAAACCAAACCAGATAAACCTTAAACATTTATTGGTCGTCAAACCAAACTCTTATTCTGATTAGTAACGAATGATATGTGTTTTTTTTACCGTCCCTTACTAATAGTAGCGGACATCGATTTTTAATTTCTAATCTTTGACTATTCCTTCTTATTTTTAATGATATAGATGATGTATGCCGTATAAGAATTCATAACAAATACATGCTATGGATCATTACTCATAATAGTATAAATATTAATTTAATTAACATATAATTATTTGTGAACGAAACAGAAATTAAATCATCTCCTCCCCGTCTACGTCCACATAAATGACATTTGATAATTTTCCATCCTTGCCCCATTTATGAGAGTCCTCACGCCTCACCTGTCATCCCTACCTAACACCTTTGGTCTTTTAAGGCACATTGATTGAATTTCTTTTGTCAGTCTCTAAAAGCTTTAAACAAGTAATTCAATGTAACAACATTTCTTTGTGTTCACATTTAATGGTGTTTTGTATGATTAATTTCATTTTGTCCTTCTAATCTAAAAAAATGTCCAGCAGAGATTTTGTTTGTAGAAAGGAGGGAATCCACATCCCCAACTATATATATATATATATATATATATATATATATATATATATATATATATGTCAAATCAGTCCTGACTCGGAAAGTAATCTGAAAAGGAAAAAGGCAATCTAAGCTTGTGGGGAGCAGAGGTGAAGATTCTTAAACTGTGGGGGAATAATAAAGTTGCAGTAGCAACTGGCCAAATCGATTGCACTGCCACCCCTTCATCAAAAATAGTACAATTATACCTATCAAAAATAAAATTAAAAAAAATAGTACAATGACAAGATATTGAAAGCCCGTCATGGAATCGGAAATGCATTGAAAATAAAATTTGTTATTTTCAAACTTAAATAAATTGAGTCTTTTTATATATGTACATATAACGATATATTTATGTCGATTATAAATACAGACATATGTGAATCGTAAATTTATTATGAACATATTAAATAGAAAAAAAAATTAAAACTATTCATACACTAATTTATTTTATTTTATTACTTATCCTTATCCTGTATTTATGAGTTTTGTTTCGGACATAATGGATTCCCCTTAAAAAAACCCTCACAAACAAGGGGTTAGAATTCCGTAATTCATCATTTAAATTATTTTTCAAATAAATTATACTTATTTTTAAATTTAAGAATTAAAAAAATAAAAATAGAATATTTTTTGTTTAGTGGAAGGGAAAATATGTAAGTCAGTAAGTGTCTCACTTTTTTTTTGTTTTGTTTTATTTTTCAATCTACCTATATTATACTCTGTTTATCTTGTTTGTGAATTTTAGATATAAAGGAAAAAGAAGAGAAAAATGAGAGATACCTTGCCTTGTTTTCTCTCTCTCATATTTCTTTCCAAGTCGGAAAGACAAGGAAAATAATTCTTTTTTATTTAATATATATTTTTAATTTTGTTAACGGTTACTTCATGTTACAACGGTAATATATCTTTTTACATTTCATTATTTTCTTTTCGATTTTCAAGTAACAAGAGAAAAAATAAATAAATTCTTTAATTGCTTAAATAAAACAAGGTGAAGTGATAATTGCTATATTTAACTCTCGCCTTCTATTCTTTCTCTCTGTTATTCCGTTATTCCATTTAGACTACCTCTGACAGTCGAGGAAAAAGTAAACAAAAAAAAGGAAACTTAAATGAAACTTAAACTTTAATATTATATTTTAATAACGTTATTGGTATTAGCAATTTTCTAAAAATATAAATGATTGAAATTTTATGTGTATTAAGATCATTTTTCTCATATTTATATATTTCCTTTTTGTTTTTTTTTCCCTTTGCGTCCAAGTTCTAAACACTCCCTTAAAACTCATCCAGCATTAAAAATAAAAAACACCACAAGGGGGCCTTGTTGCCTAACGTAGTTGGGCTAGATGGGCTCACGAACATTCTCGCTACATTTTTGTTGTTAATTTTTTTTTGTAAGTTTCATTAGCTACACAATGTAAATTAAATCTTCCTTTTTCCTTTTTTTTATTTTTATTTTTTTTTGAATTTTTGAATTCGAGTAAATTGAATCTGTATATATATTAATAAAAAACTCTAAAAATTAAAGAATAGGGTGGTAGTCTTTAAGAAATATAGGGCCTCATTGTTCGGTATTAGGCTTCCATTTTTTTTTTTGGGTACAACAATCTTGAAAACAAATTTGAAGCAATCCGAAAAGGTTTTGAGAACTGAATGTTAGTTATTGACCATTTTCATAGATCGTGAAACTTTTTAATGTTATATTTGAGATATTGTGGAGATTAATTATATTATTCGATTTTAGAAGAAATTTTTTTTTTTATATCATTCAGGTTCCGGCGCGAAGTGAACTAAACTTATAGCAGTAGGTTCAGCAACGGATCGAGAAAAATATTCACTGATCTACTTGGCCGGAGTTCCCACAGCAACTATTTTTTGGGCAAGCCCCCATCAAGTCCTTATTAAGTTTTTTTCCCTCACGTGCGAAAATATAGAAGATCTCCTTTCAAATCAAACAATTCCATCAAATTGAGTATTATACTTATACTGATACCTCTCCAAAGTGGGGGCGTTAAAAAATAAATCTGTTTCCTCAATAAGCTAGAACAAACATCTTTGAAAACTATATTTTGCCTAAAAAAACATTAAGCATGACGGAAAAAAGGAGAGCCCATTCTTGGGGTGAAGATGGTGGACAAATGGAAGATTGTATTTTAGACCGATTGTGATTCATGTAGGCAATTAATATTTGACTATCTATATTATAAAATGTCTCTTCGGAGCGGCTGACGTGGTTGGTATAATTATGTTACATTATTTTTTTTTTCTTCTTTTGCCCTTATAAATTTAATTATATTACTATTTTGTCATTTTTATAATAATTTTTTTATCTTTCTGTTTAGTCTTTCAAATTTTATAAAATTTTTATTTTACTTCACATAATTTACACAGACGTATCACCAGGTGCTAGTTATCATGAAAGTTTTATTAGTGTTTTATGCTTGGAACAAAATTTACATAATTCCATCCAAATGCATATTTTGTTTTCGAGCTTATTAGTTTTTCCTTTCTTTCCTACCTTATCTTGCCTAAGGTTTCACTATCGATATGAACGAACTGAGTTATTCACGATTTCGACTCTACTATATTAAACTCATAAGGTATCAATATCACTATGGATGTGAACGAACCGAGTTATTTTTGATTTCAACTCTACTATATTAAATTCATAAGGTTTCACTATTGATATAAACGAATTGCATTATTCAGTTTAAAGTTCAACTTGACTGACTCAACAAAACTCCAAAACATCTCTTAAATTGTTCAAGTATAAAAACAATTATGATTGAAAATAGATTAAATAGTTTGTGCAATCCATATTTCTTTGGTCGGCAGGTCAAGACATGCTTCCATATTTCTTTGGTCGGCAAATCACGACATGCAGTGAGCATAATCATTCAAACTTTATTATGTTAATTATTGATTGTATTGAAAGGGAAAAGGCCTACATAATACTCAATTATTTGTATCTTGCTTCCACGACCATTAAACTCCGAGACTCTATTTATATAATTGTGTGTTTGCTTGTGAATCTGGCAAAGTGGCAATCACCAGATGTTTGGCATTTTGCATAAACTGAGCAATTTAAAATAGCATTTCCAATATACATATGGATTGTAATCACTATCAAAGTGTTGCTTGTACAAGCACATCTAATGTGTATATCATAGCGAGAAATGTATTGGTGGATTTTTTTTGTTAATTGACCGAATTTTGTTTTTCATTGAGATTTTAGAAGTTTGATTTGACGATGATGATTGACAACAGGTCTGATATAGTCTATGGACTTTTTTTCATAAACTCCCGTGACAATCAATATATTATTTTTTCTCATATCTTATCCACCATAAAAAATAATGTCTCATACGTGATACACACTTTGCCCCACCCTGCCCCTTGGATTCTCCCTACCATTTTGCCAATTAAATTCCTCCAAATTCTTTTACATTACTATTGTACAATTATTTTAAATCCAAATCAAGCAACATGCAATATTTTCATTATTTACAACACCTTATATTACAAATGTTTATAGGGTTTAAATAATCAGGTCTCATCAAGTTTGCGATCGATTAGATCACATTAGAATCGAGTAAAATTGTCGGACCTAATGACCAAATTTTTATGCATCTTTTCGCAAATATTATTTTATTATTTATTATCATTTTTTAATAAATTTTGACTGCAAAAGTCATAAAGTGATTCATCTAAGCTAGAAATTATCTTTTGTACATTTTTTATTCCTTTTCTTGATGCAATATTTGTTCTCAACCCGTTTTCATTAAAAGTAATAAAAATGAATGTAGGTGACAAAGTAGGGTGCAAGGAGAAAAAGATATCTTCAATCATAGAATGATGCCCAAGAAAATAAAAATAATAAATAATTGTATAGTACAAGAAAGAGAAATTCATTGAGAAAAAAACTGATAAAATAAAACTAGAAAATTGTCATTGTTGACTTTGACTAGGTTCTTTTAGTTTGACCAGCCCAATCCGCAGGCAAAGGTTTTGGATCTTTTACATTGGGCCTGCTCGAATAAAATTAAACCCGAATCACACCGATATTTTTCTTGTAATTTTAGAAAACAGAAAATACTACCTTTGAGCAATTATCGAAAGTATATTTTTTACATAAATTAATAAAAAAATAATAATAGAGAGAATATAATATGAATTTCAATTATATTTATACCTATTGTGCTTCGCATGCAATTACAAAAATAATTTCCTTTTCTTTTTAAAAGCAATGGACCTGAACTACATGTACTTTTAAGAATGATCAATTAATCTTTTTACATATTTTAAATATAAATTTGTACTTTTAAACATATTTTAATGGATAATTTCTTTTGAAAATAAAGACATTTTGAGGGACAGAAGGACTATTTTTTTTTCTGATTAATATTTTAATGCATATATTATTTTTTCTATATTAGTGCATATTTAATTCATAAATATTAATACACACAGAAAGTGGTCGTTTGAAACTTTGAATAACTATATTGCTGGGTCAACTTCATTGAACTACTCACAAACTCTCCCATTTCAACATATACACGTCGACAGATTTGTACGAAATTGAATTGCGACCAATATAAAAATCTATGCGATAAAAAAATAAATTAGAATATTATCATTCTTAATTTCTACTTATCATATATATACATATACATCGCAATTATAATTCAATTGAAAATTTTCACAATATATAACATGACTCATTTCAAAATATACATACTATCCCTATCCTATAATTAGTTTAACTTTCGTATCCTTTTTTTTATATATCTAAAACACATTTATCCCATTATGACATATAAAAGAATTTGCACGAAATTTATTTTAGAATTCAATCCCCACATATTTTAAAAAAGATGATGTCAGCAATGACTTAATTGTGTACGTATTTTTTTCTCTTTTTTTAATAATTATTTATGCATTTTTAGGAAGAGCCACGTGGCATAATACAGATGGATAAACACCTAGGTTTGGTGATGTAATAGTTTAATACGCAATTGTAAGTTAAGCACCACCACTTGAGGTTGAAGTCAAATTAAACTTTTGCTTGTATACGCGTTATTTTTCATTGATTATCGGTTAAGTTTGGTCTCATTCAAATAATTAATTAGGGAAAGTTTGACCATAATGATACATTGCTCACCCTCTTAGATCTATGCGTTGACCATGGCTTAGGAGACCTCTCAGCCTTTTTCATTTGTTTAGTTTGACTACTCCTATTTACTCTTTTAACCCCCTTCCTTATTTTGATATGAACGAGTTAAGTCTTTTTAATTTGTTTTAATCGAATGACTTTATTTAGTGAGACAAATGCAAATAAAGTCATTTGTACGTAGTTATGTCATGTTTAATTTAAGGTGATTCAGAATTAATTTGTATAAATTTAATTTTATTTAACTCGTTTGAACTTGAATCAAGTCTTTTTATAAATAAAGTCCTTTGTTTTACTTGAATTACTTCATTTAGTGAGACGAATGCAAATAAAGTCATTTATTTGTTTAGATAAAAAGGCAGTTTGAGTTATGTCATGTTTGACTTAAGATGATTCGAAACTAACTTGCAGAAACTCAACTCCATTTAACTCATTTGAACTTAATTCAAGCTTTGATTTAGTTAAATTTATGCGATAAAGTCTAAATTTATTTGAAGTTAACCCCATTCAATCTATTAACTTTCAGTCAAAATTCAGTTGCGACTCATTTATTAAACGAGTCAAATTCATCAAAAAAAAAATTCAAAGTCATTTAATTTAAGTTAACTCATTTAATTTAAAATTGAACTCAAACTAAACACGTCAAAACTCAATTAAATTTTGATTTTTTAATATTTTTTTTGGTATAAAAAATAGGAAGTAGATAAGATATTCAAATCTCGGCAATGTACATTGCATCTACAACAAAGCAAATATTTAAAGAAATTCTTACCATATTTATGTCGATCAGGATACTAGTTAGAGTCTGATTATTAGTACCGGAACCTAAACTTAAGGCTAAAAACGTCTACTTACCAAGTCAAGGTTTTGTGGAGATAAGCCTAACCCAATTAAAGAGAAAAATAAATCCAACACAAGGGGAGGGTTACAAGAGCAACCACTAGGAAGGTGGGCTGAAATTCCATTGGAACACACACATGAAAATCTAGTCATGGCCTGCCATGTGCTCCCCACCACCAATTCAACTTATATATATATATATATATATATATATATATATATATATATACACACACACACACACAATAGTGCCTATTTTTAATTCAATTGTCAATTTTTTTAGGAACATTATTCTTTAAATTGCTCCCACCAAAATATTAATACTTTCAAGGATCATATGATTTGCTACTAGACTAAAAATCATTGATTTGGACATAAAGTAAGTGCTTGATACAGTTCTTGAAAAGCTGTCACCTTCAATTTCAGGGTCCATTTGCTGCCAAAATGTAGGGTCCACTTTAATACCCCATGTGTTATAATGGTGTTATACTATTGTATTTGCTAACATAAATAAAGCCAATAATAAAACAAGATATATGTTAGAAAATGCTTCATTTTGTGTTGCTTGCAATAGTTATCAACCCATAAACTATTAAAGAAATACAAATATATTAGTAATAAAAGGGTATTTTTTGTATGAAAGATAACATTTCGTTTAATTATTTTATTATAATCTTTATTTACAATATTTTCATATTAGCAGGAGCAAAATAATTTTTTTTATTTTAAATAAAACTTTTCAAAGTAGATTTGATAAAAAGTATTCAACGTTAATATTATAAGTAACTTATTAAAGTCACTTTTAAATAGTTAATAGAAAATAGATTTAATAAAAATTTGATAATTTCACTCAACTCTCTGGCCTGAATAATAAATGCGACCTTATTTATATGGATAAAGGCACGTGGTTGTAAAAATAATAATTCCCATATAGTAAAAAATACGTCCAGAGAACAATGGCCATACGACACCGTACCCATCAAAATTTACTTCCACTTCAGTGGATTTTTCAGTACACTTCAAAAAAGAACAAAAAAAACAGAAGAAAAATACTAACGAGAAAATCAACTTTTCTTGCCTTTCTGAATCACAAAAGAGGAACTTTTTGAAAGTGAGAGAAGGAGATAATCTGGTTTATATATAGAGAGAGAGAGAATGGAAGAAGGGAGAGAAAGGGTTGAAATACATGCTTGTCGGCCATTAGAGCTTCACTGAGGAGCTCTAATCCTTCCCTTTGATTCATCTTTATACACTAAATCAAAACAAAAAATAAGAATTGGGTGTCTTTTGTTTTGCTTCCTCCAGGATTTTTTCCAAATAAAATACCCAAAAAAAAAGCCTTTGATTCATTTGCATTTGATTTAATTCCTTTCTGGGTTCAAAGGCTTGTCCCATAAAAAAAGATTTGATTTTTTAAACCCCCCCCCCCCCCCTCAAGAAAATCTTGCTTGTAGATTGAAGATTCCTCTGTTCTTAGGAATAGTTGGAACTTGGTGTTGTTGTATATGCTTTTTGACTTCCAATTCATGAATTCCATGGTTTTTGCTTCATCACTATCTCAAGGAATTACATGAATGTTGGTGAACTAGAAAGGTATGTTAAAGCTTTGATCTTTGATGGTTTCCTTCCATTTTGGTTGTTTCATCAGTCTTTTAGTGGCTTCTTTTGATAATTGCTTGTCTGGGTTTCTTCTATGTTGAGAGTTCTTTGAACTGTTTGATTCAAGAATATACCTTTATATTCTTTTCTTATAGATTGGTTTAGCTGGGTAATTTCTGAAGCACCCATTTGGTCTGTTAAAAGGCCAGAAATTTGAATGTTTGGGTTCCGCCGCAGTATAATTTCGTCAACCTTTTTATTGATTTTGATTAACTTCTTTGTTCATTTTCTAAATTCAAACACTTTCAAGAATGTTTTGAATGTTGCTGCCTTTTACATGGTAATCTGAGTTGATTGGACCTGTGGAGGTTGCGAAAAATTCATAAGTTATTATTTGAATCACCGGAGATTATTACAATGTATGGGGTAATTGGGTCAAGAAGAGGGTTAATTATTAGTATTATGGGGATTTTAATGGGTATTTTACTGAGTTGTCCTTCTGAGGGGTTGAATGCTGAAGGGACATATCTGCTAGAGTTGAAGAAAGGCATTCATGATGCCTATAACTATTTGGGGAATTGGAATTCGAGTGATCAGACTCCGTGTGGGTGGACGGGTGTGAATTGCACAGTGGATTATAATCCAGTGGTGTATTCTCTCGATTTGAATAGCATGAAACTTTCGGGGAACTTAAGTTCTAGCATAGGTGGTTTGCTTTTCTTAACTTATCTCGATGTCTCTCACAATGCATTCACTGGAACTATTCCCAAGGAGATCGGAAATTGCTCAAGGTTGGATACTCTTTATTTAAACACTAATGAGTTCGAAGGGCAAATTCCAGCTGAGCTAGGTAAACTGTCCTTGTTAAAAATTTTGAACTTGTGCAATAACAAGATTTCTGGTCCTATTCCTGAGGAGCTTGGGAACCTGTCTTCATTGGCCGAGTTCGTGGCATACTCAAACGATCTCTCAGGTTCATTGCCTCGTTCTTTTGGAAAGCTCAAGTCCTTGAGAACGTTTAGGGCAGGGGAGAATTTGATTTCTGGAAACCTACCTGCAGAAATAGGTGATTGTCAGAGTTTGGAATATCTTGGTCTTGCGCAAAATCATTTAAATGGTGATTTGCCCAAAGAACTTGGCATGCTAGTGAAGTTGACGGACCTAATTCTTTGGGATAACCAGTTTTCTGGGTTTATACCAAAGGAGCTTGGGAATTGTACGAATCTTGTGACTCTTGCCTTGTACTGGAACAATCTTGTTGGGGAAATTCCGAAAGAGATAGGGAACCTTAGATCTTTGATGAAGTTATACCTATACGGAAATGGGTTGAATGGTTCAATTCCTAGGGAGGTTGGAAACCTTTCTTTGGGAACAGAAATTGACTTCTCCGAAAATCAGTTGACTGGAGAAATTCCTGTTGAGTTCAGTCAAATAAAGGATCTAACGTTACTTCACCTGTTTGAGAACGAGCTTACAGGTGTTATACCAAACGAGCTTTGTAGCTTGGGGAACTTGACAAAGCTTGACCTCTCTATGAATTACCTCACAGGCCCTATTCCATTTGGATTTCAATATCTAACCCAAATGATACAGCTTCAACTTTTTTCCAATTCTCTTAGCGGTACCATTCCCCAATACATCGGGCTTTACAGTTCACTTTGGGTCGCTGATTTTTCAGATAATTACCTAACTGGAAGAATTCCTCCTCATCTATGTCGGCACTCGAACTTATATTTACTGAATTTGCAGTCTAATAAACTGTATGGGAATATTCCAACAGGGGTCACAAATTGCATATCATTGTCTCAACTTCGTCTGAATGGGAATAGATTAACTGGGAGCTTCCCTTCTGAGATGTGCAAATTGGTGAACCTATCTGCTATTGAATTAGCGCAGAACAAGTTCAGTGGTCCTATACCTCCAGAGATTGGAAATTGCCGAAAATTGCAAAGGCTTGATCTTTCAGGCAATAACTTCACATCTGAGTTGCCAAGGGAAATAGGTAATTTGTATAAATTGGTGACTTTCAACATCTCGTCTAATTTGATTACGGGACGGATACCTTCTGAAATTCTTAACTGCAAGATGCTTCAACGTCTCGATCTCAGTCGGAACAGCTTTATGGATGCTATACCTAATGAGCTTGGGAACCTTTCACAATTGGAGCTTCTCGAGCTTTCAGAGAATAAGTTATCTGGCAATATACCATTAGCGTTGGGAAATCTCTCACATTTGTTAGAGTTGCAAATGGGTGAGAACTTGTTATCTGGTGAAATTCCTTCTGAGTTGGGGTTTCTTACAGGCTTGCAGATTGCGCTGAATTTTAGTAATAATAATCTCTCAGGCAGAATACCACCTGAGCTTGGGAATCTTATTTTACTGGAATACCTCATGCTCAATAACAATCATTTGAGTGGTGAAATTCCAACCACATTTGGGAATTTGTCAAGTTTATTGGGGTGTGATTTCTCGTACAATAACCTCACTGGACCCTTGCCCTCCGTTCAGTTGTTTAAGAACATGGCGATCAGCAGCTTTATTGGAAACCAAGGGCTTTGTGGCGGGCCTCTTGGTGATTGCCCATCTTACAGTTCAGATCCACCTTCTTTAAAAAGTGTGGATGCTCCTCGAGGGGAAATCATCATAGTAGTTGCTGCTGCAGTAGGTGGAGTTTCTCTTATTCTTATTGTGGTTATAATATATATCATGAAGCGACGACCAGTTGATATGGTTGCTTCCTTGCAAGATAAAGAGATATCCTCAGCAGTCTCCGATATATATTTTCCTCCAAAAGAGGGGTTCACTTTCCAGGATCTAGTCGAGGCCACAAGCAATTTTCATGATAGTTATGTCGTTGGGAGGGGAGCTGTTGGGACAGTTTATAAGGCAGTTATGCAGTCTGGACAAACTATAGCGGTTAAGAAACTTGCATCTAACAGAGAGGGGAATAGCATTGAGAACAGCTTTCGTGCTGAGATTTTGACTCTGGGAAAGATCAGGCATCGTAACATTGTGAAGCTATACGGTTTTTGTTATCACCAGGGTTCCAATTTGCTTCTATACGAGTACCTGGCAAGGGGTAGCTTGGGTGAATTACTTCACGAGTCATCTTTTAGCTTGGAATGGCCAATCCGCTTCACAGTTGCTCTTGGGGCTGCTCAAGGTCTTTCATATTTACATCATGACTGCAAACCTAGGATCATTCACCGTGATATAAAATCCAACAATATTTTACTTGATGATAACTTTGAAGCTCATGTTGGTGATTTTGGTTTGGCAAAGGTTATTGACATGCCTCAATCTAAGTCCATGTCAGCAGTTGCAGGATCATATGGATACATAGCCCCTGGTAAACTCCCTCCTCAGCTTCTCCTAAAACTTTATGTTTTGATCTCAGTTTATTTTTTGTTTAATTGTCAAATTATCTATAGAATGGTCATGTTTGCATTATTTGCGAGGAATTCCTGCCAAAGCTCCTTTCTTGTTATCGTCATTCTTAAATGTTCCTGCTAACAGTTACTTTCTTTTATACATTTGTGTCAATTATTGTTCCATTAGATAAATTTGGATTCGTGAATCTCGATAATGGACAATTATGTATCAGAACGAGAGCCATTTTATTTTATTTTTTGTCTATTGCATCGTTTAGATGGTCAAGAGAGATTAATTAGATTGCTAACTTTTGTACAATTTGAACACACAACTTTTAGAGAATAAGTTCTATAAGAACTCTATAAATTAGTGATTTTACACCATCTAGTCGGAACATGGCAACTCCACATTTTGAGAGAAAATCAAGGAGTTTTGATGGTGTTAATCATAATTAAATCGATTTTACCATACTAAATAAAATTACATAACTTGTTAACAATATCAAAACTCCTTAATTTTTTTACAAATATAAAGTTGTTAGATTCTTATTGAATGGTGTAAAAACACTAGGCAGTCCTTATAGAATTGATTCTCAACTGTTATACACATTTGGTTTACATCTAATATGATTCCTGTCTTAACCATTTTCATTTCCAAATTATAAATATATTATATGAATTAACTTCTAGTTCCTATTCTATTTATTTCTTCCTTTCAGGATTGGAATTTGGATACTGTTTACTAAACAATGTATTTTATTTATTTTTAAATCAAGAATGTGCAAGTGATTGTTGATTTCATTTATCTTCATGGCAGAATATGCATACACTATGAAAGTTACGGAAAAGTGTGATATCTATAGCTACGGGGTTGTTCTATTGGAATTACTAACCGGAAAAACTCCCGTACAACCCATAGATCTGGGCGGTGATCTTGTTACGTGCGTGAGGAAATACATTCGAGAACATTCGTTGACATCTGGTATACTCGATAGTCGTTTAAACTTGAATGATGAACAAACTGTCAATCACATGATCGCGGTCTTAAAAATTGCTATAATGTGCACGAGTATGTCTCCGTTTGATCGCCCATCAATGCGGGAAGTTGTTCTGATGCTGATTGAGTCGAATGAGCGAGAAGGAAACTTCATTTCGTCTCCGGTCGGTTATGATGTCCGTCTGAAAGATGATGCCTTGTGAATGTATGTATCTGTTTCCAGATTGCTTTTAAAACAAAATGATAATCTTGTATTTTTCTAGCTCTAATTCTTACTTGTATTGAAACAATCATGTGTAAATTTTCTTGCATACAAAATATAGTTTCTAGCATGGCTTAATTTTGTAGGCGACTCTTGGAGGTATTTAAGAAGATGTTATATGGTGAAAGATATTAATAGTAACTACACACATCTATGGTAATCAGTTGTCACGGACACTATCCAGTAATCAAATCGCCAGTCGTTCATTATGATATCCAAAGGCTGAGATTAAACTCAATTTACTCCCTATCGTCAGAAAGAATAGTGAGATACATATTCTTTTTAATGGCAAGAAAAATTATTATAACCTACAAGTACTCTGCCGCCAGAAGGAGTAGTGGCAGGTTTGGATCATAATATTTATTTCACAATTGTGGATATAAAATCTCTGCTGATGATGAAAATTGGAAACTTCGTTTCGTCTCCGGTCCGGTTCTGATGTCCCTCTGAAAGATGATGCCTTGTGAATGTATGTATCTGTTTCCAGATTGCTTTTAAAACAAAATGATAATCTTGTATTTTTCTAGCTCTAATTCTTACTTGTATTGAAACAATAATGTGTAAATTTTCTTGCATACAAAATATAGTTTCTAGCATGACTTAATTTTGCAAGTCTCTTGGAGGTATTTATGAAGATGTTATATGGTGAAAGATATTAACTTCAATCTCTCACTCTACACACACATACATATATAATTTATGTTAGGTCTCATGTTTTTCTATATTTGATAAGCACTAGTTTTTACTACAAAATCCTATTTAAAATATCACAAGCAGTTAGGAGTGTCTCACCTCATAAATTATTTAGCAAATAAGCATGATTTAACATACAATTAATCAGATCAAAAAATATACGATTTTTTCTTTCTGTTAAACTATTTCTTCACAAAATGCATCAAAAACATTCAAACAATATTTCATGCCTCTATCAGAACGTAAAATTTTAATCTTCTTCTCAAGTTGATTTTCTACTTCTAATTTGTATTTTTTAAATGAGTTAAATGTCTCATCTTTTGTTCTTAACAAATACACAACAATATATGCTAGCATCGTCTATAAAAGTAATGAAATATCGTTTTCCACCCCTTGTCAATATTCCATTTAACTCACAGATATCAATGTGTATTAAATTTAACAATTGTGATTCTCTATGCACATTTAGAATGGTTTCTTCATAATTTTTGATTTAACACAAATTTCACATTTCTCAAGTTCACTATTGCCAATATCAATTAATTTCATTGCATGCATATTTTTTAAATTTTTTGAATTTATATGTCCTAAACGACTATACCACAAAAAAATTGCACAAGTAATATAAGTAGAAACAGAATTAATCTTATTAATAGATAGTTTGTACATTCCATTACTAGTATAACCCTTTCTAACAAAAACACCATTCTTTGAAAGAATGACTTTGCCGGACTTGGCAGAAATTTTAAAGCTTTTCCTACCTAAAAGATCAGCAGAAATTAAATTTTTTCTTATTTCTGACACAAACAACTCATTAAACAATGTCAGCTTCTTCCTGGAGGTAAAGTAAATTTCACAGTTCCTTTGCCATCAACTTTAACCTTTGAATTATTTTCCATTTGAACTTCCTGTCCAACAACTTCTTCAAATGTTTTAAATATCTCTCGGTTATTACAAATACGGACAAAAGCTCCGAAGTCCAACCACCAACCAACAGGGTTCTCCTCAACCATGTTAGCAGAGACCATAAAAACAAGATTCTCCTCAACCATGTTAGCAGAGCCGCTCTTGCGTTGTTTACATTCTCTAACATAGTGTCTAGTTTCTCCACAAACATGACACTTACCTTTTCTTTTATTAGGATTAGGCTTTTTATTTTTCTGTCTAGGTTTCTGAACTCATTATTATCCTTTTTAACACTAAGTCCTTTCCCTTTAAATGAACCTGCCTCTAAATAGTTAACACTAAACTATCCCTGGTTTAAATTCTTAGCATCACGTTTTCTTGCCTCCTTCTCAATACGAAGATGCTTCTGAATTTGATCCAAAGAAAAGTCCTCAGATTTATGTATTAACTTTTTGGCAAAATCCTTCCAAGATAGAGGTAACTTTGCAATTATTGCTCCAACTTGAAAGGTTTCAAACAAGATAGTTTTCAGAGCCCTCAATTTATTAACAATAACCTGGAGCTCATGCACTTGCTCCAAAATAAGTTTATTGTCAACCATTTTAAAATCAAAATATTTTGAAGCTAAATATTTATTTCTACCTTCTTCCTGAGCTTTGTATTTAAATTCTAAAGCCTCTCATAACTCCTGGTGACTGAATATTGATGTAAAAAATTGTAGAGATGATCCGACAGCGTGTTGAGGATATGTCCTCGAGTAAGCTCCTCATCTTCAGTTCTCTTCCTTCTATGCTCCTTTAGTGCTTCAATTGCAACAATGTCTGGCTCCTGACCTTCTACTGGTTTGAGATCTTCTAGGACAGACTGAAGGTTGGGGTTTAGCACGTACATAATTTTAAGAACTGTCAGTAGAAATTTCAGCTTTTCTTGCCAGCGACTGAAATTATTTTCGTCAAAGCGATTGAGCTTGACAAAGTCCTGGTTCATGATTTTGAACGGTTCTGTATCCATATCGTTAAACACCTTAAGATTGAATTTTTTTGAACACACAGAACGAATGGAACAGAAAGGATTTGACACGGGTAGTCCTTGTCCTTAAGGTATTTTTGCTAAAGACTACTGACAATATACCTCCATGTCAAGCTATATATTTCAATGTGATAGCAATTCACAAATGAACACTCTATAGATGCTTTTTTGTAAAGGTTAAAGAAAGTAAGAAGAAGATAAAAAGAGAATTTCTCAGTTACAAAATATATCAAAACTGAACTCTGTATTGTATTCTAAGCTTTAGTTACAAAAATTAAATTCTATAATCGTCACTTGAATTAACATAGATCAGTTTAGAACAGTTTTTTAAACGGAACCAGCCCCAGGGCGCGGAACGCGGGCGGGTGGTGTTTTGCACCACATCATTGCAACCAGATCCAAACCTTCACTTTAGTACCACAAGTAAATTAAACTATTCCACTTATACTTATAAAGTATAATTTTACTTCTTATCGATGAAAGGACTAAAAGAAAATAGCGTTTTCAAACAACAATGTACCTTTTCATATACTCACTTTGGATATAATTAAAATACAATATATAATTTTTACTTGAACCATATATTGTTCTCTCTTAATCTCCTTGTAGTATACTTTATGATAATGACAGTTGGGTATGGAAGTCCATAAGGGGATCAAAAAGCTGATATGCTTGATTATGTAGTGTAAGTCAACTCCAATTACCTCCTACAGCTACTAAAAAGCCAAATCCCCTGCCGCTAGAGTTTCTAGCGGTATGTAAGTCGAAGCCAATTTTGGGCCATTTTGGTAAAACAATTTTCTCCAACGAACTGGTTCGTCAGCGAACCGGCTATGGCGACGGTTTTTTGGTCTATAGCGATGGGTTAAACCGTCGCCATAGATATGTATAGCTATGGCGACGGTTTGAACCGTCGGCATAGACCAAAAAACCGTTGCCATATCTGGTTCGCTAACGAACTAGTTCGTTGGAGAAAGCTTCCCTATATATATATACACACACACACAGAAGGTTTCTTATGCATACCACCCGCATGCGGGTGGTAGCTTAAATATCCAACGTGGCCATCCACTCACCGCACCCACTCAACTCATCCCATTCGGCAACAAGAAAGAGAGAAAAAATAAGAGAGAGAATGAGAGAGAGAAGAGAAGAGAGAAGGGAGAGGGGAGAGAGAGAATAAAAAGGATTTAAAAATAAGAGGGAATAAAAAGGCGTAGAATGAGAGAGAAGAGAAGAGAGAGGAGAGAGGAGAGAGGAGAGAGGAGAGAGTTTAAAAATAATACAATAAGTTTAAAACACAATTTTTTTTAAATAACATAGCAGCTTTTGATGTCCAAACTTGCAACAGTATTATCACCTTTAATAATTTTATAAATTGCACTCAAAATGATATATCTGTCAAAAAAATATATATAAGTCAAGTACTAAAAATATAGAGTTTTGTACTAAAAAAAGAAAAAAATGTGGAATTAAATTACCAGTGAAAAAATGTGGAATTATTTACGAACATATAGAGTTTTGTACCAAAAAAAAATGTGGAATTATTTACGAACATAAAGTGAAATTTTTTACGATAATGGATGTGGCAAAGTAATAATAATAATACTTTGCCACATCCATTATCGTAAAATTTTTCACTTTATGTTCGTAAATAATTCCACATTTTTTTGGGTACAAAACTCTATATGTTCGTAATTAATTACACATTTTTTCACTGGTAATTTAATTTCACATTTTTTTCTTTTTTTTGGTACAAAACTCTATATTTTTAGTACTTGACTTATATATATATATTTGACACATATATCATTTTGAGTGCAATTTATGAAATTATTAGAGGTGATAATACTGTTGCAAGTTTGGACATAAAAAACTGCTATGTTATTTAAAAAAATTGTGTTTTAAACTTATTGTATTATTTTTAAACTCTCTTCTCTCTCCTCTCTCATTCTACGCCTTTTTATTCTCTCTTATTTTAAAATCCTTTTTATTCTCTCTCTCTCCTCTCTCTTCTCTTCTCTCTCTCATTCTCTCTCTTATTTTCTCTCTCTTTCTTGTTGCCGAATGGGATGAATTGAGTGGGTGCGGTGAGTGGATGGCCACGTTGGATATTTAAGCTACCACTCGCATGCGAGTGGTATGCATAGGAAACCTTCTGTGTGTGTGTGCGTGTATATATATATATATATAAAACGTGGGAGTAATTCATAACAAATGTTTACTATCACACTATTCGGACAAACAGATAACAAGAAATGGACGGTCAAATATCATATACTAATAATAGCGGATAACACTTTCTTTTAAAAAAAAATCTAGATCGTCTGTTTCTTTTATGAATATGGACAGTCAAGTATCATGTACTAATAATAACGGATAACACTTCGTTTTTAAAAAAAAATTAGATCTTTTATGAACATATGTTTGCCTTGATAGTGCCCTAATAAATATTTATTATGAATTATTCCTATCCGACTTCACGATAGATTAAATCTGGTTGGGCTTATAAAGCTTCAACCCAAGTCCAATATAGCAACTTTTGGATTATGAGTTTCAATTTCAAAAATTTTTTAAAGGCCATAAACTTCACTATAACGTTGTCCATTAGTTGGGGTGGATTGGTTCAACTTAATTCCAAAAAGGGATATCAAATTCAATTTACCGAAAAAGAAATGATTAAAAAAAAATCCCGCCTCTAAAATTGATAATTTTTAAATAATAATATTTTGATGACAAAAAATTAAATACAAAATAAAATATAAAATTACGTATATAATAAATATTGATTATAATTATTAGATCTACCTATGTACAGTGAAAATATCACTAACAACAACAATTGAATGAAAAGATATTGACCACTAACTCATCATTAGAAATATGACTACTGCCAAGCAGATTAAAATCTCATCACTAGAAATCCCATTACAGGTATCGAGATTCCATTGGGATTTAACATTAGTGTAAAATAAATTCAACACAAATTCTCATATATACCGTCTCATTTTCGTAGTTTGACAATTTATATCAAATAAAATAATCTCTCCGTCCTGAAAATGACTTTAATTTTATGGTACCCTTTTTCTCCCGAAAAGAAGAGTTTAAGTTGATCCTTTTGTACTTTTTTAACTAACATTGTCAGATATAAATAAGGAAGAATTACATATTTTAATACATTTTTAAAAATAATTACAATAATGGTACAATCATAAAATAATTACAAAAATAATACACTTTCCTATATTTATTTACGATATTAGTACAATTAGGATTCCTTAATTTAGGAAATTAGTATTGATGGGCTGACATGGCAAATCTCCCTTATATCTTCCCGTTAATTATTATTTTCTTATTCAAATACAGCAGACCCATTTTCTCCTTTCAGTTACGTTCAGACATCACAAGGGAGAAGATGAGCAGCGGAGACTGGATGTGTGGCTCATGCCAGCATATGAATTTCAAGAAACGAGATTCATGCCAACGTTGTAGGTTCCCTAAGTTTGGAGGTGATCCTGATATTTCATCATATGGCATAAATAGACCAGAAGCCTTGCCTGGGGACTGGTACTGCAATGCCATGAACTGTGGAGCACACAACTATGCTAGCAGAACAAACTGCTACAGGTGTGGTGCATTAAAAGAAGATTTTTATGGGTATGGAGCTAGCATGATGGGTTCAGGAGGGTATACCTACGATAACACCATTCCCCGTGTAATGGTCAATCTGGGTTTTAATATTGTAGAATTGTTGTTCTTCATGTCATGCCAGTGTGTATTACCCTTAAATACTCTTTCTAGATTTACTAAATCACAAATTGCATTCTCTAGTTTATCAATCCACCTCCTCACCTGCAGTTTTTTCATAGTGTAGTTGGTAACCAAACCTTCATACCAAGGTAGCCAAACTGTCATACCAAGGTAACCAATCCACAACTCCATACCAAGGTAACCAAACCTCCATACCAAGGTAACCAATCCACACCTGCAGTTTTTTCATAGTGTAGTTGGTAACCAAACCTTCATACCAAGGTAGCCAAACTGTCATACCAAGGTAACCAATCCACACCTCCATACCAAGGTAACCAAACCTTCATACCAAGGTAACTAAACTTCCATACCAAGGTAACCAAACCTCCATACCAAGATAACCAATCCACACCTGCAGTTTTTTCATAGTGCAGTTGGTAACCAAACTTTCATACCAAGGTAACCAATTTAGTATTATTAGGTTACCAATTTATTTTGAATGTAATACAGTTGGTAGCCAAACCTTCATACCAAGGTAACCAAATCAGTTTTATTAAGTTACCAATTTATTTTGAATGTGATGCAATTGGTAGCCAAACCTTCATGCAATTGGTTGCCAAACTTTCAGACCAAGGTAACCAATTCATACTGCAGGTGTTGATGAAGATTGGTTACATTGGTATAAAAGTTTGGTTACCTTATCTTTGCCCATGTCATGAACTCTAATTGCTCTCTGGTTCCATGACATTACTAATGATCTTCTCCTCTGCAGTATCTCGAGAATTTCCTTTTATTACCGGAAAATGGTTGCTCCCGCCACCACCGCCCCAGCTTCCACCTCCACCGTCTCTGTAACCACCACCTGAGCCACCACCGCCGCTGCCGCTGCCACCGCCACCACCGCCATTGTTACCTCTTCCATAGCCTTCACCGCCGCATCCGAAACCCCAACTACTGCCTCCTCCGAAGCTGCCACCTCCTCCGAAACTTCCACCTCCTCCGAAGTTGCCTCCGCCACCTCATCTGAAGTACAAAATTTGTGCAGTCTTTCCTATGAAGATTTGACTAATAAATATGATATGCCATTTGCTCCTTTTGTTGGAGTTAACCATCATGGACAATCCATACTACTTGGTTGTGGTTTAATATCAAATGAAAATACTAACACTTTTGTTTGGTTGTTTGATTCGTGGCTTTCTTCCATGTCTAGAAAAGCTCCACACGCCATTATCACCGATCAAGACAAAGCAATGAAAAATGCAATTGAGATAGTTTTTCCCAATGCTCGCCACCGATGGTGTTTGTGGCATATAATGAAGAAGGTTCCTGAAAAATTAAAAGGGTATGAACATTATGAATTAATTAAATTTAAGTTACATAACGTTGTTTATGATTCTTTGAGTGTAGATAATTTTGAATGTGAATGGAAGGCAATGATAGAAAATTATAATCTTGAGAATAATGAGTGGTTGGAAGGATTGTATAATGAAAGGTATCGGTGGGTTCCTTGTTTTGTTAAAGATTGTTTTTGGGCGGGAATGTCTACGACACAAAGAAGTGAAAGCATGAATGCTTTTTTTGATGGATTTGTCAATGCAAAAACTTCCTTGAAAGAATTTGTAGACCAATATGATAATGCGTTAAAGAGTAAAGTGGAAAAAGAAATAGAAGCGGACTCTCATTCTTTGACTTCACATGTACCTTGTATTACACATCATGCCATTGAAAAACAATTTCAAGAGGTTTATACCAATTCCAAGTTTATAGAGTTTCAAACAGAAATGGCAGATGGAGGAATGTATTGCGATTCAAGGTTTGTCGAATCTCATGATAAAAATTTTCATTACGAAGTGAAACAACTTTGTTACTTTGGAGAAAAAAAAGATCGTCCAAAAATTGTGAACTTCAAAGTTTGCTTCATTGAAGGGGAAGATGAATTTGAATTTGATGTGAAGTGTAATTGTAAATTATTTGAATTTCGAGGATTTTATGTAAGCATATAGTTAAGGTACTTCATTTTGAAAGGTTTATATTTACCGTTCCAACGAAATACATTTTGAGGAGGTGGAGAAAGTACATAAAACGACGTCATACTAAAGCTAAAGTCACTTATAATGTTTGGAATGACACAGAATCGGGACAGAGATATGACAAGGTGTGTAATATTTTTTTCGACGTTGCGGACATTGCATATGACACTCAAAAAAGATGTGACCAACTTGTAGATCGGCTTCTTGAACTAAAGGTGGAATGGAATACGGAGGATGAAATTTGTGAAAAAGCTCAACCTACTCAAAAGTCAAATGCGAGTGGATCTAAAAAGGACGGCCCAAATGAAAGCCATAAATTACTTTCACCAAAAAAGAACCGATGCAAGGGGCGTCCTCCTACTAAAAGGAAGGTAGGTAAGATGGACCAAGTTTCGAAGAAATTCAAACATAAGGGACAAGAAAAAGGTAGAAATAAGTTTGAATCAAGAAACACAAAGAATATGATTAAGGTATGATTTTTCTTTGTTGTCATATATATGTATATATATATATATACATATATATATATATATATGTATAAGCCACGATCGTACAGTCATGAAATGAGAAATTATGCTTCTTTTATTTTAGGTATTTGAGCTTGATACGACTATTAATCAGCCATCTATTTTTCATGAGACACAAGAGAGTCACCATGACAATATTAACTTGAATGTGAGTAATGATTCTTTTTTCTTCATTTTCTTATGGTTATTTTTTTTTATTTTAGATGTATGAACTCACTTAACATTGATGATTCTTCTTGTAACTTGTAGGCATCCATATGGGGAGATGAACTTCCATATCTTGGCGCAGTGTGGGATTTTGGGTCTACAGGTGAAGGCACTTCCAATGTTGGCTAAAGAGACTTCTGACTTGGTTTAGTTGTAGATTTGGTCTAGTATATATAGATGGCTAGACCATAAGTTTTCCAAATTTCAAAGTATGATCTCGTGTAATATTTCATCAATACTGTGTGATTCCAAGTTTCTATTGTTTTGATATATAGATGACTTTTGATTTGTTGGAAGATTGGTCAGTTATATTCTGCAGACAGTTAACATTGTTGGTTTCAAAGATTTTCTTTTCGTTTTTTTTCCCAGTGGATAAAAGAAGCTATTAAAACAGACTAAATTGATAAACACAATAATGGTATTGGTCTCGGAAACACATCCATTTTATTTATAATTATCATAAAAATATAATAAGAATTTTATTAAATTTTAAAAATAAAATAAAAAAAACAAAATTATAATAAAATTAAACTTTTAAAGAAAAAGAATTTTTTTTTTTACACAGTCCCAAGAAAACAATTATTTTCGTTCCTCTCCCTAAATATTAGTTCTCCTTAATATTTCCGTTGCTCTCCCTAGATATTAGTTCTCCTTAATGAATAATATGTAAGTAAAAAATATTGTAAAGTAATTTTGGAGCAATAATATCAGAAAATGAGATAAATTAGGGTAATGTTTGGCACTCGAAAATATTTGGTCGGCAATGGGAATTTGATAATTGGGTATGAGATTTCTAAGAATGATGGGAATCGAATATTTTCATTCTAATTTTGGGATATATCAGGAATTATGTGTCAGAATTACATTCTCATTCCAATATTTGGTATGCTCATTTAATGGAAATAAATATTATAAATTCTTAGAAAAAATGCAATAATAAAAATCTAATATGATTAAATATGACAAATGGGTAAGCTCGACAGAGTTTATGATTTATTAGGTTGAGGTCATTAAAAGTTCAAAGAGAGAAAGTGAGATTGAATTATTTTTGTTTAAACAAAAATTGAATAACAAAATTTGGAGAGATAAAATAAATAAAAGTGAATAAAATTTAATCATTCTTTTTAGTATTTATTGAATTTTAAATTAATAATAAATACTCTAGTATTTATTATTTTTAATATTTAATCTCGATCTTTTTCATGTAAGTACTAGATTTTATTTTGAAAATGATAGAAGTAACCATTTTAAGAAAAAAATATGGTACTTAATTTGTAGTTGAAGATACTATATATAAATATAAATTGAGAGAAAAATATGTAATAATTAATATAAATAGTGTATATATTTTACACGCTTTTAATATTAAAATTCAATCCGGCCTATAGTAGTTCCAACAACTTATTGACAAAATTCAATTAAAATTTTATTTAAATTTAAATTTTTATTTAAATTTAATTTGATTCACTCTCAAATAAAATTTGAAGGAGTTTTTAATGGACAGAACAATTGAGTTTGAAGCTTTACGACTCAATTGACAGTCCTACGGCTTAGATAATTGGATTTGTGGGACTATATTGTTAGTTAATTATGAAGGTGATGTATCAATTAAGCAAACTAGAAACCCCACAAGAGATTTTTTTTTTAAATAAATTATTAAGATAAATTAAGAATGTAAAAAAAAAAAAATTGAGATAAATTAAGGTAATGTTTGGCACTCGGAAATGTTTGGTCGACAATGGGAATTTGATAATTGGGTATGTGATTTCTAGGAATGGTGAGAATCGAATATTTTCACTCTAATTTTGGGAGATATCAGGAATTATGTGTCAGAATTACATTCTCATTCCAATATTTGGTATGCTCATTTAATAGAAATAAATATTATAAATTCTTAGAAAAATTAAATTAATAAAAATCTAATATGATTAAATATGACAAATGGGTAAACTCGATGAGTATATGATTTATTGGATTGAGGTCATTAAAAGTTCAAAGAGAGAGTGAGATTGAATTATTTTTGTTTAAACAAAAATTGAATAACAAAATTTGGAGAATGAAAGTGAATGAAAGTGAATAAAATTTTTAGGAGATAAAATGTGAATGAATAAGTTAAAGAGAAATTGAATACAAATGTATGCATAGAGAAAATAAATAAAAAATTTAGAGAGAGAAAATGAATAAAAACTATTATAGAGAAAGTAAATAACAAAATCTAGATAAAGAAAATGAATAAAATTTTTCTAGATAGAGAAAATGAATAAAAATTCTTAGAGAGAAAGTAAACAAAATTATTAAAGAGAGAAAATGAGTAAAAAAAAATTAGAGATACAAAGTGAGTACAATATTTAAAGAAAGTAAATAAAAAAATCTAGTAAGAGAAAGTGAGTAAAACAGAAAGAAAATGGTAAAATAAATAAATAAATTATAGAGATGAAGTGATTAAATAATTTTGGAAAGAAAGTGTATTCAAATTTTTAGAGAGAGAAAGTGTATTAGACTCTTAGAGAGAAATAGTAAAACAATTTAGAGAGAAAGTTAATACAAATTTTTAGAGAAAAAAATTACATTTTAAAGAGATGACGAATAAACTTTTTTTGGGACAAAAGTATTTATTATATATTTTAACACATTCCTAGGTAATGGGTATGAGAATACCACACCTCATGGTGGGTTTCAGATTCCCACGTTAAATGGGTATCTAGCATTCTTAGAAAAAACATTCTCAAATAGATAGATTTTATAAAAATGACTCCAAACATGGATATGGTAGCCATTGGTAGGTATGGGAATGAGATGTCCAAATTTCTATGCGCCAAACATGGCCTAAGGGTTGTCCGATAGTCTCTTTTTGTCTTTACCTCATTTTTTTGCACAGAGACTTGGTTGTTTAAGGATAAGTTTATGTACATTACTTCAAACACTACATTGCACATCCAACAATTAAAAAGTGGGACTTGACACGGAAATCCACGTCAAGTCCCACTTTTTAATAATTAGATGTGCAATGTAGTGTTTGGAGTAGTGTATGTAGACTTATCCGTTGTTTAATAATAATTTGTGCAATTTTTTTGTCTCTTAAAATAAATAGAGATCGAGACAACTCTCTTTTTTTTTAAAAAAGACTTCTCATTACTCTTTTATTCTCATTGCCTCAATTTTAGTTTTTGAAATCATCACTTCACTTCTCTCACCACCACCATCCCCCACTCACCATCCACCCATCGACCCACCCACCGCTGCCACCAACACCCACCGCCACCCCCACCACCACCATCAGTGGCAGACCTATTCGAGGGCAACATAAGCGGTTGCCTATGCTCACTTTTTTTTTACAGGTATAAAAGTGGGGTGAAATATGTAAGTTCATAAATTTTAGGGGGCAAATTAATGAAAAACTTAAACTTAGAGGGACCAAAATAAAATTTATAAATCAATTCTAAATTACTAAAACCTAACTATGTTGCTACGCAGTGCACTTTTCCTTCTCACTTTTCATTCTTTTTCGCCTCCTCTTTTCATTCTACAGCAGTCACCAGCTTCTCCTTTTGCTTTTCATAGTCATCTTACCTTGCTTCTTTTGGTTGTTTCTCCTTCGCGGCTTCGCCCACTTCCTGACTTCCTTGTTGACTTAAAAGGTAATTAAATTAGGGCTTTTTTGTTTCATAATTTTAAATTAGTAGTTTGTTAAATTAGGGATTTTTTTTGTTTCATAATTTAAAATTAGTATAGTTTGTTTGAATTTGTTGTTGGTTGGGGACTTGGGGTTAAGCCCAATTCAATTTATTTGATATATTTATTATATTTTGGACTTAATTGGTTACTAATTAGGGGTTTTTTTTTTGTTTGATAGTTTAAAAGAATACAATTATTAGATTATATATGTTTTCCCCTTCCTGGTTTCCTCTTTACTAATTAGGTGTATTTTTTTTTGTTTTATTATGTCAATTTTGATATTTGTATTATGAATTTGTTTTCCTCCACTGGATGGATTTGTGTAACTGTGTAGTTTGTGTGACTGTGCTTCATTATTTTGTTCATATAATATTTAATGCAAATATTATTTAATAGCTTTTATCTTTTCTAAAAGGAATAATATATATATAGGCATATAGAGGAAATTAATGCAAATTTGTGTACCATGGAAATTAATTCATGATTTTGTTTGAATATAGAAAGCAAATTGGGTTTGAGACTTTGAGCATTTGGGAAATCATTCAAATTGAATTATAACAAGTAATCGAAGTAAGTTTCTAAATTGTATCTAAATGTTTTTTATTTTGAAATTCTTTTTATTTTAGGTAATGATTTATGAATATTTATTTATTGTATATTATAGAATTTTATGTACGTTGCATAAAATAATTGGTCTCAAAGGGGTTGTTGACTTGTTATATATATATATATATATATATATATATATATATATATATATATATATGTGTGTGTGTATATATATATACATACATATATATATATATAATGTTATTATTTGTTATATTAACAATATTGTAACCAAAAACATGTTTTACATATGCAACTGGCCGTAAAACACAAAATTATCTAAAAAAATTGGCTCGGGGGCGCAGCCCCCGAATCCCCGCCAAATTTGCTTTATGACCAAAATCCGCTCCTGTTGAGTTTGATTCTTGGATCCGCCCCTGACCACCATTGCCCCCGCCCTCACCACTCACCCACCACCGCCACCAAGTGACGGATGCATGTACAGGGCAGCATAGGCAGCTCTGTCTATGCTAGATTTTTTTATATAGGTATAAGAGTAGGGCAGAATTTATAAATTAATAAACTTAAGGGGGCAAATTAATAAAAAAGTTAAACTCGATGTATTAAAAGAAAACAAGTCCATGCTAATCTAATTCTACAAAGTACAAAGTAAAGCAGTAACAGATGTATTAAAAGTTAAACTCAATGTATTAAAAGAAAACAAGTTCATGCGTTGATTATGTTTTCAGTAAAATTTAGTTTAATGAGTCTTAATATCGAAGTAAGTTTTTAAATTCTATCTAAATGTTTATTTATTTTGAAATTTCTTTTTATTTTAGGTAATGACTTATGAATATTTATTGTATATTATAGAATTTTATGTACGTTGCATAAAATAATTGGTCTCAAAAGGGTTGTTGACTTGTTATATATATATATATATATATATATATATATATATATATAATATGTTATTATTTGTTATATTGACAATATTGTAACCAAATACATGTTTTACATATGCAACTGGTCGGAAAACATAAAATTATCTAAAAAAATTGGCTCCGGGGCGCAGCCCCCGGACTCCCGCTAAATCTGCTTTAAGACCAAAATTCACCCTTGTTGAGTTTGATGCTTAGATCCGCCCCTGACTGCCACCACCACTGCCACAACCCCTCACCCCCCATTACCCCCACTACCACCACCACCACCGTTATCATATTTTATAATAATTATGTAAAATTGTCATAATTATTATTATATTTTAATAAACTTGAAATGTTTTGCTAGGCATACATTGTTGGTGAGTTTAAGTTAATTATTTAATATTTATTATACTATTACCATTACCCTATGTTTGTATAAATTGATCTAATGATACAATAGTAAAATATTGTATTAAGATATACTATATGGATATAGTCATATAGATTTATTTATCAAAGAATTTTTTTATATTTAAACTTCATTTTAAAATGAGTCTATATAAAACAAATCTAGAGGCTCTATTTTAATAATCTCTTATTTCATAGTTTTATCAAACTTAAGAGAGAAAATAAGAAATTAATAATGTCGGTAAATCTTTTTATCATGAGCTATTACACAGCTTTCCTAAAAAATAATTGCTCTCCCTATTTTTTCCTTTATAATTTAAACAGATATAAATAATATAAATATAGATATATTACAAAATTAAATGATTTTAAAAATCTATTTGACTCTATCCATCATTAAGATATTTGATTTTATTTGGTCTATTAATATATCTCTCTTTAAAGTTCTAAAAAAAATCTTTCTTTAATGTTTACTTTAATGAGATTTTTATTATGAGACAGAGAAAAATTTGTTATAATATTTTAATGTATACCCGGCCTCTTGTTAAATAAGAGATTTTAAGTTCAATATCCTTTCCTAAATTATTAAAAAATAAATAAAAAAATTAAAAAATTGTCATGAAAGTTGGATTCTTATTATCAGGCGGTCTCTTTACGTAATATAGACTACTTTTACCCCGCAAATCTGCCGTACTCCTCTATGGCAGCTTACTAGTGTTTATAAATATTCTTAAATCATTTAACAAAATATTAATTATTCTACTTGACATCAGTAACACTTCTCCAACACAACTTTATTAATAAAAATATTAATTTGTTATGAATACGAATGTCAGCAATCTCACATCGATAATATGAGATATCAATGTGGAATCATTTACATTGGTATTTCTAACATAATTTCATCTCATCGTATCATTTAGATATATAAAGACTAAATTATAAGCCTGTATATTACATATATACATGTAAATTAAACTTTCAATCGCATGTGTTGGGATTGGTTCATACTTTTGCAGATTCGACTAATAATATCATATGTCTCGCTCCTTGCTAAACTAGCGGGTGCCACGCTCGCCTGTAAACGGGCAGGGGTTGCAAGGGGACAGAGTTCTCTGGAAGCCAAGTATAATGTGTATTTGAACTTGGAGATTTATTAGTGGCCCGATCTTGAGTTTTATTAATGTATTGAACCTCATGGGCTTGAGCCCAAGATATAGCCGCTATGGTTTTCTAGTTATTATGAAAAATAATTGTTTGATACATCAGACAAATAGGACTAGCCAAATTAATAAACTTGGATATATCGTGTGTTCTTTTATATTCATTTTTCTTTAATTTATTGTGATTTCGATCTTAAATTCTAACAGCATGAGACAACAAAATCATCTTAGGATTTCAGGGAAAAATGGTAAACGAAACCAACTTTAATAAATAAAAAACCAAAGAACAAGAAGAAAATCAATGAACTCATCAATTCTCTTATTTCCTAACACTCAATATAACTGCCATCCATACCCCAAAACATACTCCTCCCACACCTCATTGTATAGATACAATCCATCACTAACTACATTCCAAATACACTTCTTGTAACCACACCTAAAATAATCAATGTAGCTAACAAATATAACAAAACGCCCACGCAAATTCCCAGACATCAAGTCACAAATGTAAATTTCAGGTTTCTCCAGAATAATTTCGCCGGTCCAGTTGAAACAGCCACCGTATTTGATGTCCTTCACGGCCAAATCGTGCCCCGTATTCGAGTGGCAATGAAGGGTTAGGTTTTTCCCAACTAAATTGTTCACCATGATCACTTGATATTGATCCAAGAGTTCTTCTTGTGAATTAACTGAAAATGAGAATATTGTAAAAGCCATAGCAATTATGAGGATTGGAACCAGCAACCAAGTCATTTTTTTTCATGTAGTGAGACTATTTTTGCAGGTCAATGATTTGATTTTTTATAGAGTTTAAATAGATGAGCTAGGTGGTGATAAATTTTAGTAATCTATGGCCAAATTATGGTAATAAAAAATAAAAAATATTGTGGTAATAAATGTGCTTTAAATGTAATAAAATAATTTTATTCTTTTGAGATCATAGAGAACATGTTGACTTTGTGTATAATCTGATATTAACTGACTGCAATATTTGATGACCTTATAAATGGGCTATGGATATATAGTGTGACACCTAAATTATATTTTATTTGCATATAAATTGATTACACGTACAATTAAATAGCTGGAAATTATTGAAATCAGATTAAGATAATTAAATTATTTTATTGCATCCAGAATGAATGCTCTAAAGTGCGATACGTTTTAGATATCTTAGGATTACTTTAGCTAGAAATGAGAAATATCCGATAGTTGACATTTTTTAATATCTAACAGTCCCTTGTAAATTAATATATAGTTTCAATCCAAGTTTTTGAATTTAATATATATCAAGATTAAATAAAACTTGAAAAATTAAAATTCTCCGTATTTACTTATATTCACAGTAATATGTGTATCGTAATAGTAGAAATTAAATATAGGAGAAAATTATAGTGAATAACATTTTGTAATTATAAATTATAAGAGATAATTGCCATATACATACCTAATTTAATGTGAGGGAGATATGGTGGTGCCTGGTGGCATGCATACAACAGTGGCGGTGGTTGCTAAGGAATCACTGGTTAACAGAAGCTAAACTTATCTTTACAGTTCATGATGATATTTACATAATTTTGTAATTTATATAGTTACACATTTAACTGTGTTAAAATAATTAAAATATTCAAAATTTAAATGGTAAATGTGTTAATTAATTTGTTTCTTTTTAATTAATATAATTTAGTTATTTTGACAAATTCAGATGTACAATTTATGCACACAAAGTCATCGATCAACCTCCAAATCAATCTACTCACTATCAGTTTTACATTACATTGACAGAAATCATGGTTGTTTCTAAAGTTGAGCTACCGATTAAAAAAATAATAAAAACTAAAGATTAAAAAAATTAAAAACTGCTTTTCAATCATATAATATATTCAACCGAGAACTTGGTTAATTAGCTGAAGAAATCAAGAAGGCACTAAATTAAAACCCCAGTTGGCTAATTAGTTGTTAGTACTTGTTAGATTAGTTTGATAATTTGGAAATAATGTGAATGTTTGGTTAATTACTAGTGTAATCCATAGCGTGTGGTGTGTTTGGAAATCTAACGCACAATATCTAAAACTAATTTAGATTCTAAATATTGTATTTGTAAGTTAAATAATTAGTTGCGTTTGAAAAAAATTATGAACATGATAATGCACCTTTAAGTGTGTTTAATTAGACTTCTAAATGCACCAAAATTCTCCATAACCATGGAGACGAACAAACACTTGTATAATTAGATTGACACAGATATGGTGGTGCCTGGTGGCATGCATGCAGCATTGGCTGTGGTTGCTATATATGTAAGGAATAAAAAAAAATAACTAAGGGTGGGGAAAAAAAAAACTACTTTTCCAAACATATAGTAGTCAACTGATAAATGCTGTTAATTAGGTGAAGAAATTATGAAGAAGGCATTAAATTAATTAAAACCCCAATTGATACATTAGAAACAAGAACATGCATGATAAATTTCAAGTTAATTCAAAGGAATTACCCTTAACAAAACAAAACTAAATACCAAATAACTACTAGTGGAAACCCTAGAAAAGATCCACCAACTTCACGTACCAACATAAAAAAGCAATACTTCAATAATATTAGCTAGGGAATGTTGCATTTTTATTAGAAAAATAACCTAAGGTAGAATGCCGCCAACACCTCCAACTCCACCAACACCACCAACACCTCCAACTCCACCAACACCTCCAACACCGCCACCAGCACCACCACCAACTCCACCGCCTACCCCACCCAAGCCGCCTAGTCCACCTAGACCGCCAGCACCACCACCTAAACCACCAAGACCGCCAGCGCCACCACCAAGACCGCCAGCACCACCACCAAGACCGCCAGCGCCACCGCCTAAACCACCAAGCCCGCCTAGTCCCCCAAGTCCACCAGCACCACCGGCACCACCAATTCCGCCAATACCGCCAAGTGGAACCACCCCGCCAACCCCGGCCACACCACCGACCGCAGCAAAACCACCAATGCACTTCTTATCCTTCACTGCAGCACCACTGGTAGGCGAGGTGGCAACCACCAAAGTCTCTGTCCCACTTTTATTGTCACTAGGCATGTCACGTGCCGTGGCATGCACAAACACCAGTGCAAGAACAAACACTACATACAACTTTCTCATCTCTCTCTTTTTCTCTCTCACACACAAAAACACACACACTCCGAATTAGGGTTAGGGATGAATGTTCTTGTGATAAAGATGGGGTGGTATTTATGGGGAGATTTGAAGGGAGGGGACAGTTGTGGGAATTGAAGGAGTACATTAAAATTAGGTATATGGATCTCGAGAGTAGCATTTTACTACTAGTAGTGTATTAAGTATAGGGGAAGGGAGTTAGGTGAGTATAATGAAAAAAGGAAAATTAATATAGTAGTAAATTTAAGGTAGTAGTAATGTCAACCCTGTGAAAACAATAATTTAAGGTATCACGCAGTTCAAGGTTGACACCATGCAATCACTACTCATATTTACTAGCTAACACTGCCTCTTCTTGTGACCGGTGTACTTTCATGCATATATATTGGGATACGTATAGGTATAGTTATTGAATATATCTACTTGCATATTCAAGTACACACTAAGGAGAGAAATATTTTTATTATTATTTCACCTTTTTTTTAAGTCTTACTCTCTTGTCCCATAATAAATGTTTTATTTTAATTTTAGTGGTCAAAATGATCATTTTTTAAATTAATAATTCTTTTAAAAAAATCAAGATATACGCCTAGAGATTATGATCATAATAAACTACAAATAATGTACTACAATATAAACTACAAATAATGTACTACTAATGTCAAATTTCGTAATTTAAAAATTCTACATAAATATTTTTAAATATACGTCTAAAGATTATGATCATAATAAATTACGAAGAATGTACTACTAATGTCAAGTTTCGTAATTTAAAAATTTTACATAAATATTTTTAATTATTAATTTATTTTAAAAATGATCAATTTGACCACTAAAATCAAACTAGGACATTTATTATGGGACGGAGGGAGTATAATATAATCACATAATCAAGTACATATTTCATTATTACAATATTAAGAACCAATCAAACCTCACTAGAAGAGGAAGAAATAAATTTATAAACAAACTTCGCATAAAAGAAGGACACACACTTTGCATAAAGAAATTAATCGAAACTAAGACCTAATGGTTAGGTACCTTAATCTTAGTTACTAGACTGAGATCTCGTCGATTATGAGTGTCTTTTTGTACGTGAAGTTGAATGTATATATAGATATACTATAATAGGTAGAGTATTGCTATGTTGACCGAATTTATGCAATAAGTACTGATGAGAACTTTATTCTATACAAATATATTTTCTTTTTATAGAAATTTTTATATATTTTTATTATTTTATATAGAAAAAAATTATATCTGTATAACAAAAGGTTATATTTAGTGCATAAATTCGATGGGCATAGCATTTTAGATATGTTTAAATGTGTACATTTACAATGAAAATGCTAAATTTTCGATCATGCTTTAGTTGAAAGACAAATTCAGGTTCCAGATATATACAATCATGGGGTAAACTATGTCTTCCTCCATTCATAATATATATGTTACTGCTTTCATTAATTCTTGAAAAAATTGGAAGACATTTTTGTTTGGTTATTAATGTCAACAACGTTAATGTTGGTGCCTATGAACTTCTAACTAAACTCACTATACCATTTTTGGTTCGATACTTTTAAGTTTGAAATACATTTGTATGTTAAATAAATTAAATTTAGAATAAACTATTTTTCAAAAACTAGATTATGGAAATGCATTCGGACTTCTAAGCCTCTCGCTAACCATAATTTGTATCTAAACTGTGTATGAAAAGGGGTACTGTTTCAAAAAGTAGAAAATAATTGTTCATTTACTAATGTACCGAGGGTATTGTTAAAATCAATTTATATCGGTCCAAGTATCTTTTTAACTTGAAAAATGATATGATATGCCATGAAGTTTATACATAATTTAAGTTACCATTAGGTGCGTGTGCGTGTGCGTGTGTATATATACACATATATATACATATACATATATATATATACATATACATATATATATATATGTTACTCTCTTGCTTCTTTTTCTTTTTAAGTTTATTTTTTGGCTAGTTTATATATATTACTAATATTTTCCTACATTTGAACAGAATTCTTTATGGTTAAAGAATCTCTTTTTAATTGTTCAAAACAATTAAGAGATTCTCTAAAAAAAAATACGGGGTCTAAACAAAAAATGTCCCTATGACTCTAGTTCTAGTGAAAGCGAAACTCCAGTTGAACGGGTAAAACTAAGTTTTAGGTGAAGAGCCCTTTTACTTGTAGTGCAATCGTTTTGGTAGATGACGACAAAATTGTTAGAACCCATGTTTCTTTTGGAAGGATAGAATCGAAGTATAATATTAATTTCATCAGCATAGTTAATAGTTTTACTATTTTATTGCTCACAATAACACATCTAGAGCCTTAGTTCTTTTCTTTTTCTTCTTAATTTGATCAAAAGAAGGGTTAGGGGGCAGATGTTCAGAAACCAATTCTTTTAAATCATAAATGGATGTGTCTAGATTATTTTAGGAGTCCTTCTACGCTGCCCGGGACTTGGGGACCGGGCAAAATTTTTTTTTTTTTTTTGCTTTCACTCCCAAATAATTTATATGATTTATTGGAACTGAATTTTTTTTAAAAAAATAGTGAATTAAGTATGATTTGGATACATATCAAAAACAGAGTTAAACAAACTTTGTAACTTTATTTTTAATATGTATCCAAATCATACCTAAATTACTGTTTTTTTTTTAAATTTCATTTCCAATAAATCATATAAATTATTTGAGAGTCAAAACAAAAAAAAAACCAAAAAAAAAAAACCGGTCCCCTAACCGGGCTCCATAGAATTATTGTTATTGAGTCATTCTACGCTGCCCGGGACTTGGGGACCGGGCAAATTTTTATTTTTTTTTACTTTCACTCCCAAATAATTTATATGATTTATTCGAACTGAAATTTAAAAAAAAAATAGTAAATTAAGTATGATTTGGATACATATCAAAAACAGAGTTAAACAGACTCTGTAACTCTATTTTTGATATGTATCCAAATCATACATAAATCACTGTTTTTTTTAAAATTTCATTTCCAATAAATCATATAAATTATTTGGGAGTCAAAACAAAAAAAAAACCAAAAAAAAAATGGTCCCCAAACCGGTTTCTATTGCCCAGGCTCCATAGAATTATTGTTATTGAGTCCTTCTACGCTACCCGGGACTTGGGGACCAGGCAAAAAAAAAATTTCTTTTTTTTTTTGCTTTTACTCCCAAATAATTTATATAATTTATTGGAACTAAAATTTTTTAAAAAAACAGTGAATTATGTATGATTTGGATACATATCAAAAACAGAGTGTGTAACCCTGTTTTTGATATGTATTCAAATCACACTTAAATCACTGTTTTTTTTTTTAATTTCAGTTCCAATAAATTATATAAATTATTTGGGAGTGAAAGCAAAAAAAAAAAAATTCCCGGTCCCCAAGTTCCAAGCTCCGTAGAATTATTGTAAGAATTAAAGAAGTAGAGAGTGCTAATGCTATATAATATCAATAAGTCTAGGCGGACCTTTTTTGGACAGATAATTGGAACGGTGGGTCTAATTTTCCACTCATACCCTTTTTTATTTTTTTTCTACTTCACTCCTTTCTCTCTCTTTCTCATTCTCTCCACTTTTCACTCCAATTTATCTCTCTTTCTCACTCTATACACTTATCAATTTTTCCTCTTCTTTCTTCTTTCTTTGTCTCTTCTTCTTTCTTACTCTATCAATACTTTTTTAAAAAGTAAATTGAGATGAGTTCCTTTTTATCTCATGATAATGTATATATTTACCATTTATACCAAATTTTATTATTATCAACCAGACTTTATTTTTTTACTTATTTAATGTTAATCCATCAAATTTATTTATTTTACTTATTTATTATATTTATTCAAAAAAAAATTATTTAATATTTTTTTTTGACAATCCTAAACATTGAAAAAAAATATTAAATAAGTAAAAAATTAATATTTTTTTTCAATGTTTAAGATTGTCAAAAAAATATTAAATAAACTTTTTAAACTTTTTTGAAAAAATATATTAAATAAGTAAAATAAATAAATTTGATGGATTAACATTAAATAAGTAAAAAAAATAATATTTAGTTGACAATAATAAAATCTGGAATAAATGATAAATATGCACATTATCATGAGATAAAAACGAACTCATCTCAATTTAATTTTTTTATAAAGTATTGATACAGTAAGAAAGAAGAAGAGACAAAGAAAGAAGAAAGAAGAGAAAAAATTGATAAAAGTATAAAGTGAGAAAGAGAGATAAAATTAGAGTGAAAAACAAAGAGATTGAGAAAGAGAGATAAAGGAGTGAAGTAGAAATAAAAAAAAAAGGTATAAGTGGAAAATTGGATCCATCAATTTAATTTTCTGTCCAAAAAAAAGGTCCGCGTAGAAGCACTCATATAATATAGCTACAAAACCTATTATATAATGGTCTTATGGGGCAGAGCAACATGGTGGAGAAATAAACATGGCTTCTGAGCCTTCTGTGGCTCATGGTTTCTTTTTCTATTTCAGGGCTCAACCTACCTCTATGGACTCCATTTAGGTTTAGAAAATGGCAAAGAACTTCAATTAGGCCAAAATTCTACTAGTTTTACTCTGTCCTATATATTCTCAATATATTACTTAAAGCAAGGTCTATATTTTTATTTTAATTGTATCACAAAATAATTACAGTAAAAGAATTCGAATTGATTTTCCCTTTGTCAATGTGTCAGATTAGAGCAAATTATGCATGCTCTGATCCACTAAGATTGATAATGGATCAATGATTTGATTTATTATGTAATGAATCATTAATTTACTTCATGATCCACTTGATTCAACAATACAGATCATGATTCAAACCGATTCATTTCAATAAAAAAAATTTATTTGTACAATTATATTAATTTATAAAATGTTGTTATTTATAAAATTATATTAACTTATGAAATAATATCCTTAATCTCTTCAAACTTTCTACTTTCTCACTTTAATTTTTTTGAACTTCTTCTCACTATTTTTTTCCTTCAATTTCTCTATTTAAAACATTCAAAATTTTCATGTCAAAAAATCACTTTTTCTCTAAAAATTTCATTTAATATAAATACAACATATCTATATAAATTCACTTAGAAATAAACTAAGATTTATATAAATATTTTACAGGAGTTGAAACGGTTAAAATAAACTGTGATTACATGACATAGTTGTACTCGGGAACATTTCCGCCCCCCCCCCCCCCCCCCCCCCCCCCCCCCCCCTCAAAAAAAAAAACAAGTTCCTGTTCAGGAATCAACAAGAACAATTTCATTCCTAATGTTTCACAATTTTGAAAAAATAAAATAAAAAATGGTCTGCTGTTATATATAAATTGATTTGTCTATAAATAATACAATAGCTCCTATAATCAGACTTTTTTTCTTTAACGTTGGGGCATAATTAATAAGACACTGAAGAAGGAGAAAAACAAATTATCTAAATTATATATATATAATAAAAAATATAAAAAAAATAAAAAGAAGAAGAAGACTTTCCGTACAGTTCTTTGTCTCCCACGATTTTCCATCGATTTCCTGGAAGAAACCCATCGGAGGATGTCTCATCCCATATTCACTTTCAAGCCAATTTATTTGGTATTGATGGGTATGGTTCAATAATTGAATTCAAATTTTTGTTTTAGTGGATCAGTTTCCAAATCAAATCAAATCAATAATTTGGTCTATTTAAAAATTGATTCAATGAACTAAATTATCACATGTCAAAAATAAATGAGTTAAAATTTTAATCTAATAAATTATATTAGAGCATGTTAAATGAGAGTTATGATTTGACTCAATGACAAGCCTATCTCGCAACATATTTCTTTCTGCCGTCTTTTTTATTTGTTGACAAGTAACTACCATTCCAACTATACATTATACTTACTCATCCTAAAACAATGAATTTAATAGTTTTCTTCCCTCGTTACATGTATTAGTTTATTTGGCACACACTACATGTATGTTAAAAATGAAAAATTTTAATTCTAAAAGACGGGAGGTGAGATAATGGGAGAGAGAAAGAAATATATATATATATATATGTATATATATGTGAAAAAGTAGAAGAAAAAAAAAGGGCCAATGTACACTAAGTTTGAAGGGTAGAATAGAAATTTTTTTTAAAAAAATCACTATTTTATTCACACAAAAATAACTTTCAACTTTATCTTTCGTTTAATAATATATTAGTTTACATGGCACATAGTCACATACTACGCGTGTGTTAAAAATGAAAAAAAATAATGTTAAAAGATATGGAGTGAGAAATAATAAAAGAGAGAGAAGTGAATAAATGACCTATGTAAAAAAAAGTAAGAGTAAAATAAAAAAGTAAAAAAGCTTTCACAATTTTATTTACACCAAATTAACTGCTAATTTTTTTTCTCACTTTATTATATGTGCATTTTTTGTTCTTTTGTATAATCTCATGGCTTCTAGAAATAAAGGTGGTAATAGTGTTTGTTGGGTAATATATCTTAGGTAGATTTTCAAACATTAATAGATTATCTAACCTTCAATCCCAAACATTTATTGCTTATTTACATCTTCAGCACTCCCAAATTAATAGCATTCCAACAAGTATACTAAATTATACTTCCTCCGTTCTAAATTAATTACTCAGTTTTGACTTTTTTTAAGTCAAATTGACTATTTTTAGAATTAATAATTAAACATATATAAATATATTTTTAAAATTATAAAAATTAGGGTTAGTAATAAATTGTATATACTTTCTTTTGGTTATAATCTCGTCACCTATATTTTAGCAAAAATAGTAAAAAGATTAGTTTTAAAAATGGTCAATTTGACTTTAAAAAGTCAAAACTGAACAATTAATTTGGGACGGAAGGAGTAATTCTCAAGACCAAAATATCCCTCGGTTCCGTATTAAGTCTCGTTTTAGAAAAAAAAAATTGATTCCTAATTAATTGTTGTTTTTAGATTTGTAGGAGAATTTTTCTCTTATCTTCCTAAATTACCCCTAGAATATCTCCTCTTTCCAAGTGCAATATTCCTATTTAATGTCAACTTTTTCTTTTACAATACTTATGTTCCCAATTTTTTTTCTTTCTCATAATTTTAAAGGTCGCTCAGAATTCTAAAGTTCTCTGATGGATTCTTTATATCATCTCTCTTCATCTATATTTTCTACAAAACTCAATGGCAAATAAAAAACAACTCCATGACAATGAAAAAAATAAGTTTTCTTTTGATCTAAATGGGGAATCAAACCATGAGTTTAAGAAGGTTGTACAAGATATTGATTTGATTTGATTTTAAAATTTTAAAATTTTTAAAAGAGAGTAAATTTAAACTTTATTTTTATGTAGAAGGAAGATAGGATGATCAGAAAAGGAGGGAGATTAAAGTGACTTTGTTCAAGTTGAAGAAAAATTTCATGGAGAAGAGCAAAGGTTGCATGGTGGAGTTAATAGCAAATGAATTCTTATTGATTACTCCTACAACAAATAAAAACAAAAAAAGGATAATTTAGTAATTTGATTTTAATTTTACACTTTACAATAAAAGATTATTATTTTCCTTAAAAAATGAGCTTTGGCCTCCAACGACACTTAATATGAAACCAAGAGAGTATTAGCTTGTGGGCCTCCCCTTTTATTTTGTAAAAGTTCAGCTCAATAAAAGTTAGAATCAACAAGCATTATAGATTGAAAATAAATTTTCGCTAAATTCCACCTAATTTTCCTTTTGACCTCTTTTTTAAATTCGCCTTTAAGCTCCTAGGATAAAATGTATCACCAGAATTGAATTATAATAATACAAATTTAGAAAAGGGAAAAAAAAAAGTTTATGATACTCTAGTGCCGAAAGTAGGATTATCTTCTAAATGTTCTTATCATTGATATTTAATGACAGTTTATTTTCAAGCTATTTATACACAACCCCCTTTAAGATCAATGCTAGCTAGTTCGTTGTTGACAACTACTGATTGGTATATTATATATATGGAAATTGGGAATCTCTCTTTCCTTGCTAAGAACCTTGTAATGGGGATTGTTGTTTCTGTGTTACTAGTCTCTCTTGGTATGTACTCCCTCTATTTTTATTTTTTTATTTTTTATACTTTTAGAAATAGATCATTGATTTTTTTTTATTTGTCCTTTATAAATTTTAAAAAAGTATTAAATGCTTAATTTTTCATATTATTTTTTATTATTAAACGCTAATTTATTTCTCTCTCATCTTTTTAATAAATTTTAAAAGACTAATATTAAAATTTTATACTCAATTTAATCAATCAGATAAAACATTAATTGTATTTCGTAATTTATGTGTATAACCTTAAAACATCAATTAAAAAGGAACGGAGGGAATATATTACAAGATTTAATGAAATCGTTTTCGTTGTTACCATAATATACATAATGAAATTTATGTGTAAAATTTCATTGTACTAGCAATTTTTTCTCTCTTCTTTACTTGTATCATTCATTAACTAAATAAATATTTAATATTAATGATTCTTTTTTTATTATTATTTTTTTATGGGTTTAGAGCATTGCTGTTTAATTATTCTTAATTTCGTTATTTATTTTGAAATATGTAACATTTTATCTTTAGTGTTTGGCATTGGAGGGGAAGCCAGCTATGTCTGCCAAGTAAAATGTGGAGACGTCCCAGATTGCAATAGCTTTTGCAAAAGAGCAGGATATGGGTCAGGAGATTGTGTTCCTCCACTTTATCAGTACTGTTGCTGCAAATAGTAAAACTTGTCATATATAAATATATATTATGGTTGAATAAATAGAATATATAAATAAGATGAACTTTTTTTAAAAACTGCTTTTCCTTTTAATTTAGAAGGTGTGGAGGTAAAAAAGAGCTAGTTGCCTGAGTTATCATGTTACAAATTTATTACTACCTCAATCTCAATATCTAAAACCCTATATTTTAGGGAAAGGTTGTTAATAATGTCTGAACAATATTTATGTTGTCAGAACAAATATACATTTAACGACACTTTTACACTTATTTTAACAACACTTTGTATTTTCAGAAATACTTATTACTCTGACAACATAATTATTGTTCTGATATTATCAACGGGCTAGGGAAAATTGTGAAATTCTCATTTAACGAATCAACCAAATTTGAATAACAATGTTGATATCACACGAAAGCTAGATAATATTTAAAATATGGGTCAGGAAATTCTTTTTTCTTTTTTCATCAAGGTTATTTCTGTTATTTTTTAAAATATGTAATTTTACAGTGAAATGACATAAATAACCTTAACAAAACAAAAAACGACTATGCGTCTCACTCTACTCTTATCAATATTATGTAAATATTGTTGGACTTTCCGGAATATTAGCAGAAGAGAACTACATAGCAACCATAAAATATGGTTAATTAGTGTACCACTTAAGACAATTAACAACCACAAAGACACAGAAACTATCTCCTCCTAGTGTCAAAACAGATTCAAGGCCTCACATTTGCCAAAATATTTGCATCTTCTTTCTTTTTAATGTCAAAAATTATGAACTAGCTCTAACTGTTTTTTCCTTTGAAGATTAATAGAACAACAAATATTATCAGAAAGAAACAAGCAATTAAACTAATTAAGAAGATATGGCAAGCTTGAAACAAATTAGAGCATCAAAGCTTTGCAAATCTATTCCTGCTGGAGTGAAAAATGTATGGAGCCCTAGGAGTTTTGTCACAGCTACAAGGCCTGTGCAAAAAGTGAGTTGTACTTTCAATGGTCTTACTTATTTATATATGTTGAGCATTTTATAAATTAAGAGTGGGTAAAATGTATTTTCCGCTTGGTATAGATTTTTTTTTTCACATCGTCCTCTTTTTTTAGGAAAATGATATATATTATGAATGTTTATGTCGATTATTTGATTACCAGTTACGTAAATAAATATTAGTGTTAGATGTGTAATAAGTGAAACTCTCATATAATTCCTACTAATCTCATGTATTGATAAGATTTATAATTGTAAATCGGCATAAATTTATCGTAATACATAACAGAACTCTCTTTTTTATGTTCTAGCCTTACTTTGCACATTAGTGAGAGGTTTATGGTATAAATTGTTAGAACAGTAGTATATAAAATAGAAATTGATTTGGTTTTAAGGCATGTAAACACTTTCAGGATACAACAAAAAAACTAACAAATCTGCGGGTAACAAATCTTAATATTTTCCTTCAAAAAATACTATGAGACTTATTAATCAATGCGCTAGATGTTGCCACGTAGTGCACGCGTTGCACTTGATTATAGTCATACTTCTCCCTTTTGTCTTTTAGTGTGAGTAAATTATTACACTATATAAAGTCAAGAGAAGTTTTATTTCTTGTGAGTTTATTTCAATAACACTAAAGATACTCCCCCGTCTCATAATAAACGTCTTAGTTTTACTTTAATAGTTAAATTGATTATTTTTAAAATAAATAATTAAAAATATCTATATAGAATATTTAAATTACGAAACCTGACATTAGTAGTACATTATTCATAGTTTATTATTATCATAATCTCTAGGCGTATATCTTGAATATTTTAAAAAAATTATTAATTTTAAAAACGATCAATTTGATCTTGAAAGTCAAATTAGATTAACGTTTATTATAGGACGGATGGAGTATATATTTACAATCTAACTTCAACACAAAAGGATAGAGCTCGTGTTCATGTGATATATTCCTCATCATCTAAAACACAGACATGATCCAACAAGCATGGATCACATCCTTATCCAAAATGTTAAACCAAAATGTTAAACTTATTAGGTTGAGACTTTATCATATTTATTAACTCATTTACCATTTTGAATTTTTACGATTTGAAATTCTTGTGAAATATCCCACATGATGAACAGAACTTAATACATTACTTGCACAATGTATATAACTAACCGACAGCTTGTTATCAAATTACTTACTACTACAAAACTTTGGTGACACTAAAATGAAGGCCAAAACAGATAAAGAAGTTCAAGAAACTTGTGAAGAGGTATCCGAAGCAGCTGGGGTCGTTAAAGAATCCGCGAAAGTTGTGAGTCTTCTGTTCTTTCCCTTACCTTAAAACATCTTTAATTCATTTCAAATGATTGTTTGATATAATGAGAATGAGAGCAAAATTAATGTCATCAGATCAAATGTATATATATAGCGATACTTTTATAATTGTTTTAACGACATTTATTACTTTGCGTATATATATAGCGATACTTTTATAATTATTTTAACGACACTTATTACTTTTAACACCGTTTTTATTCTGATCATATCTATCCTCTTTCAAATTCATAAAGAACTTTAAAATAGCAAAATTGAACTTGAAAGCATTACTATATAATTAATGTGAAACTTTATCTTATTTGCTAATCTTGTCATCTTACAAAGAATGTCATATTTTTTGCTAACTTGCTAATTTGTTTTATTCAAAATTAGCTAACTTGCTAATCTTGACCATTTTTCATACATATATTTATTATTTATGGTTATGCTAAGTAAGTTGCTAATTTGTTTTATTCAAAATTGGAACTAATTGATCAGATAACCAAAGTGATCAAAGAGGTTGGTGGAAAAATATCAAAAGGTTCAGATGAATTTGTGAATGAAGCTAAAGACGCCATCATCAAACCTGCCAAAGAAAAGATCAGTGAAACTGCACAGGAAAAGATCAAGGACAAAATTGTTGGCAAGTGAAGGAGATAAATAAATATAGCTAGCTTTTTGTTTTTGTTTTTATTTGAGCATGTAGATTTTATTAATTGCAAGTCTCATAAATAATTGACTACTTCTATTTTTTTATTAAAGAGTTCTACTACTATAATGAAAAAATTTTAAACCGACTTATAATTACGACAACGTATATCAATTTATCTGATTGGATATAATTATACAGTTGCCCCTCCCCTCAATCTCATATTATATATCTGACTAAAATAAATACACTAATAGGTATTTATATAACTGGCAATAAATTTTTTGAAACATATGTTAATTTTCAAAAATACCATAGGACATGTTTTTCCTGTAATTGTTTCTTTTAATTTGTGTTTTTAAGTTTGCCGCAATATATATCATTTTCTCAAAATACCATAGTGCATGTTTTTTCTGTAGCTGTTTCTTTTAATTGGTGTTTCTAATTTTAATAAACTTTGCCTCAAATCAATTACTTGTCCAAGATTTTAATCAACAATTATATTTAATAAAAAAAATTATCAAGATAATTTTAGGGTTCTTTACATAAATATACAACAAATAGAAAGTAATTACAAGAAAAGTGCACCAACCAAATAATTATAAAAAGAGTGTAATTAGGACCCATATTACAAAAATAGTACAATTCACATTAATAAGGAAACCTAAAATCAAGGACAAATAACTGCCATAATTAATAATTCAAATTCAAATATTTGGATCTAACAACAAAAACAAATTCAAATTCAAAATAATAATTCAAATTTAAATATTCAAATTCAAATCTTCATCTCCCTCGCATACACTTTGAAATAATAGTCCGTCGTTACACCTCACATACTACGCCGCTACACCGCCGCGAATCTCCGTTGTTCAAAACGCCAATGAGAATAAGAAGAAGATTCGCCCTATAAAAAGCTTAAAAATAAATAGATGTAACTTTTAATGTTCTGAATTTTTTTTTATAACTATTTTGTTACTCACAAATAATAAAATGGTTACCTTTGTATGAATGGTTGGCTACCAACTGCATCACATTCAAACGAAATTGGTAACTTAATAAATTTGAATTGGTTACCTTGGACTGAAGGTTTGGCTACCAACTGCACTATGAAAAAAATGCAGGTGTGGTTGTGAATTAGTTACTTTGGTATAAAGGTTTTGTTACCTTGGTACGAAGATTTGGTAACCAACTGTATTAAGAAAAAAATTAAAGTGTGGAGGTTGATTAGTTACTTTTATATGACAGTTTGGTTACCTTGGTATGAAGGGTTGGTTACCATCATCCAATATTCATATCCACCGCCACCACCGCCACCACCGCCTGAATCTTCATACCCACCTCCATTTTGACCCTTCATTTTGAGAAGTTACTGGAGATATACAGTTGGTTGACTCATGAATACAAACAATCATCTGTAATAAACTGATCAAGGAATTCAAATCCCTCCCCTTCTAGCCTCTAGCCAGTAATATTCGCAAGACAAACCCACGTGGCAACATTTTGAGGATGTTGAGAAGCGAAAGACAAATCAAACCACCCAATTCCCATGAGTCCATGACCCATATTCCTTATTTACTATCCTCGTATACTCCGCATGAAGCCGTTCGTGATTCAAGAAATTATATATATATATATATATATATATATATATATATATTACACACACACACTTTCAATTGAAATTACTTGTCTTTGTGAAATAGAAAGAAAAAAAAAGAGAGGAGAAGATAATCTTATACATTTTTAAACAGAAATAGTTTATATATATATATATATATATAATAAGATTTGGGGTTGGGGATGAGAAAAGATATGAATTCTATAGTGGCATTGGCGGCATGGTGGTTGAATGAAGAAGAAGGATGATTATTAACTGTAGTTGTTATAGATGAGGAGAGAGAGAAGAAGCCATGAGTATAACTAATCCCTAAATTAAGGAATTCTAATTGAATACTAATTCCCTAAATTAAGGAATCATAATTGCACTAACATTGTAAATAAATATGGAAGTGAATTAGTTGTGTAAAGATTTTATGAGTGCATTATTGTTGTAATTATTTTTAAAAATGTAATAGAATACGTAAATCATCCATAATTTTATAGATAAATAACGGCCCAACCCAGCTTTAGCAGTAAGACTTGTGCATAGGCCTACTTCTCCCATCATTAAAAGGCTTACCATGCTTCGCTTTAGCATATGATGTGGCCCAGCCCGGGCATGTGAATCTCTAAACATGACTATGTTTCCCCGGTTTACATGATACAATGCTGGGCCAGTAATGCATAATTAATGTAAGGATGATTTACATATTCTATATATATATATATATATATATATATATATATATATAAAGTTTTAAAAATGTATTAATAATACCTTTAGTTATAACTTTTTGATGAGAACTTATGATATTCTAAGATAACTCTTAGTCAGTGAATTGGGCCCCGGGTCTTAGGATTTAACCCATGTTGTTATAACTTATAATTAATATTTTTTCCGTTCCATTAATAGAGTCTTACTTGTCAAAAAAAAAAAAATAAAGAAAGTTTCGCTTTTAATGGCAGTTATATAAAAAGACGCCAGTTATACTACTACAAAGTAAATAATTTATTATTTTTAAGGGTAAACATGAAACAAAAATATGTTATTAATATTAGGGTGAGCATGTTACGGTTTGGAACAAAAATCACACATAAAACTGCTTTGATGCAATTGCTTAAATTAGAAATCGCAACATGAAACTCTTTGATTGGTGCGGTGCGGTTTTTTGGTTCATAATTAAACCTATTGAAAAAATAATAATAAACATATCATACTTTTCAAATTCCAAATAAATGTCAAACATTGCTAGCTTGTTACTACAAATAAAACTCAACTACAAAAAGTTAAATTCTTGACGACCAATCACAAATTAATTCAAAACTTCTAATTCCTCAAATTAAAAGATGCATACATTACTACAATATAACCATTGTTTCAAACTTAAAGTCTTACGTTATGCAAAATTACATATTCTAAAATTAAATTTACAATCATATTTAAATAGAACTTAAAAACTCTAAATCACACACAAAAATATAAAAAATATTAAAGACTTAGAACTCTAAGCAGATGCAGTTCCTTAAATGATGTAGTTTATATATTAAAACGGCAACAATAACCGTAAAGGGTGCGATTTCTACTAAAAAATCACAGTATGTTATCGAAACTAATTGTACAATTTCTTTGGTGCGATTTTTATTATTTTACATGCGATTTTGATTGGGAAATCTCATTCTTGCTATCTCCTAATTAATATACCTTGTGAAAAGGAGGATAAGCCCTATCTTGTCTTGTACCTAAAATAAAGTCATAGCATGTTGTGATACTTGCCGAGATGTCCTTTAACTGTTTTAAGGACCAGTAAAAATGTACTTGAATTGGGTACTCAATAAATGGACATTTCTGGTGTCATTCAAAGGTTTAAAAGAGTGAAAGACTCAAACAATAAATAATGAAATAAGAGGATGGGTACTTTAGTACTTTTCTTGGAGATTTCAAAGGATTTTGAACAGACATATCATTGACTAGATAATTCTCTAGTCCCTCTCTCTCCTATCACAAATAGTACTATCAATCAGCTAGGAAAGTCTAAAACCCAAGTCATTTGGTACCATCTGTGGCTGCAATTTATTAGGCATTACATATTTGACATATTTTGAAGAATTTGTTCAAAGATTTGAAATGCAGAAAATCTATGTAGCAGTGGAGTGGTATATATAGTCCAGTCCATTCTGTTAGTCCAAGATTTCTTTTTCTTTTTTTCACTAAATCAAACAGCTACTAGTCTACTACTACATAAAAGAATAAAGATCCTTGGTTTGCCTGTACGGATATGATTCTCATGCATATCTATAAAACAATTTTTTTTATTTTATTTTTTGCTGATCAAAAAGTGACAAAAAGAAAAAATAAAAGTTTTGTTCATTCTCCCCATCCCCTCTCCACACTAAGATTCTGCTATGATATTGATTGGAAGCTTGACATAACTAGTAAAACAACCCAATAATTGATTAACGACGATTTGATTGCAAGGCGATATTGCGTTTCATTATTCAAAGGAAAGACTTTACTTTCTTTTTGTAATTATCTATTCTAATTTGGAGTTTATCTTGATTTACTGCAGACCCACCTAAAAAATCATAAAATGCGTTCAGAACAAACAAAGCAATAAAGTTTTCACAAAAACAAAACAGTATGATGTTCACTCTGATACCATTTATATCGATTTTAATCAAATTAAAGTTTTTAATAAAGCTCAATTCGTTCTCTCAAGAGCACCAATTTGATCATCTTCACTCATCAAATGTGGGACAAGGTATCATGCTATTAATTCCATTCACCTTGTCAAATAATTTGGATTGAGATATAGGGAAATACGATTGAGAAAGTAATTTGGTTAAATAATCATCATCTCAGCAGCTTGCCTTTCTTCAAGTTATGATTTTTCACATTTTAATAAAATCATTCAACTAACCCATCATCTAAACAACCAATAATAATCCCCATTAAAACTTGTCTCCTGAGTTTTGTTGGAGCTAACAAATAATGTCAAAGTATGAAATGAAGTAATAGTAACCCCCAGCGCCCCCCCCCCCCCCAATTGAAAATTAATGATGCCACCCACACCTGCATGCTAACTGTTGGGGAGTGTGACAATACTCCTGCTGTGATGGGTTGGGTAATATATATATATATATATATATATATATAGATATAGATAGATATAGATATATATATATATATATATGGATACATGTATGCATGTGCAAAAGTTTGGTAAAATGAATAAAGGAAAGGCCTAGCTAGTGATGAGTAGTGAGAGGGGAAGGCATAAAACATCACATGGCACATGGCCCATATCTCACATGCTTAGTTAGCTCTGTCCTTCCATCATCTTCCATGTGAAATTATTATTATTATTAATGACTAACCTGCTTAACTTAGGCTGTTAATCCCCTTCACAACACAAAAGTGGAAATGTGGGGAATCATTGGGTAGGTGCTTTTCTATTGCATGGTGATCATGAATTTATTTTTACTCCTGGTTGAGATCTGGTTCATGGTTTTGATTTTTGATGAGGGAAAAGTGAAAAAGTAAAAGGGTTTCCCGCCTAATTCTCGTCTTCAAAATAAAGATGGATAAAAGGAAGTACCTAGAAATGGCCAAGAATTGTGAAAAGAATTGAGTAATGATAGAAGTTACTATGATCCATGAAAGTGAAATTTGAAATGAAGTAAATGGGAAGTTACATTTTCTTATCAAATGAATTTTTCATTTTATTCTTCACAACTTCTATAGAGAGAGACATAGCCAGATGATATCACCACGCCTCTGCATAGCAGATAGTTCAAATCCCCTCCGGTTAAAATGTAATCTTAATGGTACTAAAACAAAAGAAGAGAGAGAGAGAGAGAGAGAGTGGGATGCTATTGTTATTCATTATGTTTGGGTTATGACCTTGTGATCATAGTAGAACTTGAGAAAATTCAATTGACTTTAAAAAATTTGAAGACTTTTTTGCTAGTAATGTATGATTGCCAAAATCACAGGGAATAAATAGCCATCATTATGTAAATGTCACCATGCCTAAAATCATAATCACAACTTCTCCCAAAGGGAAAAACACAACAAAAAGGACATAATTTAATATAATAAAAAGGTAAACCATGGACATTGTATGTACAACCAAAGGGGAACATGAGGATGCTTCTATTGATCAAGACAAAGCAAGAAAGTAAACAAACTATGCATCATCATCTATTACAAAAGTTTTCTTCAATGACAGAGTTTTGACATTCACACTATATATAACTTGTAAGTATGACTCAATAAGCTAAAAAAATGAAAAAAAAATTACAAAATAATTCCATTCCTATAAAAACCCAAGTGCCAACACAATATGTAATAGCAAATATTTGAGAAATATATCAGATGACTGACAAGCCAATGGTGGTCAAAGAGAAAGAGAGAGTGATGAACAACGCTTCTGCACCCGCTCCTTGAATGGCAATTGTATTTTTCAGTTGAAGCAGGCCGAGGTTGCACAACAATGGTGGGATAAATGATATTGACATGTGTAAAAAATGTACACTTGCCAAAAGTAAATGAAATTCTGGTGAGGAAGACCAACAATGGTGTGGAATTTGGAAATATGGATTTTGGGTAAAGCTATATAATAGTAGTAGTAGTAGTAAAAATGGAATTTGACAAAGAGAAAGAAAAAAAAAAAAAACTCTTTTTCATGCAATTTACTGAGGTTGTTGCTAGCACTGGCGGCCTCTGCGGCAGCCAAGAACACCAGCTCCAGAAGTAATGGTGCCAACCATGGAAGAAGACTTTGCCCCTAAGCTTGAAGCTCTGGCATAGCTGGCTGAAGCTCCAGCTCCAGATGGAGTGAAATAGGCCCCATTAAGCAACAAGTCACCCTCTGACCTCCAGTTCCAACCCTTCCACTGGCCAACATTAGTGTCCACTCTCTTTGTCACCTGCATAATCAAATCCATCAATATAATTAAAAAATTTAGTATATGGTTTTCACATTATAAACTAAGTAAAAAAAAAAAAAAAAACCTTTAATTTTTACCCATAAGGCGAAGAAATTTGGAAAAGAACAGAGGGATCTAGAAGAAGTACCTCTTTTGCAAAAGGATTAGCTGGGGCAAGGTATCTGTTGCCTTGGCTGTTGATGGTGGGGCTTGCACTTCCACCAATTGCATACATCTCCCAGTGAGTATAGTCATTGTTGACCACATGGAAATACCCATGTCTGCACCTGCATTTTTCATTAAATGTATTTGTTTTAGATCAGAGGAGTCCAAATTCCAAAATAGCTGCTACTGTAATTGTATATCAAGAAAAAACCATGTCAATGGTCTCATTTTTATTATTTATTTATTTTCAAAACTATTTTTTAAGTCGGATTTGTACACTGATCTTTGCACTTTCATTGATTAGTGGAGGAAAGAATAATTCTTTACCCAAGAAACTTAATTCCACCATCACAAAACAAAGGCCAAAAGAAATTAGAAGGATTTGTTACAGAAAGTTTATTATATTTTTACCTTGGCATTCTCTGGATAAGACCCTCTCCGAAATGGTTGTAGGCAATAGTCACTTGCATTTGCTTGTCTCTCACATAGGAGTCACTATGACCCAACAGCATAACCTGGTTTACAGAACTGTATTAGTTTATCCATAAAAAGGAGCCAGGTTAAACGGTTAAAATGGTTTGGAAATAAACACACCTCATTGTGGTGGGTGAAGTAATTGTTAGAAACTGTAATGGCAGTTGAGCCCATGACAGCATCAACAAGGCCATCAGCACAGTTAGACAATGAATTGTGATCAACCCAAATGTGGCTTGACCCAAAGATGGAAATGGCATCACCATCAGCCATTGTCCTCCACCCAAAATGGGTTGGTGAGCTCCTCACCATAGCATTTCCAGTGGGTTTGCAGTCATGGATATGCAGACCATGAATTATGACATTTGTAACAAACTGGATGGTAATGCACGCTCCGTTAGCAATATGGACATTGACCCCACGACCATCAATTGTCTTAAAGCTGTTCATGATAAGCTCCTGCTTCAATTGTATCACCATGTCACGTTTGAAGACGATCCAGAGAGGACTGTCCTGGATAACAGCATGGCGCAGGGTTCCAGGCCGGGGGTTAACAGGGTCATCATCACCAGAATCAGTGACAACATAGAAGCGGCCATCACGGCCTCCTATCGCATTTCGGCCAAAACCAATGCCACAGTCAGCAAGGCGCTTGCGGTTGCGTTGCCAGTTGGGGTCACAACGCCAGCAGTCATCAATGGGATTACCAGTTCCACAGGAGAAAAAACCCAATTTCCTCCTTTCAGTGCTGTTTCGGATGCTCCTGTACAATTCAATAAAAGATTATCACAATGTGTTCTGAGTTTTAACATTATTAATCAATATTATTACCTTAAAGGTTTCAAATCATAACACAAGCAACACTGTCAAATGTTTCAATATCCCAGAAGCCACTAGAAAAGTGTATAATTAATTGCTCCATTATTGTCCACAATAAGATTGTACTGTTCATATGGATATATAGATGCCAAATGAAGGGTAATTAGCTAGTTTATCGAGTGTCGGTGGTGGTACCTTTCCCTGGATTCTAGGTCTTCCCTGTTCCCATATCTTCCACTTGTTGCAAGTGATACTACTAGTTATTTTGTCACTTTACAAGGGAAGTTTGGTCATTCCTGTTGGATGGGGCCAACTTTTGTTCGTCTATTAGAATTAATGGAAGCAGTAAAAAGGTTGGAGGTGCCATTTTTGTTTCTTTCCCCCACACATGGTTGATGCTGTCGGTGACAAAGTAAGGATACAGAACAGAAGGGAAATAACCATACACACCAGGATTATTTCTGTATAGATGATTAATATAATATGCACTCTTGTTTTTACTATATATTATAGACTAGCTTGTGTTGCTACTTTTGGGACTTGCACATGCATATATACAAGAATGATAACCTTACAGATGTAATTGACATACACTCACATGACTTAACAAAAGTGACCTATTTAATCTCTCCTTTTAGTCTAAATACTAAATTGTCCTTGAAATGTCGGTAAAAAGTATCAAACAGGGGTAGTTTTGAACTTTTCATATTCCGGAGTAACCAAATCCTAAAGCACATACTTTAAGTACAACATTAAAAGCTTTTTTCTACCCCTTATGTTTCTGGCTATGAAACTTGGTAGTAAGAATATCAATGACCATAAAAGCTGTTGTATAGGGACAGGGGATGAGGCTTAAACAGAACAAACCCAATAATTTTACAAATCTATCGTTATCAAATTTAATGTATAAAAACACTATACACATGGATAGGTGGATATAAAAAACTGAAACTGAAGGAAAGAGAATGAATGAAATTAATGCACAAGATATGGATATTACAAGAGCTCCATGTGATGGAACAGAGCATACAAGATATGGAAGTCAGGATTTTAGTAATAGACAAAAGGATAAAAGGGACAAGCGAAAAACCAATAATAATTACCTTTCTAACATAAAGTTATATTTAGAAAAGTCCAAGAAAACACCAAATATTGTTCAATTAACAAATATTATGAGCTACTAGTACTACTAAAAGTGATAAAAAAATCAGTGAGTTTGAAAGGTCTGTTATGGTCACACCAAGAACTACACTAACCACAACATCCCATTCTCCATCAATGCCGAAACCAAAAGAATATAGAGAGATTCAGAGATAGAGAGGATCCATACATTTCAACCATGGAAGCAACCTCATCTGGGTCAGAAACTGCATGTTCATTCAAACCTTCATCATCTTCCAACCTGAAAAAATAAAAAAAAATAAAAAAAGAAATAGCCATATCAATTCCATCACCAAAAACCAAATATACCCATTAAATACCCAAAGTAAAATCAAAATTGAAGAACCCCCAATTCCAAATATGAACTAACAAACCCAGCAAGCTCATTTGCTTCCAACTAGGAGCTCAATCTGCAATGACTCACTCAATTGGGGGAAGTGAATCGAGAAGCATTTTGGTAATTTGAAGGTAAATCAACCACATGTCCCAAAATACTGCCCGCAGCAGAGTAGATGAAAAAGTGGATGGACACAAAAAGTACAACACTCTGCAACACACAAAGCTCAAGAAGAGTCCATTTACTGGACACCGTCAAAAAGTTGCTTCTCGGGAGAAGAGAGAAAATATAGTATCAACTGAAAACCGTCTTTTAGAGAGAGAAAATTCTAAAGAGAGAAGACTAGGCAGCTCAAATGACTGAGCTACCCCTACTCAGATTGTGGGCGAAGCAGTCTACTGAGGGTATTATATGGAATTTGAAAAAGGTTACCAATGGCCGGGGTTCGTCTGTTATTACCATCAGTAACGAAAATAGGAATCCGATGAACTAACATTAACGGAACTAACGGTTCAGATCTGTGAGTATTTGGGATCTCAACGGCTATGATTTGTTTCCCTTGAGGTTGGCGGATTGCTATGTAGTAACCGATCTAACGGTGGAGAAATTATCTTAGAAAGTAAAACCGACGGCTCATATAAGGACACTGTAATAACGTTTCAGAGTATATAAAGCATTTTCGGTGGGAGCTGAGTTAACTCAGTAAGTACCTTTCCGCCATTGATGAGTTGGTGGAGCTCTGCAACTCCACTTTTTCTCCAGTCCTGTCAAAAATAAACAGCAAATGTACGAATTTTTAGTCTAAAAAACACCATTAAAACATTGGTAACTCTGTTTTTTCTCTCCTAATTTCTCTCTGTAATAGTTGAATTGTTAAGATTTTGGAGGAAGATTACACATAATGCTGATGAATTGGTAAAATAATTACAGTAAAAACGAAATTGAGATGAAAGAATCGTAACAGGGGACACATTATGTAGAAGAAAACCTTTTGAAAACTCATATAAAGCTCAAAAACAGATCATATGTAATTTATACATGATAATTAAATATACATTAATCCTCAGAGGGTGAACTATTAGAAATAAAGCTGTACTTTATTCAATGGCGTCAAATGTAAAGACAATTTAGAGAGAGAAAAAAACCTTAGCTCTGAGAGCTCATTTTCCTTCACAGCCGCCATGACCCCGACAAAGAGCAGCAAAAGTACCAATGAAGAAAGAGAAACCCATTTCTTAGACACCGCCATTGCCACTGCAATGAAACCTCAGCACAAAGCTCTCTCCCCTTGACCTTCAATTTCTCTCTCTAAAAATGGTGGATCTGAAAGAGAAACAAACTTAGAGAGAGAAGAAAACGAAAACAGAGAATTCTACAAGAAAGAACAGAGCAGTGTGCAGACTGCAGGGTCAAAGATACAGACCCAGCTTAACGGCCTCTTTTATAGACACTAGCCAAACAGAATTATTAGACGGCTTACTTAACGGCCGTTTACTTTTAACGAATACACCAAAATTCCCATTTGACCGCGGTTAGGTTTTTACCTTTAACCACTCTGTCTCCGGTGTCCACTAATTATCAACTTAACCACCTCACTAACCGCCACCAACCGACTGCGCTCACGTGCGCACCGTTCCCCACTCACGTGACTGGTTTCTGTATCTATCGATCCATAGTTACTGGATTAAGAGTACTCAATTACTTTAACGAACTGAACGCTTTTTAACTGATGGGGTACGGTAAATAAAAAAATAAAAAAATAAAAAAAAGGAAAGAAAAAGGAAAAGTTAAAATGGGTGAAACCACGTTAGGGCGGGTAAATAATTGTCCGTACAAACAACATTCTGGCGGAAGAAACTGAATTCACGGTTTTAAGCTGATTCTGCGGTGTAAGGAAACAAGTAGCATATTTTATTTTGGATTCCCTTCTATTCTGAAATATATATATACACGATATATTTTATATTGTCAACGCCAAAAATAATTATGGCACTTACGAGTCATTAAATATATATATACATATACATAGGTGATGTTCTTGTTGAAAAAACATTCTGAAAATAGGTTTTAAAAATAAATAATAAAATCAAAATTATCTTTATGGCCTGATTTTATGCAAAACAACAAATATATATATATATATATATATATATATATACACACACATACGAATTTGTTACCTACTACTTGATTGGATTGATTGGATTAGTACGTTTTAAAATTTCGTATAGTCTTTCACCTTATGCTGAATTTGGAGTGTGGCTTCCAAAACACCCTTCTGAGAAAACTCTAACTATGTTCTTCTTAGGTTGAAAGGAGAGAATATGAAATTTGGTATTTTCTTTTGATAGAAAATGTACCAAATATATTTCTGATCAATGATATATATAATAACATTGATACTTATCCTCTCTTATGAATCTGGTCCATATTAGGGTAGGAAGGGAATTCTAAGGGATTACTCTTCTGACTCCAATACCTATCTAAATATTATTATTTATTAATTACAATTATTTCACTAAATAATTGTAATTGCACTACATTCCAGGAATTAATTAAATAAACCATTTACTAATAAACTGTAAATATTTTCTCTATAGATGTACATAAATATTTCAGAATCAATTAATATAGTCACAACACATTTAAACTAATTTCATAAGTCCATAATTTATCTCTATTTGACCATAAATTGATTTAAAAATTAAATCAATCCTTTTAATAATAAATATTAAAAGACTCAGTCAAGATTCTATGATCAATGATAAATTATCTTATAAAAAATCTTATAGATATTTTGATAATAATAATATTCCTAATATTAATTAAATATATTAATCGACATTCCGATGTTTAATTAACACATTGTAATTTCACTCATTAGAATATCAAATTAATATATATAACAATATTAAATCTATTATTATTTCAAAATTAAGAAATTTTACAAATTAGTAGTTATGTAAAAATATTTTATAAATAAAATATTATCAAATGATCCATTTAATGCACACTGTTAATGCACTAGTACTTTAATTAGAAATCTAACTTTCATGATCAATATAAATCATTTCTATTAAAGTACTACAACCTACAGGATAATATCTCCAAATCATCCTAGGTTATAAACTATTATTTCTTTATTTATATATTACAGATGATTTATATCTTCTGTGTATAACATTTATTTATACACATAAACCATAATATATATATATATATATAATACGTAAATTTATATAAACAAACTAAATGGTCATTTAATGAATGATGAATAATGTACTTTTATTAATAAATAAATGTTCAACATAAATAAATAAACATTAAATAAATAGGATTTTAATTTATAGCAAAAATCCAACAGTTTTATTCTCAGACAAGTGTCTCTCATGATGCATCGGTTTCACAAATTCTGCACAACACGTTGTCACAATGGACAATAGGGTTATGTCACAATAGAATGCCTTTGATGTGAGTGTTAGTATATAATGTGAGAAAAATAAAATATCAATCAATATTAAAAATGTATAAGTCTAACATTTTCAACATTGTCAAGACTCTTTTTATTAGCATGGCTAAGTAGTGGAATACGTACTTTCAGTACATCTCATCAATTGGTAATCATTGGGAGATCGTCCCATGTGGACAAAGTAGCCTTAGTCCCATTAGGATTCCTATTCAAAGAGTACATAATCGCATGGATAAGCTCGCACTAACCCGTCATTTTGGAATTTAATTCGAGACTTTCCTTGGGAGACCGTAAGATCCCTTGCAGTTTGTGGGGCACGAAGGCCTGATCCCCTAGCGCATGGGTGGACTTATCTAAGTCATGAGCCTCGGGTCCTTATGATCTGAGCTTAAGGTTTAGGCCATGAGTCATGAGTCCAGACCCTAACATATACCATAAATGCATTAGTTTTACTTTTACAATATAAACCTTTTAAATAAAAGTTATTTACAAAATTTACAAATATTAAAAATATTTTTATTTATATGTTCTTTAAAATAAAATTCTCTTCATTCCACCAAAAAAGTCTCATTTGGAAAAATTCGAAATTGTATTGACAGTCTATACTCCTAATTCGTCGAAGAGTTAAATTTACCTTAAATTTTTGTCTCTTTTCTCCCACTTTTCTTAAATTAAATAATATTCTTTTCCTTGATTAAAATATTAGTTTATTTTTTATTATTATCACTAAAAAATAGACCTTTTTTCATAAAATAAACCGACAATTGAGACTATTTTTATAAAACAGAAGCATTATTATTTTACTTTATGATATGGAATAACGTGTTGTAAAAGATGGTATATTTTCCGTGGAAAATTGTTTATCCTGAGGCAGCGGAATTCTCGGCGGAATTGGGTTCCAGACTGGAATATAGAGTTAAGGCCGGTCATCATTATACGACTAGTAACATGTTAGTTTGTTGATGAATGTTGATGTGTGAGTTAAGGCAGTGTTTGGATAATGTTTGGGCATGCACTGACCAGAATCTAGGTGCCTGCCCCCATTTTATTTCCACGATTCGGAAATATTAACAGGTACAGACACCTTTATAATATTCATAATTTTTGTTTTTTTTTCCTTTCTGATTTCAATAATTGCTAGAATAAAATTTTCATAATGTATGTGCCCCATTGTTTTTTTGGGTTCATATCTTTGATTCTGTTAACATTTTAGGAAGTGTGAAATTGTCAGCTCAATAATATCTCATCAATTATTTATTTTTGAGAAATAATTTATATGTCGACAAATTTACGATGAACTTAGTTTGCGATTACGTGAAAGTTAAGTGATCAGATAAAATAAATTAAAGTGTAGTCGTTCTTAATTCTCTCTTATCTTATATATCGACATAAATTTGTCGTCGTAACAAGATTCTTTATTTTTTTTTCTTTTTTACATATTATGAATTTTTGTCATGGTTAGGATTATCCTATTGTAGACATCATATTTTTTGCCTTTGTCGACCCCATGTGAATTGTGATATTCTCATCTGATTAATATCTCATCTATTTTTTTTACATATTCTATTATATGTTTATGCCAAAGAAATAAAATTCCTTTTGTCTACCTAAAATTTTTAATTACATCACATTACACGTTATGATATTAATATATGGGATTGGATGGGATTATAAAATTAGTTTATTATATTAAATATATCATTAAAATATTTTTAACTATAATTATCCACGTAATTTACAACTAAAAACTCGATATATAATTATCCTGTCCTTCTGTAAACTAATGGTAGATTCATAAAGATAGGGTGCATATTATAACGGAGGTTATAGATTTTATATTTTTAAAAATAAATGTAGGAAAAATTTACCATTCCCATGAAATTCTCTCAAAATAAAACAATTACCTATTTCCTAAAACATTTGTTCACAATTTTCCTTTTTATTTTCTTAGATCATTTTTAAAGTTTTTTTTTTTTTACTTCTCCTACTATCAAACAGTAAATTTAACATAATTACATAATCTTCAAGCCATTCATTATTTACCTTTTAGGGGACACGATTATATTATCATGCAACAGCCCAAGTGGCTCCCATCATAACAAAATTTTCACGCCTGTAAATTAATTATTATTTTTCCAAGTTTTTACAATTTTACTCTGCCCTCATGTGCACGCAAAGCAGCATCATCGTGCACCCGCAGAACCGTGACCATCCATAGCATGGACCAATTTATCATCATATACACTAATTAGGACCAAAAATATTATACCCCAAAAAACACATTTTCAATTTCGTGTCTTAAAATTGTCGTTTAAGATAAAAAAAAAAGAAGAAGAAGCTTTGACATGGATCCGATGGTTCATACTGTTCTTGTTCGTTTACCAATTTATTGAGCGTTTAGTATGCTTGAAATTTTAAATATATTATAAAAAAATTCATTTATAAATATTTTATTTTGATCGCGTCTTATTTAATTTACCAATGTGTCTCTTCAGAGTTTTTCTTTAGGTTTTCCTTTTCTTTTTTCGTTTCCGTTTTTGCCCTTTGTTCTTAACTTGTTCATTGATTGGTAAGATTTTTGACCAGAGGCCCACAAGATTATTTACTCCCAACCATATTTATATGCACCTTCAACAACAAGATATATGCGAGAGAAAGGGAATTGTGGGGTTGCCTTGCTTTTATGCCCCCTTACATCTTTTACATAATAAAAAGTGAAAGCGAGATTTTGTAGGCCATGTTTGGTACCCACAAATTTGTTGGGTCTTAATTCTTTAAGCTAATTAACTATTTTTCACTTCTCTCCAACAAACTGCCCCGTCCAAGCCCTAGAATGCTAGGTCTCAAATCTTGAGTTTCAAATAAAGCCTTTAACAAAAATTTTAACATGAATTTCTCATATAATTAACCAACTTAATAATTACATATTATCCGGGGCACTATTTGAGACTTCATATATGAGATATCTTAGACAGTTGATAATATCGTAACAATATTTATACTGTCAGAATAAATATGTGTTTAAAAATAGTTTTACACTTATTTTAGTTACATTTCAAACTTTTAATGATAAGCATTGCCTTTGACAACATAATTATTGTTCCGATATTATTATGATTATATCTAAAGTGGACATCATAAATTTGGTGAAGGAATTCTTTTTATCTTAAATAGAATACTTAATCCATATTATAGTTAAAATTAACACAAATTCAATGAATAACTGAATGGTTTTTTTGATCAAACAGTCAAATCGACTGAAATATATTAAAATTGTTATAAACGATGAAAAGATTATAATACAAAGAATTGAAAATATAATCATTTCAAACATAATAACAGATAATCAGGAAAAGAGGTCAATCGTAACAACTAATGGACACCAAATATACTCATTAAAACAGTCATAATTTTAAAATAATAACAGAATATACAGATCTGAACAGTTCTTTAATACGAGCAAAGAAAGAACCGAACGTCATGATAATGTCATACCCAAATCTGAATCAAAGAAATAACTAAACGGTTAAAAAGCTTGAAAAGTAAAAATTAATTTTTACTATCCCGGAACTTTTGATGTAACAGCCAAACAAGGGAATAAGTGTCGCATTTTGATTTTGATGCCACTCCGGCACTCCCTAGTCCGTAGTGGTGGTACAGTCATAATCTTGGCCTCAACCAAGGGAAAGGGCACATCTAAAGTTGTTCCAATACTACTACTTTTTCAAGAATTGACTAACTCCAATAAAGAATATATATTGAAAGATTTACTTAATTACTTGGATAAGGAGCTACTACTAATAAATCCATTTATGTTGGTATTATAATATTAATTTATTATTTTTTTAAAAGAAAAAATCCAAAGAACCAACAAGAAAATATAGTTATGGATACAATTCAGCATAATTTGTCCACTAATACTCCTATAGTGTCATTGTTAACTTTCATCCACCCTAATTAAAAGCAAAACTCAACTTTCTAAACACATAGTAAAATTTTTCTAACTACATAATCACTATGTAGTGTATTCTTTAGGAGAATTATTAGAATATTCAACTAACTAGTTGATGCACAAAAATTAATCAATTTTTAATTTAAAAAATGGTCTCCTTTCTATACACTTTTTTCTTTCTTTCTATTTTAAAGTTTTACTTTAGGTATAAAAAGAATTACTTTTTAATTTTGATAAAATTATTCTCTAAAAGTTTTAATTTAGCTTGTGAATAGGATTTATTTTTAAATAAAAAAATTGATTTAAAAATTATACTTTTGAAATTTCTGATTTTATAAATTAATTTGAATAAAATTTATATGAGACTCTTTTTTTAACGCACTAGATGTCACGTCATATATCATGTCACCATTAGTTTACACATCACATGCCACGTTTAATGCCACATTAAGTTGAGTTAATTATGGTTGGGATCTTAGTTAAATTTTGTATAGTTTTGACAATTGTTTAAAATTTTAATATTATTAGTGTTAAAAAATAATTTATATATATTTTTAATAGCTTAAAAAAGTTCAATTTTTTGTTTGATAATTAAGTCTTTTCAATGCACTTTGCTTAATCATCTTATCAAAAGTAAGCTTTCACATGTAGCTCTTCATATTGATACATTTAAAAAATTAATTGAAACCTTTTGCCTTTTGCTTCGTCATTTCCCCTGTAAAAAGTAACTTTTCCATAAATTAGTGTTGCACGACAAGATAGCATTACCACCTTACTGTATGACTTGTGAGTTGTGATCCATTTGACGTTGAAATTAAAATAATAATAATAATAATACATCTTGGGATAAAAATATTACGACTTTCATTACAGAAAGACACGTTAATAAATTAATAGCATATTTGTTTTTATTTACACAATATATCACTATATTTGATCATAATACAATAATATTTAACTGCAAAATATAGCACTAATTTTGGTGCTCATTTTTTTAAAGACACCGACAAATTTAACTATTCCACCTGCTTGAATCTCGCTACACTTGAAACGTTTGAATTGGAGTTCTCGCTCTTAGACCGCATCCCCCGGCACATTGCTATATCCACTAACGCTTCATCCCATTTCATCCTACCAATTATACTTATATAAAGTCGGACCGTGTCTCAGTCCCAATGTGACTGATTATCCTCTCGGACCAACTATTGAGTAAACTATTGTCTCACCAATTAGTTAATCAAAAAAACGCATTAATAAATCAATAGCATATTTATTTTTATATACACAATATATCACTGTATTTGATCATAATACAATAATATTTTACCGCAAAATATAGCACTAATTTTGACATACCAAGTAATCCGAAAAATCACCCGGGTAAATGTTTTCTACATAGGTGTACTATCTAACTTAGTTAATTATATTAAGCATGACTTAGCTTTACACCCACAACTACCCCAGTTTCCATTACCTAGAGCATATAAATAAATAACCTCAATAATAGAAGTTATTTTCACATTACTATATATTGAGGTCGTTAAAGTCAATACACTGCAACGGTTCTAATTTGTCACACCAAATTATGTCCATTCACATTTTACATGCACCGCATGCAGATTTTTGTCAGTTTCGTTAATGCCGAGAGCACGAGCTGCTTAATTTCTCCTTTTCCATTATTTACCCTATTTACCAAAATAAAATGTAGCGACTATAATAAAAAAATATAAAAAGATTTAAGAAAAGGGGGTTAGCATTTATGTCAAATAAAAAAAAAGTTAATAATTTTATATTTCTAAATACATAATTGAACATACATATAATACAACCTACAAAATTAGAATTACTATATCAGGAATTATTGAGTTCTAGACACTACTTTAATAACCATAAATTAGAATTGCTATATCAGGCATTTTTGAGTTCTAGACACTACTTTAATAACCCTAAATTAAAATTGCTATATCAGGAATTATTGAGTTCTAGACACTACTTTAATAACCCTAAATTAGAATTGCTATATCAGGAATTATCCAGTTCTAGACATTACTTTAATAACCCTTTTAATCCCTTAATCCCAACGTAAAGAGTTTTTTTTTCTATTTTGGTTTGATTCTCGTAAAGTAAAAGTCTTACAAATGAAAACTAAAATTTATAAAATAAAATAACATAATAATAAATAATTATTAAAAATAAATTCTTATTTTGAGACGTAAAAGTCATACGCATTTAAAATATATATATATATAATAAAATAAAACTTTTCATTTGTTCTTTATTTTTCATCAAAAGAAAATCTTTATTGCGGATTTGGAAATGCAAACAAATTTGGTCGCTTTTTATTAAAAACTTTAATTAAACAAGAAAAATATTAGATGACCCCGCATGTCCCCTACCATACAAAATGGTGCACATGGAATTAAATTTGAACCACCTATTGATGCACAGCACCACCAGCTGGCTAGCTAGAAAGTAGTATCCCCGCCGTGCCTCCTCCGTAACAAATTGTCACGAATCCACATTTCTCGATAAAATTTATACTCCATTTCTTTTTATCAATTTTTTTTATTGATAATAATATAATATAAACACATTAAATGTTATAATTTCATTATCACATCAATATTATAAAACTAACACCTTATTATTAATATTTATAAATTTTATAAAATAAAACACCTATATATATACATACATACATACATACTCGTAGAGAGTTGGATGGCTAATATTGTTTTATGTAGACCGTGCATGTGCATAGCATGTGGAATGTGGAAGCATTGAGGGGTACCCACCCAACCCATCACATCTTTCACTTGCATACATTTCCACACTGTTTTATCAATTTCATAACATGCCTTTTTTTTTCTTTATATATATATATATATATATATATATATTATTTGGGACAGAAAGGAGGTCTCCAAAGAGGTAACTTCTAATATTAAACATGTCAGTTTCTCCTAACTTTCCCTTAATTCTCCTTTCTTATTTCCAGACTTTCAATTAATAGGCTCTTATAGTAACAAAATGAATCCGGTTAAGAATTTAATGGTGGTATGTAGTGTGATAATTTTACCTTACATATTTAAATAAAATGTATTTTTTAAATTGAACTGTAATAGTATATGTTCTCAAAATAAATAAATAAATAAACTTCTAAGAACTTTTTTCTTTATAAAATGATTTTAAATTTATAGATTACAAGCTTTATAATCTATGCAAAGGACGGGTAAACTTAGAGACGACATATCAGGTAACTTTTAAATACGATATATTTGAACGACAATATTTATAATCATAACAATTTGTTTAATTTCAAATAAAGTCATTATAATATGTCATTTTAATCCAATGATTAATAGATTGGAAAAAAAATATGTTCCTCTTCATCCAATAGGATAACATTAGTGGTGACAATCTTATTTGTTTTGTATTTATATCATTCTAAATTTTAGTGACTCTGACTTTGATAGTGCAATTATCTTTTACTAAATATAGTTGATTCAAGGAAACATATTGTTGAACCATATTCATGAACTTGTAAGATTTTTATGTGTAATTTGATGTGTAACTAGTTCTATTTATAATGAATTAGAGTAAGCTGAATGAGATAAATTATATTAATTATGTTCATTAATCATGAAAATTAATTCAAAATACTAAGGGTAAGCAAATGTATATATGAATCATTAATTAATATATTTATATTTTTGTTTAATGTTTAGTGACAAATGATACATTGTATCTTTAATAGTAATTTTTGTACTAAAATTTTGTGAAAAATTTTAGTACAAAGTTGTTGGGTCAGCTTTTGGGAATATCAAACTTATGACAAAGAAAGTAAGAAAATAAAAAAAATTTAAAAAAAAACTTTTAGACTGTCGTGTCATCAAATTTGAACCGCTAAATTAACTCATGATCAACTAAAATAACTCGATATCTACCTTGTTATATTTTGATATATTGATGCAACAGAAACAATTACAAGTCAACGACTACAAGCGTATCATGTAGTTAATAATTAATAATTTTAGGTGGCTAAATTTTACATCGTTCATTTATTAAATTTAATACATTTAGACATTTGACAATTACAGGTGTTTTCAAAATTATTTGATGCCTTAAAACCAAATCCTTGCATAATAGGAGGACGATGGACCGGTGGGATTTCAATTTTCAATTGAAGGGAACGCTGTCTACTTGTGCTGCTCTATCCAATATCTGCAACTGCATGATGTATATCATTAACGTTTCCATAACCCTCCTTCTATTCCATAAGAGTTTAATTTTTATTTTATAAAAAAATTACTTTTTATTAATAATAATATATAATTACACAATATCAATAAATTTATCATCATAATTTCATTATCATGTTACCATTAAAAATTAACAATTATTTATTTTTAAAGATAGACGTGCAACTAAAATACATCCTTAACATTCAAAAATTTTATAAATGAAATTCTTTTTTACGCAATAAAAATGATACTATTTAGGAAAATAATAGGCCTCAGACAAAATTAAGTCAACTTTTGAACCTACTAAAGAAAGAAAAAAACAAGATATTTTCGAAATCACAATTATTTATGACACGGCATTATGTATAATCAGCGGAAATATATATATATATATATATATATATATGTGTGTGTGTGTGTGTGTGTGTATATATGTATATATATATATTTTTTTCCGATAAGTGTAGAAGGATTTTTTTTCCTTTATTACAAAATATCATTATATTAAGAAAAATAATTTATATGTCGATAATTTCATGATGAAATTGAATTGCGACTAACATAAAATTTTAAGTGATAAAATAGAATAAATTAGTGTGAAGTTCATCTTAATTTTTTTTTAATTATCTCATGCACCCATATATTATTGACATAAATTTATTCTCTTATACTAAATCACATTGATACCTTTTATAAAGTTTAAACTACTCGCAAAAAACAAGAGTTTACTTGGACTTACAGTTTTACACAATGCACAGGTATATGTAAGAAGAATTAAATAAAAATATAATTTTTTTTTCATTTTAAAATATCAATTCCTAAAAAACACGTAATAATTATTTATTGATACTAGCTACTACTGTCTATATGTATTTGTATATATAAATTACAATTTATTTGTACATCACAATTCATATTTAAATTCAAGAATTGTAGTATCAAGTATGTAGTAGGAGTAATAGATTAAAATATTCTAGTGGAAATTCTTTAGAGCTCCTCCCCCCCTCTCTCTCTCTCTCTCTCTCCCTAATTACTTCTCTTGAGTTGCAGGTAGATCATGAGAGGAAGATCTACAATATACCACTAGCTAGCAACCACCACTAATCATTTTGGAAGTGTTCAAATCTTTTTAGCCATTTTTAGAAATTATATTTACGGATTAAGTTCCTCTCTGTTAGACTTTTCACACAATTTCTTTTCCTACACATTTGATAACACAAAAAAATTATTTTTAACGACAAATATCAATTACATAATTATGTTTAACGAATATTATTATTTTACTAATTAAAATATTTTTGTCGCTTAATATTCATTGCATACTAATGAGTACCATTCAATATCAAGGTTAAAAATCGACTCTAATGTCAAAGTCTTATTTGATATTGTTGTGCAGTGCAGTGCAGTATCTCATTGACTTTTGTATTATGGTACTCCTGAAAGTTATTCCTAAACCCGATCATGTTTTAAAAAGAAAAATGAAAAACAAAGGAAGAATCATGCAAAATATTTAATGATTGATGATATTTAATACTTTGAGATATTAATTAAACTCCAATATTAGCCCGTCCAAAATAGATTAAATTCTCATTTTTTTTATGACGTACATTTTAAAGAGCAAATTGGTGTTATATATAGTGTAAAGTGTAAACATTTTAGTTGCTTAATAGCTAATTAAGGTATTGGAAGGTTGCATTGTGTGGAAAATAAACAAATAAGCGAGTAATTATGATATATATGCCTTGCTTGTTAAAAAAAGAAGTGAACATTTTGCACACATTTCACATAAAAAAAAATTTGTATAGAGACGCCAAAGTAATATCTTAATTGCTTTCCACGCATAATTCCTAAAAGTTACGATGTGTAAGTACACCATGCTAATATATAATTGCATTATATATATACACACACATACACATTTTGCACACATTTCACATAAAAAAAATTTGTATAGAGACGCCAAAGTAATATCTTAATTGCTTTCCACGCATAATTCCTAAAAGTTACGATGTGTAAGTACACCATGCTAATATATAATTGCATTATTATTATATATATATATATATATATATATATGTATGTATAGTTCACATGCAGAGTAATAATCATTCAATATAGATTGCTGATATTTTTAGGGTGTTATATTGTTAGAGTTAAAATTATGTTGTCATAATAAATATATATTTAATAATATTTTTAAAATTATTTGAGCGACACGTACTTATTGTTCTAATAATATTATTTTTGATTTGACAATAATAAGTGTATATTTTTATCTAACTTCTGGTTTTATCCTCTCATTTTTTTTGTCAACTTATATTAAATTTATTTCATTACGTAATATTGTGCAAAATCCAAGAGTAAGTCTTCACGCACCCTCATCTGCACGCACATGCGAGCACACGTACATATATAGGGGCGGATTCATGCCTGGGGCAGGGGACATTTGCCCCCACTGAATTTTTAGGGTCCCGAGGGTATGCTGGAAGCCTCTGTGCATCTACCACTTAATTGTCAAATTGGGTGCATCTGTTGTATACTTCTAGTGTGTCACATTAAATTATCAAATATCAACTATACATTTTTATAAAATTATTCAGTCTTATTTTTTCTCTTGCGTATAACTAGTAAACAATTGTATTCTTGTTTTTTCTTTAAAAAAATTGTACTCTTTTTAACTTTTTGTAAAAAAATTTATTTGAATTCAACTTAACATCCCCTAAATTAATTTCCTCTCTAAAATTTTGTTATATGTAATTTTAAATTTTTTATTCAGTTTCTCTCTTTGAATTTTATACACATTTTTCTCTAACATTTATTTCCTATCGTGTCACTTTCTCTCTTTTACTATTTACTCATTATTTCTATTTAAAAAAATTTCATTCACTGTCTCACTCTAAATTTTCTTTTTCTTTATACAAATTTTAGAAGGATATCTATATAAATAAATCTAAAAAAGTAATTCCTTCTCTAATGCTTGATGGAGTAATTTAGTATCTCCGTTCCAAATAGAGAATCAATTTTGATATTAAGTTGAGGTATTTTCAGATTTAAAATTGATATGAATACATTTTAATTGATGTGAATAAATTAAGAAAAGAAAGGATGATGTGTATCCTCAAGTCTATTTGTTGCTAAAGTTGGTTCTACTTTTGCCCGTTGCTACTGCAGCTGTTGAAAGGACATTTTCAGCCATGAATATCGTGAAAAATGAACTCCGTAACTAAATGGGAGATGAATTGATGAATGACTGTTTAGTAACTTACATTAAACGTGATATTTTTGCAACTATTAAAAATGAGATTATCATGCAATAATTTTGCAGTAACATTTTCATATCTAAACAAAGCTGTTGTTGGGGAGCAAACATGGCTCTTGAGTCTGTTTCTCGAGGTCTTAAACTCTTTGTTTGTAAGATCTGCAAATTCATTGACCCCGAGCTTGTAAAGCTTGTTGTTTGCTCTGTTGAATGATTGTATATATTTGACATTCTCCTCGAATATCTTAGAGTGTATACTCTTCTCGTTAGCATCTTTATATACACGGCCATAATGAGTCATCTATTGGTCATGATTCTCAAGCATTGATGCCTCGTTGAGGGAGCGCGACTCTGCTAGAGAAGCCAAGGCTCCCAAAACGAAGAGCATTGCAAAGCTGATGCATTGTTGCTGATTTGTGAAAACCATGGTTTTTAGCTAGTTAGGAGTTATGAATCAAATGTTTTGTGAACTTGTGGACTAAAACACCGGTACTGAGCTTTATATAGATAGATCTTACCAATTTTATTTTGTCAATTTGGTTAAGAATTTTCCTGAGGCTAGTTCATTGTCTAGCACCGTGCCTTGCCTGTTAAAACATTATGATCTAGATGTGCCTGAAATTTAATATTGATCAATTAGCTAAATTTAGTTTGTTTTCATTTGTATATTAATTTTATATACAACATTTTTGAACTGCTAAACCATCTTAGACCTCTTATTTGGATTTAGATGCTTCACGATATGTGTCGTTTCATTCATTCATTTTAAACTTGGGTTCCCACTTGAAAAGTAAAATTTCGTGTGTGCACACCTAGAAATAAGTATATTTATTTTATCTGATTAACAATAGCAAATTTAAATTTTTCTCCACTTTGATTCTAACGGTGCAGTTAATATATAGTGTTCAAGTGCAGAATTGAAAGATAAGCAAGATAATCAGTAACACCAAGATTTTTACGTGATTCGGCCCTTAACCTCTAGTCTAAAGACCTAATCCACGTCCAATACCAACTTATATTGGAGACTCTTTTATTAAGCTAATATGCAATCAATTTACATATTAACTCCCTGTACAAATAACTTTGATTATGTTAGACACCACTGCCCCCCTTTGCACAATTACAAACTTTTGCACCACTGCAACTTTTAGAGCATGCTTTGTACAGATTTATCCACCATTGGATTACACAAGCCAAACTAGACTCATATACAAGTATTATTATGAACGAATGAGTTTACAATATAACTATGAATTTCTAGCACAAGATATTAATTAAGAACAATATAAGAGTAATATGCTAGAAGCTTTTTCTTTGAAGCTCTGTGTATATCTGAATTCTTTCTTCTTCCTTCGATGCCTGTAAGCAAATGGCTGATGAGCTTTTGTAGAGGAGAAAAATCTGTGACACCCCTAAATTTGGGTACCAATACCTTGAATTTGGTTCTCACGATGCATCACAATCATTTACCTTAAATCAACATATGACAACTAAATGCGGAATAAATAGTCATATATTAATCATCGCAAAAAAGGTTTACAATTGATCCCAAGGTCTATAGCCTTAAATACATACATCACGAAATCTAAAAGTCGATAAGATTCGTGTTATACAAATTGTAATCTAAACAGTACACAAAAGATAAATGAGTACATCCAAGGCCTAACACTGTATTTTCTCCTTGCTCTTATCTCTGCTCGAGCACTCGGGCTTAACTGTAATGTTTTCATGATATAGCAAGAGTAAGCAACGAGTTTGCTCAACAAATTTTAAATTAATGAGAGAGAGATATCATGAATGAATATAAACAACAATAATATAGTTTAACGATTTCAACAAGTAATTGATAAAACAAACGAACGATATAATCAAAATTCAAATGAAGGGATGAAGATTGATTATTTACTGCCAATAGTCCAAGATAGACTATGAACACACGTTAAGGCATCAGCCACACTGTCTGACCCTTATTAGGTTGCCAACTAAAGAGTATGTACTCAAGGGGATCAGCCTCTTGTACCTATGAATATGCATAAAGTTTTATTTTTAAGGGTTTTTTGTCGAATTTGACCCCACTGAACTACGAGGCTGGATCTGCGTCATATATATATATATATATATATATATATATATATATAGGTGGGATTATGGGGAGAGGTCCGAAAACAACTTTTTTTTTATTGATGGTAAGCATCTATGATTTCTGCTGACATGATTAGATCATTAAAACGATTAATCATTAAACTCTAGTAGAAAAAAGTTTTTACCATTTGACAAATTTAATTGAACAATAATCATAGCGATCAACCATCAACCTAATCATCAAAGAGAATGTCTTTGCATAATATGTCACACATGAAAAGTGAGGAAAATGATGCCATGTATTAATCATCTTTCAAATATGACGCGGGGAATGCATGCATTATAACTTTAAACTCGAAAAAGGTACATAAAACTAATTAATTGGAAAATAAAATAGAAATATATACCAATCTTGACTTATGGCATTATTACCGGAGTCCAATTAAGAAAATAAGTATATATCCGTATGAATCTTTGTCGATTCTTAACGATGAAGGAATATTAGAAAATAATTCAACTTTCGACTACCTTATTCTCAATATTCAAAGTCTAATCCATCGTCCAAATTTGAAGATTGAACCTCCTTCAAAGAAATTAATTCTCAAACATTTTATTAAGATAATATGAACAACATTTAATTAAGTTTTCACCTAGCGTACTCTACTATTGACAGTATAACATTTTATTTTGTACCTAACATGTTACACTTTAGAATGATATTATATACAACACATCAAGTTGACACCTTTTTTTTCACTTTCATTTATCTCAATATAAAAATGGTTTTCATAGCGACAACTAATTAGTGATTAATCAATGTAACTTTCTTCCAGACCTAACTAATATTTTCTTTTTAGATATTAAGATAAGAGAAAAATTTATCGACGAGATCTTAGCATAGTGATTAAGATTGAGATATTATGATCGTTAAATTTCAGATTCAATCCTCATGACAAGTCAAAAACTTCACAATAATTTACCATGAGAGGTCGGAAACTTCTTAGGCTATATATAAAATGAATTCGGATAATAAAGGAAAATCATATTCTTTTAAATTCACTAATTTATCTATATGGGTCCAAACTTTTTGTCTCCTATATAATCCTAAATAAAGTAACAGTAATAATCTACATTCCGGCCTCCATTGCCTCCTCCTTTGCCTTAATTGATAGGATTAAATGGTAAGTATATATTATAATTATGAAGCTTTTTGTGATGTAAGACCTTTAGATTATGGGTCAAGCTTGGTTTGATAGATCCTCTTCGGGCATAAATTATAAAAGCGCGTAGTAAATATTTAGAAAAATTTAGTCTTTGTTTAGCAGAACGGTCGGATGTAGTGCGATCAAATAAATCACTTTTTAAATTAAGAGGTATTCATAAATATTTTCATAAGTAAAATATTATTTCATTATGATATTATAAAATGAGTTATGTTATGTATTACGATAGATTTACGTTGAATTATAATTGTGAAATTTATCAATACATAAGATCGATATGAATTATAGAAGGCTTCAATTATTACACATCTCACTAAAAAAATTACAACTAATATTTATTCACGTAATTTGATATCAAAGAATGGACATAAACATTTGTAATATATATCATTTTTCTTATAAAATTTCTTTAAAAAAAGACAAAATATACTATGGACTTTAAATTTTTGTTAATATCCTTTTTAATTGGCTAGTGATAATGTCATAGTAATAATTATGTTGTTAGAGCAATAAGTATTGTTGAAAATTCAAAGTGTCGTTAAATGTATATTTAATCTGACAGTATAAATAGATAATTAATAATGCCAGAACAATAATTTTGTTGTGAGAGTAATATGTGTCACTAAAAGTTCAAAACAAATGTAAAAATATTACTAAATACATATTCATTCTGACAACAAAATTATTGCTCTGATATTATCACCGGCCAGCCTATAAATATTGTTCCGGTAATATCAACCAAAATTGATATGGGGAAAGTCAAACCCAACACGTGTATTCCTTCTATTCCATAATATATGATGTTTTAGAGTTGTGCACAAGAATTAAGGAAATAATTGTACAACATTAAATATAGTATTACCTGTCTATAATATCCTTTATTATATATTTATCTCATACTCTTTCTTTATCATTTGTAACATTTTTCAATGAGAGTTAATTTTTAAAAAATTATGATTAATTCTCCTAAATTATATAAAATATCAAATAATTTGATAAAAATAAAATCATGTAAAACGTGGTATACTATGGGAGTGAGGGAGTATTGATTAGAAGTGGGAACCAAATTTTCTCCAATCACCGGATAATTGATGCACTCACATGCCACTCTCCGCTCATCAAGGACAACCACTTATCACTCTCATCCGCCCAACCTTTTTCCTTCATTTATTTTCCCTTCCAAATAATTTATTAATTTATTCTCTCTTCCAAATTAATAATTAGTTCATTTATCCAGTTTCCAGATAATTGATTCGCTTTGCTGGCTTTAAATTTTTGTTGTTGCAACAAAATAATCTCTAGAAGACTAGAACTGATAATCATAGAAATATGTTTGATCTTAATAGATTTATATAATTTTTTTTAATTACTTCTAAAATCTTGTTTGTTTGCGAACAACTTATTTAACTCACAAATGTTACGTTTGAATATAAACACAACGCTTCAAAAGTGGTACGATGCGCTTGAACCTCCAAACACACTAAATACTATCGTTACAAATGTTCTAAACGTCAGTAACTAAATTTACCCAACATAAAATAATAAAATGTATAAATCACCAGTATTTAACCAGTGATGATAAAAGAGGAAAATATGTAAAACGTTTGTTTTTTTCTTTAATTGACGTGATTATCACCATTTATCTTACCATTTCCAACTTCATATAATGTAGGTAATTTTTAGACAAAGTAATAGTTCATCTAAGAGGTGGTGGGTGTAACTTGGTTAATTGACATACTTTCTTGTCATGCTCTTCAAAATAGTTGGAGTCTCACCTAAAATAAAGAGAGAGTCCTTTTTTTTATAGTTTTATAGAAAAAAATAATAATATTATTTTTTACTAAATGTGTACCATATAGAAATAATTTTACTTTAATAATTACAAAATTTGGCAATTAATTAATTAGATTGCAACCATTCTTTTAGAGGAGTTGAATTTAACTTCTCCCCCCCCCCCTCCCCCTTTTCTACCTAAAGTTGCTAATCAAATACATTAAATAATCATTAACAACACTTTTGTCCAACTCTAAAGCTTGTTTACCAAGTTAATCGCTACGTTAAAAAGACACTGAGTGGCCGTTAAATACAATGGTGCACTGAGATTGGTCATTTTTATTAGTATAATTGTTTGAAAAGGTTTATTAATTTAGAAGTCTGATTTTTTTTTAAAATATTTTTTAAGAACCTATTCTATTACAATTAAATACATTTCATCCAAAGGACTAGGGGAATTTATAAAAAGGGTCAAGAGGGCAACTATGGGGAATCTAGAAGAAACTTAGATTTTTCATATAACACTTTGGTTATAATTAAATGAATAATGTTAGGGGTCTCAAATAAATTTCAAATAACATGGCATTGAATATTTTAATAATAATTTATTACATAACCAATCACATGAGATATACTTAACTAATGTTATGGTGACGCATCATTTAAAATATTTTTTTAGATCCCTAACATTACCCTAATTAAATTCTAAAATTTTTTGACTTCTGTTAAAGGGTAAATGACTTGAACTTGACCTTACACAATAAAACGAGAGTTCTATACCATTATACTATTAGATTTGGTCTTAAAACCCTTAAAAGGTTATAACTTATCAAAAAGAAAATTTATATAATGTACTATGTTAGAAATTTTTTAGAAATTTTATTTGTCAAAACACTTTTAAATTTTTATATGAATATATATATATGATTGTTATTGACTGTATTTATAATAATTCGGATCAAATTCAAATCAACTCATAAGATATGATTGAATTAATTTACTATCTCGATAGTATTATTAATTATGTCTTCAAAATATGTATAGCAAGTTAAAAGAAATCAATTATGCCACAACATGCGAGACAAACTTATCGCGTTGGTCCAGAAGTCCGATCAATCGTACGGACTTGATCTTGTCTTTGCAGCTACCTCTATCTAAAAAAAGTGAATATATATAATGAGTTGGCCAAATATTAGTCAATACTCAATGCTAAGAATATTAGTCAATACTCGTACCGTTTAAATTGAAAGAATAAAATGAAAAGTGGAATAATTTATTCTATTCTAGTGGAAATGAGTTATTCTATATACTCTCATTCTCTCAAACAACCAAACACAATTTTTTTCATTTTAATCGCAACCAAACACAATTTTTTCATTCCATAAAAATGAGTCATTACATTCTCATCTTCATTATTCCAATCCAAACGTAGCATCAATACTAAGAATGTTAATGAGTTAAATCTTGATCCTAATTTAATATGTTTTAATATAATTTATTGAATCAAACCTCTAGCACATTTATTTATTGATTTGTGATAAGTTGATTTATTGGATCAATATTTTAAGATTAATGCTAGAGACACAAACTATTTTACAAACTTGCTGGTGCGACATTGTTGTATTGGTGATAGTGTTATAGTGAGTAGGTGTTTTTTTTAATTATCACCAATAGAATAAGCCAAATCATAAATTTAATTTGATTTAGTCCACAGATTCACCAAAACAAAAAAACATCCATATATTCTTTTTTAGTCTTGAGTCACGATTGATCAAAACAAACTAAAATTGTTATTTTTTGCGTTAGACTGCATAAACTGAAGGATCAAGCTTGGGACGAAAGATACCAGGCAAAGAATTAATCTTTTAAAAGTCCAATAAAATAAGTACCCAACTAGTAAACTATTATATAGCATAGTCTAGTCTAAAATGAAGCATCAGTTAAATCATCACAATTTACTAATTCAAAAAGTAATAAAAATGACAAAAATTAGGAAAAGAACATGCTTGAAACTACCAAGTTCAATAGTAAAAACTTTATTGTTGCCCATGTAAATAAACATTCTTGTCCAAACAGCAGCCTTGATATGTTTTTTTTATAGAAAGGGTAATGTTAAATTCATCTCAAATGACATGGTATTGAATATTTTAATAATAATTTATAATATAACTAATCACATGAGATCTACCTTACTAATGTTATGATGACGCATCACTTGAGACAGTTTTTGAGACCAAGAATTTGAGACCTTTAACATCATCTTAATCAAATTCTAATTTTTTTTTTTTACTTTTGTAAATGGGTAACTGATTCGAACTTGACCTTATACAATAAAACGAGAGTTCTCTACCATTATACTATTATATTTGGTCTTAAAACCCTTAAAAGGTTATAACTTATCAAAAAGAAAATTTATATAATGTACTATTTTAGAAATTTTATTTGTCAAAACACTTAAATTTATATATATATATATATATATATATTATTAACTGTATTTGTAACAATTCGAATTAAATTCAAATCTAACTCATACATATGACCGAATTAATTTATTATCTCAATAGTATTATTATTTATTAATTAATTATAGTATCTCAATAGTATTATTATCAATAGAAATCAATCACGCCGCACCATGCGAGACAAACTTATCGCGTTGGTCTAGAAGTCCGATCATTCTTACGGACTTGATCTTGTCTTTGCAGCTACCTCTGTCTAAAAATATTGAATATATATAATGAGTTGACCAAATATTAGTCAATATTCAATACTAGAGGCGTTAATAAACAAAATTTTGATCATGATTTGATTTATTTTAATATATTAATATAATTGTATTTTTTAAAAAATAGATCGATTTATATCATAATCTATATTGTTGGATCAAGTGAATTATATTAAGTGAATTATGGGGCAAATCAATGATTCATTACATAATAAATCTATTACTCCCTCCGTTCCAAATTAACTTCTTAGTTTTGACTTTTTAAATTAATATTGACTATTTTAAAACTAATTTTTGTACCATTTTTGTCAAAATATAGGTGAAGAGATTATAACCAAAAGAAAGTATATACAATTTACTATTAATACCAATTTTTATAATGTTAAAAATATATTTATATATGCTTAATTATTAATTTTAAAAATAGTCAATTTGATTAAAAGATCAAAACTAAATAATTAATTTGAGACGAATAGAGTATCATATTTGATGAATCATATTGAATCAGAGCATAAGTTCCTCTAATCTCACCCATTAACACACCTACTCAATACCATAATGAAGTTACCCACTATCAAAATGTTGTTCAATTGTTCTTGTACTTTATTCTTTTTAATAGAGTAACATGCGCACGCGCGCGCGCACACATATATATATATATATGAAAGATGTTAATCTATAATGTATGATTAAGATTACTTAATAAAGTAATATAGTTTTACTTCTTTGGAGTTAAATTTTTTATTTTATAGTTTCATAAAAAAATCTTTAATTATAAATTTTATACAATATTACGTCGTTTTATTAATTAATCCTAATTAAATTTGGCTATATAATTTAGATTACCTCTCCTCACACATACACACACACACACACACACACACATACATACATATATATATATATATACACATACATATATATATACACACATATATTACGTCTACGTTCATTAAAATAGCTTTTCCTTTTTTTCTTTTTCTTTCTTTTCTTAGTTTTTTTTCAATTTACAAACATGCCCTAATAATTTCACATCTTATCACCAATTGGGCACGCAAATTAACAAATTTCACAACTCAAATCAAATCCTTTTGAGGCTATAATTTGATTGATTTTGACATGCATATTGACGAATCAAAATCAAAATAGGAAAAAAAATGAGAGAGAGAGAGAGGGAGGGAGAGAGATGAGTAGCAAACGTTGAGTCTCAAAAATGATTTGGGTCAAAATGTCAACTAATAATTGAGTCTATATATAAATGCGTGCATGTCTTGCTCTTCTATATCCGTTGACAGATGCAAAATTAACTTAAGACGTGCATTCATGTTAAAACATACTACTAATGAGAATTCCTTAAGTCCAAATCATAGCAATTAATTAAATATTTTGTGTATTTAAAAGGAATATTTGTTCAAGTACCTTACGTTAATCCTTCGCCGCCCTTTGATTGAATAAATGTAAATATAGAACATTTATATTTATGCATTCATATAACACACACACACACATATATATATATATATATGTATAAAAAACGTCTTATTCATTTTAAACTCAATTTTTAATTTAAATAAAAAAATTTAACTGACAAACGTAACTTATAAATATTAAATACACTGCATTATTTTTAATAACGTAAATTTAGAACTTAAATACCATCTAAAATTCTAAGTGTATTTATTTTCAACTTATCAGACATACCAAAATGAGCAAGTTCATATATCAATGATCAATTCCATTGGATATGTATAAAGATAACAAGTCTTAAATATTAAATATTTGTCAAATTGGATACATAAGCTGTATGAAAAAAAAATTCCATATATTGAATATGAACAAGTGTATTCCACGTGAGTGCATGTGCAGGTCAATCAATAATAGCACATGCTTAAGCCAATCTTTGGTTGTTGGCTGATAAGTGCGTAATCAGTGCCAGACTTGTCTCACTTCTTATCCACTAAATTCCTCCCACGTATATATCAATATATATATATATATATATATATATATATATATATATATAGAGAGAGAGAGAGAGAGAGAGAGACTTGTCTCACTTCTTATCCACTAAATTCCTCCCACGTATATATCAATATATATATATATATATGTATTTTCATAATTGAAAATGATAACGACTTTTCTTAATTAATTATTATTTATGTTTTTTTGAGAAAAAAATACACATCACTTTTTAAAATAAAAATAAAATTAAATATACTCCTACACTTCTCATCCACTAAATTCCTCTCATGTATATATCATAATTGAAAATGATAACGACTTTTCTTATTTAACTATTATTTGTGTTTTTCTTTTCGACAAAAAAAATATAAATCACTTTTTTTTAAATAAAATATACTTGTAAACGCATTATATAATATTCAACGGTTCTAAAAATTAAAGATACAGTTTTTTTTGTAGTTTATTCTAAAATTAGGAATAAAATGACATAGATTTCTTAAAATGTCATTGCTACTACATTAATTTATATCTATTTTTGAGAATATATATTTAGAAAATGAAATTATATTTCAAAAACTGTCATTTTAAAATTAAAACGGATGGAGGAAGGAGTATTTATTTTCCTCGTATGAGTATTGTACGTCTTTTAATGGACCCCACGTTTAGATATTGTGGGCCTGTGGCAACGAGGATCTGGACTTTAATTAATTGGTATCAACAAAGTAGGCATTTATGATTTTCTGTTTTTCTTTAACATATAATTTTTTACATGCATGGACACGTGTCAGTTGTAATAATTTAATTATAATAGTTGGGGATAAAAAAAATTTAAAAAATTATTTAAAATGCTGTATGTACTGAAAAATGTTTTCTCTTTGCATGTTCTTTTTTTTAAATATTAATTGGTCATTCAAATTTTATTAAAAATTATTCTTTGAAAAAGTGTAAGAGAAATAAATAAGTGGAAAAGGAAAAAAAATAATGTGTGACTTCAAATTTTGCTAGTTTTGACTTTTCAACATATACATGACTAGGTATTAAATATTTATCCCTCTCATCGTGACATCATCCAAGAAAAAATATTGGCTATTAGACATTTAAACAACCATCCCCCAACCAACCCACCCCGACCCCCCCCCCCCCCACCCCCAAAACACACACACACATATATGTGTAAAATAAAAAGTAAAAGAGAAATAGAAAATAAAAACATAATATATGATTTTCAACCATTTAATAACTTATTTTAGTATTATACTGGACATTTTTTAAGAAACACATGTAGTTGGAGTTTAATTTATTCATAATGAGATTATTTTAGTTTAAGTTCTCCTTGTAAAGGTCACATATTACATATTCTCTCTGTTTTAAATTATATGATCATTATTAATTTTTAAAAAATAATTTGAGACATTTTCAAACTTAAAATTGAGATGATTCATTAAAAATTATGAAACAATAAACTTACAATGAGTAATACATTTTAGATAATTTACAATATTTATGATTGTATTGATTAAAATTATAAAAAATAATTATGACAATTTTGAGTTTAAATTTTTTTTAAATTAACTTTAAAAAGTTAACAATGATTAAATAATATGGAACAGAGGGAATATTATCTTTTCTTTTGTATTTATTTTGGTGGTGAGAAATTGATCCAACAATGCAATACATTAATAAATACTCCAATATAAATTTCAAATTTGTGGTACATATAGCAATTAGGATAACCCTTCAGATATAACACTAGAAGTCGGTTATAATTGCATTTGTTTGAAAATAGTCTACAACAATTATGCAGAAATTTTAAGAGTAACTTTTTTAAAAATTTGATAATGGAAATATGGAATGAATCAATAACAAACTTACGTAGTGTTGGGCTAAATATTGACAAATATGATAGGGATGACCTACATATCCGTTATTATGTACTTGGGCCTGTATACTACAAAAGGGTAATCCAATAGAGTTTGTTAGGGTACCAATATTTGAAGCGTTTGCGGCGATAGTTTTTGTAATGTTTGTGAATTAAATAAGTTGTTAGTAGACGAACAAGATTTTTAAGTATATTTGAACTTCCAAACATTATAAACGCTAAGTAACTAAACATACAGTAAATAAAAGGAGCGTGTGCACGACCTTTATAATACTATAAGGCAGTTTTTGTTTTTTGTTTTTTGACAAACCCTAAAAACAATATTTGAGAAGATAAATTCATTCAATTACGGATTACATTTGATAATGGAAATATGGAATGAGTTACTATAACTCTATAAGGCAGTTATAATTGCATTTGTATAGTCTACAACAATTATTCAATAACAAACTTACTTAAATTATTTTAAAATTTTTTATAATGGAAATATGGAATGAATCAATAACAAACTTACTTAGTGCTGCCCTATTGGGCTAAATATTGACAGATATGATAGGGCTGACCTACATATACTTGGGCCTGTCCATAAATGTTGGAAGAAACTAAAAGGGTAATCCAACTAAATAAAAGATGTGTGTGCACGAGTGTTATTTTTATCATATTTCTTGTTATTGTACTTTTATATACAGTACTCCCTTTTAAAACAAAGAAAGTCTTGCTTTTTGTTAAATAGTTCTCCGCATCCCACAAAAAGAATTTTATTTGCTAAAAACAGTTGTTTCACAAATATTCTACAGATATTAATATAAAATAACATAATATACTCATATAATTCATCATATTTACATTATCATGACATCACTATTAAACTTGTATCTCATTATTTTTAAGGATAAATATGGAATAAAAATATTTCCTTAATATTTATAAATTTTATAAATAGTTTATTAAGGAGTAAGACTTGTAAAAGTCACATTTAGACATTTTTTAAAAATAATTTTCTTTAATTCTTAATTTAGCTTACTAAAGGACATTAGTATAAAATATTTATGTCAGTGTCTTTTGTGGAAATTTTATACGCCATCTGTTCTAAAATTAGAGATACATTTTTTTAGTTCGTTCTAAGATTAAAGATACATTTTTAGTTTAAGACTATAAAGTGACATGATGTTCTTAATTTGTCATTACTTTTTCACTATCATTTTTAATATCACACCACCACAACTGAATTTCTAACCAATACTAAAGCTATATTTGAGAACATAAAATTATCATTAATAGTCGTTTATTTTATAAATGTATCACTAATTTTAAAACGAATTCGGTTTTTCTAGACGGGCTAGTAGGCTAATACTTTAGAACTACACAATCAAACATAGTAAATGAGCTTAATGGACTTCACGTCCCTGCTTCTAGTGGGCAGCCCATTTCGATTTATATACTTTTTTAGGTCTGTCAATAGGTCAGATCAGAGCAAATCATGTTCTGATCCAATATGATCCACCAAGTGTGATAATAGATCAATGATCTGATTGATTATGTAATAGATCATTGATCTGGCACATGATCTACTTGATCCAACAATATGGATCATGATTCAATTCGATCCGTTTCAAAAAAAAAAATTGTATAATTATATTAATTTATAAAATATTATTATTTATAAAATTATACTAACTTATAAAATAATATCACTTAATATCTCTAAACTTTTTACTTGATCACTTTTAATTTTTTTGAACTTTATCTCACTAAATTTTTTCACTTTCTCTATCTAAAAATTAATTTTTTTTCAAGTTCAAAAATCACTTTATCTCTAGAAATTTCATTTAATATAAATGCAACATATATCTATATAAATTCACTTAAAGCTTATGCAGCTTCAAAATCTAATCAGTTTCTTTCTTAACACCGGAGCATCATTCTAAAGATTATATTTGTTTTTTATATTTTTTTGTTTTCTCCTTGCTATCTCGAACTGTAACCCATGCATCATGTGGACATGGGGAGTTTGAGTTCTGCCTTGTGATATTACTTTGTTTCACCAATGTCAATAAAAAATTATCAAGGCTACTGTTTGATCCTCTAGTTTATGCAGCCTAACGCAGAAAATAACAAGTCTAGTTTGTTTCGATCGATCGTGACTCTAGACTAAAAAGGAATATACAGATTTTTTTTATTTTGGCATATTTGTTGGTTAAATTAAATCAGATTCATAATTTGGCCCATTTAAAATATATCACAAATTAATAAATAAATGATTAGAGTTTTGATCCAATAAATTCTATTATAACAAATCAAATCAGGGTCAAGATTTGGCTCATTGATAGTCCTAATATGCATATATGGGATACGTAAGAATTACGAAAGGTCTCACTTTAATTTATTCTATTTTATCGCATACACTTCCACTCGTAATCCAATTTTCGTCAAATATTTGTCGATTTGTATATCATTTTTCTTAATGTTAGTTTGAAATTTCATTACTACCACTCCATCTTGATGGAATTTTTTAGAGACAAATCAGGAAATGATTAGATTTTTTTTAAAATATATATAAAATGTCTTATATGATGAAGAAAAAAAATTAATGCAAAACGTCATATATATATATATATAATATGAAAAGGAGGGAGTATTGTTGAATGGAGGGAGTATCTTATTTACTATTTAAAAGTAAAAAATAAATCAACAAATACAACTAATGATTCAATAACCGTCATAACAGAAAAAAATGCCACTCCCTCCCATATCTCATACTCCCTCCGTTCCATAATATATGACATTTTAGATGATTTCATTTGTTCCAAATTATTTGACGTTTTATATAATCTAGGAGAATTAACTACAGTTTTTTCAAAATTACCCCTTATAGGAAAATGTTACAAATGAGAGAGAGAAAGTGTACGAGATAATTATGATAAAGGTTATTATAGACAATTAATACTATATTTAATGTTATACAATCATTTCCTTAATGGTTGTGCCAAACTCTAAAACATCATATATTATGGGACGGAGGGAGGACTATAGTATACTCTATATATACCAACCCCCCAATAAACCCCTTCCAAAAACACCCCCAAATGATGAGTAATCAGGAAATAAGAAAGAATGTGGTGTTTTCTTCACCACCACCTCCTCCTCCGCCGACAACCACCATGCAACCACGGTGAACCCCATAACCGTATAGCAGTCCACAAAGCGAAGATCACTCTACTCATCATTATCTCTCCAAGAACAACCCATTCCCAAGAAACCCACTCTCTCTCCTCCACCACCTCCCTCCTCCGCCATCACCGGCCATCTCCTCGACGGCTTCACCAAGATCCAACTTTCGACCACTAATCTTCGACGCACAATCTCTGAACCAATCAATTCAATTTCAAACCCACAATTGTCACCAGCAGTAACTACTTTCTCGAACCCCCATTGGCCTGAAAATCTGAACAAAATCCAATCTCCAGCGAAGAATCCACTTCTTCCACCCTACAATCTCCAGCGCAACAACTCTGATCCAACCCCAACTTTAATTTTCCCCCATCGTCGGAAAGCAATACCAAGATCATCCCCCCGGCGATTGCCACTGACACGGGAAGAGTTATCCGTCAAGATTTGTTATAATTTATGTTTTGATATTTATGAACAATTTAAATATTTGATATAATTTTATTTATTAGTAATTATTCTGGGTCTGTTTATGTTTTGGGCTTACTTTTTAAGTTTATTGAATTTTATTTATTTCTAGGATTTAGATAGTATAAATAGTCTCTTAGGGTTATTATTATGTAACAATTCTTATTGTTCAAATTTTATAAACATTATGGCTGGTTAGTCAATTTATTCAACTATATGAATTCATGTGATTCCAAAGTTATATAGATTCAATTTCTGTGATTGTTTTTATTATTTATCCGTCTTTCGTTGTGTCAGTTAGCATCAGAGCCTGAGAGTTAGCCCACGACAAGGACGATTCTACTGATTAAACTAGAGACAACCCACTCCGATGTTGATGTAAAGGAGAATGATGTCGATCGAATCTGCTTAGCCGCGAATTACAAGCAATTGTTCGTTTATCGTGGGGACTAGTTAAAGCTAGTCGAATATATCTTTTAATTTTCTTTTTTAAAAAAAAAATGCCTACGTTTTGATTTGCGGAGCATAAAACCCGTCGTTGCATCTTTTCTCCAAGCTAGCCGTTGTTTCCAATCACAAGTTCACCAACAAGAGTACTAAGGTTGGGTATATTACAATTGACAACCTCCTGTTTTGTAAGTGATTCTATTTGGGTATCTCAGATTTTGACCATTTGCAATTTAACCTCTTGACTAATATATATACTTGAAGCAAGCCTCAAGGTTTGTATATCTTAAGATCTAAATTTAGTCCTTGTATCTTGTTATTAAAAGGTCTTGAGCTACAAAAGAAAAAAATTTACAAGTTAAGGACAAAATTTATTATTTTAAAGATAGATGTGATTTGTTGGAGTATGAAATTTAAGTATGTCATCGCAAACACTTGTTGTCCGAATATGATATTTTTTGGAGGAATTAGAAGAAGCACAATATATACTTGACAAGTTGAAACATCGGTATTAAGTTGAAAAAATAAGAGCCGGAGAAGAGTAACAAAAGGAGATTATTTTTCTAATTGATGAAGTTAGAAGGTGTTGCAAGAATCAACAAAATAAGATTATTTTTCTAATTGATGAAGTTAGAATGGGTTGCAAGATTTTCGTAGCTTCCACGAAAAAATTTCAAAAAAAATGTAATGCCATTAATCATACTTCTCAATCATGTGAGTCAATCCTTCTAGTAGAGAATGTGGAGGACACGAAGGAGGAGGTTGAAGGAGGAGGTTAAAAATCGAGTTAAAGACGAACCAAACTTAGTGGTTGAAGAGTATCATGATTTGGAATCAACGCGACATAAGGATACAGACATCGTAAAAATTGAGATTGATAACATGATTGTTCATAATCATGTGTTCAACAACTTGTAAAATTTTAATTTCGTTGTGCCTAATCATTTGTTGAAAGTGCAAGTTAATATAAAAGCTTTGATTATTTCAGAATTATTTCCAAAATTGTTATTTAAGAAACAACATCGTGAATTAGGGGTGTTCAAAATATTCGATTTTTTCAGTTTTTTACTGTACCGGTTGATACCGGTACCGGCGGTACCGATTTTTTTCGGTATCGATTTTTCGGTATTTTAATATTTTTCGGTATCGGTAACGGTAAGGAATTTTCTAAATTCGGTAAAAACCGAAATACCGAAAATACTGAAATTTAATGTAATTTAGTTAATTTACCTGGAATTTAGCTACCCATTTCACATCTTTGCATACAGTCGCATGGGCAGGATTTGTTTAATGCTAATTTAGTATAGTACTAAAGATTCCTAACACTTGTTAATACTTCCAAAGTTGTCGTATTGTTAAATATTAATACCTTAATATTGTTGGAAACATGTTTAAAGATTCTGCTGAAGCTGTCCAACATTCCTTAATGGGAAGAAATTGTTTAATAATTAAAAAGAAATATTACCTATTATTTATTCCTTCCATACATGTTCCACTATCTCGGGTAAATTATACATGCCTCTAATCTCTAAATCAATTATATATGTTCCCATCTCCTTTCAAAAACAAACATAAAAAACAAACAACTCCACTATCCACAACTCACAAAAGATTCTGCAATGCAATTATAATAATCCTCTAAACAAGGCCTCAATTATAATAATCCTCCTTCATGAATCGAGGCCCCAATTACCCAATGGAATCCACCCATGTGTCAAAGCATTTGTGTAAACACTTCACAATCAATTATATAAATGATTTCTTAGTTTTTAAAAAAAATTATATTACCGGTATAACCGAAAACCGAGCCAAAAAAATCGGTACCGATTTTGTACCGAACCGGTACCGAAACCGGTAATTCGGTACCGGTATTGGTTCATATTTTTTCAGTACTTTCGGGTTAGTACCGGTTCGGTATTTTCGGTTCCGGTACAGTATTTTACCGATGAGCACCCCCATCGTGAATACATGGTACAGAGAAGATTGCGAATGTCTAACTGTTGGTGCTTGACACTACTTCATTTTAAAGTTCGAGGTCGAATTTTCTCCAAGAGAAGGGGAATGACACGTGAAGAGCTATCCGTCAAGATTCATTATAATTTATGTGTTGATATTTATGGACAATTTAAATATTTGATGTATTTTTATTTATTAGTAGTCAAGTATGTTTAATTATTCTGGGCTCGTTTATGTTTTGGGCTTACTTTTTAAGTTTATTAGATTTTATTTATTTCTAGGATTTAGGTAGTATAAATAGTTATTATTATGTAACAACTCTTATTATTCATATTTTATAAATATTGTGGCTGCTTAGTCAATTTATTCAACTTTGTGAATTCATGTGATTGTAAATTTACATAGATTCAATTCTTGTGATTGTTTTTATTCTTTACCTGTCTTCCGTTGTGTCAAAAAAAGACTCGCGGTCTGGCCTTGGTCCAGCCTGATCAAAGTCCGGTTTGGTCAAGGTATTGACCGATCAGGGCTGGTCTATAAGGCTTGAAAAGATCGCTCTTTTAAGACAGAAATTTGGTATGACCTCACCTACAAAAAAGTCTGGTCTGACCTGGCCTTGGGCTTGGTCTGGGCTTAGGCTTGGTCTCGCCTAGCCTTAGATCTGGTCTGGCATGGTCCGACCTTAGGCCTACCTGATTCTTTATCCAATTATTTGTAATTTTTGAACTTTAAAGTTATAATTATTCATCAATGAAGTATAAATTTTTACTTATTCATTATTGTAATTTATAAATTATAATACATTAGTTTTAATTAATACATCAATAATGTTTAAAGTTTTAATTATTCATTTTTGATTTCGTGTAAATACATTTAATTAATATACATCTTCAAGAATATAACTAGTTAGTATATTTAATATTAATAATAAGTTAGTTTATTGTAAATACTAAATTACTAATATTTAAGAGGAATATATTTATTTTTGTTCTAATCTTCCAACTTATATTGGTGTGCAGTAGAATGTTAAAATAAAATAAATCTTAAAAATCTTACATCAGTTTATTAATTTATATTTTTAATATTTAATATTAAAAAAAAAGAGACCAAATCGGCCTAAGTTTGACCTGACCTGTAGGCTTAACCAGACCGCAACCACTGTGGTCAAGCCTTGGTCAAGCAGGCCTAAGTTAACGACCTGGCCAAAACTAAGGGCCTTTTTCAAGTCCTGACTTGACAAGTCTAAGTCAACGACCTGGTCAAAACCTAAGGCTTGAAAGGCCGAGACGAGGCCAAACTTGAGTGACGTATTGTGCCATGATGCGTGCAATGGAAGTGGGGTGTATATAGTGAATAATATTTAGAGATCATGTATTAGTATTATTTTGTGTCATGGAAAAAGGAATTAAAATAGGAAAATGTTGAGTGGAACTAGTGAGACATATCACTTCTAATCAAGGCCCATGGCCCACTATCCAACACTTTCAAAATAGAGTTCTTTAATGTCTTTTATGGAGTAGTACTCTTTGAGTTCCATTTTAATTGACGTTAGCAGCCAAAACATATGTTTTAAGGAAAGTAATAATTGATCATTGTTAAGTATAAAATCAAACTTAAATTACTAAAATGCCCAGAATAATAAATAAGAGTTCATTGTTATTAATTCTAGCATGCAACATTTGCTCTTCTCAATGTAGAGGTAATCTAGGAAAATAAGAAAAAATTTCTCCTAGAAATCTAAAAATGACACTTAATTAGGAATCAATTTTTTTTCCTAAAACGTCAGTTAAAGTAGAACTGAGGGAGTACTTTTTTAGCTTAATAAATAAAGGGTCCTCTTAACATGTGCCCTAAGGACACATGTTAAGCACACAGTTTAAGGGTATATTTTCTTGAACTGTATGCATATTTCCTTGAACTTAGTGTAAATGCAGAAATCAAGAGAATATACACACAGTTCAAATGAATATATCATTGAATTATGTGTTTAACATGTGCCCTTATAGCACATGTTAAGAAATTCCATAATTAAAAGCTAGCATCCTTAATTAATTATTATGTCAGAACTGGCTTGCATGAGATCAACATAATATCACTCCCAAGAGTCTCAAATAATTTTATTTATAAAATATTTTGTATTATAATTTCTTAAGAAGTTTTAGCAAGTATATATAAATTTATAATTTAAAAATTAAAATAAATACAACCTACAATTTAATTTTTAAAAATTCTACTATAAATTAAGATTAATGTCAAACGTGACTCGTTACGTGAAACGGAGGCAGTATCCTACATTGCTTCTCTCTAGACAATCTCATCTTTTTTGAGTAAATATTCATTACAATGATAATAGTATTTTGAGTTATCTAAAATGCCATAATTTTTTCTTATAATAACAAAATATAAAAGCATAATAGTAATGATTAATGATGTTAGCACAGTTGCATTAACCATATTATTCAGGCTCCTTTTGATTTAAGCTTTATATATATGGGACCATTTATTTATTGTCCCACTTTTTTTATTTTTTTTATTTTTTATTAATTGTTTTCAACTTTCAAAAACTTCATATCAACTTTGCAACAAATCATATTTTTTTCTTCGTGTTTGATTCTTCAAATAATTGCAAGGGGAAATTAAGTACTACTCAAGCTCGAGTCAATTGATATTATATATCACATAATTAGTTGCTTTAAGTCTTTGACATTAATCGAATAAATATCGTTTACAAAAATACTTTCTACTAATTTTGGGATAAAATGCATGGCAAAAGTATGAAGTTTTACCAAGCCTTCATGGCTTAATGGTAAAACAACTACTCATAAGACTTGGGTGCATGCTGTATTGGGATCTATTCTTGCCTTCTTGCCTACAAGAATATAAAATTTCCGTTCAAAAAATAGCAAAAAAAAGAAGAAGAAGAAAAAGTATGAAGCTTTAAAGTACAATTATATTGTCCATTTAGTGATTGTTTGAAAAAAATATACAATAATTATAGAAAATTAAGGACATGGTTTACTCGTGAATGCAACTGTTACAAATTAATTTTCAAATTATTTTACATTAAATGAATCAACTCGATCAAATGACTTTTTAAACGTACTTATGAAAGCAAACTATTAGTGATTATTATTTCTAACAACAAAATAACGACAACAAAAAAATAAAATAAATAAAAACAAATTAATGTCAAGGCACATGTATATATAGATGCTCATTACATGCCAATAGGTGGACTTAATTACACTTAAAAAATAATTATTAGGTAAAATTCAATTACTTAATATAACCCCATAAATATAATTGGTGCGTAATATAAGAGTAACAATTATATCAAAACTCATAGGAACATGCACATTAAATTAAGGACGTTTGATAGTCGTTTTATAACCAAGTTCAAAACTAATAATATATATGTTATAGCATGCATATATTTTTAATGATATATATATATATATATATATATATATATATATATATATATATTGTAGATAATAACCTCTTCCCCCCTGCCCCCAGTCCAAAATAAGAATCACAAGGATCAATATGTCAAAGCTGTCTTACCTCTGATTCATTTTTAAAATTTTAATGCGATCAAAGTGTGTATATATATATATATACACACAAAGAAACCCACAAGGCACATGCTAGGCAGGTTCCCCCTCCCCAACTTGATTTGACAAAACAGCCCTTCATTTTCAGACTGCTGTCTTCATCAGGACCACCAAACACAAGGGCATAAAAGTCAAATACGTGGGAAATATTTGGGTCAACACATTGCTAAATGCTTGAGCACAGAAATTGTATTTATTTCTCGTCATGTTTATCAAAAAAAAAAAATGGTTCTCTAAATTTGAAACTCATGATTTTATTGAAATTATAAAGAAAATAATAGAATATTCCTGTGGGATTAACGCGTTGGAGTCCTTCAAATGAGATAATGGACCCGCTTCCATTGAAGGTGTAGAACACAACTGGATAAACTGTGGTATATCCTTTCAAACACTTGTTGAAAGTTGGGGGTTTTAAAAGTCTTTGTATTTATTACTAGCATCCGTTTACAATATTTTATTTTCCTTTCCCCCATCACAAATAAAGGTGGGGGCTATCTAGCTTTGTATTAATTTTGAAAAAGACATATTATATGTTTCATAAATATTGTAGTATGTGCAAACATAAATGGAGTTACATGTATATAATTTTATTATACAAATATATATTATTAAATAAATGATGACGTTTTAAAAAGCATCATAATCATCGTAGCAATTCATTGTATCATCGTCCACTATCGTTATTATGAACATTATCGCGTCATCAAATAATATTAACTTGTTCGTTTACAAAACATTTACAAGTTTCAAACCTATAAAATATACTCGAGAATGAAGAGATATAACAAACACAACTCAATAAAGAGATGACTTATTGCATGTTAAAATTTTATTATCGAGTATATTATTCTTAATTTTTGGAAAGTACATAAGTTGTTATATAATTAAGCTCTGATTATAATATGATAAAAAAAATATTTTGACAAAATTCTATTATTAAAAACGATTTATGTCAATGTACCACACCTAGCTGCTCAATAAACTAGTAGAATTTGACAAATTGGGGGTGCAAGTTGAAGTGGACTTGTGTACCACAATTCTTCTTCCATGAAAATATATCACCACAATAACTCCCGTCTTACTCGCGCGTGCTAGGAACATTCTGTTTGATCGTCTGTGACACAGGAATAGTGAGTTATCTGTGAAGATTCGTTATAATTTATGTTTTGATATTTAAAGACGTCGACGTCTCTGCCACCTCTCCGGCGGAGTGTGATCCTATGAACTCAGGGGAGATGGGTATGGATTCAGTCAGAGGAGAGAGCCCCAGTTCTACGGTTGGTTAAATTAATGGTACTAATTAATTTTTGTTCTTTTTTTTTTTTCTTTTTCTTTGTTGGGGGCATAAAAATGGATTAGTTAATAAACAGAGAATTAATTAATTGCAGGAGTTGAAGAAAATGAAGGAGATCTTCGGGGTAATGAGTGAATGGTTTAGCCAAGCCATTCAACAAGTAGAAGAAGAAGGAGGAGGAGGAGGAGGAGGATCTGAATTTAACCATGATCATGAAAATCCCAAGGTCTCATTTTCTTGAAAATAGAAAAAAAAATGTGTATATAATATATCTTCCCATTTTCTTTTTCACATCTATACATGTGTATTTCTGTCAGTAAGTTGCTCAATAAATCGTTGGTTTGGTTCCTAATTAGGCCTTGTTCTCTTCAATAATCAATGCTCAGATTTTCTAGTGTTTGTGTTTTACTTTTATTATAATTTGTTTGGTATATTGATTTGGGTTGGTTGCTAAGTTTCATTCCCTTTCCATAACCAACCTTCATTATGTAATGACTGGATATAGGTTTCTTTCTGAAAGGCATTGCAGAATATGAAATATTTGTAGGATTATATATAGCAGTTGAGAATGACTAGGAAATTTGTCGATTGTTTGGTTTCAACTGATTTGCAGAATGCTCAAGCTAAGCCACTGGCATCTTAATTTGTGTTTCTTTCCAGTTAGTCCTGATGTTATGAGTCTTATGACTAATATTGTGGAAGCTTGTATTTTTCCCATCAAAACACAAACAAATAGAACTACATTTAATTTTCATAAATCCTAAAAAGAGTAAAAGAGTATCAACTACTCATATTTGTCTTCTTTTACATTTTTTTCATGTTTTTGATGTGTTCCAGAAGCCAAAGTAGAGCCCATTGAGGAACTTGCTTCAATTTTAAAAAGGGTAAGTCGACTCAATCAATTTTAAAAACGGGTGAGTCAACTCAATTAATTTAATTTAATCAAACCGAGTCATGTGGGTTCAATTTTTCCAATTGTCGATTATTCAATTGTTTCAATTGTCGATTCCTTTTCCCAAGACCAACGTCAAACACAGTCATGTGGGTTCAGTTTTTCCAATTGTCGATTATTCAATTGTTTCAATTGTCGATTCCTTTTTCCAGGACCAACGTGTATATATAATATATATATATATTCAATTATTTCAGAATTGTAGAATAACGACTCATTTTCCTCTGCATCTGTCTTTTCCAATCCTATCTGTCGAGTTTTGGGTTTCGTCTTCTAAACAGCAAATTCACTGTGTTTTTGTTTCCTCTTCCAAACAGCAACAAGAGATGGGATATCAAATGTTAATTACAAAAGAACAAAGAGTAGGTTCAACTACACTGCAATATGGTAATGTGAGCTTTCAGAGAGAAAGGGTAAGAAGAGCTCCATTTGCCATAAATCCTGAGTTATTGTGGAAAACAAGTTGTGTCTGCTCTGTGTGGAATTAGAGCCATTTGGGTTACTCTTTCAAACATGATAAAACGCATTGCCACTCATTTGCTGGATGCTGTAAGGTAATTCAAGATTGTTGCCTTTTAAGTTTTGATTTAACTATTTGCAAACTTCTTATTGAATTTTTATGAAACTAAAAAAAGAGAAAATGTTAAACTGATAGTCGGATGAAGTATGCCCAAGATAGATGCATCCAGTAGGACCAGAGAACTAAAATCTATAACAACATACAGTAAACTAGAATCTCTTTTCTAAGCTACAATAATCAAACCTCAGCAACACCACAACTAAAATAATCATACCTCAGCAACACCACAGCTGCTTCAAGATGAGTATATAGTCTGAGCAGTTTCAAGAGCTCGCTTCAAATCGAGAATTTAACAGGTTTGATTCATGAAATGATTAGTTCATTTTAGTAAATTATCGTGACATAACAAACGCAGAAAACGATTTCATTCATACAGAAATGAAAGAAATGCAGAAAACGATCGGTCAAAAATTTACCAAGCAGAACTTTGTTATTTACCAATATAAAATATTAGATTCCCAGCACAATAAAAATTATATTAAACCCAACCTTAAAATCTAACAGTAACCCAAATCGGTCTATTTATTTAGAAAAAAAATCGATCTATTTCCTTGGACCCCAAATAATCGAAAAGGAAAAAAACACACAATAGAACTTGACACTTTCCCAACAATTTCTTCACAACCAAACAAACAGATTGAGACCAACGAATAGAAAAAATGTAAAACAAAGTAAATGAGAGAGAAAATTCCCTCCTTCAGCCGAAGTCTCGCAAGTAAGCTTCATCACACTCTTCCATAACTTCTCCGGCAGAACATTCCTCTCCTCGCCGTCAACAACACCATTAGGGGAGTTTCCGCCTTCAACGCCTCTATTTTCATTCACGGACACAACGCTCTGATCGGAATCTTCGTTTGTACTCCTAAGTGGTCAGATCAGCAAATCGGGTTAAACCCAGCTTAGACGTCCGACGATTTCCACGCGAGCGACGACGTTATTAGTCGATTAACAAAATCGCCGCTAAAGGAAAATGGAAAGCCACAGATGAAAGAAACGGACTTGAAATGTTTATTACATTCGCTTCATATTCCTTTTAGAAAGAAGTTACACCTGTCCAAATTCAGCCCACCTGTTCTACAATATTATCCACCTGTCTAAGAAAAGAAGTACTCGCACATAACGTATTTCCAACAAAAAGTCATAGGTCGGAAAATATTAATGCTCATTAAATATGCAACCCTTATATATACACACTGTCAAACTAAAAAAAAATACAAAACATTCTCAGCGTCTAACTATCAAGAGTACAAATTAAAAAACAATAGATACCAATTATCAGAGTACAAATTATAAAACAATGGATACCATGTAAAGTAATTATGTATAATTTTTTTAACTAATATTCCATTGTTGTCTAACATATTATTTTTATAAAATTGTTTTCGTATATGTGCAGATCTGTAAAGAAAAAAATGGAGTACAAAACAAACGACAAATTATTGAAATAAGTGATGATAGTACCAGGTAAAGTAATTATGTATGATTTTTTTAACTAATATTCATTGCTGTCTAACATATTATTTTAATAAAATTATGTGTTTTCATGTATGTACAGATCTGTAGAGAAAAAAAATGGAGTGCAGAACAAACGACAAATTATTGAAATAAGCGATGATAGTAGTACTGCCAGTAGTCAATTTAAAGGTTATGAAGATGACAAGATTTCAAGCATCGAAAAATATATTGCTGAGTTCAAAAATGAAATGGAAGTGTTGAAAGAGGAGATTGAAAAAATGGAACAACAACTGAATGACATGTAATACAATACGTATATGTCGCAATAAAGGTGGAAGTAATATAATAGCAAAATCAATATATTCAGAAATATAAGTCGTATATCATGCAAAAATATATTGAAAAGTTTATATAAAGAGAAATTATTATAAAAAATATCTTTCTTATTGCAAAATTAAAAAAATAATATGTATCGCATATAAGGTTGAAGCAATATTATACCAAAATTTATATATTTACAAATATATCTAGAATGTGACGCCCCCAAAATAGGTCCATACAACCCATTTTGAGTCACCAATAACATTCTACAAAATACAAATACAAATATGAATTTTCCCATTTACAACTAATAAGTGTTGTGCAAAATACGACAACACAATACAAATACATCTTAAATTTTCAATACACTTATTGTCACACTAATAGTAAGGTATTGAGACACTTCTATTATCTCGGACCATCACTCTATTCCCTGGCTAGTCCCCGCTACACTCTCTTTTCCTGAGCAGAACAATGGAACAAAAAGGAAAAGGGTGAGCACAAATAGCCCAGTAAGAAATATCATGACTAAGATAATGAAGAATAAAAATTATCTTTAGTCTTCAACAGAATTAAATCAGAGATTTAAAGATATTTTAATTGTTCAACAACAACAATTGCAGCGGAATAAACAATCCATTAGAAAAGTCAAGTAGATTATAATATCTACCATCTTCTATAAATTAAAGGATCACCACCAATATTTTATCCCTGTAACACCAATCAACAATTCCTGTTTATGAACATCCAAATCAACAGTTTATATTCAATAGCCTCTCTTTGCACTACGTGCAAAAGATATTTATTTATAACATCACCGATCATGATCATGCTAAACGCCAGTTCATCTTTGCACTACGGGCCAAAGAGAACTTTCACCATACGCCTTTGTTTGTAACACCAAAAGTCATGATTATACCAATACACAGTTTGGTCAAAATCATGTCATGCCAATTCATCTTTGCACTACGGGTCAAAGAGAACTATCACCACAATTTAAGTATGAGGATGAGGATGATGACAATGATACAGTGAGATTAAGGATAAGAAAAGCTTTATAATTTAATCAGTATCAAAGATTGACCAAATTGCCAACACGATGACCAAATTGTGGAGTCAAATTCAAGAATGATATTCAAGAAATTATTTCATGCTTCAACTATAACGTATAAAATGAAATAGAAAGATTCAAGTGAAAAGATATTAGATGAAGCACAAACTATTAAGGATATTCTACTAATTTTCAGGGATTTTCTCCATTTAAAAATAAGGTTTTGAAAACAAACAAGGATTTCTTATCATAAATAGAGAAATGTGAAAGAAAAAGATATCCCTTAAAGAGTACAAAAGAAATGATATGTTATACGAGTATAACAGAATATATGAAACTGCAAATGAATTTTCACCCGTCATGCGATAATTCGCGTAGACAGATTATTTCCACAACAGATTAATAAGTAATGAATACAAAGGGTTATTCACCAAACATGCGTCAATCCGCACGGACAGTTTATACCCACAGATTAATAAGGAAAGAATACAAAGGGTTATTCACCAGGTACGACACCCGTACATACAGGTTATTCCCACAGAGTAATAAGGAATGAATACAGAAGGGTATTCACTAGGTACGACGCTCGTACATACATGTTATCCCCACGGAATAATAAGGAATGAATACAAAAGGATATTCACCAAGCATGCGTCATACTGCACGGACAGGTTATCCCCACAAATTAATACAGAATGAATAACAACCTTTATGAGTATAATATCACTTACGAACATGAAAGCAAATGATATTATATATGAGTATGAAAGAAATGATATTCCTTACCTTAGTTAACAAGTGACTGGATGTTACTTTCTATGAAGTTTACTAACTTCGGATAATACTAGTATTCTCACAAATACTCACAATAGCCTAGCACACTAAGAGAACTTAAGAAATTTAGAGAGAGAGAGGAAGTATAAGTAATGAAGGTGTGAAAATTTCTTAAGCAAACCCTCCCTATTTATAGGAAAATCAAGGTGAGGGCATTATAGTCTTTTTCCTAAATTTTCTTGGTTTATTACTCTTATACCCTTGACATATTCTTTTAATATACTTTATGCCATAGTATATTCTTAGAATATGCTTTCACTTAGGTTTTTAACCTTAAGGTAAAATAAAAACTGAATTAACTATTTATTGACGGTAATTACTATTGAATGACATGTGGGTCCCACGGAAAAAAATAAAATCTGAAGAAATTATTATGCGAAAATAATTTGTGGGTCCCACCGATCAAATAGTTATGGGTCTCACGGAATAAAGTGTGGGTCCCACAGAAAAATAAGTTAACTTACAACAAACGCTTCACGTATTTTTAATCAACACTATTTTAGACTTTCAATAATTATTTACCGTTAATATTATAGACTTATAATATTGACAACCAGATCATTCCCAGGAAAAAGGGGCATTCCGTATAAACAGCGCGCAATTAAATAACTTTTTTCCTTGACAGAATTTCTAGACATTGCCAATAATGCTAAATATCATATCAAATAATGTGAGTTATAGTGTCCTGACAAAATAATGAAAAGAGTATTATGCAGATGCTACTGTAACAATTATTGAATCAAACTACTGTGCAATAGTTACTTTATCAATTATTGAATCAATAATATAAAATACTGTGCAACACCGTGTGCTTGTGAAATACCGCGTACTACTGTGGACTAACACGTTTTACTGTTCTTTTTTATTACCGGGTATTTCAACAGTTGCATGTGATAATACTGTTGACAAATACTGTCGTTTTCAGTATCCAACAATGGGGCCCACTATCGTTGACAATATTGTCATTTCGGCGCCGTCGTACGATACCGAATATAATATTCTCCGACAAAAAGAATATTCCCCGACATGCACTGTTAATCAGATAATTTGCATATAACACCCTTAACTATCATTTATAACAATTAAGCACTTTACTATTTAGAAAAATAATCATAAAAAAAATAATAAATTTTTTATTTCATAAAGTCGGGATCTTACATAGAATGTCATACAAAAATGAATTAAATGATTTTAATAATTTATTTTTAAAAAAAAATATAATTTTAACAAATCATTCAATCCGTAACTCAAACTAGCTCGTGCATTGCACGGGCTATCACCTAGTGTCTACAATTATAGGAATGGAGGTGAAAATATAATGACTCATTTATATGAATGAAAAAAATTGTGTTTGATTGTTTCATTGGAATGGAACGAACCATTCTCATTCTTGCCAAATTTAAAAAATTTATTACTCGAGAGGGTTTGGGAGGGTATAAAATGAGTCATTTCAGCTATAATGAAATGAATCATTCCGCTCTCTATTATATTTTCTTCTCTATTTCATTGTTTTATCAATTTCATTTTTTCAATCCAAATATAACATAAATATGAGAAATAGAGACAACACTCGAATAAAGTTTGAATCATAACTTGATGTCAGCCTTTACAAAAACTTAATAGAAGAAGCTTGTAGTCAAAGATTAATGGGGTATGATTTGGTGGCTCAAAGGCTTAAAAAGTGTGACCTTGCCTCAAGATGGTACTTTGTCAAATAAAACTTCGACCAAAAATTATCAAAATTTATGATATACCATCCATCTCAAGTCGGTGTATGCTAGACATAGATTATAGATAATACAAGTCTATAAATTTAGATTATTATATATTAGCTGGACATAAAAGATAAAAGTCTACCAAGTTATCGATACTCTCGGTGTATAATTTATCTCAACTTAGTTATATACTGACTCGATATATATAATATGATTCTTTTAATTATATATCTTATAGATCAAAACATTGGACGTGATTGCCACCAAATCCAACAACAAAGAGTCAATCTTCAAGTCTAGACATAAAACATTCGAGTGGTGGGAGTTTACTCCACATTCCACAAGAGTTATATTTATTACATGAAATGCTATGCAAATGTGGAAAACAAAATATGTCTCATTTGTGTATCTTTCTTTCCTCGCGAGCAGGAAGGACACCAGTTGCATGCGTTGCGTGATTTTACAGTATTTTTTGCACTTAACTGAGTAGACAGTTAATCAGAAGAGAATTTCGATTTGCCCGACAAATAATGTTTACTTCACAAGTACTTAAAAAATGTGAAAAAGAGAATAAAGAATAATTAAACTAGATCTACTAAATGCACATTGCAGATTGCTTCCTATACAGTCGTCTTGAGATAGATTGTATAAAAAAAACTATATTCGGTATCTATTCGGTCCACATAGTATTAATTTAAATAATACCTTCCGTCTCAAAATAAATATTCAATTTTAACTTCTTTTTTTAATTAAATTAGCTATTATTAAAATTAGTTTTTATAGCATTTTTGACAAAAACTATCACGTTCAATTATAATATTATTATCGACTCTTGAAAATCGATTTGATACATTTTTAAATTTAAAATTAAAAAAAATTACAATGAGTAATACTTTTAAAAAACCATTTTTTTCTATTTAAAACTTTCCACTTTAAAATAGAAAATTGTGTGAAAATGTAGAATAAAGTAAATTAAAATGTTCCCTAGTTCTAATATTATCTCCCAAAAAAAAATCAAAACTAACATGCATTAATTAAATTGAATGACGACATATTTATATAATTATAATTTTAACTTTTTTCTTTTCAAAAAATAAGAAAGAAAAATTACTCTAACACTCTTAAGTCCCAAACAAAACAACAATTTTAAAAAAACATTTAAAGACTCATTTCCTCTCTCTCTCTCTCTTAATTTTTGATTTTTAATTTCTCCCTCTCTTTTCCACCCAAATTTAATAGCGGAGAAACTGAGGGTATAAATCCTTCAGCTTCCCATTTCTCTCCGTCTCACACGGGAAAAGCAAACCAAAACCCAGTAAGAAGAAAAGCAAAAAGATGCAGTACAAGAATCTGGGTCGGTCGGGTCTGAAAGTCTCGCAGCTTTCGTACGGGGCATGGGTCAGCTTCGGCAATCAGCTGGACGTCAAAGAAGCCAAGGTTCTCCTCCAGTGCTGCCGTGACCATGGCGTCAATTTCTTCGACAACGCCGAGGTCTACGCCAATGGCCGAGCCGAAGAAATCATGGGTCAAGCCATCCGCGAACTGGGTTGGAAGAGATCCGACATTGTCATCTCCACAAAGATTTTTTGGGGCGGGTCGGGTCCCAATGACAAAGGGTTGTCCAGGAAGCACATTGTTGAGGGAATCAAGGCTTCTCTGAAGAGGCTTGATATGGACTATGTGGATTTGATTTATTGTCACCGGCCGGACGTCGGAACTCCGATTGAGGAGACGGTGAGGGCTATGAACCATGTGATTGAGAAGGGGTGGGCGTTTTATTGGGGGACTAGTGAGTGGTCGGCTCAGCAGATCACTGAGGCATGCGGGGTGGCTGAGAGGTTGGATCTTGTGGGACCCATTGTGGAGCAGCCTGAGTATAATTTGTTGGCAAGGCATAAGGTATAAGTGAGTACTGTTTTTTTATTATTTGATGTGTTTGAGTTTAGGTTTCATGTGGGTTTGTGGTTCTGAGAATTGGGTACATGTACTTTTTTTGTTGGATGGATTTGTTCAGTGATGTGCTAGGAAATTTGGGAATCTTTGAAACAAATTTGAAATAGAATATGTTTTGTGGGCTTAAGGTTGTGTCTCTTAAAGAAAACAATTTATAGAATAAGTGTTTGTGAATTGTTGCTTTTGAGTTTTGATTCTACTTGGGTTTTTGGTTATGTGAAATGGGTGTGTTTTGTTTCTGGTATATGTAGGTAACATAGACATAAATTAAAGGTCCTTTAGTTGTTGACATTATATTTGAGTTTGGATTTTATATTTGCTTCCGTTTACATGGAATGAATATGGTTTGTTTTGCTGGGATATGGAGTTGAATGTGGTATTTGCTTAATTTTGAGGTTGGGTTCTATTATCTTTATGGATTTGTGATTAAGTGAATACTTATGTAATTATGTTTCAATTTGGTGACCTATGTTGGATATTTGTGATATTGAAATGTGAAGGTAGGGAAATTTGTTGGCTTTGGGGCATCACCAGATATATATGGAATCCCTTGCCCTTGCATCAAATAGGGGTTATGCTCAATTGCTCATGATGTATGGTTTGTAAACCTAGAAAACAACAAATACAGATATAGCAATACGTGAATATATAGTAAAAAAGATAATACTTTAAAAGAAATCATGGGTCAAGCCATCCGCAAATTGGGTTGGAAGAGATTCGACATTGTCATCTCCACCAAGATCTTCTGGGGCGGGGTAGGTCCCAATGACAAAGTGTTGTCCGAGAAGCACATTGTTGGGGGAATCAAAGCTTCTCTGAAGAGGCTTGATATGGATTATGTGGATTTGATTTATTGTCACGGGCCGGACACTGAAATGCCGATTGAGGAGGCGGTGGGGGCTATGAACCATGTGATTGAGAAGGGGTGGGCATTTTATTGGAGGACAAGTGAGTGGTCAGCGCAGCAGATCATTGAGGCATGGGGGGTGACTGAGAGGTTGGATCTTGTGGAATCCATTGTGGAGTAGCCTGAGTATAATTTGTTGGCTAGGCATAAGGTATAAAGGAGTACTCTTTTTTAATTATTTTGATGCATTTGAGTTTGGGTTTTATGTGGGTTTGCGGTTCTGAGAAGTGGGTATATGTCTTTTGGTTGGATTTGTTTAGTGATGTGCTAGGAAATGGTGAATTTTTGAAATAAATTTGGAGTATAATATGTTTGTGGGCATAAGGTATAGTGTTTTTTAAAGAAAAAAAAATTAATAATCCCATACAAGTAAGTGTTTGTGGTTTGTTGCGTTTGAGTTTTGATTCTACTTGGGTTTTTGGTTATGTGAAATGGGTTTTTTTTTTTGTTTCTGGGATATGTGAGGTAATGTAGACATAAGTTAAGGACCATTTATTTATTTTATAGTTGCAGGAAATATATTTGATTTTGGATTTACATATGCTCGTGTTTATATGAAATGGGTATGGACGTATGGTTTGTTTCACTGAGAGTCTGAGATATGGAGTTAAACGTGTTATTTGCTTAATTTTGAGGTTCATTCCTAAGCTTGCTTTGTTGCAGCAAGAGATCAGTCCGAGAGTGCTGGAGAGAAAAGAAAAGCAGCAAAAACCTCTCTGATTCGGTCACATATTTTAGTCACTTTATGCCAAGATTGCAGAACGACTACTTAATTCCAGGTTAAACAAAAAAAAAATACATATTAGTGGGTAGAGTATTGCTTTCATACAGCGGGAGTCATTGCACTTTCGTAATCGAGTAGACTGTTCAGGATTAACCGGATTGACCTTAAATCCGCTATTGCCCACGTGGAGATTTTTTCTTTCTCAGAAAAGACCTTACGGGGGTTCTATTTTCTTTGTGGGTTTGTGATTTAGTGAATACTTATGTTTCAATTTGGTGACCTATGTCGAATATTTGTGATATTGAAATGTGAATCTAGGGAAATGTGTTGGTTTTGGGGCATTACCAGACATTATACGGATCCCTTGCACTTACATAAACTATGGGTTATGCTCATGTTGTATGGTTTGTAAACATGGAAAACGAAAAATATAGATATAGCAATATGTGTATGTATAGTAATGAAGAAGATACTTTAAGAAATATGCTGTATATAGTATATACTGAAAATTTCGTGTGAGGTAGGAGTTGCTCAGGCTCCCAAGGCAAACAACCTACAGGAATCCTGTTTACTGTTTTGCACCATGTGGCATGTTACCTTTCAAGGAGCTGTCTAAGAAAACCTTTTGAGGGGATTAAATGCATTAAAGAATTTCTTTTGTATTCTTAGTTTTGCTGCCACCGCAAGATTTTTGTCTATCTAGTAGCCGTAAATGTGCTGTGCAAATTTCTTTGTTTGCTGTATTTTAGATGTTCTTGCAATCTACTTTTTTGCACTTGACATAGGACATATGATAAGCAGTAAGTGCCACGAGACAAAGGCTTACAATTTGTATATAGAGCTCTTGTGGTATTTGCATGTGGATATCAAAATAAGAGATGTAAAAGTCCCATTATTTGGTTAATAGCAGTGTTACCTAGATCATGATTGGACTTCGATGTGGTATGTAGAATGAAGTCGGAGAAGGAAAACGTTACTTTTTGTGATATGGAGCAGAGTTACCAGATACTTTCATAGACCTAGCGAATCGATAATTGGCCAAATAGGGTACTCTTACGTACCAATACTCTAAATTTAGCGTATCGAAAAATTTATATGTTGTTTAATTGTAATTGCACAAATATTAATATTATAATTTAGTATTGGATGTTCAAACATTACATTTGTACTAAAATATTTATAAAACAATCAACTTGTTGATTTAACTGAAAATCTTCTATAAAATTTAGGTTTATTACATTTAGATTCTAAGAGAATTTCTAACTATAAGAACTTATATAAAGATATCCTAGCGTATCGCGTTTTAGCTATGTAACGTATCGCGTACACGTATCCGTACTGAAACGTACCACGTTTCAGGTAACACTGATACAGAGTACAGTAAGGTAGATTTCTTCGAGTCATTTAGTTGATACGAATCACCTTTATCCGGAACATGGTGAGGTGGGAATAGCCCTCTAATAAAGATATAGTTAAAACTTAAAACTAGTTGATATATACTTATATAGTTAAAACCGGTTGAGATATACTTAAAAACTGGTTTAGTTGTTTCTAAGCGTTTTATCGCAAGAAACATTTTCAACAAGATTACAACATGTCATTTCAGCTTGGTATATAAAATAGACTCATTTATGTTTACTTGTATAAAAATGATTAGGAATGTCTTTGCATGGTTTCTGTAGCTTGTATGGGAGTTTTGTTTATTCTAAAATTTTGTGTGAATATTGTGTTTTCATGTATTTCCTTAAAGCTTGATAATCTACGTCACACATTGTACTATTTTCAACAGTATTTGCAGCTATCTAATCATCACTCATCAGATCAGTGCGATGTATTCTTTGCTTATTTAATGCATGACTGGTTTAATTCTGCCATGTCTTCTAATACTGCAGGTTGAAGTTGAGTACCTCCCTCTATACACTAACTACGGCCTTGGTCTTACTACATGGAGTCCACTTGCCTCTGGGGTACTGACTGGAAAATATAACACAGGATCTGCTCCACCTGATAGTCGGTTTGCATTGGAAAATTATAAGGTAAAATATATTTGATGTTTTGGTTTGACACCAAAATATTACTTTATTTTCCACTTATAGAAAAAAAGAACAAGAAGAAAGTATTACCTGTAGAAAGGTTTGAATATATGATAGTAAAATAGAGTAACAACTTCCATAACTTTCTCCTTTGTTCCACCTCAGCTGGACTATCATAGAGATAGATAATCTCCTTTCCAATGTATAATGTTTCAAGCCTTGTGCCTTTGCTCTTATTATTTGCCCTCTCTACTGAAAGTGCAGAAGTGAAATCAAGTAGTTCTGATTGAGGCCTCTTTACATGAGATTTCTTTGTCATAGAATTGTAATGTATGCTTACTTTTGCTTATCTGAAATAATTGTAAGGAAACTGATATTTCCACATAAAAAAATGATAGTTCCATGAGTCTTTCTCACATGAATGTGGGATCCACATGCTATTCATGTGAGAAGGATCATGTGGAAATATCAGTTCCCTAATTTTAATTTTTTTTCCCTTACATTTTCCAAATGATATTTGTATACTTGAATATCTTTACTATCATTTATCAACTTTGTGGTATTTAAGAAGTAGTGCTGTATTATAATCTTCTTTCCTTTGAGTAGAACTAAATTACAATATGCTGCCTTGTAGAATCTTGCCAGTAGAACATTGGTGGATGATGTGCTGAAAAAAGTCGAGGGATTAAAACCAATTGCTGATGAACTAGGAGTCCCATTATCTCAACTTGCAATTGCTTGGTGTGCTTCAAATCCTAATGTATCGTCAGTTATTACTGGTGCGACTAAGGAATATCAGGTCAGTTCAGACATTAAGGGTGCAATGTTTGATCATTTTGATACATTTATTTGTCTTTGGCTGACTTTTTTCTTGGGTAGCCTTTGGTGGGTTTAGCATGCATTAGAAAGAGGTTACCAATATAATGATTAGCTTCTTTCTGCATTCCAGCTTAAAGGTTAATGTCCTAAAATAAACTTCTTTCATGAAGGTTTAATGAACTAAAACTTCCCCTTTTATTCTTTAAAGAAAAAAAAATGTTAACTTAATAAAAATAAACTTCAACTGTTTTACAATGTCATATTGAGAGTTGTACTGTTAAAGCATGATTTACATCATTGAGCCCAGTCTCATACTTCATCCCAATTTAAGCGACTTCCTTTGTATGTTCGGATATCCCAAACCCCAAACTAGGTGACTCTATTCCACATATCAACACTCGACTATTTTATCCTAAGGCGTGAAAATTCATCAACGATAGTTTGAAACTTTGTGAGCCACATTCCATATCAATGCACTATTTTGAGCATTTAATGGGAAACAAAATTCAAGTCTTGTGATCTTGTCAAGTATTCCTCTTCCTTAACTATTGTACCAAGTGAATAAGGTCACTGAAAATGAGATGGAGGGAGAAAAACCTAAACTTTTAGATCAGTTGGTAACTTTATGTGGTACTATGTTTTATTAAGAGAATCAAACTTCCAATATCTATTGAAAAGTATAACTAACCCTAAACCAATATCCCCCACGACTGCGAAAAGTACACTAAACTTCCAATATCTATCGAAAAGTACACTAAACACTAACTCATTTGTTAAAACAGACTTTAATACACGATTTAATATTGGATCTCAAACAGGGCTCGGTTTCTTGATCTAGCTCTCTTCTTTTAGGGGTCTTCAAACTTCTTCATTTTGCTTTCTAATTGTAACCAAAGGACGTGTTGTTACTTGTTAGATATGTTCCTCATCTTACTTTATAAGGAACTATGTAACTTTGTGGAACTGCTTTTTCAAGTTTAGAAATGAACAGATTAAGTGTATTATCTCATCAAGAATTGAAAATAGAAAGAAAAAGAACTGAAGTGCATCTCAATCCCAAGCCCCAGCAGACCCAATCACCCCCACCCCCACGACTGCTCCTGTGTTGTGGTTTATTGTTTTGCTGTATTATAATATGCTTCTGCTGATTTGTTAAGGTAGTTTTTCGGGTATGCCTACGTCGCGTAGAAGATGTACTCAGCGTCAATTGAAGCAAATATATTGCTCCCTCTAGTTTAAAATATGGCAACTAGTCACCATTTTGTTTTTTCCACCATATTAAGAACTTCTTGTTTTCTTTGTAAATGTAGATTCAAGAGAACATGAAAGCTATTGATGTCATCCCATTGCTTACACCTGCTGTTCTGGAGAAGATTGAGGCTGTTGTTCAAACCAAACCAAAGCGTCCTGATTCATATAGGTAAAAACTCAGGAGATATATGTGTTGGTGCACATTTTGTGTAGACTTTATGGATTTCTATACCCGTAACCGAGTTTACTTGGTTTTTGAACACATTTTATCTGAAGCTTATAAATCCATGAAACTGAGAAATGGTTATGGTTTTGCTTTTTACATCTCCTTAGGAGCTTATGATGTGGTAGTGATATATTTGGATGTTTGTGGAAGGAAAGCTCAGTGCTTAAATGTGATTTGCATGTCTGTAATTCTTGCCTGGTTGTGTTTTAGTCCACCTCAATTTTTTGCTGTGTTTAGAGTATATTTTATGGTTATTATTTTCTGATGATCTAAAAAGAATCACACAGGAGGAAAATCTTGATCATTTTCTCGTGGAAGTTTTTTGTCAAAAAAAAATTAGATGAAAAACTAAATAACATAAACAAGTAGGTCTACACACGTGTGAGAGAAACCTTACGAAAATATTGACCGTCTTGTTTCAACTTACCTACTTGCTACTGCATATCTATTTAAACTAGATTGATAAGCTAAGGCATGGGCTAGTGTTAATAAATACAAGAATAATATTATGTGCACAAATTATATATAAAAAAATTATGTATAAAAAATTGAACTCATGTATTGCGTATCAATGAGAATATATAAAGCATCTAATTGTATGTTCTATTTTTTATTTTATCTCCTTTTTTATATTGTTCGTGTATAGTTTGTGTTTCTAGTATTACTCTAAATATAATTTAAAATTGTAATTTTGTACTCCCTCCGTCCCAAATTAATTGCTCAGTTTTGACTTTTTTAAGTCAAATTGACTATTTTTAAAATTAATAATTAAGCATATATAAATATATTTCTAAAATTATAAAAATTGGGGTTAGTAATAAATTGTATAAACTTTCTTTTGGTTATAATCTCTTCACCTATATTTTAGCAGAAATAGTAAAAAGATTAGTTTTAAAAATGGTCAATTTAATTTTAAAAAGTTAAAACTGAGCAATTAATTTGGGACGAAGGGAGTATTATTTGGTGTTTATAATTTGAGTATAAATAGTGTAGTATGAACGGCGGCAATGACATGAAAGTGAAGAGTTACATGAAGGTCAAATATATATATATATATATATTTGCATACATGCATGTAGAGTTAAGAATAATATAACCCATTACGAAAAGTATAGTATAATTATGAATATGATATATGTTGTATCAATTAAACTGATGACTAATCAAAATGACTCGATCAATTTTCGGATGATAAGATCTAGTAATAGATTTTGGGCCATTGACTAAACAATGGCACATGTAAAAGCATAAAAAATCTCCAACTGAGTTCATGAATCTCAGCTTCATGGGCTGTCCAAAGGATTTCTTCGCCTCCATCATTTTCCATCTACATGGGCTCACAACAAAACATATTCATTCGGTCTCAAAATGAATGTCATATTGTCCCAAAATGAATGTCATATTATTCATCAAGGCCTCAGAAAAATTCCAAAAATATATAATTAAATAATTTTTAATGAATGAATAAAAGTATACATCTAAAAATAATAAATTATTAATTTAATAGTGTGGTAGGATAATAATAATTATAATATTAAATTTTAAAATATTGATCATTCTCTACTACTATCACACGAAATAATTATTTTATTTTATTTTTGTAAAACAAAAAAAATTAACAAAAGAAACTCTTTTTGAAATGAATGGAGTAATAATATTTAATTACATAATTCATATGCGATACTCCTGAACACGATACAGATTATTAGAATTCATCCTTTTTTTTTAATAATTTTTTTATAAATTATAATTTTTTCATGAAAATATGATATTTTTCACATGATCATCATATGTACATAAAATAAATTTTTTTGTCTCATAACTATGTGAAAGGGACCGATTTAAAAAATTAGAAACTTATTTTTATACGAAAATATCAGTCTTTTTTCATAAAACAATTAGTTTTCTCTTTGCGTTTTATTTGTTTTCCCTATCACCTTCATACATATAAACATCATATTCTTTCTTTATTTAACGACGAAATAGTGATCACCTTTAAAATGGAGTTTTTATTAGGAGGAGCAGGTCTTCCAACTAGGAAAAGGATTTTTCTATACATTTCTAATACGTGTACAATAATTTTCTTTTTAACCAATAGTCCATAACATGTGGGAACCAATTTGTATTAATTATGTATGACCATTACACGTGTCGAAAATATAATAAAAAGTCCTAGGAAGACCAGGACCTCCTAATAAAAATTCCTTTACGTTGCTTTTCTCGAGCTACTATATTCCCCCGGGGGATGGGGATTGGGCACGCACTTCAAGACATATGGATGATGAGCTGCTTCTCTCACGCGTCATAAAGCGCGTGTAGTATTATATAGTTGTTTCAATTGATAAAGATGAGGGGGCGATTAAGAATAATAATAAGACAAATTTCTTCATTTTCATATTTTTCTTCTTTATAAATTCAGAATTCTATTGAGTAACGCAATTCCACAAGTATTCGTTCTAGAAATTCTTTATTAAAAGAATATAAATATGCATAATTATATTTAACCCAAAGCAATAACGGATATCAATTAATGTTTAGATTATGATAGTTGGCTAATTTGGATTATCCGCAAAAAAAATAATATGCATAAAAATCCGTAAAAGAAAGAAAATACTCTCTCCATTCCAAATTATCATATGTTTAAAAAAAAATTGTTGTATTAAAATAACTGCAGTTTATTTTTTTCGACAATTAAAGTAGTTATATTACAAGTTTATCTTATTTATTTATTATTTCTCCCGCATATTCTTAAATTGTATAATTATAAATATAATTATACTTTTAATATTAAATTTGATATTATAATTATTTTTTTTAATAAATATATAAATAGTCAAGATTACAAATAATTTGGGATGAATGGTGTAGCATATGAATACACTATCGTAAACAATTAGTTCTTCTCCCGAAAAAGTCCTTTCCATTCAAGGACAATAGATTTTTTATGGCAAAAAAAATAAAAGGAAACTACACTATTTAGATAACCATGAGTTTAATTGTTTATGATTTTTTATGGTGCATATTTTTTTATGGAAAAAGAGAAGAAAAGGAACAAACGTGAGTTATCGTGAGATAATCATGAGTTATAGGGAGTCTAATAACGGCAAATCATTAAAAAAATTATTTTAGACACCGTAATTGAAGAGTTTTAAATGAAAAATAATTATTTATATGAGTAAATATAAATAATGTTTTGAAATGAGTTAATATCTCAAAATTAGGATAAAATTTTAAATTAAAGTTACACTAAAAGTAATCGTAAAAAAAAGTCTCCTGTCTTATAATATAAATAAAAAATATAGCTATAGATTTTAAATTTTCAATCTCTTTCATTAAAAAAAAATTAACTGTCAATATATGTGCATCTTCTCAAATATTTAAAATAATAGACGTCTAAAATATATGTTGTTGTTGATAAATCATAATGATTATTGTCTCCTTTAAATGTTTATTTTTTAAAAAAAAAATTTAAAATCGTGGCTCTTTCATAAATATAAATTCACTTATTATTAATATGAAAGAGACCTCAAAAAAAATCTTGTACACAGTATAAACATACTTTATATATGGTCAACAAGGGAATGCTTGTATGTTTTAATGAAATGTAAGGGAATATATTGATTAAAAATAGAAAAAAAGAGAATTACGATCATATTATTTTTATAACTGTAATTTTGGTGATGTTGTGTCATAGCATATTATCATTTTTTTTATTTCAAACCCGATTTGTCTTTAAAATTTTTATTTTTTTTAAATAATATTTTTATGTTATAATTAAAAAATTAATTTAAAACATGCATCAGGTGACTAATGCTAATAATTTGAAATAGATGTATATAATATTACTGGATCAAAAGTCTGACATTTTTTAATTACAACCATAAATCTTTTTTGACTGTTAATTTATTTATTCCCAGTCCAACAAAAGGAGTTTTAGATGCTTTTGATCTTAGTTATTTACGAAATTTTAAATGTGTGATGTAATTTTCTAATAAAAAAATTAAAATAATATTTTAAAATTTTAAATGGGTGATGTAATTTTATATTAATTATTATTGCAATGAATTATACTGAATTTGGACAGCGCCATAACTTGGGATATATATCGTCTATCCTTTGGCCATCTTTGGATAACGTAATTCAATCACGATTCCCAATATCAATTTATACATACAAACACATATATATCTATAATTCACCCGCACCCCCGCTTGGACTTCGTACATTTCCACATCTATATATATAGACCAAGATTTTCAAGACTCAAATCTCCTTTGTTTGATCGATATAATATTGTTTTTAGAGAGAGAAAATTTTAGAGAGAGAAATGGAGAAAGCAATTGAGAGGCAGAGAGTTTTGCTTCAGCATCTTCGTCCTTCTTCTTCCGCTTCTTCCCTCGAGAACCTCGATTCTTCTCTCGCTGTAAGTAGTACTTAAATTGAATTATATATGCTCCAATTTGGACCGGGTGTTTGATTTAACTGATTGTTTCAGCTTTTTGTAAATTGTTTACTTTGTGTTTTAGCTGATCGCGATTTGTAGCTCAAGTTTGATGGATGTTTAATTGCAATTTTTGTCGATCTAGGGTTCATATATACATACTGTCGCCTGTATGGTCCGAATGCTTATATATATTGTTTTGTTTATAGATAAATATAATCCTCAGGCGTATTTGAGCTGGTTTGAATTTTTTTATCTATTTAGAATATTCGCAAAAGATTGTTGCTTTTACATATTTCGAATAAAAACTACACTGATCTGTATCTTTTTCCTTTTAAATTAAAAGTCTGGATATTTTTTAAAGCAAGGCTTAAAGGAATATGGTTGTTGAATATTATGGATTCGGAATATGATGAAATTTCTAATACTTCTCTAATTATGGAGTCTTGGAGGCATATCTCAGTTACACGAGATTTTTGTCACAACTAATTAACTGGATCAGAAGGGCCTTAAAACACCCACGAGGATGGAATGATGGATTTATAGGTTGACATCATCTCGAATCTATTTTGGTACTGCATATAAGAAATATGTTTTAAGAATTTGGATTGGTCGTCAGTTTAATTAATTTATCCAGTTTCTAATACACGCATCCTCTTTTTCGGGTATGGTTAATTTATCCAGTTTCTAGTACATGCATCCTTTTTTTTGGGTAAGAATCCGCATGGGTGAATTTTCATTTTAATTGATTTTTGATTTGATTTACCTAATCTTGTTTGTACATTTCTTAAATTCAGGCATCTGTCTGCTTGGCTGGGGACAGTTCTGCATACCATAGGACATCTGTTTTCGGGGATGATGTCGTCATAGTAGCGTAAGTTACATTCTGTTAATTTTAGTTGTGTTTTACTGTGCTAAACAATGTAATCAATCAATTTTCCCTTTTTCCTTATGGGTTCTGTTGCTTTACTTTTGCAGGGCACATCGGACTGCAATTTGTAAGGCAAAGAGGGGTGGATTCAAGGATACTTATGCTGATGATTTGCTCGCACCAGTCCTGAAGGTTTGTTTTATTTCTCGACGATTGTGTTGAAATAGTTGTTCTGAAGATAAATAATGAAATTTGTGATTCTACCTTAGCGTACTGACAATTTTGTGCAGGCAGTAATAGAGAAAACAAATGTGAACCCAAGTGAAGTTGGGGACATTGTTGTGGGCACAGTGTTGGCGCCTGGCTCCCAAAGAGCGAGTGAATGTAGGATGGCTGCATTCTATGCTGGTTTTCCTGGTATTACTTATTGGCATGCATACTTTATAATTTATAAGTAGTTAGCAATAAATACTCATGCATATAATAACTGTATTTCCAGAAACGGTGCCAATTAGAACTGTGAACAGGCAATGTTCATCGGGTCTCCAAGCAGTAGCTGATGTAGCTGCAGCTATCAAAGCGGGATTTTATGATATTGGTATGTGTGAGATCTATTTTATGCCTTGATTAGTTATATCTCTACAGTTGTGTATTATGTGCTCCCTATAATTCTAAAATTATAAAATTATTTATTCTTTCATTTTATAAATAGGGATTGGTGCTGGGTTGGAATCCATGACTGCCAACCCTATGGCTTGGGAGGGATCAGTCAATCCAAGAGTATAATATCTCTGTCTCTGTTCCTATATAGTAAGTACCAACTTTTCTTTCAAAGCAGGATCGCACTGACATGCTCTTCCATCAATTGTACCAGGTACAGAGTATGGAACACGCCCAAAATTGTCTTCTCCCCATGGGTATAACTTCAGAAAATGTTGCAAATCGTTACGGCGTAACAAGGCAGGAGCAGGACCAGGCTGCGGTGAGCTATTTGGATCTGTCAGTTTGATGTTTTTTCATTGTTGTTACGTCATTAATTTTTTTCTTGAATGTACTTTTATTAGGTTGATTCACATAGAAAGGCTGCTGCTGCTACTGCTTCTGGAAAATTTAAGGATGAGATAGTACCCGTGCACACTAAGGTGACCCTTTTCATTCTGTAATTTCTACACCTTTGCAGTACTACGTAGGTTAGGAGTTATACATTTCTTGCTTTGACTCGAATAAAATTTCATCGGAAAAGATTGTGGACCCAAAAACTGGAGATGAGAAACCTGTTACAATCTCCGTTGATGATGGAATTCGGGCAAGCACAACAGTGGCAGATCTTGCGAAACTGAGGCCTGCATTTAAAAAAGACGGGACAACAACTGCTGGTATTCAATGATTCTATTTTTGATGGTATTTGAGAAATTGTGAGATCTGTTTTACCATTTTTTTTTTATATGCTACAGGAAATTCTAGCCAAGTGAGTGATGGTGCTGGAGCTGTTCTCCTGATGAAAAGGAGTGTTGCAGTGCAGAAAGGATTACCAATTCTTGGTGTATTTAGGTATGTTACTCCAGGTTTAAAATTAGTTTTAGCAAAGTAATCACTTGGATTTGTCCTTTGTTTAAAACTAGTATTTGCAAGGAAATGTCCGTGTGAAAGAACCATTTGCCTGAATACATAAATTCAGTATGCAAAAAAATTGAACTTGCTCAACCGGAAGCATATGTTTACCATTTTTTGTCGTCATTTTATCTCATGTCCTGGTCTATAACTTTCTCTCACTGTCCTTAGGAGTGTGATGGTGCATGCAATGCCTCACAAAATACACATTGGCTTAGCCATAGTAAATGATTTTTGGTTGGTCCAAAAGTAGATAATTTGATGCGTAAGGAACAAGGTCAATGGAAAATTAAGGGATTATTTTATATTACTTTAGTGGACAAATTAACTGTAATTGGTTAATTTTAATTAAATAATTATGTATCTTTTATCTATGGTAGATAGTAATTAGGAGTTTGTTTACTTGTTAAATTAGTTATCTAAGACTTCTAAGTTACATTAGAATTAGGGTTTTATGTTCTATATAAAGGATGTAATATTTATCATTAGGATTCGTAGCTTAATATATTTTGAGATCAAGGCATTGTGCCATTGTGGTCACCTGGCATCCTTGTCTTGCATCATCATTGACTTTGTGGAGTATTATTCTCTTAAAATGGCACGTTTACTAGGCTCACTACAGTTCCTAAATGTACCACAATTCCTTGTACCATCTCATCTACTACCCACCAGTGGAGCATGGTGACCTTGAGTGCGCTCTTGCTAGTGGTCGACTAGTAACCAGAGCTTAGTTTCTCTTTCTCATGGCCTTTAATGTCTACTTCAGTGAATCTAAATAATAATAATAATTATTATTATTATCTTAATAAAGTTTCAACCTTGCTAGAAAAGAGAAAAGATGGAAGGATGAAAGAAACTGTCTCCTATTGGGACATTGTAGATTGACTGAATGGGCTGTAGCTAGATCTTTCTCTTTGCTTGTTTTAGATTTCTGCAATTTCAAGTGCTACTTATGATTCTGGTCAAGCAATATTCAATGCCACCCAAAGTCCCAAAGTGTCCAGATCAACTATTAATAAAATTATGCGGTAATACTCTTGTAGGACTTTTGCTGCCGTTGGTGTAGATCCTGCTGTCATGGGTGTCGGCCCAGCTGTTGCAATTCCGGCTGCAGTTAAATCTGCTGGTCTTGAACTTGATAATATTGATCTTTTTGAGATCAATGAGGTAAAGATGATATAGTATATATACATATTATTTTTTTTATAGTGATATTGATGTTAGAATGACTTCTATATTGTGCAAAAATTCCAATATTATTTCCCCTACTGCAGGCTTTTGGATCTCAATTTGTGTATTGCCAAAAGAAGCTGGAACTCGATCCAGCAAAGATCAATGTCAATGGAGGTGCAATGGCTATGGGGCATCCTTTGGGTGCAACAGGTATTTTGCTACATAAACTTGCATCCTTTTACCCTCCGCTGTCTTTGATTGGAAATTTATGTGTTACTAAATTTATCAGGATTATTTTTATTTAGCACATGTTATTAGGGAATTCTCCCAATTATTCAGATAATTCTTGGACAACTGTCTTCTCAAATATATTTTTCACTTGCATTTTAAATGTTGGCCTTTGCCTATTTCCTTCAGTAAGTGGACAAGTTTTGTAGGTTAGTGTGTTTACCTTTCTTTTTGTAGTCGGACTGTAACCTATTGAAGATCTACTTCGTGAATCTTTTCTTTATATATGTCACAAATGTGTTGGGTACCCTTGACCCTTGGCAATAAAAAATGTGTGTTTTTATCTTTTGTAATTGCTGCAAAAATGTTATAGGATGTAAGCATGTTGCAGATAATATTCCTATCTTATTATTGGTTTTGTATATTTTTCTGTTTTTCGACGAATCATCATCTTGATTTTTTGAAAGGCTGCATTTTTGCCCTTTTCTTTCTCCGCCAATTAGAATATCAAGTAGTGAGTGAGGCTTTTAACTTAAAACTTCCATGCATTACATGGTTTGGTTGTGGAATGAAGTTATAGATTGTATTTAAAATGATTAACTAAACCACTCAACATGATCTTAGTGGATATGTTAATGCTCCTTGCTCTGTAACTTACCCAGTAGAAGGTTAAAAAATAAGCCTTGCTGTGTTTAATTGTTCTTACGTTCTCTATTTTCTCTAAACTGAGGTGTGTATGTTGCTGAGGTTAATTTCAGTCTAAATTATATTGGTTCTTGTAGAAATTGTTATTTGCCAAGTGCAACCCTTTGACATAAGACCCTAGGATATAAAATCTCTACATTACTAGAATATGTAATACATTATAGAAGAGTGGAGAATGATCCATTCCTTATTGGCTGATGCGCAACTTGTGAACAGTTTTGACTTCTCTTTCACCCTTTCTGGAATCTGAATATAGAATTTGAAGGCTTTTGGCCACCAATTCAGCCCCTAGTCACATGAAAACTTCAAAAGTTATAATAGTAAAGCTGCATGGAGTTTTGCTTTCTTTTACTACGTTTCTTTCCCTTTTGATTTTCATGAGATTGTACATATGTAAACAGGAGCCCGGTGTGTTGCCACGTTGTTGCATGAGATGAAGCGTCGTGGCAGAGACTGTCGCTTCGGTGTTGTGTCAATGTGCATAGGTGTGCCTCTCTCTCTCTCTCTCTCTGTCTGTCTGACTCTGTGTGTGTATTAAGAAATTGACCGTGTGATTTGCAACCAACTCTAATTATTTGCAGGCACGGGGATGGGGGCTGCTGCTGTTTTTGAAAGAGGGGACGCATGTGATGAAACTTGCAATGCTCGTAAAATTGAGTCCAACAACTTCCTCTCCAAGGATACTAGATAGAATTCATATGTTTCATACATTACCCCCTTCTGCAGTTTCACCAATAATATCACAGTTTGGGTTAGAATTCTAATAAAGTTATGGTAGTAAATTCGAATAATTTACTATCTGCTGTATCTTGACATTGCATACATGAGAGCCACTATGCTGTTGGGCTCTCTGTGCGTGTGGCTATATTCATGTTATAGATGAGAAAAAGTGTTCCTTACAATGTTCTTCATTTATTCTTTGCATGTAACTAAGCTCTAAGGATGTTATAAACGAAAGAATATATTTGTCTGCTTTTTCTTTCCCACTTCTGTTTTATTTGAGTTTCGATTTTAAAAAGTTGAGTTTGGACATGAGTATATTGCATCTTTTTAAAAAAATCATAATTAATTTATTCGATGGTAGAATTGAGTGGATTTAAAGCATGTTCTTTTAATTTTTCATCCTCTTTAATTTTAGAAAGGGAATAAAGTTATTTAACAGTATCTTTCTGTCTTCGAACATGGATAGCATATAATGATTGCACAACTGTCATAAGGGGAGTTGCTTTAGCTAGAAAAGAAAGAGCAAGAAAGAGAGTCTCCCGTAGCTCTTTTAGTTCATCTAGAGTCCCGGACAGAAGGGAGCATCACTAGCAAGATAAAAGGAGGAGAGAGTTGGCATCAAGGAAATTATTGAAAATAGCAACCTGTCTTGATTTTGGTCACGACTTTTAGTCTTAATTTTGAAAATTTATAACTCAGTCATATTAATTTTGAATCGAGTGATTCTTTAGCTTATTTTGTGTATCTTTTCTATAGTTATAATTTACGTGAAGACATGAAGAAAAATTTTGAAGACTTAAAATTCAGATTTTTTACTGTTGCAATATTGAAAAAAAAGGAACAAGAAAGGTAAATAATATTTGGTAATATACTTTTATGTTTTAATAAGTGAAATTTAAATTAGAGATTATGTTTAATCAAAATAAAGACATAAAATTAGAAGTCATGATAATCAGAAAGATGATATAAATTCGTATAAAGTAATATAATTGAATTGAATTTTAACGTTAAAATTTAAAAATCGGTTTTTATATTTATATTTCCTAATCCGACAGTTGGACCATTATAAATTTTGGATATGTTATATTTATATATGTTGAGAATATGTTCACCAATTTTGAACAGTTAAAAATTAACGTATTATTTGTTATGAATTTTAGAAATAGTTGGTTTATGATTTTTGTAGCAGATTTTCAGCAATGAGATCATGGAATATTGGGTAGAGCGGAATAGCTTGAGGGCAGAGTGCATTTGTGGTTCCTACGTTTCCATAGCTATTCCAACTCATCGCTTTTGTATCGTATTGTACTGTACCTTATTTGAGCAGATACATTTATTGAGTGAGAGAAAGTGTCTCAAGTCAGGGATGTGAGGCAAATATTTTTGAAAGAAGAAGCTTAGCTTCTTTTATCACGGTGCTCCGCCGCTATTCTCTATAAAAAAGAGAATAGATTTTCTCTTTATTTAATATTTAAAAATTGATAATTTAATGATTTGAAATTCGATTTAGATGATTCTTGAGGCTAAATTAAAGTATTTGAAGTCTAATTTATGTTAAAATTAATTAATTTAAAAAATAATTATAAAATCAGATTGATATGATCGATACAATAGATTGAGGTCTTAAAGAATAATTTATGGTTTTAAAATTTATTTACTTTTGCTATTAAATTTTTATATTTTGAGTATTAACAAATGATCTAAGGCAAATAATTAAAAATATCTTGAATAGGTTAAAAGTGTTTTAGAATTAAATTATACATTTATTTGGGTGAATATGTTTAGGTGGTGATTAAGATTTTGTATTTGATTCTATACGTGGATTTGATTATCAGGTACGGATTATATTGCGATAAATTTATATTCAATTACAATTGCGAAACTTATCAATAAATGAGATTGTTAGAAATTATAGGAGGGTCTCACTTCTAAGCCTTTTATCCAAAAAAGTTATCACTAATACTCATTAATAAACTAGTTGACATAAACATTCGCAATATATATCATTTTTCAACATGATTTGTCGATAAAAACCTACGTACGTACCAACTACCAAGCTTTCGTCAAAATCAGAAATTACATAATTCCTAAAGGGTGGAAATTTGCCTTACAAAAAATGTCTAATGCAGAATATCAAGTTGATTCTTTTTGTATTTGATTTGATAAATGGTGGGTTCCTTTAACCAAATCACTGCTGTTAGGATATAATTTGCCAGCCGCCGATATGCCATTCCTTTTTACCTAATAGTTGCCTAAATTTTCAAAGATGGTATGCTGCCTCAATTTTCCTTCATTGGCATACTTTTGTTTGCCTATAAAAGGCACTCGCCTTTCACCTCTCTAGACACCAATTCACAAATCAAGTTCAGTAGTAGCAAGCAGTAGAAGAGAGAAAATAACCGAGAGGAATTAGTCCAAAAATTCTAAAAGTGGAGAGAAAAATAGCTTAGTTGAGTTATAAAAAAAAAGTGAGGAAGAGAGAAAATAATTACTAATATTATTTTCTCCAATTTGTACAATATTTTTATATAGTGAATTTCTGAGATTTCTCCCCGTGGTTTTTTTCCAATTGGGTTTCCACGTAAAATCCTCGTGTTATTAAATTATCATTTAATGGTATCTCATTGTGCGTATTTATCTAAGAGTATTTTATAAACCCGATACTACAATACCTTTCATCAAATATCAATTATTCCAGCAATATTTTTGGTTCTCCATTGATAACGTTTTTTGCTCGGTTATCCGTTGTTTCGGTGATTTCAACTGGCGTACAAAATTTGGCGTTAACATTGGCGTTAGAAGGAGAGCCTTGATTGATATTTGATTTCAAATCACCATCTTTGTCTAGAAAATTGTTGATATGGAGAATAACGGAGATTCACACAGAAGCTCGGTTAGAGACAGACTTGGCCCCAACGTAGCACGGTTTGGCCCCATCATAACACGGTCAGATCCTGTACGGAGACAACTTTTTACACCAACGGCCATTCTGGATCAGGATCTGCATAGGAGGAGGACAAATCAACAGACACTTGTTTTGGAGGATGAGGACAGGGGATCAAGTCAACCTGACCAGCAAGACTGAATCAGACTACGAAGGATCAAGGAAGCAGAGATGGAGTTGGAGTTGTTACGCCACCGGCAACAGGAGTGGGATGCACATCTGACTGATCTAAGGAGACAAAGAGAAACAGTTGCTACAGTGGTGGTCGGAGAACGGGAAATGACTCCCCACCCCGAATGGCGCACCAAAATGACATAAGGAGACCGAGTCGATCCCAACGACGCTCAGGTGACACAAGGCAACCCAGTTCACCAACTCGATACCATCCTCAAGGTCGTATGACGTAAGACAACGAAAGGCGGGTTGGATCACCTGACCAACACTACCGGAGACGAACTCGATCTCCAATTGATAGGAGGCATCATGCCCATGCAAGGGTGGAACAACCTCAAGAAGAACAACAAGTAATCCCACAGACAACCATTCCAGAAGCCATATTCAATAGGCTAGCAGAACTGGAGCAAAGACTAGATACAACAAGGGCAGAACTAAGGGTGGTGGATCCGAAGTCTCCTTTTTCTCCTGCCATTACTCAAGAAAGAGTTGATCCCAAAAAGAAGTTACCGCCACTCGAGATGTATGATGGCACAGGAGACCCTTATGATCATACTCATTCATACCAAAGTGTCATGGACTACTACAATCATTTGGAGGCGGGCATGTGTCGCATCTTCGTAACGACACTCAAAAAAATCAGCGAAACAGTGGTTCATGTCTTTGCCCCCGAATTGTATCAATTCATGGAAAGAGTTGTGCGACAAGTTTCAGGAACGATTCGGAAGTAATAAGCGGAGGGGGAAATTAATTGTGTCATTAATGCAGATCAGGCAGAAACCTGGCGAGTCGCTAAGCCAGTATGTGCAGAGGTTCCGAGATGCAGTAGGAACGATCACTGATCTAAACATGATACAAGCACTGGGATTTTTCACAACGGGGTTGGATATAGTGCGGAACAAGAAACTAATGAAAGATGTGATGTTCAATCCTTTGAAGGATCTTTCTGATGCATATGAAAGGGCTGAAAGATTCATTGCGATCGATGAGGCTATGAGGAACCTGAAGCCGCAGACGCATACACCGGAAAAGCCAATGGATCGGGATAGGAGTTATAATTCCAGGTTCGAGACACAACCAAAGAGAGAGTTCAACAACGGAAGTTCGGGAACCCGTCGACCTCCATTCCCGAACCAAAATGTCAATAAAATTTATACTCCTCTTAATATTAATCGGGGCAGGATTTTGGAGGAAATCCGAGACAAGCCATACTTTGAACAGTGCCCAGCCAGTAGTCATCCGGGGAGAGGAGATCTGACCCAATACTGCAATTACCATTAGAATGTTGGACACTCTACAGAGAAATGTTGGCAACTAAAGAATCTGATTGAGAAAAACGTCCAGAATGGGAATTTGAGGATGTGCATTGATTACACCGATTTGGATAAGGTCTGCTCAAACGGATAACGTTTTTCGAGACGGACAAACGTTCACTCGAACGGACAACGTTCTTCGAGACGGACAAACGTTCACTCGAACGGACAACGTTCTTCGAGACGGACAAACGTTCTCCCGAACGGACAACATTCTTTGGGACGGACAAACGTTCTCGCGAACGGACAACTTTCTTCGGGACGGACAAACGTTCTCCCGAACGGACAACGTTCTTCGGGACGGACAAACGTTCTCCCGAACGGACAACTTTCTTCGGGACGGACAAACGTTCTCCCGAACGGACAACGTTTTTCGGGATGGACTATCTACATTTCAGCGGTGATAAGGTTGATTATTTTATTATTTTCGGTGGTCATAAGGCTGGTTATTTTCATTCTTTCGGTGTGATAAGGCATTAACGGACATAACAAAAAGACGAAGATCAATATTTATCTGAAGTTATAAGGTCGGTGATTGGGAATGTCGGGAAGATCGTGCCTATCAAGGAAAGGAGACAGAACTTAACAAAACAATTCATATAACAGAGGAAACTATGCGAGCAAAACAAACGCTTATAACAATGTCAAATTCATTCTCATATAATTCACACCAATAGTCTCTCTTGCCTTACTGAATACGGGTTTTACATTATCAGAAATATTTTTGACCCAAATAAATCTGTATCGAATGTTATATACCTAGTTGATCCTGATGTATTACTCTCCTATTATAAATTTTTATAACAGGAGAGTGGGGGGCAATGTTAGGATATAATTTGCCAGCCGCCCATATGTCATTCCTTTTTACCTAATAGTTGCCTAAATTTTCAAAGATGGTATGCTGCCTCAATTTTCCTTCATTGGCATACTTTTGTTTGCCTATAAAAGGCACTCGCCTTTCACCTCTCTAGACACTAATTCACAAATCAAGTTCAGTAGTAGCAAGCAGTAGAAGAGAGAAAATATTCGAGAGGAATTAGTCCAAAAATTCTAAAAGTGGAGAGAAAAATAGCTTAGTTGAGTTATAAAAAAAAAAGTGAGGAAGAGAGAAAATAATTACTAATATTATTTTCTCCAATTTGTACAATATTTTTATATAGTGAATTTCTGAGATTTCTCCCCGTGGTTTTTTCCCAATTGGGTTTCCACGTAAAATCCTCGTGTTATTAAATTCTCATTTAATGGTATCTCATTGTGCGTATTTATCTAAGAGTATTTTATAAACCCGATACTACAATACCTTTCATCAAATATCAATTATTCCAGCAATATTTTTGGTTCTCCATTGATAACGCTTTTTGCTCGGTTATCCGTTGTTTCGGTGATTTCAACTGGCGTACAAAATTTGGCGTTAACAACTGCTTATAAGTCGTCGACTCATTTTTTAACAGGCACGCGGTCAGAGACCCGACTCCTCCCACTGCTTGGGAGCATAATCAACACGAGATTGTGAGGAAAACATTATTCTTACAAGTACTTTAGTTTATTCAATAACAAGAAAGAGATTAGAAGGTACTGAGAATCTAAAACAATTGTCAAAAGTCGCAACCAAATTTCACTCGTAAACATCAATGCCAAGAATGACTAAAATACCCTTTTTCTTTTCTTCTTTTTCTTTTTTGGAACATTCTTTCTTATTATTATTGTGTAGCACTTTTCTTCTTTATTGTAAATCTATATTATTGTGAGGTTTCATGAAATTGGAATTGAAAGATTATTATTATTAGTGATGATTGTCACGAATAAGGGAGAAAAAAAAATCATAACAAAAAATTTCTGATTTACAATAATCTTTAACCCTTCCACAATAAAATCCAAAGATACAAAATTAACTTAATCCAACTTTGTTGGACCATTCACAAGTTCAAATTCTATAAAAATGCATCAATTTTTAATTTTTTTTGAACAATACGGTTGAATATTTTTAGAGTTATGTCATGTATTACAAAAATTTTCAATTAAATTATTATTATAATTATAACTAGGATATGTAGAAATTAAAAAAAATTATTTTAATTTATTTTATCTTTTCACAAATACTTTTAAATTTATCGTAATATAACTTCATCGTGCATTTGTTCCCATATTTCCCGCAATATTCCTTGATAACGTAGCAGTACTACTCGACTCCACTCCGCTCCGCGTATACAGAGAGAATAGAATTATATTCCAGGTTCCTCCCGAACAATAAAACTTGTTTTACAAGCATACCCGACCCGATAACCCACCCAATTCGATCGATTGTAAATAAGCCAGAGTTGTTCACTCATCTTTCCCAGAAGACCACAAAAACCACCGCAAAACCCTAATCACACCATGGATTCCCAGCTAGAAGACCAAAACACCCAGAGCAAAAAAGCCGCAAAAAAAGAAGCCGCCAAAGCCGAGAAGTTGCGCCGCCGGCAAGAACACGCCGCCGCAACCTCCGCCGCATCCGGTGTCGCCGGAGTATCCATCGACGAATCTGACCCTCTCGCATCCAACTACGGCGACGTTCCGCTGATCGAACTTCAATCCAAGGAAATCGCGACGCGAAAATGGACGGAGGTCGGCTCGCTGACCGAGGAATTGAAGGACGAGAACGTCTTAATCAGGGGGCGCGTGCACAGTATTCGCGCCGTGTCGAAGAAAATGGCGTTCGTGGTGGTGAGAGAGAGAGGCTTCACGGTTCAGTGCGTATTGACGGTGAAGCCGGAGGTGGTTAGCCTCCAAATGGTGAAGTTCGCTACGAGTTTGAATAAGGAGTCGTTTGTTGATGTCGAAGGAATAGTTTCAGTCCCTGTTTCACCACTTAAGGCTACCACTCAGCAGGTATGTTTGGTTTTAAATATTTACTTTTGTAATGAAATTATTCATAATAGTTCATTGAGACAAAGAATGCTCTTTTTCCTTTTAAGACGCAGTTGAGATTTGAGGAGTGTCTGCAACCGTTCATAATAGTTCATTGATTTTGAATAATCTGGAATATACCTTTCTATATTAATGGTATTTCAAAATCAGGAATTTGGGAAAATTTAGCATCTGTTTGGTTTATGGAGAAGTACAACTAATGACATCAAAGAATTTATCTTTGATGTGAATATGCTTATGAGTATGATGATAATTTAATAAGTGCAGGTGGAAATTCAAGTTGGTAAGATTCATTGCATTAGCAAGGCTCTGCCAACACTACCTATCAATATTGAGGATGCTGCTAGAAGTGAAGTTGAAATTGAATTGGCTTTACAGGTCCATTTGTTACTTCATCTTTATCTTTATTAGCTTGACCATATAAGCTTCCAGCAGCTGTGTAACGAATTGATTAGTGTACCTTTTATCCTTAAGATGTGTAATGGTTTCGATTTTTCAAAAATGCAGGCCGGTGAACAATTTGTTCGTGTCAATCAGGATACCCGTTTGAACAACAGGGTTCTTGATCTACGCACACCCGCTAATCAAGGGATCTTTCGCATTCAGTACCAAGTTGAAAAGGTCTTGTTTCATCTTCAACTAACGTATTAAGTTGTTTCTCTTTTGTGGCATCCTTTGTCATAGTTTTAGTGATGCATGTATAAGAGTTGCTTCAAAATTTAAGATACTTCCGTTTAACAACATAACTATTTTCTCTTAAAAGTTATACACTTCGGTCCACTTATAGAATATAATGAAGCAAGCTAAGTGTTTACTCTCCTAGTACTGTACCTTGACGGCAAGGAAGGAGGCATTGGAAAACCTTCTTCTTGGTGCCAATGAGATGTGCCACATCTCCGCAAAGAAGAAGAAGAGGAAGAATGCCACTAGAATCTTCTTTCCCAATACTTATAACTCGTATAAAAAGAATAATTAGTTGAAGAAAGTACCTAGTTTTGTCCTACTCCCTCTCTCTATGTCTCCCTTTCCCTCTCCCTTTCTTTCTCTCTCTTTCTCTTTTCTTATAATATATATACCTTTTGCTCATTGTAGAGCTTTAGTATTTGCATATGTAAATATTTTTTTGAAATATATTGTGTTCTTTAGGAGTATCAGAAGAAAGTTTGTTTGCTCGTAAATTTGATTTTATTGCTTTTGAAATTTGGATTCATTGCAATCATTCTCTAAGTTGAAGAGATTTATCTTTGAAATTAGACTAATCTTGGTTCTTTTATTTGCTTGCTGGTCCTCTCTCTCTCTCTCTCTTGCCATCTAGTTTTTTGTTCTTTTTTTCATTTTTCTTTTTTTCAAACTCCTGAAAATGTTAGTTTTGATAGATTACTAGCTAACTGAACAGACTGGTCTTAATTCTTTATATTTTTGGGCAGATATTCAGGCAGGTTTTGGAGTCTCTAGGCTTTGTAGGGATTCATACACCAAAATTGATGGGAGGCTCCAGTGAAGGTGGCTCAGCTGTTTTCAGATTGGATTACAAAGGGCAACCTGCTTGTTTGGCACAGTCACCTCAGCTTCATAAGCAAATGTCAATTTGTGGTGATTTTGGGCGCGTCTTTGAGGTTGGTCCAGTTTTTAGGGCAGAGGATTCTTTTACACACCGACATTTGTGTGAATTTACAGGTCTTGACGTAGAAATGGAGATTAAGAAACACTATTCTGAGGTATTGCTTTATTTCGTTTAAGTACCTTTAGTAACAATACAAAGGGCTGTGGTAGTAAGGGGCTGTCATTTATGCAGGTGATGGATATTGTGGATCACTTATTTGTTGCAATGTTTGACCATTTAAATGAGAATTGCCAGAAAGAGCTTGACGCAGTTGGGAAGCAATACCCTTTTGAGCCTTTGAAGGTTTTAACTCGATGGAATTTTTGTTAGACAATTGTGTAAATTTGAAGCATTACAAAATCAAATATCATAATGGATGCAAGTTTTTTATTTTATTTTAGTTCATAGTTGCTCCTTTGCTAATTTGGATTGTTTGATATTTTGCAGTACTTGCGAAATACTTTACGGCTTACCTTTCAAGAAGGGGTTCAGATGCTTAAGGTATGATTGATATATCCTTTGTATCCCCATTCCACCCCCCCCCCCCCCAACCCACCCGAACCCCACCAAAAAAAAAAAAAGAAAAAAAAGAAGAAGAAAAGAAGTGAGAGAAGGATAAATAATTGATTTGTGAATGATTTACTTGTAGTAAAAGTATTTCTGTAATTAAAATTTTTCTAACATCTCTAACCTAATGTAATTAATTTTTTAAATCCATAAGACACTTAACCAACAAAATATTAGGCATATTTTTGTGGTGTTCTCCATGTAATCCTTCTCTTTTTTTGTATATATTGTCTTTCCAAGTTGTATGTGTCCCATATGGAATATGTTTGTTAGACATGCTATGCTTAAACAAATTTGATCCGTGGGCATTCTGAAATGGAAGTGACCCTGGGAAATGCTGTTGTGCTCGTAATTGATATAATACTCAAGCAGCCTTGTTTATCAAGGTGTTTTATTGTTTTGCATGCGATTAATGCATCAAGTATAAAGTTGACAACTTATAACTTGAATGATGGCCCCCAAGTATCCAGAATATAAAATATCTGAAATGATGGCAAGTTATGTCAACAAGAAACCTCTTGAAGCTCATTTTATCTGCAAATGACTCTCTTGTTAAGAGTTTTTGTTTCTTCTTTTATGAAATTTGCTTACTCAGGAAGCAGGTGTTGAAGTTGATCCTCTTGGGGACCTTAACACGGAAGCTGAGAGAAGACTTGGCCAGCTTGTTTTTGAGAAGTAATTTGCGATTTACTGGCCCATTCTGCAAATACTTCCCTTTTAAATTGTTGTTTCCTTTTCCAATATTGTGATAACAGTGGAGGTAACCGAAATTTTCTACTCGCCATAGGTATGGAACTCAGTTCTATATACTTCACCGCTATCCTTTGGCTGTTCGACCATTCTATACAATGCCTTGTCCTGATGATAGGGCATATAGTAATTCGTTTGATGTCTTCATTAGAGGTAAGCGTAAATTATTCCATGTCACTTGTGTATGTTTATCATATTTAAGAACTGGCTTGTTCGATATATGTTAGTTTGGGTAATTTGCTCTCATCATTTCCATCATGTGAACATGACACGTCAATTTTGTACCTTGCAATTGGTTGATGCAAAAATTTAGTATAATTTTATTATGTCTCTCTTAAAATTTTGCCTCTATTTTGGGGAGAGATATTCTAGGAAATAGTAGAACTGTAAAATAAGTGAGACAAAAGTGCTTATTAGATTGGGGAGGAAGTTTGGGTTTACTGGTTTTAGAGAGTTTGCTTCAGATCAAATATTGTGGTTTTGGTAATTGCAAGGTAGGAAGATCTTGTGGAGATGTTCTTTTGCTATCTTATGAGGAGCAGATGTAGATCTCTCTCTCTTCCTTTACTTAGTGATAGAGTGTCTTTGACTCTTTTCTTGCTGTGCTTTGGGCTTTTCCATGGGAGCATTTTGAGGGGTGGTGGTGACAGAATACTGATAGAGATTTATGTTTAGTTTTATAGTTCTTCAAATCTTAATATATCCGTAGGAGGACCTTTTGTCCTCGTCCTTGTACTTCTCCTTTTGAATAAATCTTCATAGAGAATGGCGTTTTAGACTTGTACAGTACACTATATGATGGCAGGATAAAGAAGACAAAATATTCCGATTCCTGATATGGAAATTTGGTCAAAAATCATATATTGTTTGGAGTGTTTATGAGTCCTATTATTTTTTGGAAGTTGAAAATTTCCATCTTTACATGATTAATCACCATATAAGACGGATACATTCTGTTTTGATAGAACTGTTTTATATGTGAAACAAATTCTATTTAAACTGCAAGTTTCTGACATGAATTGTCAAATATTTCGGGATTGCTTAAAAGCTTCTTCTTTGGTGCTCTCTTTCTTCCTTTCTGTGTCGAGGTTGTACCTGTTTTTTGTTATTTTTTCGGTTTATTATTTGTATTTTGCTGACGATAAACCGTCAAACCATGCGCTATATTGGATTCATGGCTACATCATAAACCGTTGTAGATCCTGTGCTAAAAGTACTAGTCAATTACAGGCACATTGGCTTTAGTATGTGTTTACACCAGGATGACTTCTATGTTGATTCATTATGTGTATTGTGTTGGAAAATGTGAAAAGTCCGTCTCCTTGTCTTTTTTAAAGTATATAGTTGCTCTGATTTAATATGTTTATCTTCTTTTTTTTCACAGGGGAGGAGATAATTTCGGGAGCTCAGAGAGTCCACGTTCCTGAGTTTTTGGCAGAACGTGCAGAAGCATGCGGGATTGATGTCAAGACAATATCTACTTATATTGATTCTTTCAGGTATCTTTCCTGTCTAATAATCTTATACCTCAACCTTTAAATTTCTTTATATGCTAGCATTTGTCATAATAATTATTCATTACAATGCCTTAACCAATTAGTCAAATTTAGTGTCCATACTAATTAAATATATTTAGAACATTAGCTCAGTTTGGGTTTTTGACAAATTAATGAAAGAAATACTTGTTTCAATATGCAAGTCTGGTTAAGTTCTTTCTTGGGTTATTTGTCAAATGATAATATCTACAAATTCTATCGATTAAGGATGAGACTCACTTGAGAGTATTTGAATCCTCTTTCTCTTTGCTGTGCCCACATGGCATCTTTATCTAGTTAGTTCCTGAACATTGTTTGACCTTGGCAGTCATTCACTGTTTTGTATATATCTTATCTTTTGACTGGTCTGTTGAAGGTATGGTGCACCGCCGCATGGTGGATTTGGTGTGGGATTGGAGCGTGTGGTGATGCTCTTCTGTAACCTTAACAACATCCGTAAAACATCACTTTTCCCTCGCGACCCACAAAGGATAGCTCCGTAATAGGGGTCTCACTGGGTTCTGTTTAGCGACTGGCTTCTCTAAAATTTTTGCGTCCTGTGCTGTTGGAGATTTTTTCCAAATGAAAGATTATAACTATTGTATTTGGAAATGTACTTATACGTGATATTTTATTTACCATTTCTATTGCAAAAGCTCATCATTGAGGTAATGGTTATGATCAGGTGTGTATTTTACAGGATAGGCTTATTATCATGTTAAAAAATAAAAACAAAAATCGTGTAAGAGGAAAGCAGAGGAAAATTGCAGTTTCTCAAAGACACATTTTCAAGTTTTGTTATAGGATTGAGGATTCTTTAAAAGGCTATTATAACATAAACAGGAAATCTTATGAATCCTCAATTTTGCAACTGCGACTGCTGCATTAATTAAAATTAAATAATTTTGCATCAATTAAGAATTTTAAAATTTTGCTAATTGATCATCCAAAACAAATCAAGAGGGGCACATATGTCACAATTCTAAAGTATGCATTAACATTAAATAAATTTTAACTTTCTAGTATATTGAAAAGCAACATGTGCATAAGATAGGGTAAAGAATAAGTATTATATGGAAATTGCATGTCACAAAATGGCACATGAAATTAGAGGGCTAAATGATCATTGATCATTAACTTTCAAAAGGCTAATCACTTTGAGTGTACAATTTATTCAATCTCATGAACAATAACCCCTTCCTACCCAAAAAGAAAAGAAAAAAAGACACAAATGAAATACAAGATTGAACTAGGCTCAGATGCTACTCTGGAAAAACACACATTTCTTAAAACTTAGGCTACGAAGAGAGGAACTTAGCAGAGACCCTGATAAATACTAGCCGAACTTGGGCGTTGCTGATTCACTCTATAGTTTTTCAGATAACGATTCCTCCATATTACTCATCAGTCACGCACCCATTTGAAGCTGACTGCACATTTTTTATGTACTGGAAGTCCAAAAAAAGAAACAAATTCTTTAGTAATGAGTAGAATTTCTAGTAAAGTGTTTTTAAAGTTTAGATTTCCGGTCACCTTGTAAAGAACACCTCTGTCTGCCTTATAAGCAGGGGGAGTCCATCTCTTTCTCCGCTCCTCCAGCTCCGCATCAGTCAACTGAACATCCATTCTCTTATTGCCAATATCAATTGTGATTATGTCTCCATTTTCAATAAGACCAATTGGACCACCTTCCTGCAAACATTTTGAAATGCAACCTAAGAACTATGATCACTTATGCAACACCGTATTTTAAATTTTGATTACTGCTGAATTTAAAATTTCGCCAATTGGGATAGAAACAAAAGTGAAGAACATGTAACCTGGTCACTTGAATTTAGGATTCCATATTGAATATGAGGTTTGATTTTGTCATTTTGCGAAAGGCGACTCAAAATAGAATAGACGAACAATCTGTTATCAACTAATCAGATACATACGAATCTGGTTCAGTTGATTATGTTAGGATAATCCCTCGGAATATATATTAGTTATATAGTTGTAATGGTGTTTTCGTTATTGAGCAAATCCATGGAGGAAGGAGAGTTGAGTATGATGATGGCTATGACAACTATATTGATTAATGAAGGGGCAGATTATGAAAATGATCCTAACAAATTCAAAATATTGAATTTCTTAGTTTTACGTCAGTGTCCTGCTAGTGGGGAGAAGGTAGTGACGCTGCATATGAACCTGCAGATATTTATCTGTATTTCTGCATCTTATACATTTCAACATTCATGTGAACTCCAATAGTCTTAACTTTACAGGAGATGCAGTACAAAGTTTCATTATGTAAGAAAAAATGGAATTTAAATATCGTGAAACCGAACACACCTGTGCTTCAGGGCATATATGGCCAACAACATATCCATGTGAGCCTCCTGAAAACCTTCCATCAGTCAACAGTGCAACTTCCTGCAACAATTGAAGTTATACCCTAAGAAACTTGTTTCCTTGAAAGCATATCTGGTTAACAATTTACTCACAATCAAAATTTATTTATAAAATCTCATGTTATAGCCTACAAGCCATAAGATGTGCTAGAAATGAAATCAGGCATATGACAAACTAATGACCAATATACCTTCCCAAGTCCAGCTCCCATAATTGCACTTGTTGGTGTTAGCATTTCTGGCATGCCAGGTCCTCCCTTAGGCCCCTCTCCTCTAATAACAACTACTTTTCCCTGAAATGTGACAATTATATACAAAAATTCAGGTAATGAAAGCTCCCACTCATTGCATTTAGAAGAGAACGTTTTGAAACATAAGCTGCAAACAATGCAATGGCTTATCACTGAAAACTGTAGAAACAAGAATGTTACTCCAGCTGAGTCCACTAACAGTCTAACAGGATTATTAACCCAATTAAAGAAACATCCTTTTGGAAAAAGCATTTGTTTGATTGTGAAGCGTAGTAAAGTTTAAAAGGGAACCCTCATACAAATTTATATGTCAGGATAAGGAAAATCCAAAATGGGAGGATATCAAAACAATCAGTGACACAGAACTGCTGCACTGTGGTAGGGCTTTCAAGCCAAATAAAAGCTTTTGGAAAATATTACCAAATAACCTTTCGTGAAAACAAGATCCTAATAACAAACAGGAAGATAAAAGTTATATGTCAGTTTTTACTATGCAAAGGATTGTACCTAGGACAACTTATATTCTATCTTATGCAGGCTATGTTAAAAGGTAAAATCCACTGGATCAAGTAGGTAAGACTCTTAAATTTTGGTCAAGAAACACCAAATTGATTGCAGCAGGCCGAAAACAAATACTCCCTCCGTCCCAAATTAATTGCTTTTCTAAGACTTTTTTAAGTCAAATTGACTATTTTTAAAATTAATAATTAAGCATATATAAATATATTTCTAAAATTATAAAAATTGAAATTAGTAATAAATTGTATATACTTTCTTTTGGTTATAATATCTTCACTTATATGTTAGCAAAAATAGTAAAAAGATTAGTTTTAAAAATAGTCAATTTGACTTTAAAAAGTCCTAAAAATGCAATTAATTTGGGACGGAGGGAATAATAAACAAAAACAATATGATCACGTTCGTACCTTAAAGCTCATAGGATTTTTTGAAATAGCTGCTAGCATAGATTCCTCTCCTTCAAAGACAAGAGCAGGACCTGGTAAACGATGTTCACAATTTTATCTCTTAATTACAGTCGATAATTTGAGATGATATAGTATCACGAGTGAAACAATACTCAGTATGTAAGAAGGAAATATCAATTTAGTAAGTAGAGTAAAACACAGTACCAGAGAAGTATAACCCTTCTTTTCCTGTGATCTTTGCCACGGAACCATCTGGTGCAACATTTCCATATAATATTTGGATGTGGCCAGTTTCCTTGATGGGATTTGTCAATGGTCTAATTATTTCCTGGTCATGAGAGAGAGAAAATATGATTTTATTCTCATATTAGTGTATTTCTTAAGGTACAAACAAAAATGTTTCACAAAATAGTTAAAAAGGTAAAAAATTTAAAACATATAAAAATGAAAAAAAAAGAAGAAAAAAAGTTGCTACCCTACCTGACCTTCAGCTAAAGAAGGAAACAGTTTTGCATTCTCAGCCATCGTTTTCCCCGTTACTGAAAGGGAGAATGAGTAAGGGCAGAAGGCAGAAAAGGAGGAAAAAGACTTTATGTAAATGATGCAATAGCACAACTGAACAACAGATTACTAATAATGCATATTTTCTGAGGTACATACCAGTCATACAGTCCCCATCTAAAAACCCAAGCTCCAAAAGATGGCGGATGATAGCAGGTGTTCCTCCAATCTATATCAGTAATTATTTCAATGAGCAAATAAGAAAATAAATACCTTCTAAGAAGCAAAAGAATGCATTTACAATTAATGTTTAACAAAGAAATGAATATCTATTACCAGATATCAGTTGCAAAAATAATAGTAAACTGCTGCATACCTTGTGTACATCCTCCATGACATATTTGCCACTAGGTTTAAGATCTGCAAGGAATGGAACCTCATCGCTAACCTTTTGAAAGTCATCCAGAGTTAAATGTAAACCGACAGACCTGCCAAGAAATTAAGCACGAGCTATTAATTAGATAGGTATGAGTTTTGTTTTTAAGAGATCGTAATAGGCACCCCTCACCTTGCAATAGCAATTAAATGTAGAACAGCATTGGTAGACCCTCCCAGTGCCATGACTACAACCATTGCATTGCGCAGTGATTTTGAAGTGATAATGTCTCGTGGTTTCAAGTCCATTTTTATCAAATCTAGAAGATGTTTTCCAGCTAAGCGGCACTCATCCAACTTTAACGGGTCTTCAGCAGGTGTAGAAGAGCTTGAGAACAAAAATTGAAAATAATAAGTTAAGACATGGAACGAGGAAAGTTTAAGCGACTACAAAAGGACAATATTTTACCTGTAAGGAAGAGACATTCCCATTGCCTCAATAGCAGAAGCCATGGTATTTGCTGTATACATTCCACCACAGGCTCCCGCTCCAGGGCATGAATTCCGGACTACATTCATCCTATGTTCATCACTTATTGAGCCGCTGACATACTCTCCATAAACCTATAATGGTAAAGAAAGCATTATTTGTAGCTGATAGCTGAAAATTGAGTGATCTCTCACAGTTACCAAGTGCTCTAAGCAGGAATGAATATTTTTTAAGAAAAATTGTGATAGTAACATTCTCCTTAGCAACAGACGAATGGTAATAGACAAATATATCACATAAATAAGAAGAACATATCAACTTACGAAAAAGTAGTCTATAATATGACCATGGGTAAGCAAATAACGCTTAAAACTACTCAATCAAGATCCACCAGATATTTAGCAACATGATTTAGAAACATTTCAAACAAGCTGATAAGTGAAAGCTTATAATATGATGTAACATGGATAAGTATGATTCGTACCAGCTCAACTCAACAAATCCTTGTTGTAAGCCTGTAATCACTGAGATAAACATATACTCTATCTTAGCTTTTCTTTTTATTCTTTTTTCTTCCTTTTCTGGCAGTGTTGACTTAGCTTCATTACTGTAAGTTAGTGGTCTTTGCTGCACGTACCCAAGCAATTTAGTCAATTCACTCATTTACTTCAAATGTCTTGTACTCAAGTTGTTTCCGTTTCTTTTTCCTATATATTAATCCATTCTCATCTTAAAACATATCCAACTTAACATCCACAATTCTGCCAAAGTTTAAATTTGAAATGTTCCTTCCTTGCCTAGGAACTTGACTCAAAGAGCATTGCTGGTCATATATAATTGTCTTGTCGGACCAGTGCTGCATGTTCATTATATAAACATCTCTCCAACTTCAAACCTAAGAATATATAAGGATTATGTTGACTGCCTCGAAATCAAAAGCCACCTGCAGTGATCGGATTCGGAACCTGAATCCAATTCCAACTGGTCAGCATTGCTGCCCAGCTAACCATAATAGTACCAATATATTTTAACACGTTAAGAGGTTCGTCTAGCTGATGGTCAATATTTGTTGGCATAGGCTAAAGTTTCGCCTAATTACCATACTCTCCCCTTATGTCAAACCAATCAGTTGAACATCCCAAATTGATGAACTGACCATCAAAAGAAGCTACATTTATGCTGCAGAATCTTAACATAATAAACAGCAAAAGGATGAATTATTTTAATTGAAGCATGGGCGCTTGTTGTTTCACTATGTCTTTTGTATACATTCTGTAACCTGTTTTTGGCCGTCTTTATTAATTACTACGTTAAAATAAATGCAAACAAAATCTAGTAGACCACAAAAGGCATGAATTTTTTTTGAGTAAAATAATTCAACCATAAGTGGAGAGTGCAAGTCACAAAAGGAAAATCCATATGAAAACTTAATTCAATCATGCACACTGCAAGAACTCGTTCAGTAGAATGACTATTGAAAAGCAAATTATATGCATACCTGAAAAGCAGATACTATGTCGACCACATGACCTTGAAAATGACCAGGCTGCACAGAAGACAATCAAAAAACTATTATCAACATCAACTTTGATGAGATAGAATTAGCGAACGGCAAAATAAATAGTGTGCAGGTGTTATAGCATCTGCCTCTATCAAATTGATTTTATATAATAAAACAACCCTTGCCAATTTTGCCAATATACAACGAAAAAATGATCAACCACTGAATTTATAATCCTTATGCCCATGTTCAACAGTTTTAATGATGCTCCTATCTAGTTTCCTATTTAAAAATTGTATGTATAATAAGACATAGGAAATGGTGAATCACTTGCTTTTAAGTCATCAATTGGCCGAAGATCTTTGGTGTATGTTTGTGCTCTTTGGAGTTACGAGAATGAGTGCAGAAATCGCGCAGAAAGAGGTCGCATATGATTCCTCATTGATTACACTAGCTATTATGAACAGAATAGGTGTTCCTGTGGGGATTTAGAGATGTCTATTTTGCAAATTCACTTTGACTTTCTGAGCCTCCTTTTATTTGGCAGGGCTTTTCCAATGATCATAGTCTCTTTGGTTGATACATTTTAGGAGAGTTGGATTTGACAGTATAGATTTACTTAATTTTTGGTACTTTTTGTGTTGCATATAGAGGAAGGCCTTTTCTATTCCATAAAGCACGGAGAATATGGCATATCTTTTTGTGTATGATTATCATCTAAAATTGCAAACTCAACAGCCAAAGGTACTGGTATCTAACCTTGATAGTTCCACCATAGATCATGATACTCGGCCGGTTCAACCGTCCCATTGCCATGATAGTACCTGGCATCTGAAATAAAAGATGGTAAAAAATTGTTCATTTGGGCAACAATGTTACCATTAAACCAGATACGAACAACGAATACTACAGAGAGAACAGACAGGAAAGCATTTATAGTGGTAGCTACTAAGTTTAAATTGTAAGAAAACAAACATGCTAATTCAAAATGAAGATTCAGAATCAATCACGACCTTGAACCAGAAAGATTTTAAGTAATCTTTTCTAATATGAACAAGCTCTATGATTACTAAGCAAAAAAGTAACCAAAATAGTGCTTAGATATGAGATAAAAAGATTTCTCGAAAAATCAGTTTAAAAATAATATGAAAAATGAATCATAGACTATATATTGTTTCAGAGCAAAGTCACACTCCCAGAACAAAAAATGAACAAGGAACCAGGACACACATGTTACTCGCTGCTCTCAAACACATGTGCACTTAAAAACAAAATTAAACTACATTGTCTCCTTCATAAACCTAGAAATACCCATTTGACAACAGAAAACAGTAAATACCTGGAGCATAAAAGCTTGTATCTTTGGGGAAAATCAAAAATGTCCATCACGGAAAATTCAAAATTTGTACAAGAAAGCTCACAATTTTCTCCACAATCACACAGACCCATTTCCGCACAACCAGGCATACATACAAAATATGGAAGCAACAAAAAAAAGAGCATGCATTCAAAAAATTAAAAATAAAATTAAGATATAGTAAAAGGGCTCACATTTTTGTCACAACCAGGGATAGAGATGTTGCCATCATACCACTGAGCAGCCATGACAGTCTCAATACTATCAGCAATCAGATCCCTTGACTGCAAGCTATAACACATCCCTCTAGTCCCCATAGAAATAGCATCACTAACCCCAATTGTATTGAATCTAAACCCAACCATCCCAGCCTCTTTAACCCCTTCTTTGACAGCTTCAGCCAGGCTCAACAAATGCATATTACAAGTATTACCCTCGTACCAAACCGATGAAATGCCAATTTGGGGCTTGTGCATATCTTCTTCCGAGAGGCCAACGCCATACAGAACGGCCTGAGAACCTCCCTGTGACTTGGGTTCGGTGATCCGAGAGCTGTATTTGTTGAGCCTGAGAGATGGGTCGGTAGTGGTGACGGTCTGCTGTGGTGGTGGGACAGTTTCCGTTGAGGAGGCTCGGATGGAGAGGGTGTGGAAGCGTTTGGAGGGGTGAAAGGCAAAATGCGGAATTGGGTTTTTGAAGGTGGCGCTGGTGGTGGCGGGCAGTGGTGATGGTCGAGAGATTAGGGAGGTTTGCATGGTGGCTCGTGGCGGCTGGCGGCGGCTGAAGTAACGGGGTTTAGGAGAGGTATTAGGAAATGGCGAGGGTAACTCTTTATCTGATTTGTTTCCGTGGATAAATTTATATGGATTCTGGTTACTGTAGAGGTGATTCATGATTGGTGGATAAGACTGTAAAGTGCAAAAGTTAATTTGTGAAGTGTGAGATTAAAATTAGTGCTTATCTCAAAAAAAAAATGAAAAAAGTAAAATAAAAGAAAAGAGAGATTAAAATTTATGAAAATACTTTTTCTTTTCTTTTTAGAACTTATATTATTACAATTGAAGGTACATTTTATCTTGAGAAAATTGGAGAAAGAGAGAGAAGAAAAATTAGCAAGAACTTAAGGAAAGTATACTTTTAATATTTTATAGAGTTTGTTGTATTCTGATTTCTATTTGAGGGGTAATTTTAAATTTTGTTAATTATATAGCACACTATAAAATAGAATGTATATTCGTCTTCAGTTATAAATTCTTAAGTGTTGTGAAATGATAGATAAAATAAATTAAGAAGAAAACAAAATGTATATATTGATAAACACTTGTATTCAATTGGTCATTCACAATTCTTTTCATATCTATTAAAAATTATCTCTCTTAAATTCTGAAATTTGTAGTCGAGTTAGGGTTGAACAAAAAATGGATAAAATCGAATTGAATCAAATTTTTTTAATCAAATATTTCGGTTATTCAGTTATTTTGTACATTTCGATTATAATATTCGGTTTTTCGATTATATTTATTGAATTTTTGTAATTCGGTTAACCAAATAACCGAAATTTTCCTTTTTCCAAACACTAAGAGCATTTTCATAAAGTTGACTTACTTTCATTTGTTTATAAACACTCTATAAGAGAGTTACTATAATCATTTAACAACAATTCACCCGCTTACAAACGAAAAGTAACTAAACTATTACTACAATGATATTGTCTGTGTCGAATTTAAGGGTACTTCAGAGTTGGATTCAAGTATTCAACTATCTATTGAGATCATTCAGACCAGGTATTAAATAAAGACAGATAGTCTCTTATATAGAGTCGGTCTTGATTTTTTAAGGTTCAGGACAAATTTTTTTAAGTGTTCCCTTTATATAAATTAAACAAACAAATAAATAAATTATTAACTAATTAATTTTATTAAAATTATAAGAATTTATAAAAGATAAGGAAGAACACTTTGGGGCCTCATTAAAACCTTGTTTAGAGAAAACCCAATGGGACAAAACCCTAAATGAAGGAAAAAAAACTACCCCAGATTGTAAACATGGCATTAAAAAACGAAAACTACATATTTGAGTCTACATGCTTCCTCCCGAATATCCATAAACATTTCTTGATTTGATGGCAAGGTTTGGGACTTTCATTTTCATGGCAAGGTTCATCAACATTTTCATTTTCATCAAGGAAAGGTTCATCACTATTTTCATTTTCATCTGGATCACCAATTTCTTCATTCACATCATTCTCATTTTCTACTAGTTCTTCCGATTGAATTGGTTGTTCATATTCATTTGGTAAATCTTCATCTAAATTTTTAAGTGAAGCATTAGTTTGTTTAACAAAATATTTATTCAAAGATCCTCTTAAACTTTGAGCAATTTCTTCTTCTTTTTTCTTTCTGTGTCTCTTGAGATTTTCGGAAAGTAGTTTCTTAGGAAACATTTTTTAATTTTTATAATAAACACAACGCAATAAAAAAACAATAAAACTAATTAACAAAAAATAATAAAACCTGGATTTTGAGCATATTTTCTTCCACTTGAAACTTCCAATTATAAAGAACAAGAATTACAACCAAGTTTTCTGTTGAATCCAATAATAAATAAGAAAAAGTTAACAAAGATATGTATTACAATTTACAAAATTTATACATCTAGATTCTATTATCTATATGTAACTTTAAAAAAAATTACCTTCAAAGAAAGGCACATGGTCTAGCTGGTGGATGATTTATTTTCTAACTCTGTTGGAAAAGAGGAGAACCACCGAAACAAAAATTGCTTGCGTTGCGTTATGAACTAAGAGGGTCGAAAGGTTTTTCCTTCTTTTTGTGGCTAAAAGTCTGTTTTGATTCCACGTATTTATTGATTTGTTTTATATTATGTTTTATAATTAATATGAGACTTCCTTACTTAGTACGTTTCTTCTTGAGTATATAAAGACTGATTGGATTGATTGGTTTCCCTTTTCATTAACAGGTACATGCGGAAACTTCGTTTGTTTTATTTTTTATTTTTTTATACACATATATACATAAGTTTATAAAAAAAATTTTGGGCCCCCTCAACTGTGGGCCCTGGATTGTAGCATTGGCCCAAGGTCGGCTCTGCTCTTATAGCTGAATGTGTGGCCAAGTCCTCAATATGAATAATTGCATATACCGACACACACACACGCACACACACACATGTATATATATATATATATATATATATATATATATATATATATGTGTGTCTGTCTGTCTGTGTGTGTTATACACATATGCTTATAAAATGTCGGTGCATAATTGATTCATTATTTATTTATTTATTTTTTGTTTTTTTGAAATGGGAATTGCAGTGTTCAATAAATCTTTATTATACATTGTTACTACAATATGAAGAAGGTAGAAATTCAAAATTAAGTGTGCTACCTAATTAATTAGAGTACCCAATGCTAATGGTGTCAATATTTGTAAAGTGAGACCTCTCTAGTCCTTTTGTCATTTCATACGATGGCTCTCCATCATATGCCATGCATTGAATTCTGCATTAGATGCATCCCACGCTACAAAACTAGGTAAACACCTTTTCTGCCCAATCCAATCAACAACATTTTATTAGTTAATACAACTTGTAATATAAAATAGAGCCATGCAGGTCGTTCTCATTAAGCATCATAAAGCAAATCTATCTCATAAAAACTGAAGCAAAGAAAAAAAAAAGTATTTGTGCTTATCAATATATACAAAAGAGAGAGACTAAGGTTGACAACTTGAAAAATACCCTTAATTTTGGTTAAATAACCGAATAATAAATTCGGTTATTTGGTTACTTGCTAATTCGAGTAAGTGTTCGGATATTAAAATTATACAAATTCGGTTTTTGATTCGATTATAACCGAATAATCAGTCCTAAGATGAGTTGAGTTGAGTGGTTGGAGAATAAAGAATACCGATTCCTTTGTTTTGCAATAGGCTTAGCTATTTATATAACAATGGCCAACAACTCCCACTTTTTTCTCTTCTTTCCTTTTCTCTTTCTTCCACCTTTTTGTCTTCTTGTCTATCAGACTTCTCCCCTTCTCTCTTATCAAACTTTACACATTCTAAACTGATTGATCTCTAACTTTTAAGAATATTTTGATGATAACAATAATTAATAAATAGGTTAATTAAAAGGGTAGAATTCTATGTTATAATTATTTTTTTATCTTATTTACTTTGACCAAAAATATTTTCTAATCCTATTGAATTAATATTTTGTTGACCTTGATAATTTAATATCAAATGTTAAAGAGATTAATTCACAAAGTAACATTTCCTAAAGTAAGAAAAAATCCTATTATTCTCAAATGATTTTTTCTTTAATAATGCTTTCAAAATAATATATTTATTAAAGCTATTTTTAATATAAGAGCCAAAAAGAAACAAAAGGCCTTAGCTTTTTTGCTTTATCCGAAATATTGAGGAGGGTCATTGGAAATATAATTATTGTATGCATGTGCTTGAAGCTAATGTACTTGAGGCATTGTTTTTTGCTGAAGTTTCTCACTTTGTTTCATGTACTGGCATTAATTGCTAGTTCGACCATGTGGCTATGTAATTGGGAGGAATGTTTGTTAGAAGGCTTACTTAGAAAAATTGTACTCCCTCTATTCCATAATATATGACGTTTTAAATGATTTTATTTTTTTAAATTATTTGACGTTTTATATAATATAGGAGAATTAGTCACAATTTTTTCAAAATTACCCCTCATTATTCCTCCTAATTTTTTGATATATATATATTCACAATTCTCAAATACTTTTAACTCTTTTTCTCTCCTTATCAAATACGGTAAATTGTGAGGGAGAGAGAGTGGAGAGGATTTCTAAAGAATCTGATAAAGTGTTTTATGGGGAGTGAGAACGAGAAAGAGAATAGGAGTAAATGAGATCAATGAATTTTTTTAGGAGTAAATCATGGAAAAATGTTACAAATGAGAGAGAATATGAGATAAGTATGGTAAATGGTATTATAAACAATTGATACTATATTTAATGTTATACAATTATTTCTTTAATTTTTGTGCACAAATCTAAAACGTCATATATTATGAGATGGAGGGAGTAAGTAACAATTTTTCGTAGGCTGATTTGAAATTTAATAATTGTTAGTATGCTGGCTTCTTGGGCAATCCGTGTGATTTTTCTAATTCTCATCCGAGCCCTTCAATTTTGAATCAAGCAATCCAAGCCCTTGTTTTTCAAAATGAACTCCTAAATGACTATTATACCTTGGCTTAAAAATTCTATAAATAGGAGGTTTTTCAGATCATTTCAATTTGCCAATTTACAAACTAAGAAAAACTCATTCTTCCTTGTCTACATACTCTCTCTCTAAAAAAGTTTTCTTTTTTTTTCTACTCAAAGTTCTGATCATTTGAAGAAGAGAAAATTGGTCAAAGTATTTGAGATAGGTTATTGAACTGATTTATTTGAATTATCCCATACTTGTTTATAATTATAGATATACAAATATAAATTGTTACACACATTTATAAATATATATATATATATATATATATATTTCTTCTATTCATATCAAATAAAAAGTTAGTGCTTAAATACCGAGATTTGGAGATATTTCTTAAACAAGAATATTATATGAACGGTTTTTAAAATCCTAAGTGACCTTTTATTAATATAATTTATTTATATAAATATCATAAAATAGATCAGTACTTAGATACTAAAAATTTGGAGGTATTCCACAAAAAAGATATTATTTGAAGGATCTTTAAAATCCTAAGTGGTCTATCAAAAATATTTATATAAATACTAATTGTGAAACTATAAATTTGGTCAGTACTTAGACACCGAAAATTCGGAGGTATTCCTCAAATAAGGATATTATCTGAACGATTTTTAAAATCCTAAGTGGCATTATTTAAAGTATTCACATAATAGATAAAATATATTATTATATATATCTTTGAGTTAAATCAATTTATTTGTTATATCAAGTATTATTTAATTGATTAATCTATCAAGTATTTGATCATAAATTCACTTATTTATAAAATACTTGTTGCATAATATAAAAGTTATTTAAACTTTTATATCACAAACTTCAGTGAATATATGTGCTTAAAAAGAATCATATCACTCATTATAAAAGTTATTTAAACTTTTATACCTGAAATCAAAGTTATATCTGTTGACATAGAGACACATTCTTTATTTATAAAAGGAAAAGTAAATCTTTATAAATATACACTAAAATTATATATCTGCTTATACATAAACATCTTTGATCTGAGCATAAATTAATATCTGCTTACACATAAGCATATTAACTTAAACATAAAAGTTTTTGAACTTTTATATCTGATCTTTAATTGTTATCTGTTTATTTAAGAAGTATTAAATATAAAAGTTATTTAAACTTTTATATATCTGCACTGAATTTTATCTGCTTACTTTAGAAGCATATTTCTCTCAAATGTTCTGTGAAAAGGAAAAAGGGTAGAGTTAGTTTATTTGATGTACATGTGAGAAAGACGAGTAATTTTTTGACTAAGACCAGAGTCTTAGAGAGGTCAACTGAAGTTGAGTCTCTAGTGTACTTGTAAAGTGAAGAAGAGGCTGTCGTTTAAAGACCAGATCATAAAGTATAACTAAACTCAAAAACAAGGTGCAACTAAGCTTTAGGAATGAGTTAAGAGCTTGCTGTCCGAGATAGTTAGTTATGTATAGTTGGAAGTTGATTTTTAAAACTTTGTAAAGGTTTCTACGCCTGTTAAAGAAGTATTTATTACTGGGAGTAATATGATCTCAAGTCCTGTAGGGGAGCTTGAAACTAGATGTAGTAATATACCCGGGATGTATGTTGTGAACCAAACAAATTCCTGTGCATTGTGTGATTACATTTTTACTGTCTTGCATATTAATTTCTTACGCTATAAATTAATTAACTAAAAATTCAAAAAGGCCTAAGATAAATTTTTAATCAGTAATAATCTATTCAACTCTCCTTCTAGATTATTATTGATTTTTCACAAACTTTATTTCTAATACTCCCCATTGGATGACCACTTTCTAAGAAAATATCTCGTTAAAAATCTTAGCAAATAAAACCTTGTGGGAAAATTTTTTGGCTAAAGAAAAGAGTACAATATTCTTGAATAACTGTTAATGCCTTAGCACTACCTTATTAAAACCTTGCAAAGGAAAACCCAGTGGAAAAAACTTTAGCGAAGGAAAAAGAGTACAATCAGTACACATTCTTTAGAAAAATTACTCCCCCTCGTGAGTACATCGAATTTCTATTGTTTATGGTAAAAATATCCTTAAGTCGACGCATGTTAATCTTGTGCACCATCTTCTTAAAAGTCGCAGTTGGTAATGGCTTAGTGAACATATCAAGCAAATTATAACATGATCGTATCTGTTTGACATCAATGTCGCCACTCTTCTGGAGCTCATGTGTATAAAAGAATTTTGGTACAATATGCTTGGTTCTATCACCATTGGCCTCCTATAATTTGAATGATACAGGCGACATTATCTTCATATAATATCGTTGGACTATTTATGATTGATGATAATCCACAGTTCTCACGAATATGTTGAATTACCAATCTCAACCAAACACACTCATGACTCGTTTCATGAATTGCGATAATCTTTGCATGATTTAAGAAAGTAGCAGAAATTATTTGCTTAACATATCTCTATGAAATAACAGTATTTCCATAAATAAATAAATATCATGTTTGTGATCGCCTTTTGTGTAGGTCAAAAAAGTAATTTGTATCAACATATCCAACTAATTGTGGTTTTGATCCATTTCGTTAAAATAATCCCAAATCAGTAGTCTCACGAAGATAACGTAAAATATGCTTAATTTCATTCCAATGTCTTTGAGTTAGTGCAGAACTATACCGTGTTAGTAAGTTAACTGCAAATGCTATATCAGGTCGTGTGAAATTTACAAGATACATCAAAGCACCAATTATACTAAAATATGGTACTTTAGGACTAAGATTTTCTTCATCATCTTCTTGTGGTCGAAACAGATCTTCCTTGACATCAAGTGACCGACCTGTGACGCCCCCAAATCCGGGCACCTCAAACTCGAATCCGGTGCTACACGGTACATCTCATTCCATACATCATAATAGACATGAATGTAATTGCTATATTATTACAACACGTCTTACTCTCAATCCCAGGTTCTATTACCATAACATCATTCAAAATACATAATAAGTCTTAGTATTACAACATTACTAATACGAATAAACTATGACGCCATCTAGACGTTCATCTTGCCCTTTCTCTTGTCCTTACCGGAACCTTCGGCCCGCTCGGACTTAGCTGCAATGTTTAATATAAAACAAGAATGAGCATTCAATTGCCCAACAAGTATAACAGTTGAATAACAACAATATCATCAATCATATTAGTTCTCTTCGACAACTGAACAATAGTTGTGAAATATTCTGAATAAACAAGAATAATACTTTCTTTTCGTTTTAAAAAATATATATTTTTGAAACGACATTGAGTGGTCATAATACCTTGAACTTCCTTTTGCTTTCTTGAAAAGGTACACAGCATTATAACTGCAAACCGTCTTACTTACGAGCACTTCTAGGTGATCAGCCTATTGTACTCTATGTTGATCAACACTCTAGCTGGAAACGACTATATGCGTTTGTTTAGGCGCTCGATGCCTTGTCAGAGTAACTGACTAAAAACTGCCCCTAATATTAGGGTTGTTCATCTCATTCATGTCTCGGAATCCTAACCAAAACAATTCGGTTGGATAGCTCTACTTAATCATCAATAACATTTCAAGGATTTATTATCAAATCAATAAAATATTTCAATATCTGTCTAGCCGAAACAAATGGCATCGACGTTCTCTATAACAGTTCATATATATGTGAACTTGAAAACTTCAACAATTTATGTCATAACATGGCTCGAATACTTGTGCAAATACTGAAAATTTACATAAGTAAGGAATTCACACAACCATATATGTATTGCGTAAATCGAAACTTCAAACATCGCATGAGAGTCAAGAGAATATAATCAAATGAATCAAATAAACTTGCACAATATACGTCTCTTGTATAAGATACGAAACTTGCATTCAATACTGAAAATGAATGAAGCTAGAGAGCTTGCCCAACACAAGGGTTAGACAAGGGTTTAAGAAACTTGCCTTAAGCGCTTGCTACTAGTTGACGTTAATCGTCCTTCAAATATGTCCTACGCATTTAGACACATATTCACATACCAATTAGTCTCACAATAATCACCAAACATTGGCTTACATTAATCAAGACATTATAATCATTACGAACATTGATTGCCACTACGACTACCCAAACGAAAATTGTAACTATGTTATTCATTTCATTTAACCAAATCTCACGTGACTTAGTCATTTCATGCTTGGGGTCATCCAACTATTACACTAACATATCATGCATATGTCTTGGGGTATTTATAACATGTTAGGCCTATGTAAACATGCATCAAATCAATAACACGAAACAACCTTGCATTGCAGTTCTGCAGACCAGCGCAGCTGCGCAGGTCTTGTACTTGGGAGTGGCGCAGCTGCGCCACTCGGCATCCAGGACTTTCAGCTCTGCAACCCAGCGCAGCTGCACATGTGCTATGCTTGGGAGTGGCGCAGCTGCGCCACTCTGCATCCAGGGACTTTCAAGTTCTGCTACTGCAGAACCCAAAAATCCAAACTCTTGATTCCGTCCCATTTGCTTCTTAGCCATTATACAACAAGTCTATATGACTCAAAACATACTTTTACAACTGAGCTATGCATCATAACATCATTTAATCAATTAATCATTCCTAATTCTCATACTCCTTAGAGAAGTCATTCTCTTGGATATTAAACCAAATAGTTGGTGGGCATGGCTTTAGAGTTCATAACTCATAGCCTATCATTGCATGGTTACCATTGACTTCACATGTGAAATCAATTCCCATAGCTTCTGGACATATACAAATAGCACACAACCAATGCACATAACCAAACCAAGATGATTACAACTTCATTATTAACAAAATATGAATAACAGTTCACTAATGTCCATTTCAGTCCATTTCTTGATTCCTTATGCATAGGTCTGATCCTCATTCATTGTTCCACTTTTACATATGATTAACAAGGTTTAATAGAGCTAATCAATATTTATACACTTTCATGAACAACCAAGTAATTTCAGCAACATTACTCCAACAAGCAATCATAGCAAAACTAGAAACTTGGAAAGAATGTGGAAATGAGCTAAGCTCTATATTGCATACCTCTTGAGCTACTTTTAAGGATGCCAAATGGATTAAAACCAGCTGCTACCACAATTCCTCTTCTTCTTCAAACCACCCGTACTCACTCAATTCTTACACTCTCTCACTATTTTCTCTCAGTTTTCAGTTTTAACACTTGGCAAAAACAAAGGAATGGTAGGCTTGCAATGAGGAAGTATATATAGAGGAAGGGCTGAGTTTCTTGGAGGCGGAGGAGCTGAGCATGCTCGGGCATGGCAGCTCCCCATGTATGGGTGACTGAGCCTTTGGCTCTTCCCATAGCTCGGTTACTCCCCCCTCTTCTCCCAAGTTGTTCTTCCTTCACCAAATGCAAGGAGATTGAAGTTCCCCATGCTCTCCCACGTTCTTGGCTCTTCTCCCTCTCATTCTTTCCTTCTCCCGTACTCTTCTCCCACCTTCAAATGACCAGCTGCAATATATTACCCATTTCCCTTCATGGGTCATGGTTTGGGTCATGGATGGTGGGTTTGGTTCATGGTCTTGACCCATGGGTTTTGGGCTTCAACTAATAACCTATTGGCCTTCTCTTGGACTCCAAATTTAATAATCTATTGGGCTTCTAATAAAAATTCAATTGGGCTCAAATAAAATCTCACACTTGGATTATTAATCCCTCTCATTAACGCTTTAGCGAAATTATGAAAAGTCATAAAATCGAAAAAGGCGTTCTTTGCATAAATAACGCTTTAGCGCTATTTCTCTAATGTTTTAATCAACTCCAATAAAAATAATATAATCAATACCATGAAATAACAACACTCAAAAATTATCACACACACAACATATGTAGTAATAAAATATTCACACACATAACACAAAATAATATAAATAAAAGTTCAATTTATTCAATAAAATTCGTAGCCTCGCGTTACAAAACTACCCGCGATCCGCGATCGTTACATCCCATCATTGGAATACTCAAAGGATGAGCTTTATCCATATAAAATTGCTTCAGGACTTTTTCTGTGTATGTTGATTGATGAACAAGAATTCTATTTGGAAGATGTTCAATTTGCAGGCCAATACAAAATTTGGTTTTACCAAGATATTTCATCTCAAATTCATTCTTTAAATAATTTGTTGTTTTTGTTAACTCTTCTGGAGTCTCTACAAGATTTAAATCATCAACATATACTGTAACAACAACAAATCCGGATTCTGATTTTTTGATAAAAATACATGCATAAATTAGATTATTCTCAAATTCTTATTTCATAAGATATTCACTGAGGCAATTATACCACATGCGTCTGAATTGCTTTAACCTATATAAAGATCTTTATAGTTTGATAGAATACATGCTTCGAAATGTAGAATTATATGTTTCAAGCATTTTATATCTTTCAGGAATTTTCATGTAAATATCATTATCTAATGATCCATACAGATATGTTGTAACAACATCATTAATCGCATATCTAAATTTTTTTTGCTACCAAACTAATTAAAAATCTGAATGTAATTGTGTCCATTACAGGAGCATATGTTTCTTCATAATCAATACCAGGTCTCTGCGAGAAACATTGTGTTATAAGTCGCGCTTTGTACCTTTTAATTTCATTTTTCTCATTTTGTTTACGTACAAATACTCATTTGTATCCCACAAGCATTACACCTTTAGGTGTTCGGACTATAGGTACAAACATTTCACGTTTACTTAGTAAATTTAATTCTGCTTGAATCGCCTCTTTCCACATTGGCCAATCATTTCTACGTTGACATTCATCAACAGTTTGTGGTTCATAATCATTATCATTACTTTTGATAATATCAATAACAACTATATATGAAAATATGTTATCGATAATAATTTTATTTCTATCCCATATTTCTCTTATATATACATAATGTATCAAGATCTAGTTATTTTCGGGTACCTGATCCTCTTCAGTGGATAATTCTTCAAGAGGTTTATTTTCAGGAGATTTTGTTTATAAGTTTAGGATAGATTAATTACTTATGTGGCATGTTTCTTGGGTATAACCTCTTTATAAGCTGCAACTTATTTTTCGTGCACTTTTCTCTTCCGGGAAATTTTATCTTTAACATTGATAGGTCTTCCACGTTTCAGGCGTGGTTTTGATTCATTTGCCGTTATATTAACTGATTGTCCTACAGGTACTTCAATCCATGCTGGAGTATTAGCAGCTGGAATGTGAGATTTCACTATTTTCTTATTGTCGGTGAATACATCTGGTAATTAATTTGCAATTCCTTGCAAATAAATAATCCTTTGAACTTCCAATTCACATTGATTTGTACAAGGATCAAGATGAGATAATGTCGAAACATTCCAAGTAATCTCACATCGTGCTTCAGACAACGACTTTTCTCCCCCTAATGGTGGGAAGATTGTTTCATTAAAATGACAATCCTCAAAACGTGCCTTAAAAATATCACATGTTAGAGGTTCAAGATATCTAATGATAGATGAAAAATCAAAACCTGTATAAATTCTAAGTCTACGTTGAGGACCCATCTTAGTGCGTTTGTGGGGGTGTATTAGGTACATATATAGCATAACCAAATGTGTGAAAATGAAACACATTTAGTTGTTGGGAAAGTACAAGTTGCAATGGTGAGAATTTATGATAAGCAATTAGCCTAACGCGAACTAATGATACATCATGTAAAATAGCATGACCCCTAACAGAAACTGATAATTTTGATTCATAAGCAAAGGTCGAGCAATAATTTAAAGTCTCTTGATAAGTGATTCAGCCAAACCATTTTGAGTATGTGTGTCGGTAACATGATGTTCAACATTAATTCCAATTGACATGTAATACTCATAAAAAACTTGAGATGTGAATTCACCAGCATTATCTAAACGAATTTTTCTAATTGGATAATCAAGAAATTGTGTTTGCAACCTAATTATTTGAGCAAAAGCCTAACAAATGCAATATTTCTAGTATAAAGTAAACATACATGTGACCATCTAGTTGATGCATCAATTAAAACTACAAAATACTTGAATGGACCACAAGGTGGGTGTATTAATCCATATATATCACCTTAAATTCTTTCTAACAAAGATGGACACTTAACAACAATCTTTGAATGTGATGGTTTAGTAATTAATTTACCTTGAGAACATGCATTACATAGATAATCATTAGGTAAATAAATTTTCTGTTTTTTTAAGGAATGTTCGTAGGAGTTTTTAATAATTCGACACATCATTATTAATCCTGGATGACCAAGATGATCATGCCAAAGTATAAAAACCTTTGGGTTCAAACACTTTTGGTGTATTGCAACATTTGTTTCAACTGTTCTCATGATAATATAATATAACCCAGAAAAGAAAATAAGCAGTTTTTCTAATATGAGCTTATAGGCTGATACTATTGAAGTGATATAAAGAAATTCTTCACTGCCTTCGTTATTGGTTTCAATATGATAACCATTATAACGTATATCCTTAAAGCTGAATTTTTTTTTACTGGATTTAGAAGAATACAAAGTATCATCAATACAAAGTTTTGTGTTTTTTGGCAACATGATAATCCCTTCTCTAGAGCCTTCAATAAAGTTTGATGAACTTGATATGGTATTGACATTAGTTTTACATAAATATTTTTTTATCTTTAAGGATCGTATGAGTTGTTGCACTGTCTGTTAGACAAAAAAATTTCCGAGCCATTTTGAAATTGATTTTACGAGTAGGACTCATGCATCTTTATATATGCAAAACATAAATTAAACTTTATTACTTTAAACATAAATAAAACATATCAAAATAAAAATACTTATCACAATGCCATAATATAAATAATTAATTAGTATGGGCATTTCCATCAACTTTCTCAAAGAAATCAGAGACATCAAGATGAGTCATATCCACTCCATTTGGAAGGTCAATATAATTCATGGGATCTTCAAAATCATTATGATCAATAAAATTTTGTTTACAAATTTTTCCATTTTCTTTTATAGAGGCTTGGTACAGATCTACCAAATGTTTAGGAGTACGACAGGTATGTGACCAATGACCTTCCATTCCATACACACGACCACGAATATAATTTCCTCTATGTTTATCAAATAAGGTTTCATTCGCTTCAAGGAACGAAATAGAACCGATCAGGCGAGATTGGTGGTTTTTCAGCAAAAAAACTCATTATTTTGTTCACCCACTAGAAGACATAATATCAGTTCATAATATTTTATGAACTTATACTTTCGATATTGCTAGTGCAGGAGTATATTTGAGACATGAAATGTAGTAAAAATGTTTTCTCTAACATGTCTTCATCATTAATTTTTTCCCCACATAATTTTAATAGTGAGATTATTTTAAAAAATGCAGAATTATACTCACCCACAGAAATGTCAAGGGTTCTTCTCACCTCAATATATTATTGTTACCCCTGACTAAAAACACTATCAAGCTTTATGTAAAGTCAAAAATGAATGTAGAAAGCATTTGGCATGAGGATTCATCTTGATCAATTAATTGTATGAATATTCCTAATATTCACATTACTTGCAATATTGACTGTTACTCCCTCCGTTTCATAATATATGATGTTTTAGATGATTTTATTTGTCCTAAATTATTTAACATTTTTATAATCTAGAAAAATTAGCCACGATCTTTCCAAAATTACCCCTCATTACTCATATTTTTTTTAGATATATATTCACAATTCACAAATGCTTTTAACTCTTTCTCTCTCCTTGTCAAAACAAAACTCACTCCTAATAATTCTCATTACAGTTCCATCCATTTTTTCTTTTCACCTTTTTCTCTTCCCCTCTCTCTTTCTCTTGTTTATCGTGTATACTCTCTTTTTCAATAATTTTTGGTCTCTTCCTTTCCTCAGATTAGTTATGGAGTTAAGAGAAATAGAATAGGAGTAAATGAGACCAATGGGTTTTTTAGGAGTAAATCATGAGAAAATGTTACAGATGAGAGAGAGTGTGAAATAAGTATGGTAAATGGTATTATAGACAGTTGATACTATATTTAATGCTATACAATCATTTTCTTAATTCTTGTGCACAACTCTAAAATGTCACATCTTATGGGACAGAGGAAGTAGTATACTACATCCAATAAGGGAATAAAAGTTAAAGCACCAGTAATTCATGGCATACTTTCATAATCCTAGTTTAAAAAATATATACTAACATCATCATCATGATCATGCATGCACCTTCCTGCGTTCCTATTTCTTGCTTCGTATTCTGTGTTATTATTTTTTTTGAAAATAATAAGGAAAGAAAATGAACTATGGTACTTACTTACTTACTTACTGATGAGTGAGTTTTATACTTATTATTTGGGTACTTTTAGGCTTAATATTTTTTTGTATTTTTAAGTATTTTATGTAATCTTATAGAGTTTTTATTTATTTTATTATTTTTATTGTTTCTATTTTATTTTGTACGACAAAAGGAGTTAAGTGGCAAAATTATGAATATTTAAAGCAATTGTGCGAGCAAAAGAAACAGACAGAAGTTCATGAGCCGCGATGCTCATTCATTAGAGCCGCGACATTGGATCAAGAGTCGCGGCGCTCGAGTCCCAAGTCCCAGCGCTCGAGGGTTCATGGGTGCGCGCGTGGTGCGACTAAGCTGAAGGGTTTAATTATTGTTTATTTTCCAATTAAAATGAGACACTTGTCAATTGAAGCCTAAAGAGTTACATAGAATATAAGGTTGACTTCAATACAAATATCTCTACATGGGGTATAAATGTAATTATAATTCTATTAGGGTTATGTGGAATAACTCCTATAAATAGTCTTATGTTGGAATTGTAAAAGTTGTTGGGGGAAAATGCAAATGAACGCCATGTGAGGTTAACTCTCTTCCCAGTTCAAGAGCAAACAGAATATCATCAAAGATGGAAGCCATGGATTGATGAAGCTTGGAGTTGGAAGACTGACGGGAGACAGTTTTTCTTCTCTAAACTCTTATTTATCTTTGTCTTTTATTGATGATAAATATTTTGTGATTATAATTGTATCTGCTATGAACAAGGTTTTTATATAAGTATTTAATTGAATCTCATGTGTAGTTTAAATTGATTTTCTTTCTATTTGATTGGCACCATATGAATTGGTTCATTATATTTTGTGCATATTGATTAATTGTCTGACCAACAATTAGCGGGATACTTTAGATGAATTTGGAAGATGAAATTTAGGGTTAGATCTGAATATAATGACATGTGTTTGTGTTTTCTGCATGAGATGGAATCCATAATTTGTGTATAGGATAGGAATATACCTATACGCCATGTGTAACTAGTTTAGAAATTTGATCTTAATGAATCTATTCTAATTTAATTTGCGTAGGAATATAGCAAGTTAGTTTGAATGGGTATTTTTATTTGCTATCAAAAGAGACTTATAGATGAAATTACGTATAATCAATTAGAAAATTATGAGATTTGAATGAAGCATGAGATGAAGTTGAATTCATAAATTTATTTATTTATTTATGTTTTATTATTTAGTTATTTATCTTCAGTATTTAGTTTAATTATTAATATTAGTCAATTCATGCATTTATATAAGATTGAGTTGATATAAAATTAATACTCGAAAAACGTTAGGAATGATTCCTCGTGGGAACTATACTCTTCTTGCCACTATATTACTAGTCGATCGCGTATACTTGCGTGTATTTGCTAGTACGATTTTTGGCAAACACTTACATTTTTAAAAATTATTAGTACACGTAATATATAACTATAGGTATAAATAAGCGTAAAGACAAACAAATAGGATAATTACAAATTCCTTAAAAAGAAATTTTACATTGAGTTGAGAAAACTACACAAATAGTCTTTGATGTTTGAAGAACAATGGGAGGACAACTTCATTTTTAAAATTGAGTAGAAACTCGTGTGGATAACGTGTTGTGAAATAATAGGTAAAACAAATTAAAAAGAAAATAAAATGTATATATTGATAAACTCTTGTATTTAAGTGGTCATCCATAATTCTTTTGATATATATCAAAATCTCTCTCTTAAATTCTGAAATTTGCAGCTGAGTTAGTTGAGTGGTTGGAGAAGAAAGAATATTGATTCCTCTGTTTTGCAATAGGCTTAACAACTCCCACCTTTTCCTCTTCCTTCATTTTCTCTTTCTCCTCCCTTTTTGTCTTATTATCTATCAGACTTCTCCCTTTCTCTTTTATCAAACTTTACGCATTCCAAATTTTATTTCTAACACTAAGCTCCTTTAATTTTTTTTTTTTACTTTTATTTCTTCTATCCTGTTTTTCTGGAGAGAGAAGATTTTTAAGTTTACAAATGAGTTGAATTGTTTTCATTATATATATATATATTGTTTTTAAATTTCTTATGAAATATTATTTCACAAAATTATCTAGTGCATAAAAATGCTTTCTGGTTAAGTATTCAGTTGAGATAACACTTTAAGGAGATTGATTTATATATATATATATATACACACACACATAGAGTTCCGTTCAAGTCCGGGCTCCCGGATGGGACTTAATTTCCGGACGGATGATATCATCCATTGGATGATATCCAACGGCTCAAACAAAAACAGCTGCTGGTCAAAACTAAAACGGGTTATCAAAACAGCTGGATCCAGTTATGAAGGAAAAAAAAACCATTTCATTCAAACCATTCTCTCTCTCTAAGAAGTTGCTCTCTGTCTATCCTCTCTCTATATTCCCAGATCGACACCGATCTTGGGAAAATCGGCAGGGAACCTCCGGCCGGCGATGTAAACGGAAGGTACCGAAGCTCCGGCTGGCGACGCAAACGGAAGGTACCCTGATTTTGGAAAATTCTTTCTATGCTAGTTTCGTGATTGCTAACTAGTTGAGGTTCTATATGCGGCTAAGCAAGTTAATTTGGTTGTTGATTTCTTTATTAGTTGCTCTTTTTTTATTTAATTTGTTAATTTGTAAGATATTTTCTAATTTCTATTTGAACCAAATGAACGAAATCTAGGGTTCATTTCAAGGGTTTTGATTTCGTCAAACCCATTAAGCTTCTTGAGTAAATCTGTTGGTTCAGTAGTAATGAACCAAATGAACCAAAACATGAGAAAGATTAATATACTATTAATATTCCCTCAATATTCATAGTTTCTTTATGGATTAATTAATTATAATATACTCTGTACATGAAGATTGATCCTCATGAACCAAATGAACTTTATAATATATTTTCGAGTAACAGAGTAGTACACCAAATGAACTTTATGATTTCGGGGTAAATCTGTTAGTTTTTGAGGAAATTCTTTCTATGCTAGTTTCCTTATTGCTAACTAGTTGAGGTTCGAAATGCGGCTAAGCAAGTTAATTTGGTTGTTGATTTCTTTATTAGTTGCTCTTTTTTTTTTAATTTGTTAATTTGCTTTACAGGATTTAGCAAAAAAATCATAGGCAATTCTGGCCCCCTCACTGATAGACTATATTGTTGAAAAAAGAATCTGTTTTTAGATTAAGATACAAAAAGTTGGGGTATATCGCAATCACATAATAGTAATAATAATAATAATAATAATAATGAACATTAATGTGCATACAAATCAAATCATAATGCACAGATTAATTTCATGTGTAGCTCTAATGCTGTGTGGATTACCAACTGTGGAATGTCTCTAAAAGAAATTAATATTATGGTGGTTTTGGCAGATAAGGTTCAACACAGGCATGTCTACTACAAGCAATGTGAGCATTCAAACTTATGATACCCGATTTCGAAACAAGATGTGTTATTGTCGCCTGAGAGCTGCTGTGAGAATATTCGAATCAAAGAAAAATCCTGAAAAGCTGTACTATGACTGTCCAAAGGAGAAGGATAAAGGAAAATGTAAGTTTTGGGAGTGGTGCAATCCAATTGGGTACCGCGAACCCAACTCTGTTGTTGAAGTACATGTGCAGCTGCGCAACAATGATGATGCTCGACTTGGAGTCATTGAAATCCATGTGGCAAATCTTAAACACATCGTCAATATCATCGTGTTCTTTTGTGGGCTAGCCTTGGTAGTGTCGGTCATGACACTTTTTAAGTGTCACTTGTAATGATATAGTGTAAAAGAACAATGATCTCAAATTTAATATTATTTTTGTTAGATTTTCAATTCATAGCTTAAATTTTTGCTTTGGTGACTTGCTGTACAGTTTCTACAATGTTACTGATCTTTGAGGGCACACAGACAAAATTATAAATATACTATGATGCATAGGAGGATCATCATGAATATTTTGTATGGGTATATGGAATTTGTATTAGAGTCCAGGTGGAAGTTTCATGGTTGTGGGGAATGCTGCAGGAAACGTGCTATTGTACAAGTTGCATCACTACAACCTTGCATAGAGGTCTTGCTGATAATATCAGTTTAAATACTCTGTACAGATTAACAAAACTTTCATTTCCCCGAGTAAATAAACTAAACTACTATTACATTAATTCACATTACTAAACTTCGCCTAAGTTAAAATAAGCCAACTTAAAATAGGGCATATTTTCTTCTTACAGTTCCACCTCATTTTGCTAAACCAAACCACAATCTAGAAGCTAAACCACAAACACAAATTACATAAATCAAACCACTGAGAACATCAAACTGAACAAAGACTACAAATATAATTATTTTTACTACATCCATGTAATGTCAACACATATAAATTCCATCACAAGCACCAAAAATACTAATTAAAATACAGAAAAAAAATAAAAAAAGATCGGTCCCCTGCCACTGAAAACAATGAAAGCAGCTCTTGCCACAAAGACAGGTATCCTGAAACACGAAAATATCATCAATGTCAACTATAAGATGTAGACAAAATTGCAATCAGGAAAACAAATCAACAAAGACTTACAATCATCGTTAATGTTAATGTCATCCTCATCGTACATTCCAACAAGTTTTGGACAATTTCTTTTGTCACGAGACGCTCCAACAATCCCACAACCATTGCATTTCATAGCCTTCTTGATAGCCTTCTCTTTTCCTCCCTTTAGCCGTTTACCACAACCCTTTGTCCCTACCGAAAATGGTTCTTTGAGACTTAGTTGTTGGTTCTCAAGAGAAATGGGCATGTTGATACTCCCTTTCACATCCATGCCACCATGACTCATGGCGGCAAACCTCATTTGAGTTGATAATAACAATTCCATTAACTCTGTTGCGCCATCTGCACTTAATGCAGCTTCATCAATAACATTAGATGTAATTTGGAAGAGACTGCTATGCCTCAGTAACACAGAAGTATCACATATTTCACTCACCCTCCCACCCAAGTCATCCATAACTCTGTCAGATTTCGCAGATTTTGTCCACCTCCGCAAGATGTACTGATTAGGTAATTCCATAACCTATTTTTTTTGTGAAATATGCCAACATATGCCTACATGGAATTCCATCACTCTCAAACATCTGACAACTACATTTCACAAAGTTTGATGACTTGTCAAATGAAAGCTTACAGTCATTAAAATAACCCTCCTTTACCGTCTGAACATTTTACATACAGTTGTCGTCGTCTTTAAATGTACTTGTTACCACATACTTGTCACTTTCAAGCAGTTACTCTTGAAACTTGTAAAAAATAGTATGTGTGTACAACTCACTCATCTGGTATTCCATGACCCGCACAGTTAATGTTGGTGGCTTTTCATTGACATCCTTATGATCGAAATCTAGTTCATTATGTCGCATTTTTGCAAGTCCCCTATTAAACCGCGTCACAAAATCCAACAGTGAGTTTTGAGGAGACATGTACTTCTTGAAAAAGGCATGAGCCCCTTCAACTCTCTGACTATTAGTCATGTGGGCAGAAAAAATGTGTCTCGAAAATGCCGGAACACCCATCTCTCGCGGATTTCGTACATCTCATGTAACCAATCATTCGTGTCAAATTTAGCTTTCCCTACAACCGCTGCCCATCTTCTTTCAAACTTGTCTGGGCTCTCAGATTGCCATATACAACAACTCAACTCCTCATAATGTTCTTTGTAGGGAATTGGACCTATTTTTTCAGAATTTTTTTTCAATATATGCCAAATGTAATACCTATGAAAAGTATTTAGAAGCATAGCATGAATTGAATTTCGCATGGCTGAATCTTGATCAGTTATGATCATTTTGGGCGGGCTACTTGGCATCGCTTTCAACCATTCCTTGAAAAACCGATCAAAAACATCAATCTTTTCACCACTTAATAATGCACACCCTAAAGAGTTGTCTGCCCATGGTGATTAACCCCTACTATAGGTGCGAAAATCAAATTTTAGCGGTTCGTATTGTAAGTTGTATCAAACACAACAAATGTACTTTTCTTGGGGTCGTAAGAGGATGGTTATGACCCTCAACAAATTGTCTAATAATAAACCCCCTTGCATCGGTCCCATCTTTCATAACTACTACTCTCGCACCATAACCACCTCTAGTTAGGCCCTATTTTCGTACAATCTCTTGAGTTTTGTTGGGCACAATTCTCCTCAACCCTTCTTTATAACAAACAAATTCCTTTCTAATGATTTCACAATTAGGACTCTTCTTACTAGAATTCAACCGCGTACTAAATCCACCTTCTCTACCATAGTTGTTATAAAAGTCGTGAACATCGCCTAAGTTGTGAAAATGTTGCCCAATTTTCGGTATCAACTCGTTTTAAACTTGTGAAGTGTAAAACTGTTGAGAAGAATTACCGAATAATACCATTTTTATCTCTTCTACACAATGCTGCATTCTGCAACTCCAACAATAAATAAAATTAAAATACTTTACACTAAAAAATTAATAAGTAATAAAAAGATAAGATAACACATAAAAATAGTCTCAAATTACTTTATTTATGATCTCAAATTACTTTCAATTATTGGTGAGTTAAGATAACACATAAAAATAGTATTATAAATTAATAGTGAAAACAAAACAATAAATAGTCATGGGACTAAGTGGTATGGACAAGAATGAAGAATCAAATGTTTATAAAGTTGCATTAATTAATAACGAAACAAGTTCACATTTACAATACAAGTTCTGTCCAAAACTTGTTTATAAAGAAACTTGTTTAATTAATAACAAAACTTATTTAATTTGAAGAATCAAATGTTTATAAAGTTGCATTAATTAATAAAATATTCATCAGCGGCGAACGGCGGTGGCTGCTTTACAATACAAGTTCTGCCCAAAACTTTCAGCAAAAAAGTACATCAACCAAAAAAAAAGCAACTAATAACGAAACTAGCATAGAAAGAATTTTCCAAGATCGGGGTACCTTCCGTTTGCGTCGCCAGCCGAAGGTTCCCTGCCGATTTTCCCAAGATCGGCGTCGATCTGGGAGACAGAGAGAGGAGAGACAGAGAGCAGCTGCTTAGAGAGAGAGAATGGTTTGAATGAAATGGTTTTTTTTCTTCTTCTTAACTCGATCCAGCAGTTTTGATGACCCGTTTTAGTTTTGACCAACAGCTGCTTTTGTTTGGGCCGTTGGATATCATCCAATGGATGATATCATTCGTTCGGAAATTAAGTTTCATCCAGGAGCCCGGACTTGAACGAGACTCTCTCTCTATATATATATTATCTCCATACAATTTTATCTGTCTCTCGAGTATAAAGTAAGTTTACTTTCATGCGAGCGAATATCTATAAAAATATCGAAAATACATATAAAAAATATCATATTCCTATCTCTAATAATTTAGATCCCACATACTACTAGGAGTCTGGTACACAGAATTTCCTCTAAAATACTCATTTGTTGCCATGTTGGCACATTACTCATTTGTTGTCATGTTGGCACATTAGCTTTTGATAGTTGTTCTGTTAAATTTCTTTTGGCAACTGTCACTACACGATGAGAGTGCAACAAATACACTTTTCTTGGGGTCGTAAGAGGATGATTATGACCCTCAACAAATTGTCTAATAATAAACCCCCTGCATCGGTCCGGTCTTTCACAACTACCACTCTCGCACCATAACCACCTCTAGTTAGGCCTCGTTTTTGTGCAATCTCTTGAGTTTTGTTGGGCACAATTCTCCTCAACCCTTCTTTATAACAAACAAATTTCTTTCTAATGATTTCACTGTTAGGACTCTTCTTACTAGAATTCAACCGCATACCAAATCCACCTTCTCTACTATAGTTGTTATAAAAGTCGCGAACATCGCCTAAGTTGTAAAAATATTGCCCAATTTTCGGTATCAACTCATTTTTAACTTGCATAGTGTAAAGCTGTTGAGAAGAATTATTGGATGATACCATTTCTATCTCTTCTACACACTGCTCCATTCTGCAAACCCAACAATAAATAAAATTAAAATACTTTGCACTAAAAAATTAATAAGTAATAAAAAGATAAGATAACATATAAAAATAGTCTCAAATTACTTTATTTATAGTCTCAAATTACTTTCAATTATTGGTGAGTTAATATAACACATAAAAATAGTATTACAAATTAATAGTGAAAACAAAACAATAAATAGTCATGGGACTAAGTGGTATGGACAAGAATGAAGAATCAAATGTTTATAAAGTTGCATTAATTAATAACGAAACAAGTTATGCTTTATAATACAAGTTCTGCCCAAAACTTGTTTATAAATAAACTTGTTTAATTAATAACGAAACTTGTTTAATTTGAAGAATCAAATGTTTATAAAGTTGCATTAATTAATAAAATATTCATCAGCGGCGGACGGCGGTGGCTGCTTTACAATACAAGTTCTGCCCAAAACTTTCAGCAAAAAAAAGTACATCAACAAAAAAAAAGCAACTAATAACGAAACTAGCATAGAAAGAATTTTCCAAGATCGGGATACCTTCCGTTTGCGTCGCCGGCCGGAGGTTCCCTGCCGATTTTCTCAAGATCGGCGTCGATCTGGGGAGACAGAGAGCAGCTGCTTAAAGAGAGAGAATGGTTTGAATGAAATGGTTTTTTTTTTCTTTTTCTTAACCCGATCCATTGGTTTTGATGACCCGTTTTAGTTTTGACCAGTAGCTGCTTTTGTTTGGGCCGTTGAATATCATCTAATGGATGATATCATCCGTCCGAAAATTAAGTCCCATACGGGAGCCCGGACTTGAACGAGACTCTCTCTCTCTATATATATAATTTTATCTGTCTCTCGAGTATAAAGTAAGTTTACTTTCATGCGAGCGAACATCTATAAAAATATCAAAAATACATATCAAAAATATCATTTTCCTATCTCTAATAATTTAGATCCCACATCCTACCAGGAGTGGTACACAGAATTTCCAAAATTAATTTAAGTAAAATATAAAAATCAAAAAGAGACACTCCATTAAGAGAATAAAGAACCAAATTGATTTCTCTCTCCCAATGTCATGCCATTCTCTTCTTCACCAATCACCACTGCATTTTTGTCAGGAAACTTATTGACCCTTTTCAGTAAGCAAGGTAATTACTCAAACTCTTGGCCTACTTATACATACTTTCCCATTTTGCAAAATATCAATTATTCACAATTAGAACTGGAATAGATGGTTGGAATTGATATAAAATTATCTGCGGCTTATGTGTTTGTTAAAATGCTCCAAAGAATGTGCACGTACAGAACAGATTTTCAGTGGATGTAATTGGGTTTAGGTGTAAGTATCAGCTCTTCCAGTTACTCCCTGTTTTTCTTATACTTCTACTCTCGTCAAGTCTTTCTTATTATTGTTGTGATTAAAAAAAAAATTCATTCTTTCTGTCTTAATTGCCCTTTCAAATTGTGAATTACTTACTCCCTCTGTTCCAAAAAAAAGTCTCATTTGGTAAGGAAAAAGAATTCCACAAAAAAGTGCTCTTTCTATTGATAGTAGTATAAAATGACATAATATCTTCAAGTTTGCATTATCATACTGCCACTATTGTACTAACAAATTAGGGATAAACATAGAACACAAATACATTCATAATAATTGCAATTTAAAAAAAAAAAAATTGGACTCTTTTTGTGGAACGAGGGAGTGAATGTTATCTGGTTTTACATGTTCCTGATATTTTCTAATGACTTTATGGCTAAATATTGCAATGAATTGATTTCTTGAAGGTCAAATGGTGGTTGTATCACATAATCTTTGCTAGAATACAAGTATCTTATGTTTTTCCTTTCAATGATTTGACATTGTGTTTCATTTATGTTCTTTCTTTCCATGAAGTACTCGGTTATAAATGAATAGTTTTCTTAAATGATTGTTCCTTTAGAGATTTGTCACTTCATTTGATTGTCAAGTTTTAAAACATATGTTCAAAATTGAAACTTTTGTTTTAAGTACAGTATTGACATAGTAGTTGAACTAGAGACTGATGAACTATAATCCCTCCAGCGAAGGTTGATAATGCGATCAATTTGATAACAGGATTATATTATCAAGATTATTGTTTAATGTCAAGTCTATTCTCTGTTTTGTTTTCCTAGGGCTAACAAGAAATATATTGGATTTGATGGTAGGATGGGAAAAATACGAGAAAGGACGATTTTAAGTTGGTTAGAGAAATGTTGCAAAGGTTCACGACTAGTTATAAACAAGGAATGACATGGAAGTTTTCAAGTAGAAAAACTTTACAACATTTATAAAAATTGTGTTGACTGACTTGTGCTAAACAAGTGCTAATCACTTCTCTCTGGCGCACAAGTCAGTAACAGGAAATGAAGACATTAACCTCTTCTTCACTTCTTGCATTTTATTTTGCCCTTATCTTCTCACTTTCTTGGGCAGATTCTTTAGCTCATAATTCTTGTAAAACTTTTCTTGACTGCCTTACCCATCATTCAAAACTCGCGATCCCAATATCCGAAGTCATATTCACACCAAAAAATTCTTCATACACATCCATCTTGCAGCTCGGATTACGAAATCTTCGATTCGCATCATCTGAAATTCCTAAGCCTCTAGTTATTGTTACACCAGTCCATGAATCCCATATCCAAACAGTCATTCACTGTGCCAGAAAACAGCGCATACAGATCAGGATTCGATGTGGAGGTCATGACTTTGAGGGTATTTCTTATATGGCAGATGTTCCATTTGTCATGATTGACATGATCAATCTTCAAGCAGTCAATGTTGACCTGGAAAGCACCACTGCCTGGATTCAAGGTGGTGCAAATACTGGTGAAGTTTATTATAGAATTGCCGAAAAAAGTAGCACCCTTGGCTTTCCAGGAGGTGTTCGCGGCACTGTGGGCATTAGTGGACTAATCAGTGGTGGAGGATATGGTGCGATGGTGCGGAAATATGGCCTTGCAGCTGACCATGTAATTGATGTCCGGATGGTTGATGTAAATGGTAAGATTCTCGATAGAAAATCTATGGGTGAAGATCTTTTTTGGGCCATTAGAGGAGGTATAGCTTCAAACTTCGGTGTCATTGTTGCATGGAAGGTAAAGCTAGTTGCTGTTCCAGAAGTTGTGACTATATTTGCTGTTGCCAGGACCTTAGAACAAGGTGCAACCAAGCTTGTTCATAAGTGGCAATATGTTGCCCCCAAAATTGATAGAGATTTATACATTAGAATCCAATTAAAGGCATTTAATTTAACTCAAGATGGATCAAAGAAAACTATACGTCTTTCATTCGAATCTTTGTTCCTTGGTGGAGCTGATAGACTACTTTCAATAATGCATGAAAGCTTCCCTGAGTTGGGTTTGGTGAAAGAAGACTGTAGGGAAGTGAGTTGGATAAAATCTGCTCTTTGGTTTGCTTTCAATTCTGCTTTCCCATTTGGCGAATCAATTGAGCTTTTGCTGAATCGATCAGTGCTTCCTTATCTACATTACAAAGCAAAATCAGACTATGTTCAAGAACCTATTGCTGAAGAAGGGTTTGAAATGATATGGAAGAAGTATTTTGAGCTAGAGGCTGGGGCAGCGAATATATTGATGACACCGTATGGAGGAAAGATGGATGAATATTCAGCGTCAGCGCTTCCATTTCCCCATAGAGCTGGAAACTTGTACATGGTGTACAATGGAGTGTCTTGGCAGGCAGATACAAATAAAAACAAACAATTAGAGAGGTTAAATTGGCTCAGAAGCCTATACAATGACATGGCTCCTTTGGTTTCTAAGAGCCCGAGGGCTGCGTATATTAACTATAATGATCTTGACTTGGGAGTTGGAAGCTCAACGTATGAGGAAGCAAGCCAATGGGGTACTAAATACTTTGGGAATAATTTCGAGAGGTTAGTTAAAGTGAAGACTATGGTTGATCCTGACAACTTCTTCAAGCATGAACAGAGCATTCCTCCTTTTCCATCTTCATCAAAGGCTGAGTTATAAGGAGGTGCACATTCTCTGCTTCATGTCATGTATAAACCTTTGTTTTGGGTTAATATTGTCGGATCAAAAAGATATTGTCAGAGCAATAAGTGTCATGTAAAGTTATAAGTGTCGCTAGAATAGTTATAAATATGCCACTAAATGTATATTTGCTCCGACAATATCAACAGTCCAAACTAAACTAATTTTTTTTTACAAACGTAATAGTATTAAGTAATTTTAATCGAGCCTTTGGGCGACAAATTCACAGAATGGTGACTGACTTGCAACATGTTTCTTCCACATGGCAAAATTAGTTTAGATCATGGTTAATTTCATGCCAAATTAGTTTAGGCTATGGTTACTCATAGCCTTGCTGGTGTTGATTGACGATTGTAGAATGGACCAAAACTGAGAAAGGTCAAATTGTTAAAACTCTGGGTGGGGGCTGCGAAGCAAAAGAAAATAGTGGAGGATGAAAAATGTTTAGCCCTTCAGAATTGCTTGTGTTTAATACAATTTCAGGCAACATAATCGCGTTGTATATAGTACTTCCACGCCTGATACATACATAAATATAATTTGACTTATTTTATTTTATTTTTTGTAGTATAGTTTGACTTTTCCTTTGTTTACAGGAAGAAGAAATATGGTTAGACTCATCTAAAAATAAAATAAAAAGGAATCTAGTGGTGTGGGTTGTGGATCAATCTACTAAAAAATTAAGGGCTATATTTGGGTGGTTAAATTTTTCCAAATAATTCAATTGGCATAAAGGTTGGGATATGCTGCAGCTAGAGTGTCTTGTCACAACAGTTCTAATTGATTTCTCAAATGTATTAAAATCTGTCCGAACAATCTTAAGGGCGCACCATTCACGTTGGTCTGATGCATTCAAGAGAAGCACACACACTCAAATCAAGCCCTTGTCCAGTACTTGTTAATTTCATCCAATAGCCCAATTGGAGATGCCCAACTTTGCTTCCATTTTTTATTGAGCCCAATTAGAGATATCCATGAAGGCTTGAATACATCCATTAGGCTTTTCTTCAATTTGAAACTTTTGATTATTTATCAAATTTAATAATCAAGTTTGATTAAAATACATTACTAATATATCCTTATTTACTTTAGTAATTCTCTGAATTACCTATCTTGACTGCTCAAAATATTTTTTTTAGTAATTTACACTTAAAATAGTAAGTGATTAACAAAAAAAATTTATACTAAACATTTTTAGGGCTAAATACACTTATATTCCACTAAGTACCACCAAATTCATAATTTAGCTCTCAAAGTAATTGAGCTTACAATTTACTACATAAATTACTTAATTGCATACAATGTCCTCCCAAATTTATGTTCGAATTTAACTTGACTGGAATAATTGACTTAGTCAACAACCTGATTGGTTTTGATACGGGTTGACCATATTTAAATACGGTTTGAGTACTGAATTAATTTTACACACACATATATATATATATACACACACACACTCACACAAAGAAAATAAGTTTATGACATTAAACCAAATCAAAAGGATAAGAAAATAAAAAAAAGATTAAAAATATAAATTAAATTGACTAAGATTATATTTGAGAACATAAACTACATTAACAAACAAACAATTTTTTTCAAAACACAAATCAATGTAACCTCAAACCCAATTATTCAATACAATGATTTGATGGCCAGAACATCAAATTCAATCAATACCTTCAATAAATCCATCACAAAATCAAACTACCAACCCGTTACCAACACCAACCATTCGTACTAAATAAAGATCTAACAACGTGAAAGTAATTGAAGAATCATCTTGATAGATCGCTTAAATCAAAAGAAAAAAAGAGAGACAAAGAGTATTATATCTTGATAACACTAAACTACGACGGTGGCGTCAAATTCAACAACAGTTATGGAAACCTAACAATTATAGTTTGATTTGACAATTACAGATTTGGACACCTAACGACGACGATTTGATTTGACAATTGCTGTGGACACCTAACGACGACGATTTGATTTGACAATTGCAGATCTGGACAGCAAGAATGGTTATGGGTTTGAGATTTATTTGGTTTGAAACTAATCATTTTTTGGGGGATTGAAAAGATAAGAGAGTGAACTTTTAAATATTTTTAATATTATTGTGTAGTGTTTAATTAAATTAATTATTTTTTATACATAAAAATTGAAAATTAATTATTACTTTTAGAAAATAATATTTTAAATTTGATTTTTTTTGAAATTTCTTAAAATACATATATAAAAATTATGTATAGTAATTAGAATATACATAAAACAAAAGCTATTTTTAGTATATGTTTTTTTTACATTATCATGTATGTTTAATTAAAATTTAACATGTGTTTTTTTTCTTCTTAATTAAGTCTTTAAGTTAGTTATTATAAAAATAATTCATTAAATTAGTATTTTTATTGTTTAACGAAGTCAAACCGGTAAAATCGTATAAAACCAAATGGTTGCCGACAATGTATTCGAGTTAATTTCCGCCGGAAAATGATTTTGGGGTGAACATTGTATGCAATTCGATATTTTATGTAGCGATTTATAAGTTCAAATACTTTGAGGGTCGAATTATAAATTTAGTGGTACTTGGTGTAACAGAAATATAATTAGCCCTTTTTTATTTTATTCATTGAAGTATTTTTTATTTACCAAACACAAACTGTTTTTTAAAATTAATTATAATCAAAAGCAGAAATTAAAATCAGTAATCACATTTTTAAAATTTTATTTAGGATCAATTTCACCCGTTATAAATATGTTATTCATATTTTTCTTTTGTGAAATTTGCATTATTTTTCATATATGATTTTTTTTTTCCTTTTAAAAAAATCCCTTTTACGCAAGGTACGTTACAAAATTTTTATGACACACTGCCTGCTCCAGTTGATTTTTACCTCCAGGCTCCCAATTAACCTCTACCGAGTACCGATGGCGATTACAGCGTTTAAAAAAATAATAATAAAAAAAAACCTTCCGCTTACTTTCTCTCTCTTTTCGTCTTGCTCTGTTGATAATTGCTCCCTTGAATCATGAACGCTTGATTCCATTTCAATATAAACAGTTTTGGCCTTTGCTTGGCTTGATGGGTCTTTTGTTTTTGTATGCCTTTCTTTGTGTATTCCCTTCATTGGCTTTGATTCGGTGACTTTTAATTTCCTTTGTCAGATTCCTAAACCCTTCAATTTCTTTATCTTTTTTTCTTAAACACCTCACATGCGTGTTTTTTGGGTTTGTCTGATCTGGATTGGATCACAAGGATCTCTTCCTTTTATTTATGGTGGGACTCAGTAGCTGAGTTCTTTTTGCCTCCAATATTGGTCTCTTCCCGGAAGAAGAATAAGGTAAAGGTGAGATTTTTTTGCACTTGTGAATATTTTTATCTTTTGGGTCCCCATTTGATTCCCAGTATTGTCTCTGATAGTTTAACTATCTGTTTTGTGCTGCTTTATTATATCTTTTGGGTGTAATTTGAACTGGGTTTGTTTTAATTTGGGGGAATTTGTATGAAAATTGTAAATTTGGGGATTAATTATGAACTGGGTATTTTTTGTTTGGTAATCTTTGTGGTTTGAATGAATAAAAATTGCTGCTGGTTTTTATTAGGTAAAATTGGTTGGGATTGTGGCAGTGGTCATCCTTTACAAACTCTTGATTTGAAAGGCTGGTTTTTTGTTTTGACCTTAAATAGATGGTTGATTTGGATGATTGAATTGGGTTTTGATTGCATAAGTAGTGCGGGGTGCCTTTGGATACTCCTTAGGCATGGCAGGAATTGATGTTTCAAAGTATGCTCATAGTCCTGTACACAAAGCCGTGGTAACAAAAGATTATGCTTGTCTCAGGACGATAATTGAGGGTCTTCCTCGGCTTCGTGACCCAGCAGAAATTGTCAGTGAATCGGTTTCACTTGCCGAGGAAGCAAATGCTGATGCCATATCTGCTGTGCTTGATAGTCGCGATGTTCCTAACCGTGAAACGCCTCTTCATCTGGCTGTTAAGCTTGGTGATGAGACTGCGACAGAGATGCTTATGCTTGCAGGGGCAGATTGGAGCTTGCAAAATGATCAAGGGTGGGGTGCACTCCAGGAAGCGATATGTAACAGAGAAGAAGGGATTGCAAGGATTATAGTTAGGCACTACCAGCCAATAGCATGGGCAAAATGGTGTAGAAGGTTGCCTCGGTTGGTTGCAACAATGAGAAGGATGAGGGATTTCTACATGGAAATTACATTTCAGTTTGAGAGTTCTGTCATCCCTTTTATTTCGAGGATCGCCCCTTCTGATACTTATAAAATTTGGAAAAGGGGTGCGAATCTGAGGGCTGACATGACTTTGGCCGGGTTTGATGGTTTTAAAATTCAGCGGTCAGATCAAAGTATCGTATTCCTTGGTGATGGTTCTGAGGATGGTAAGATCCCTCCTGGATCACTTTGCATGATCACTCACAAAGATAAGGAAGTGATGAATGCATTGGATGGTGCTGGTGCTCCTGCATCTGATGCAGAGGTGCAACAAGAAGTGACAGCGATGTCTCAGACTAATATATTCAGGCCTGGCATTGATGTGACTCAGGCAGTTCTTTTGCCACAGATGACATGGAGGCGACAGGAGAAAACAGAAATGGTGGGTCCTTGGAAGGCAAAAGTATATGATATACACAATGTGGTGGTAAGCATTAAATCGAGAAAGGTTCCAGGAGCAATGACAGATGATGAATTATTCTCATCTTGCAATGAAAATGAAGGGGAGAGTGAGGAGCTTGATGATATTCTGACAGAGGAGGAAAGAAGACAACTTGAAGTTGCACTCAAGTTGGAATCATCAGATTTAAGCGATGAAAACAATATTGGGATAAGGCACCGGCATAGTTGTTATGAGCAAGGGGAGGTCCCCATTAAGGACATAAGTCCTTGCAGAAATGGTGAGACTAAGCAGGAAAAGAAGGGATGGTTTGATGGCTGGAGGAAACGGGACACTAAACACGAAGGGCAGAAAAAGATTGTCCCACCGAGAGGTTCTCTCTGTGTAGAAGATAAGGTTAGCAATCTCCTTGGGGATTCTCCATCTAGAACCCAGAACAAATCTGGAAGGCATTCCACAGAGATTGTTGCCAAGGGGGATGAACAACGGAGAGGCAGGGATGCCAAAGCATCTTCATCCACAAATTCTGGGGGTGGAAATCAGCGCAAGGATGGAAGCCGTGAGAATGAGTACAAGAAAGGCTTGAGGCCTGTTCTCTGGCTTTCCCCAAGCTTTCCATTAAGAACTGAAGAACTGCTTCCATTGCTTGATATTTTGGCAAACAAAGTTAAGGCTATACGGCGCTTAAGAGAATTGCTCACAACAAAACTTCCAATGGGAACTTTTCCAGTCAAAGTAAGTTGCATATTCAGTTATAAAAATTCTGTGGATGGATACTTCTGTATATGTCCTATTGTCCTTCACAAATTTTATTTCTCTTTAAATGGTTTGGTTGATGGTCTTTGCACAGGTTCTCTGCTTTGTACAGCAAAATTTGTAGGCTGCTTTAAGCAATCTATTTACTTGAATATAATCTGAAGGCCATACATCTTTGTTGATAAATTGTATTTGTGTTTGGATGTGCCACCGTGGAAATTCATACATATTATCAGTATGTGTGCTGATATTTTCTAGCTTTATTGTGTTTTATTATTCCAATTTCTTATATGGGATGAATACTAGAACCTTATTTTTCTGGTGATTGTTTTGTGTATGATACTTCCATTGTCATTTAATGTTTTGATCATATTAGAGTAAAATTCTACGTGATAGTAGCCATCTTATGCTCTTACAACGGCAAGGAAGGGTTATTTATTTATTTTTAATTTGTTTACTCCTTAGAGCATCTTCAAGTAATCTTCCACATCTCTTCTTTAAGTGTTGGACATAATCACTGACTAGTCCAAGTATATGGTTCAGGTTGCTATACCGGTGATTCCCACCATCAGAGTTTTGGTGACTTTTACAAAGTTTGAAGAGTTACAGCCATTGGATGAGTTCTCAACCCCACCTTCAAGTCCTACTGCTGAAAACCCAGAGAACCCAGCAATGAATCAGTCCTCGAGTTCATCTTGGTTTCAGTGGATAAAATCCCCATACGATCGCCCGAGTTCTTCCACCAGCATCAGGATAGAAAATAATCAAGATCCATTTGCAATTCCTCCCGATTACACGTGGATTACAGCTGAAGAAAAGAAAAAGAAAATGCAGGAGAAGAGTAAATCAAAGAAAGGTAGAAGTCAAAATCAAAATTAGTAGTCCAGCATGAGGCTTAACAGGTATCAATCTGCATTACTGTAAGAACCAAAATAGGGGGCCATACTTTTTATATAGAAAGGGATAACTCGTTGTGGGGTGAAAACCTGGTAAATTATTGCTGGGGGTATAAAAAGGTCGGAAAATGATTCTTGAAATGCTTGTAACCAATATGGATCAATTTTTTTGGCTTTTGGTGGATGCTTACACCATTTAAACGACTACTTTCCATAATTTTCTCATACTGCTAATTTTACGGACAGAATGATAGGCTGTAATACAGTTTTGAAAATTCTTTTTGTTCACTTGCTTTATAGGTAAATTGATTGATTTCTTGTGGTTCAATGGTTAAAGGATTATAAATCATGAGCTTATGTTTAGAGTTTCATTGGATGCTTTCCTTTTGTTTAATCATTGTGCCTGTTATTTGCAGGGATTTGATTGTGTAAAGTGGAACCATGATAATAATAACCTTTAGTTTGCAATTGTCCATTGTTAGATTGATGAATTATGAAGGGACTTCATGCAATTAAAAAGGCTTAAACAAGCTACCCAATGACCTTGTAGTAACCATAAATCATTTATTTATATTGCTCTTAAATCTGAACTCTACTTACTAAATTTGAGCCTCCTCCCCCCCCCCCCTCCTCTTCCTTTTAACACATAATATTGGTCGAGTAAATTTATTGTGAATTTGTGATTAATTATGTCGTAAAATACTATTTATTTTATTTAATTATAACATTTGAGACACTATTTGTGATAAAAAAAATTATTTTAAAAATGATGCTATTAGCATCATCTTTTGAATGCATGTATCAATGTATATTTTTGTAATATTTATATTAAACGTAATGGATCTTAAAATATTATTTCTAACATATCATAAAATACTCTTTCTGCATCTCCCTGACCAAAGTTGCCAATATGGATCGTTACCGTTAATGGTTGGTCAAATTTAATAGATTTGGCATAGATGAGCTTTGTTTTTTGATTTCTTTATAGAAAGCTAACGTTTGTATTTTGGTATTTTGATATTTTGATACATTTAAACGTCACTCTGTTTTGATTAATTAATAATATATTAAGTACTTAAAAATAACACCAAGTACAAAATTTTTACTTCAGAAATAAAAAAAATAAAAATAAAAATAAAAATCCCATTACAACCTGAAAATTTAGGATTTCGTAAATACTTAGGGATCAAAACCAAATGAAGAAATTATGAAGGATCAAAACCAAATGAGACTAACCTTTTATCTTCTGGTTCCGTCTATACAACTCTGAATCTACTGTTATTTACATATTTGAGCCATCATTATGTGAACGTAACAGAAAACTCATTTCTCTGTAGTGTGTGTGTGTGTGTATATATATAAACATATACTACTTCAGACTGAAAACGAGAGACCAATTTTATTTTCTTATTTTTTGACTTCTGTAATCACCCAAGAATCCATTACATTTTTAGAACGAGCTAAAGCAATGAACAACAGGGGGGAAACAGGGGAGAGCAAAAGAAAAAAGAATCATGAACAATAAGGTTATACTGTAGAATAATAATAAGAGTCTCCTGCATATCAACTATACATCAAAATCCGAAACACAGGAACTTCTCTGGTCCTGAAAGCAAGCAGAAAGGAAAAAAGGTTGGATGAAGAGGGAGGAATTGAAAAATGGAAGCCTGGGATAGAAGGGTAAACCAATCTAGCAAAATCAGCCGCATAAAGAATAGCAGCAAAGAACAAAAACGGTGCAAATATGAGGTGAGAGATGAGCACACCTAAATGTGTGCAAATCAACAGTTGAAGCCATGGCATACAGACAGAATAATTATCAGAATCAGCGCAACAATGATACCCAAAACAATCAGTTTGATCTTCATGTTCTGGATCCACATCTTCCTTTTCATCTTGGTCCCCTGTTGCTTGAAATCTTGTGCCTGACACGCGAATTTAATTTTAGAAAGTAATCAGACCAAGTCCAGTATCAGTATGCTTGCAAGGAATATTTATAGAAATTGGGGAAAATAAGGAACAAAACAAAAATAAAGGAACAAATGTAAAAACAATCTTAATCATTACCCTCCCACTAAAATTGTGATGTGTTATTTTGAAAGATAATTTTGGTCCCAAGGATGGGGATCTGAACAAGTAACCTTGAGCTTATTCCCTAGACATAAAAATCCCCCAAAAGAATATCTCGATAACATTTTCAAGCATTTCATCAAAGTATAATTCTTCACCACACACGTCAGGCATAAAGTAAAACTACCATTTTTTTCAAAAAATGTTCTTATGGCCTAAAGAATGGGTAATGCCAAAGGCTCTTTTAGTAAAGTGGCCAGGTTCTGGCATGGCATCTAAGGGGAGGGCTGTGATCAGGGTAGAAAATTTCACCCACCAATATTCAGAGGAAAAGGGGGTCAACAACAAAGAAGCCACTACTTCATGTGTATCAACAATACAAGAACGTTAGCTCCAATTATGTATTTCCCTCGTACTAACCTGTGAGCGAAGATTCTCGGTTTTATCCACCAGCAACTCAATCTTCTCTCCACGGTCAAGAACCTGCACATAAAATAAATTTCTTTCACCAAAGGCAAAGCATTCAGGTAAATCAGAAAGAAGCATGCACATGTATCATAATAAAAAAACATATTCATTTTTCAAGTTTACTCGTACAATTGGAAGACAATATGAAAAAGCCTCCTTACCTTCTCAATATTTTCCATCATCACTCCCTTGACTTCAGAAACTTGAGCTTTAACCTTAGCAATCTTGTTAATTTCTTCTGGGTGATCCACACAATACTGCATCTGCGCTTTCAATTTGGGCCTACAATAGCAAGAGAGGAGTTAAGCACATCCATGAAAATAATAGAATAGTTATGTTTCTTCAAAGAGTCAGAGCAGGACCGAGAGACATACCCAAACTCTTTATTTAAGCTTTTTGCAGCAGCAGTTGCAGCCTTCCCCCCACCATATTTTTTATTGAATTCTTCTTTAACTCGCTCTAGAAAGGCAATGGGAATTTGCCTGCCAGCCGACTCAACTGCAACAACACAGTATACTGCAGCATCCAACATAAAAATTGTAGTCCAAACTCCAAACCACTTCAATACATTGTGGATAAGTATTATTAACAAGAAAAATTGTAAAAGAAGTATCAAAAGAAGAACTGTAATCCACATACACTCATTGGTGGAACAGTGCATGTTAATCTGCCGCTAACTAACACCACAAAGTCGTGATTTTTTTAATATTGTTTTTGCTATTATAGGGGTAGTTTAGTAGGAATGGGATGCTTGTCAAAACTAATAGGTATTGTTTATCAGTTTTTTCCTGGGATATCATGTAATCCCATCCCTATTTGCTTGTAGTAAAATTACAGGATGTCTATTGGAAAATATATAACCCTTACACTTTATACTAATGTACTTTTAGACAAGTACAGACTTTTATTATATATCTGTAATCTTGTATATGAATACATGTCTCACTTCCTATGTAATCTGCTACTCACCTCGAGTTTAGTAAACACATAGTGACAACTCCTAATTTAACAGAAACTTCTATTTCCTAATACAACTGCAGATATTTGTAATCCTCTCTCATTCTTTTCGAAACTCGGAAAAAAGGAAATGAAAATGATAAGTAAAGCATAATAGAATACTCTCACTTAATACATATCCAAATTCCAACCGCAAATACTTTTAAAATACCCAAAATCACTTACAACACTAAAATCCTCATAGATCCCAGAAGACTTATTTATTTTTCATAAGATTTCATTATATTCTCCCTTGAATGGACACACACATACACATCAAAAATGAAAAAACATTTATATACAAAATAAAAAATAAAAAATTGATATGTACCAAATCAGCAAACACAACAATAGATATCAATCTGATAGAAATAATCAATCAAACACGTAGATCACCAAGGAATCCAATAAAGAATCGAATTTCGATGCAATGTACACTAGAATTGGGGGGAAATGACATACTGAATCCATTTTCGACGAGGTAATTGAATGTGTGGCCATCACAATTGTAGGTGAACCTGTTGTTGGTGGAGGGGAGCTTTGAAAGACATTGAATTGCAATGGTGTTGAAATTCCCGGAGAACTCCGTGTATTCTGCGAGGATCACCGTTCCTCGAGCCACCAAGGCATAGATCATTGATTGCTGCCCCATTCTTTATCCAAAACCCTAACCCTAACCGAATCAGAGCTATAATTTCAGAGAGAATATGTTGCACAGGGAATGAGATGAGATCAGAGAGAAATGTGGTGGGGATTTGAATATGTTTACTGTGTTTTCGGGAAATGAAGAAATGGTGATCAGGCGACAAAATGTTGATCAATTCTTTCTATTTATACACATGGATGGATAGTAAGTTTTATATTACTACCTCCGTCCCAAATTGATTGCACAATTTTGACCATTTTAAATTAAATTGACTATTTTTAGAATTAATAATTAAACATATATAAATATATTTCTAAAATTATAAAAATTGGAGTTAGTAATAAATTGTATATACTTTCTTTTGGTTATAATCTCTTCACCTATATTTTAGTAAAAATAGTAAAAAAATTAGTTCTAAAAATAGTCAATTTAACTTAAAATGGTCAAAATTGAGCAATTAATTTGAGACGGAGGGAGTAATTAAAATAATATTTATGTATACAAATCGATAAATATTTAATGATATTGAATTGTAATTAACGTAAAAAAGTAACAATAAAATAGAATTATTTTTAATTATTTATACCATATGAATTTTGATTCGGCCGAAAATAGGATTTTTTTTATATTAATTGCATTGTGTTTATAATATATATTATAAAAGATTTGTTTGTATTATTTAATTTTGTTCAAATTCATTATTTTTCGATGAAAAAAACTAATAAAAGAAGTAACTCAGCTTTTCGTTTATTTTATCTTTTTTTTTATATTCATCGTAAAAATTCAATAACAAATAATTGAATAGAAAACTTTAATCTTTTGCCATTTTATTTGTTGTGTATTTTGAAACTCAACGACATATTACAAGGGTTTGCTCGATAACGGTATTTACAGTATTTATTGCATTTAGTGTTAGAAATTATAAATATATTTTATTATTTTTGTTTGATAAAAAAGTGATTTATATACAATTAGTTTTAGACAAAATTGGGATGTGATTTATGTGAAATTTTAAGACGAAAAATTGAATAAATTAGGGGGAGATTATGTTTATTTTTTTCCTATTTTATGTATTTATATATATACTAGTAATTGTCGGTGTTTGAAGGTTCGACGTAACGAAATCCTCACTCTCTTCGTTTCAACAATCTAAAAATTAGAATGAATTCGATCCGCCCTTGTGTTTTTCTGCCAAAATTAATTAAAATAAATATAAATCGTCTTTGTACTTTTTCGCCAAAATTAATTAGAATGAATCTGAACCGTCGTTGTAATTTCTCGTTTAAATTCAAAATGAGTTTTACCTTATTATATATATATATATATATATATATGTATGTCTGTGTGTCTTAAATGTTAGTAAGTGTTTGTTTGTATTTTGTAAATTAAATAAATTGTGTTTTGAGTTTAATATAAAAAGTCTGACAGAACATACAAATAGAATAGGAGTTCCCCGCGCCAACCAACATTTTTTCCCTTCATTTCCCGCCAAAACATTATTTCCCACTTCTACCTCTTCTCTGCAGCTGCGAAACAGTCTCACAGACACAAACCTCCATCCTCATTGATCACTGGAAATGGATATGGATATGGACATGGACATGGAAATCCCTAATCCAGAAGAGCTCCAATGGCTCGAAGCCAATTCTCACCTCCAAGACGACGATTTTGAAGATTTCGAGCAGCCCTATCCCGAAGACGAAGATCAAAACCCCCCAAACCAAATTCAACAGCCCCCTAAACCCACTCTACCAATCCCACCAAAACCCAGTTCAATCCCATCAAAACCCAGTTCAATCCCACCAAAATCCAGTTCAATTACAGAACAGATAGTCTCTTCCCCAACCCAAATCGGCGCCAAGAAGCGCTTCCAATCCAACAACCCAGATTCGTTGAATCCGACCGATGAAGACCCAAATAAACGGAGCAGAATTGACCCTGAACTTGATGATGACTGGCTTCGCTGCTCGCCGCCGCCACCACGGTCCCCATCACCCCCGCGGCCGCCTGAGGAGAAGATTGTGTCAAGATATGCTTCCCAGATTGACGGTGATTTTGTTCCTGTGACGGGACCTTGTGGCGAGAGGGTTTATGCAAAGATAAGTAGGGTGGAGAGAGATGATTTGGTGAAGAAATTTGACACGAAAGTCTACTCTAATGGTAGAGTGATGCTCATTACATTAATATTTTTTATTTTGGTTGCTGTGGAAAATGTAGTAGTAGAAGTAATTACCTATTTGATTTGTAAGTTGTTCAGATAATTTTCAATTACTGTAAACCTAATGAATTGTTCTTCATTGTGGTTGTTTGGATTAATCATGGAATTTCCAACATTATAGCTTGGACAAATAGTTAAGAGTCTTAAGACTTGATTTTGTATTGGTAATTGTTGCCTGGTTCTCCAACCATTCAGAATGATGCGAGTTAGAATACTTCATCCTTTACATTGTTATGCTTGTTAAATATTGCTCATTATTCAAATACTTTTTGTTGGAAAACTTTAAGTACCAAATGGAATTGATATCAGCTAGTCATCAACTTTGCAGGTCTTATTCATGAGCCTGTCAGTGTTCTGATGCAAAGAGTCGAACAAGATGCTGTTGCAAAGGTACGGTATTTAACTGATGGGTAGCTAATGCAATTTCCCTTTCTGACTGGAACAAGAAAACAATATTAAGCATTGATTCATAAGAATTCAATAAATGTTCTCCATACATTATCGCTTTCCTTAACTCTGATTATTGTGGTGGTGCTGAAGGCTTTGCAAGAAAGTTTTGGATGTGAAAGCGATGTAATCCTGCCCAAAGTGCCAGTGATGACTGAGAAACTTTGGGTGGATAAATATGCTCCAAATTCATTTATGGAGCTTCTGAGTGATGAGCAGACAAATCGTGAGGTAACTATTGATTACTTACAAATTTATGTCATTTCAATCTGGGGTGTCGCTTGATTGGAATATGACATTTTTTAATGCTTAATTCTTCATGTTGCTGATCTGCAGGTCCTCTTGTGGTTGAAACAATGGGATTCTTGTGTCTTTGGAACTGAAATTAAAAGTACAACAGAAGATGTTTTGTCTTCGTTGAGAAGGCATACTTCAGTCGCTCAACATCAGAAAAACTCCAGTAGGAATTATTTTGGGAAAAATAGAGAACCTCAATTGGGTAGAGAAACTTTTAGAGAATATAATAACTTGGATAAAGAAAACAATGATTCGAAAGGTAACCATGAGTTATGGAACAAAAACCACAAGGGTTCTGGTCCACTAGAACAGAAGGTCAGCTATAACATTTGTTTTAAGAAAGCATCCTTTCAGTCTTTAGATATCAAAACTTGAATTGCATTGCATTCTATTATTGCCTTTTCTCCGTTCAGATTTTTATATTTGTCATTTAGATAAGTTTTTGAGCCAACAATAAGAGTATTCTTTTTGTATTTACTTGTAATTTTAGGTTCCTGCATAAGCTCTAGATATGCATACAGGTTTCTTGTTACTTTTGATGAAATTTCTTCAGATGTAGGTCACTGACTTTCTATGCATGTCCAAGTATTTCAACAAATATTTCAGTATCTTCTTATGTTAACATTGTCTTTTTTCTTATGTTTTCCATCTTCTTTTCTTTGCCTTTAATTTCATTTATACTGTTAATGCTATTTAGTCACTGAACTTCTTGACTGTTGCAGATCCTTCTACTTTGTGGTCCTCCGGGGCTTGGAAAAACAACACTTGCACATGTAGCTGCTAGGCATTGTGGATACAGGGTGGTGGAGGTTTGTTATTTGCTTCTTATACATGAAGACAGTACTATGTAATATGTTCTGACAAATATTATATTCTCAATATCAATTCACCTGACATGAGGTCAATATACTATTCTCATACGAGAGTTACCTCTGTTAGTAAATACTCTCCTTTCCAGATCATGTGACACTCTTTGTTTATGGTGTATCCCAGATTAAAGGACAGTATTCCACATACCAATGCATTTATCCTTCAATTTGACTATATTACAGTTGTGTTTAATAAGTTAGGAAAGAGAGACTGAAACTTCTTTTTTTATTTTGTTTCATATATCAATACATTATTTTTAAGGGTAAAATGAGAAGAAAATTCAAATCTTGTTCTTCTTTCTTAAACTATTTGCAAAGAAAAGAGGGTCTCTTTAATTTGGATGAAGGATGTATGTGTTTTTGGAGTTAAACTCAACATTTAATCTATATTGCAAGTAAACTGCAAATTTCTTGGTTTGTCATGAATTTTCAATGCTTATCACAGTCCCTTCGGTTCATTTCTCCTGGCTAGATGTTTTTCGGAATTATTTAATTGAATATCTATTAGTTTGTGACTGATTGAGAATAATATTCTGGATAGATAAACGCTAGTGATGATCGATCGTCATCAACCATCGAAGCTAAAATCCTTGACGTGGTTCAGATGAACTCAATCATGGCTGACTCGAAGCCCAAGTGTTTGGTGGGTTCATATCCAATTTTTACAGTGATTTTCTTTCGTGTTGGTCTAAATGCTAAATACTGATATCAGTGACTGCAATATATTGTAGGTAATTGATGAAATTGATGGAGCTCTTGGTGATGGCAAGGGTGCTGTAGATGTAATTCTGAAAATGGTATATTGAGCTTTCCTTACGTAGTTGCTTCTTATTTGGTTCATTATTGGTACATCTGAAGAGCTGAATGAATTACTTGGTTGTCTTTGATGTTGATATAGTTATCTGCTCCATACTGTATTCTTCACGCTGCATCAGAAGGCCTTTTGTTTCTGAATAACAGTGGCACATCTTTTGATGCAGGTGTCCGCTGAGAGGAAATCCAATAGTGGAAAAGAAAATGTAGTTCAAGAGGAGCAGTCTGGAAAGAAATCCTCAAAAAAGAAGCGGAAGGATACGTCCCTTATAAGACCAGTAAGATTTTCTGTCTTGCATAATATATTGGTAACTTCTCTTAATTTATTAGTTGATGGTTGTCATATGTAGGTAATTTGCATTTGTAATGACCTATATGCTCCTGCCTTGAGGCCATTGCGTCAGGTGGCGAAGTAAGTTCTCCAGAATTTGTCTAAAATGTCACATAAAATATCATTTTCAATTGTTCGGCTGATTTCCTTTGTAGAACAGTCTTGTGCTTCAATTGGTATTCATGTTAATTAGTAGAAGCTGGTGCCGGGATAAGTATTAATGATCTCATTTGTTGTCGAGGTTTCTACAGATTTTTTTTTTATTAGGATCATGATCTTTATTATTTTATTACTTTAGAACGAGTTAAAATGTGATTTGAAGTGATCAATGATAAATAGTATCATTACAATCATTGACATGATTACCAAGTATTCATTAAAAGTGAAAATTAGTGTAAGTGGATCCAACACTGTACTGTAGAACCTAATGTATTTATTTATTTTTGGATGAAAACTGCATTAACTTTTTTGAGTTACGATGTTCAAGAGCTTTACAAGCTTCGTAATTTCATAAGCTAGTGAAGAAAGTAATGCCTGTGCTCTACATTATAATTATTAGTTACATGAATTGGGCCATTGCAGGTAACCAGTCAAAAAGTCTTTTCAATTAATTTTTTATCTGGTTATGTGTTTGGGGCCTCTTAAATCAGGGATTTACTTTTCCTTACTCTTTTGATTCAGTTTCTTTAAACCCACTTCTTGGGTTTTATATATTTGCATTATTCTTACTGCATTTTTGTACAATGATTATTTTTACTGAAGTTTTACTTCAATTTTCACTTAATTTTTGAGTTGGTGCAAATTCGCTAAAAGTCAGAAATTAGGTCAATGACTGCACCTAACATTGTTGTCAAATCATGAATCATATTGTGTTCGAAAATCCTCGAATTGTGCATTGTAAGATACAGAAAGAAATGCAAACCACAATAATTACATATCAAAACATATAGAGAACTCGGGTAATTGGACAATAAAGTTTACTAGCTCAAGTCTAATGTTAAATTATTCAAGAAAACATAGAAACAAACATTAACTATTCAAGTTATAGTTTGAAGACTCTAAAATAGAAGGAGAGGCTTAATCAATAGTCAATATTAGTCAAGTAATATCTATAAAGAAACAAGAGAAAAAATTAACTAGCCTTTAGCTTTTTAAGTATTAAACTGAAAGTGATATTAAGCCTCAAATCGCATATTGGAGGGAGAAAAAATGAACTCAAAGCTATGAGAAATGTGAGAAAGAGACATAAGAAAAAGAAAGTGGAAGCAAAGTCTTTATATGAAGATAAGACCCTAGAAAGTATTTTATGGCTTATTATCCTCTTTTGCTGAAAGAAAAAAGATTTTAGTGTGTTGTTTAACTCTTATCAGGTCCGTCCCTAACTGGAAACTGTATCTTAAATCTTATAGTGGTTCATAGTATCATAAGATACGACTCACTTTTAGATACATTTCCGATATTGTATCAAATTCCTCCTGTATATTGCGTATTATAAGATACTCACAACTACGGTGCCTAGGTAGGCAGATTAGGTCATTCGGTCTCAATTCCTACATTGTCTTCTGCACATTGTATTGCTGAAGTGATTCGATTACTTATAATAGAATCTGAAATTAATGGGTTCCCAAGTTAATGAGCTACATTATACAAAATGGAGCATGCAACATTGGGAAACTTTCTCAACCTTTTTAGTGTTCATTTTCTGGATATCATATACAAAATGCAACCTTTTGAAGTGTTCTTTTATTTTCACAACAATTTTCTGTATCTGCAGGGTTCATATATTCATTCAGCCTACAGTGAGTCGCATTGTAAGCAGGTAACAGCTGATGATTTCTAATGATTTTGACTTTAAATGTCTTTATTGGAGCAACATTAATTAGAAACCTGTTTGTTACCTGGCTTAGGCTTGCTCTAAATCATAATTGGTGGCCTTAATAATGGTCTCTGTACAGCCGGACACAGTTTCTTTTTTTAGAATTTTATTTAATATCAAACAGTGTTATTGTGCATAAGAGTAATTTATAATTATGTCCGCGTCATAATTTAGTATTAGAATTATAGAGGAGCTCTTAATGAGAATTATAGAGGAACTCTTAATGGAGCACTGAGAAAATAAAACAGAACCGTTCACTTGACACTACAGTTAATGAACAGTTAAAATTTTGAAGCATGTACTAATGTGCCTTTGATCAAAATTATAAAATATTTCCTTTTGCTTAAAATTTTCCATAAAGTATAGAAAATAAAATTCTCAATCTTTTACCTTTTACCTTTTACCATCATAAATTCCTTAGTTTATAATCCAGTTAAATTTCTTATAGAACACTTCAGAATAGAAACACTTCATTATGATAAGGGGATCTCTCTTCTCTAAAATTGATCTTTAAGATTCTCTAGAGAAATGTTTATCTTATTATCAATTGATGTGAATTTTATTTCATTTTCACATCTTCAATTTTTCCTGTGATAATTGTGAAGCTCCATATTCTGCAGCTCCCTCTGCCAGAACCTATTGGCTCACTGAGCCAAAGTAACATAGGGTATCAGTATCACTACCTTTTAATATCTGTTAGGTATACTGGAATCTTAACCAAAAAAATAAAATATCTGTATCCCAAAATTAGCAAGGATACTAGAATCTTATGGTTAACTGATTTTGTAAACCAGAGCTGTCAGGATTCAGGTATGCATGTGATCTCATACAACCTATATGGTGAGTTGGTGACGAGCACAACTCAATCTGATTATCCTTTCTTCCATCCATAATTTGGACCAGTTACTAAATTTTTGTTGTACCTCGTTGAAGACAGTACTCTCAAATGATTCATCTTGGTGTTTGACCATACTTGAGGTCATATTTAGATCATCTCTTTCTCATTTTACTGTATTTATCTTGGTTTTTGAAACATGTTTTTTGTAGGCTTAAATATATATGCAACAAGGAAGGAATGAAGGCAAGTTCAATCGCACTTACTGCACTTGCAGAGTATACCGGTGAGTAGTATTGCCTCTAGAAATTGCTTTCCTCTAAATCAGTGTTTCTAGGATTGTAATGTTGCAACTATCTGGTAAGCTTACAGAAATTGTAGAAAAACCAAAAATATCGAAGCACACTTCAAGCAAGATGATATACTAAAGTAATACTGCCATCCAAATCCTTTTAAGTTAACATTGAAACGAATCAGTATAACTTGCGTGTTGACTTGAACTTAACTTGATGATGGCTCGACTTGCGAGCTAAATGAGCCGAGCTTGGTGAACAACTGAACATTTTACACTAGATACATAGAAGAATCGAGTTTGAGTCATGGGGCACTGATCAAAAACACGCGAGTCAGCTCTGTGAATCAGCTCTAGATGAACTTGACTTGTTTAGGTTTGTACAGTTACTGTTAGGCTCTCATTAATGTGATATATATGCAAATTATACATATATATATATATATATTATACAATATTCAATAAAATTTTATTTGACAGTCAGATGATACTAGTAGTAATTTGGTTAGCCACTTTTGGTGCTTAAAAAAATATTTTTGAAAAGGAATTTCATGTGAAGTACTTGTGCTTGAGCCGAGACTCCTTTATCAAATTATCGAGTAAAGTCGAGTTGGCTGCGAGTACCATTAATTTATAAGTAGTTGAGCCTGGACATGTTAAGCCTTAAACTGTAGTATATTTATAGTAATGCTCGTAGTTACCGTCAAGTGGCTTTGTTTCTTAAAGCTTGGATATATATTACTGTCTGATTGAAAGTTTGTTTTAATAATTTATGTTTGTTAATCACTGAGAAACCAGATGTCTAAGATAGAATATTCAGAGCTTTACAACACCCTTTATGGTGCTGGTCCTGCTGGATGTGTAGGACTTCTGGTTTACGAAAAAATGAGCATGGCTATTCTATGCATTATTATAATAAGTTGACATTTTGTTTGCTATGTAACTTTAAAAATTGCTTCAGTCTTTAAGAACTTTTTCCTTTTCTTTTCCAGAATGTGACATACGCTCATGCTTGAACACTCTTCAGTTCCTTAACATGAAGAAGGAAACTCTCAATGTGGTATGCTATAGACATAATCCTGTTCTTTGATATTATTTGTTACCAAATAAATTCCTTTAGATGAAGGAAGAGCTTAGGCAGGTCTCCACAATCAGGTAGCTTATATTGTTTGTGTCATCATAGGAACAAATAACATGCTAATGAGAATGGAAATTAGTTTTCCAGGATTGCCTTGTCTGTAGTGTAAAGTAAATAAGTAATCCTTGTGCTACACTGCTGCTTACTCTGTTTCTATCAAGATTAACCTCCTATGCAGAGTGATATACTGGTGGCTTTAGAAGTTCTTGAGAAAACTCACTGGGGCATTCTGACTGGAAACAATTTATACTTGAGAAAAATTCTTAGTTAAAATGTGTGGTGAGAACTGATTAGAAAGTGTTTGGATGAATGTGATATTGTAACAGCAAAAGGAAAAAAAACTGGATTGTATTTCGTCAGTCGTCACTCTTAAGGACTTTGAGCATATTAGGAAAAGGAAGCTGCTCCACTTATGTGTAAGCTTGACTTGGTGATGGGTCATGAATGTTTTTTCTAGTAGATCAATAGTCACATTTGAACTGATATTTGAGGCATACGGAGATGGCTATTTGAAAAACATACTTTTTGAGGAATTAATTTCAGCAACCTATGATTAATTCGGGTACAAATACACATGCCCAAACTCTTTGAATTTTAAAAAATCTACTGACAGTATTTTTGACAGACCGAATTTTTAACCCTGGAGTCTGTAGAAAATGTCAGTTATGAACCCATAAATATTAGGGGAATTCTGAAGTTACCATCTGATATTAAATTAAGGGCTGTAAAAAACCATTTGATTAGGTTTTTATTTCCTATTAACTTTTCCCGTGCCAATTAAATTGATGAGAATGTTTTATTGGCTATTAGATGGAGATAAGTACTCAAGTGGTTGGTCGGAAGGACACGTCAAAGAGTTTTTTTGACATATGGAAAGAGGTAATGAGTGGTAGCTGTATGATCCCTCATCAGCTTCATATTTCACTGTTAGCATCCTTAATTTGTAGTCAAAATTTTCTTTTCTTCTAAAGATTTTTCAGAAGAGAAGAGTGAAGCGGGAAAGGAAATCTTTTAATGGCTCCAAGAACATGCTGAATGAATTTGAATTTCTGCACTCTGTCATATCTAATCGGTATGTAGGGAATTTGGTGGCACATTTTTTTCCCCTCAAGTACTGGGTTGTTTATCTAAATTGTTAACTGACTATCCAGGGGAGACTATGACTTAATCTTAGATGGGATCCATGAGAATATGTTGCAGCTCCACTATCATGATCCAGTGATGCAAAAGACTGTATGTCTTAATCATAAACACTTTTGCCCAACTTGTGATTGCATTCCAATATCTGTAGTAGCATTAACTGAATCTGTTATTGATTTGATATATGTCTAACATTTATGCTACTTAAAGGTCAAGTGCTTGCAAAGTCTTGGGGTTTCTGATATAATTCATCAATATATTATGCGTACACAGAAGATGTCCCTGCAAGGTAAGGAATCTATCATCTGGAAATGCTGGCATTTCAAAACACTATGGGATTATTCAAGTTAGATTCTCTATTATTATTGCAGTTTATCAACCTGCTATTGCCATTTCTATACACGGTCTGATAGCTCAAGTTGAAAAACCAAATATTGAATGGCCAAAGTCATTTCAGAGGTACGTTAAGATTGACTCTATGTTTGTTGTAGGAAAATCATTCCATCTTATTGTTGTGTCGTTTGTAAACGTACAGATACCGAACTACATTAATGGAAAAGATGGACATATTACATTCCTGGCACAACAAAATATCCCCATACATCTCAAGGCATCTATCAACTAAATCGTTTGTGGAAGACTCAATTTCCTTGCTATTGCATATTTTATCACCACCTACTCTAAGGCCGGTAATTTACTTATCTCCTGTCTTCATCTGGTGACACATTTGTTTCTTTTCTATCTCTTCTTTCATAATGATCAATGATGTAACGATGTTATTTGTGTTTGTACCTCGTTTGGCCTTCTTAATAAATCAAAATCCACTTGGCACCAATCCGATGGTATAAGCAATTCGTTAGTGTGATTGATTTCATACATATAAAGGTCTTGTGAGCTTAGCTCCTTGCTGCAATCTCCGGTTTATACCAACCTGGGCAAGGGCTAACGATTGAGTTGAAAAAGGTCTGATGAAAAGAATCCCCATTAAGTTCATTAACAAACTCATTTTGGTAAGATTCAAAAGGGAAGATCAATCCCAAAGTTGTTTCGACTTTAGGACAAAAAAAGAGTAAAGGAAATGAGAGGAGAGTGGTGTATCCATGCTTTTTTTAGAGGAATTTGTCGGAATGACTACATCCCATGATTGGCCATCACCCAACAACCACAAGCTGCATCCCGCCTAGTTTCTTTGATGCTAAATCTTCTCTTATTCTGGCTTAAGAGGAATTTGTATAACTTCCTTGTGGCACCTGGGCATCTTTTTTGTTTGTCCCATGGTCTATCTATAATCTTATTGTACGCCACCCCCTCTTTGTGGCAACTGTAGTAAATACTTATTTTACATATTTGTGAAAAGAGAATTCGGAGATTGTGTTCTTTTGTGGATGTATCACTGCATTTATGGATCAGCATTTAAATGAATTCAACTCCTAGACAAATACCTCCATCACCAGGCACCTGCATTTGAGATCATCTGGGATTTTTGTTAACCATTTAATCGACATCAAAGAAACTTGATTTAAATGAAAATTTTCATGAAAATATACTTTCGACAACTTTTAATTTATATATGTACTTTTAAACCTTAGATGGGAAAGCTTTGGTATTGTCAATGGAGAGGAAACCTGGACATAGTAATTTATAATATTTTTAGAGCATTAATAACAACCTTAAATCTGATCAAATTGTATCTGATGTGTAGAAATGTAGTTGATGTATGATTATTGTCCTTGAATTTATTAGAATATATGAAAGTACAACTAATTCCATCATCTTTATAGGTTTGATCTGCTACCCATTCTACCTTTCAGCTATAAATACTCTCCCTCTCTCCCTCTCTCCCTCTCCAGCTCCTCACATAAAAGAGTGTCTACGAACCATGTTCCTGCCTGCTATATTTTGAAATGGTTACTGTCTTTGCTCAGGTGGCATTGCATTTACTGTCAGAGAAAGAGAAGAAGGATCTGATTCAGCTAGTGAATACAATGGTTTCCTATTCCATAACATATAAGAACATAAAATCCGATCACTTACCCAGTAACCTGAGACAGGAAGTTGCTATTGATGCTTCAGTGCTTTCATTTGATCCCCCAGTTGGTGACCTTATAAACTTTAAGGTAATTGTTTTTGGTTTAGCTGATCATATTTGAATTATAGTTTATTATCTTGCTAAATCCTTTCCTTTATGTTAATCAGGGATACAGATCTAGTCATTTTGTTCTGGCTTTAGCTGTGAAGCAGGTCTTGGTTCACGAGGTAAGTGATGCAAATCTTTATTTCTTCAGAATTTTGTTGTGTTTTCACTAATTCATATTTGCTTTTAGGATTTTGTTGGCTGTTCATTTTGACAGTGGTGTGGGCTTAGAAAATTATTATGTAGTTATTTTACTTGCATTCCGCATTTGTTTTCTCTTCTTATAATGCATCATTGACGCGAATAATTATACCTCCTTTACATACTAAAACAAAGTCACAACTCAAATTTCTTGGACATATTTAGGATGAGTGAGTAACAAGCATTTTACACGTTAAGTTAAAAAAGTATGAAAATGTATTGGATCGTGATACAAACACATTGAACTTGTTATGTTTGTGCTTCCTAATCTGCATTGTAGGTATACTTGGATGTGCTAAGACTGATTACTGATACATCATTATAACTTATAAGTGACAGTATCCCATACTATAAAATGTGGTTTTCTTCGGAAACCCACCATAAGACTAACTTGGTTTGGATATTTTTTGCTTATGTGAATGAGAAATTATCCTGCAAGTCATAAGTACGGACAACTATTAGATTAGGTTGTAGGGTAGGTCTGTAAACGGATATTTTTGGATGCGGATACAGGTATATCCGTATCCGAAATAAAAATTTAATATCTGTATCCGTATCCGACGGATATGCAACATGAAATATCTGTATTTGCATTCGATCCGTTTTGTACAATATAATATGGACAAATATATCAAATATTCGCGTATCTGTATCTGTTTAAAATAAAATTTTAAAAGTTTCCATTTTTTTCAAAACTTCTTGCACAATGTTAAATTAATAACAAAAAAAATGCTTACTTAATCAAATAAAATTGGAATTGATGTACAATCAACCAAATAAAATAATAAAACCAGATATAATATTCATATCATTTTTTTTATATCGTATATCATAAAATAGTCATAAATGATGTATAATCAATTGATGTTAATACTTTGTTATATTGTATACCACTATTAAATGAGAGATTTATACATGTAGATATATGTGCGTGTGTATATTGATATTACAGAGATATATATTAACGGATACGAATATGCATATATCTGTATTTGTATTCGCTTTGAACAGATACGAATACGGATAATATTCACTTTGATACGGATACGAATAATATCCGCTTTGACACGAATATGGATACGAATTTTCAAAGCGAATATTAGATATTTCAGACTCCATTTATAACCCTATTGTAGGGTGACAGTGCCGTGTAGAGAGTGAAACTCTTTTAAGTACTATGGTCTTTTAATGTTAATTGTGCATTGTCTGTATTTTTCTTCTCAACGATTGTGTTGATGCACAAATGTCGTAAGTGCATAAATAAACAAACAATGTAGCACTAACTGGGCTGAGAAAATAAAAGAGTATAGGTATAAAAGTTTCAGAGTGTTTAGGGGAAAAGATAGCAAATTATAGTCGATGTTTGAATATTCAATTCACCAAAGTAATAAAGCTCCATAACACGAACCTGATACAGAGGCAAGCAAAAAACCGAATATAGTAACTAAAATAGTAATATTAGAAGTCAAGTCCTACCAAAATATGTAAACCCAAATACGACACACATAAATTTAGCAAAAAATAAAATAAAAAATACGACACACATAACTTGAAAAATAAATACATTACGCTTAAATGCATCTGTTTAGCAGCATTTCGGTTAATTGGGCCTGTACTTGCGCATATGCTTTTCATAGAAATTGAATAATGTTGTATGTTGAGCACTTCATGATCCTCCTTGTCTGTCTGGAGGTCCTCTTATCTGGCGGCATTATGATTTGTGTTTAGATCTGCTGACGTAGTTGGTAGAAGTTGACATAGGAACTGTTTTTTTTTCTCCCTCTTTTTTTATGTTCTTTTGTTGTTACAAGTCTTTTTTCTGAAGAAGAAAACAATTGTCTCCTTTCTTTTTTTTTGGTTATATATGACGCTACGACTCCAATTTCTTCATATATGTTTGATTTATTTGTGAGCCACAATGTGAATTCAGTTTTTAGCACATAACTGATATTTTGTGCACCGACACTAAAGGTGGAAAAGCAAAAAATTCTGCAAGCTGGTATGAATAGATCTATGCATCTTACCGATGTGTGCAAGGAGAATGAAGCTTTGGCAAGGGATAAAAATGGTAGAGCTCTATCATCGAAATCTGATTGTGCATCTGCCAAGAAGATGGTAAATGCGTCAAACCCTAGGCAATGTGAAATGACAGCACCTCCTGACTCATCGACCTCAGCATCCTGTAAAAAAACCACCGATGAAGTGAAGCTAAGATCCACTGGAGATACAAAGAAGCCTTCTAGAGGGTCCTACAATTTCTTTGAAAGGTATAATCAGGATTATATTTATATATTCCGAGTTATTGCTCTTTGGTATAATCAGGATTACATATATATATAGAGAGAGAGAGCTTTCTATACATACCATCCGCATGCGAGTTTGCCACGTGGTATGTACGTGGTATGTATAGGAAGCTCTCTGTACATATATATATATATATATATTTAATATGTACACATGGTACATGTATATTAGTTCTTCATTGAATATGCAAGAATCAAGATATTCTCCATGACTATAATCACTTCATGAATAATGTTTGTTTAGTATAATTTGTAAAGTGTTGTCTGTAATAAGAAAATACTATGTTACAAACTTGTGAGGTACATCTAGGCAAGTTACTGACTGCACCCCATTGCGCTCGTTTTTCTTTCTTTTTCCCTTTTTTATAAATTTTTTTTATAAGTCATTGCTTTTAGCTCATGATTACGATCTCATGCTTTAAACCAGGTTTAGAAAGGTGAGCAGCAATGGTTCTCAAAGTACAGACACTGTTGTACAAATTCCAGCTACAATGGAGAGAGACTCACGTCCTTTACTTTTTAAATTTAATGAGGTACGCAATTATTATACGAAACAAAAGGTTAATTTTCCTTGTTCTTTTGATTGGTAATCCGAAACAGATGCAAACAACAACATTATATGCATCATATAGTTAGTTTTTAGGCATCAAGCAGTACTTGCCATTTCCAAATAATAATGTAGACGCATAATTCACAGGCCTATGTACTCATCCAAAATAATAAATAAAGATTCCATAGGATAATGGCTCATCTAGAATGTAGCTGTGAACATGAAAAACATTGATCATTCGTAACATTTTGTTGTTTCATTTTATGCAGGGTTTCACAAATGCAGTTAAAAGGCCTGTGCGAATGCGAGAGTTTCTATCATGATTTAGCATCGACAATTTTTGATTTAGTTTTCCTCAAGTTTGCTAGACAAACCATGTAATATTCTAAGTGCCTTCTCACTTTCAATATGGTAATATAAGGTCCCCTTCAATGATTGTGTCAAAAAATTACACCAAGCAATGATATGCAAAAGTACAAGAAAATACTCTTCTAATTTGAAACGGAGGAAGTAGTATTCCACTTTGATGACAAAGGGGGTATTTTACCAACCAAGCTGTGACCATCATCAAATCAAGCCCGATAATTCGACATAATTTATTTTTTTTGTTCTGTCCTGGCCGTTAGAGGGAGTAGCGGCCAGTCAAAATGCTGTCGTTTTGACTGACCGCTACTCCCTCTAGCGGCCAAGATAATATTTAATTATTTTAATATCTGGCCGTTACTCCCTCTAGCGGCCATGCCCACTTCCAACCCTTGGATCTTATTTTGAACGGCTAGATTACAGTTAGCTGAAACAGTGCTCATATCTAACGTTTTCTGTGAATCATTCCCCATATATATATATATATAGCAACTTTTTGTGAATGTACATTAATATCCTCAAAGAAAGTGTTGAGCTGAAACTCACACACGTAGTTATGCATCATAACTTTAAAATAAACGGTATTCACCGTTAAATATTTTGGGTTTTTTCCAAAAGTAGAGAGATTTGTGAGGAGAAAAAATGTTTATCCGAAGCTCTCACATTCCCAAGATTATCCTTTAATAAAAACACAATAAAATAAATACTACCTCCATTCCATAATAATTAATTTTTTTAAAAAAAAATAATTTCAATTTATTTATTATTTACAATTTTTTAGGAGAATAAATTATTTACTATTCTATATCACCATTATCTTCTCTCATTGTCTCAATAAATTTTCTCTCTTGTATCAGTAATTTTCAACTTCCCATAAAGGGGTAGTGATAAAATTTCATATACATTTTAATTATTAAATTATTAAATGACTTTCTTAATTCATGTGCATAAAGCTAAAACGACTATTATTAGAGCATCTCCAACAATAGTAGCAAAAAAAACTCTTAAAATTGAAGTTTGTTGACCTACATGGTAATTTGAAGAGCATTATTTTTTACTTTAATATTTTGTGCCTCATCAGTCTCTTCAATTCAATTAATGCAATATGATAAATAAATAAATAAAAAGGAATGATATTAAATTTTAAAATGAGTTGTACATCAAACCCATCAAGCAAAATAAATGTTTTTAGCTTTTTTCATATGATTTTGATTCTCCCAAAACAAAATAAATATTTTGAAGAGGAAATGTCAACTTACCAGTTCTAAAGAGAGGGAATGATGTTGCAGATTTGATGACTAAGATTGGAGAGGCTATTGGAGATAATTTTTCTGATGTGGTTCACCTATTTGAGTATCCAAAGTGGTTGAAGAGGTTGTTGGAAATGCTCTTATGGACTGGAGGTAATATTAAATAGCTTATCCTCCTTACAAACATTATTCCCGATCTAATATAAAACATATTGCTAACCTAATTTCATTTTTTTCCTTGCAACTCTCAAAGAAAAAGGTCAGAAATTTATTCAATTTTTCTCACATAAAATCACAAACAACATAATTAATGAAAAACTTAACACTTTAATCCTTTAATTAATTTCTTTTCTCTCATCATTTCCATTTCCATTTCCTTCAAAAATAACTCACATAGAAGGCTCTCTCTATACTTTATGCACCCTCTTTAGGCCTAAACTCAATGCCCTCAACAATAAACCCACTCTTAGCATGAAGCCGTTCAATCTCCATAAATCTCGTCTCAACCTCACCATCATCTCCTACATCATTAATAAATTATCCTGTTTTGACCTCCATCCACCCGTCCTTATTCCGACGAAATTCAACATTCTGATTATCACGCACACTTTTTCGTGGTTGGATATAAACGTTGCTGCATTCAACCGATAGGACATCATCTCTTTCGCTTACAAATCTGACGGATGTCCTTGCAAAGACAAGCCCGTAAGACCTGTTTGCTAATTTGTGTACGAGATATGTTTCGTAAATTCTCTTAGGAGAGAGAATGTAAATTCTCTTAGGAGAGAGAATTTGAGTGTTGATCTTGCCTCGAGCCACCAGACGGATAAAAGTTCAGCAACTTCTGAGAATCTGGCGTGAATGTGGGGTGCCCATCTCCAGTAAAATAGAGTTTCTCCCCATGAGATTAAAAGTTGCCTTGCTCCAAGCATGTAACACTTCTTGTCACTCTTTTTCTCTGGATATAAAAACTCTGTTTAGAAAAACAAATAAATCAATAGTCATACTAATTGTAGATTATATGTAAAAGGATCTACAATATAGATGTTTATTCTAAGATTTAACATTATTGTAAAGATTCATATATATGTTTGTTCTAATATTTGACTGCAAACCATGATCATGACAAGATAAAATTAAAATTTATTTCGTATTATCTCCTCCGATTAGTTTAATAGATTTAATTTGCATGAAAATAATATACTTATACCGTTAATGCATCCAACTTAAAATCAATTAGTACTGAGTAGAGAGGCTTCCCAACACAAAGACATGACATCGAATACTGAGCTAAATCTGAGATGTGCAATGTTAGGCCACATGAATATGAATTGAGAATAATAACGACTTCAGCTCTGATACCATATTGAAACATTTGAACTTAAAATGAATTGTTATTAAGTGAAAAAACTTTTCAAATATACGTAGTAAATTTTTCAGGTTAAATTTAATCGATATAAGACTTTAACCCAATATAAACCATTCTCTAAAATGATAGATGCAATAATATTTCTCAAAAGAATAAATGAAAAAAGGAAGCTCATTTTTCACTTCCCATATAAACTCCTCTCGTTTCATAACATTTGTTTCAATTTGAGTGTTTGAAATGGACTCTTGTCATATTGATTACGGTTGTAGCACACACTACATGAGCATATTAATATACTACCTCCGTTCTAAATAAGATTAATATTAAATTTTTAAAAGTTAATTTTTAAATATTGTTAAATTTAAAATTAACATAAATTTATAAAATTTATGTAAATATAATTATAAAAATTATAATTTTAAAAAAAAATATTATTAAGTAAAAGATTTATTACTTTTAAAATTTAATAAATTATGTCAATTTTAAATTTAAAGATATTTTACATTAATTTTTTAAAGTAGATATTTATTTTATAATTCGGAAAGGGAATATATCTATGGGTTTTGAAGTTGCAAAATTGGTCAACCATATCAATCTGTCTCTGGTAAATGAGTGTGCCAAATTGCGTGGTAAACGTGGTAAGTAAGGTGGAATAGGAATAGACAATAGTTATAGGGTCCTTTACAGAAATATACAACAATTAGTAAAATATTACAAGAATAGTGCACTGACAAAATAATTACAAAAAGAATAGTGCACTAACAAAATAATTACAAAAAGAGTGCAACAAGATAAACTCATTAAATCATTCAGTTTCCTAAAAATAAAAAATTTCTTAAATCAAGGAGAAGTAACTGTCATAATTAATAATTCAAATTCAAATACTTTTCAAAATTCAAATTTCAAAAGGCTAACCATCACCGACCGTGACTCCATATTTTTCGACGTGACTCCATATTTTTCGGCCAACCATCACCGACCGTCACCGACCGTCACCAACCATCACCTACCATCACCATATTTTTCGGTCAAGCATCATTGATCGAAAACTCCATATTTTTCGACCAAAATCAACAACACAAGGCTGCTATGTTTCACAATAGATCCAACAAACAATAGCAACAAACATAACATGTCTGGGCAACAGATATTACAGGTTGGATTCTGCTGTCCGACGAGATTTGGTTACCCACAAAAACTAAAATGGTTACCTTTATATAAAGGTTTGGCTACCAACTGCACTGAAATTTCTCTTCTTCTCTTTTTGATTTATGGACTAAATCAACCTTCGCCATCCCTTGTATGGGCTTCACCTACTACCTCCAAGGTGCCACAGGCAACAATGGTCATATCTACAAACTCGCTCTCTCTCTAATGTCGCTCTAAGAGGATGCAGGTTTGGTTACCTTGGTATGAAAGTTTGGTTACATTAGTATGAATGTTTGGTTACCAACCACACTATGAAAAAACTACAGGTGTTAAGGTGGATTGGTTACCTTGGTATGAAGGTTTGGTTACCTTGATATGAATATTTGGTTACCTTGATATGAAGATTTGGTTACCAACTGTACTATAAAGGTAACCTAATAAAATTGAATTGGTTACATTGGTACGAAAGTTTGGCTACCAACTGCATCACATTCAAAATAAATTGGTAACCTAATAAAACTGAATTGGTTACCTTAGTATGAGGTTTGGCTACCAACTGCACTATGAAAAAACTACAGGTGTAGAGGTAGATTGGTTACCTTGGTATGACGATTTGGTTACTTTAGTATGAAGGTTTGGTTACCTTGATATGAAGACGAAAAGGCAGGAGGGATGAGGTGGGGCAGGGGGGAGGGAGGATGGAGGATGGAGGGCGGGGGCAGGAGGAAGAAGAAGGTGGGAGGGGAGGGGGGGGGGGGATGGGAGGAAAGAGGGCGGTGGGAGGGAGGGGGATGGGCGAAAGGAGGGCGGGGGAAAAATAAGATGGGAGGGAGAAGGGTTGCGGGAGGAAGGAGGGTGGGGGTAGGGGGAAGAAGAAGGTAGGAGAGGATGGGAAGGAGGAGGGTAGCGGGAGGGAGGGCGGAGGGAGGGAGACGGAGGGAGGGGCGGGGGGAAGAAGAAGACGGGAGGGGGGGGGGGGGTTGCGGGAGGAAGGAGGGCGGGGGGCAGGGGAAAGAAGAAGGTGGGGAGGGCGGCGGGAGGGGAGGGGATGCGCGGAGGGAGGGCGGGGAGAGGGAGGGCGACGGGAGTGAGGGAGGTAGCGGGAGTAAGTGCTGAGGCGGTAGGAGAGAGGGATGAGAGAGAGTGATGAATTAAAGGGATAGAAAGGAAGAGAGAGAAAGTAATTAATTGCAACCTATTAAAACACTCGCCTAAATTAAAGGGATAAGATTGCACTAATTTTAAAAATAAAATATTGCATATGCACTAATTTGTAAATATTTTATTTATGCACTTTTGTTGTAATTTTTTATAAAATTGTACTAATAAATATAATTGTCCCATAGTTATATCCGAGTTGTTCCACTGACCATCAAATTCTATCTTTTGTCACGTGATTGAGGTTCAAATGACTGATTCACCCTCCATTAACCCTTTTTTTAAACTCATGTTTATTTGCAAGAATTATAATTCGGGACTATATTTTTATAAATTATAATTTCAAGATTATTAATCATAGGATTAAATAGTCCTAGTTACATATTTGTTTTTATAAGATTATTCATGAGATGACTTAAAATAATCTCATGTTATGTTTATTTTGTCCAGAATTATTTAAAGGATTAGATAAAAACTTACCGTTTGGACTATCATACATTTACTACTAATAACAAAAATATCATATTCTCATTAATTTAAGTATATATATATAGATATGATAAGATACATCGATTTTTTTAAACAGAGTTAAAGATTAATTTTGTCAACAAATTTTTAATCTCAAATGGTAGGAATTATAACACCTAGTTGAACATGGTATTAAATAACCCCTTTCAAGTCATTTTATTATCCGGGATTAATAAACTTGATATTAATAGTCCAATTTCAAGTATAACCCTTGCAAACAAACATAGCCTAAAGATATTCATCCCAAAACCATACGTTAGATATTCATACCAACAAGGATTTTTTTAAAAAATAATATATATTGTGAAAGTTTACGCTAATAATTTTTTGATTGTCAGTTACGTAGATAAGTATTACTTGATAATTTTTTGAAGAAGTGTATAATAAGTGATGCTTTCCTATAATTTCTATCAATCTCAATAATCTCATGTATTAATAAGTTTCACAATTAAATTCGATATAAATTTATCGCAATCTGATTCTTTCCTAAATCAATCACTACACATATCTATTACATCCATCATACAAATTATAATTTTTTACTTTTTTGTCAAATGCATAGCCCTTACTTCTTCAAAATCATAACAAATAACAAAATACAATTGTTTTGGAACAGAAAACAGTAAATTTGAGTAATTTTTTTTATAATCTTTAGAGCAGATATTGTCCAAGTAAAAATAATATTATCAAACTAATAAGTGTCGCTTAAAAATATTGTCACACCCCATTGATCTCTTTTTTTTTCTTACCCTTTCCTAATAATAATGTAGACGCATAATTCACAGGCCTATGTACTCATCCAAAATAATAAATAAAGATTCCATAGGATAATGGCTCATCTAGAATGTAGCTGTGAACATGTAAAACATTGATCATTCCTAACATTTTGTTGATTCACAAATGCAGTTAAAAGGCCTGTGCGAATGCGAGAGTTTCTATCATGATTTAGAAATGCATACTATGTCTGAAAAGAAATTGAAGTATACAAAAGCTACGGCACAAGAAAAGTACTATTTCCATAACTGTAAAGACCACAAGAACAACGCTCACACACAAGGCTATCCCTATACCTTATGCACCCTCTTTAGGCCTAAACTCAATGCCCTCAACAATAAGCTCACTCTTATAATGAAGTCTTAACGCCAAGATTCACCCACGCGCCTCAATAACCAAAAGCGCGTCGATCCTGCACAATAACGAGATTGCACTCAAAGAGCCTGACGATTTTATCCGTCGGGGGATAGTTCCGGTGTGAAAATTAGTACAGGCTGAACAAGGTTTTAACAATGGAGGTTATAAGCTTTTGTCCTGGTAAAAAATTGATTACCTGTAAAATGAGATTTGAGCCTTGTATTTATAGTATTCATCTGGTTGACGTCACACCTATTCCCGAAAAGACAATAAGTCCACCCATTAGGTCAGACTCCTTAATGGGATTTGACTGCATCTCCTTGAAAGAAGGTAGGCGCCGAATAAAATCCTGACACCTACCTTTGGGAACAGGGATCTACAGACATCCCCACTGTTCCGTTCTGACAGAAAAGTTTTCTTCACAAAGGGATTTCCACCCCATGGGCTGCGACCCAATTCACCAATAAAGCCCAACAACCATTAATTCAGATTGGGTTAAGAAATTAATATGGCTACTTGGCCCTGGTAATTCGCACCCCAACATTGCCCCCTGTCTTCTATTAAAATGGAACGTTTAATGGAAGACTACCAGATTAAAGGCCCAATTAGAATACTTAGGGACACCGAGCCCAACACCAACTGTACCGGAAGCACAACTGGCATGCCCTGTTAGGACCCACCACTGACACATGATTCGATGATGCCGCCGTTCTCGGGAAAACGCACGAAACTCAAAAGTTAAAAACCCCCTCTCCTCCAAAATCAACCGCCACATTGCTTACTCTTCTTTTGTGCCCTATTTTTGTCCTGCAAACATACACACTAATCAACATCTCTGTTGCTTAACAATGGATAACACCACCATCCCGCCATCTACCGCCGCCATTTTCACAGAAGCCACCACTGTTACGATCACCGCCTCCCAAAATTTAAACTCGATACAACCAACTAAGGCTCCGATTGATAATCAAAGGATGCTGAAAGAGTACTCCAACGAAACCACCTATGCCTATATCAACACCACTTCTACCATCTCTCCACAAGACATGGAAGAAATACGAAAGCAATTTAGTATCCCAGCCACTTATGAAATCCGAGCTCCGCTCCATATCGAGCGAATGTATCATCGGCCGGGCGGATGGATCGCCATTTCCCTCTCTGCCCTTAAGTACGGGGTTCGCCTTCCCCTTCATGCCTTCATTATACTTCTATTAGGGTTCGTTGGGGTCGACTTCGCCCAATTAGTACCGAACTCCTACATTCATATTGTCTCCTTCATTGCCTTCTGCCACGAGTTGAATATCACCCCCACCATCGACCTCTTCCTGTCTGAAATCCATGTGAGCCAATCCCGAGAGGTTGGCTTTCGGCAGATAAACAAATAGCATAGCAATACCATTGAAAAACGACCGTTGATGAAGACTCCCACCAACAATAAAGGGTGGCACTCATAATAGTTTTACATTCGAGATCCTAGCATCCATGAAATCACCAACTGGGCCGACTCATCCCGAAGCAACGTCTCCGTCAGGGAACTGTCCCGCACCCATCTTGAGGAGTTAGTGGACATCATCAAACGACTGCCGATGAAAGAATGGGACATCGAACTGTTGGGCGATGAAACTTGGTTATACAACCACAGATGTAAGTTCATATCTTTCCGATCTAAATCAACTTATGCCGAATCTATCCTTACTAATAACACACTTTAATCTATACAGTGGCTTTGATTAAACCGACCAAATCTGCCAACGTCGGGTGACAACCCATCGAGTCAACCGAAGAATAGGTTGTTTTCCAGGCCAAATCAACCGAAGTCCCTCCTCTAATCCAACCAATTTCATCAATACCGATGTCACAAACCATCGCTTCTACCGGCATCCCCGCAAAAAGCCTTCTAGATATTCTCGAGGCCGAGAGGGGGAGCATTCTTCGGACGAAAAGGAGGCGTCAAAAGACTGCCAAACAAGATCGCCCGACCATAGAAGAATCGACCCCGAAGCCCAATACATCTGCCTCCGAAGCCCCTCAATCAAACCTTCAGGAGGGGACCGAAGAGGCGCCAGCAGCAAAGAGGCAGCACACTAAACCCTCTTTCGAACCGCAGTCTTCTCCGCCTGCATCTCCCCGACCTACTCCAACCTCTCCACGTATCCAGGGGGCCTCTTCGTCTGTAATGTTATGGCCAGATGATGATGGAGACTTCCCCATCAATATTTTTGACAACTTCGTCCTTTCCGGAGATGACAAAATATTCCAAGGGCTGAACCGCCGAGAACTGGCGAATTATAATGCACTATACTTAAGTTGGGTAAGCGTACTTAACTCATTGTGTTTTCTAAGTTTACATGAAATATGTACTATCTGATTTCGTCCTTTTCTATTATCAGGCTGCAGCTGCTACGGGTCGGCTCTTACGTCAGCTTGGCCAATCCGATGAAAAAGAAAAGGAGCAAGAGGCAGAAATTGCTCGTCTGAAGTCGACGCTGAACTCTGCAATGGCAGGTTGGGAGAATGATAAGAAATTACATGCTAACACCGCCCACCATTGTGAAGAGTTACAGGCCGAAGTGGGGAAGCTGAAGGAAGAAGCCATCGAAGGCGAACAACGCCAAATGGTGCTCATTGATAAGTATGATGAACTTAAGAAAGAGCACAATGAATTGATGGCCAACAATCAAGCTGTCAGTAGAAAGCTTGAAAGTGTCAAGGTGAAGATCGGAATGGCTGAAGAGGCTCGTGCCTTGGTGGAGAAGGAATTCGCTGAATATAAAGCATCAACGCCTCCGTTGATCGAAGAGGTCAAACGGCAGATCCGCCAAGAATATCGAATGTCGCCAGAGTTAACTGATAAAGTGATACAACAGTTCAATCTTGGTTATCAGAGCGCTCGTGACAAAGATAAGGAGAAGATGAGATAAGCCGCGCTGAACGGTGATCTCCTTGACACTTCAGATGAAGATGAAGTCGAACCTGCATCTTCGGATTAGGGAAATTTATGTAATAGTTGGTTAGGCTTTATCTTGTAACCAAGACCCGATGTACAGATTTCAAAATTAATGGAAATTTGATTGTATTAAACATTGAGTTCGTACAACATTTACTTTTTAAGAAAATTATAGAGTCACAAAGAAAACTACTTAACATGCAATCTACTGGTAATACTTTCGAAGTCTCCCCGCATGCCAAGTGTTTTTGACTTCTGTACCATTCATAGCCCGAAGCCGGTAAGTTCCTGGCTTCGGCACTTCCACGACCTCATAGGGCCCCTCCCAATTTAGCATTAGTTTACTGAGGTTTTGGGGCGATGATGCCTCTACCTCCCAAAGGACTAGATCCCCTACTTCAAACCTCTTTAACCTCACACATTTGTTATAATACTTGGTCGTCCTCCTCTAGTAGACTGCTAGCCTTACCACAACCGATTCCCGGACTTCTTCCAACAAATCTAGATTGAGGCGAATGCCTTCATCATTGTATAATTCTTTAAATTGGCTGACCCGGAGGGAAAGAGATCTAATCTCAACAAGAATAAGAGTATCGGTTCCGTAAGCAAGTTTGTATGGCGAATCTCCAGTTATCGTTCGAGGAGGAGTTCGGTATGCCCATAAAACACTGATTAACTCTTCAAGCCATCTCCCTTTAGCTTCGTCTAACCTCCTTTTAATCCCATTGAGTAGAGTCCTATTGGTGACTTTTACCTAGCCATTGGATTGAGGGTGGACAACCGAAGTCTTCCGATGTTGTATGTCCAAGTCTTTCAAAAATTCTTCAAATTTTGATCCCACAAATTGACGACCGTTGTCGGACACAACTGCCATCGGGATGCCAAGTCGAAACACAACGGACTCTTTGAGAAACTTCAGACACTCCTGCTCTGTGATCGTCTGAAGTGGTCATGTAGTCTATAGCCACTATCACAAAACAAAACTGTCCCTTGGCCTTCGGTAATGGCTCCAAGATGTCAATTCCCCAGATGGCAAATGAAATCGTGGATAAGACACAATACAACTCTTCGGGTGGTCTATGAGGGACTATACTATTAAGCTGACATTTTTGACATTTCTGTACATACTTCTTAGCTTCTTGAAAGATCGTCGGCCAATAATACCCTTGTCAAAGTATTTTATATGCCAATACCTTGGCTCCCATATGATCCCCACAGATACCTTCATGCACTTCCCGAAGGGCGTAATCGGCTTCGGACGGGAATAAACACTTTAACAGAGGAGAAGTGAAAGCCCGTCAACAGTCATACCCGCAATCCTCAGATCTCAGACCTCTCACTAGTCATCTCTCACTAGTCGATACCCTCAGCCTCAAATCTCTCATCTCTCATCTCAGATTTCTCACTCTCTGTCTCTGATCTCTGATCTCTCACTCTCTGCCCCAGTCCCCAAATCGCGAGTCGTCGCCTCCGCTACTTCGGTAGATAGAAATGTATCTAGATTGTTGAATCACTTAAGGGTTTTGATCTAGCTGTCAATTACATTTAATCTAATTCATTTGGTTGGAATCTTGGAATATTATTAGGATTTAAGTATGTTTGTTCATTGTTGTACGATTTTGGGTTGTTAGCAGACCGATATGAATCAAATTTAAGGATGATGCCTTCTTCCCTTTCTTCTTCCTTTTAAATGAATTTGCATTCAATTACTTGTGTTTTTCTTATTTTTTGGGTTTTTAACTTTTTCTCATGTATTAGTCAGTTTGGTAGCCGGAAGTTCTCTTGGTAGTTGGTAAGACTCTTACTGTTGTGGTGCTTCACTGCTTCTGCAGTTCTGCTTATGTTCCACTTCTTCACTGCTCTGCTTCAGTGCCTATACTTTGTCAAATTAAAATTTTGAATCATGTTAATTATGCATTGTTAATTTTGATCATGTTAATTATTAATTTTAGACTTGCTTGGGCTTGGCTGCTTCTGTTATTGAGTGTTGACAGTTGACACTTGATTGTTGTTGTTAATTTATGGAAGCTATTAATTTCGGTTATTAACCGAGTAACAAATTCGGTTATTTTACAATTTCAGTTGTTGTTCGGATAGTTAAAACAGTAGAATTTTGCATTTCAGTTATAACCGAATGGCTTATTCGTTTCGATTATAACTGAATGTTCAGTCCTACGTGGTAAATGAGTGTGGTAAACGTGGTAAGTAAGGTGGCCTAGGAATAGACAATAGTTATATCCGAGTTGGTCCACTGACCATCAAATTCTATCTATTGTCACGTGATTGAGGTTTAAATGACTGATTCACCCTCCACTAACCCTTGCTCTAAAGATATTCATCCCAAAACCATATGTCACATATTCATGCCAACAAGGATTTTTTTTTAAAAAAAATATGATTTATATTACGAAAGTTTTAAGGTATTATTTAATATTTTTTTAAAGAGATATATAATAAATAGTGCCTTTTTATAATTCCTATTAGTCTTAATAATTTTATATATTAATAAGTTTTATAATTATAATTCGGTATAAATTTACCTTAATACAAAGCAGTAATCTTTCTTAAATCAATCACTATACATATCTATTACATCCATCATACAAATTATAATTTTTTTGTCAAATGCATAGCCTTTACTTCTTCAAAATATTATGCATAACAAAATACAATAGTTTTGGAACAGAAAATCATAAATTTGAGTAATTTCTTATTTATAATCTTTATGGTAGATATTGGCTGAGTAAAAATAATATTGTCATATTAATAAGTGTCGTTTAAAAATATTAAATATTTTAAAAACAATTATAAAAGTGTGTTTTCTTCTAATTAGGGGTGTTCAAAAAATTCGGTTTTTTCGGTTTTTTACCGAACCGGTTGATACCGGTACCGGCGGTATCGGTTTTTTTCGGTACCGGTTTTTTCGGTATCGGTTTTTCGGTATTTTAACACTTTTCGGTACCGGTAGCGGTAAGGGATTTTTTGAATTCGGTATAAACCGAAATACCGAAATACCGAACTAAATAAATATTTTTATACTTATATATATAAATATAAAATTTAATTATTATTATTAAATAATAATTATTGTTAATTATATATTTAATTATTGTTAATATATATAAAAAAAATTATTTAATTATTATTAATAATTATATATATTACCATGCGGTATTACCGACAACCGAACCGAAAAAACCGGTACCGATTTTGTACCGAAACCGATAATTCGGTACCGGTACCGGTTCTTAGTTTTTCGGTATTTTTGGATCGGTACCGGTTCGGTATTTTCGGTACCGGTTCGGTTTTTTACCGATGAGCACCCCTACTTCTAATAACTTAAATTTACTTTGACAATATCAAAGGACATAATTTATGGTGAAAAAACTCCGAAACTCATGTGTAATGAAATTATACACAAAATAAGGAAGGAAAAGTACGTAAAAGAACAAAGATACTACTGACTGAAGGACTAAAAGGGTTAATTGAAATTTGCATAAATTTGGATAAATTACCAAATTGCCGTCATCAAAGAGGATAGGAGAGTCGCATAAGAGGAAATAAAGTTGCTTTTTCGTGACGTAGTTCATTGGAGAGACCGATCTGGCGATGATATCGAGGTAATCGGACGACAGGAATCTCTCCCAGACACCGTCAGAATCGGCCGCCGGTCTGAAATCCCGTGAGATGGATGATGCTCTACACGCATCCCAAGGCGAGGTAAGCGATAGAATCTCCGATAAGCATCCCTCCGACAATTCGGAGAAACTAGTAGAAGTTAATCGGGCATGTCCTTGTTCTTTCTCCATGTTTATCGCTTTCAAGCTCTTGGCTGTGAACACTATTTAGGTTGTGTTTGATAAAATTGATGGTTAAGATCTGAACAGTTTAGACATCTGAATAATATAGAGTATCTGAATAGAATTGTATCTGAATGAAAAAATATTGTTTGATAATTACTTTTTTCAAAATATCTGAATAAAAGTATTTTACCATTTTAACCCTCTAAACAAAATTATAAAATAAAAAAAAAACAAAACAAAAGGAGTCACTGCTCCTTCTTCTTCATCTACCCCCGCCCCCTCCCCCATCCCCGCCGCCCCCCTCCCTTCCCCCATCCCCGTCGGCCCTCCTCCCCCTCCCCTGCCCCGTCCCCTGTCCCGCCGCCCCCTCCCCCATCCCCGTCGCCCCTCTTCCCTCCCCCTCCCAAGATCTGGTGTGGTGGCAAATCTGGCGTGGTGATGGTGTGGTGTTTGGTGATGGTGTGGTGGCAAATCTGGTTGGTGGATTGGAAAGAAAAATGATAATATTAACGAGGGTATTTTTGTCCAAAAAATAGCAATGTTCATTCAGACTTGCCTCTTAATTATTTAGACTTGATTTTATATCTTAACCGATTAGAGGCATTAAGAGGTAACAAAAAAAAAACAATACACTGCCTCTTAGCGAATAAGAGGTAGTCCATTCAAACCTCTTAAGAGGTAAACAAACAGCACATTACCCTTTTGTTAGTTGAGTTTTAATTAATAGTGTAAAAAGGGTGAGGTGGTCGTTTTATAATTATTAATACTACAATTGTTAATAATATTATTATTAATATTATCACTCGTCGGGTAAGTTGATTTGTTTTACTATAATAGTGCTTTCATGACTAAGGTGTTGTTCGATAAAATTGAATAAAAAGTTTTAAATATATAAAAAAATCTGAATGAGATGAATGAAATAGAAATTTTGAATATAAAATAAAATGATATGTTTGATAACTGTCTGTCTAAAACATCTAATACATGTATTTTTTTTATTTTAATCTTCTAGACTATTATGAACAAATTTATTATATAATTATAAATAAACAATTTTATTTAAGAAAAATTACATATAAACTTGTGAACAATCTTTGATGGAGTTACTATTAGCAATATAATTTTAGGAATAAACACTAATTTTTTTTAATAACATTCTATTAGTCCATAAAACCAAAACAAAATATTACAACAATATTCATTAAATTGATTATTGACCAATTTGTCAAAGAAAAAAATTAAAAAAATAATTTGTAAATAACAAAATTTGTTTACAATAGTAAAAAAAAGATGGATATTAAATGTAATTTTTAATTGTCTATGAGGTTAGATAGGTAAAAATATCATTCACCACTACTTCTTTCTGATTCAACCACAATTTTCTAAATGAATCGTTCAGACACGTTAATTCAGACGCATCCAAAGTTTAAAAATTACAAAACAAACAGTCTTAATGATTTAATCGGTCAGATTCAAGCTCATTCAGACGTAAACAAACAGTTCTTATAAGTCATTTCTAATAAGCAAGTTTGACTAAATGTAATGACAACTTTACTCTTTATTATTTTTTTAAATAACTTATAAATCTATTTAAATTTTAATTTTAAGTTATTTTAAAATAAATTATTACCGAACGGGCCCTTAATTATTATAATATTGACTTGTCTGATTAAATAAGAACAAAACCTTCGTGACTAAGTATTGAAAAAATTAAGCATGATGACTGTTTTGAAAGATTACTTTGTTATAATTTTTTTTTCTATCCCTATCGATATAGGTCAGAACTAGGTGAAAATTTGGACATTTGACAGGATTTGGTTTTTAACAAGTAACAACTTGGTATAATGTATAATTATCACCTAGTGACACATACATTGCTTGTGTAAATTGTATAAACAAAAAAAGAATTTTATAAAATTTAAAAAATTAAATATAAATAAATAAATATAAAAAGAAAAAATAATAATATATGTAAAACTTTAGGACAAAAGAGGGAAAAAAAGAGTGACTTAACTTCACAAAAACCTCCGTAAAAACTTTATAATATAGATAGATAAAATTTTCATGGAAACTTTATAATATAGATAGATAGATAGAAGATTAGTTGAATAGTAGTTTTATATAGAAAAATTGTCCACACATAGTTATGTCTAGGAAAATTGTGAACATAGTTGAATAGTAGTTTTTATTTTTCATTTTAATAACTTATTTTATTACAATTTAATTTTAAATAAAACATTTTGTTGTTTCATTTTATGCAGGGTTTCACAAATGTAGTTAAAAGGCCTGTGCGAATGCGAGAGTTGTTTCTATCATGATTTAGCATCGACGTATTATTTTTGATTTAGTTTTCCTCAAGTTTGCTAGACAAACCATGTAATATTCTAAGTGCCTTCTCACTTTCAAGTTTGCTAGACAAACCATGTAATATTCTAGCTAGAATTAAATTCACTTAGAAATGCATACTATGTCTGAAAAGAAATTCAAGTATACAAAAGCTACGGCTCAAGAAAATTATTGTTTCCATAACTAACCCGGATCGGTTATCGAACCGAAAAAGGTACCGGGTGGATGGGTCACTGGTCGAACCGTTATTGATCCAGTAACGTCATTAACATGTAATAAATAATAAATAATTAAATATATTAATTATTATTATTATATATTATATATAATATTTAGTAAATATGTATAATTAATCAATTTATCTACAAAAAAAAAAAAAACCTATTTGTACAATGTTTACTTTATAAAATTTTAAAGTCAATGACATAACTCTGTTTTTTTAACTTTGTGATCTGGTTCTAATTTTTAATATTTAGATTTATTATACATAATCCATCACAATATTGAACAATTAATATAATTAGCAAATGTCATTCTTCTTAGCTATAGGCAACCCCATTCATATCCCTTTATACGTGTCAGCCCCATTTTCTAAACAACGCAACACAACACAAGACAACAAAATCAAAACACATATTTATTCGGTATTTCACTGTAATTTCAATTTAAAAACAAGGGTTTGAAGTTCCATCGGTCAATTCCGCTGCCGGGACTTCAAAGGTATAATGAAATTGTCGTTTCACATACTTCGCTTTATTTTACATCTTCTATTCTATGTTTACTCTATCTCTCTTATTATTATTAATTACATATGCTAATTCTATCTATTCGCCAATCCATTCCGGAAACCCATCCGCTCCTTCCATCTCCAGTAACTTCCGGTGAAGGGGAACATCAAACTTGGCGAAGCCCAGAACCGGCCCAACCCGCGAACCGGTCACCGGTTCGCTGGGTCAGGCGGTTTAACCGTCGATTCTCCTGTTTTGAACGATTTTTGGTCTAAAATGGGTCATTGGTTCAAACCGGACTGGAGGGCAGACCGGTTTCGGTTTTTACCAGTCCGACCGCCGGTTTGGTCTGGGTCTGAAAACCATGTTGTAAAGACCTCAAGAACAAACTTAATTCGACATAATAGATACCATCCAAATACCCATGTAGGATTTTCCCTAATTTATGCTCTCTTTAGGTCGAAGCTCAATGCCCTCAACAATAAGACCACCTTTCTAGTTAAGCACCTTGGACTCGATTAATGACATCTCCACTTCACCATATCCTTGATCGTTGTAGAACTCCCCGAGTTCAATCTCCATCCATCCATCCGTTCTCTTCTGTTGAAGCCGACATTTTCTTGGGGTACTTGTTTGTCCATATATCCACATATTTGTGTTCTACAGACATTTCTAATTCTTGGTGATGTTAAGTACACAACGCTGGTCTCATTTTCTGCCCAATCTGTCCTTTCGCCAATAAATTGAACGAATGACTCTACTGCATAATCCAATCCATAGCATTCCTCTTTAATTTTGTAAACAAGGTAAACTGCATAAGTACGTCTTCTGAGACAGCATATGCGAAGCCATCTTCCCTCGAATCTCGAACAAACATATAGAGAGAAGCTCAGCCACCTCGCTCTAAAAATCTGTAAAGAAATTAGAGAAATGAACATCCAAACCAGTCAAAGGGGAGAGAAGAAGGGGGGAATGGGAGAGACCTTGATTCTGGTCACCAAAAAACGGGGTTCAGTTTTAGTGATATTAGTATAAAATAACACAGTATTCTCAAATTATCTACATAATTTTATCATACCACACTATTAAATTAATAATTTATTATTTTTTAGGGGTAAATTTTGTGAAATTTATTCGTTTTTGTGGAACCGACGAGTATTCTGAGACAGAAAAATATCACTACCACCTTACCCAATAATCAGTATAAAATCGAATTATGTAATTCTAATTACCAATTTTCCATCATCAGGGAGGATATGAGAGTCTGAAAGGAGGAAATAGAGTTGTTTTTTAGTGGCATAGGTCACCAGATAGACGGATCTGGCGATTATCTCCGGATAATCAGACGGCAGGAATTTCTCCCAGACTACATCATAAATGACGGCGACCTTAAACCCCACGAAATTGCCGACATTCTGCACACATCCCAAGGCGATGTGAGCGATAAAATGGTTGATATGCAACCCTCTCCGGTAGTACCGAGATGTTATTTGCCACCCCCATCTTCTTCTTCCTTCATTTCTCCTCTCTCTCTGCTCTATAACTAAACTACTATATATATCAGCTTTTTGTGAATGTACATTAATATCATCAAAGAAAGTGTCAAGCTTACTTAGTAGTTTGTGGAGAAGGATATGTCTATAACTCACACGGCCTTTTCGACTGAAGAAATGAAATCGACGAAGAAATGGAATAGAAAAATAGAATTAAATGGAGAGTGAAATGATTTATTCTATTTTAGTTAGAATAAATCATTACATACCCTTTCCAAGGAATAAAATTCATAAATTTGGGAGGAATGTGAATAGTTCATTCCATTTCAATTGAGCAACCAAACACAATTTTTTCATTACATAGGAATTAGTCATTTCATTCTCACCTTCATTCATTAAATCCAAACGTAGCATTAATGTGTCAGATAAATTAGTGCTATCTATATTTGAACTGTTAGATGTGGGTCCACACCTGTTAACGCCAAGATTCGTCCACGCGCTCAATCACCAACAACGCGTCTAATCCTGCACAGAAACGAAGTCACACGAACAAACTTGACGGCTTGGGCCGCCAGGGGATAACTCCGGTGTGAGAATAAGTACAAGCTGAATAAGGTTTAATAATGGAAGTTTAAACTTTAGTGTCGAAAAAAATAATATTGGGTGTACCTATATACTAGGGTATAACCTTGTATTTATAGTGATCACACCACCAACTTCAAAACTCCTCATTAGGTTAGATACCTTAATGGGATTAGACTGAATCTCCTTAAAAAAAGGAAGTCGGATTATATCCTGACACTTTCCTTAGGAGTTGAAAATTAAATACAACTAGGAATCCTAGATTCCTTAATATTCTCATACTGCCCAAACAGATTCCTATGTGGGAGATTCCTCCACATGGACAAATTCCTACGTGAGGTGATTCCTCCACGTGGACTGTGATCCACCATGACAACCGGGCCCAAATAAACACGCCCCAACATTGCCCCTAGTCTTTCATTACAACATGACATTTAATGGAAGAGTACATCATTTAAAGCCCAATAATTACATAAAAAAATGTAAAAACACACAGCCCAAGATCAAACACTTCGGTAAGGTACCTAGTACTCACCGCCGGGCCCCACCACAATCATCATCGTTACTTAACCCGCCGTCTTTGGGAAATCGCGCGAAGACAAAAGTCACTTGCCTTTAAAACAATTTTTTCCAAAATTAATCACCACATTTCAGATCTAGAATTTCAAAAGCTCCATTCTTCTGCAACTCCTCTCTTTTACTATGTAAACCCCCTTCTCCGACAGAGATTCCTCAGAGTTCCTCAACCTCTATCACCAATGGCCAACACGAATGTTTCATCCACAACCACCCCCGTCGTTTCTTCTGCCTCTACAACACCCATCCTCACCTCAAACGCTACTATTACAACTGCGACCACCACTGCTACCACCACCATCACCTGAACCCCCTGCTCATCAGGCCCATCCAAGGCTGAAATTGATAACCGAAAAATGCTAAAAGAATACTCTAACGAAGAATCTTTCGCCCATATCAACGCTACCTCCACAATTGCCCCCAAGACCTCGCCGAAATACAAGAACAATATCGCATTTCGGCCACCTACGAACTCCGCGCCGCTCTCCCCATCGATCAAATGTACCATCGCCCTGATGGGTGGACCGCCATATCCCTCAGTGCCTTCAAATATGGGGTTCTCCTGCCCCTCCATGCCTTTCTCATCACCCTTCTAGGGTTTATTGGAGTCGGCTTCACCCAACTGGTACTGAATTCCTATATCCACATCATCTCCTTCATCGCCTTTTGCCACGAGCTCGACATTCCACCTACCATCGATTTTTCTTCTCCCTATTTTCTAAGAGTCGATCCAGAGAATCGGGATTCCGACAAATAAACAAACAACAAATCAAACAAATCGAGAAATGACCCATGATGAAAACTCCTTCAAACAATAAAGGGTAGAACTCATTGTGGTTCTTCATTCGAGGCCCGACACCCGTCTAATTCCTGACTGGGCCGAAGCCTCCCGCCCCAATATAACCATCGAAGAACTACCTCGAACCCGTCTTGAGGAATTGGTGAAAACTATTAAAAAACTATCGACGAAAGAATGGGACCTTGAACTTCTAAACGACCAAACCTGGTTGTACAACCATAAATATAATCTCGAATCCTTCAATTTAACTCGTATTATTTTAATTTTCCCTTCTGACCCAACTTTTGATTCATACAGTGTCTCCTATCAAGCCAACCCCGATCACTAACATCAACCAATCATCTTCTGCCAACATACTAACCGATCCCAACGAAGAAACTATTCCTCCACCAGAATAAACAATTGAAACCCCACCTTTAATTCAACCTATTTCTGCAGTCCTGGTGTCACAACCTTCCTCATCCTCCATCATCCCTACACTCAGCTTCACCGAGAAAAGCCTTTTAGACATGCCCCTTTTCTGAAAGGAACACAATCATTCGACTGAAAAGAAGGCGTCTAGTGAAGATTGTCCAACAAAACCCTCCACCCGAAGCACAACAAAACACCCAATCCGATCCTCCAACCTCTGAACCCCTCCAAATAAATATTACCAATCTAAACCCAACCATCGATTCGACCCCAACCTCCGAACCGAACCAAACATAAAAAAGGAAAGAACTTGAAGGCCCTTCATCTGAACCCCCAGCCAAAAAATAACATATTAAAACCTCCCCTGAACATCAATCTCATTCCCCTTCTCCCCAACATCCTTCGCCATTATCCAGCCGTATTCGAGAAGCTCATGCCTCGATGACGTTGTGGCCCCAAAATATAAAAGACTTCCCGATCGAACTCTTCGAGCACTTCGTTCTTCCCAGGGACGAAGAAATGTTCAAAGATGTGGGCCTCAAAAAACTCATTTATGTTAACTACATGCATCAAGGCCGGGTAAGTATCTCTTGTTCAGCCACCTCACTGAATCCACATTATCTCTATTATATAACTTCTTCCCTTTTGCTCTTAGGCTACCGTTGTTACCGGCTAAATCATACGTCGACTCTCCCAAGCTGAAGAAAAAGAAAAAGAACTAGAGGCCGAAATCGCATGTCTAGAATTCAGGCTTCAGGCTGCAACGATTGACCTTGAGAAAGAAAAGAGACTACATGCCAACACCACTTACTTCTGCAAGGAACTTCAGGCCGAACTGAAGATGGTCAAACAGAACGCTTCTGAAAGCGAAAGACGACGAATAATCCTCCTAGAAGATCGTGAAGATATGAAAAAAGAAGTCGACGCATTGAAGAAGGGAAATATGGTTGTGCACGAGCAGATCAAGACCACGCATGACAAGCTCAAAACATCAATAAATGCCCACAACACTTTGGAGAAGGAGTTCGTCCACTACAAGACACTAGGTCCCCCATTGACCGAAGCCATCAAACAACAAATATGCCAAGAATATCGAAAGTCCCTTGAGCTCTCGAAGGAAGTCATACAACAATTTCGTGACGGATATCAGAGTGCTTGGGATTAGGACAAATAAAGAATACAGGTTGATGGCCTTGATCATTCCCTTCTAGACTCTTCGAACGATGAGGCCGAAGCCTAGAACGATCTCCCTTCTCCATAGCAACAAATTTTTGTAATGATTTATCATGCTCTTTATGTAATTAAATCCCCGATGTACAAACATTCAAAATCAACGAAAATATTGTTTGAGCAAAATTGAACTCTTATTGCATTAAGTACTTCGAAAAAATTATAGTCATTAAAAAGATATTACTTAACATGAACTACTGATAATATTTCCTAAGTCTCCCAACATGCCAAGTGTTCTTGACTTCTGTTCCATCCATTGCTCGAAGCCGGTAAGTACCTGGCTTCGGCACTTCAATAACTACATATGGTCCCTCCTAGTTGGGCATTAGCTTTCCGAGGTTTTGGGGCGCGGATGCCTCCACCTCTCGAAGAACTAGATCTTCAACTTCAAATCTCCTTAGCTTTACCCTTTTATTATAATGTCTGACTGTTCTCTTCTGGTAGACTGCTAGCCTTACCTAGGCCGACTCCCTAACCTCTTCTAACAGATCAAGATTGAGGTGAATGTCTTCATCATTATACAACTCCTTATACTAGCTGACCCAAAGCGAAGGAGACTCGATCTCGACTGGAATAAAAGCATCAGTCAAGTAGGCCAATCTGAACGGCGAATCGCATATCGTAGTCCAAGGAGTGGTTTGATACGCCCACAGAACACTAAGTAACTCCTCGGGCCACCTTCTTTTCGCTTCATCCAACCTTCTTTTAATTCCATTGAGTAGAATCCGGTTAGTAACTTCTACCTGACCATTGGATTAAGTATGAACAACCGAAGTCTTTCGATGCTGAATGCCCAAATCCTTCAGGAACTCTTCAAATTTTGATCCCACAAATTGCCTTCCATGTCAGACACCAAAATCATCGTAATGCCGACCCAAAAAACCACGAACCACGAATTCCTTAAGAAATTTCAAACATTCATGCTCCATGATCGTCCGAAACGGCTTGGCTTCTACCCATTTAGTCATATAATTGATAACCACTACCACAAAGCTGACATGCCATTTTGCCTTCTGGAACGGGCCTAAAATATTAATTCCCCAAACGGTAAACGGGACCGGGGACAAGACCGAGAACAATTCTTCGGGCGGCTGATGAGGAATAGAACTATTGAGCTGACATTTGGGACACTTCTGAACATATTCCTTAGCTTCTTGAAAGATTGTCAGCCAGTAGTAACCCTGTCGAAGGACCTTATATGCCAATGCCTTAACTCCCATGTGATCCCCACAAATTCCTTCATGAACTTCCCGAAGTACGTACTCTGCTTCGAATGGAACCTAACATTTCAACAAGGGTGAAGAGAATGCTCGTCGATATAGATACCCATCACTAAGTTGAAGTTTGAACTCATGTACTTTATCTTCTTTGCTAGCATTCGATCTGAAGGTAATACGCCATCTGCCAGATAGTTTATATAAGGCGTAAGCCAGTAATCCGAACGTTCAACTACCAACATTTCTGACCTCTAAACATTCGGGACATCCAACACTTCCAAGTATACTGATCCACTAAAAGAGCTTGCTTTTGTCGTCGCTAACCTGGCCAAAGCATCGGCTATAGTATCGTTCGACCGATGTACTCCTTGAAAAGCAAACGAACTAAAATAATGGAGCCAATCATTGACCCCTGGGCCACATATTCCCCCGATATCTGTTTAATCACCAACTGAGAGTCGTTGAAGATAATCAACTTCTGAACCTCAAGACTCTTAGCCAACCATAAACTTGCCAAAATTGTTTCATACTCAGCCTCGTTGTTAGTCGCTTTGAAGCCGAAGCGGATAACTTGTTGTACCTTGAAGCCCTCTGAACTCGTCAAAATTACCCCTGCACTGCTGACATCCAAAGTCGATGATCCATCCACATACAACGTCCACCAAGTCTGAACTGGCTGAACGTCCACCACCTCCAGTTGATCAGCCGAGTCAAGTTCGGAAAATGAACATTCCACCACAAAGTCGGCCAAAGCCTGACCTTTAATCGCCTTCCAGTACGAATTATGTCAACTCCATAGCCCAAGTTCCAAGTCGCCCTGATATGTCCGGCTTGTTTAAAATCTTCTTGAAGGGTTGATCCGTATATACCACTACTAGTCTTCCCTGAAAATAGTGCTGATGCTTCCGACTGACAATTATTAAGGCGTAAGCAAACTTCTCCAGATTCGGATACCTAGTCTCCGCATCCCGAAGGGCATAATTGACATAGTAAACAAGGAACTGCTTTCCTCCCATCTCCCGAACCATCACCGCTCTAACCGCCAACGAACTTACCTCCAAATATAAATATAAAGGTTCCAAAGGGATCGACTTCATCAAAAGGGGTGCCGAAGATAAATACCTCTTGATCCCTTGGAAAGTGTCCTCACATTCCGAAGTCTACTGAAACGTCTTCTCATTCTTCAGCCCCTTCAGAGTGTCAAAAAACAACAAACACCTTTCTGCCGACTTGGACATAAACCTCCTTAATGCTGCAATCTGACCCGTCAATTGTTGTACATCTTTGACCGTCTGAGGAGACTTTATATCCAGAATCACCTTATTTTTTCTGAATTTTCTTCGATTTCACGCTTACTCACCAAATAATCGAGAAACTTCCCCAAACCGAGGCCAAAAGTGCATTTCGTCGGGTTTAACCTGATGTTATAATGTCGAACGGTTTGGAAGCAATCTTCTAAATCATCCATATGTTCCCGAATTGATAAACTTTTGACGATCATATCGTCCACATACACTTCCATGCTTCGGCCCAATTACTTTCGTAACATATAGTTCATCATCTTTTGGTATGTCGTTTCGGTATTCAGCAGTCCAAAAGTCATCTTCCTATAAGCATATATTGTCCGATGCGTAATAAAAGTCGTCTTCAGGATATCCTCTTTATACATTAAAATTTGATTGTATCCCGAAAAGGCATCCATAAAGCTTAGCAAAACATACCCCGAAGTGGCGTCAATCAGTTGGTCTATGTGCGAAAGTGGATAGAAGTCCTTCAAACACGTCTTATTCAAATCAGTATAGTCAATGTAGATCCTCCACTTCTCGTTCTACTTCTGAACCAGCACCACGTTTGCCAACCACTCGGGGTAATCAATCTCAAATATGAAGTCGGCCGCTAACAGTTTGGCCACCTCATCATCGATAATCTTCTGTCGCTCCGGGGCAAAGATCCTCCTCTTCTGTCGGACTGGTTTCTAGGCAGGGTCTACATTCAGTCTGTGTACAACAACCTTTTCATCAATCCCAGGCATATCACTGGGCTCCCAAGCGAAGATGTCTGCATACACCCGAAACAATTCAATCAGTCATATCCGAAAGGGTTCTTACAATCCCGACCCAATCTTGATGGTTTTATCTTTCCCGGGACCAACTCGATATCCTCAGTCTCTTCGGCTGGCAGAGCGAGGGGTTTTGTTCTTCATTCGGTAAATAGTTCCACATCGATCGCCATCGTCTGCTTCTGCTTGCATCTCTCGACCCCGATGATATCAACGAATTCCTGTAGCACCTTCGAGCCATATCCAAACCCCATCTCACCTAACCGACCCCGTTCAGTGTAGGAAACTTCAACTTAAAGTGAGAAATAGAAGTCACTGCCTACAACACTGTCAGTGTTGGTCGTCCCAGAATTACATTATAGGTTGAGTCCACATACACCACAAAAAAACCTGACATTGATTTTTACCTGTTGAAGATTTATCCCGAAGATGACTGACAACTCAATAGTCCGTGCAAACCGAACCGGATCGTTGCTAAAACCGTACAACGGAGGCTCCTGTCCGACCTACATATTTCTCCCTTCCAAATCAAGCCTCTGATAAGCATAGGCATATAACCAACCTGTGCAGTAATAGATAAAGCCCCTTCATGTCCATCGAACCGACCTGTGCAGTAATAGCTAAAACCCCTTCACGCGGTTCAATAAGCTTCAATAGGTAATCCTCATCGGTGAAAGAAATCACTGTGCCAGGGTATGGACGATCCCTCCTAGAAGGCTGTTCAGATACTGTTAGAACCGAATCTACCACCCCACGCCTCTTCTTTTCGGTTACCTTTCCAACCGAACCTCTTGTAATCACGTCCACTACCCGCCGAATTGTCAGTGCCTGTTCAGATTGTGGTTGAGGGTTCTACTCCTAGTAGTTGTTGTTCGTTGTTTTCCCCGTACCTTTTCGTTCTGCAACGTACTGAACCAACTCCCCGCTCTGCACGTTCTTCTCAATCAAGTTTTTCAGATTCCTGCAGACTTCGGTGGAGTGTCCAGCAGCCTAGTGGTAATTACAATACTTATTCTGGTTCGCTCTATCCGAATGAGTGTTGTTCGGGCAAGGTTCGAATTACGGTTTATCTCTTATCCGTTCCAGAATTGTTGCCCGATTCGTGTTAAGTTTGGTATACACCTTGTTAACTCTTCGGTTCGAGAAAAGTGGGCGTCCTCCTCCTGAACCCCCATTATAATTCTTCTTTTGTTGTCCGTCTGATCTACTGTTATTGTTATCCGCCCTGGGATGGTTACTCCTATCCCGATCCTTTAGTTTTTTCATTGCGTTCGGTTTCCGACTTCCCATGGCCTCTTCAATTATGATAAAGTATTCGACCCTGTCGTAAGCTTCCGCCAAGTCCTTCGGGATATTGAACATCAAGTCCTTGACCAACTTCTAAGATCTCACCAAGTATAAACTTGTCTAGAAATATCCGAGGGCCTGAGGACCGTTCAAGTTCGTCACCTGTCTGACCGCCTCTCAGAATCTCTTCACGGACTAGCTGAGGGTCTCATTTGAATATTTCCTTGTCTGAACCAAGGAACCGGTCGGCTTACCCCTCCTCTTGTTGCTCCGAACTAGCTATGAAACTTCTTACAAAGCTCCTTCCACGACGAAATTGAGTTCGGGGCTAAAGACGTTATCTACTGCCAAGCCTCCTTCCTCAGGGTTGTGGTGAGCATCTAACACTTGGCGACATCGGAGTAGTCATAATACTTCATTAACCGCTCAGACGCCTAGCTATGATCGTACAGGTCTCCTGTTCCATCATAACTCTCCATGTGTGGGACCTTTTTGTTGGGATCGGCCCGTACCCAATCTATCTCTAGGGAGAATGGTGATATGGGGTCAATCGGAGTCTCCTCCTGATTGGCCATTGCGAGCTTCTTCTCCAGCTCCGTAACCCTCCGGGCAAGTGCCTCGGGATCTTCCCTTCGGGGGGATGGTTCTCGCCTATCCCGGCCATAGTCTGAAGAGGTCGTCCGCTTTCTCCGTTCGGATCTTCCTCTACTTTCAATGTTTGCTTTCCGAGAGCGGCTTCGACGCATGCTCCTTTCATGAGATCAACTTCGTCACCTAATCCTTTCCTGAGAGAGGCTCCTACCACGCCTGCTCGTGACAAGCCGAGACCCGTCCGAACGATGTGTCCTGGATCGATTCCCTAGCGATGCACCCCGACGTCGATGATGACTGGAGGAAACTTCCTCTCCATCTAACAATGACGCCATCTGTTTGTCCAACTCTATCTGCTGAAGGCGTAGGTCCTCCATGGCGTCTTTGTTCCCTTGCATCTTTTTGGCCAGGATCGTCTCCCTTTCGTCTCGACCATCTGGCTTAGAGTTCTGGTCTTCGGCACGACTATTATGATCTGTCGTCTTCTGTGTGGCTGAAAATAATTTTCTTTTGACAATTGCTGCTTGAGGATCCGCTGGACCCACCGAATGACTATAGGGTCCCAGCCTATCCGAGATGTTCTTGGAAGGCCTCAATCTATCCTTAACCGAACCCTTGGGTTGAGAAAGACTGGCTGTTGATTTATCCCGTGTCGACACCGTTTTCCCCTTACTTGTCGCCATTACTCCGATTAAAATCCTGGGTGATTAAAAATTACCTAGCACTAAACGCCATCTTTCTAGCGCTAATGTTAACGCCAAGATTTGTCCACGCGCTTAATCACCAACAGCGCGTCCAATCCTGCACAGAAACGAAGTCACACGAAAAAGCTTGGCGGCTTGGGCCGCCGAGAGATAGCTCCGGTGTGAGAATAAGTATAGACTGAACCAGGTTTAACAATGGAGGTTTAAACTTTAGTACTGAAAAAAATAATATTGGGTGTACATGTGTACCATGGTATAACCTTGTATTTATAGTAATCACACCACCAACTCCATGCCCGACCCCGTATGAAAATAGAACTCCTCATTATGTTAGATACCTTAATGAGATTAGACTGAATCTCCTCAAAAAAGGAAGTCGGATTATATCCTGACACTTTCCTTAGGAGTTGGAAATTAAATATAACTAGGAATCTTAGATTCCTTAATATTCTCCTACTGCTCAAATAAATTCCTATGTCAGGGAGATTCTTCCATATGAACAAATTCCCACGTGAGGTGATTCCTCCATGTAGACTATGACTCACCATATCAACCGGGCCCAAATTAATACGACCCCAATAACACCTATTAGAATTAGAATCTAAAGTGAAATTGAAATAATTTCTTTGTGCTTGATATTAATCCAATTGATAATTGAATTGGTGGAAATAAATTAGCAATTCATGCAACGTGTTGTCTGACATATGAATTTTTGGTGGACTTGGCAAGTTGATTACTTGAGAATTCTCATTAGTACACGAATTCTAGATGGACTTGGATTGATGAATTACTAAGGAAGTCAGTTAAAGACTTCCCTTTAGCAATTGTGCATGGATCACTAATTTTATATTTAGTAACATAGTCGTGAGAGAGAAATTTTGGCAATTGGCAATTGGCAATTGGCAATTGGCAAACACGGGATTGTGTGTTCAAAGGAGGAGATATCTCGTCACGGATAGCAACAAAAGAATAGAAGACTTTTCTTTGTGTGCAGTGCCAAATGGAAGGAAGATTGAGAGATACTTAATTGGGTTCCATCATTATATGATATTATTTTGGTGAAGTTAATTAGGTTATTCAAACTAGAGGTAATTTTGTATTTTTTTTACTTATTGTGTAACTTCAAGTTTTATGGTGTAAAAATTGAAAGAATTAATGTAAATTCATTATTTTAATATAACGAAGATTCGGAGTTTGGTCTGTGATTTTTCTCTGAGTTTTTCACGTCTTGCTTGTGAATCATTTGTTATTTTCGTTCTCATAATTAAGTTTGTTGATTTCATATTTAATTACATAAAGAGAAAAAAATAATTTTTAGAATTGAGATTATTTTAAGTTCAATTCTCAACATGAACTATATATCAGCTTTTTGGAATGTACATTAATATCCTGTTGAGCTTACTTTAGTAGTTTGGGGGAAAAGGATAGGTCTGAAACTCACACACGTAGTTTGTCAGGTAAATTAGTGCATCACAATCGGGGGCGAAGCTAGCTTAGGACTGGAGGGGGCCATGGCCCCCCCAAGGTTTGAAAATTTTGTAAGTTCCACCCCAAAGTTTCAAAAAAATTATTTTTGGCCCCCCTCAAGAAAAATGTAATGCTTTAGAGGAAAATGAATTTCTTTACTACCAAACAACGACCACAACACATTCTTTGTAACAAGATATAAATTTACACATCGGTCTCATTCTGATCTTAACTAGCCAAATTCATACACTTAAAAAAATTAAGTATTATATATAAATTGACTCCACTAAAATTTTATAAATTTTCTATTATACGGGGTCAAATTAAAAATTTATAATTGTCAGTCAAATTTTAACTATATGACTCATATTCTCTTAATATATGTATATCTCCCTATAATATCATATATATATATATATGTGTGTGTGTGTGACCTGAAAGTACAAAAGTATAAAAAAAAATTGGCTCGGGGGCGCTGCCCCCGAACCCCCGTCAAATTATTTATGACTTGGTAAAATTTTTGGCCCCCCCAAAATTAAATCCTGGCTTCGCCCCTGATCATAATGGTGGATAACTGAATTGAACTCTTGTAAGCCGTAGTGCATAATAGCTGTATTAGATGCATGTTATGCATCATAATTTTAATTTTAAAATAAACACTACAATTCTATGAATTGACTGTGTTATATATTTTGGTTTTTTCCAAAAGTAGAGGGATTTGTAAGGGGAAAAAAATGTTAATATGAAGCTCTCACATTCCCAAAATTATCCTTTGATAAAAACACAACAAAACACAAAAAAAAAACATTATTCCCGATCTAATATAAAACATATTGCTAATAACCTAATTTCATTCTTTTCCTTGCAACTCTCAAACAAAAAGGTCAGAAATTTATTCAATTTTTCTCACATAAAATCACAAACAACATCATTAATGAAAAACTTACAACATTTTAATCCTTTAATTAATTTCTTTTCTTTTCTCGCGTCATTTCCATTTCCTTCAAAACTAACTCACACACAAGGCTCTCCCTGTACCTTATGCACCCTCTTTAGGCCTAAACTCAATGCCCTCAACAATAAGCCCACGCTTATTAACATCAAGCCGTTCAATCTCCATAAACCTCGTCTCAACCTCACCATCATCTCCTGCATCGTTAATAAATTCCCCTGTTTTGAGCTCCATCCACCCGTCCTTCCTATTCCGACGAAATTCAACATTCTGATTATCACGCACACTTTGTGGCTCCTCGATATAAACGGTGCTGCATTCAACCGATGGGACATCATCTATTACGTTTACAAATCTGACGGATGTCTTTGCAAAGTCAAGTCCGTAAGACCCGTTTGCTAATTTGTATACGAGATATATTTCGTAAATTGTCTTAGGAGAGAGAATTTGAGTGTTGATCTTGCCTCGAATATCGAGCCACCAGACGGATAAAAGTTCAGCAACTTCTGAGAATTTGGAGTGAATGTGGGGTGCCCATCTCCAGTAAAATGGAGTTTCTCCCCATGTGATTGAAAGTTGCCTTGCTCCACGCATGTAACACTTCTTGCCACTCTTTTTGTCTAGATGAAAACTCTGTTTAAAAAAAAAAAAATCAATAGTCGTCATACTAATTGTAGAGTATATGTAAAAGGATCTACTATATACTATATAGATGGTCCTCTCAAGCCCGAATTTTGAACTTGATAAATTTGGTATTTCAACGGGAGAAAGTATATTGATTATGTATCTTTGTTTGCACCTTTTGATTATAATACTGAATCATAACTTGAACAATTATTTGGCTGCAACTTCTTCTTTTTTTTAAATATTCTTTTTGTGAAAATTTTGCAACAACTTGTTTGTATATTTTGTTCTGGGAGAGATTTTTTATACCAGAAATGTTAGAAACTGCCATCACTGTGTCAAACTCTTTAAACTTCACCAGAAGTTATAATATAATTCTTCACCTACTCGGCATAAAGTAAACTGTTATTGAGAAAACATATATAACGCGCTGAATTCATTTTAGATATTGATTGATTGAGTTGTGTGCGTGCGGTAACTAATTAGAAACAAAATACTTTAAAAACAAATGCACAACAACTCCCCGACCAAAAGTGAATATATCTTATCTGACGAAAACAAATACACAGAGAACCTCATCCCCTATGATTTCCACATCAATATAAACATCTAACCACAATAATCAGTATAAAATCAATACTATTTACCAATTCTCCGTCATCAAGGAGGATATGAGAGTCGGAAAGGAGGAAATAGAGTTGCTTTTTAGTGGCGTAGGTCACCGGAGAGACGGATCTGGCGATTATCTCCGGATAATCGGACGGCAGGAATTTCTCCCACACTGCATCATAATCCGCGGCGGCCTTAAAACCGCACGAAATTGCCGACGCTCTGCACACATCCCAAGGCGATGTAAACGATAAAATGGTTGATATGCAAAGTTCCGGGATGTTATTTGCCACCCCATCTTCTTCTTCCTCCATTTCTCCTCTCTCTCTCTCTCTCTCCCTGTTTCTGTTGCTCACTCTCTGCTCTCTATAATTGAACTGCTATATATAAATATATATATATATATATATATATCTGCTTTTTGTGAATGTAAACTAATATCCTCCATAAATATTGGACTTTTTGTTATTAATTTTAAAAAATTAATTTGAGATATTTTTAAATTTAAAATTAATATTTGAGACTTTTTATCGGTTCCTCGAATTTTCAAAGCACATTTATCATCCATCATTTTCTGGACTTGTTCAAATTTTGAGATAATGTTGTGGAAATAAACTATAGTCTGAAAGGAAGACTATAAACTATAGTCTGAAATGTTGTGGACTTTTCCTTAATATAAGTCGTTTTAGACTTGTGTACAAGTATTAAGGAGATGATTGTATAGTATTAAATATAATATCAATTGTTTATATTATCTTTCTATTAAAAAAAGAGTGTTATTTATTGGGCAAAAAATAGTGAGATAACTAAAATTATATTTAATGCTTACTTGAAATTCTCAAACGTCATATATTAAGAGACAAAAATAATTCTCTAAAACGACTTATTTTAAGGGACGGAGAGAGTAGTTTATAGTCCGAAAGGAAGACTTGATCACTTCCTCGAATTTTCAAAGCACATTTATCATCCATCATCTTCTGGACTTGTTCAAATTTTGAGATAATGTTGTGGAAATAAACTATAGTCTGAAAGTTTGACTTGAATGAGTTTATAAAGTATAGTCTGAAAGTTATGCCATAAAACCAAAATTTCAAGCATTAGTAATCAATACGTCTACATGCACTGAATACTAATTATTCGAGAAGTAATAATAAGACCATAACAATTCAGGAAAAGGGGTAGAGAAATTAAGAATTTCAATGCTAACAGCTTGGTTGGCAAATCATACACGGGACGGGACCGTATATCAAAAATCTTACCTGATAAATGAGATATTTGAAGGAAAGGTAATCAAAAAAGTAAATGGTTAAAACTGAAACAAAAAAAACAAAATAGAGACGGTTTCTTCCTACGAGAAGAAAAGTATGAAAAACAAGGATCAGGTTGCACATCAACCATGTTTTACTTCATATAATTCGAACGATAATGATACAAATGTACATGTTAAATAATAGAGCTCAGCTAAGAATTTATAATAATTTTACAAATAAATTTTTTTCCAGCCAAATATCCTATATTTACTCACTGTAGAACAAAAATGGGCATACAGATTAGAACTGAAAATTTTACATCCCCTACTAAATTTTTTCAAAAGAGTGTCATTCCTCTCTCTCTCTCTCTATATATATATATAAGCTTTTGTGAATGTACATTAATATCCTCAAAGAAATTGTTGAGCTTATTTAGTAGTTTGTGGAAAAGGATAGGTCTGAAACTCACACACGTAGTGTGTCAGATAAATTAGTGAAACTCACACACGTAGTGTGTCAGATAAATTAGTGCATCGTAATGGTGGTGGATAATTGAATTGACCCCTTGTAAGCCGTAGTCCATAGTAGCTGTATTAGAAGCATGTTATGCATCATAATTTTAAAATAAACACTACAATTCTATGAATTGACTGTGTTATACATTTTGGTTTTTTTCCAAAAGTGGAGGGATTTGTATGGCATTCCCAAAATTATCCTTTGATAAAAACACAACAAAACACAAAAAAAAAACATTATTCCCGATCTAATATAAAACATATTGCTAATAACCTAATTTCATTCTTTTCCTTGCAACTCTCAAACAAAAAGGTCAGAAATTTATTCAATTTTTCTCACATAAAATCACAAACAACATCATTAATGAAAAACTTGCAACACTTTAATCCTTTAATTAATTTCTTTTCTCTCATCATTTCCATTTCCTTCAAAACTCACACACGAGGCTCTATACTTTATGCACCCTCTTTAGGCCTAAACTCAATGCCCTCAACAATAAGCCCACTCTTAGCATGAAGCCGTTCAATCTCCATAAACCTCGTCTCAACCTCACCATCATCTCCTCCATCATTAATAAATTCCCCTGTTTTGAGCTCCATCCACCCGTCCTTCCTATTCCGACGAAATTCAACATTCTGATTATCACGCACACTTCTTCGTGGCTGGATATAAGCGGTGCTGCATTCAACCGATGGGACATCATCTCTTTCGTTTACAAATCTGACGGATGTCCTTGCAAAGACAAGCCCATAAGACCTGTTTGCTAATTTGTATACGAGATATGTTTCGTAAATTGTCTTAGGAGAAAGAATTTGAGTGTTGATCTTGCCTCGAATATCGAGCCAGTAGACGGATAAAAGTTCAACAACTTCTGAGAATCTGGAGTGAATGTGGGGTGCCCATCTCCAGTAAAGAGGAGTGTCTCCCCATGAGATTGAAAGTTGCCTTGCTCCAAGCATGTAACACTTCTTGCCACTCTTCTTGTCTAGATAAAAACTCTGTTTAAAAAAATAAATAAATAAATAGTCATACTAATTATATGTAAAAGGATCTACTATATAGATGTTTGTTCTAAGATTTATTTAGATGTTTGTTCTAAGATTTAACCTCATCATGTAAAGATTTCTATAGATGTTTGTTCTAAGATTTGACTGCAAACCATGATCAGGACAGGATAAAATTAAATTTTATTTCGTATTATCTCTTCCAATTAATTTAACATATTTAATTTGCATGAAAATAATATACTTATACCGTTAATACATCCAACTTAAAATCAATTGGTACTAAGTAGAGAGGCTTCCCAACACAGAGACATGACATCATATATTGTGCAAAATCTGAGATGTGGAACGTTAGGGCACATGAATATGAATTGGGAATCATAATGACTTTAGCTCTGATACCATATTAAAACATGTGTGTAACTTAAAACCAATTGTTATTAAAACTTTCAAGTCAAATTTAATCGATATAAGACTTTAACCAAATATAAACCATTCTCTAAAAGGATAGATGCAATAATATTATTCAAAAGAATAAATGAAAAAGGAAGCTCATTTTTCACTTCCCAATGCATATAAACTCCTCTCGTTTCATAACATTTGTTTCAATTTGAGTGTTTGAAATGGACTCTCGTCATATTGATGAGTACAGTTGTTGTAGCACACATTACATGAGCATATTAATATACTACCTCCGTTCTAAATAAGATCAATATTAATTTTTTTAAAAGTTAATTTTTAAGTATTGTTAAATTCAAAATTAACATAAATTTATGTAAATACATTTATGAAAATTATAAATTATTTAAAAAATATTATTACGTAAAAGATTTATTATTTTTAAAATTTAAATAAATCATGTCAATTTTAAATTTAAACATATCTTACATTAATTTTTAAAAGTAGACATTTATTTTATAATTCGGAAAGGGAATATATATCTATATGGGTTTTGAAGTTGCAAAATTGTCTCTGGTAAATGAGTTTGTGCCAAATTGCGTAGTAAACGTGGTCAGGTGGCCTAGGAATAGACAATAGTTATATCCGCCGAGTTGGTCCACAGACCATCAAATTCTATCTTTTGTCACGTGATTGAGGTTCAAATGACTGATTTACCCTCCCACTAACCCATATTGATATTCATCCCAAAACCATGTCAGATATTCATGCCGTTTTTATAAAAAAAAATGAGCTAAAATTTACGCTAATGATTTCAATTACATAAATAAATATTATTTGATAATTTTTTTAAAAGATGTATAATAAATAATATTTTTTTATAATTTTTATTTATCCTAATTATCGATAAATTTTAAAATTATAATATAATATAAATTTATCATTATATATAATAGTAATATTTCCTAAATCAATCGTTATACATGTCTGTTACATCCATCATACAAATTATAATTTTTTAATTTTTTGTCAAATGCATAGCCCTTACTTCTTCAAAATACAATTGTTTTGGAACAAAAAACAATAAATTTGAGTTAATTTTTTTCATAATCTTTACGGTAGATATTATCCGAGTAAAAATAATATTATCAGATTAATAAGTGTTATTTAAAAATATTAAGTATTTTAAAAATAATTATTTTTGCTTTGAGAATATTGAAGGACATAATTTACGGTGAAAAAACTCCGAAATTCAGGTGGAATGAAATTATACACAAAATAAGGAAGGAAAAGTACGTAAAAGAACAAAGATACTACTGACTGAAGGACAGAAAGAGTTGATTGAACAATTTGCATAAATTTGGATAAATTACCAAATTGCCATCATCGAGGAGGATAGGAGAGTCGCATAGGAGGAAATAGAGTTGCTTTTTGGTGACGTAGTTCACCGGAGAGACCGATCTGGCGATGATATCGAGGTAGTCGGACGGCAGGAATCTCTCCCAGACACCATCCGAATCGGCCGCCGGTCTGAAACCCAGTGAGATGGACGATGCCCTGCACGCATCCCAAGGCGAGGTAAGCGATAGAATCTCCGATAAGCATCCCTCCGGCAATTCGGAGAAACTGGTAGAAGTTGATCCGGCATGTTTTTGTTCTTTCTCCATGTTTATCGCTTTCAAGCTCTTGGCTGTGAATACTATTGACCTTTTGTAGTTGAGTTTTAATGAATAGTGTAAAAAGGGTGAGGTGGTCGTTTTATAATTATTATTATTATATATTACAATTACAATTGTTATTAATAATATTATTATTATTATTATCAGTCGTGGGATATGTTGATTTGTTTTAAGTATCTGTACCCACTTGGCTTAATGATATGATTTATTTTTATTAATATAAAAATCGAATATTTGATTGTTATTATTTAAAAATAGCAACGCGAATGATAAAGATTGAAAATAATAAGTTATTTTATTTTCTACTTAAATTTTGACTAAATTATAAATTTGACCCTCTTATTTTTTATGTTTTTGCTAAATTGTTTCCTAACTTTTTTTAACACAATTGTTCCTCATATATGCGCGAGTCATGCAAAGGTGTTCCTTTAATGTTCTCTAAACTTTTTTTTAACACAACTGTTCCTCATATATGCGTTAGTCATGCAAAGGTATACCTCTAAATTTTTTCACCTATTAAAAATTGATTTCCTCTCTCCTCTCTCCTATTTTTTTTTATTTTTTTATTTTTAAATTTTGTGTAAAAAGTGTATTCTTCTTTTTTTTATTTATTTATTTTTATATTGACATTGAGCTCAGTATTTTTAAAGACAAACAAAGAAATTTTTAAAAATACTGAGTTCAACTTTTAATAATAGTCGTATGATGAAAATTTTGAAAATATTTTCAAATTTATATTTTTTTTTCAAAATATAGGATCAAGTTTGATTTGTTTAAATTAATTTGAGATATATTCAATTTTAAAATTGATGCACATCATTTAACATTTGAAAATAATAAATCATACAGTTATTAGCACCATTTAGATAAAATAAAAAAAAATAGTAAGGTTTATAATTTTGGTAATTATATTGTCTAAAATTAATTAATTATACTAATTTTGAATCTAGCGATATTTCATATTGAATTCAAAATATCAATATAAAAATAAATAAATAAAAAGAAGAAGAAGAGTATACTTTTTACACAAAATTTTAAAATAAAAAATAAAAAAAATGAGGAGAGAGCAGAGAGAAAATCAATTTTTAATAGGTGAAAAAAATTAGAGGAACACATTTGCATGACTAACGCATCTATGAGAAACAGTTGTGCTAAAAAAGTTTAGGGAAACATTGGAGGAACACCTTTACATGACTAACGCATCTATGATGAACGGTTGTGATAAAAAAAAAGGTTTAGAGAACAATTTAACAAAAACATGACAAATAGGGGGGTTAGACTTACAATTTAGTCCTTAAATTCCTCCCCTTTAAGTTAAGATAAACTATTCTAATAAATTAAAACATTCAAAAAATAAATAAATTATTTTAATAAATTAAGACATTCACCAAAAAAAAATATTATGAAAGTGAACTATATGACTATGTATTGGAATATTACTTTGTTAAAATTTCTTTATATTTTGTGTCCCTACCGATTTAGGACAGAATTAGGTGAAATTTTGGACATTTGGCAGGATTTGGTCTTTTATCAACTTGGTTTGATGTACAATACTACTTGTCTACTTCCGTCTTTCGTCCCCAAAAGATAACAAAAATGTTACTTGTACATAAATTAAGGTGGTTAAAAATATAAGAGGAGAGTATAAAAAAAAATTAAATCTATTATTGGGTTTTGAATTTATAGAGAAAAAATTAATGTGAATCACTTATTTTTAATGTAAGTGATGTATAGTCAACACTAAATTAGTCTATTTAAAAAAAATAGTTGATTGGTTGATTTTGTTCATCATTTTAAGGACAAAATCTTTAATCAACTTAGTCATTATTTTGAAAACGAAAGAAGTATTAGTTTAATTGTCGTTATTTTTTTTCTTTATATGGGGTTTGTTTATCCTTTTAGGGGCTTTTATTCCTTCTAATTTGTATTTTTTTCAATTTATGGAGTCTCCTTCTCTTAGTTTAGGATTTTTTTATTGGACGGAATTTTTTTTTAGGTTTACGATCTCTTGGTGGAAGAGATTTATTTGAGTTAATCTGTAAATACACATCTATTTAGATTTAGTTGTGAAGTTATCATGACGGTCTTCTTTTCGTTGCTCATGTCGAAGAACTACGCAATTATATTTATTTTGTCTATTTTTTAGAAATATATATGTTATCAAGTTTTGAATTTCAATTTGGGACAAAAAAATGTATCACCGCCACTATAGTGTTTCTGTAATTCAATTCATTAGTGAGAATTATTCCCTATTCTTATTTTAGAGCTTTGTCAAAAAAAAATAGAGAGAAAAAAAATTAATATGTGGATTCTTTTATTTAAATTATTAATGAAATTTGTTGATTCATTACATTATTTTTTTTTAAAAATTAAAAGATGGGTAATAATATTTGTGCACAATATTTATGCCTATTTAGTGCATATATAATTTTCATTGTTAATATAAAGATAACAAAAGATATTAACTGTACTATAATTTTTTTAATTTCTCTTTATCTGTCTTTTGCAGATTTTAAAAGAGATTCAATTACTTAAATTTGACATTACCCTTATATATATATATATATTATATATATATATATATATATATATATATATATATATATATTTCTTTTTTATCATTAGAGGCTTAGAGCGAATATTATTCCAACATTATAACTTTTTTTCTTTCTCACTCTCACTCTCTTATCTTTACAAGGACCACATAATATTATAGTAATATCTTATATCTATTTTAATTAAGAAAAATAATATTTACACTTAATAAATTTCCTTATTCGCATTCCACTACAATAAATTTTTCATACTGTAAGCTTAGCAAGTGAAGCACTAATAGTAAAATTTTAAATATAAATATTTTATTTTTAAAGTAATTAATTAAATTATTAATTATATTTTTTAATCTATATTTATTCCATTTAAAGAAATGGAGAGACAATTCTGGGTTAAACTTGATAACCCAATTGAATATTAACCCATCCCAAAATATCAAATCGACCCGAGACACTCGCCATTTCCTTCATTTCCATTTCACCCCCAAATTTTCTTCTCAGAAACAAACCCCAAAACACAAGATCAAGAAGACCTCCATTAATTCTCAATGAACAATGGATGAAAACACAACTCAGCAACAACGCAAAAGAATGAACAAAACCCATGAAATTAGCTCCAATTTCTCGGAGAATTCAAGCCCAAATCCTACTCTTCCTGAAGAAATTATCTCTGAGATACTCTCTAGGCTCCCCGTGAAGTCTCTCTTGAAATTCAGGTCAGTTTCAAAGTTATGGCTCTCTTTGATTTCCAGTACTCAATTCATCAAAACCCACCTCACTAAATCAATTGGAGACACTAAATTTACCCACCATAGACTCATTTTCAGCTCTACACATCCTCACTTTAACCTCAAGAGTTGTTCTATGTACTCTGTGTTTAATGAGCCCAGTACTGATGCTATTGAGCTTGATTATCCTATGCAAACTCCACATAATTCAGTTGAGGTGGTGGATTCTTGTAATGGGTTGGTTTGTTTAGTTTCTGAGGAAGATTCTATATTTTTGTGGAACCCATCTACTAGAAAATCAAGAGGATTGCGTAGCGCGGATATTAATATGGGATTTGGGTGTTATGCAATATATGGGTTTGGTTATGATGAATGTAGTGATGATTTTAAAGTACTTGGGATCTTTTGTGTCTTTCTTAATGCGGCGGGTGATTGTGAAACTGAGGTGATGGTTTATAGCTCAAAGGCTGATTGTTGGAGAAGGATTGAGGTTTTTCCTTTTGGTTTTCCGTTGGATGATCATGTTAAGTTTGCAAATGGAGCTCTTCATTGGGCTGCTAGTCGCGATAGTTGTTCTAGTTCTCCATATTCGTGGATTATTGCTTCTCTTGATTTAGCAAAGGAGACGTATGGGGAAGTTTTGCAACCTAGTTATGGAGAAGGTGAATACAATTTGACCTTGGGGGTTCTGGGAGAATCCCTTTGTATACTTTGTAATTATGGCAGAACCCTTATGGAGGTGTGGATAATGAAGGAATATGGTGTGAGAGAGTCTTGGATGAAATTGGTTGCCATCCCGTATTTGGATGAACCAAGATTCGTGTTGCGTTGGTATTCGACACCGCTAGGCATTTCAGAAAATGGTGACATTTTACTGGAGTTTGAGTCACGCTTATTATTGTACAATGCTGATGATAATACATTCAAGGATCCTGAGATTCTCAAGTTTGATGGCTGTCTTGACGTAAATACTTATATTGAGAGCCTGGTTTCCCCCAATTTCTAAAGTTGGGCCTAGAGGCAGCATCAGTAGCAAACAAGAAACTATGGTAAATTTTGGTTATATCAGACTCTGTCTTTATCATTAAATGCTACTATTACTTCCCCACTGTTTTAGTTGTGCTTTTGAAGCTCGTAAATCTGCATTCACAATATACGCAATTTTGATCTTCTTAGATCACTTCTTATGCAGATTATTTTTGATGAAGTTTCTTTGCTTTTCTTTTCTTTTTAGGGTTGAAAATATAAAGTTTCTTATTTATTTTCTGCTATAGAAAAGGTGCCATTAAATAAATGGCTTAATCATGAAAATAACTCATGTTCATAAGATGTCCTTTTGATCAATCGTATGTTAAAAGTGACGTGGTGAATCTTAGTTGCATTCCTGTTGAAATGTGGCATTCATTATAGACTTTATTATATCCATTTTTTGCTTTTATGAGAAATAGTATACCTCTTTTAGATGGTATAAGCAATAAAGAGAGCCTTTATAAAGTACTCCTACTTATCCTTTTGGCTCTAATTCAAAATCTAACACACAATTATCAACCAATCTTAGTGAATATTGGAATTATGGATTCACATGTTAAGTATTCTCCAGTCATGCTTTGTTACTTATTAATTGGTTTTCAATATCTTCATTAAGATATTTAGTGAGCTTTAACTTGAAGTGCAAATGAAATAAAGAAATCATGTGCAACATGAAATTTACTCTATGGGAATTATGTTTACAGGGTGTAATTTTGATAGAAGTGATAGGGATAAAAGGAATTTTTGCCCGCGCATAAACATGTTTGATTAACCTGGTTCATGACATGTGGATATGTTTTGTTGGTCAATCCCTAACTTGACTTTCTCAAGCCATGAAACATAAGTGAGGACCATCAGTGTTATGTTGTCCTGGAATTTGTGTTTGCATGGGCATGATGTTGTTGTTTATCTTTTCTCTCTAACATTTTCATCTTAATATTACAAATCATCTCAAACATCAAAGTTCTTGACTCGTGACCTTGTTTTGGAAACGTCTTCTTGCAATACCCTGTAAAAGAATTGACGTGCTTTGAAATATAAATAGGTCTTAGAAAAGAAATTGACTTTTTAATATATTTATATTTTTGTGTAGTTCTTTTCTGGACAAAACCTTATTGAGGACCTCTAAATGCAAAATGATTGAACCTTTCAAGCATACTTCATTATTTCTTGTAGCACGTATGCTGATTTTAGGAACAAAATATCAATGCATAATTATATGATCTTCTGATTCAGCTTTCTCATTGTTTTCATCGTCTTGCAAATGTCAAAATTTTGAAATATTTCCAATTTGAAGCAGAAGCTGTTGGATGTATCTTTTCAGTTTCTCCTCGTTGTCTTGAAAATGTTCATTTTTTTAAAGCTTTGAATTTTTAGGGCTACTGCTTTCAAATGTTAGGATATATATGTTTGCTTTGTAATAGAAGCGGACAGCATATGAAGATTTTTGGATTAAAGTGGTCATTAGTAAACTAATGATATAAATGCCTATATGGTTTATAGATTATTTTTTTGAGCAACTATAATATATTACTGGCCTGAAACTATATATTAGTTTTACACTCAGGTACACAAATGCCTAATGGTGTGCTTTGGTTTTGATTTCAGGCCCTTGTGACCTCTGTGAGCTTCTCCTGAAAATTTCTGCAAGGCTGGCTGATAACAAGGACAATGAAACCAGTATAATAATTTGTCGTCTTCTTTCACCATTTCTAAGTAAGTTGATAAGTCTCGGATGTCATAAGTTGTGCTTTTAAAAGTTGTGATGATGATAATATGTACTGATGATACCCCTTTCAATATTAGTCTCATTTTATTGAATTGCAATATTAGCATATTTGGTGCATATTTTAGCCCGGAAGATGGATGAAACCTTTATAATTACTGCTTTTTATATGTTTGAATCTTTTATCTTTCTATAAACAATATCAGCACACTGCAAAATGTATTCTCTGGTTCTTTCAATGGTAATTACTTCAACATATTCCCTTTTTAGTTTCTAGCCATACTTGGTTTTCTGTATATCATTTTCAGACCACTAGATTAATGGCTACAAGTGGTTTTGAAAATCACTCATCTTTTTTGAATAAAAATTTCTTTTCTCCACATCATTAATTATCACTTAACAGACGGAACAAAGAGTGAGCAAATCCCGCTAATGTGCACTAACCAGGAAGAGGTTTTAACTTAATGGTTAAGACTGAAATTTCGTCATTTTTTAGATTTCAAATTTGACTCTCATTTTTGTGCGAGTTTATTTTACCTTTTATATGAAATTTGTTTTCTTTATTATGTGAAGTCAGATTGATTATTGTAATATTTCACCATTATTGTAAATTTAATAATATTATAATTGTAATTATATACTTGATCTTGACAATTGTACTTGTACTATATTCCCTACTCGGGGATTTAAAGAAAAAGTATGTACAATGCACACCTCAACATTAAGGAGCAATCAACCACTCCAATTTTTCCCCAGACTAGAGATAAATGGCACAAGTACAATGTATTCTCATAATAAAGTATACAATAACAATATAATTAAATCTCACTTTGGATCTTTCAAATCATTCCCGCAAGAGATCCGGACCCATTTTTTTCATCCTTGATAAAAAGATTCATTCTCTCTGCACCTCTACCTCTTTTATCACTGAACGGTCATTTAGGGGCCTTAGCTGGTGATTCGGGTTGTTTTTCTCTTGACGATGAAGCTTATTCCCCATCGTCTCACTGGCCAACCTTGACCCTTGTTATTTCACATGAATAAGAAATTAATTTTTGCATAACAAAATACATCACACAAATTTGAAAATCAAACTTCAAATTTAAAAATCACATAGCCTTAATCTTAACCTAGTAAGACCTCGTTGAGGTTAACCGCTCCAATTTGGTCTTACACTCTTTGTTATGTCTATTAATTGAACAATGATATTGAGAATAACAAAAAAATGAAAAGAAATTACTCATTCCGTGAAATTTTATTTGTCCTAATTGACTTTTTTATGGTTAAATTGATAGAATCAAAATTTATTTATAAGTTTATTATATATAAGCACAAAATTATTATCACGAGAAATTACATTGAATATACTATTAAAGTCAACTTATTTGATTCGAAAATTTCTAATATAGTTGTTTGATTATTAATCTTAAAATTGGTCGATTTTGACCATAAAAAGTCAATTAGAACAAGTAAAATCGAGCAGAGAGAGTAGTATACTCAAGATAGATGAGTGGTTTAAGTAGAATAAAGTCGGTCATCACCAAGACCAGAGATTTACCCTCTGTTGTACAAAGAAATTCCTATTTAAAGTGACATAAAGCCCTCAAATTCACTGTCATAATCACATTATCATATCATCGTTACAAAAATAAGTACCTATAAAATTTTAAAAATAAATACGAAATAAAAATAAATTCTTGAAATAGGATTGCTTTGGATGACCTCTCCGGTGTGAGGGCAAAATTAATAATAAGATCAGTGATGCTATGGATAATTTAAAGTACTTAAAAGGGCAATTACTATGTATCCTCATTTTGTGTGTAACAATCTTATCTTCCATACAAACTTTACTCCTTAATATAGACATTTTGCTAATCACACTGCTAAACTTGTAACCCTACTTTTTCCTAGTCCTTTTGTCTAGTGAAAAACTCTGCTTAAAAATAGATCTCACACACACACACACACACACATATATATATATATATATATATATATATATATATATATATATAGTATGTAATTATATTTATTGTGAAACCGATTTAAACTCCAAGAAAGTTGAACCACACCACGAACCACCAAAACACTCAAACCCGGAAGAAGGGGCACCAAAACCAGATCCAAACATCTCAAAAACGCAATCAATCATTTTCCCCTACTAACATGAACAAGAAGAAAACGCAGCTAAATGGCCTCCGGACTATGCCAAAAATTAGCTAGCTAGAGAGGTAGTTTTCAGATTAATTAACACTTGGATGTGCCGGTGTTGTAAACGGAGATGATGAAGAAATCAAAATGTGATGATTTTATTATTAAAAAAAAGTTATTTGGTTTTAACATTTTTACCCTTTTATTATTATAGAATGATTTATTCTAAATGATAAATGAGCCTTCTTTGCCGCATAAAATCACATGTACACTATCTGGTATCGTTACGTTATCAATTTATGACGTGACAACTTCAATTGCATATTAGTAAAAAAAAATTTGATAATTTAATTATCTGATTAAAAAATTGAAAGGTCAATAATCAAAATGAAAAAAGTCAAAAATTAAAGATAATAATTTATATTTAAGCCTAATTATTATTATATCTCAAATTATAACAACCGAATACAACCGCATCACATATATGTGGGATACTTAGTTATTATAATGTTAACTTGTGTAATTAAATAAGAATAGTTATTATAATGTTAACTTGTGTAATTAAATAAGAACAAAACCTTCCTGATTTTGACACGAAAATTTTGATATATTTTTGTATTATTTGGAATTAAAATAAGAGAGTTATAATTTTTGATCTGTTTAATATGTGCTCGGGTCAGGTTGACCTGGTTGAAGATGCGTCACCTCAACATTTATATGTTTTTTCCTTCTTTTGTTTAAACCCACGTTTAAAAATTGGGTAAGTTATTTGACATCAGTCCAATAAATCTAACGAAATGATCCAATTAATAAATTTTAAAAAATTTAATACGCTAATTACATTTTTTTTTAAAAATTTAGTGGGATATTCTTTAAAATAGACAATCACAGTGGGTTAGTACCTCTTTTTACCTATAACAATATGAGAAGATGAATTTGAGGTAGTTACCAAATTGCCATCATCAAGGAGGATGGGAGAGTTGCAAGGAAATAGAGTTGCTTTCCGGTGACGTAGTTCACAGGAGAGACTGATCTGACGACGATCTCGCAGTAATCGGACGACAAGAATCTCTCTTAGACACCATTCGAGTCTAGTGGCGAAGTCAGAAATTTTGTTTAGTGGGGTCAAAATTATTATTAAATTATAAATAATTTGGTAGGAGTTCGGGGGCAATACTCCTTAATCAATTTTTTTAATACTTTTGTATTTTTAGATCTCTCACACACATATATATATATATTGAAGCAATCATGATCTATTGAAGCAATCATGATCTATATTCACAGTTTCACTTTTTTTTTTTTTTAAAAAAGTGCTAATAAATGGTTTGGTTCTAGATAATTTATTAGCACTTTTATAACCACTTTTAATTATTTTGTTTTAAATAACCCAATCAATATTATGAAGAATTAATAGGAAAATTGTAAGTCTAATTGACAGGTACAATACTATGTGTTTTCTTTGCAATCATTGTACTAATTGCTACAACTAAATAAGACGATGGCACATTCAAAAAAAATAAAAATAAATAAGACAATGGCAACAAAAGCATGTTCATCATGGGTCATGGTTGATTATTTACATCGTATCATGTATATAGATATTGGAACCTGTAAATTCGGCACATCAAGTCAAGTCAGCACTCAGCAGGGTCACGTGAAGGCTGAAAGAGGCGGAATAAAGCAACAGTAACTGTGGTTACAGTCCGTAACAGCATGATTGAGTAACACTGTAGCAAAGTAAATAATAGAGGGGTAAAAAAGTAAATGGCACTGTCGCTAGAGTCGTTGGAACTGACGCTACAGCCCTGTAGTGGAGCGGCAGGTTAATTTTTTTTAAAAAAAAATTTACGCCGTCCATTTAATTAATTAAGGGTGTAGATCATGGTTGCTTCAATACTCACTTAGCAATCTGATACCAAGGATTGTTAACCATATATACACACTATACTACAATGGTATATATACACTGTATTGACTTATAATAGATTTTTTTAATCACAATTGTTTATAAGTAATTAATTCATTAATTATTTTTACAAAATAATATAAATTAGATTATTATTTTGTTTAAAATATTATAAAGAGATATACATATATTGAGAGGATATGAGTTATATGTGGTTAAAATGTAATTGACAAAATTGTTATAAAATTTTAATTTGATCCCGTGTAGTAAAAAAATTATAAAATTTTAGTGGAGTCAATTTATATATAATACTTAATTTTTTAAAATTTACTTTATATTATAAAACAATTATTTTTTTAGTGGGGTCAATTGACCCCACAAATTAACATGTAGCTTCGCCGCTGAGTCCGAGTCGGCAGCAGGCCTGAAACCCCGTGAGATGCCCGATGCTCTACACGCATCCCAAAGCAACGTAAGCGACATAATATCCGATAGGCATCCCTCCGGCAAATTAGAGAAACTAATACTATGTTTGGTTCCCATTTCTTGGCATGTATGGAATGGAATGACTTAAGGAATGGAATGGGAATGGAATGGTCATTCCCATTTTTATGTTTGGTTTGTTCATTCATTCCGTTAGGAATAGAATCACCATTTTACTTTAAGTGTTTGATTTACATGAATTACATTATGAATGGAATGAGAAATAATTTTTTTCGTTTTTTATATACTACTAACTTATAAAAATGAATGAAAAAATAAATTAAATAGAATTAAAAGAACATCTTCACTAGAATTTTTTTATTTTATATTTTTATGCATTTAAAATTCAAATAAACACCTTCATGATTTTTTAAAAAACCTTGAAACCAATACAAATCATATATAGAATTAAACAAAAGCAATATTCCTGAACATTTCATAATAGTTTATTCAATGCAGTAGTAAACTAATATTATTGGTTTCTATGCCCAATGATGAACAATAAGTTGTTTACCAATAAGCTGTTTAAATAAGCCGTTTACCAATAAGTTGTTCAAATAATAAGTTGTTTAAATAATAAGTTGGTTACCAATAAGCTGTTTAAATAATAGGTTGTTTACCAATAATAAGTTCTTTGCCAATAAGTTGTTTACCAATAATAAGCTGTTTAAATAATAAGTTGTTTACGAATAATAAGCTATTTACCAATAAGTTATTTAAATAATAAGTTGTTTAAATAATAAGTTATTTGCTATTAATAAATTGTTTACCAATAATAAGTTGTTTACTAATAAACTGTTTAAATAATAAGTTGTTTGCCAATAAACTGTTTAAATAATAAGTTATTTACTATTAATAAGTTGTTTATCAATAATAAGCTATTTAACTAATAAGTTGTTTGCCAATAAGTTGTTTAAATAATAAGTTGTTTACTAATAAGTTGTTTACCAATAATAAGTTGTTTAAATAATAAGTTATTTATCAATAATAAGCTATTTACCAATAAGTTATTTAAGTAATAAGTTGTTTACTATTAATAAGCTGTTTACCAATAATAAGTTATTTACTAATAAGCTGTTTAAATAATAAGTTGTTTACCAATAATAAGTTATTTAAATAAGTTGTTTACCAATAAGCTGTTTGAATAATAAGTCAACTTATATTTTAACTTATAAGTCATTTTAAAATAAGTCATTCCCGAATAGGCCCAAAGTCAGGTGAAAAATGAACGAAGCGAAAAGGAATGAAATAAACCCACCTATTTAGAAAGGAATGAAAAATATTATTTTAGATAGGGATGAAATAACTAAAGGAATGGAATGCTCATTCCAACTGACTAACCAAACATGTTTTTAGTCATTCCATTCCCAGCTAATTCTATTACATTCCCACCAACCAAACACAGCATAATAGAAGTTGATCCGGCATGTACTTGTTCTTTCTCCATATTTATATCATTTAAGCTATTGGCTGTGAATACAAATCCTGTTTTTGTATTAAGTTTCAATTTAAAGTATAAGAAGGGTGGTGGAGGTGGTCTTTATATGGACACCTTCCTCTTTTAATTGCTATACACGTTGCATTCGTAACTTATGCGGATAAAATAAAAATTTTATAAATTTAAAGAAATAAATAGAAAAATTTTAAAAAAAATAAAATAATAATATATTTAAAATTATAAGGGTACAAAAGTAAAAAAAATGTGATTCAATTACACAAAATTTATAGAGAAAGTCTCACGAAGACTTTATAATAATAATAATATTATTATTATTTTGTCATTGATTTGTTTTAAGAGTATTATTATTATCATGCGACTTTAGTAACAGTTTTTTTGATGATTTTGAGCTACAACTAATGGTTATTAAAAAAAATAGTTATTTTATTATTCAACAACAGTTACATTTTATTCTCTTTAATTTTTTAAGTTACTCCTCTCTTTTTCACTCTTTTATCATCTCTTAAATTCTTTCACATAATTTATTAGTATTAACTTCAAGATTCTAAGGTGTAAATTTTAGGGCAGAAGAGGAAAAAAAGAGTGCGACTCAACTTCACAAAAACCTTCATGAAAATTTTATAATATAGATAGATAGATACACAAAAACTTCCGTGAAAACTTTATAATATAGATAGATAAAGCCTCCATGGAGATTTCATAATATAGATAGGTAAAATAATAATATATGTAAAATTTGAGGACAGAAGAGGAAAAAAAATAGTGTGACTCAACTTTACAAAAACCTTCATGAAAACTTTATAATATAGATAGAAAAATTCTTAACATGTGCTGGCACATGCTAAGCACACAATTCAAGACTATATTCTTTTTAACTGTGTGCATATTCCCTTGATTTCTGCATCTGCACCAAGTTTAAGGGAATATGCACACAGTTCAAGAAAATATACACTTGAACTGTGTGTTTAATATGTGCCCTTAGAGCACATGTTAAGAGGACTCTATAAATAGATAGATACACAAAAACTTACATAAAAACTTTATAATATAGATAGATAAAGTCTCCATGGAAATTTCATCGTATAGATAGGTACAGGGGCGTAGCTAGTAGTCGGCTTTGCCGGCTACAGCCCACCCCAAAATTTTTAGTTCTAAGGTTAAATAGTCTTGATCAACCTATCCCAAAGTAGTTCTAAAGTGTAATAGTATAGGTCAGCCCGCCTCAATATTTTGTTCTGACTACGCCTCTGGATAGGTAGATATATAAAAAAAATTAGCTGAATAGTAATTTTATATAGACAAATTGTGCACACAGTTGAATAATAGTTTTCATTTTTTTAAAGAACTTATTTTATTACAATTTAATTTTAAAAATATCTTTCATTCTAATGCCTAGAAAAATTTGGGGGAAGGAGTTAGGGACAGAATTAAAGGAACTTACGAGAAACTTTATTTATTTTTTATGTAGTGATTTATATAATTTTAAAATTTTTATTTTTAACATGAAGATAAACAAAAGCTATCGACCTCATTTTAAACCAGTCGAATTGAGTGAACCTAGGCCATGTTTGTTTGCAAGGATTATAATCCCAAGACTATTAATCATAGGATTAAATAGTCCTAATCACATGTTTGTTTTTCATGGGATTATTCATGGGATAACTTAAAATAATCTCATGTTATGTTTGTTTTTTCCAGGATTAATTAAAGGATTAGATAAAAAAATATCGTTTGGACTATTGTGCCCTTACCAATAATAACATAATTTAAACTTGTTACTTTGAATTTTCTTAGCTGTGTTGTGCCCGCTTGATTGCTTGCTTGGTGCTGTATTTTGAATTTTTTGTTTTACTGTATAATACTTGTGTGAAATAGAGAGAGTATGCATTTTAAAATTTGTAACATTTATATTGAAGGGGGAGTTTACACAGTACTTGGTACTGCTTATTGCTTTTAGTCACATCGACTTTCAGGCTAACACAATATTTTACAATATCTTCAGTAGTTACGTGCTGATATTGCATTGCAGTAATATTTGGCGATATATTGTGGTTACTGTATTTACGGTTTGCTATAACACTGTGGCATTAAAAAAAATAAAGGTTAGTTTTGTCCATAAAATTTTAATCCCTTGTGATAGGATTATAATACCTAGTTAGACATGGTATTAAATAATCTCTCATCTTAAACTATTTTATAATCCCTGAACTAATAGTCTCAAGCTCAAATTTAAAAACAAACAAGACACTTGAGATTAATAATCATATCCCAAATATAATCTTTGCTCTTTATAAACAAACATAACCCTAGGGTTGTTACCTTGTAACCCCCATATATAATTAAAAGTATGGCCTTCTTGTTAATTTTGAAGTTACTACCACTGACGGACGGACCCACCCTGATTTTCTCTTTGATGTTATAGGCTAGGAGTGGTGAAAGTTGTTGATCACAATGTCCTTCACAATACTGATAAAGTGATAATTGGTGTTGCCCCAATTAATAATTCCTAACCCTACCTACCAGCAACATGCGCCACATGTCATCATATACTTTAATTTTTTTGTAGTCTTGTGCTGGTGCTCCCTATGGCCCATCAATCAATCAATACTTTAGGAAAACTTACCACATATCCAAAACATATACCCCTCGGTCACTCTCTTAATATAAATTATTTTAGAATTGTTTATAAATATTAAAAGAATTTTCTTAATGTGTGTCATAAGGGCACACACTATACACAAGAATCGAGAGAATATTCTCTTGATTTCTGTACATATTCCCTTGATCTGTGTGTAAACGCAGAAATCAAAGGAATATGCACAGTAATCAAGTGAATATTTTCTCGATTTCTGTGTATAGTGTGTGCCCTTAGGGCACACATTAGAAGGACCCATATTAAAACAATAATTATATAATATTAAATATAATATCAATTGTCTATATTATCTTTATATTAAAAAAAAGAGTTATTTATTAGACACAAGTAATGAAAGAATCAAAATTATATTTAATATTTGAGATAATATTAAAAACTAAATAATTAATACTTATTTGTAATTTTCAAACGTCATATATTGAGAGACAAAAATATTTTTCTAAAGCGACTTATATTAAGAGATACGTATCTTTATTTAGCATAAAATAATTAGCAGGTATTATGTGTACATATCATAGTCCATGGATAAATGTCTCTTGCAAAAGAAATAGTGGGAGTAAAACTCTCTCTATGGTCCCTCATAGTTCAATAATAAAATAATTACTCGTAAAATTTTGGGTGTATACAGTATTTATCTTTACTTGGTGATAAATAAAACATGGGCAAAGGTGCAAAAAAGCCCCTGTGGTTTTCCCCGAAGTCCCACTTCCACCTTGAACTTATTTTTTTTCCAAAAGTGCCCTTAACGTTGTAAAACGTAACTCAAATATGCCCCTCCCGTTAAAAAAATTAATTTAAAAAAATATTTTATCTTTCTTCTCCCTCTTTTCTCTCTCTCATCTTCTTCCTCTATTCATTCCCAAAAACAGAGAAATGCAAAAAGCAAAGCAATCTGCATAATCTCCATCACACTCACACACACACACAAAATGACGCCAATCGGTTAAAATAAAATTCGGAAAGCGAACCAAACAGAAAATTCAAAAAGATTAGGAGCTCAAACATTATCAAATCATCTCAAAATCAACCCCAAAATCCAGAAATTATACTAAATCGCGAAACTCTAAAAAAAACTAAAAGTTTTCTTCAAATCCCATTAGATCATTCCATTAGAGCTTGCAAATGATTGGGCTTTGTTCCCTAACAAATTTCGAGTAGAATTAAACCAAAATCCGCAACAAAATGCTCAAAATAATGATCAAATCTTGCCTCAAAAGTATGATAGCGAACTTCTTATCGCGGAGGTAATTTTTAGCCAATTTCTTCATCAATTCAGGTATAAAATCTGATGAGGAGTAAGCGGGGGGATGAAGGCTGATGTGGCTTTGATTTGTATACAGATCTTAATTAGTGGGATTTTAATTTGGGGTTTTTTTGATTATGGAGGTTTTGTATTCCATGAGTGATGAAAAAAATGGAGGAAGGAGATGAGAGAGAGAAAAGAGGGAGAAGAAAGAGAAAAGATTTTTTTTTATTAATTTTTTTTTGCCACGTGTCAGCCACATTAGAAATAAATTAACATCCGTTTGTCTAGCTGGCATTTTTTTAACGGGAGGGGCATATTTGAGCTACATTTTGTAACATTAAGGGCATTTTTGGAAAAAAAAAATAGTTCAAGGTGGAAGTGGGACTTCGGGGAAAACCACAGGGGCTTTTTTGCACCTTTGCCCAATAAAACATTCGTGTCCTTTTTGATCTGAAACTTCAGTAGGTGAGCGTTCCGTCTTAGAGAAAAATACCGCTCGAACGGTAATGAACGAAGCGGGAGCGAGAGCATGAGGTCACGAGAACCCGTTCTTGTCTTAAATTTCAGTCAAATGTAAGAAAAAAAAAAGGATTAAACTTGATAACCCAATTGACCCTCTATTTATATCAAGTCGATCCGACACTTTCCATTTCCTTCGTCTCCATTTCACCCCCAAATCTTCTTCTGAAAAAGTAAACAAACCCCATAACAAATTAACAATGGATGAAAACCCAACTCAGTTAACAATGGATGAAAACCCAACTCAGAAACAAAAGAATAAAACCCATGAAATCACCTCCAGTTCCTCGCAGAATTCAATTCCAATCCCTAATCTTCCAGAAGAAATTATCGCCGAGATACTCTCAAGGCTCCCCGTGAAGTCTCTCTTGCAATTCAGGTCAGTTTCAAAGTTATGGCTCTCTTTGATTTCTAGCCCTCAATTCATCAAAACCCACGTCGCTAAATCAATTGGAGACACTAAATTAACCCACCATAGACTCATTTTGAGCTCTCCATATATTAACTTCAAGAGTTGTTCTGTTTACTCTGTGTTTAATGAGCCTAGTACTGATGCTATTGAGCTTGATCATCCTATTAAAACTGCACATTTTCCAGTTTGGGTGTTGGGTTCTTTTAATGGGTTGGTTTGTTTAACTACTGACGAGGATTCTATATTTTTGTGGAACCCATCTACTAGAAAATCTAGAAGTTTGTGTAGCCCGGAGATTAATGTGGGAGTGGGGTGTTTTGTAGTATATGGGTTTGGTTATGATGAATGTGATGATTTTAAAGTGGTTGGGATATTTTGTGTTGCTCGTGATCGTTTTGCATTTGAAACTGTGGTTAAGGTTTATAGCTCAAAGGCTGATTGTTGGAGAAGGATTGAGGATTTTCCTTTTGGTATTCCGGTGGATGAGTGGGGTAAGTTTGCAAATGGAGCTCTTCATTGGCTTGCTGCTCTCGATATTTCTACTACTACGGGCCGTTCTCCAAAGTCTTGGATAATCGGTTCTCTTGATTTAGCAAAGGAGACGTATGGGGAAGTTTTGCAACCTAGTTATGGAGAAGGTGAATATGATTTGAACTCGGGGGTTTTGGGAGAATCCCTTTGTATACTTTGTCATTATGGCAGAATTCGTATGGATGTGTGGATAATGAAGGAGTATGGTGTGAGAGAGTCTTGGACGAAATTGGTTACCATCCCGTATTTGAAGGAAACAATGCCGGATCGGTATTTGGAACCACTAGGAATTTCAGAGAATGGTGATATTTTACTGGAGTTTGAGTCGCGCTTAATATTGTACAATGCTAATGATAACACATTCAAGGATCCTGAGATTCACAAGTTTGTTCGCTGTGTTTCAGCACATACTTATGTTGAGAGCCTGGAATCTCCCAATTTCTAACGCTGGGCTTAGAGACAGCATCAATAGCAAATGAGAAAGGAAGGTAAAGCTGGGCTTGTAATATGCATTTCTATTTACGCAGTTTTGATCTTCTTAGACCACTTATGTAGATTATTTATTTTGAATTTTCTTTTCTTTTCTTTTCTTTTGGGTGGATAATATGAATTTAATTTTCTTTTTTATTTTCTGGGTATAGAAAGGTGGCATTAAATAAATGTGTTAATAATGAAAATAACTCGTGTTTGTAAGATGTCTTTTTCGTCAATATGTTAAAATGACATGGTGAATCTTAGTTGCATTCCTGTTGAAATGTGGCATTCTTTATAGACTTTATTATATCCATTTTTTGCTTTTAGCAGAAACAGTCTACTTCGTTCGGATGGTATAAGCAATAAAGCGAGCCTTTATACAGTACTCCTATTTCATTCACAATCTAACTCACAATTATAAGCCAATCTTAGTGAATATTGGAGTTATGGAAGTATTCTCCACTGTTTTGTTGCTTATTGATTTGCTTTCAATATCTTCATTAAGATATTTAGTGAAGTGCAATTCAAATAAAGAAATCATGTGCAACGTGAAATTTACTACCATGGGAATTATGTTGTCTGGGTGGAATTTTGATTTTAGTGATGATAGATAAAAGGAATTTTTACAAGCCCATAAACGTCTTTGATTAACCTGGTTCATGACATGCGGATATATTCATAGTTGTCACGGCGCCACGGCGATGGCAGTAGCGGTAGCCGACTGTTAAGACGCCTAGGCGACAAGGCGACCGCCATGGCGTCCGTATGGCGACAAGTCGTTTACTGTGTGCAATTTATATATTATTTATTTACTTAGCAAGTATATTGACAATAAAATTTCATATATATTAAAACTCAAAATATAACACTATGAAATAACATTAAAAGCACAATTATGTAAATATTTGACAATAACAATCTAAAAATAAAACACTTGATATTAATATTCATTGCAATAAATACATCAACTTGCCATAAATAATAAAGTGTAACTAAAGTTGCAAGTTGGCAGTTTGGCACACACTGCCTATATTAAACATGACATTGTCTCTGCCTTTTTAACTAATAAATATATGTAAAGTTGACACTTGGCAGATGGCACACACTGCATATATGGCTGTATTAAATTAAATTTCCCATATTAAAGTTGGCACTTGGCATACATGCAGTGAAACAGAGAGGTGAAAGTCTCGTTAATAGAGAGGTTCCCTTATCAGTGGCCTAAATGACTATATTAAATAAATACTTTCACCTCTTTGTTAATGAAACTTTATTTATTCAAACTTTTTGAAAAAAGAAAAAAATGTGAAGGAGAGAAACAGAGTACCAAGAAAAGCATAGCAGAGAAAGAAAAACGTGTGTGTGGTCGCCGATGGAGTCAGGAAGAAGTCGCGATGCAGTTGCGAAGAAGTCTCCTTGTTGCGATGGGTCTCCTTGCTGCAATGGAGTCGCGATGCAGTCGCGAAGATGCAATGGGTCTCCTTGCTGCGAATCGATGGGTCGTGACTCATGATGAAGAAAAGCACTCGAACTGCGATGGGTTGAAGCCTTGAAGGAGATGCTGCGAGTTGAAGTCTACAGATAAGGGTTTTCTCCCTTTCTCTTTTTTTAATTGATGGGCCATGGGTATTATGTCCATGGGTCAGAAGATGGGTACTGGGTAGATGAGTTAAACATTTAAGTTGGGGCAGAGCTGCTAAGGCGTGCGCCTTGGCAGCTTAGCGTCTCGCCTAGGCGACGCCAAGCTGCCAAGGCACATGCCTTAGCAGCTCTGCCCAAGTCGACCTCTCGCCATGCCATTTCTCCATCGCTTGGATGCCTAGGCGACGCCGTGACAACTATGGATATATTTATTGTTGATCAAGCCCTATCTTGACTTTATAAAGCGATGAACCATAAGTGAGGACCATCAGTGTTATTTGTACTGGAATTTGTTTGGGGAAATCCTCAATATATTTTGTGTTTGCATAGACATGATGTGGTGGTTTATCTTTTCTCTCTAAATTGTTTGACGACATTTTCATTTTAATATTACAAATCATCTCAAACATCGTAGTTCTTGACTCTTGACCTTGTTCTGGAAACGTCTTCTTGCAATACCCTGTAAAAGAATTGACGTGTTTTGAAATTTAAATAGGTCTTAGAAAAGAATTCGACTTTTTAATATATTTATATTTTTGTGGAGTTCAGTTCTGAACAAACCTTATTGTGTGACCTATACTTGCAAAATGATTGAACCTTTCAAGCATACTTTATTATTTCTTGTAGCATGTATTATGCTGATTTTAGGAACAAGATATCAATGCATAATTATATGATCTTCTGATTCAGCTTTCTCATTGTTTTCATTGTCTTGCAAATGTCAGAATTTTGAAATATTTTGGATTTCTAGGGGTACTACTTCCAGTTTGAAACAGAAGCTGTTGGATGTATCTATTTGCTTTCTCCTCCTCATCTTGAAAATGTTAATTTTTTTAAAGGTTTGCATTTTTAGGGCTACTGCTTTCAAATGACATTGAAGTTGTAGGATATATCTGTTTGCTTTGTAATATAAGTGGGCAGCATGTGAAGATTTTTAGATTAAAGTGGTCATTAGTAAAACTAATGATATAAATGCCTATATGATTTATAGATTATTTTTTTGAGCAACTATAATATATTACTGGCCTGAAAATATATATTAGTGTTATACTTGGTACACAAATGCCTAATGGTTTGCTTTGGTTTTGATTTCAGGCCCTTGTGAGCTTCTCCTGAAAATTTCGATGCAAGGCTGATAACAAGGACAATGAAATCAGTATAACAGTTTCTGTCTTCTTTCACCATTTCTAAGTTGCAGTTTTCTTAATGCATTTTGTATTGGTACAACTACATATGAGTCTTATAAGTCTCGGATGTTATAAGTTGTACTTTTAAAAGTTGTGATGATGATGATAATATGTTATGATGATACATACCCCCTTTCAATATTATTCTCATTTTCTTGAATTGCAATATTAGTAGAAATTTATTCAAGTTCTCTCACTTAAAATCAAAAACATATAATTATTGAAAAACTTGCAACACTACTTTGTCCCAGTCCTTTCGTCTAGTGAAAAACTCTGCTTAAAAATAGATCATATACATAGTATGTAATTATATTTATTGTGAATAAATTTCACAGTAACTTGTAAAGATTTATGTAGATGTTTGTTACAAGATTTGATTGAAACAACTTGGGTCAAATCTTGAGTTTGGAATAAATCTTGAGTCAAATTTCAAATCCAAATTGAATCAAATATATCCAAAGAAGACCTTAAATTACTGACTCAATAGTATCTTCTTGAGTCATCTTAATCTATCATAGGCTTACCTAAAAGATTATGACTGAATGTACTATTGATAGTAACTCAATTTCTTATATAGACAAACTTTTTTCTTATCTTTCAATGTGGGACTGGGGATTTAACCCCGAACCCACTACAAGCCCGAAGTGCTACACGCCGCAAGTCCAAAAGGCCCGCAAGACAACAATATCCATAGCGCGCAGCCCAAACAAAATAATTCAACAATAATCTTAAATTAAACCCAATAAATAACATCTTCAAATCTATTTCAAAATGAAATATTGTCAAATATCAAAATCGTAAAATAGAGACACAGCTCCCTGAAACTAAGAGTTTTTATTAAAGGAAATAACATCATAAACTAATCTTCAGCTATCTAAAGCGCATCAAATAAGTGCTCAGCTTTCAACAATGGAACCTGTAAAAATTTGTAAGGGGTGAGCGATAAAACTCAGCAAATGAAAAATTCTCACTATTTAGGTGGATCAAGTATAATTTGTCAAACACTTTTTCGAAATAACTTTTGTTCGATAAAAATAGTTGGTATGCTTTCAAAAACAATTAATAACAAAGCGAATTCACATTCCAAAATATTTTCAATGAATACAATATATCTTTTAATCCACAACCTTAGCGATAAGGTTACAATAGCCCAATAACACGGCCCAAAAGTTCGATAACGTCAATGACCACGCACCCTACTAAGGTATCTAATCTGCACGCTCCCCGTAGGGCATCTAAAAGGTGTGCACCTTAGTAGGTCCTAAATTAGCTCCGGAACTATACGTAATCAATAACGGATTCTATACATAGTCACACTGATGATTTCAAAATCTTTTCTCAATATTATCGATATTCTAAACGATACTTTTTCACAGTTCAAAATTATATAATCTCATTTTACAGTTCAAAAATAAATACTTGATCCGAAGTTTGAAATAAAAGAACATAACATTTAATTTAAATGGAAGCCTTAAATAAAACATAACAAATTTTGAAACCATATATTTAGGCATCTGAATAATTTTTAAGGTATGCATAAAAGTATACGATAATTTTAAAAACACTAAATAGTTCGGAAAACCACTTATTTCAATATTACGAAATACAAAAATATTAGCCGAACAAATCCTAAATATAAATTTAGAACAAATAGAAATCATTAGGATATAATATCCTAACTTAAACGTATTTTAATTCAATTTATATATAGTTAATATACCTGAAATCATAATAACTTAGGTGTTGAAACTATAACTTTAAAACTAAAACAAACATTTTCTGTTATTAGTTTAGAATTCATTCTTTTGATATATATTTACATAACCACTACATGCAAGGTACCAATACATATATACTCGTAATTACAAACACTAACATGGTTGCCATGATTTCCAGAACATATAATATAAAACAACCATGGTCAAATTCTGAGTCCGGAACAAATCGTGGATCAAATCCTAAGTCTGAATCAAATCGAATTTATTGAAGGTTATTTGATTTGATGATGACTATCTTGAGTGTTTATACGAAATTATGTCTATGTGCTTATGTGCTTAATTGTCTAAATGACTATGTGCTTATGTGCTTGGTTATCTAAATGATTAGGGGCTAAGGTGGTTATGTATTTGACATGACAAGAAAGTGATACATTGATAAATGTTGTGGTTTGCATATTCATGAATATAGTTTGATAATAACTAACTGATGCAATGAAGACTACAAGATTGAAGTTCTAGTGATTCTGAATGTTGTAAAGTCCTTATAAGAGAAATGTATGTACAAGGACTTAGAGTATAAAGATCAAGAATGTTAAGTTAATCATATCGTAGAATTACTCTGCATGTTCGTAATATGAATATTGTAAGTGGAATGAGCTAGACATTCAAATATTGAAGAAACAATGTATACTTGTATAGCAAGTTTTGTAAAGTCCTTCAAGAAAATATATGTACAAGGACTTAAAGTATAAATATCAAAGATGTTAGGTTGATCTTGCTGAATTAATCTGATGTATAGTTATTAGAAATCTTCTGCTCATAAAGTTACTCTGTCAGGTCGTAGAATCGAAAATAAATCACAGAGTTAACCTAAGATCATAAAACATCAGAAAGGTCGTAGAGCTGTTGCACCTATCGTAAAGTTCAACTCAGGATATGAAGCAAATATCAACTAGTACAGTGAACAGAATCGTAAAGTCCAGCAAAGCTCATAAAGCAAAGACTGAACGCAAAATGCTTTATAAAATCACAAAGTAAGAATCAAATCGTAAAGTAACTATAAAATAGTACAAAAAGGATCATAGAGCTACAAGCTGAATCATAACAGAACTGAGATGGTTGAGCAGATAGAAGTTAGCTAAGTCTTTCCTTACAAACAAAGGAAGGTACATCTCAGAGTTTATAATCCTGATATAAAGATCATCTCATTTCTCTAAATACAAATCAAGTCATAAGGTGACAGAAGAATAACAAAGCGAGTCAAAGATTGATGTAGAAAGACTGAGCATAGAGCAGTTTAATTAATCGCTGAAATAACTCAAGGATCGTTTAGTAAAGTAAAGGATTATTGGATGAAGAATTGTTTGTAGAATACTCTGCCACTTCCTAATGTAAAGCCAACATTGCAGAGTAACCTAGAAGATAGTAGAACCATCAAGATAAAAGAAGAAGTTATGTATAATGAAGATAAGTTGAAGTATGAGCAAGTAAGGGTCAATTCCTAAAGGTTCTTTCCCTGATCGTAAAGGAGAAGCCAGTTCACAGAGTTACTCAGAGATCGAGGAACAGTAGCTCACTTCACAAATCTTCAAAGAGACATCAAACTGGTAAAACTGTCTCTAACAAAATAAAGTTGTTAAGTCTACCCAAAGTTCTTAATGTAGATATTCGTAGAGCAGACAGTTGAGCAAATCGTAGAGCTCAACTCTACGATTTATACTACTCTACCAAGACGACAAGATTGTAGAGTAAAGTCAGGTCTGACAAGAGATCTGACAGAGGAACGTTGCAAATCAAAAGATCACAAGGTGTCCAGTCATATATCCTTAATGAATAGCAAAGACGTGTCTAACGACTAGTGTGCAGAAAGCGACTTGTCAATTGAACAAGTAAAGCTGCAGGTTGATGTGATAGATCATGGGCTAGAAAGAATAGGTTGACACAAAAGCACCAGAAAGTCAACATCAAGGATATCAAAGTATTTGCATATTAAATACCTCTAACGGACACTTTTCAACGGAAAGATTAACAACATACTACAAAAGAACATCAGTTCAAATAATCAGTGGTCGGAGAGATGGTGGATAGATACAGAAAACATAGAGTGTAAGAAAAATAAAGAACGTGTAGGAGCACACTCTACGATCCACCAAAAACACAAAGAGTTGAAAAGGTGAAGGCGTATAGAAGATTAACTCTACTACTAGAGATGTGTTCTGAGCTGCTAAACATAAGAAAAAGAAAAAGCATAAATGTCATCTTAACATCCATCATGAGAAAGCTACTAAGTATCAAAGGAAGGAGTTTTACAGTCATCTTGATAGTCAATCATGAGTGGCTGTCAAGTACCAAGAAGAATGAGCTGAACTGCCATTTTAGCAACACAACAAATGATCACAAGAAGATGTTGAGTACCAGAAGAAGTTGAGTCTCATTGCAACACTCAGCTACATCTGAATGATGATCATATTCAAGCTGCTATGTACCTAAAGACAAAGGAGCCTAAATGTCATCTCAGCAGCACCTCCAACAAACATCAACAGCAGGTACAAGGGTCGGAGGATCTTGGTCTTATTAACCGAATTGGGGCCAGTGTGTCATGGTCTTAGTGACCGCATTGGGGCCAGTGTGTCCTGATCTTAGCGGTCGAATTAGGGCCAGTATGTCCTGGTCTTAGTGACCGAATTGGGCCCAGTGTGTTCTGATCTTAGTGATCGAATTGGGGCCAATGTGTCCTTATTTTTGTGACTAAATTTCCAAGTCTGTTGGGCTTGAAGAGGTCTTAGTGTCCTTGTCTTAGTGACTAAAATATCCAAGTCTGCTGGGCTTGATGAAGGCAAGAATGTCCTGGTCGAGACGACCGAATTCTTAGTGAATTTTCTACTTGTTGAAGTAGAAGAGTGGAGTATGAGTTGTTCAGTCCCCGAACCACTTTAAACTCTTATGTGTCATTTACTTTTTGTTTTTTATATTCTGTCATTTATTTAGTGTATTCAATGCATGTGATGAATGGTTAACTTCAATATGAATTAAGCTTTAAATCTGAGATCTTAACATATCTTTAAGGGGGAGTTTTCAAATCAACATTCCACTGTGCAAACTCAATCTTAATTAAATGAGTTATCTGGTAATATTTATTAATAAACTGAAAATTTTTTAGAGATCTATTTAACCCCCCTTTAGATCTCTATTGTGCCTCTGGAAAATAATATAATCAAATTTATCTAAACAAGCCGTTAAATTACTGGACCAATAGTATCTTCTTGGGTCATCTTAGCCCACCACAGGCTCACCCAAAAGGTCATGACTGAAAGTACTATTGATAGTAATTCAATTCCTTATATACATACAAACTCTTCCCTTATCTTTCGATATGGGACTGGGGTGTTACAAACTCCCCCACTTAAATTTTTGACGTTTCCGTCAGAATCGATCACACACACGGTCCAGAGATATTTGCCTTTCTAGCCATTGTGGGATAATATCGACTGATTTCGTGTCCCCACCTCCACACCTCCCTCTCTCCATTGTGGGATAATACCACCAGCATTCGTATTCCTACCTCCGATAACTCAATCGGATGACCCGACCCGAGCTTTCGAGAGTCGGTTTTAATTCCATATGAAACAACCTGGGTTAAATCCCGAGTTCGGAATAAATCTTGGGTCAAATCCCAAGTCCGAATAGAATCAAATACATCCAAACAAGTCCTTAAACCATTAACCCAATAATATCTTCTTGGGTTATCTTAGCCCACCACAGGCTCATCCAAAAGGTCATGACTAAAGGTACTATTAGTAGTAACTTAATTTCTTATACACAAATAAATTTTTTTCATATCTTTTGATGTGAGATTGGGGTATTACAAACTCCCTCACTTAAATTTCTTACATCCCCGTCAGAACTTATCACACACACGGTCCGCAGATCTTTGCCTCTCTAGCCATTGTGGGATAATACCGACTAGTTTCGTGTCCCCACTTCTGGACCTCTCTATTGTGGGATAATACCACCAACCTTTGTGTCTCCACCTCTGGCAACTAGATCAGATAACCCGACCTGAGCTTTCGAGAGTCGGCTCTGATACCATATGAAACAACCCGGGTTAAATCCTGAGTCCGGAACAAATCTTGGGTCAAATTTCAAGTCTGAATCGAATTAAATCTATACAAACAAGGCCTTAAATTACTAGCCCAATAATATCTTCTTGGGTCATCTTAACCCACCACAATCTCACCCAAAAAGTCATGTCTGAAGGTATTATTGATAATAACTCAATTCCTTATATATACAAACACATTTTTCCCTTATCTTTCGATATGAGAGTGAGGTATTACAAACAAACCTTTTTATCTCAACTAGTTGGCAATATCAAGATAAAGTTGAAGTTATTTTATACTTTTTCTTTATTAATTTGTGTGAAAATTATACTTTAACCATTTCTCTAAAGGACGAGTGAGGGTAATAATAGTTTTTAACAGTAAAACTCTCATATTTTTTATTTCTAAGGCATATACTCCCCTCGTTATCCAAAAAAAAAAATTATTTTATAATATCTATAAATATTAAAGATGTATTTTTGTTTCATTTTTATTGTTAATTTTATAGTGATTCAATTTACCACTATGGCATTAACATGTAATTGTTATGATAAATTTAAGAATATTGTATCATTTGTATTATTGTCAATGGAAATGAATTTTTTTTTTTTTTTTTGTGAAATAAGTTTTTTGTTAAATAGATGCTTTTGTGGAACAGAATCCGATAGAAGACATAAATATATATATATATATATATATATATATTCCCTTTATTTCAAAATATAGTTTTTAAAGATATTTTTGAAATAAAAAATTAGCATAATTCATTTAAAATTTTAAAATAATACATTTTAAATAACTTGTAATGTTTGCGATTGTTTAAATTCAAAGGGATGTAGTTTGAAATGGACTCCTATATTCATGTGTACATTTGTTAGAGTTCACACTATATACGTATGATTATAATAGTATAATATTTCTTTAAGTAATTAGTCAAACTATTAATTATATTTCTAAAAATATATTCCATTTTAAATGTCTCTTGCAAAAGAAATAGAGGGAGTATAATTGAGTAATTGACCCGTTGGGTCTATTTATGGCAACCCAACCCAAAATATCAAGTCGATCCGACACCCTCCATTTCCTTCGTCTCGATTTCACCCCCAAATTTTCTTCTGAAAAAGTAAACAAACCCCATAACAATGGATGAAAACCCAACTCAGAAACAACGCAAGAGAAAGAATAAAACCCATGAAATCACCTCCAGTTCCTCGCAGAATTCAATTCCAATCCCTAATCTTCCAGAAGAAATTATCGCCGAGATACTCTCAAGGCTCCCCGTGAAGTCTCTCTTGCAATTCAGGTCAGTTTCAAAGTTATGGCTCTCTTTGATTTCTAGCCCTCAATTCATCAAAACCCACATCGCTAAATCAATTGGAGACACTAAATTAACCCACCATAGACTCATTTTGAGCTCTACACATCCTCACTTTAACCTCAAGAGTTGTTCTGTTTACTCTGTGTTTAATGAGCCCAGTACTGATGCTATTGAGCTTGATTATCCTATGAAAACTCCACATAATTCAGTTTGGGTGGTGGGTTCTTTTAATGGGTTGGTTTGTTTAGCTATTGAAGAGGATTCTATATTTTTGTGGAACCCATCCACTAGAAAATCTAGAAGATTGCGTAGCCCAGAGATTAATATCCGATTTGGGTGTTATATAATATATGGGTTTGGTTATGATGAATGTGGTGATGATTTTAAAGTTGTTGGGATATTTTGTGTTTTTCGTAATGGTGGTGCATATGAAACTGAGGTTAAGGTTTATAGCTCAAAGGCTGATTGTTGGAGGAGGATTGAGGATTTTCCTTTTGGTATTCCGTTGGATGATTCTGGTAAGTTTGCAAATGGAGCTCTTCATTGGGCTGCTAGTCTCGATATTAGGTCTGATTCTCCAAATTCTTGGATAATCGTTTCTCTTGATTTAGCAAAGGAGACGTATGGGGAAGTTTTGCAACCTAGTTATGGAGAAGGTGAATACGATTTGACCTTGGGGGTTTTGGGAGAATCCCTTTGTATACTTTGTAATTATGGCAGAACTCGTATGGATGTGTGGATAATGAAGGAGTATGGTGTGAGAGAGTCTTGGACGAAATTGGTTACCATCCCGTATTTGAAGGCAACAATGACGTATCGGTATTCGAAACCACTAGGAATTTCAGAGAATGGTGAAATTTTATTGGAGTTTGAGTCGCGCTTAATATTGTACAATGCTAATGATAACACATTCAAGGATCCTGAGATTCACAAGTTTGATGGCTGTCTTGAAGCAGATACTTATGTTGCGAGCCTGGTTTCTCCCAATTTCTAAAGCTGGGCTTAGAGACGGCATCAATAGCAAACGAGAAAGGAAGGTAAATTTTGGTTATATCATACAATCTCTTTTCATTATTAAATGTCTACTATTACTTCCCCACTTTTTTGGTAGTCCTTTTAAAGCTTGTAATATGCATTTCTATTTACGCAGTTTTGATCTAGACCACTTATGTAGATTATTTTTTATGAATCTTCTTTTCTTTCCTTTTGGGTGGATAATATGAAGTTTCTTTTTTATTTTCTGGCTATAGAAAGGTGGCATTAAATAAATGGGTTAATAATGAAAATAACTCATGTTTGTAAGATGTCTATTTCATCAATATGTTAAAATGACGTGGTGAATCTTAGTTGCATTCCTGTTGAAATTTGGCATTCTTTATAGACTTTATTATATCCATTTTTTGCTTTTAGCAGAAATAGTATACTTCTTTTGGATGGTATAAGCAATAAAACGAGCCTTTATAAAGTACTCCTATTTCATTCACAATCTAACACACAATTATAAGCCAATCTTAGTGAATATTGGAGTTATGGATTCACGTGTTAAGTATTCTCCAGTGCTTTGTTGCTTATTGATTTGCTTTCAATAGCTTCATTAAGATATTTAGTGATCTTTAACTTGAAGTGCAAATCAAATAAAGAAATCATGTGCAACGTGAAATTTACTACTATGGGAATTATGTTGTCAGGGTGGAATTTTGATTAATATGATGAGGGATAAAGGAATTTTATTTACTACTATGGGAATTATGTTGTCAGTGTGGAATTTTGATTGAAGTGATGAGGGATAAAAGGAATTTTTACAAGCCCATAAACGTCTTTGATTAACCTGGTTCATGACATGCCGAAATGTTTATTGTTGGTCAATCCCTATCTTGACTTTATAAAGCCATGAAACATAGTGAGGACCATCAGTGTTATTTGTACTGGAATTTGTTTGGGGAAATCCTCAATATATTTTGTGTTTGCATAGACATGATGTGGTGGTTTATCTTTTCTCTCTAAATTGTTTGACGACATTTTCATTTTAATATTACAAATCATCTCAAACATCATAGTTCTTGACTCTTGACTCTTGACCTTATTCTGGAAACGTCTTCTTGCAATACCCTGTAAAAGAATTGATGTGCTTTGAAATTTAAATAGGTCTTAGAAAAGAATTCGACTTTTTAATATATTTATATTTTTGTGGAGTTCAGTTCTGAACAAACCTTATTGTGTGACCTATACTTGCAAAATGATTGAACCTTTCAAGCATACTTTATTATTTCTTGTAGCATGTATTATGCTGATTTTAGGAACAAGATATCAATGCATAATTATATGATCTTCTGATTCAGCTTTCTCATTGTTTTCATTGTCTTGCAAATGTCAGAATTTTGAAATATTTTGGATTTCTAGGGGTACTACTTCCAATTTGAAACAGAAGCTGTTGGATGTATCTATTTGCTTTCTCCTCCTCATCTTGAAAATGTTAATTTTTTTAAAGGTTTGAATTTTTAGGGCTACTGCTTTCAAATGACATTGAAGTTGTAGGATATATCTGTTTGCTTTGTAATACAAGTGGGCAGCATGTGAAGATTTTTAGATTAAAGTGGTCACTAGTAAACTAATGATATAAATGCCTATATGATTTATAGATTATTTTTTTGAGCAACTATAATATATTACTGGCCTGAAAATATATATTAGTGTTATACTTGGTACACAAATGCCTAATGGTTTGCTTTGGTTTTGATTTCAGGCCCTTGTGAGCTTCTCCTGAAAATTTCGATGCGCAAGGCTGATAACAAGGACAACGAAATCAGTATAACAGTTTCTGTCTTCTTTCACCATTTCTAAGTTGCAGTTTTCTTAATGCATTTTGTATTTGTTACAACTACATATGAGTCTTATAAGTCTCGGATGTTATAAGTTGTACTTTTAAAAGTTGTGATGATGATGATAATATGTAATGATGATACATACCCCCTTTCAATATTATTCTCATTTTATTGAATTGCAATAAGAGTATATTTGGTGCATGTTTTTGCCCTGGAAGATGGATGAAACCTTTATAACCATGCAAAATATATTCTCTGATTCTTTTAAGGGCAATTACTTCGACATGTTATGACACATTTTTTATTTTTATTTTTAGACTAATGTTTCATGAAAATTTTAATATGTCATTATTTATATTTTAAGTATATTCTTACTGTATTTCTATTTATTGTTTAGAATATTATTGAAAAATAAATTTTTTTTTTATAAAGTCACATTTTAAAATATATATTTTTAATTTTAGAACCAACTGAGGGAATAGAAGGCACCCGAAAGTGCCTCAGGCTTTTGTTTAATGCTTAAGAGGCACTAAAAAGAGTTTCTAGCAATACTTGATTTTTATGTATACCATTTTCAGACCACTCGATTAAGGGCTAAAATGGTTTTCAAAAATCACTCATCCTTTTTGAATAAAAATTTCTTTTCTGGACATCATTATCACTTGACAGATTCAACAAAGAATGAACTAAAAGTCAAGCTGCCATTTTATCCAAAAAACTAATGAGGAGGAGGTATTTACTTGGTGGTAAGACTGAAATTTCGTCACCTTTTAAATCTCAAATTTGACTCTTATTTTTTGTAAGTTTATTTTATCTTTTATATGAAATTTTTTTTCTTTATTATTTTAAGTTTAATTGATAATTGTAATATGATGCAGAACAGACGTACAAGAGTTTACCAACGTAATCTCTTAGAACACATAAACTGGAATCCACCAGAGAAAATAAGAGAAATAACTCTAATTTTAATAATCAATGAATAATAAGTTAATGATTTCAACCCACAAGCCGAGTTTTTATAGCTAACAGACTTCCTTTCCAATCTATAATAGAATTCTTATAATTATGTAAATCAAATCCTAAGAAAATCCACTTCCTAATTAAACTCTACTACCATAAATGGATTTATTTCCTGACAATAATAATTCTAATAATAATTAAAACAAATCTTAATCCGACGATCTCCCGAAGCCATGACGCCATATTCGAAGAGGCCCGATCTCCCGAAGACTTATCCGACCCCGAACCTAAAACACGTCCGAACCCGAAGGGTTACGCGCGTTTCTTTGAAGCCTTCTTTCTATCCAGCTCTTCCTCAAACTCCAACGCCATTTGTCCTACATCAGTCCCTCCCAACTGCGAAGAACTCGACCCCAATTTATCTTCGGGATAAAGTGGCACATCATCATAGAACCCATAAAGATTAGAGACGTTGAAAGTACGAGAGATATTCATATTTGTCTGTAAGTCAATCACATAGGCATTATCATTGATCTTCTTGATCACTTTATACGAACCGTATTTTTTGGGCTTCAGCTTATTATAAGAATTGATCGGAAACCTCTCCTTCCGCAAAAACACCATAACCAGATCACCCTCGACAAACAATTTTTGACGCCTTTTGGCATCGGCTGCGGCTTTATACTTCGCATTCTTCTTCTCCAATCGAGCTTTTACCTCCGCCTAAACATCCTGAACCTACTTAGCCATATGTTTGGCAGCAACACTCGTTCCAGCAACCTTCGGCAGGCGGACTAAGTCTAATGCATGCTTAGGAACTTGCTGATACACCAAGGCAAACAGAGATTGGCCAGTAATGGAATGAACTGCATTATTATATGCAAACTCAGCTTGTGTCAGCGCCACATCCCACTGCTTCGGCTTATCACCACAAATACTCCGAATCAAATTGCTTAGTGTTCGGTTCAGATTTTCAATCTGACCATCAGTATGTGGATGCGCAGTGCTACTAAACTTGAGAGTAGTATCCATCCCTCGCCATAAGGTGATCCAAAAATGGCTAAGAAACTTCGAATCTCGATCCGAAGTGATTGTCTAAGGAACCCCATGTAGCCGAACCACTTCTCGAAAGAACAACTAAGCAACATGAGATGTATCCGACGTCTTCCGAAAAGGAATAAAATGTCCCATTTTAGAAAACCTGTCGACCACCACAAAGACTGAATCCACTCCTTGCTGAGTCCGAGGAAGTCCCGAGATAAAATCCATCGCTAAATCTAACCAAATAACCTTCGGCACAGGAAGAGGCATGTACAGACCTGTATTCTGAGCTTGACCTTTAGCAGTCTGACAAACGTAGCATTTGCGAACAAAATTACCCACGTCGCGTTTCAACTGAGGCCAATAATACCGCTCGACGACGCCACTGATGGCCTTGTCACGTCCCAAGTGACCACTCAAACTCCCTATATGTAACTCCCGTATCAATTTCTCTTAAAGAACCCCGAGGAATACATAACTGATTTTCGCGGAATAGGTAGCCATCGGTCACATGAAACTCTCACTTTGTTTGCTTACGATCACACTTTTCACATACTTCATCGAAATCTTCATCATCCGAGTACAACTCTTTAAGGAACTTGAACCCGATAATTTCTTGTTGCATAGTGACCAACAAACTTGCTCGCCGACTCAATGCATCGCCCACCGAGCATGCATATTACTTAAGCTTCTCTGACTGTTCAGGTACTTCAAAGCTTGATGGTCGTTGTATAGGATAAATTCTCGTTGAATCAACTAATGCTCCCAATGCTTCATAGCACGAACAATCACATAAAATTCTTGGTCATAGGTACTCCATTTTCGTCGTGCATCACTAAGTTTTTCACTGAAAAATTTCACCGGTCTCTTCTCTTGTGATAAAATTGCTCCAATCCCAATTCCACTAGCATCACATTCCCCCTCAAATAATTTTTCAAAACTGGGTAAAGCAAGAACAAGAGTAGTGCACAATTTTTATTTGATGACTGCAAAAGCTATTTCAGCTGTTTCTCCCCATTAAAATTTAGCTTTCTTTAAACACTTTGTGATGGGTACCACAATGCTACTGAAATCTCTAATAAATCGACGATAAAACGTCGCCAACCCATTGAAGCTTCTTACCTTTTCTATTGTCTTAGGAGTCGACCATTCTCGTATGGCTCTCATTTTATCTTTGTCAACCAAAATTCCCTCCGAACTGACCACATACCCAAGGAATAATAATTGTTCGGCCATCCAGTTGCAGTTTTTAAAATTAATAAATAGCTTATTTTCAGACAACACCCTGAGCACAGTGCGAAGATGCTCTGAATGGACTTCCTTACTTCGACTATAAATTAGTATGTTATCAAAATAAAAGATAACATATTTCTCAATGAAAGGTCGTAATACCTGATTTATAAGTCGCATAAAAGTGTTAGGGGCATTGAATAATCCGAATGACATAACTAGCCACTCATAGAGTCTATCCTTTGTCTTAAAAGCTGTTTTCCACTCATCACCAGGTTTAACCCGAATCTGATGGTAGCCACTTCGCAAATCTATTTTTGAAAATAACTTTGACCCTTCCAACATATCTAGCATATCATCCAGCCTTGGGATCGGGAAGTTGTATCTGACAGTAATCTTGTTGATCGCACGACTGTCAACGCACATCCTCCAACTGCCATCTTTTTTAGAAACTAGTAATGCTAGAACAGTGCATGGGCTCATGTTTTCTCGAATAAATTCCTTCTTCAGTAATTCCTCCACCTTTTCTTGTAAAATCTGATTTTCCTTCGGACTCATCCAATAGTGTGGCAAATTGGGTAAACTTGCTCCCGGAATTAAATCAATTTGGTGTTGAATATCCCTTAATGGCAGCAGGTCATTCGATAGATCATCCGATATCAGCTCACTGAATTCGGTTAAAATAGATTGCATCTCCTTGGATATCACAACGCTCGGTTCCTTCCTTTCTTCCACCACTAGAGCTCGCACAACCACAACATGTACCTCTTGTGTTTCCTTGATCTCCGATTCCAACTCAGTTGCCGAAGTGATTAGAGAGAGTAAAGGTTATTCTTCGGTCGTGGTCGGAGTTAAGCCTCATTCGGGATTTCGCTTCGGCGCCATTGCAATTTTCTTGCCATCCCAACTGAACACGAAGACGTTGTCGCGTCCCCTATATGTGACATCCACATCAAACTACCAAGGTCGCCCCAACAACACGTGACTAGCATCCATATCGACTACGTCACAGATCATGTCATCTCTGTAATGCTGATCAATTGAGATAGGTACCCCGCAAATTTCAGTCACGTTTACCTTCGGCCCCTTGTGGATCCATCCGATCGCATACGGCTTCAGATGTTTTTCTACTTGCAGCTTTAAATGTTCCATCAGTCTTCTTGACACAAAATTCTCGCAGCTTCCACTGTCAACAATTACGTCACAAACCTTTTCCCGAACACTACAATACGCTTTAAAGATATTATTTCTTTGTGACGAATCTTCTAATTTCGTTGAGCATATGACCCGCTGAATTACACAGTTGACATTTCTCCATGTTCCTCTGCTACTTCCGCACCACCCAAGAGTTCGTTCACATATATTCCTTCTTCAGCGTACTGAAACTCCTCTTCGTCCTCTCCAACACCTACGAAATTCACCGGTTTCCTGGCCGGACATTCATTTGACTGATGACATGGTTGACCACATCGGTAGCACTTAAAACCTCCAGTTTTAGCATACAGGTTTGGCGTTCGGGAAGTTTCTCTTATAGGTGTCCCTGTCGGCTGCGTTCCCACAGGTTTATTAGTGGACCCCGACCCCATTTGGGCCTAATCGGTAATAATTTTAGGCTGATTTCTTCCATCACATGGCGCAAACCGATTTCCGTAGTATTAGATGTCTCCACCACCTCTTTCTTATAGTAAAGAAATCGTTTGGGAGTTTTCTCCATTAATTCAGCCTTCAAAGCCATGTTATGTGCCTCATCCACCGTCCAAACAACTTGTAACCCGATTTTGTCGCGAATATACGGGTTTAATCCTTCTAAATATCTGGAAACCTGTTGTCCTTCAATCTCATTCAGGTTGTTACGAACCGACAACCTAGTCCATTCCTCAGTATAATCCGCTACAGTTCGGCTACCCTGCACACAATTTTGATAACTCCGAAAAATAAATTATTCATAATCAGGGGGTAAGAATTTATCCATCATTAGTTGTTTCATCCTCCTCCAAGATCGTATAGGGGTCTTGTCTTGTCGTCTCCTATCCATCTGCAGTTTCTCCCACCATACAGCAGCCCCGCTTCTCAACTTGTACGCTACCATATTGATATGGCGTGACTTCGGTTAACTCAAAGAACCTCTCAACCTCAGAAATCCAATCTAAAAACTCTTCGATTTGTAGTTTACCATGGAACAGGGGTATATCTACGCGTATTCTATAATCAAATCGATTTGGGTTTTGATTTTGTTGAGGATTTTTTGGTTTCCTGCAAATTCTTCCTCATAGTCTTCATCACTCAAACCTTCGAATTGAACATGTCTCGCCGCTCCAAGTTGACGTACTCTTCTAGGGTGGTCAAGGGCAAATCCCTCGGGTCCAACTCTGTTGTCAAGGCCATTAGGATTGGGATGTTACACCAATAGTTGTTGCAATAAGGTTTCTACCATCGCGATCGACTGTCGCTGCTCATCAATCGCTGCCCATAATTCTGCATCCCTGCGACCAGCGTCGTCAAGGTTAGCTCTCCCATCTTCGTTGTTGGCCATCAAACAAGGCAAAATCCTTGGCTTTGATACCAATTGACGCAGAACGGAAGTACACTAGTTTACCAACGTAATCTCTTAGAACAAATAAACTGGAATCCACGAGAGAAAATAAGAGAAATAACTCTAATTTTAATAATCAATGAATAATAAGTTAATGATTTCAACCCACAAGCCGAGTTTTTATAGCTAACAGACTTCCTTTCCAATCTATAATAGAATTCCTACCATTATGGAAACCAAATCCTAAGAAAATCCACTTCCTAATTAAACTCTACTACCATAAATCTTAATCTGACGATCTCCCGAAGCCATGACGCCATATCCGAAGAGGCCCGACCTCCCGAAGACTTATCCGACCCAGAACCCAAAACACGCCCAAACCCGAAAGGTTACGCTCGTTTCTTTGAAGCCTTCTTTCTCTCCAGCTCTTCCTCAAACTCTAACGTCATTTGTCCTACATCATAATATCTCACCGTTATCGTAAATTTGTTAATATTATATTGGTGATTGTGTACTTGATCTTGACAATTGTACTTGTATAGTATTTTAAGTCGGAAATTTCAAGCTAGTATGTACAATACACCCCTCAACATTAATGAACAATCCAACATTCTAATTTTTTTTCCAAACTAGAGATACATGTATAAGTACAATGTATTATCATAATAAATCGTACAATCACGATATAATTAAATCTCACATAAAGAAAGAATCAACTTAACATAAATAAGATAGTAAATTTTATGACAAAATACATTACACAAATGTGAGTCTTAAATTTAAAATTTAAAAATCACATTGGCCTCAATCTTAACCTCGTAAGACCTCATTGAGGTTTAACTGTTAACTGATCAACGATATTGAGAATAATGAGAAAACAATAACAAATTAATCCGCAAGAAAATTGTCACAAAAGAAAATTTTTATTTTTTAGTAATATAAAATGATATAAAGTCCGCAAATTACTATCATAATCATACTATCATATGCCATCAATACAAAAATAATCACCCATAAGAATTTTAAAATAAATATGAAATAAAAATAGATTCTTAAAATAGGAGTAATTTCCATGACCTCGCGGGTGCGAAGGCAAAAGTTAACAATAAGATCTAATGATATGGATAATTTAAAGCTCTTAAAAGGGGGCGAACAGCCCCCAACAACTAGTCATATGGGTGGGGTACTTATCAAAGTTGCATTGGATATGACAAATTTTTAAAAATACAAAGTCCGGTATTTTTTTATGAATATTGAAAGTGCAGCCCAAAACCAGCAACTTGGAAAAAACTAATTTAAGACAATGTCTCAGTTAAATTTGACTAAAACCGTTTAGTAAAACGACATAATTTTATACAAAATTAATAAAACTAAATCATTTTGTTAAATAGTCTTAGTCAAATTTGACTAAGAGAATGCCTTGGATAACATTTTTCCCCAAGTTATTTTTTATTTTTTTTTGTTATGCGGAGAAATCTGCAATCACTATCATTGAAAAAATAAATCATTCACTACCACTGATCTAATGTGCAGTAAGAAACAGCATAAAGCTAATAAAAACACCTGTAATATGCCGAAGTTTAACATCATTACAGAAGAAATTGGAGTATAAGGGCAAATACCAAAAGTTGTCATCCAAATTATCCATCCATTCTTAACAATTACATCCAGTGCAACCATTAGGAAGGATTCTTGACCAAAATGCTTCAAATACCTCCAAAAGTTCTGATCTTTTAATATTGCCACCCAAGTCCCACTGATTTTCCTTCACTGTATCCATACTTAAATCTCAGACCATATAAGAGGCTGACCTAACTTGAAAACTAAGAAGATTTCTTTGGAGGAACATTATGCTGCCAAAAAGGATACGGTCAATCATCAACCTCGGTCCCAATAGCAAATTAAATTTATTTCGCATTCAATAACATCGTAATACAGAGGAGCCACCAGATGAAAAAGATAAAGAGTCTAGAGGTCAGATGTAAACCTAGCTCAACAATCCCAGCACTTCAAACCGATTGAACAACAGAAAGAATACACAGAAGAGCTACAGTCAAATATTTTCACATATCACATGATACTATGAAAACAAAACAAGGTACAGCCATAAACAAGTTTACTCGACAACTTTTAGAAGGATTTTAAGGAATCAAATAAATAATATAATTATTACTTGCACGGCTTACCATGCATCTCAGTTCTCTTCCAGTTTCTGCAAACATCTCATGGATGCCTATCCTGTAGAGGCACTCAAATTGGATCAGTGCTTTATTTTTTAGCTTTCAAGAGTCTCTTTCATACATCATTCCAGGGTCTCCAACCCCCTCAGATGGCCTCTTGGTCTTCCCCCACTTCGACTCACTACGAGTCGTCCGACGGAAAAACTTTTTGAATGGGGTAAAAGACCACCTCTCAGATCCCCCAACTGGTTCTATGATAAAGACCAATGATAGATAATTACAACTTTCATCGTACTCCACTCTCCAAAGAGCAACTCTTCTCAAAATCTCATTGTCCCTCTTGGTTATCTGTGGATTCCATTATCAAGAAGTGTATCCATGACTTCTTGTACCAATTTCTCCTGACACATTACTAATTCTCCTAGCATTGATCTATTTGTTGTTAATAGGTCGGTAAGAGTATTGTTTTGATAGATAACTCTTCTATAGAATCGTTCCATTTTAATTTGGCTCTCATATTTTACCATATCGATCTTAACTCTTAATGCTGACCACCTCAATTTTGTAAGACTTTAATAATTTCCTGTATTATATCTCAAAATTGTTCTTTAATATCCAGTTAATCCACAAGAAGGGAACCCTTAGTTAATCCAACATGCTATCTCTAATCTCCCCCTCGTGATAAATATTTTTTTATACGGTCCTCCTTTTGAATAATTAAACCTCAAAGATCTATTCTCATTTTCCCCCATCTCTCACCCTTACAATCTTCAGTCGTCAATATTTTAAGGGTCAACACAACCTTCTATGATGGAATCGATTAACAAAATAATGAGATCTTCATAATGGTTCTATCAAAACATATTACTCCATGGGATCTCAGCTTTGGATCTTCCGTAAGGGTTAAATGATAAGGACATTACTCCATCTTTAGTTGAAGTGAGGTCATCTTTTTGTATTCTTAACTCCCCATAGATGCTAACCCTAAATATTATGGAAAAAAGGGAACCTTTTGAATAATTAAACCTCGAAGATCTAGTTCTTATTTCCCCCCATCTCTCACCCTTACGATCTTGAGTCGTCAATATTATAAGGGTCAACATAACCTTCTATGATGGAATCGATAATGAGATCTTCATAATGGTTTTTCCAAAACATATTACTCCATGGGATCTCAGCTTTGGATCTTCTGTAAGGGTTAAATGATAAGGTCATTACTCCATCTTTAATTGAAGTGAGGTCAACCTTTTTGTATTCTTAACTCTCCATAGATGTTAACCATAAATATTATAGGAAAAAAGGGAAACAGTAAAAGTAGTAGTAGAAATCCACAAAAAGCTTCTATCAACTTCAACTTCTAATCCTTAAATTGGCTGCCAAATCAAGGATAAAGCAATTTTGCAAATTTGATGTTTAATCAATAGAAAAATGACGTAATCCAAAGCTTACCCAACATAATCATGGAGCAGGACAACAAACTTTGTATAAACAAGCTTCCTCTCCTAACATGTTGCAAGACCAACTCAATCCCTTGTTATAACTTGAACACATTCTTAAACACATTAATACATATAGAGTCTTATTCAAGTTCAATTAGGTCTCCTTTGCTTGTCCAACATGACAACCCCTCCCCCCCAAAAAAAATAAAATAAATAAAATAAAAATGATTCTTATCCGGTTTATTACTTGCTTATCTTTCTTGTTTTAACAAGTAAAATTTTATACTTAGGACGCCAAAACCATCCAACCAGTAATGTGAGGTATACAAAAAGGCAGTACACACGAAAAAGGTCTGCACCAAGAAACCAAAAAAATCCATGTACATCAATATCAAGAAAACACCCTAGGGCAATACAAAAGAAATACCCACATCATGCCCCTAGATCAAACACCCTTAAAGTAATATAGGGAACTACAGAACCGATTATTTTGACGAAAGAAAATAGCAACTCATAACCAAAAATGGGATAAGGACAATATATCTCCCCTTTTCCCTCGAAGGGGCATAGCCAATTCGCCTGATCTCTCTTATGCATTTTAACTCCCTTTCATGCACCAAAGAACTCTACTACCGAGCTGGGCATCACTCACGCAAACCCTAACTTTTAATTCAGACAATGAGAGAAACAACATATGAATATATAGCAATGTGTATATACATATATATATATATAGAGAGAGAGAGAGAGAAAGAGACCAATAAATGAGAATGAGCCAATGATGAGATGACAGTAAAGAATAGATAAATTTCAAAACTTTCCACAATGTACAAATTTAGGCCTATCGAAAGAATAAAGTCACAAAGAGTTGCACATTAAGTACATCATTTTTAGATCTAAGCATGTCATGTTATATAAGTATTTAATTATTCCTTTTTTGGGATAAAGTATAAGTCACTTACAAAATTACAATAGGTTATGACTGCTAAAACTTTTGCTGGATTGACAAATGAAATTACTATTACAGTTAGGCAGAAAAGAGAGAGAAGCTACCATTAAAAAGACACAAAATACTCAAAATTTAATATAAGTAGAATAACACCTAAACAATATGTAAGAATAGGTGTGGTATCCCCCAAAACAAATGCTGTGTTAGATATGCACTACTTATATTTACAATCAAGGCAACAACAAAGAATCAAGATATGACCAATTGAGTTGCAATTTTTTTTTATTTTTTTATTTTTTTTTTGACAAGCTAGAAACATCAGTTGCATTGGCTAGTACTCATATCATGTACATGTGGAGCTTAGTTTGTGATTCAACAATTAACTTACTACTAATACATGGTGGATATAATCTTGCTTCTAAAACAAACAGAATCAGAATTTTAATAAATGTGAAATACAATGAATGATAATACAAACTTCTTGTCTATAAATCACTCCTACATCCTTTCCAGAAATTTAAAGAGGTTTTTTTTTTTTTTTTTGGGGGGGGGGGGGGGGGGGGGGTGGGGGGGAGGAAGGGGAATGGTTATAATACAAGAATTTATTGTGCTTGATGAATTAAGGATAGAGTGAATCAGAATCCCATAATAAATGTGTATTGGTTGGTAGGTAGTATTCCATTTCCGGTAATTTTGAAATAGAACTCTTAGGTTATTAATGATATAAAGTTAATGTTTAGTACCAATAGGTCCAATACCCACCAAACGAGAGAAAATTTCCTACAACAGAAAATATGAATGCTAAAGTCAATCTGAACATGCAACCTACATCAACAGCATTGCCACTATATGCACTTAGACTATCAAATATTCCCGCACATGTCACTATTAAAACTCTAATACCAAAAATTGTACAAATTTGATGGAACATAATACAGAAAACTTTGTGGTTTTGAGATCATAATACAAACCTAGGGATATTATACTAGAATATATAAAATAATAAATTCATCACTAGGCGCGTTACACACATTCGAGAAATAATGGAAAGATAAAGCCAAAGTCTATTTACCTTCTATTTCCTCTATTGCAGCCAGTGTTGCCTGTAGCTCGATGTCAGTCTTGGGAGAAACTAAGCTTTTCAACATATGTATCCACAAAAAAGACAGCTATTAGGATAACTAAGGCAGAAGTTGTGAATTTCACATTCCTTCAATGTATTATCTTTTGGATTGTACACCATTAAACGCCCTGGGGATTCCAACAAAATTTCACCATTCTTCAAAATGCATAATGGCAATGAACACATATACTCTACAGGACTCATCAAATATGGAATACTAACCATTTTTGTCCCAAGACTTTGCCACACAATTTTCCTTCATTAACCATAGATCAAAACAATTACCATTAGTAACATCTAAAAAAAAGTGATCCTCCCAAAGCTCCCACATACCAACTAAAAAAACCCTCTTCATGAGTAGGTTGTACCACCTCTCGGTATGTTTCATCTCTTAAATCAAGTGAAATAATATGTGAAGGACACTTCGCCCACATATGCGAATTCGCTGCCCAATAAAGAGCTCCATTTGCATAAACACCGTCATTTTCATGAAGTTCAACACAAGGGAAATCCCGAATCCTTCTCCAAGAACCGGCCTTCACTGAATAAATCCAAACTTGATATTTTTGAACAAGATCAAACATACCAGCAAAGACTCCAACCACTTTATAGTCATCACTAGAATCATCATACCCAAGTCCATATCTATCAATGCAACGATACTTGTTTTCAACATCCGGGAGTGGCAATTTCTTACCTTCTCTAGTACATGGATTCCACAAATACAAGTTATCAATATCAATTGTTACACACACCAACCCATTACAAGAGCCCTCAATGCAAAATGTAGCCCGAGGACTAGGGATTCCAAATAAGTGAGGGAGCTCAACGGCATCAGGTTCATTTGGTACAGAATACAGTGGGCAACGCTTGAGCTCAAACCCAGAAATATCAGAGGATAAAATGAGCTGATGAAACTCAGTGTTTTTAGTGCATAAACCCATGTGGGTTTTGACAAAATTGGGACTGGAAATTACAAAGCGCCATGATTTACAAACAGACCTGAATCGCAAGAGAGATTTCACAGGAAGGCGTTCCAGTATATTGGTGATGATTCCAATAGGAAGGTAGGGCAATGGGGTTGAATCGTCGCCTTCAATCTCTTCTTCTTCTTCGTTCGGCATTTTGATCCTCCGTTTAACCCTAGATCTTCGCTTGTGACCAAGGTTTCTGCTGTGGAGTAACATATATACAAGGAGATTAGTGGCTGCAATTGCGCCACGTATATATGCAACGGGATTTCTTTTCTTTTTCTTTTTCTTTTTCTTTTTTTTTTTTTTAAAAAAGATAATACGAAATGGACTTCTTTTTTTTGGAAGTAAGGGTAGTATACAATAGCTTCAAATTTAATTTTCTTTTATCTTTAATTTTATTTTTTGTGTGTGGATAATTTGTAAATGCATTAACGAGTAAAACAATTTGTAAATTTACTTTTATTTGTTATTATAGAAAATAATCATCCACAACAATTGCTACTTAACTAAGTTATAAACGAACTAAGTTAAGTTGCTCACGAATTTGACTCAACTCGACTCGATTAAATTGAATTGTTAAACGAGTTTCATTTGAACAAATTTCTTTACCCGTTTAGTTACACGAGTAAAATTTGAACAATATGATATTCGGCTTGGGTCGGCACTTAAGCTCGTCTTAAGTAAGTCCGACCCGTTTAGTATCTAATTAATTATTTTTTTAGTATTATTTATAATAAGCTAAATGAGTCGTAGTTAAACTTGACTAGACTCAATTCTGGTCATTTTAACTTGTGCTCAACTTGTTTATTTATCATGTCGAATTTCGTACATTAAATCGCAGACTCATTTAAATTCGGACAAAAATCTCGACTTGTTTAACTTTTAAACGAATTCTAACTCGATAAGTGAAAATCCTAGTCAACTCATTTATGACTCTCAGAAAGAGTGACATCTTATAGTTACTAATTTGTAAGTGAAAAATATTGTTGATGATTGTCGTACTAGTTGGCTAAATTAAACAATTTTGAATTTCGGTCCTACATTTTTTGTTATGTCTATTAACTGGACGACAACAACAGAATAACGAGAAAAAGAAAAACTTAAAAAGATGAGTGGTTCAAGTAGCATAAATCATCACTAAGACGGGGATTGACTTCTTGCACAAAGGAAGTCCTATTTGTCCCCAAGAAAATTACATCACAAACAAAAAAATCTTTTTTATTTTTTAATACTCATTATGTTTCAATATTATTATTAACTTTTTAAAGTTGATTAAAAATATTTTTAAATTTAAAATTAACATAAATTTCTTTAATTTTAATCAGTACAATAATAATAAATATTGTAAACTATTTCAAAACTACTACTTATTGTAAAATTTATTTTTTTGTAACTTTTAATGAATTATCTCAATTTTGAATTTAAGAATGTATCGACATAAGATCCACGAGTTTATTATCATAAATACAAAATTTATTCTTTTGATAGTACATAAGGTCATAAGTACCCATATAAATTTAAAAATAAATATGAAACAAAAATGCATTTAAAGCTATGGATAATTTAAAGCTCTTAAAAAGGGCAATTACTATGAATATTGGAAGTACAACCCGAACCCAGACCCAGTGACAATATCAGGCAAACAATACAAAGAATTCAGAATGTGGGATATCCTGCGCGCCAAAAGGTATGGCAATTTTCCCAACATATATCAATCGCAACATAAAGCTAATCTCATTTTGTATGCAGTGAAAAACTGCATATAGCTAATAAAAACACCTGTAATTTGCCAAAGTTTAACATCATTACACAAATTGGAGAGAAATAAGGGGAAACATGAATCCAGGCAAAAGTTTATACAAATATCCAAAGTTTTATCCAAAAAATGAAAAGCAAATACCAAAAGTTGTCATCCAAATTATCCACCCATTCTTAACAATTACATTCAATGCAACCATTAGGAAGGATCTTGACCAAACTGCTTTAAATACCTCCAAAAATTCTGATCTTTTAATATTGCCACTCAAGTCCCACTTATTTTCCTTCACCGCAACCATATACTTGAACCTCGGATCATATAAGAACCCTAACCAAACTTGAAAACTGCTAAATATGAAGATTTCTTGGGGGGGACATTATGCTGCCAAAAACGATATGGTTAATTTAATCATCAACCAGTTCCAATTGTTCAGTAAGCAAATTTAATTGATTTCTCATTCAATAAAATCGTAATAAAGCAATGAAGGGAGCCACTAGATGGAAATGATTGTTGGAGACTTGGAGGTCAGATGTAACCCTAGCTCAACCATCCCAGCACTTGAAACAAATTGAACAACATCAAGAATACACAGAAGACCTACAGTCGAATATTCTTAGTACATCACATGATACAATGAAAACAAAACAAGGTACAGCAGCAGTAAACAAGTTTACTTGAGACAATTTGTAAAAGGATTTTAAATAATCAAATAAAATACAAGAATTATTACTTGCACGGCTTACCATGCATCTCAAATGTTTCCAATTTATCTCCAACAAGTGCAATATGTACCATCTTATGGATGTGTTGCCTTTTAATTTGACTTTCATATTTTGCCATATCCATCTTTAACTCTTTTTTTGCAAGATTTTAATAATTACCCGTATTATGTCTCATAATTGTTCTTTAAAACCTTGTTTCATCTTCAAAAATATAAAACACCAACTACACCATTGAATACACAACACGGGATTCCTTAATTAATCCAACATATTATCTCTAATCTCTCCCTCATGATGAATACTTTCTGATATGCTCCTCTTGAATAATTAAACCTCGAAGATCTAGTTCTCATTTTTTCTCTCACCGTACAGTCTATAGTTGTCAATATAATAAAGGTCAATTAACCTTCAATGATGGAATCAATTAACAAAATAATGAGATCATCATAATGGTTCTTCCAAAACATATTACTCCATGGGATCTCAGCTTTGGATCTTCCATTAGGGTTGCATGATAAGATAATTACTCCATCTTTAGTAGAAGTGAGGTCAACATCTTTGTATTCTTAACTCTCCATAAATGCTAACCCTAAATATTATTAAAAAAAGGAAAAAAAAGGAAAAAAGGGAAAAGGGAAAGAAAAAAAGAAGAAGAAATAATCCACAAAAAGCTTCAATCAACTTCTAACTAATAATCCTAAATGGCCTGCCAAATCAAGGATAAAGAAACTTTAAATCTTTGATAATCAATCAACAGAAGAATTGACATAAAACAAACCTTACCCAACATAATCATGGACCAGGACAACAAACTTTATCTAAACAAGCTTCCTCAACCGCAGATATAGCAAGACCAAAACAATCCATGGTTCTAACTAGAACACATTGTTTAATCACATTAATACCTACAGGCTCAACGTCAATTAGGTTACCTTTTCTTGTCCAACATGACCCCAAATTGATTCTTACCTGGTTTATTACTTATCTTCTTTTCTTTTCTTTTTAAACAAGTCCATTTTATATTTAAAACGCCAAAAGGGGCTCCAACCAGTCACGTGAGGTATGCTACTGTATACAAAACGTCAGTACAACACAAAAAAGGTCTGCACCAAGACACAAAAAAAAACCGGTACATCAGTATCAAGGAAACACCGTAGGGCAATACAAAAGAAACACCCGCATTGTTCCCCCAGATTAAACACCCTTAAAAGTAAATATAGGAAACTACAGAACCGTCTATTTTACCAAAAAGAATAGCATTATAACCAAAAATGGGATATGAACAATATAGCACTACTTTCCCTCAAAAGGGAATAGTTAGCCATAAACAAAGGGGCATAATGGCATATCCACTTTGCCTGATCTCTATTATGCATTTTAACTCCCTTTCATACAATAAAAGACCAAAATGAACGTTAAAGTCAATTTGAAAATGCAACCTAGGTCAACACCATTGCCTCTAAATGCATTTAGACTATCAAATATTCCCAAAAAAATGATGTACAGATTTGACAGAACATATTACAGAAAACTTTGTGGCTTTGAGATCATAATACAAACCTACGGATATTATACAACAACATAAAAGATAATAAATTTCATAACTAGGCACGTTACACCACATTCCAGAAAGAATGGAAATAGAGCCAAAATCTAATTACCTTCTGTTTCCTCTATTGCTGCCAGTGTCACCTGTAGCTCGATGTCAGTCTTGGGCGAAACTAAGCTTTCGACATATGTATCCACCAAAAGATGGCGATAATTCATGCAGAAGTTGTGAATTTCACAATCCTTTAGTGTATTATCTTTTGAATTGTATAACACTATATGCTTTCCTGATTTAAATAAAATTACACCATTCTTCAAAATGCATAATGGCATTGAACACATAGGACTCATCAAAAGTGGGATACTAACCATTTTGGTCCAAGATTTTGCCACACTATATTCCTTCATTAACCACAGATCAACACGATTACCACAGACACATCTTACAATAAGTGAGCCTCCTAAAGCTCCCACAGAAAAAGTAAAATTACCATCTCCATAAGTAGGTAGTGCCACCTCTCGGTATGTTTCGTCTCTTAAATCAAGAGATATAATATGTGAAGGATACCTCTCCCTCGGTGTCCTATGCCGTTTTGCTGCCCAATGAAGAGCTCCATTTGCATAAACACCATCATTTCCTTCAAGTAAAGCACATGGAAAATCCTGAATCCTTCTCCAAGAACCGGCCTTCACTGAGTAAACCCAAACTTTATAAACTAGATCAAGAAAACCAGTAAAGACTCCCACCACTTTGAAGTCATCGCTAAAATCATCATACCCAAGTCCATATCTATAATCCAAGATATAAACCAATTCGACATCCAGGTTCGGCAATTTCTTGCATTCTCTAGTACATGGATTCCACAAATACAACTCATCAATATCAATTGTTACACATACTAACCCGTTGCAAGAACCAACAATGGAAAATGTAGCACGGGGACAAAGGTTTCCAAACGAGTGATGGAGCTCAATGGCATCAGCATAAGGTGCAGAATACAGTGGACAACACTTGATCTCAAAATCTCCAGGCATATCAGCGGATAACATGAGATGATGAAACTCATTGTTTTTAGCGGATAAACCCATGTGGGTTTTGACAAATTTGGGACTGGAAATTAGAAAGCGCCATGATTTACAAACAGACCTGAATCGCAAGAGAGATTTCACAGGTAGTCGTTCCAGTATCTTGGTGATGATTCCGATATGAAGGTAGCGCAATGGGGTTGAGTCGTCGTCTTCAATTCTTCTTCTTCGCCCGGTAGGTTGACCCTCCGCTAACGCTAGATCTTGAAAGTGTCTAGGGTTTATTGGTTCCATTCTTCCTCTTCGGTCGCCAGCTTGATCCTCCTCCAACCCTAGATTTCGGTGTGACTAAGGTTTCCTGCCGTGGAGAAGTACAAAAGACTAAGGAAGCAAGTGCAAACCTAAAAGTCAAGTTCAATAGAATATTGAATTGAGTTGTGTATGTGCCTTTAAAACAGAAGACTCATTTACTAATATATAAAGAAAATTAAAAGAAATTTGCAATTTTACTTTTTATTTGTCATTATAAAAAGAAAAAATCATTCAAAACAATTGCTATTTAACCAGAGTTGTAAACCAACTAGACCGTTTGCAAAATTGACCCGACTTGGCTCAATTAAGTTCAATTTGAGCTCGTTAACCACCTCGAACAAACTCGTTTGACTCATTTGTCCGTTTAATTAAATAAGCACAATTCGAACGGTGTGATATCCAACTCAATTATGTCTAATTTAAGTAAATCCGACTTTTTTAGTATTTAATTAATTATTTTTATAAAAAAATATTATAATAAAACTAAACGATTAAATTCGACTAGGCTCGACTAATTTAAGCTCGACTTAAACTCAACTCGTTTATTTAACATGACTAAGTTCATACATTAAATTTCAAATTCGATTAAACAACGACTCGACTCGTTTAACTTTTAAATTAGTTCTAACTTGTCAAGTCAATGTCTGACTCGGCTTGTTTCACAGTTCTAAATTGGATTGTGTTATTCCCAAAAATACAAAAAGATCTAGAAGGGGTGGTTGAATAGATTTTTAAAAAAATTTGATTTAAATATTTATTACCAATATTAAATTAAACAAGTTAATTTATTAATTAATTATACACAACGGAATGATGTTTTGAAAAACTTCTTCAAAGATTAATAATAAATCACAGTTTTAAATTTAGTGTAAGAAAATGTAGACAAGTCACATGGATAAAACGAAGATAGATTTAAATGCAAAACGTGGAGTGTAGAAAGTAAGTACAGTAAAATAAATGATACAAAGATTTTTAAGAGGTTTGGAGCACAAAAGTCTCTCAGTCATCTCTTATACTCCAAAAGTATGAATATTCTACTAAGAAAGGATAATCACTCAGATTATAGTTCACTAAGAACTGTTTATAATTGATTCACTAAGAATCCTTCAAGTCGCACGGACTTGGGATATACACATATCACTGAGATTGAATCATAAAGAAATTGAATGATTTGAGGCGCTGCTAATCAACATTAAGCTTCTTGATCACAGGACTTAGCAGCAGTTGATATTTCTAATCGTAGATTAAGTAGACTATGAGTTTAGGTAGAAAGAACTTCTACTTGATCAATTTATCTCTGTATATCTCCTTTTGAGGTTGCTCATTTCACCTTGGGATCTTCCCGTTGTGGTTTGACCGTTATTCAATTATGACTTAGACACCTGTTGACTTCTAATTGTTTAACTTTGAAATGTTGTCGGCTATAACCACTTCAAGTCGCTTTCATCGTACTCTACCAGGTATAAATATAGCCGTGTGTTTTTGTCCTTAGCAGATATAGTTATTATACACAATTTCAGGAATGTCTTATCCCTATTGACAACCTTTGAGAGGATTATCGTTGAGATCTTTTAGTCCTAGGTGTAAGACATTGCCATAACTTGTCAGAAGAGATGAACTATACGATTCTACTTAATCGCATAGTTATATATCTTATAGTAGAGTGAGTTGCCCTGAAAACTTAACTCTAAGATCGGTCTTCATGCTCTACAATCTCAAAATACTTTCTGGTCTTCAACTCTATGACCAATCTTCAGGCTTAGTTTCTGAACAATAAATTTACATTAAGGAATGGATCAACTTAACAAATTTGATCCCTACACCAAGTCTTTACATAAATTATTTTTTTAAAGACTTTACAAAAGGTATTGATTTTACAAATATCATTAAGTTCTCATTTCATCATCAAATCAAACACAGTACTAAAAGAGTGACATTCATATATATATATATATATATGTGTGTGTGTGTGTGTGTTAATTTATAAAGGAAAAATATGATTGATGATTGTCATATCTACTTATCTAGTTGACTATGATAATAATAAAAATTCGATAAATAAGATTACAATTAACAAAAATAATAATAATAAATTATATAAGAATGATTTGTAAAATTAGCGCTCACATCATAATTTAATAATATATCATACACATAATTTATCAAAAAAATTCAAGAATTTCAAATTTTAGATCTATACTCTTTGTTATGTGTATTAACTAAACAATTATATTGAGAATAACGAGAAAAGGAAAAAAATTGAAAAGTAATTAGTATATTAAAAAAGATGAGTGGTTCAAGTAGCACAAATTGATTATCTATGGGGATTTACTCCACAACTAAGTCATATTTGTCCACAAGAAAATTATATCACAATTTTTTTTTTATTTTTTACTCCCTTCGTCCCTAAAAGATGAGCATAGTACAATTGTACACATATTAAAAAAAATAAAAATAGAAAGAAAAAAAGAGTAAAAAATTTCATATTTATCCTTAGTAGCCTCACAAGATTATATAAAGTAATGAGTATTTTTAATTTTTTTTATAATAATGAACCCCACTAAATGACACATTTATCCTTAATTTTATGTATTTTATCTCATCATTTTGAGGACAAAAAAATGTGTACAATTAATCATTCTTTTGGAAGCAGAGGGAGTAGTACATAATGACCTCGAGTTTATCAGGGTTAACTGCAAAAATGTCCTTCAAAGTTTCACAAAATTTTACTTTTAGCCTCAAAGTATCACCTTTTTCAATTGTATTTCCTTCAAGTTTAAATTTTTCACAAAATTGTTCCTTTTAACGTATCGGTGAAATTATAGGACAGAATCCCTCACATACATGTCCAAAATTATTAGTTATTATGTTATTTACGTTTCATATAACATATATGTTGTTGAATTCATACATTTGGAATGAGTCGAATGTGTATTTAATTATATAAAACATGAGTTTTGACCTATAATTTCACTAATATGTTAAAAAGAAACAGTTTTGTAAAAAATTTGAAGTTGAAGGAATACTATTGAAAAAATTGGTAATTTAGGGTTAAAAGTAAAATTTTGTAAAACTTTGAAAAACACTTTTATAGTTAACACAATTTATTATCATAAAAAAAACAAGTAAAAAAACAGATAGTACAAAAAGTCCTCGAGTTTACTGTCATAAAAAATAAGTAAAAAAATAGATAGTACAAAAGGTCCTCAAATTTACTATCATAAGAATTTACTATCGTTTACTATCATAAGCACATTATCATGTCATCGTTACAAAAATAAGCACCCATAAAAATTTAACTTAAATTCATAAATTGAGAAAGAATAATTTCCATGACAGCGCAGGTGTGAAGGCAAAAGTTAACAATGAGACCAGAGATGCTATGGATAATTTAAAGCTCTTAAAGGGCAATTACTATGAATATTGCACAACTCATACCCACTTATAATATCAGATAAACATTACAAAGAATTCAGAATGTGAGATATCCTGCCAAAAGATATGGCAATCTCCCCAACATATATCAATCGTAACATAAGATTAATTAATCTTTTTTATTTATTTATTTATTATTATTTATCTTTTTTGTTTAACGGAGGAATCTGCAACCACTATCCTCATTTTGTGTGTGCAGTAAGAAACAGCATAAAGCTAATAAAAACATCTGTAATATGCCAAAGTTTAAAATCATTACAGAAATTGGAGAGAAATAGGGGGAAACATGAATCCAGACAAAAGTTTATACAAATACCCAAAGTTTTATCAAAAAAAGAAGAGCAAATACCAAAAGCTGTCATCTAAATTATACATCCATTCTTAACAATTACATTCAGTGCAACCATTAGGAATGATCCTTGACCAAAATGCTTCAAATAGCTCCAAAAGCTCTAATCTTCAAATATTTGCCACTCGAGTCCCACTGATTTCCTTCACAATATCATACTTGAATCTCGGACCATATAAGAGGCCTAACACCGAACATGAAAACTGCGAACTATGAAGATGGACATTATGCTGCCAAAAACAATATGTTTAATCATCAACCTCAGTTCCAATTGTTAAATTTAATTGATTTCTCATTCAATAAATCATAATAAAGCCATTATGGGAGCCACGAGATGGAAAAGCTAGATGGAGGTCAGATGTAAACCTAGCTCAACCATTCCAGCACTTCAAACTGATTGAACAGCAAGAATACACAGAAGAGCTACAGTCAAATATTCTCAGCACATTGCATGATACTATGAAAACAAAACAAGGTACAGCCATAAATAAGTTTACATGTGACAACTTCTAAAAGGATTTTAAGGAATCAAATAAATACTAGAGTTATTACTTGCACGACTTACCATGCATCTCAGTTCTCTTCCAGTTTATCTTCAAGAAGTGCAATATGTATCATATCATTTATGTGTTCCATTTTAATTTGGCTCTCATATTTTACCATATCCATCTTTAACTCTATATGTTGACCACCTCATTTTTGCAAGATTTTAATAATTACTCATATTATGTCTCATAATTGTTCTTTAAAATCTTGTTTCATCTTCAAAAATATCAAACATCATTCATTCAACACACGGCACGGGATTCCTTAACTAAGCCAGCATATGTTCCACTTGAATAATTAAACCTCGAAGATCTAGTTCTCATTTTTCCCCCATCTCTTCAGTTGTCAATATAATAAGGGTCGATGTAACCTTCAATGATGGGATCGATTAACAAAATACTGAGATCTTCATAATGGTTCTTCCAAAACATATTATTCCATGGGATCTCAGGTTTGGATCTTCTGTTAGGGTTGCATGATAAAATCATTAGTCCATCTTTAGTTGAAGTGAGATCAACCTCTTTGTATTGTTAACTCTCCATAAATATTATAGAAGAAGGGAAAAAGCGAAAAGGGAAAGAAAAGAAGAAGAAATAATCCACAAAAAGCTTCAATCAACTTCAATTTATAATCCAAAATGGCCTGCCAAATCAAGGATAAAGAAACTTTAAATCTTTGATAATCAATCAATAGAAGAATTGACATAAAACAAACCTTACACAACATAATCATGGAGCAGGACAATGAACTTTATATAAACAAGCTTCCTCTACCTCACATGTAGCAAGACCAACTCAATCCATGGTTCTAACTAGAACACATTCTTAATCACATTCAATGTCAATTAGGTTTCCTTTTCTTGTCCAACATGACCCCAAATTGATTCTTACCTGGTTTATTACTCACTTATCTTCTTTCTTTATTTAAACAAGTAAAATTTTATTTTTAGGATGCCAAATGGGGCTCCAACCAGTCATGTGAGGTATACAAAAAGGCAGTACAACACAAAAAAGGTCTGCACCAAGAAACAAAAAACCCATGTACATCAGTAGCAAGGAAACACTCTAGGGCAATACAAAAGAAACACCCGCATTATACCCCCAGATTAAACACCCTTAAAAATAAATATAGGCAACTACAAAACCACTTTTTTTTTAACCAAAAGAATAGCAAACTCATAACCAAAAATGGGATATGGACAACATATCTCTACTTTCACTCAAAGGGGAATAGTAAGCCATAAACAAAGGGGCATAATGGCATATCCATTTTGCCTGATCTCCTTTATGCATTTTAACTCCCTTTCATTCACCCAAGAACTCCACTATTGAGCTGGGTATCACTCACGCAAACCCTAATGTTTACTTCAGTAAGTTAGGCCAGCACGAGACAAGTAATTGAGTACTCCACCTCAGTTTGCCATTAGTGAGACCAGAACTAGTAACCAGCTTATAAGTTCTCTAAACAAATTTTGTATGTAACAGTTTCTTCTTGATCAGTCAATTAAGATTAACACCACACACAAGTAGACAGAGAGAAACAACACATAAATATAGACCAATGCATATATATATATATATAGATAGATAGAGAGAGAGAGAGAGAGCAATAAATGAGAATGAACCAATGAAGAGATCACAGGAAAGGATAGATAAATTTCAAAACTTTTCACAATTTGCAAATTTAGGCATATTCGAAACAATGGTGTCACAAAGAGTATACATTAAGTATATCAAGTATTTAATTATTCTTTTTTTTTTTTTGAGATAAAGTGTAAGTTACTTACAGTAGGAATGACTGCTAAAAGCCTTGCTGGATTGACGAATGAAATACTATAAAGTTAGCAGAAAAGAGAGAGAAGTGACCGTAGGAAGTTTCACACAAAATCAAAATTTAATAGGAGAATAACACCTAAACAGTGTGCAAGAATAGGTATAGTATCCCCCAAAGAAATGCTTGTAGATAGCCACTACTTATATTTCCAACCAAAGCACAACAAATCAAGATATGACCAATTTGAGTTGCAATTTTTTTTTCACATGTTACAAACATCAGTCGCATTAGCTAGTACTCATATCATGTAAATGTGGAGCTCAATTCGTGATTCAAAAATTAACTTACTACTAATACACGATGGATATCATCTTCCTTCTCAAACAACCAGAATTTGAATAAATGCGAACTACAATGAATTATGAAACAAACATCTTGTGTATAAGTCACTCCTTGTACATCCTTTCAGGAATTTAAAAGAAGGAGGTGGGGATGATGGATATGATGCAAAAATTTATTGCGCTTTGAGGGATTAAGGATAGAATGAATCAGAATCCCATATAAATGTGTATTGGTTGGTAGTAGTATTCCATTTCTGCCAATTTTGTAATAGAGCTCTTAGGTTATTAATGATATAAAGTTAATGTTAGTACCAATAGGTCCAATACCCACAAACTAGACAATTTTTCCTACAAGACCAAAAGTTAACTCTAAAGTCTATTTGAGCATGCAACCTAAGTCAGCACCATTGCCTCTAAATGTATTTAGACTATCAAATATTCCCACAAAAAGATGTACAAATTTGACAGAACATAGTACAGAAAAGCTTGTGGCTTTGAGATCATAATATAAACCTAGGGATATTATACTAGAATATATAAAATAAGAAATTTCGTCACTAGGCGCGTTACATTCCAGAAAGAATGGAAAGAAAAGGCCAAATTCTATTTACCTTCTGTTTCCTCTATTGGCATCAGTGTTGCTTGTAGCTCGATGTCAGTCTTGGGCGAAACTAAGCTTTCAACATATGTATCCACAAGAAGATAGGGATGATCCACGCGAAAATTGTGAATTTCACAATCCTTTAATGTATTATCTTTTGAATCATACAGCATTAAACGCTTTCGAGATTCAAATAAAACAGTACCATTCTTCAAAATGCATAATGGCATTGAACACGTATACTTTATAGGAATCATCAAATATGGGATACTAAACATTTTGGTCCAAGACTTTGCCACACTATATTCCTTCATTAACCATAGATCAACACGATTTCTATAGGCACATCTTACAATAAGTGATCCTCCTAAAGCTCCCACGGACAAAATAAAATTACCATCTCCATATGTAGGTTGTACCACCTCTCGGTATGTTTAGTCTCTTAAATCAAGAGAAATAATATGTGGAGGATACCACACCCTCGGCATCCTATGGCGCTTCTCTGCCCAATGAAGAGCTCCATTTGCATAAACACCATCACTTCCTTCAAGTTCAGCACAAGGAAAATCTTGAATCCTTCTCCAAGAACCGGCCTTCACTGAGTACACCCAAACTTGATATTTATAAACTAGATCAATAAAAGCAGTTAAGACTCCCACCACTTTGTAGTCATCACTTAAATCATCATATCCAATTCCATATCTCTCCTCCAAGCGAAGAACCGATTCAACATACAGGTTCGGCAATTTCTTGCATTCTCTAGTACTTGGATTCCACAAATACAACTCATCAATATCAATTGTTACACAAACCAACCCATTGCAAGAACCCACAATACAAAATGAAGCACGAGAACTAGGGTTTCCAAACGAGTGATGGAGCTCAATGGCATCAACATAAGGTGCAGAATACAGTGGACAACACTTGAGCTCAAAATCTCCAGGCATATCAGCGGATAACATGAGATGATGAAACTCATTGTTTTTAGCGGATAAACCCATGTGGGTTTTGACAAATTTGGGACTGGAAATTAGAAAGCGCCATGATTTACAAACAGACCTGAATCGCAAGAGAGATTTCACAGGTAGTCGTTCCAGTATCTTGGTGATGATTCCGATATGAAGGTAAGGCAATGGGGTTGAGTCGTCGCCTTCAATTTCTTCTTCTTCGCTCGGCATTTTGACCCTCTCCACAGAACTACATAAGTACAACTCTACTAATTTATAGAAGGAAATTAATGGCAACTAATTTTTCTAGTTTTTAGAAAGAAAAAAAAATGTGAAGGAACGGCAGTATATAATAGCTTCGAATATAGGATTTTATTATTTGTAAATGCAGTAACGAGCATAGCAATTTTTAGAAATTGGATTCTTCATTTGAATTCTTTCGGTCTTTAGATAAATTTTTTTACTCTTTCTTTTGTTGATAATTTATTCTAAGTATGACAATAGTGCGATGCGATAACAGTTATTAAATAATTTGGTATTGTATAAATTTCAAAAATATTTATACTTTAACCGCACTATATTGATTTTGAGCTAAAGGAAACGTTGTACTAAAATTACATTAGACCGTTCATTTTATTGAACTAAATTACATCGCACTAACAAATAACTATCAATAAAATGATTTAAAATATTTTAAGAAGTAAAATAACATTAGAGATTAAGAAATCGTATAACTTAACAATAGTTTTATACTGGTAAGAAATAAGTATCTTAAAGTATCTTATTATCATAAGTTAATAGAAATAATCATTAGTTTTTAGATTTGACTCCAAACCTTTATTTAATATTTTAATATATGTATAATATATCGATTCAAAAATCATGTATCACTGTGTTACAATATGATGCACCGTTGATTCAACAACAAATATCAATACTCCACCACACCACACTGACATTGCCTTTGATTTATTTATGTATATAACCTCTGTCATTTCTCCCTTTCACCGATTGAATAGAAATAATCGCTGTATAAATTCTACTTAATTGTTTAGTGATTTATTTATTTTTTGTTAGATTTTTAATTTTCAGTAATGTTACACTTACTTCTATGAATAAATGCTATAGTCCCTTTTCATGCTTCATAGCTTGATTAATTATGAATAATGGAGTAATTAGCAATAACAATTATGAATCTGAAGGGATATACTAAAAGATGGTCATGTCGGAGTTTAAGACGTGCTAAAATTAACTCAAAAAAGAACAAGTAATCTTTTAAAAATGAAGTAGTAGCATTCAATGTATTAGTGATGGTAAACAAAAGAGCATATAACAAAAAAAATTCCTTAACAAGGGCCATAAAAAGATCCATTTACCTTACAATAATTGAAAAAAAATTTAAATTTTTTTTTGAAAGGAACCTAAATAATGTATACATCATTTTCATCTAAATCTGCCTCGGAATTGATGTAACGTATTTATAAAAAATTATTATTAGCTTATGAATTTGATGATTATGTTCGAGTTACATATTTCCAGAATATATATATATATATATATATATATTTTTCTATTTCTATAACTTATAAAACGTATAGTTAATTTTGAAATAGAGGGAGTATAATTTCCCTTTTTGACACCTTAACATATGAAAAAATCTGCACATTTTCATCTGCTTGGCACCAGTAATTTCACTGAATTTAGTCTGAACAAATAAATGAACAGGAGAGAGTTATTAACTTACCTGATTTCCAAAAAGATTCAAAAACATAATACACTGGTTGCAAAAAGTTACCCTCTCTGATTTCATTCAGGCATTTAATCAAACACCTATTTGACATTGGATATATACTCGATGTATACTTATGAGGAGTTGTGGCCTATTTTGGTGCGTCATTTGGCATCAATATTCCAACTTTGGGTATCCGAGTTATTTAAGATTATATTTTCTATTTCTGGTTTAAGAAATAATTTTATTGATATTATTTTTAAAGTAAAAATAGTTTCATAAGTTTATTTAGACCAAATGATAATATGTTATCATAGGTTCCAAACTAACCCGAACTTCATCTTAATATATTTGTCACGAAAATGATACTCGTGCTAAATAATAAAATATTAAGGATTGACTTGAAGTACGGACTAAGTCGCTCTCTTTAAGACGATTTGTGCCTCCTTTCGAATTATAGCCGGTATAGAGAAGATTATTGACATGTCGCCTCTAAGATACAACAGTCCTGTCACCACTACTGTAACTTCTTTCCAATCTGCACAACTGAAGAAGCAAAAGTTTCACAAAACACCATTCTTTACCCACTTGTAAGTAACTAAATATAGAAGAAGAAAATAAACATAAAAAAAAATCAACCTAATAATTAGCTTAGACAATTATGAGCTCGTATCACATAGCCAGTTGACAGTCTTAGGAATAACTAATAAGGACATTGTGGGTCTCTAAATCCCGAAGTGATGAATGGGAAATTTTTTAAAAACCCATAATGTCCAAGACGAATGCGAGAGGTATACAAATTCTACCCGTTCCGCCTTATTGTCATCTTTATTATAATTGTAATACAAGGTGTTGTTAATAGTAAATATATTATAAGTTGTTTGATTTTGAATTAAACATAATTGTATGAGAATTTAATTTAAGAAAAAGAATGAAGAGTATGGAGAAACGACACAGGCGGAGCGAGTATGGAGTAATTGTTTTCAAGACAGAACGAATTTGGGGGAAAAATACTCAATGACGGGGTAAGTATAGAAAAGGGTTCCTCGAATCGTATCCGCACCAACCTAACAATGTGTTTTTGAGTTTAGGATGAAAAAAAAAATAGAAAACTTAATGTATAATAAAAAGAAAATAATAATAATAAAATTATATATTTTCCTTCATGTTGTTAACGAGTTTATAACAAAAAAATTAATTTTTATATTTAGATTACTAATATACCCTTATATTAGTTTTATGGCGTTTTAATATAGAGGGTAAGATATAAATTTTAGAAGATGAGTTTATGTTATTTAGTTCAAATTTGTCAATTTTTGGACGAATTTGTCGTTAAATTTTCTGTATATATTTTTTCTTTTTTGTTTGTTATGATATAAACTCAAGTGTATAGGCTCAGTCAACTTCAGTCAAGTCCAAACCGACTCAAGTAAAGCGTATTGAAGAAGTCAAGAGACACTTTTTGACCAAGAACCCCACATAGCTGCTCCTCGAGCAGTGCGAGTGTCGGGCGATGGGACAACTCCAACAATTCCCACCAAAATTTTTGTAACAAACTGAAGGAATAGGAATAAGAACTATATAAGGAGGTCCACAAAGGTAAAAAGAGGTTAAAATATTTTTTACACTTGAAAGCAAACATATTGATCACCTATCTCTCTATCCTATTAACTAATATTTACACTCGAGGCGCTCTCACGAAACCTCGAACCGTCATATATCGTGAAAGCGTTTGTGCGAATACGGATGAACAGGGATTCACCGCTGAAACAAACAGAGATCCATCACTGGAGACTCTAACTGAGGGCTAGGTCATCATCATTATTTATTAAATAACTTTTTTTTCTGAGAAATTCATTAAAAAAAAAAAACTCAAAACACCATTTCAGCGCAGTGTTTTAGTTAGTAATAAACCGGTGCTAATATATTTAATTTTTTTGAAAATGAATTAAGAAGTATAAAAGTATAAAACGTCCAAAGGTTAAAATGGAGGAGGAAAAGTTTAAATGCTACCTCCATCTAATTCAAAATTTGGCGCCACAACTGAAAATAAAACAAATTGACAGTAGCTTTTAGCGCTTCTGAAACATATTGAAGCGGAGAGATGAGTTCTTCAAAACATCCGACTACAAGGGTTTTGGGACAGCGCTCTATTCCTTCAACACTCCTCTTTCGCTCTTCAAATAGGTATACAATCAACAAAAAAAACTAACACTAACCCTAATTTTCACTTTCTAATGTTTCTTTGTTTGATTTTTGCTCAAATTGGATATGGGGTTTGCTTAATTTCTTTCAGGCCTATTGATGGTAAAGAAAATGGACAGACCAAAACTCCTGGCAAAGATTTGCACGTATCGCTGTCCGATTTCCTTAATCGTAAGCTGCAAAAAGGGTCTATTCTGCCCAAATCAGTTCAGGTACCTTGCCATGGCCCAATAAAGGAAAAAATTGATTTAATTTTGTTATAGAGAAAACAGAGGAAATGTAATAGAAATTGAAAGTTTAAATTTGTCATTTGTATGTTTTTGGTCCTGTTTTTTGCCAATTTTAATTTAATTTAGCAAAATTGTTTGATTAGGGAATTCAATACTGGAGTTAAGGATTCAAACACTACCTTTGCAACCAAAGAACGCAAGAATTTCTATTTTTATTGTGAAAAGTAGCCAAAGTTGTATGTCATTTGGGTTGGTTTTGTCGAAAATGAATGGCTGAATGAATAGAATATAGCAATAACTAGTTGAATTTGGGTTAACTTTAGAGATCTTTCAGAAATTTTGGCAATATCTCAGCAGCCAAACGTAACGTAAGGGGTAATATGTTTTCTGGTACTAATTTTGTTAATTTTATATAGTTGATATGGGTTTTTGAATGTCTGGATTAAAGGTGGAGAATATAATTATTGGCAGGGGAAGCAGAAGCCATTTTCATCACCTGGGAGTGGTGGGGGTGTGACTGGATCTAGTAAAGCAGAGAATTTTGGAAATAAAATAGGAGAATCAGAGGTTAGATGTGGATTTGATGTAGCTTTTGAACAGCTTAAGCATACTAGAAAAGAAAATGTCGACTGTGTCGATTTGCCTGCTGATGGAGAGGTTGAAAGTTCTAGCATAAAAGATACGCAAGGATCAAGAAAAAGACAAAACCCATTTGAAGGTCTGTCATTGCATCTTAATCTTTTTGGTGCATATGGTTTTTATGATTCAGTAAGTTTTGATGTATTATTGATGTTGATGTTTGAATCAGTTCACATCTATTGCTCTTTTGTTCTTTTGTTTAACCATTGAGTAATGAGCATATTCAAATGGAATGAAACTTCTCATGCTAGTTCAGCATTGCATTTTTTTAATTTTTAATTACTCTTGTATTGCTAATTCAGTTCGAAACTTGTTTATGGAATTCTGGTTTTTTAGAACTCGGAAGTATTGTAAACGTTGATGCATTCTTTAGGTTTCTAACAAAAATATGTCTTTCTTCAGAATTTCACTAATTCCTAGTCTCAGCTGCTTACTGGAGTCATTTCTTGAGATTTTGTTGTATGCTACTTATTCTTTTTAGAAGAAAACTAATGGTTTACCTATGAATCATTATATTGGAAAATACTCTATTGTTGGGGGTGAGAAATTTGCAAGAATTAATCTCTCTGTTTTATTTAAAATGTCCCACGACAAAACGAAGAAATCCAACATTTTTTTAGATTATTCATTGCTTCAAAGCATATAGTAACTTAGGACAATCACTCATCAACTGTATTCTGGTATGGTAAATTTCCATTTTTCTATGTTCTCAATAACTCATGCTGTCTTATAGGACAACAGTGTGCTTTTGTTCTTGATTTTTGGTAGTGTTTTGTGCATTTACTGCAAAATATTTTTTGATACATGTCCACAGCACTATTGCTAGAGTCCATGCATCATGATCATATGCTACTCTTCTTTGTTATAATTTACTTTTCATGCTCAAAACCCTGACAATTTTCATGTGAATACAAGTTGGGAATGAGACACAATCCACTCGAAAGGTTTTGGTCACTCTTGGAGATAATCCAAAACTTGAGCGAAAAGCAAGAAAGAAGAGCTTTATTAGCAACGAGAAACCAAAGCCTCTGTATAATCATTGTAAGTATGTTGTCTCCTTAGTCCTTAGAAGCAGGCAATCTAAAGTCTACCTTGAAATCTGTTAACAATTTGATTCATCTTTCTCATCCTTAAATGCTGCATAAACTTTCACTATTTTCTTCCATTAATTTGGAGAAAAGTAATTTGTTATCTGCTCAACAGATGCAAATGGTAGTGGCTGGTGGGACAGCAATATGGAAGGTGTTGATAATGATGAAGTTGGCTGCCATGAAGTGTGGGAAGGGGTCGGTTCTACCACATTGGGGGGACTGGAGTGGCATTAGTTAAGAGTATCTTTAGCAACTATGCTAGGTCATAGGCTAGCAGCTCTTCCAAACATGTAATATAAAGCCCCAAAAGTTGGAGGCATTTGACGAATGATCTCTGCATTCAGGTTAGTTATTGGAATGTTTTGAATATTACGATCAATCTAACCCTCTTTGGGTAATTCTTGAATTTCTTGTTCCAACAAAGACAATTTTCATTAATGTGCTGGCTTCACGGGTTTCTAACATTGCAATGTTGGCTGTAAAGACAATTATCATCACTCTATATGTTGAGCACCAACTGTAAATTTTCATCAGTGTATGCCAAGAGTTTTGAAGGCATGCTTGAAAAGTATTGCGTGGCCTCAAATTTCACAAGTTTCTTCATATTCAACATTTGCAATACATTTTAGGGAGGAAAAAAAAACAGCGAAAAAAATGTTTGCAATGTGTAAGTAGTTTATATCTACCTTTTTTAAATTACAAAGGAAGCTCAGCTTGCTTATTTTTTCTGGCATTGCACTCATAGCTCTTAGTATTTATCGGCATTGCATTGTTGTTTTTTTGTTGTTATTTTTAGCAGTCATGCAAGAAGATGCAAAATGAAGATCAAATTGAATGATTAGTGTTTAAAATTGTTCCAACCCTTACAAATTCAAACAGTGTCTTTTTAAACTGATATCATTTAGCTCTATAGTGAAAAATTTCACTTTATCCTTCTATCCTGCAATTTTTTTTGTATGTTACTACAAAAAAACTATATAAAAGCAGCACCGATAATCTACAAACTCATAGTTTCTTCTTGATTTTCAGAAGTGCAATTTGCTGAGCAATAATGCACCTCATTGTATCTTTGAGGGAATTGACTAGAAACTATCTTACATTGTTAGTGGGGAGAATTGACTAGAAGCCTACTACATCTCTCAAGTTCTTTGCTTTGTTATTCCCTAATTTTTCTGCAGGAAATATACCACTATATATCATATTCTTTTTGGGAATTGATATTTTTACAAGTAAATTTGACAGTTCTACATCCTCATATGAATAGTAAGTGGGGTCCATCCTCATTTGAGAGAGTAACTTGTGGAACTAATACTTTCATTTGTAAAAATATCAATTCTCTTCATTTTTCGTTCTTTATCTTCACGTTCTTTCTAATTCAACATGTGAACTAAGTTGCATCCTTGTTACATTGCATTAAAGTACCCTCTAGCAACAAATGAGCCAACTTCTTATTACAAAGCCTTTTTGTTGGTTAGTTGTTTAAATGAGACCCTCATTTTGTGACTTATATTCATTGAGCTCACCCATGAGGCCTTGAATATACACCAAGTCCACTGTAAATTGTAATTGCCAGGTTTCAGCATTTCTGGTGATGGATTAAATAAACAAGACGGTTTTTTTTATTAAAAAAAAATTAAAAAATTTTATGGGGTGAGAGAGGCTCGAACTCTCGACCTCAGGATAACTCAACAAGCTATGAGACCTACGCGCTAGCCAACTGCGCCACCACCCCTTTGTTGATCTATGGCCACCAGAAGTTAAATTAAACCAGGCCCAATTATGTAAATCTCCCAAAATTTGTTAAATTACTAATAGTAGAATATAAATCACTCTTGTTTTATTTTATGGAAAATATTTCTTGAAAAATAATTTTACATATGTGGGTTTCTAAACATGAAGTTACTTTAGGGTTGATGAAAAAAACATAACTGATCTTCTCAAGAATTTGACTTGTGAGTTTGGACTTAAGAGTTTATATTTCAATAAATACACAAATGTATCTACCTCTATGTCTCTCCCTTTGATATCTAACCGATTGGTGATTGATACGGTAATAGTGATAATATACTCGATTAATGAGATAATAGTATTCACCAAAATGAAAATTTAAAAAAAAAAATGAAAAAGACAAATTTCATTCAAATACCTTATTTATAACAATACATAACAAGACAAGTACCGAGTTATTTTAGTTGGTCCTGAGTCAATTCAGTAATTCAACTTTAATGACTCGATAGCTCAAAAAGTCTTTTTTTTCATGTCTTCTAATTGGTTGTAAATTTTGGTATTTCTAAAAGTTAACTCAAAAGTTCAAAAGTTTAGTTTTTTTTACAAAATTTTAGTACACATTTATTATTAAAGATACAGTGTACCATTTGTCACTAAGAATTGAGTAAAAAAAAACCTTTTGAACTATCAAGTCACCAAATTTGGACTATTGAATTGACTGAAGATTAATTAAAATGTCATCTAAAAATATTATATATAAAATTTACTTAATTAGTTGTTTTTAAGCTTACTCTCAAAATTTGAAATAGTCCTAGAGAGAGAGCAAGTTTTTGACCCGAGATAAGGTTTGGGCAGAACTGCCTTAACCATTACATTCAGTTTTTGCTGGAAGCAATTAGGAGAAATCATGAGCGTAAGTCCAATAAGCTATCAGGCCTAATAGCCCACTAATGGACGCAGCCGATCCAATGACTAATTCATACCTCTAGCCAAATGAAGTACACAATCGATGACTTGCTACATATGAGCAAATTTATATCGATTATAAGAATACATGTGATAAAAAAGAATTAAGAATGAGTTTACTCTAATTTATTTTATTTTATCACTCAGAATTTTATGGAAGTCGTAATCCTGAATAAGATCATATATTTTTTTACACATAAATCATTTCACTACCTAATACTAAAATACCATCTAGTCTTGGATAGGGTCACTAGTAATTATTCATGAATTCTAATACCATTGTGAAAAGGAAAAATATGTAATGGATATGCGATAAGTAGGACTGTCAATTAGGTCAGTTAAGTTCGAAACCGATTATTCGACTCGTTAAAAACTCACTCGAATTTAATTTGGGAGTGAGCTGAGCTGAGTTTTGGCAAAAATTCAAGCTTAAAATAAAATTTGGGCCGAATTTGGTCAATAAATCGTTCGGCCCACTATAGGCCCGATCGAAATATAGTGTTAAATATATTAACTATTTATATTAATTATTATATATATATATATATATATGTGGTTCCCATCCGTGGCAACCGGTTGCCACAAACACTATTTCAACAACCAACTCCTCAACCGTTGATCATAATAATAAAGGGTTGAGATATGTGGCAATTTCATTCCTGTCGCTACACTTTGTAGCGGCAGTAATATTCCTTTTAATAGCAGAATAAATTACCAAAATGTCCTCATATATTATAACTTGTTATGCCGCTACACCTTGCAACGGCAGGAGGTAATTTTAGTTTCAATGCATGCATGTTATTGTCTAACTTAGCTTAACATGGTGAACGAGGCAATCCTACTACTCTTCTATCCTAATTAATTTCACCACATGCTCGTCCATATAAAGAAGTGAAACATACTGATATACATGCTGCCATATTCTATCCCAAATTTATTACATATATCACCTAAATAAAATCACATTCCCTGCGTTCTAAAATTAATAATATATTTTTTCTATCTTATTTTAAAATTACAAATCTTAAAAATTTTAAAATATAATTTGATAAATTCTTTTAAAGGATAAATAATATGAAATTTAAAAAATTTAAAAAAAAATTTTAAAAATTAGTAGTATTGTGTAAATTTTAATATTTCACAAATTTTAAAAAAATTTTAAAATTTTAAATTTCATATTATTTATCTTTAAAAGTTTTATCAAATTATATTTTAAAATTTTTAAGATTTGTAATTTTAAAATAAGATAGAAAAAATATATTATTAATTTTAGAACGCAGGGAATGTGATTTTATTTAGGTGATATATGTAATAAATTTGGGATAGAATATGGCAGCATGTATGTCAGTATGTTTCACTTCTTTATATGGACGAGCATGTGGTGAAATTAATAAGGATTATGAGAGTAGTAGGATTGCCTCATTCATCATGTTAAGCCAAGTTAGACAACCTCCTGCCGCCACCCACAAGGTGCAGCGGCAGAGCAAGTTAGAATATATGAGGACATTTTGGTAATTTGCTCTGCTGTCAAAAGAAATATTACTGCGGCTACAAAGTGTAGTGGCAGGGATGAAATTATCACATATCTCAACCCTTTATTATTATGATCAACGGTTGAGAACTTGGTTATTGAAATAGTGTCCGTGCCACATATGGGAACCCATATATATATATAAAGTCATCAACTGAAATTTAAGTACCATGTTTTCTTTAAAGTTATTCAATTTTTAATCGTTTTGTCATTTTAACTAATCTAAATAATATAGAGATATATTATTACTATGATTAGTTGTATGTTTTTAAGATTCAAACTACTTATTTTTTGATAATATTTGATCTTATGAATTGTAAAAAATTTAATATTTTTTTCAATAGATTGTCAAAATGAGCTAATGTTGTTTAAATAATGGAGTTGCATTATCTTTTTTTGTAATTTATTAATTTTTTTATTTTTAATTTGGTTGCCTGAAATTAGATCTTATGTAAGACCTCAACTTTTAATTAATAAAATTTATTTTATCTTTATATATTATTCTAAACAGTAAGGCTTAAATTGATAAAAAAAAAATTAAAGTTAAGGATGATATGTGCAAATTATAAGGAAAAAAAAGAATGTCGGTGGAGGCGCCAAAGAAAATTTGATACCGTACGACCGGTACCGTAAACAACTAATCATTGGTGGATTTTCACAACAGAATAAATTGTCGGATATAAAAAATGACAAAATAATCGTTAGTAGAAGTTATCTATGGAACTGTTACATTTAACTGTTAAAATATCCAACAATAAAGGAACAGTAACTCACAGTGTCACTATAGTATTTCATAGTATTAAACCAATAATTGTCACAATAACAAGAGTAATAATAAAAAGTTACGTATTTAAAAGTCGCATGTATTGAAAAGTAATGATGTTTAACATTTTTTAAATCTCTAATTTAATTACTATTGAAGACTAAATATAATTTTATTTTCCGTTATCTTTGTCATGATATCGTTTACTAGGTTATTCGAGCTCACATTTTTGTTTCCTAATTCCTTTCAAGAAATGAAAAAGTAGTCGGAGTTAACGGAAAAACAGGAGAATAGAGTGATGGTCCGAGTTAGCAGTTGTAGTAGTTCTCACCAAATTGTAGAATAGTGTACCAATAATTATAGTGAAGACTTAGTGTATGTATTACCGTACTATACACGGTTTATAATAATTATAATTACGTGAGTTAATGTAGTGTTTTGTATTTTGACGACTTAAATTGGGTTATATAAACTTAAATTTGGAAGCGTTACACTCGAAACTTGTGATTTCATATGGACTGAACTTGAACAACATATTATAAGTTCGAATGGGCTGAGTCCGAGCCCAAACTCGTTAATATTTGAATAGATTGAGTTTGAACAACTTTAAATCTGACTCACTTAGCTCAATTGACAGTCCTAATTGACAGTCCTAATGATACGTGAGGACAAAATCATATAAGTATAACAAAATAATAATATCAAAATACAAAATTCTAATTACACAATCTCACTTTATATACGCTCCACTTTTTTGAGAGTGAAATTAAAGTCTATTTTATTCATAAAACAGTACAATTATGTGAGAATAAAATAACTTCATCAATTCTCTTTTGAAAATATGCACGTATTAATAACCATGCAACTCGTGCAATCCATATTTTATTCCTTTGGCCTCATTTTTATCCACTCAAAGAATAAGAATATGTTACTTGACAAATTTGATGAAACAAAGGGAATCAAATTATATGAGTAAGCAGCGGAAAGTTTGGCATATGGATGGCCTTCTTTTTCATAATTAAAGAGAACCTTGTTGTACCACTTTATATGATTTCTACATTGAATATTTTTCATAATTATGCTTCCAACACACATCCTAAATTATTATTCCCAAGCAACTTTAGTGTTAGTCAAATCAATCAATGTTGTTTTAGTTAACTAAACGCCCTTTATTCGAATCCAGTCAAACATCGCACGGAACTATTGGAACTCAATTTATTTTCGCCAACTTTATGATGGACGATAAATGCACTTAAAGTGATTATCTTAAATACTCACTAATATAAGTTGATTATCTTAATGTAAAAAAACATGCTGTACGATTAAATTGTACATTTCTCCATGTATCATGGGTATTTTAGATCAATATTACTAGTTCTTTTTTCCCTTATATTAATAATCAAACTTCTTTATTGGAAGCGGTTAGGCCTTTGATTTTCTGACTAATAATTAAGAGCCTCTTATATTTTCCTCGAGGAAGAAAGGGGGAAAGAGTGTTTGTATACCCAAAACTCGGTCAAATCTAGCCAATAAAAGCGTTTCTATACCAAAAACTTGGTCAAATCTAGCCAATTTAAGGCATACGGAAAAATTATATCTTTATGGCAGTGCTACTCAATTTTGACTGTTTGTTTTTGTCATAGGACCCCAGTAAGTTTTTTTTTTTTTTTTTGGCAAAAGTGGGAGTCTTTGATTCTAGGCTTCTTTGAACATCAAGAATCAAAGGTCAAGAATCTTGAAATACTAGGAGGAGGCTTGGTTGATTTTTATTTTAATAATTGTGTGACGCTTCTTTTGGTGCCCACCCTTGGATTATATCAATTTTAATAATTGAGTGAAGCTTCTTTTGGTGCCCACCCTTGGATTATATAATAATCTTTTAATTTCAAAATTAAAAATACAATTTGACTTTTGAGATGGAACGACTAGTATATTAAATTTTAAAATTAGTACGACTCATAAAAATTTAAAATAAAATAAATTTTGTGATTAATAGTTTTTATTATATACTATATAGTTATAATAATTGTATCAACTAAAAATAAATAAATTCACATCAATTTAAAGTTTAATATTTCGTCATTTGACCTCAAAAATTAAATTATATTTTTAATTTTGGAACAGAGAGAGTAGTATAATATTCAATGTTTTATGGAAGCCAGCCTATGGGTGGAAAATTGGCACCAATATAATTATGGCTTATTGGGTTGGATATAGAAGACTAAAAATCAGTTAATTTTAAGTCATAATTAGTTTTGTTTTCACCAAGTAATTTTGTTGTTCAATTCATAAGTAGAAGCAAAGAAAGTAAGGCCTTGTTTGAATTTGATTTTCAAGATATCTATTACAATGAATTTTCAATTTTTTTGTTTATTTGACCAGCTTTTATAAGCTTATAAGTCTAAAAAAATATACTTCTAAATATTAATGGAGGGTGACAATGTGAAAGGGAATTTTTAAATCTATTTAAAAAAGAATCTGCTTGTAAATTAATTTTATGAAAAATATCTTTTTCTGTTTATTTAAGAAAATATATGAATCATATTACATCATAAATCTTAAACCCCCCCCCCCCACCCTCAAAAAAATAAAAATAAATCTACATCATAAATGGAGGGGGTAACAATACTTCATATTGGTTCCCCCACCTTACAAATCAAATAAAATATGCCCATTAGGCTCGAAGGACATGTTTCTCACATTGTTGTGGTGCTGGTTTGGTTTCCCAAAATTTTTAATTAAATTCCAATACACTCCACAATAAAAAATCAGCAAAAATTAAAGAAAAACTTGAGTATGAATCAAATATAATGTAACAAGGTCTAATTCATTATATCTTCACTTAATATATCAAGTGATATTAATAATAAACTAAATTTTATTTAATATTAAATTATTCTACATATTACTGATACGAGACTGACGTATTACATGTAATAATTTGATAGTAATAAATCTTTTGAAGCAGTCACGTGAAATATGACAAAAAAAAATGTCGTGATAGCCATCTTCACCGGGCTATTAGAAAGCATTTAGAATTGTAGTTTTTTTTTTTTGAACTATATATACTCTTTTAAAAGTTTAATTATTTTAAAATGAATTAATGACAAAACTGTACCTTAAACTGTACGCCGGGTTTTCGCTTTCTTTCCTTCTTTTCCAATTTTAGCCTTTTGATTTAGATGACGTTTGGAAAAGGTCGGCATTGATGTCGACGGGGTTTTGAAAGATCGTTTTTATGATGAGCCAATTAATCAGAGTCGCCAGTTGGTATGTTTGGAATGGATGTACCAACTCATCCGAATTTTCGTTTTTTTATAAATCGCTGGCTCATATGTGACTCCGAATTAATTGGTCTGCGAATTGAGATTCATAGAGTTCGGGGGCTTGCTTAAGTGAGGGGAAGGTGTTAGGCACCCCTCGACTTCCGTGAAACACGGTTACCGCAATCTTGATGCTTTCCTATCCTTTAATTCATGAAATGTTGTGTTGTACGCGCGCGTGTGTGTGTGTGCCTATGTGAATGTTGTGGTGAGTTTGTATGAAAGAATCATTTGGATTTTTAGGGAAAATCGTGTTTTAATTTGAGAACGCTTCGGAATGTCTTTTCGGTGTACACGAGAAAGCTTTATTCTTTATGAGAAAGGTTTGATTTTAATTGTCCAAAACTATGAGATTTTCATTAAGTGTCGTTTTGGCAAAATAATAGTTTTAAAACTTCTTCTAAATATGAATCGAGATCTATACGTTGCTTTCATAAAATGATGGGCAATCTCTAGAATCTCTTTTAACCCTATGCACAACGGTTTAATAAAACGCCATTTATTTATAAAATCATTTTTTGTGATGTTGGAAAACGATCTTCCTTTGCCTTCTCGTCAAATAGGAATCGACATTCATTAGCATTTCTCAAGTTTTAACCTCGTGATTCTAATGTCCTAGTTTGATTGATTTTATGAAAATCTTATCATTTAGCTTTGAAATCAATTTCGTGTCATAAATCAAATCAAGCATAAACACGCGTCGGGGCTATTCATGGGCATGTAAGCCATCAAAATGTCCCCGAACGCCAACAATCACAAATTTCACTATTTCGGGGCCTTAAGCACGATTCTCGCCTTAGCGTCGTTTTAAGGCCCAACGATTACATATTTACAATGAGAACTACGTCATCTCTACTTCTTACATCAAGATATGTCCATCATCGGATCGGGACCCCGGGGTCGCTTTCCTAGGCTCACAACCAAGTATCCACACACAAACAATCGGATATTACAAGAAAATAAACCAACCCGGATAAATCTAACAATACCAAGACATCTTAAAATAACGATTTTAAAGGAATTGATACCGAATATAACACCTTAAAACAAACCAAGAAATTAATGAACGAATATCATCGGGTTATTAGGAAGAGTTTATTCCGATTGGAAACTTCACTCATAATCCCTAATTCATTGTTCAACAAGATACATGAAAATTATATCTAATTTACCCAAATCAATAGGACATGAATTGCTAGAACAAATAGAAATTTTCACCTTGCAATTGATCTCAAATGGATGTGAACTTGTGTATTTGAATAGGATAAAGGATGTATTTGATACAATCAAACTCAAAAGAATTAATTCCACTCTTTTTTTCCTCTTCTTTCTCCCTATTTTGTTGCAAAATCTAGCTATTTTCTCTCTATTTCCGTGTTTTTTTGCTGCTGCAGAAATTCTTCTTCTTCCAAAACTGCTGAACCTCCTGTATGCTGCCCGAAGCTGGGCTTAAATAGGCTGGCCAAAGCCAGCCGCAGATCTATCTGCGGCTGGCCGCAGATGGATCTGCGGCTGGCCAGCTGGCGACGCCTCCCATCGCACTCAGCTGGTAGTGCTGATTTCCCGGTTTCCGTGCTGGCGCACCCACTTGGCCGCAGATTATCCGCGGCTGGCGCTGGCGGGCTTGACTTTTTCGGATTTTTCGTGCCACGCCTCGATTTTCGTACCGCAACGTCGGTTTTCGCTGACAGGCTCGTATTCCGCAGTCCGGGAACTTCCGGGAGACGTGCCACCTCATTCGGAAATGCCTGCCTCAGACGGCTTTATTGTCACGTAAACTTGGGTTGCCCAAAACATTGCGGCGGGGCCGGGCGCTCGCCCTTGTGCCCGCTCCTTTGCTCCCGCAAGCCGGTTCAATTGACGATTTCGCCCTCCTGTCATGGTTAGTAGAAGGAAACGCAAAATTTGGGTGTCTACAGCTGCCCCTCTTTATCATGTTTATGAAATGATAAATGAAATGAACAGGATAAAGAAGTAGACACACGATGCATGAATGACAGTGCATAAGAATGACAGTGCAACACATACAACTTATGATGTAACGCAAGATGTAAGGCATGCAACACATTTGTAAAGGTGTCAATGCATCAATCCCTAACCTGTCGCTCGTCTCGTAATCGCCGGGTCTCGTATCCGGTCGATTGTCCTGTGAATGTCGGGTCTCATATCCGGTCACCCCTCTCGTAATCACCTTATTCCATCCCATTGTCATCAAAGGAAGTTATTCTCCTGACTAGCTTTGAAGGGCATCCTTGGAATTCGTCCTCGCACATCGTTTCTTGGCAACCATTGCTTTTGACTCTGATAGGCTTAGGACCTTGACACCTAACCTGCATTGGATCACGTTACAGAATTATCACTTATTCAATGCATGTGACACAACATTTAAAATGAAAAATGACCCTGTACAGTCTTTTGATACGATTCTACAGGTTGTCACCGCTTGTCGGAGCCGGTTTTTGTCGCCGGACATCCATCTCGTAATCGCCGGTTATCGTCGCCGGTCAATTGTCTCGTCGGGGCCGGGTATCGTCGCCGGTCACCCATCTCGTAACCCCCGGTTATCGTCGCCGGTTGGTTATCTTGTCGGAGCTGGTTTTCGTCGCCAGACATCCATCTCGTAATCGCCGGTTATCGTCACCGGTCGATTGTCTCGTCAGGGCCGGGTATCGTCGCCGGTCACACCATCTCGTAACCCCCGGTTATCGTCGCCGGTTGGTTTATCTTGTCGGAGCCGGTTTTTCGTCGCCGGACATCCATCTCGTAATCGCCGGTTATCATCGCCGGTCGATTGTCTCGTCGGGGGATCCGGGGCCGGGTATCGTCGCCGGTCACCCATCTCCTAACCCCCGGTTATCGTCGCCGGTTGGTTATCTTGTCGGAGCCGGTTTTCGTCTCCGTAACTCCAGCTCTTAAGAGCCGGAAATCGTCGCCGGTCGATTATCTGGTCGGGGCCGGGTATCGTCGGCGGTCGCCCATCTCGTAACCCCGGTTATCGTTGCCGGTTGGTTATCTTGTCGGAGCCGGTTATCGTCGCCGGACATCCATCTCGTGATCGCCGGTTATCGTCGCCGGTCGATCGTCATGTCGGGGCCGGGTATCGTCGCCGGTCACCCATCTCGTAACCCCCGGTTATCGTCGCCGGTCGGTTATCTGTCGGAGCCGGTTATCGTCGCCGGACATCCATCTCGTGATCGCCGGTCGATCGTCATGTCGGGGCCGGGTATCGTCGCCGGTCACCCATCTCGTAACCCCCGGTTATCGTCGCCGGTTGGTTATCTTGGATCTCAGCCCTTCCCAGGGTTTGTTGTTTTTTGTCTTTTTTCTTTTGTGGATATCAGCCCTTCCCAGGGGTGCTCACCATCTTTGTTGTGGTTCGCGTGGATCTCAGCCCTTCCCAGGGTTTGTTGTTTTTTGTCTTTTTTCTTTTTGTGGATATCAGCCCTTCCCAGGGGTGCTCACCATCTTGTCGTGGTTCGCGTGGATCTCAGCCCTTCCCAGGGTTTGTTGTTTTTTGTCTTTTTTCTTTTTTTGTGGATATCAGCCCTTCCCAGGGGTGCTCACCTTCTTGTTGTGGTTCTCGTGGATCTCAGCCCTTCCCAGGGTTTGTTGTTTTTGTCTTTTTTCTTTTTGTGGATAACCGCCCGTCCCCGGGGTGCTCCACCTCTTCTCGTGGTTCGCGTGTATCTCTTCCTTTCCGCTGGTTTGTTGTTTGTTCTATATTTTCTTTTTGTGGATATCAGCCCTTCCCAGGGGTGCTCACCATCTTGTCGTGGTTCGCGTGGCTCTCAGCCCTTCCCAGGGTTTGTTGTTTTTTGTCTTTTTTCTTTTTTTGTGGAATATCAGCCCTCCCCACGGGTGCTCACCATCTTGTCGTGGTTCGCGTGGATCTCAGCCCTTCCCAGGGTTTGTTGTTTTTTGTCTTTTTTCTTTTTTTGTTGATATCAGCCCTTCCCAGGGGTGCTCACCATCTTGTTGTGGTTCGCGTGGATCTCAGCCCTTCCCAGGGTTTGTTGTTTTTGTCTTTTTTCTTTTTGTGGATATCAGCCCTTCCCAGGGGTGCTCACCATCTTGTCGTGGTTCGCGTGGATCTCAGCCCTTCCCAGGGTTTGTTGTTTTTTGTCTTTTTTCTTTTTTTGTGGATATCAGCCCTTCCCAGGGGTGCTCACCATCTTGTTGTGGTTCGCGTGGATCTCAGCCCTTCCCAGGGTTTGTTGTTTTTGTCTTTTTTCTTTTTGTGGATATCAGCCCTTCCCAGGGGTGCTCACCATCTTGTCGTGGTTCGCGTGGATCTCAGCCCTTCCCAGGGTTTGTTGATTGGTTTTGAGTGATTTTTTTTTTTTTTTTTTTTTTTTTTTGGATGGGATGTGTGATCGGCTTCATGTCCTGGATCTCCCACCAACATCGTCCACGTATCATGCCGCAAAAGCCATCACTCTGATCATTTGTGAGGTTGAAAGCGACGCGCTTGTACTTTCCTGAAGATTTTCATTTTGATCGTACCTGCATGCATGAAAAAGATGTTATGCATGATCTGGCAGATATGTTATGGACAGATGCAATGTGCACAACATATGTTTAGATAGAAATGGACCCCTGTTTCAGTCAAATGATATGATTCGAAGGTCGTCGTTGCTTGCCAACATTTGATTGGATCACGCCTCGTCGTGAAGTGTAGTTTCTAGACTTCAACATTGGTTTTGTACTCAGCCTGTTCTTGGTCGTCTTCATTTCATCAAGTTGAAGGCAGTCTGTTTCGCTCTCTGTGTATGACCGGCAGCTATGTTGGGCTCCTTGGCCTTTTGATCATTTCTGCTGGTCGATATGCTGTTGTCCCGCATTATATCCTCCTTGTATATGCTCATGCACGTGGATCACTTGGATGTTGAGGCAGTGATAGACAGGATTGGGGAGAGGCCCAATGATGAAAAGCTCTGTGCAGCCTCAGCTTCCTTCCATTTCACGATTCTTAACTGCCCCTGCCTTGGCGCGTGTCGCTACCAAGAATTTTCTATCGAAACACTCGCGATGTTGACCGTGCTAAGTTATCCACAGCTCTGCAAGATCCTGCATGTCAGATGACTAACAATTGCCAAAACTTGAAGGCTCGGGCCGTTAGTGTTAGTTCAACACAAAGATATTATAAATCTCGACAAAAATGCAAGTTAAAGCACATGAAATTGAATATCTATTGATCGCACAATCTAGCAAGTTGTGACCCGTGAATGTACTAGTATTGGAAGCTTTTTTTTTTATTTTTTTATTATTATTGTTATTTTTCGATTCCTTCGCGAGTTGATGAATTTCCATTTGACGAGTTATGAAATCGTAAGAACACCTTCAAGCATTCATGGTCATTGTTCGTGAGTAAGGTCGAATTCAAAAGAACTACCTTTCCCTCGTCACAAGTATTTTGTCTCCATTCTCGACAACGTCCTTAGCAGGATTGACGTCATATGACAAATGCACTGTGCGATGCAGCACTCAGTAGGGGTTTCTCTTCCCTGACTTTTTGTTTAAGGCCGAGAGCTTTTCGCATTATCTTTTCTCTTTATTAGTCCACTTCACTTGTCTCGCTTTCTTAGGCTTTTCAAAGTTACCCATTTAACGAGTTTTGGACCAATGACTCCCGAACCAGACGATTCTGGGGCACTAGGTGTACAGACACCCCTTCGGGTTTATTCACTCGAGTAACAAAGGCCACGGTTCGAGACAAGGTGGTGGTCTGCCCCATTCATTTCTTTGCTTGACCTTGCGCAAGATTCGTTTTCTTAGGCTTGAGTTACCCATGTAGCGAGTGTTAGGCCGGTGACTCCCAAACCAGACGGCTTTAGGGCACCAGATGCAGAGACACCCCTTAGGCTTAAATACTCGAGTAGCCCATGCCACGATTCGAATCTGCTCGGGCCTCCTCTACTGTAATGCTCGTTTTCTTAGGCTCTGAGTTACCCATGTAACGAGTGTTGGGCCAGCGACTCCCAAACCAGATGGCTTTAGGGCACTAGGTGTAGAGACACCCCTCGGGCTTAATTACTCGAATAACCCAGGCCACGATTCGAGACATTAGCTTGATAATCATTTATCGTCTGACTTCTTGATATTGATCATTATTGACTGTCTGACTACGTATTAATGGCCATCAACATCGTCATAGTTTTATACCCCACAACTGAAAGTTTGTGCAAATGCAAAGTGAAGGCTGTCATATGAGGTCGATTCTGTCGCAAACGTTGCTTTGAATTAAGGCTTTGTACCCGATCAAAAGGTTGAATAGCCTTCTTCGTCTAATCATACTCACGATCGTGCTCCACGGTTGCTTGTCAGAATTAATCCGATTCTTATCAAGCCAAATGAAATCCCCTTTCACGCGGATAATCGTATCCCGGGAAAACTATGCTTGACAAATGCCAGATGATCGTACCGTTGAAGATTGAATTGACATGAGTTAGCATTTGATGATGATGGTGCATGTTGATGGGATTGTTGCATGGGTGCCAACTTGCACGTCATCATTTCCTGGGTAGTTGACAAATGCCCCAGTGTTAAGTTGTTTTTCTTGTGATCTCCCTTGTACTGGTCGCATCGGTATCTCGCTGGGCTGACAAAAGATCCGGTCCTTTGACTTGTTGAAAGATTTGGGGTTTTTTTTTTTTTTTTTTTTTTTTTTTTTTTTTTTTTTTTTTAAATTTTTTTTGGTCGAAAATGCCCCTACTCCGGGTTCTTTGTGATCGTTAGGGGCTCTGATGTTTGATGGCGATGGTTTGGTCTAAGTTGGGTTTGGGTTTACCTTCGACCCATCCCTTGATCTCGCCAGGCGTATTGTCGATATCTGCCTCGCCCTGCTCAATCCCCATCAGATCGAAATCTAGCTCTATACCAGAATCGTGATCCACCTTCAAATTTGGCCTATCGATTGCCAGTCTAAGATGCCTCAAATCGGGGTACCTGAAATAAAACAGAAATGCTTGTCATATTATATAAAACATTTCAACACATGATCTTCTTTTTGGATAACATGACAAAGTGACATGAGCGTGCAGGGATTTGAAATAAAACTCAGAATTTTAAAACCCATTGTTCTTCTACTGGCCGGGATTCACTGTCATATTCCTGGTTTTAACCCCTTCCTGGATATCACCTGCTGCATGGTCCAACTGGCCACGGTGAGGTCAAGCAATGGAGCTCATTAGGGGGGTGCATGGATCGCATTGGCATGAATCTGGCATTGATGGCATTTCTTGACATGAGCATCGCAGTCGATTTTCGTGGTTAGCCAGTAGTAACCCGTTCACATGATTTTCTTTGCCAAAATGTTCTGCTCATATAGCTCCGCACACATCGCCATGTACTTCGTTCATTAATCTACGGGCTTTTCGGCTTTCCAGATATCTCAGCAGTCCCGTAGCTTAGGAAGAATTTCACTGCCCATCCTTGGATTCTCTTTCCCCGGTCGGATCTGCATTTTCGGGAAAGGAGCTGTCTCGAAGGAACTCTTTAATGTTTTGATAACCAAGCCCATTCAAGGAGGGGCGTCACTATGGGAGATCTTTCCGATCTGATCCTCATAGGCCGGACAAGTCTGTACCGTAATTCCCAGGGCTAATCTCAGTCCTAGGATGCATCCCTCGCATTCTACCCCATATCGGCCGTATTGTTGGCAGTGGCAACAGAAACTGTAATTTCATGGCTACCGGCTTCTGCCATTTGGATGCGTGGAGTATGGACTTTACGGCCTCTCAGTTGGGTCCTAGGGGCAATCTCACAAAACAAACAAGGGCCGTAGTTTAGTACTGTGCCAGTTACAAGTTGGTAGATGCATGTCAACACTGATGCCTGATTATTATTCATCATTTTTTTTTTCGGTTCTCTAATCTTATCCTGCAAAACAAGGTCAGTGTTTGATGACCGGATAGTATTTAGAAGTTTTTAGAAAACCTTGGTACGTGGTATGGATGGCCTTCCTGCAAAACCATGTCAGTATTCTCTTTATATGTGCAGGTGATGTAATCACATGATACAAGACATATTTATTACGATGTTGATGATATGACAGTTGTATGTCATTTACATGACATTTATTTATTTGACTGGACGATAAAAAGGCATGAAGAAGCTTCCCTTCCGTTAGGTTTATCAGAGGCTGACCTACCCTAGGGTTACTCTCGCGGGCTTTTCGGCATGAAGGTCCCCAAATCTTCGCAATCTACTCGTCTGAGTCCTTTCGATTGGAGCGGATTTGGGTGGTGCGTTTCCTGAGCCATCTCCGGGGAGCAGCCCCTTCGAGTCCAGTAATAAGCAACCGACAGGTTCGCCTCAGGAGGAGGTACTCTCTCAACATACATTCACATTCATCGTTCTCACCGCATGCATATGATTACTTTGAAGTAAAGCAAATCCATCCAACCATTCATTCATTGGTAAAACACATTCACACAACAACAGGTCAAAATATCGCACGCACACACACATTCATGAATTTTAAAGGATAGGAAGGCATCAAGATTTGAACGCGGCTTAAGCCCTCTAATGTCCCCAGCAGAGTCGCCAGCTGTCGACGCCGGGTTTTCGCTTTCTTTCCTTCTTTTCCAATTTTAGCCTTTTGATTTAGATGACGTTTGGAAAAGGTCGGCATTGATGTCGACGGGGTTTTGAAAGATCGTTTTTATGATGAGCCAATTAATCAGAGTCGCCAGTTGGTATGTTTGGAATGGATGCTTGTACCAACCTCATCCGAATTTTCGTTTTTTTATAAATCGCTGGCTCATATGTGACTCCGAATTAATTGGTCTGCGAATTGAGATTCATAGAGTTCGGGGGCTTGCTTAAAGTGAGGGGAAGGTGTTAGGCACCCCTCGACTTCCGTGAAAACACGGTTACCGCAATCTTGATGCTTTCCTATCCTTTAATTCATGAAATGTTGTGTTGTACGCGCGCGTACCGCGCGGTGTGTGTGTGTGCCTATGTGAATGTTTGTGGTGAGTATTGTATGAAAGGAATCATTTGGATTTTTAGGGAAAATCGTTGTTTTTTTAATTTGAGAACGCTTCGGAATGTCTTTTCGGTGTACACGAGGAAAGCTTTATTCTTTATGAGAAAGGTTTGATTTTAATTGTCCAAAACTATGAGATTTTCATTAAGTGTCGTTTTGGCAAAATAAGAGTTTTAAACCTTCGTCTAAATAGGAATCGAGATCTATACGTTGCTTTCATAAAATGATGGGCAATCTCTAGAATCTCTTTAACCCTATGCACAACGGTTTAATAAAACGCCATTTATTTATAAAATCATTTTTTGTGATGTTGGAAAACGATCTTCCTTTGCCTTCTCGTCAAATAGGAATCGACATTCATTAGCATTTCTCAAGTTTTAACCTCGTGATTCTAATGTCCTAGTTTGATTGATTTTATGAAAATCTTATCATTTAGCTTTGAAATCAATTTCGTGTCATAAATCAAATCAAGCATAAACACGCGTCGGGGCTATTCATGGGCATGTAAGCCATCAAAATGTCCCCGAACGCCAACAATCACAAATTTCACTATTTCGGGGCCTTAAGCACGATTCTCGCCTTAGCGTCGTTTTTAAGGCCCAACGATTACATATTTACAATGAGAACTACGTCATCTCTACTTCTTACATCAAGATATGGTCCATCATCGGATCGGGACCCCGGGGTCGCTTTCCTAGGCTCACAACCAAGTATCCACACACAAACAATCGGATATTACAAGAAAATAAACCAACCCGGATAAATCTAACAATACCAAGACATCTTAAAATAACGATTTAAAGGAATTGATACCGAATATAACACCTTAGAACAAAACCAAGAAATTAATGAACGAATATCATCGGGTTATTAAGAAGAGTTTATTCCGATGGAAACTTCACTCATAATCCCTAATTCATTGTTCAACAAGATACATGAAAATTATATCTAATTTACCCAAATCAATAGGACATGAATTGCTAGAACAAATAGAAATTTTCACCTTGCAATTGATCTCAAATGGATGTGAACTTGTGTATTTGAATAGGATAAAGGATGTATTTGATACAATCAAACTCAAAAGAATTAATTCCACTCTTTTTTTTCCTCTTCTTTTCTCCCTATTTTGTTGCAAAATCTAGCTATTTTCTCTCTATTTCCGTGTTTTTTTTGCTGCTGCAGAAATTCTTCTTCTTCCAAAACTGCTGAACCTCCTGTATGCTGCCTGAAGCTGGCTTAAATAGGCTGGCCAGAGCCAGCCGCAGATCTATCTGCGGCTGGACGCAGATGGATCTGCGGCTGGCCAGCTGGCACGCCTCCCATCGCACTCAGCTGGTAGTGCTGATTTCCCGGTTTCCGTGCTGGCGCACCCACTTGGCCGCAGATCTATCCGCGGCTGGCGGGCTTGACTTTTTCGATTTTCGTGCCACGCCTCGATTTTCGTACCGCAACGTCGGTTTTCGCTGACAGGCTCGTATTCCGCAGTCCGGGAACTTCCGGGAGACGTGCCACCTCATTCGGAAATGCCTGCCTCAGACGGCTTTATTGTCACGTAAACTTGGGTTGCCCAAAACATTGCGGCGGGGCCGGGCGCTCGCCCTTGTGCCCGCTCCTTTGCTCCCGCAAGCCGGTTCAATTGACGATTTCGCCCTCCTGTCATGGTTAGTAGAAGGAAACGCAAAATTTGGGTGTCTACAATATTAATAATAAACTAAATTTTATTTAATATTAAATTATTCTACATATTACTGATACGAGACTGACGTATTACATGTAATAATTTGATAGTAATAAATCTTTTGAAGCAGTCACGTGAAATATGACAAAAAAAAATGTCGTGATAGCCATCTTCACCGGGCTATTAGAAAGCATTTAGAATTGTAGTTTTTTTTTTTTGAACTATATATACTCTTTTAAAAGTTTAATTATTTTAAAATGAATTAATGACAAAACTGTACCTTAAAATTGGTAACTTTTTCGATTTTAACTCATATGTTTGAGAATCAAGGATTAACACCTTCTTCAATTTTTAAAAGACAATTATCTTCAATTTTCAGTTATTCCGTACATAATTTGGTGGTTTTTTTTTTCTAAGTTATAGTACTACATTCGTATTCATAATTATAAAATAATTGTTGATTTTTAAAAAATAATTTGATATATTTTTAAACTCAAAATTAAAATAATTTATTAAAAATTATAAAACAATGACTTATGAAAAATCATTTCTAAATATTAAGGTTGAAATATTATTTTGTGCTGTTAAATATATACACATATAGACTAATAAAAAAATAATGAAAAAAAATTCCAACGTACTTTAAAGTTTAAAATTCAAATTGCTCCATACGGGTAGACTAACAAACCGTGTAACTGTGTAAGTATATCATTGCTGACGATATATCCGGGCTGCGGGAATATGGTTAAATGACAGACCCATAGACCCATATATCCGGGCTGTGGTGTTTGACTGATTAAAATATGAATAATTAATATATTTTAATAAATTCGATTAATGATATAATATCTCAGCTTAAAAACTTGATTAATAACTGAAAAATATCACTCCGTTCTAAATTAATTGCTCAATTTTAACTTTTTTTTAAGTCAAATTGACTATTTTTAGAATTAATAATTAAGCATATATAAATATATTTCTAAAATTATAAAAATTGGGATTAGTAATAAATTGTATATACTTTCTTTTGGTTATAATCTCTTCACCTATATTTTAGCAAAAATAGTAAAAAGATTAGTTTTAAAAATGGTCAATTTGACTTTAAAATGTCAACATTGAGCAATTAATTTGGGACGGAGGAAATATAAAATACGTGAATGACATTTAAATTTAAAAATATTAATTTTAAATTTAGAAATATTTTAAATAATTTTTTTTTTAAAAATTAATAATGATTTTAAAATTTAAAACGAAAGGAAATGAACAATATTTATAAAATTTCATATAGTTAATTTTTTTATTAAAAGATAGTTCTTAATAAGAAATAAATAAAAATTTATTAAACAACTTTATTCTCTTATCAATCATACGTGTGGAACTATTAAGAAGTATTTCTTGCGTCTCTTAATATAAGTCGTTTTTAAGAATTTTAAGTAATTATTAATTGCTTAATTTTTAATATTATCTCAAGTATTAAATTTAACTTTGATTTTTTTTATTTTTTGTTTAATAAATAATCTTTTTTTTAATACAAAAATAATATAAACAATTAATATTATATTTAATATTATATAATTATTTCATTAACAAGTGTGCACAACTATAAGACTATTTATTCCTCTGTATACACGTACATAAATATAAATACAGAGAGAGGAGTTGTAGAGATACAGCTGGCTACTGCTGAGGCCGAGTTGCAGTCTCATTTTTCCAGGTGTTGAATTCCCCTCTCCTTCAACGCCATTTCATCGCCAACAATTCACAAAAATAATCCATTTCTTCTCCCCAGTTAGAATCCCGAATCCCGAGGTATCTGCCCCCATCAATTCACTGCTTTCGGCGGAGTCTGTGCACTTTAATTCAGCTGCTACTTTCTCTCTCTGTCCAACCACAAAACCCAACCTCCTGAGGTTTTAGCAGTGAATCCATGTGTAATTCTACGCAATTTTGACGTAATTTATATTTAGTTTTATAGAGATTTAGAAACAGTTGATGAATTAGCTTCAAAGTTTTGGTTTTTTGGAGGATTGGAGTTTAAGATCGTTGAGAAGAAGACAATTTTATCTTGCCTTTTGTTGTACACTTTGATTTTGTTTGGAGCTGAAGGGAGTTGGTGTATTTTTGTTTATATAAATGGATAGATAGATAGAGATATAAACAAAGGTTCAATTTGAGGATAACAAGTTATAATTAGGCGACATGGTTAGTGGACATATATTTCATTGTAGAAAGGATTCATGGCCTCCTGAAGAGTATATAAGCCGGGCAACTTTGCAACTGGTTAGTATTTTTTCGGTCAATTTTTTAGCTCTTGCTTTTAAAGATTTTTGATACTACCTCTGCTCGAAATTATATTATAAGATGATTGTTGCCCGTTGAAAATCAATTTGAGACATTTTCAAATTCAAAATTGAGATGATACCTTTAAATTTATGAAACACAAATTCGTGTCAATTTTGAGTTTGAAAATGTTCAAAAATTTAATAATGATCTTATATTTTGTATTTTGGAATGGAGGGAGTATACGTTTCTCTTATGTTACTGAAATATTGCCTATTTATGTTATCCATCTCTTATGTTACTGAAATATTGCCTATTTATGTTATCCCCTTGGAGAAATTGATTAACTCTGTTCTAGTTTTAAATAAACATCCAACTATTAGTCTATTACACTGGGGTCAAAGAGTAAATGACCCAAATTCTCTTGGCGTGGAGTGCATTTGATGAGAAATGGAGTAGTTTTCCAATAACAATATTCATACATAATTTGTGTGCTTTTGTGTGCTCATACCAGTTGTTCTTCTTACTCTTTGTTGTAGCTTGATTTTGATAGCGCTGCCCCACCAGAACAAGCATGGAGAAGGAAATTAAACAGCCATGCTAGTATTCTTAAAGAATTCAGTGTTACATTTGTGGAAGCAATAAAAATGGTAGTAATCTCTGTTGAGGAATCTATGTACTTTCTCAAAGAATTCATAGATTCTGTACATCCTAATAAAAATACCACATATAGTACCTCCTTTGGTTCTCAGTTGGTATCTGATACTCTGAATATTGACTTCAGGTTCAACTTGGTATACGTCTGTGGTCATATGTAAGGGAAGAGGCCTCCCATGGAAGGGTAATAACTCTCTCAATTCTGTTATGCTATGTACTTTTCCATAAATAGTGAAGCGAAAAAGGAAAGAATTACCTCAATTTTGTTTATATTCCAGCCATACCCTAAAAAAATGAAAATTGAGAGGAAGAAACTAACAAAGTCGTTTTCCGCTCTTAAGAAATACTACACGACAAGAGTTCGATAGAGTTGCTACTTGAGATTATCTTTGCTTGATATGTTTGCAGAAAGCACCTATTGATCCTTTCACACGTGAAAGTTGCAAGCCGTCAGCATCGCAAGGGGTTCCTCTCGGAGGGATGGGGTAAGAGTTGGTTCTAAAGGGGAGACTTTTAATATTTTTTAATATAATATGTTATGCATCTGATGAAGTTCATTCTTTTCAATGTCACAGAAGTGGTAGCATAACTAGAGGTTTTAGAGGCGAGTTCAGAAATTTTCAAATTGTTCCTGGTACTTGTGATGCTTCTCCTATCATGGCCAATCAGTTCTCTGTAAAGCTCTTCCCTTCCCTTTGTCACCTGTTGTTCATACCCATATGGGAAACCTAATATATGTCATTCATATATATAGGTCCTACGACTTTGGGTTACTGTTCTGTAATGTTGATATATTGTTGAGGCTTGTTATGTAGTGGTTAAAAATGGATGTAGAAGTTGATAACTAATGGTTGCAATTTAACATATCCAACAAAATATAAATAAAAATAACTAATCCAATTGGCATATCCAATTACCGTTTGTCCCTCTAGAAGTCAATAACTAATAGAGATCGCCCGAGTTCCCATGTAAAAGTTTCACCAAAATAATTCGATGTATTGGTTGTTGGTGTTCCCATGATACAGCTTGGTGCTAGCTTTTTGAAATGCATTACCGACAGTATTATGCTATTTTCTATAGTTAAAAATATGTAAGCACAAGTATATGTTCAACTTACATTACTTGGCCACAGTATTTGTTAATTTTAGTAATTTTCATAATATGAAGTGATATCTGTAAACAGGCAACTGCTACCCTATGCTGTTTGAGTAACCAGTTGTTAACAAGGTACTAAAGCAGGATGACCATGCACCTCTAACTAGTCATATCACCTACAAGTTTAGATTATTCACGGGGATGGCTGATTCAGGAGAGACCACACTTGTTGTGAAGTTTCAGTATTTTGTTTTCCCATTTCTTGACCTGCTTAGCTTCTCTAGACTTAAAGAAGTTTTTTATATTGTTATAAAGTGCATGTGTGACAATTGTGGACAATAAGTATCACTCATGGCTTTCTGATATATGATTTGGTACTACAGATTTTTATATCTCGCGATGGTGGAAGTAAAAAATATGCATCTGTGTTATCCCCAGGCCAACACGAAGGGTTGGGGTAAGGGAGTAACTCATGGAGTTCTTTTTTCTCTTCGTTTTCTTTCCTTAGAGCTCTTCCTGCTTTTGAACTTTTGATGCTCGGTGCATAATTGTTGCTTTTCTTGAAATTTGATGGATAATGGACATGTAACTCGAGTGTAAAACAAAATTTAATTGTAACACCAAAATTTGAAAAGGAAATTGTTCTTCAAAAGAAAACTTAAATCGGAGTACTAAGAGTATAGAGAAACAGTGCAACTAACAGTTTATTTGACTATGGCATGGTTCTTTGGTTATATATGTGCAAACTTGATTTATTTCGCTTCCTAGCTTAGTTGCAGTATATACTCAATCATTGACGGAAACTTATTGTTTTGGTGTTGTGATGCCACACACTCTACCTGCATATCACAACATGTGGATGCTTCCTGCAATATATCGCTACATCAGAGAACATATTTATTATCAGAAAACTGTAATTCCACTAAGTAAAATATTTTCTTAAAGAACATTTTACATGTAAAAATGAGTGTGGAAATGTGGATACTTGAAGCACATTCTATCAATGGAACTTGATCCTGATCATTACAGGAAATCTTCCAATCAAGGTATATCATCATGGGGCTGGAATTTAAGTGGTCAACATTCAACATATCACGCATTATTTCCAAGGGCTTGGACTGTATATGATGGTATCACTCTACTTTTATTCTTCTTGATGCCACGCCTCCCTCAAATGTTTTCTTTTTCGATAATAATTTTTCTCTTACCTCCAGGTGAGCCAGATCCAGAATTAAAAGTATCTTGTCGCCAAATATCGCCATTTATACCACATAATTATCGAGATAGCAGTCTTCCTACTACTGTTTTTGTTTACACGGTAAGCACGTTGATATTGTACCTGGAAAACTTGATTGTCGAATAAGTAGTTCTAATATCTGTTCTGAGAAGAAAAATGATAGAACTAAATTCAGATGGATTATCAGCATTGTGAGGTAGATTAACTGAATAAGGTGGTAGGGGCCTCACTTAGATCCATTGTTACACATGGTTGATGTTTTGCATGTAACTTGAATCCAATGTGGAAATCAAAGCCCTTTCACTAAAACATTAAGGAAGTACACTAATGTGGGGCTGTGGGCCAATTACTGGATGGACTTGAATAAAATAATGATCAGGTACCACGTGTAGGTGCATGTGATATATTACCTTCGTTAATGTAGTGCAACATATGGGGGCTAGTTGAGATATAAAACAAATATTTCATATTCTTTTCTTAATCGACTGCTACCTGTTTATGTTTTAGTTGGTGAATACTGGGAAGGAAAGGGCAAAAGTCAGCCTTCTCTTTACATGGGCGGTAAGCTTGGATTGCTACTACAGCTTGTTACACTGCGAATATAATGTAGTTTTAGCATGACATCAATGTTTATTTTTTACAGAATTCAATTGGAGGAATCTCACACCTATCTGGAGATCATGTAAACGAGCCTTTCATGTTAGTTTGCATGAATTATTCTTTGTTTATATGAAACCCCATTTTGGTTTATTATGATTTTTGACTTATTTTGCTTTTCAATTGCTCACCTTTTGTAGCGAGGACGATGGAGTCTCTGGTGTACTTCTTCATCACAAGTAAGTTATCAAACCTTTATACTAGTTAGGACATACGGTTTTCAGATTTTTCCTTGAGTTCCTTCAGTGTTTGTTAGATGAAACTGAAGGCAAGTATCCAATAATCTAAACTCCTCATTCCTAAAGGATCAAGGAAGTAACTTATCAGAACAAAGCTTAAGAGAAAGTAAAGTTGAAAATAAGGAATTACATGTAATAGAAGAACAATAGTTGGCTATATTTGCCAGCAAAGTGAATTTTTTTTCAAATGGTTGACTCTATAATGAATGGTTTCACATGGGCTATAAAATGCCATTTCTAGTTTCTGCTTTTGGTTATTCAAGAGTACTGGATGGGATCAACCTGCACATGCTTAACTTTGAATTGTGTGAAAGTGAGTCTGCAGCTGTAAAAATGAAATCAAATCCCCAATCACCACCAAGGAAATTAAAAAAAATTTGAAAAAAATGAAAAAAGAAACCAAATGTAAGAAGTGTAGGAAAGCTTTTGGAGCCAAGAAAAGTAATTTGCTTAAATATTGACATTGGGTCTGGTGTACCTGGCAGTTTCGCAGCCAATCTTGCATACAATCTTTTCCTTTATCAAATTGGCGAGCTGTGAGCGTATAGTATGCCAGTTATATCCTGTAGGAAAAATTTCATTGTTCCAAGAACAGTTGTATGCTGTGGCTGATAGGGGAGTTTTACTATTTCTGATGGTAATGTGTGGGTGCTTGGCTGCTTGCAGGACCGCAAAAGGGAACCATCCTGTTACTTTTGCTGTAGCTGCATGTGAAACTCAGAACGTTAGTGTTTCTGTTTTACCATCGTTTGGCCTGTCCGAGGAAAGCTTTCCTACAGCTAAAGCCATGTGGGGTAAAATGGCACAGGTAATGATTTGAATGCAGTGATGCTATATCATCCTTTCTGAAGTTGCTACTTCAACCAGAAATTTGTCAGTTTCTGTAGGACTATATCGGATTGTAATAAATTTTATTTTGCCTGGAACTCGTACTTGTTCGATAACAAATTGCTATGGTTTCTATTGCACTTAATTAATCATGTTATCAAGCACTTCTTTCCCCATTAATGGCCTTATATTATTAAGTAGTGAAACTTTTAGCACAGTATTTTTTATGTTCATTCAATACTTAAGAATAATGTCCTTTTTTGTTTATAAATTAATCACCTATAATGCCTTTCTCATCATTGACTTGTGTATGTGTCATAAGGATGGGAACTTTGATAGGGATAACTTCAATACTGGACCAAGCATGCCTTCATCACCTGGAGAGACGCGTTGTGCTGCAGTTTCTGCTTCGGCATGGGTTGAACCTCATGGAAAAGGGCTGAACTTGTTGCATTTTGCTCTTGCATGGTCATCCCCCAAAGTTAAATTTTGTAAAGGAAAATCTTACCTTAGGTAATTTTCTACTGCATAATTTTTTGGTTTCGTTTGTTCTTTGCTGAATTTTTTCAGCGGGGTGTGTAATTTTGCACTATTGAATTGCTACTCTGTAAATATCCTGTTTGTAGAATCATGTTTACTTAAGTGGGAAGTTTTTATCCCCCATTCAGTTATTATTTGAATTGGATGAAATTTTTATTTTGACCTAGTACACAAAATTATACCCGTGTCTCATTTGCTCTCAAATATTGGTGTTACAACATAGAACGTTACATTTTCTGGGTACCACACTATTTTTGCATCCATTAGAACTCTTAACACGGTCATTTATGCAATCTTTTGTTTTACTTTTTCTATCTGACGCCTACTTGCATCATTAATACACTCACATTCCTTAAAAGTACAATGGTTTTAACTATATTCTGCAACTTGATGTACGTTAATGTCGTAGATTGAGAAATTGTTGGGCGTTTCATCTGTTGCAGGAGGTACACTAAATACTATGGCACTTCTGAAAGGGCTGCGTCAAAATTGGTCCATGATGCGCTAACAAGTACGTACGTACTTATGGTCTGCATCTGCTTGATATCAATTAAGTCAGCTGTTCATTGCATATGGTTTAATGGCATCAAGATTTGAAAATTTATGGTTTACTATATGACCTGCTGCTATTATTTTAACCTTTGATCAGATTATAAGCGATGGGAAGAAGACATTGAGAGATGGCAAAGTCCTATTCTTAGAGATGACAGACTACCAGAATGGTAAGGCAATGGTTGAACTGTTTGATTTGTAATCAACACATGTTGTGTTAGCTATCATGTCGCCGTGGTCATTATTACCCATGTCTGTTCATTTACTATAAATTCCATTTCATTGAGCTCTCCATGCAACACCTGTTATTTTTGCTATTCAGTTTTTCCACACTTTAGTGAATCCTAAAGCATGTGCAATTTAATTTGAGCCTTTTCTTTGTTTCTTATTGATCATTGTAACTTTGATCTTGCTTATATGGCAAAGCAAGTTGCCACAATTATACTCGCTATGTGAGAAGACAGTTTATAGAGATTATATAACCTACTCAATAACAATCTGTCTGATCTTTTTCAGGTACAAATTTACATTGTTTAATGAACTATACTTTTTGGTTTCTGGTGGGACAGTTTGGATTGGTATGCATCTTATTAAAATAATTAGTTACTGTACATTCATAAATTGCAGCATAACTGTCTACATCTTCATATAGCATCTTAATAAAAAACCAGTTCTATTTCCTCTTATCTTGCCCTAGTTATGACACAAGTACTATTATCGACACAAGATACTTAAACCAAAAAGAAAAGTTTAGATTTTTTTATGAACACAACGTAAGTTTGTCAATTTTGTATTATTAGATGCATTTACTATCCTGCATTATTGCTTTTCACAAGGAGAAAACTTTAGCAGTGTAGATATAAATGTTTTATATTCAAACTTCTTACTTGAACAACGTAGATAATTGTTTCGCATGTTCCTTGTTCCTCATCTTCTTCTTGTTATTACATTTGTGTCGGATAGTATAGCATTGAAAGCATTACTCCCTGTCTTTTCCATCAGACTCTCCAATACCAGCTGCAAACTTTGGGTGCGATCATCCGCCTCCTACAAAGATGGCAGAGAACACTGATATTACTGTAACCCAAGTGAAAGTGAAGTGCAGACAAGATGCAGTTGTTGAAAAAACTAAAATTTGTGGTTATGATAGTACTACTGAGAATGGTTCAACAGGTGATGCTGATAGCACTCGTACAGGATGTTCAGATGAAGATGATTCAGTGATTTCTCAGGAAGGAGACAAAGACTACTTTGAATACCCCTCTAAGTTTTCAGATCCTATGGATGATATTAATGACGTGGGTAGGTTCTTGTATTTAGAAGGTGTGGAGTATATTATGTGGTGTACGTATGATGTTCATTTTTATGCATCTTTTGCCCTTCTTGAGCTGTTCCCCAAAATCGAACTCAGTATTCAGCGGGATTTTGCAAAAGCTGTCTTGTGTGAAGATGGAAGAAAAGTGAAATTTCTGGCTGAGGGAAAACTGGGGAATCCGCAAGGTTAAGGGAGCAATTCCTCATGATCTTGGAACTCATGACCCATGGCTTGAAATGAATGCATACAATATACATGACACCAGTAAGTGGAAGGATCTGAACCCAAAGTTTGTGCTATCAGGTGTATAGAGATTTTGCTGCAACAGGGGGATTTGTTCATTTGGGGCTGATGTATGGCCTGCTGTTTGTGCTGCAATGGAGTACATGGAACAATTTGATCGGGATAACGATTGTCTTATTGAAAATGATGGATTTCCAGATCAAACATATGATACTTGGACAGTTCATGGTGTAAGTGCTTACTGTGGTTGCTTATGGGTTGCTGCACTTCAAGCTACAGCAGCAATGGCCTTGCAACTGGGTGACAGGTCTGCTGCGGAGAGATACAAAGGCAAATTTGTGAAGGCCAAATCAGTATTGGAAGCAAAAAACTGTGGAAACGGATCGTATTTTAACTATGATAGTGGGTCAAGCAGTAATAGTAAATCCATCCAAGCTGATCAACTGGCTGGGGCAATGGTATACAGCGTCCTCTGGTTTGCCAAATCTTTTTGATGAATTGAAGATCCGAAGCTCTCTTCCTTCTCCAAAAAAATTTATGATTTCAACGTTATGAAAGTCAAAGGAGGAAGGATGGGTGCTGTGAATGGGATGCATCCTAATGGAAAGGTAGATGACTGTTGCATGCAGTCCCGTGAAGTGTGGACAGGGGTCACTTACGGTGTGGCAGCCACCATGATTCATGCCGGTATGGAGGAACAGGCTTTCACTACGGCAGAAGGTATATTCCTCGCAGGCTGGTCAGAGGATGGATTCGGGTAAGTCTATTGCTCTAAAAACAAAACGAAATGCTCTTCTCAGTCATTCTTGCAATATTTTTTCTGTTTTACTGAACACTTTATGGAACCAAGCAACTGGTTCTGTTCGATTAATCAAATTAAGCATTTCACGGATGATGTTAATATTAGCTTTTTTAAGCCTTCTGATTGTTTTCAAAAGTTTCCTCATGAAGTGCTACTTCATTGTTTCATTCTCTTGTAAATGCTACTTGGAATTTAATTTGTGAAGTCAGAAATAATAAGTTGGAAAATCTGCTTACATGCTTCATTTTAATGCCATTTGTCCTAATCACAACAAGTCTGTTAGATCCCATTTCCATTATATCAGGACTGAACTATTAAAGAACAATTAAGCATGATGTTTTTAAGCCCCAAATTTTAATTTTTAAAATAAATAAATTTGTCCCTTGGTTATCACTTTTGGAGAGGTTCTTTTAAATCATGTATTGCAGTAATGTGGAAAGAGAACAGTGTAGTAGGCTATTTCTAGAAATACTATTAGTGCAGCATGAATACCGAAACTGATTTGTACTTCGACAATGCACAAGATATTATTTGTCCTGGAGTCTCAACACATTGCAGCTAGCTAGATATATTTATGTATCTGTATTGAATTTTGTCCTCGATTTGGGTGTCTTCATAGTAAATTTCTTGGATATGCAGATATTCTTTTCAGACTCCAGAAGGATGGACAATGGATGGGCACTTTCGATCTCTGGTATACATGAGGCCTCTCGCCATATGGGGCATGCAGCGGGCTTTATCTTCACCTAAAGCAATTCTTGACGCCCCTCAGACTAACATAATGGACAGAATCCGCTCATCTCCTCGCAGTGCAAGATCTCATCACACCGAGAGTGGGGTTAAAAAGATTGCAAACAAAGCAAAGTGCTTTGGCGATTCAGTGTTTCACTGTTCGTGCTGATTATCACATTTAAGATGTTTCTGTAAAGAAGATGTTCGTTAAATCTTTTCTTTTGCTTCCCTGAACCCTCCTTTAGTCGGAAGAGTCTGAAAGGTTTCTAGAGAAGTCTTCTCTCCAGTCGCAGGCAATAAGGGTCTGTGCTTGTAACTTTGTTCTGTTGGGTAGATTTCGCCGATGGTAGTTTCACAAGAATTTTCATTTTAAAATGACATATTACTTAAATTGTATGAGTGCAGTGAGAAACTCTTAATCAGGAGTGCACGAAAGATATAGTGATGCTGTAGATGCAAAGTGTAATCTTAATGTAATATAAATGTAAATGTTGGGTAACCAATTTTATAATTGTGTCGTGTATTTAAGGTCAAATTTTGGGATTTCATTTTGGATCCCTAACATTGGTTCATTACTTGCTGCTGATTTACCAAAGCAACGAGAGAGTTTTGATATCAAAAAGCTTTTTATGAAGTGAGATTTTATTTTGTTTCAATGAGTAAATACATTATTTAGCACACAATTACGTGTACAAACTGGAAAAAAAATGTTATGTTTAAGATCAAATTGAAAATTTTCAACATGGGTTAGAAGTGAATTACGAGTTGGAGACCAATCTGCTCCCTTACCCATTATATCTATAAATTTTCATAGCATTTGAATATTATGGGTAACCTTCATCATAACATTAGAGAGAAAAAAAATCTGTGCATGAAATTAGTGCACTAAGAACCTGTAGACGGTAATTAGAAAGAATACAACTACAAAATTTAAGATAAATACAATAGGAAAAGGTGGTCGTAATTAATAATAGCATATATCTCATAGCAGTAATTTCACATTAGCAACTAATATCTGGAGGGGGGGAAAACAAAGAATAAAAGCAAATCTAGTGCAATACACTGTAGATTTGAAAACTGTTGGGTCTAAAATAAGGTTTTTATGAAGTGAAATTTTATTTTTTATTTTTTTTTTCCAAATATACATGATTTAGTACACAATAACATATTCAGGCAAAAAAAATTATGTTTAAGATCAAATTAAAAATTTTCTAAAAGAAAATAACATAAGGTCTGTAAATTTTCATAGCATTTGAATATGTGAGGAACCTTATCATTTGAATAAAGGAAAAAAAAAATCCATGCATGAATTAGTGCTGCAGACAGGGTAACCAGACAAAACACAGCTACAAATAGAATTTTAAGAGGAAATGGTAGCAATAATAGCTTACATCCCATAACAGTAATTTCACATTAGCAACTAATATATGGAGAAAAAAAAATTAAAAGCAAATCTAGTACGATAAACTGTAGATTTGACAACATGCATCAGCCAAAAAGAGAATTGTTCAATCATTCCTTCAATTCTATTCCAAAAGCTAGGGCTCAACCAGCAGACTCATTTCAGACGAACATAGTCAACTCAGGCCTACTGTATACGTTGTTTTCCTCATCATCCAGTGTAGGATAAGCAGCAACGAGTGCATCTTGAGCACCGATATAAAGTGAGTTGTAAATTTTCCAGTACACTTCTCTGACCTTCCTTGCTGGATGGAACAGTCCTTGAAGACAGTAGTTAAGTACTACGGCTGCGCCCAATGCTACCCTCATCCCTTCAATGGCTTCCATGACAGCATTTATAACGTGTGGCGACGTCTCAAAAATGTTTGGCCAAACATAGTTCATCAAGTGAACCAACGCATCCTCACATCCCAACCCAGCCACTCCCAAAGCCATATGCTTGACAGCAGAAGCAGCGGTCTGCCTGTGAACCAAATCTCTGTCCATGAGAGCATCCTCAAGTAATGGAGTCACGGCATATATATAGTCTTTACCCATTTCACCAATGTACTCAAAAAGAAAGGACAAAGATTTCAGAACACCATTCTGCACGTTAAGCTCTGGCACCCGATATTCATTCATCAAGGCAGGTAAAACTGTAAAAGGAGAACAAGTTTCTGCAACTATTGCAATTGCCACGGTTGTGCAGACACGATTCTGACGCTCCTGAACCTTGAGATTGTTCAGCAAAGTTGCCAGAACATCTTGCGGTCCAATAGCTTTAGCAATATATCCGAAAGTATTCACTGTTGCCCGACGAATGCCCTTCTTGTGGGCTTTAAGCATCTCAAGAAGCTCAAAGCAAATCCTCATCCACTCCCTTGCAGGAACAAACTCAGCCCCACGATCTGCAATTCGACCAACAAGATCGATACAGTTCTCCTGGACCTTCTCATGACGATTCTTCAAAATTGGGGTCAATCGGGGAAGCAAATCCTTAATTGGAGGAGTCATTTTAGTCATACCAATAACATTCACAATTGCTTTTAGTGCTCCCAGTATTGATCCCAAGACTTCAGGGTATTCCTCTCCCAAATACTCGTACAACACAACCCCAAGATGGCCCATAAGTTGTTCTTCCTGACACTGTTTCATGACCACTGCAATTCTGGAAATGAGATCCGCTGCCTGCTGTCGCACCTTTGCACTCTTGTTATTCAGACGCCACTTAATCGTACCACATATCTGGGGAAGGTACGGTTTCACCCTCTGCCCTAGAGAATTCACAACTGCACCAAACCCATTAAGCATCACATTTGCATCATCACTGGTCTGCTCTTGGAACGCATAAAGAATACCATCAATTAGAAGCTCTTCCAAGCGAGCATCAATATCAGATGCACCCAGATCGGCTACCACTTTCTCAATTGTCTCCATAACCATTCGCCTATATGGTTCACTTTCATCTTTAAGGTCCTCAACTATCCTCCCAACAATATCTGCGACCCCAACTTTGTTTGCTATCTCCACAGTCGTCTCAACAAGTTGCCTATAATTTCGACGATCCAAAGCCATTCTTCGAACCCAAAAGTTGCGGAAAAATTCAGGCAGGATATCGCTTCTAATGTAGTCAGCCTCCACACCTTCTGTGCTCACACATTGCTTCACCACCTTCAGCACAATCTTCTTCATCTCTTCATCAGGCGACTGAAACTCACGTATCAAAATAATCATAACCTCCTTAGTATAGTAGCTTGCATATATTGCATCCATAAGAGGTATGATGAAACCAATTGCCTTCAAGAAGGCAGCTAAGACCTTTCCACGGTGTGACCTAATACCCTTCCACAAAGGCTTTAAAACTGAGTCAAAGCTTTCAATACCATATGGAGCAGAAGCCTCAGCAAGGGCAGCCAAAGACAGCGCGGTAATAGTTCTAACCTTCTGATTCTCATCATTCAGACCATGTTCTATAATTTCTACAAGAGACCTCAAGTGCGGAAGAACTGCACACCCTATCAATATAGCAATTTGCTGAACTATTTTGATACCTGTGTGACGAGCTTGCCACGACTTCTTACTTTGACACACAGCTTTCAGGAAAGGCAACAGAGCAGGTATTCCAAGTGCTGATGCAACAACACTGAAGGCTCTTGCAGTGGTGTTCCTCACATACTCATCAATGTTATCAATATCTGGACGCATAGCAGCAATCATAGTGGCCAAACCAGCTGCCTTGCTGAGATTGGATATAATTTCTCTTCCCTCTACACGGGCATAATAGTCCTCATCAATCAAGAGAGGCTCAATCACGACCAGAATTTTGTGTACATAAGGACGTACCAACTCATCCAATTTATATAGCACTCTATCAATGACCTTCACCAGAAGATGTCTCTCCTGATCTTCCAAGGTGGGTTGCATGAGCAGTGGTAGAATGCGATTAAACAACGGGCCAGCACCAAACTCTCGAGCCTTATCAGTAAGCTGTCTCAAAGCTGTTTTCCGCTGCGGAGGTGTCCCATTCTTAACCTTGAGCAACAGTTTCATAATTTTCCGCTCTTTCTGCTCATCGGGAGATAGGTCTTGCTCCTCTTCCTCATTCAACAATGCGCCAAAATACTGGTAATCTTCGGGCTTCATGAATGGCAAACCACCTGGCAATTCTTTTGGAACATCAAACTGCTGGCCCCGATTCTCTTCAGGAATGGCATACAAAGGAGTCCCCATTGGAGTTGGGGTAGCAAGCAGCTTCCTAGCAGGAGTTCTGATAGGAACATAGGAAGCTGGGGGATCTAAAATCTTATATCCCTCCTGTGGGAACATTGAATCAAGTTCCTCATCTGTCAGTGGACGATTCCTCTCTTCAATATCCTTCTCCCACCTCATCAAATTATACTGTTCGGGGGTGATAGCACCTCGCAAATTAATAGCTCCAGGGGTTGGTGTAGCAAGTTCGACCCCTCCAACAGGAGTCACACCCGGTGTATAAGCTGCAGCTGGCGTAGCACCAGCCATCGGAGTGGCACTCCCCATGGTTGCTGGAGTCTCATCCCACCTTGACCTCTGACGTTTGGGTGTAGGAGTAGCAAGCCCAGCCAGCTTCGGCGTAGCATCCCAAGTCATTCCAGCAGGGGTGGCACCAGGAGTAGCCCCACCAGCAGCTGGGGTAGCATCTGAATCAGCCAATCGACCTGGAGTGGGAGTTTCATCCCACCTGTTTTTCCTAGACAATGAGGGGGTCGCATCACCCACTCTTCCTGGTGTAGGAGTCGCATCCCACCTTCCAATCCCCGGTGTAGAATCAGGCAAATCCCAATCAGAAGCAGTTTTTGCTTTCTTCGCATTGCTATCCTCCTGAGACTGATCCCATCTGTTCCTCCTCTTCTGGGCTGGTTGTGCGGCAGCAGGTTCTCTCTCCTTCTCTGCCCCCTTATTCTCTTCCTCCTCTTTCTTCTTCTTAGCAATTAACCTCAAAGTCTCCTCTTTCTCTCTCTTCAGAGCCTCCTCTCTCATAACATCAGCATAGGTCCTCACAGAAACATCTGGGGTCTTGTCCCCATTTGCAAAAGCATCGTGTCTTTCTGGTGAAATCACCCGATTCAATCTTTTACGACGATAATCATCCTCTCTGTCAATAATCCTCTGTGGCTTCTTGAAACCCAAGGCCTCATCATCTTCCCCGCCTCTGGGCATATCATTCATAATTGACTTTGGGGCCGTGTACGAAGCAAATTTTCTAGGGACTTCCGAGTCCATGGATTCAAAATTCTCCTCATCATCATTAACAGGGATAGACTTCTCATAACCATCAAACGGGTTGCTGCCGCCATAGAGATCAGTATCAAATGTAACAGAAGTGAGAGATGCAAGTTGTTGCTCCAACTTTTTCCTCTCTTCCTGGGTCTTTGCAATCTCCGGATCCGTATTTTGATCCATTTTTGTGATGTGGTTAATTTGTCGAAGAAAAAATCAAATTTCTCACCAAATCAGTATTGCCAAACGTTTTCACACCTTCAATGTTTCCTACCAATCAATCAGATTCCAAAACAAATACTGAATCTCAAATTGTCACCTCCAAATCCTGCAGGGATAATAAAACCATCAAAGTATTAGAGAATGAAAAAACCACAAACAGTGAACCTAATAAAAAAAAACAAAAATTAACATATCAAGTCCTCATCAAGCCAAAACTAAATACATAATCACCTTAAAGTCATTTACCTTCGTATCCAATAATTTCAAAACCCTAGCCCACACTTCCCCAAGTTTTCACACAACAAATAGAACTCAAAATAAACAACCATTCAATCATCAAAACCTGAAAAAGTGGAAACCCAAACCCCAAAAGGATAAAAATAACAAAATTTGAAGAGGAGTCAACTAATGTTAATCCCCCGATCTATTGATAACAGAAGAAAAGGAACACCACAAAAATAAATCAAACAATTAATTGGTTATATGCAAAAAGAGAACCCAACTAAATCGAACAAATTACATCAAAATTAAAACACATACCACGATTTTGAATCGAGTCAAACTGAAGCTAAAATCACAAACACAACACATATACGTCTAATAAACAGATAATCGAATATATATACACACACATGTAATTCGTATATAAAGAGAGATAAAACCTAGGGTTTAATAGAGTGAAGAGAAAAGTGACCTGTTTTAGGGATTTGATTGTGGTGTTGTTGTGTTGCTTCAGCTAAAGGCCGACGAGAGTCGCACAAACGCTTGTTTGTGGTCTTACCGTTTATGTGATGGTTTAATACCGATATAATAATGATTTTTTTATTTGTTTTTAGTATTTATATAAATATTAATATTAATTTATTTTTTTATATGTCGACTGAAATTGAAAAATTGCTGTTTTCAGAAAATAATAATAAGTATATTAACAATAAATTTAGTAAAATTTCTAAATTGATGGTTTTAACACCATTTTTTATCTTCTTTTTTCTTTGTGTTTATTAGGTTTTAGGTGAAGAGATAAGAGTATAAGGTTTGAAGTTATCATTTTGAAAGAAGGCCCAAAAATAGAGTCTTACTTTTTGTATATCTTATTATCGATATAAAGATTTATACTCCATCTGTTCCAAATTATTTGATTACTGTTAATTTTTAAAAGTTAATTTAAGACATTTTCAAACTTCAAATTAAGATGACTTTTTTAAAAATTATGATTTAAATGTTGACGGTGTATGTTTCTGCTGGGCAAACCGTGTGTTATTTCATCCGAGCTCTTCAATTTTTTTTAAATCAAATAATTTGAGCCATTGATTTCTAAATTACTAGTTTACCCTTGACTCAAAAGTTTTTATAAATAGGAAAATTGTTCTTCATTTAAAACTTGTTAATTTTCAAGAAAAAAAAAGTTTATTCTCTCCTTGCCTACACTCTCTCTCTAAAAAGAATTCTCTCCTACTCAAAATTCTCATCTTTTAAAGAAGAGAAAAATTGATCAAAATATTTGAGATAAATTATTAAATTGATTTATTTACATTATCTCATGCTCGTTTATAATTATGGATATACAGCTATAAATTGTTACAAACACACACACACACACACACACACACACACATATATATATATATATATATATATATATATATTTCATCTATTCATATCAAATAAAAGTCAATATTTAGATACCGAGATTTTGAGGTATTTCTTAAACAAAAATATCATTCGAACGGTCTTTAAACTACTAAGTGGTCTTTTACTGATATAATTTATTTATATAAATATCGTAAAGTAAATCAGTTTTAGCTACCGAGATTTGGAGATATTCTTTAAACAAGAAATATCATTCGAACAGTTTTTAAAGTTCTAAGTGATCTATCAAAAAGATTTATATAAATATTAATTGTGAAATTTTAAATTTGGTCAGTTTTAGATACTGAGATTTAAAGATATTCCTTAAACAATAATATCATTCTATTATACTTGATATCCGTCATCACAAGTATTATGCACATAAAGTCATTTGTTCTTAAATACTTGTTACATAATATAAAAGAACTTTTATATTACAGACTTCAATGAATATATCTGCTTGAAAAAAGTATATCACTCACTATAAAAGTTATTTAAACTTATATATCTAAAAATAATGTTATATTTATTTAACATAGAAACTTATTATTTATTTATAAATGAAAAATAAACCTCTATAAACTTGTACTTAAATTTATATATCTAGTTACTCAGAAACATTTTTCACACAAATATAAAAGTTATATAAATTTTTATAACTGTGCATAAATTAACATATTTGCTTATACAGAAGTAGACCTGGCAAACGGGTCGGGCCAGTCCAAACAGGCCTGGCTAGTGACGGGCCGGGCTAAAAAGGCCCAGCTATTCATGGGCTGAAAATTAAAGGCCCATGGTCCGGGTTGGGCCGGGCCGCGGACTTTTTATTTTATTTTTTGAAAAATAATGCATCTACTAAGATTTAAACTCATGATCTCTCATTACTAAACAATAACATATACCAACTCAGCTAGAAGAACTTAGTTACATTATATACGTTACTAATATATATATATATATAATGTTATATATATATATACGTTAATAATATATATATATATATAATGTTACCTTTTCCTTTCTCAAGAATTTTAAAGTTGTTACAAAAATTGTTATATTATATATATACACGTTAATAATATATATATATATATATACTGTTAATTTGTTATATATATATATACATATACACGTATAACAATAACGTGTATATATATATACATATATATTGTAAAACTTTTAGAAATCTTGGAAAAGAAAAAAAAGGTAACTTAGAGAGAGAAAAATAAATAATAACAAATATTGTTATATATATATATATACATACACACACGTTAATAATATATATATGTATAACAATTTTTGTAAAATTTTTGAAAATATTGAGAAAGGAAAAGGTAACTTAGAGAGAGTAAAAATAAATAATAACAAATATTGTTATATATATCTATTATATATATACGTTAATAATATATATATATATATAACAATTTTTGTAAAACTTTTGAAAATCTTGAAAAAGAAAAAGGTAACTTAGAGAGAGGAAAATAAATAATAACAAATATTGTTATATATATATATACGCTAATAATATATATATACCAATTTTTGCAAAACTTTTGAAAATCTTTAGAAAGAAAAAGGTAATTTTGAGAGAGGAAAATAAATAATAACAAATATTGTTATATATATATATATACATTAACAATATATATATATATTGTTATATATATACACGTTAATAATATATATATATATAACTATAACGTATATATAACAATAAATGGTGTATCTCAGTTTGTTTAAACTCTTATTTAGGAAGTTGGAAGGGTCTTGGGTTTGAGTCTTCATGCAAGCATTGGTATTGGATTTTTTTTTTAAAAAAATGCGGGTGGGCCGGGCCAAAACGGCCCAACTTTGCTTGGACTGAAAATCTTAAGCCCGTAGTCCAGTTTGTACGGGTCAACCCGACCCGTGGGCCCGGGCATAATTTGCCAGGTCTATACAGAAGCATTCTTGATCTGAACATAAATTAATATGTGCTTACACAGAAACATATCCATACAAAATATAAAAGTCCTTGAACTTTTATAAACATATTTGATCTTTAATTGCAATCTGCTTATTTGAGAAGTATTAAATATAAAAGTTATACCAACTTTGTAACACCCCCTTTCTAAAATAGAAAGAGAGGTTACACAAAACATAACGTAACTGAGGAAATTATAACAATACTCTAAGCCACAAAAGAATAGTCTCTAATAACTAATAAATACCACAAGCCAAACTATAAATAATGCCAAATCGGTTCAAACCACAATTTAAGACAATTATTACAACTCCAAATAAATCCAATGTATCATCGTCTAAACAAATTATTTAAACTGTTCGGAAAGAAGGGAGCTCTCATCACACTTGCTCTTGGTCCCCCTAATTATCGCCGGAAGAAAAATATAGCATAAGCCAAATGCCAGTACGAATATAGAATACAAGAATAATGAACTGAATAACTAACTCAATCAAATAAACTGAACTGAAACGAACAAAACTAACACAATGAAATGATAGACTGAATCAAATGGCTGAGTTTTATTTCATACCGAGCTCAGAATAAAACAGAAATATATCTTGCCACATAGGTAAGTCAAAATAATGTCACACATGCAAGTTATACACATTGGACCGCGAATCCAAATGCATGTAAAATCAGAAGGCGTGTTTGGCACAAACATCACCAATCCGCAGAACAGAACAGAACAGAAAAACTAGAGCCGACCCATACGTCTCCCACAACAAATCACCAAATGGTCAACTTCCACTGGAGCACAAAACGGAGACGTTATGGACTGATCACACCGCCACAGAAGGTGTCATGCCTCGGTGCCAAGAGGACATGTCTGTGGTACCCCCACAGGTGATTATAACTCAGGTATACCCTATGGTATATTCTAACAAAAATACCATGTCACAATATATTTGTACTGAATTTATCTGCTTATCTTAAAAGCAAAATTTATTTCAATCAGAGTCTTAGAGAGGTCAGTTGAGAATTAGGTCTCTAGTGTACTTGTGAGGTGAGGAAGATGCTTTCGTTTCAAGACCAGATCAGAAAATATAATTGAACTCAAAAGAAAAGTGCAACTAAACTTGAGGAAGGAGCTGAGAACTTGTTGTTCAAGATAATTAGTTGTGTATAGTTGGAAGTGTCTTTAAAATTTTGTAAAGACTTCTCCGTCTGTTGAAGAAATATTTATTACCGGGAGTAATAGAATTTCAAGTCATGGAGATGAGCTTGAAACTAAACGTAGCAACATACCCTGATGTATGTTGTGAATCAGACAAATCTCTGTATATCGTGTGATTAAATTTTTACTGTCTTGTATATTAATTTTTAATACTACAAATTAATTAATTAAAAATTCAAAAAAAATTAACATAAATTTTTAATCAATAATAATTTATTCAACTCCCGTTTTAAATTATTATTGATCTTTCAATCATTTTTAGCTCACCTGTTTTCTAAATTAGAAAGTGCACAAAACTCTTCATTTCATTTTTATTTCTTTAATTAGTAAAAGCGCTATGCAGCAGCTAGTCCGTTTACGTGTCTCTATGGTATACATTCTGTGTATTGTACAGAATCTTATGGTCTTAATGTACCGATACTATATTATGGTCTTAATTCATGACTGGATGTAGACACCTCGGGGAACCTCCTGGTTTCCATTTCCCAATGTATCAGTACCATCATTTCAGCTGTAATATTTCCATTAATATTTTTCAAGCTAAATTATATTATGTTCAAATATTACATAAGTAAGAGAGTACTATGGGTATGTTTAATTACTCGCATTTAGAAGATTTACGACAGTAATATTGGGTGCGTTTAAATAATATTATTTTTAGAGTGTTACGTATAGATCTTAAATATAATATTTATAAAATAAATAAATTATATTTAAAATAAATTATTTATAAACGAACAAGAATTTTAACTGCGTTTAAAATCTTTAAATGCTTCCCACGACGCCAGATGAACAACCAGTATACTTTTCCTTTGATATGTTTCATTTGGTAAGATACATGTTGAAATATTACCAAAATATGCCATTTTCCTGGACCAACTAATTATTTGATATTTTGAATTAATATATTAATAAGCCCAATGTAGCATGAAATTCATAAATTTGGAATACTTTTATCAAACACTCAAACTTGTTTTTTTTTACTCGCAATAATTAAACATATTATTTATGATGTGTTGTGAAGCACAATTTAGAGGAAGAGAATAGAATTGTAAATCGCTTTGACAAAAATAATTAAGGTAATGTTAAGAGTTTCAAAATTTTAATTTAAAATGAATATCAAATGATATAATATTAAATATTTTAATACTCATATTCTAAGGAAATGATATATTTTGTGGGCTAATTATTAGTAATAACTCTTTAATCAAATATTTAATGTGGTGCGTCAACTTTATAATTATATTCAATCTCATATATTAATTATGTACGATACAATTATAAGTTGACATAAAATTTTAGCAATACATAGCCAAACTCAATACTTCATTTTTTTTGTTAAAAGTCTAAATTTTTGAAAAACATAATATAATTCATAATCAAGTAAATTATCACTATTACAATATAAAGAAATAAACTCACAAACAAACATCACATAAAGAAAAAATAAAATTCTCATAACGGAAGAAATAAATTCACATAAGTGAAAATCGAACTTGAGACCTAAATGTCTTAATATATCCGTCTTAACCATTAGGCTAAGATTTCATCGGCAAATTCAATACTTCATAACATAGCCAATCACAAAAGATGTATACGATTAATGTATGGATGACATATCATTTAAAATAATTTATAAGATATATAATTTGAGATGCCTGATATTACTCAAATAATTATAATAATTGTTTGTTGATTGACCAGACTAGTAGTTAATTACAATTGTTGTTCTAGGGTCGATCTTGCAGTAAGCTCTCGAGTCTTTTTACCATTTCATTTCTCCAATTCGTCATGAATAAAAAATAAATTTACCATTGGGCCGTAGGATAGTAAAGGCAATTACAAATTATTATAAATTAAAGGAAATTGATATTTTCACATAAAATTTTGATATTTTCACATGATAACTCTCACATGAATAGTGAGTCAGTCTCACCTCCACGCGAGAGAGATTCATGTAAAAATATCATTTTTACATACGAAAATATTAATTTCCTAAATTAAATTGATTGCAAATAAATGGGTTGGTATACTTTTACGCCTAATCCAAATAAAGATCATTTTCATTATATCTTTTATTTAATTTTTTATAATACATATTTAATAACATAAATATTATTTTAAACAATAATACTAATTATTATGTTGTAAATATAATAATTTTATTGTTATGTATGTGTGTGTATATATATGTATCAAGTGAAATCAATTAATTTTAAAATATATAATAGAGGGCATCCTCATAAATTCCATTTGGAGTACATGTCATAATATAGTAAAGGATTCAGGCAATAATGTTACAAACTTACATAAAGGGTGTACGTATGTTATTATTCATTCATTTCCTCCAAAAGCCAGTCCCATCAAGACCACGACTTTATAGTCCCCCTTTCTTCTTTTTTCCGGACGCAAAACTCAATTTGGTGACAACTTTATGATAGTTAGTCATGTTACAAGCTCAAGGTATATTTGTAATTTTTGTCATTTTGTTTGTGTAATTTTTCAAGGTTCACGTCTAAATCGGTGATCGAATATTTGAACAGAATTAACCGTTACCGACAAAAAATTATAATAAATTATATTTTTTTAATAAAATTATCGTTTTTAGTACAAATATGAGTTCAAAAGTCAATAAAAATTAATAATTTATTTGGAGATTATAAAATATAACACGTATGTAGTTTATGAGAAGTTGCGTGCAACATATGATTATATGTTGAATACTAGAGAATTTTGACCACAATAGTTGTGCCAACTTACACCATGTGATTGGTTGTTTCAACAATGTTTTGATAATTATATTTTTTATACTAATATAAAAGAATCCATTTAAATAGTGTCATAATTGACATGAATTTATTTAATTTTAATTAATATAATGATAAATATCGTAAATTATCTATGACGTTTATTAATTGTAAGATTTATTATTTTATAATTTTTTATTGAATCATCTCAATTTTGAATTTGAAATTTAAAACAAAAGGAGTATTAGTTAATTTGGTTATCTTCTTTTTGCCTATATTCTTTTTTTTTTTTGCTAAATATTTTTTTTACCTATAGTGTTACTTTCATGTTTTATCATTGAGTGGATATTTTGTGAAGGGAAATTTGCTTTGATGGCTTTTGAAAGGTCTAAATTACTAACACCGTAACTTCGTCCTTAAAAAAAATTACAAAAAGAGTTCTCATAAAAACAAATTTTAAATTAATTGTTTTTAATATAATTGGATAGGTATTTAATCACCAAGGATTATGTATATTATTTGGGACAATTAAAAGTAAGTTAATTTCTTATTTGTAATTTACCTACAATAAACATTCCACTTTTACTATTACAATAAACATAGATGATTATACATATATATATAGAAAGCTGATAAGCTTTGTTTTCCATACTTTTCACTCTTCAACAATTCAACCATCCAAAGCCCTAGACTTTCCCACGCATAAGAGAGAGAAAAATATTGAACTCTGAGCGAAAATAAATTTTTCATTCGATTTGGATCAAAATTTGCAGCGGTAAGCTCTTACTATTCCCATTCAGTTCCATTTTGATTTTTGATTTTATTTTTTATGTTTGCAGACAATCAGATGGAAATAAGGTTGAAAATGATTAGAGATTTTGGATTTTAAGCACAATCATTTGACATTCATTTATATAGATATGACGTTTGTTTACTTGAGTTTTTCTGCTAGTTGTTGGGTGATCAAACATGGGGTTGTTATTATTTGTGTTTGTTGTAATTTGTATTTGGCTAATTAGTTATGGTTTGTACAGAATTTGTTGTGTAATCATGGCAAGGAAGATGCTAATTGATGGAGAAGTTGATAAAGTCAAAGAGGATGATGTGCAGTATGACTTTGATTTGTTTGTCATTGGGGCCGGAAGTGGCGGTGTTAGAGCTTCCAGGTTTTCTGCTCAATATGGAGCTAAGGTATTGAATCTAAGTTGTTTATGGTTTTGTTTGTTTGGTGGGAGTATATGGGATTGGATGTAATGAGCTGTTGGCATATTTTCGGTACCAATTTTTTACTCAGAAACTGGGAATATAGCCCAATTATAGCATAATACCCCAGTTAAAGGAATTATCAAATGCCAATTCCCCCTGATATTATATATTACATCATTATGGTCCATGGGACTGTGATCCTTACAGTGGTCTCTGCAAACAATCGAAACGTTTATGTTCTAAAAGAAATAATAATAATACATACCTATTCTTATGCTGCCTTTTGATGTTTGGTACTCAATAGAAGAGCACCATGGTCTGATTTAAATTAATTTATTATTATTATTATTATTTTTGCTTTTCTCGCTTCAAGTCAATGATAAGTGGGTAGCAATAATGACTATTGATATGAATTGCTGATCATTGTCGTGAGATATATGCAACTATTTTGAAAGTGGAAGTTATTATGTGTATGCACACGGGTCACTCTCACTTGGTAGATTATGTTTGCAGAGACTTACCAAACGATACTTATAAATTATTTTTCGGTCTTCATTTTGCAATTTTAGTGGTGTGCTTGAGCTAAGTAAAGAAATGACTCGTGTCAGTATTATTCCTGACATACTCTTCTCATGCAAGCCATGGGATGAGTACATGGAGTTAAATTATTGATTTTTGTCCAGTAAAAAATCTGTAGATTTGGTTTTGTTATATCCAAGAGGTCAGACCAGTGTTACTAATTTTGGGGAAATATAATAACACTCTCGGAAGTTAGAGCTTACAAGAGTTTATTTGCTTTAAAATTTGAGCAAGTATTGATGATTTCACGTATATGTTGTATTCGGGATACAGTCAAGTTATTTTTAAGATATTATTTATTTCCTTTATAAGTTAGCAACTTGTGTTCTAATAATCTTCGTGTACAATTTTAAATTTATGTTTCAGGTTGGGATTTGTGAGCTTCCATTTCATCCGATCAGCTCAGAAGTCATTGGGGGAGTCGGTGGAACGTAAGTCTGTCAGTTGGATTCACTGTTTAATAATATTATGTGTCACTGTTTCCATTTTATCCCATATGTTTTACTCTGTTGGATTCATTTTTGATGTTAGTTGGCTACATCTCCTCATATAAAATGGATGCTGTAACACCATTATACCCGTGTGATCGAACAAAATGTTCAAAGTCAACTGTAGTTTGAGATGATAACTATGAAGAACCTGTGTTAATTTTTAACCAAATGCCCTTGTTTTGGAGTAAAATTCTAATTAGTTTGATTTTTTTTTTGGATAAAAAAATGAATTATCGTTGTATGTTAATTATTGATCACATTGTTATTTTTATCCGTAAGCTGAATGCTACAGTGATGGAGGCTCTGTTGTTGATTTTAACATATTACTGTACATAACAAAGCATCATACTCCTTCCGTTTCAAAATATAAGAGCATTTTCTTTTGCATTTTGCATATCTTTTGCTCTTATATTTTGGAATGTAAGGAGTATTTGTTTCTTTCGATAATAACAATCATCAAACTTAGATCAAATATATTTCAGTCGGAAAACATGAAATAGAAAACACAACAGTGTGATATGTATCTCGGATGAGATAATAAATATTGTGATTTAACTCGCTATACTGAGTTTGAAGAGTAGATGGGATACAATTATTAATATACTGGATTGCATTGTCATATTATAGCAGTTGATCTTTAATCAATGAGTTCAGTGTTGCATAAAATATTTACCTCTTGTTTTTATATTTTTTTCCTCATGAATTATTCCTTGTTTGCGCAAGTAGTAATGGCATATTGGGAAAATTTGGTGAAGGTTGAAAGACCATGGCTAAGTTGTAGTTTGAACTTATATTCTTAGCTCCAAATAATTGGTGCTTTCAATGGTTAAGGGCTGCTTTAGCTGGAATATATGTAATAGATTGTAGGAACAGTTGACAAGATCTTCGTTGTTAGGGATCTTAGCATTGGCTAAACAAAGTGATCTTAAGTGATTTGGCAGTTTGAAATGGTATATAGATCTCTTAGTTGCAGAATAGGATAAGGGAAAAAGCAAGTAATCCATGGTCTTAAATCCCTACCAAGTTAACCTAAATCCCTAACCTTTGATTATTACCCCATATTCCATGATTGTGTTATTATTGTTCATGAAACAGGAAGTTAAGTGGTGTGGCATTTTTTCCCTTCTTCAGGAGTGATCTTATTAAGTAGATGTTAAGTTAATGATGATTTTATTCTTTATCTACATTCTACAAGGAACTATTAGTGATAAATATCACATATTATCATGATATTTCTTTTGCGGTGCAGGTGTGTCATTCGTGGTTGCGTTCCCAAAAAGATTCTTGTTTATGGAGCATCCTTTGGGCCTGAAATTGAGGTGAGGGTTATGATTTATATCAGAGATCTTGTTGCTGATTTCTGTAATGGCTTAGTCAACATGTATAATGTTATTTTTATTTGTACATTTATTAGTTTTTGGTATTCAAATAGAATTGTAAAATACATTTCTGGAAATTCTTAGTTCTCCATGGTTTACAGTTAGTTTGAAACGCATACATCCTTTTGAGCAATTAAGAAAGGATGTGAGGAACAAACAAGTTATGTCTATGGATAATTTTTAATACCTTCTTTGGTATTCAAATTCAAAAAACACTCAATTGCTTTATTTATCTTTATTTCTTCAATCATCGTTTATAGATGGAATGTGATATATTATTAGAGTATTATACTTGTATGAAAACAGTGTGGCTTATTAATCGTTTGGTGTTGTAGGATGCCAGGAATTATGGATGGGAAATAAATGAGAAGGTTAATTTCAATTGGAAAAAACTTTTGCATAAGAAGGTAAGTTTTAAGTATTATGATTTGTTTCGATGCATGTAATTGACAGCATTATCACCTTTTTCCAATGAGATCCCATGCTAAAATCAACAATTCACAATTGCTTGCCTTGCCAGTATTATGGTGAAATTTAATCGGAAATTTTCAACTAACCCAGAAATGGCTGTGCCAAAATGGTGATTTAGTAATCTCTCTGTTAATTTATAAAAGGTTTAAGTAGTGCAGAACTTGTGACATTTGCTTTTGATGGAAAAATAAGAGATCCAATTTTGTGTAAAAGGTTCCATCAGACAAGGGAGTAAAATAATAATGTGAAAGTTTGTAAGTATTCTATATATATACATACATATACATATATATACATATATATACATACATATACATATATATATATGAGGAAAAGAGAGGTAAGTGATCACTTACCTTGTTCTGTAAGGAAGCTGCCAAAATTTCATCATTTTGGCACTCTACTTGATAATCTAACCCTGCGGATTCAAGGAGCTTGCAAAAAATTTACTTACTCTCATTTTTTGCACACTTGTTATGTCTGTATGATTGATTGTTAAGTGAAGGTAGAAAATGGTACAATTTGTGACCGCTTCCTTACGGAGTAAGGTAAGTGATCTCTTACCTCCTGTACACCCTATATGTACGTTTGTAAGATGGCTGTCGATCTCTTGTTTGTCTGGCTCTCTATCATCACTATGTTGTAGTCATGATTAGTTTCTGAATAGTGACATGGTTGTCTATATGTTTATTTATTTGTTAAATTCTCTATATACTTCTTTCCTTTGTGTTGGTATCTGCTGTTCCTTTTTTTTTATAATTGGACGAGTACATTAAACATAAATAGGAAGAGCAGCTAGGAGTAAAATTGTCCTTATAACAATATCCCTGGAAATACAAGAAAATAATGTTGCAAAACATTGTCAACACATTTCAGCTAAAAGAAGTCTCTAGACACCAAACTTGTGAGGGTGCAGAAATAAGATGTAATATGCTCTAGGGCAGTTCCCTCAAAGCCCAAATGACAAACTTTTGAAACATGCAAGAAGGAAGCAGAGTAGCAAGTATGTAGCTATGAGTGGATTATTATTATTTTTTATTTTTTAAAATTGTTTTTCCAATGTTAATTGGCCCACCTTTTAGGTATTTATGGATAACATGAGCCAGATACATATATCAGATTCTCTATCCCATACATGATCAAGACCATCTTAGATTTTCCTCACTATGGTAGTTTCTAACACATCCAGTCTTAGATTTTCCTCACTATCGTAGTTTCTAACACATCCAGATTTGAATCGTTAAGAATTTAGGGGGTTCTGGACATACTTGTCTTTATTTTCCAATTGGAGTTTGATATCGAAGGAGCTCAAGCTAATTGTTTAAGTGGTGGGATCATGTACTTTTGTTTGGTTCATTAATAGTTGGAGCTCTTGACATTAGTTTGTAGCTCTTAAATCTTAATAGTTTGCCATGGAGGTTCTCTCCAAAGTGAACATTTCAACTTTTGTTCTTTCTATGAATGACCATTCTTCTATTCAGGGTCCTCAACTGTTTTTGCTGCAAATGAATATTATTATCATCTACTTGGGCTTCAATAATTTCTGCTGATGAATTATGCTCGCTTGTATTGACATTTTCAATAATCATAGTTTTTTTTGGATGAGTTGAACATTGTCAATTATCATTACTTTTATTAAGTGTAATTTCTTGTTTTCTCCTGTTTTTTCTGATCCTTGTCTAAAATTGTAGACTGAGGAAATAGTCAGGTTAAATGGAATCTATAAGCGCTTACTTTCAAATGCGGGGGTTAAACTTTTCGAAGGAGAGGGTAAAGTAATAGGTCCCAATGAAGTAGAAGTAACACAACTAGATGGCACTAAACTGAGCTATTCAACAAGGCATATATTGATTGCAACTGGTAGTAGAGCTCAGCGTCCAGCTATTCCTGGTCAGGTAAATATATCTATTTTTTCAATAATTTTACATTTAAATACCAGAGCAATCATTTTCTGAGTATTTGGATCTTTGGAGTCTATCCTTTTAGCCTCATGTTGTCGTCTTACTGAACTTCTTTTAGTGGAGCTGCAGCTCCTATTTATCAATTATAATTTTGATTTTTAATTGGATATGTATAACTTGGATTTGATGACTACATATGGGATAGCTTTTGTGATGCAATATGTCCACATTAGGATATTGTTCCGTATTTCAATCTGATTTTGTTGTATTTTGAGTTTGTTCACCGGTGTATATAATCTTTTTTCTCAGTTGTACAGTTTCATTCCTGTTTCAGTTGTTGTTGTTCTTTAAATATTTATTTTTTAATTTTAATTTTATTGGATGGACATTTTAGGAGTTGGCTATAACATCTGACGAGGCTTTGAGCTTGGAGGAGTTACCTAAGAGGGTTATTATACTTGGCGGAGGGTGCGCTTATGTCTTCATCTCTACTCTCTATTAGTTCTCCGCAGCATATTCAGAACTCCAGAGAACTTATGCTTTTTATTGTTGTTAGGTATATTGCTGTTGAATTTGCTTCGATATGGCGTGGGATGGGCGCTAATGTAAATCTATATTTCAGAAAGGAACTTCCGCTAAGGTTATAAAGAATTCTGATGATAATTATGCTTTTCACTGTTTGAACAGTAGTGATTATTGTCTTATAATTGCCGTATCATTTCATAGCATTTTTAATTTTTTTAATTTTTATGTTTCAAACTTGATTTAAGTTTAAGTTCATTTCTTTGCTGGTACAACACTCGTTGATTGTGATGTAACTGGAGTCATAGACAATTCAAATCCAAAGTAGACGTTTAGATTGGTGAAATACCGAAACCTTTCATTGTAGGATTCTGTGATTGGTCTTTTTTTGGGTACGTAATTTTTGTGATTTATTCTCTTCTCCCTTCCCCCATTCTTTAGAACGTAAAAAATAATAAACTCAAGCCATCCTATGGACATTAATTAAAGAATTTTGTTATTAAATAATAGACACAATGATAATCTTAGAAAATTCTTATGTTTTAATTAGGGAAAGAGCCTCCCAGGTGGTTAGCTTGCAAATGAGAATTTGATGGTATATGCTGTTTTAACATCTTTCTTCGTAGAGCTCTTTTGAATTGCTTCCTGCTAGAGTTCTAAAACTTGCAAAAATGTAGCTCCAGGCTAGTGCTTTATGAGCCTTCATTACCTTTCTGGTGCCGGCTGGAAGCTGTAGATTAATTTGCTGTGTTTTAGATATTAGTTGAATGTTCTAATAGGTTCGAACATGATTGCTAAAAAAAAGTTTTTTTATATACATTCCTCAGTTTTTACTTGACATTGAGCTGCTTTATTCATTAATCTCATTTTCAACTGCACCCCTATTTCAAATGCTATAGTGTTTTATAAGTTATTATGTTGCAGAGGTTTTGATGATGAAATGAGAGCTGTGGTTGCAAGAAATTTGGAAGGAAGGGGAATTAACTTACATGCACAGACGACCTTGACAGAGGTACTTTGTTATCTGTTCAAATCATGTTATATTCAAGTTTGGTAATCATTTATCGAACTGGAATTTCTTTTTTCTGCTCCCCCCTTTTTTCTTTTGTGGCTTGTGATTTATTCTTTCCACAATTATAACTTTACTAATGTACATCAACTTTATTTTTCAGCTGGTTAAGACGGATGATGGCATAAAAGTTCGTACAGACCATGGTGAAGAATTACTGGCAGATGTTGTACTCTTTGCTACTGGTAATTTCAATCTCTGCACATGGTATTGAGTGCAGGTGTTTAGTATCTATAGGCTTGCATGAAAGCAATTGTATATTGTCTTGCATTGGAAATAATATGACATGATGATGTTTTTCACTGAATTATGTTACTGCTTATAGTTAGCGGACTGTTTTTTGTTTATTAAAACAATTTCCTTCTACTTCAGCTATTATATACCATGTGGCGTGATTGTTTGCAAGATGTCCTCCACCTTGTTTTTAGTATAGGCAGCATTTTCTCAGCTGTTTTGTGTTTCCTATGAGTCATGGAGCCCAGATAGTTGGAACTTTCAACTTGTTGGTAATGAGTAATGACTGGAAATCTTCTGATTATTTCACTTTTTGGTTTCCTTGGCATTGCTTTCCGAATATTTGCTTGCGTCTTGCATACTGTAAACTTTCTTGATTCGACAGGTTCTTTCTGATCTAGTAACTTGGCTTTTCCTTTTCCTACTTTAGTTTCATCAATAAAAATGTGTATCAATTACCTAAAATAATAAATGTCTATCTTTATGGAGTGCATATTATTTGGATATGATAAAAAAGACAGAGACTTAATGTTGCATCTGACATTAGTCCAATTATTTCAAATTCAGATCTGTGGAGGGCATTGAATTGCATTTTGATGAATTGGAAAATCCAGCGGTTGCTGCTATTGTTTTGATATATTATCTGTTTCTACTTTCTGGAGCTCATGTATTCGTTTCTGTATTTGGTTTGTCATGCATGCTATTCCATTGAAAGTGAACAAACATTTCTCGTTTTAAGATTGCTGTTGAGATCTATGCTCAGAAATCTGATGTTCTTTTCTAATTATTTCTTATATGTTTATAGCATAAGGGATGTTATCTCTCTCAATCTCTTCCTCCATCCCACCCTGACCTATTTTTTCAACATAACAGTCTTCTTCCATCAAATGCAGGTCGATCCCCTAACACAAAGAGGTTGAATTTGGATGCTGTCGGTGTTGAGCTTGATGGAACAAGAGCTATCAAGGTTACTAAATTAGCTTTGCTTGTATAATTTTTGGTTAAATGGTATAGTGATGTTTAGGACACTTGCAGAATGTGAAGAAATATATAGTAGTGAAAGTTAGTGAAAGTGCTCCAAGTGTCCCACTCTATACCAGATCTCTTTAACTCGAGTTAAGTTTGTCATATGGATGCCGTCTGGTCTGGTTTACTTTGAGCCTGATATTTGTCTTCCCTCTCCTCCCCCGTACTGAAATGCCTTTCACCTTTCCAAATTTTCAAACTCAGAAATAGATATCTGAAGTTTCCTTATTTTTCCGGTTAACATCCGGTACTTTTAGAGACTCGGACCGGTTGAGGGTTCGGTTCCCGGTTGGACCAACCAACCAGCCCGTTCCGGTGGACTGGCGGTTCTGATGACCATGGTTTGACATATCTACCAATCTAAGTTTCATATTGTCTGTCTGTCTGATCTGCCTTCCTGCAAACGTGTATTTTCCAGTTATGATTCCTTTCATATTAGTAGCAAATATTGTTGTTTATGCTTAATTTTTGGTGTTCACCGTTCTGACTTCGTGTAATTTCATGTTGTATTGCTGTTGGTTAACGGGGTATACTTGATTGTCATGTGTGAGAACTTGTGTTTGAGTCATAGTATTAGAGCAGCTATACTTGGAGAAATATTCAAAACATTAGGTTTGTTACGTTTGTAGTTGGTCTATTCCTCCTATACCCTGCATAGGCAGTCCCAGTACTGGGTAAAGGGATCCGTTGTTGGCTAGTGTTCCGTATATCTAGCTTTTTGTTGACTTTGAAGGAGCACAATACATAGACAGCTACCGAAGCAGATGATGTTGATTTCATTCAGTTTTTGCAAAGCACAATGTGTTCTGTGTGTGGGTTTTGTTGGGAGGAGGGAGGGGGGGTGGTTAGGGGCATCTGGGATGCACTTTCAAAGTGCAGTGTGGTATAATGTGGGCGCTTGAACAGTGAACACACGATTAAAGTGAAATCATTTAAGGCATTCTTTAATGTACATAATGGCAGTTGTTTACATCTTCCATCTCTAATACAATACAAGATAGTATTATAGTTACATTGCTTCTAAAGTAGTCTACGAGTTTTGGTGTTTGTGGGATCAATGGCTTCCAAGGCCAGTGGGATTTAGCTGAAGTTATGAATTATTTCAGATACAATTGGTCTTTTTATTCACCCTTATTAGCTTGATGGATATGTCAGGGATGATGCAATATGCTGGTTTGTTGATAAATGTTATATGGATTTAGTAGTTAATAGAGGTGAATGATCTGTACATTTTAACCACCAAGTTTGGGTAGTATCCAAGTTTATTTGTGATTTCTTTTACTAATATAATATATTTTTTGATAAAATTCTTTTTACTGAAGAATATAAATTGTTTATGTTAGTCTCTTTAGATGGATTTTGTTTTATAAATCTCTTTAGATGGATTTCTTGCTACTCTGTTTTCTTACCATACTTGTTATTTTTCTTATTTGTGTTTTTCTTGTTAAAGAAATGTTTGAGCCATCACTTGTTAATACATCTTTGAGGCCATTGTTTGTTTTCATCTTGTCTTCGCAGGTAGATGAGTATTCCCGCACCAACATACCTAGCATATGGGCCATTGGCGATGTTACAAATCGAATGAATCTCACTCCTGTGGCCTTGATGGAAGGAACTCTTTTTGCAGTATGTGTTTCAGACCTTTGTTAACTATCAATATTAGGTTAACCATTCTTTTACCATCAAAGGATCTACTCCGTGTATATGGTAGTATCTATTTATAGTAAGATTCTTTGTTTTTGCATTCTGTACAGAAAACTGTTTTTGGCGGTGAACCTAGCAAACCTGACTACAGCAATATACCTTGTGCTGTGTTCTGGTACCAGTTTCTATCCTTCAAAATTCTTTTAAGTTATCCCTTTCATTTGTAGTGGAGATACTTCTTTATTATGGTAATTACCTTCTTGATCAGGTGTTTTATCCTAGGCAACCCCCCACATCGAAAAAACCCTAATCACCATACCCGTGTTACAAAAATATTCCCATCTTACTGTCTATATTACTAGATGCTTTTATTGACCAAGTAAATTGCCCCTCTATCACAAAAATATTCTCGAGTTGCTGTCTAATTACCAGAAACTCTTATTGATCAAGTACATTGCTTTTTGGTACTTCCACTCTAAACATGGACACTGACGTTCTGGTGCTACAACTGGAACCCTTTTTGGTACTTCCACTCTAAACATGGCACGCTAATGTTCCGGTGCTACAACTGGAACTCTAAATTTAGCGAGCGTAATATTTCTTCGTTCTCTACCTATAATTGAGCAAATATCAATATTATAACCTAGTATTGGATGCTCAAACATCACGTTTGTACTAAATTATTTGTGGAACAATCAACGAGTTGTTGTAACTTGAAATATTCTCAAATTTAGCTTTATTGCATTTAGATTTTAAGAAAATTTCTAACTACAAGTATCTGTTTCAAGGTACTCCTAGTGTACCACGTTTTAGCCTATGTAGCATACTGCGTATACTCATATCTCATCCACAAACCGAACAATCAGTGTTCCAGGTAAACATTGGTCTACAAACTGAAAACCCTACCAGCGGTCCCTAATCAACACCTAATTAATGATCCATTCTTGGCTTTAATATACTATTATAACCCTTTCTTGCTATCAATAAATTCCGGCACTTTTTATCATGAAAATCCTGCATTCAAATATTTCTAAAATCAAGATTATTCCCACCTCCTCCATCCACTAAGGATATACCTTTTTATTTTACAAGCTTTTTTTCTAATCATAACCCAAGAATAAATCAATTGCAGGCGTCTCAACCCTAAGCTTCTTAAATTCTATTCTACGTCATCAGGTTTTGATTGATTCCAAAAGGTTTTTCTTATTGCTGTGGAAATCTTTTTGATTAAATGCTGAAGATGTCTCAACTCGCACACTATTTCAATTCAGCTCAGTTACATGACATTATATTATTTAATCAATAAATCTCAATTAAGATTTGATCAATGAGTATCGTGTTGTTATTTATAAAGGTGAAATTGCATCCATATTGTTCTCGGAGATTTTGAACTTTTGACTTGTTACAATGCTGGAATTAATTTGTAGTTTGTGTAAACTGGAATGCTTGCTCTTTTGCAGTTTTGTCATGTTATAATCTTCTCCACTCACCTTGCATCTTGTATAGCTTCTTGTATGTTGGAGACGAATACATCAAGTCTGAATTCAACCAATTTTCTCCCTTCCTCTCTCTCTCTCTCAATCCTTCTCTGTGTCTCTTTCTCTTTCTCTGTGTGTATGTGTGTGATTCCCTCTCGCCATCCCTAGTCCCTCCCCCTCTTCATATTCTCCATTATTACTTGAGGAAGAAGATTCCTTCATCGTTTTTCTTAATCTCACTAGTGTATGATGGAATTTGGAAGTAGCAAAAATTTTCTCCTATTTTTCAGCTTATCTGATTGGTTTGGTATTTTATTTGATATAATTAACTTGAATTTTCTGTTGTTTTACAGCATACCACCTCTTTCTGTAGTTGGACTCGGTGAAGAACAGGCTATAGAGCAAGCAAAGGGTGATATTTTGGTTTTCACATCAACATTTAATCCAATGAAGAACTCAATCTCTGGGTACGTGAGTAGACATTTAAGTTTACAATACAATATCTAAGTTTTGAAACAGATAACCTTTGCAAGTGTTGTCCACTAGATCTAATTCAATCTTTGTTGATACTAGTGATAAGAAACCTCCTCTTGATCTGAAGTATTGATGGTTCAGCACTTATAATGTTGTTGGATTTTTTAGTCTCATTTTAGGTCAGCATGGTTGTGATCAATTCTTCATTTGGTTGCCAGGAAAAAAATTCCAGAAAGTAAACTAATGCTTGAATTATGTCAGTTTACAGTAGATTGATATTTAATCCAAACAAAAAGCCTGTGACCGATGGGAGTGCTCAACCAATAATGATGAAAGAATAAATAAACTGCTATACTTATATATCCGCATTCTTGTATAATTAATTTTACTTTTGTAGATGATCTCTGAACATAACATTGCTAACTTTTGTTAAATATGTTAATCATGTGGTCTCATTAAGTAACATATGCAATTGTACAATTGGTTTTAACTCTTACCACATATCAAGGCGTTCTGTACATAAATTATGGTTATGTTTATATTATGACAACAGACGACAAGAGAAGACAATTATGAAGCTTGTTGTTGATGCTGCGACGGATAAAGTTCTTGGAGCATCCATGTGTGGCCCTGATGCACCTGAGATTATACAGGTATTTTTCTTCCACTATCTAAAAAATTTAAATGCAGCTTGATGTGATTAGGTAGGTAAGGGTTTATTTATTCATATCAATGCCGGTACACTAATGGTGAAATAGTTGATATTGCCACAGAAAAGAATGGGCTGATATGATTCAATTTGTTTATTTATTCATTGTTTTGCCACCGTTGCCTAATGTTTTCGTGGAATTAACCATTTTAATTTTTTTATTGTCTGTTGTAGGGATCTTATTTATTTTTGTCAAATATCATTTATGTAATCAATTATTCAATTACAATTTACCTTTCATACATGGACCCTGCGGCACCACTTACGCTGGTCATCTTGAATATTAGTGGGACATGGCAGAGTAGATGATGGACTTAGTAAAATGCACTCTAGGTTAAATTGGGTTTCATGTTCTCTAATATTTGTTCCTGACTTTTACATTGATGTCATTCTTCTTCATCTTCCTTCTTGTCCCTTCTGACAAATGACTTTGATATGGTATACAAAATTATCTTTCTTGTCTCTTCTGACAAATGACTTTGATATGGTATACAAAATTATCTTGCTTGGTCTTGATTAGAGATTGTTTCCTATAGTGGAACCATCAATAATGTTTTGAGAATGGAGAGCACCTTAATATGTGGCACATATCTTCCGTGTCTTAATTTATCAGCAATCTTAAGCAGCACTCGAAGGCTGAAACAGTTCTCAGGATTCTCCTAAAATGCTTATTAATGTTTTATTTATTTATTTTTTTGGTTTTTCATATACAACTCTTTTAATGTTGTTCTCTCCTCCACAGGGCATTGCTGTTGCACTCAAGTGTGGAGCAACCAAAGCACAGTTCGACAGCACGGTAAACTGAATTTCCCTTTTCAGATCCTTAGACCAGTAGGGCTGCTGATACTCTTTGGAATATAATGCTTGCAACTTTAAAAATACAAAATAAAAAAGAAATGCCATTCATACATATGCCAATCTTATTGGTGGAAGTTGGAATACTCTTCTTTGTTTTGGTATCACGGAAGGCTGAATTGTTTGCTTTAGATTGGTTAATAATTAAGTCTTGGCTACTTGTTTACTTTACCTACCATTCAAGGTGAAAAATGTGCCCAACTACACTTGCATTTTGAAAAAAACTTGGCAGTTTAATTACAGTGAATTGCTGCAAACATTCTATATTCTTGCTCTCCTGTTCCTCGAAGTTAGGCTGCGTAATATTTATTTGCTTTATCCTTTTTATTATGATTCTCATGGCATCCCTTCACTAATTATATCTTGGAACTTATCTTACAGGTGGGAATACACCCTTCTGCCGCAGAAGAATTTGTCACTATGCGGTCAGTGACGAGGAAGATTGCGGCTGGTAAACCAAAGACAAACCTTTGAACATAGGAAATTAGACCTTTGTTGTGATAAACAATGATAAACAGACACGGCATCATACAAACGATTATTTGTTCTCACGAAACTGAAGACTGCACGTAGTGTTTCTGTATTGAATTTAAAACTAATGTAATTACGATATGATAGTTATTTTTTAATGAATGAGGATTAGCTCCAAAGTAGATTGGTACTTAAAATACCCCCCCCCCCCCCCCTTCAGGGTGTGAACTGTATAAAAGCCAGTCAAAACAAAGTTGTCTCACAGAAGGTATTATTTTGGCTCTATTTTGTCTGGTTATGTGCTATTCCCTTCGTTCTGGAAAAAGTGTTGCATTTGACTTTAATCCTATTTAATTTGTGAAATCTTAAAATGTGATGTAAATTTTTTTTTAATTCTCAATTGCTTTTTGCACTCAGTAGTTTTTATTAGTAGTTTACAATATTAATTATTGCATTAATTTAAATCAAATAAATTCACATCAATTTTGAATTTTAAGATTTTGCAAATTAACTAGGGAAAAAAAACCCAGCAGCAAGATGGAGAATATTGGTGCTGGAAGTCCCTTTCAGATTGCAAATAACATTCCGAAATGATGGAATATGGTGTATGTTTGGCAGAACATAATTTGAGATTATGGATTATCCATCCTGCCATAGGAATTTGTAGTATTGGTAGTGATACTGGGATGTGTTTCAAATCTTAGCCAGTCTTTTAGATTTGATGGAGATTTTTGTTATAGAATAAACTGGCCTTTTAACATCTATATTTGTAATTGATAGACAATGGTATAGTGACAAAATGTTGCAAGAACTGCTATTTACACAACAGAAAATAATATTTCCACAACAAAAGTGTATATAGTGACGGTTTTCATCGTCGCTATACATCTACAGTGAAACTTTTGTTATGAAAATATCAAAAAGTATTGTAGAAATATCAGTATAGCAAGTTGGTCAATATCCAACCTTTTTTTCTTTCTGTCTTTATTGATCTCTTGTAGTTTTATATGATAGATGAAGGTTTTAATGTCCAATTTTTTTTTAAAAATAAAATGGCACATTCCTATAGTACATTAAATTAGTCAATTAAGGTAATTATGTTTCCTTGTATGCTTGCTCAGTCTAATTTCCATGATTACAATAAAGTAAACTACCAAACACCTTGTTTAAACCAAAAAGAGGAGAGGAGATAAATTTAAAGATTCTAAATTGGCGGGTGCTTATTACAATTATGAAATAAATCTACCGTAAATCTGTTTCCGTATTTAAATAATATGGTAGAACCATAAATGTTAAATGTGAGTGATGAACTTATGAGGATCAAATGGTAACATTTATTCTTATTGAGCAACAACCTGCAATGAGATCATTTCAGTTGTAAAACCTAGTACAAGTATCCTAGCTGATGACAGATCAAATCCCTATGTAAGAATAATGCATGGCCAAAAGTTGAGGCAGATCTTTATTCCCATGATTATAAAGATACATTAAAATTTAATAATACATTTACTGAATTTTATAAACAATACAAGTATGTATATTTTACATCTATATGTGCACCGACCCTTGTTCCTTCATCTTCTAAATTTGCATCACTATTAAAATCATTATCAAAAAAATCAAAAACATCAACGCACACAAATAGTTTAAACGAACTTAGTTTATATCGTAATCCCGATTTTAGAAGTTTTATGACTGACTTTAATATAAAAATTCCAAAATTGCCTGGTCAACGACCATTCTTGATTGGTCATAAAACTTCTAAAATCAGTACTACAATATAAACTAAGTTTGTTTAAACTGCTTGTGTGTGTATGTTTTTGGTTTTTTTTTATAATAATTTTAATAGTGATGCAAATTTAGAAGATGAAGGGGCAGGAGGGCAGTGCACATGATGTATTATTAAAATTTAATTTAATGTAATCAATATTTTCAGTACCTATATTTTCTACTATATCTTCTAAAACACTTTCCACACCTTCTAATTTTATTACAGATTTTAATGTCGCTGCACAAGTAATAATAATAGGCATGTCTTCAAAATATTTTTAAATTTTTTCTTCCATATTCAAAGTAAGATCAGCCCATAAATGATCATATTTATATTGTTGAAACATATTTGTTATTTCCAAACATGCAAACAAAATATTATTTATTGTTGGATAATAAACACCACTTAATATTTTTGTGAGTTTTTTTTTAAAATTTTAAGAATATTTAAAAGCTGACACAATAAATCCTAGTCTTGATTTGTTATTTCATGATCAGTTTGTGTGTTATAAAACTTCATAAGTATATTTTAACGTTTATAAACATCTCTAAACAATTCATATGTACGATTCCATCTAGTGTTATTATCAAACTTTACTCTTTTAAAATTTTCATCCCTTGCATGACAAAAAGTTCCAAAATCTTGTATTCTTCTATTTGAACCATAAATAAAACCAATCATACTACGGATTTTATATGTTGCCGCTTGCAAGTAATAGAATCCGGATTGTACAATCAAATTCATTATATGACACACACATTTAATATGAAAAATGCACCATTTGTTACAGGCTTTAAATCATTTTTTTTAACATATTAACAAAACTAGTATTATTTGTTGCATTATCTAAACTAATACTATCCTTAATTTTGAACGTACGAATTATGGATATAATTTGAGCATATATTGATTGACCAATATATGCTAATTCAAAAAAATCAAATCATATAATTCTTTTTTGCATAAACATTTCAAAATTTATCCAATGAGTAGTAATACAAATATAGCTAATTCCAGGTTGATGATTAGCAGACCAAGTATTACTAGTTAAACAAATTTTATCGTCAAAATTATCAAAATATTCAACTAATTCATTTTTAGCTTTATTATATAATTTAATTTCATCACGTTTAGTAGAGTCTACTTGATTATATTTCGGTTGCAATGCGCCTTGAATGTAGTCGGTACATCGCGCATTGTCAAAAAAATTGAATGAAAGCTCCTTCTCGATCACTAACTTAACTTGCCACTTCTTTTGTAATATTTGATCGTAACTCCAATTGTGACCGGAGCGATCACTTTGTGATTGGAAGTTTTCATCAATTATTTTATGCTTCTCAAACATGACTCGTAATGATGGAGTCTATGTGTTATTTTCTTTAATCTCAAAGAAGTTGTTACATATTTTGTATTGGATTTTTTTAACCCTTTCCGCAACTCACATTTCGATAAAATAATCCCAAACATCCGTTGTACGTTGGCTTTGCTCATCGAGAGGACGTGAAAATGTTGTACTCAAACTTGGAACAGTACTTTCAGGCATTATGATATTTGGATCATTTTAGCATTTGTGAAATATTAGAAGAATCTATTGTAATAAAATGAATGTAATAATAAAATAAATATTATGCTTTATGTGTATAATAAATTGTAAATAATATATAAAATTATAAAAATTGTAACACTTATATAAATTAAGAATTTGAGCTTGCAAGTATGCTGTTATTGTTATATCAAATAATAGAGAGAGAAAGATGTGAGGAGTTATGATTTTTGTGAAGTAAATTACATGATTTTTATAATAAAAAAATAACCGTTAGTAAAATTATAGCTATTACCGTTAGTAAATAAAAGTATATTTAATTTTAAATTAGATTTGAAATTTGAATTGTGATGGAGTGAAATTTTCACGAATGTGATAGATTGACGGATGAATGAGAGGTGTGTGTCAGCCTTTTTGTTTTTCTTTACTTACCGTTGGTCATTGGACACTTGGACTTGATGGCTTTGTTATTTGTGAAAGGTTGCCGCGTGCAGGCTTGGTGCACAATTTGGAACGGAGGTAATTAAATAAATTAACTAGTCAATAGCTCTTGCATGGGACTTGAGAGTTGGGCCTTGGGCAGTGAGCTCGATCAGTCAATCACTCAATTGTCATGGTTTGGCTTTGGCTATTTGAACATTTTTAACCATTGCTATACTTAATAGTGTATTTTGCTTTTCCTTTTTTTTTTTAACCGTTAAGACTGGCCTAGTGGTGTTGCATATTGGGCTGGGTCGCCTGACTAATTTTTTTTTCTTGTTTTCAATGGTCTTCTTGGATTGGGTTTAGAGTAGACAACATTTTAACCAGGTAGGACAACAACTAACAAGCCAACAAGCACGTCAGGCTTGTTACGCCGGATCAGGCCAGGCCCAAGCAGGACTCAGGTCACAAGCCAGTCCAGGCCGGTCCAAATCAGATTTCTGTACTAAGATGACAGCCTTTTCACGCCTTATAGGCCGGTTCAGGCCTTGACCAGGCCGGGCCCAGACCAAGCCACGGGCCGCAAGCCTTTTGTGTATCCCTATCTTCATGTGATGTGATAATAGAGACAAACAAAGATAAGCACGATCAAGCTCAGCTGATTAACATGTTATCAAACTACAAATATTTAATCTTGTTGATGCAATTCACTTGAATGAAATTTGTAAATCTACAAGTTGCATAATGTAACTTCTTTTTGAACTTAGAATTTTGCTAAATTAAGAGACAAAACTTTGTGGTAAGAGTTCATGTTAACATAAAGTATGTTATAATCTTCCTGTACCATTAATCTGAGCTTACCTTGTGAGTTCACAATCTCGAGTCGAGTTGTGGTAGTACATATTCATGTGTGATATAATACCTAACTCACTTTTTTTCCATCACATACTTCACATATTGAGTAACCAAGGCCTTCACAGTATGGGCACTTTGCTCCTTCATCTACCCATTCCATAAACTGCACCACAATGGACAATAATATATAAGATAAAAAACTGTCCAAATGAAGAGGATAAAGAATATTTCAGTAAAATGCCAGACGTCCTTAACCTGTTCCTCAATGTTAGGCTCCCCAGTCCCATCGCATTCTGTGTGAGAGAGAACTAAATGTTAGTTGCATATGATTGCTATAATAGATGATTAATGCAAGTTAAAGTTATAGTAATCTTAAAAAAGCCATTTATATTTGAAAACATGGTCAACCTCCCTAATATTAAGATGACGTGTCTATCATATATCTTGATACCCCGTTTAGTTCAAACTGTTAACTACAACATTTTTGAACGTCGAGAAGCAGTTGAAAGACTAAGTAAATGGTTAACAACAATTTTCAAGCAACATACACTTACGGCAGGGATGGAATATTTAAATTTCGAAACAAGGCACTGTGGTTTAGCAATTAGTTACAGCTTGGATGTTGCTCAGAAATGTTAAGAGCAAGACTAGTCCCAAGTAGTGTGTAATGATCAACTAGGAAGGCTACAATCAGGAGCAAAAACTACATATAAAATTATCTGGTCATAAGTTTAAGCACATACTTACATTTTACTCTAGAGTTGTTTCAATCCACTTGATCATGTCAGCTCTTGAGTGATATATGTCTTCTAAATAACTTACACATTGAATATATGAATCTATTATGCTCATCTTATTATTTTCCATTTTCATCTTCAGACGTCTACTGAGCCTTACATGTAGCACTGATAAACTTTGAGGCTGCTTCAGTGCCTCCACAAACTTGAATTTTTTTCAACATTTGCTTTGAGAAAAGAAATAATAACGACGAAGTCCATCGGTGCTAATATAAAATAGATTAAATCTAGGATCTACTTCCTTGTGATATAATATAATTCAAGTTACTAAACTTCACTACTCCTTTTTCCTATGGTTTTTGCTTACTGAATGAAGAGGGATAGGCCATCCTGATACAACCTAAATTTGAAGGTCACTCCATTTTCTCACACTATATGTGCGTGTCCAACAATCTTCTCCAATGCTGGAGTCAGAGAAATAGCACAAATTTCCATATAAGCAACATTATAATAATACCTGATAACAGCATACCTATCATACATAGGAGTTAGGACATCCATAATTTTACTATACAATAAGTCTACGCGGACATTGTTTTTGGACATGAAAATTGGACCGGTCCAATTTTCTTTTATTCTTTTGACTCCCAAAAAATGTACAATATTTATTTTAACTCAAATTTTTATAGAATCCAGTGATTTATGTGTAATTTGGATACATATAAAAAACAGGGTTGTCACATTTTTTGGGAGTCAAAAGAAAAAAAAAAGAAAAAAAAGAAAAAGAAAATTGGACCGGTCCAATTTTCATGTCCAAAAACAATGTCTGCGTAGAAGGACTCTTTACCAGAAAAGAAAAGAGAAAATGAAAAAACGAATGAACAACAGGAATACAAGAACTACAATAAAAAGCATATTAGACATTATTACATCTTTAAGATACTTGTTAGCTCCATAAGTTAGCATAGAGAATGAAAGAGAATATGCACCTGTGCATAATAAGCGCCCCTCCCCTCGACAAGATATGCATTTTGTTGTAGCATCCGTGTTAGTATCTCCACCAACCTGCCTGTTTCTACCAACAAGCCTAGAGGGATCTTCCCACCGGTTTTCTCCAAGAAGAAAGACTCGATTGCGAGTTACATCAACTTCTGCAACACCTTCTCCTTTCACAACTCTCTGCTGAATTTCTGAAATTTCAGTCACGGAAGTAACTGCTGCTCCATTTAAAACCTCCTAAATAAGAACCAAATATTATGAAATTTAGGCCACTTATGCACGATAGTCAACAATTTGCATTTTAAATTGACGTGACTGATGCTATCTACCAAACATAAACTAAATTTTGTCAAGTCCTATCAGTGCTCCAAGTTTATATGTGCCGCATCATCAAAGTTCCAAGATATGAAAGGCTAAAAGTTGCCTCTTTCACAAATTGCAAGCGCTGCCTACAAGGGAATACTGTTTACAATAGTTAGCTTAGATATGATATTTTTCTTTGTACTGCTTCAGCACCTGTACCTTCCTTTGTCTGTTTGCATGCCATTTAAACATACCCTATGTTATTGCTGAACAAGCTTTGTATTGAAAAATGAACAAGCCATACAGTAGTTGTATAGATATTAAAAGATCCAGTATCTCCCTCATTGAACTTTGGTGCTCTCCACATTGGATAGGAATGAAATGAACAGGATGAAGAATAAATCTCACCACCCCATTCACGTCCTATGGAGCTTCACTAGCCAAACCCACATATACAAATACAGGCAACATCATATGTTTCCAATGTATAATTTTGACTACATATAATTAATCTTAAATGTCAAAGGTCTTTTCAGTTCATACTAAGAGTGGATTAGATGAAGACCGAGTATGAATAGATTGATGTGTTATATTCCAAGTTTTTAACTCCTTCACCATTCACCAAACCATATGTGTGTGTGAGTGTGTATGCATGAGTATGCATACGCCCATTGTCATTGTATGCATCATTTTGGTAAGAAGTGATTGACAAATATTGGAGGTGAAATTTTTATGCATTAATCATAAGGTGCAAACATTGAGATAGCTTTAGAATGGAAATACCACTAGTTTTGGAGGTCATCACTCGAATAATGGCACAATAAAGTTAGATTTGAGATTTTCAAGTTTGTGTTACCAGTATATGCTCGAACTCTCATGATGAATGACATTAACCAGACACCAGAGAAATGAATGAATCAAAGCCAATATCTCAAGTTTAAGACTGGCAAAAGCACAAAGAAACAACAGTAGTAAGTTTTTCTGGAGTATAGAAGAACGGGAGCAAACCTTGTGCAAGATGGCTGTATCATTTCTTTCTATATCTGCCTTCACTGTCGACCCAGGACTTTTCTGTTCCATATATAACTTTTCCAGAAGCTCTGCAGTCATAATCCCATCTTCAGGGACACGTAATGTGGCCTGTCAAGTAAGATCATATGATCAAAATCATACGAAAATTAATGAGATAAGAGGAATGTTTTAAGTTATCTTCAAAATTGCCTCTATTATTTGGATACCACAAATAAAATAAAGAACTTACTTGCCAAGTTTTTATGGCACGTTCTGTCCCACTTGAGAACATGGAATATTCCGCGTCTTCATCGCCACAATAAAATCCCAGTTTCTGCAAAGCTTCCTATCAAAGGCACAAAACAGATTAATGAATGAAGTTTAATCATGTAGGAAATGAAGTTCAGTAGTAGATAAAAATGGGAATTGAGAAAAAACAAACCTGCATAACTCGAACCTCATCTCCTTCCGAACCTTTCCTCAACGTCGCCCTTCTATTCTTCACCTCATCAACCTTTTCCGTTTCTTTCTCCAAAACCTTAACAACCTCCTTCACCACCTCCACCACCTCCACCTCCTCCTCCACCACCTTACCGGCCACTGTCTCCACTACCAGTGGCACCGCACTCGACCCCCTCTCTGCAATCTGATTCACCTCTTTCTTCAGCACCTGCAGAAGCCCCTGAACATTCAAATTCTGATTCTTCCCCTGTCCAGCCTCTTCAATTTTGAGTTTCAGCGCTTCAATTTCGCTGAGCAGAGATTCTCGCTCGGCTTTCCACCGCGATTCCTCCCGAAGCCACCGCTGCTCCTCCCTGAGCCACCGTTGCTCTTCGCGGAGCCACCGCGCCTCTTCTCTCTCGTAATTGGATTTGTCGGATGAGGAAAACGCGAAGCAAATGTGAGATTTAGATATAGAGTGGAATGAATTTTTGGGGATTAAAAATGGAAGTGGATATACATTATTATTGGGTGAATCTGTTGAAATTATTTGAGTTATGTTAAAGAATAGAGGATTTGAACTCAGAGGTAGAGATGAAGACATATACATATATATATATATATATATGTGTGCGTGTGTGTGTATGTATATGTAGAGAGAGAAGGGGAGTGGAATTTTAGAGAGAGAAGGCAGTGGAAGTGAAGCTCTGAGGAGAAATGGTTTGGGTTTTGATATTTGCTGGAGTGGTAAGGTTTTTTGTTCGAGTTTAAACCACACACGTTAAGACGTTTTATGTGGTGGGAAACTAACTTGCGCTTGATGGCCTGTGCTAAAATTAGCAACGAGGGTAGTGCTAACTTGCGCATAGACCAATGAAAGTTAGACCAATGCAGCAATAGGGATGGCAATTTGAACCAAAATCGATGTGAAATCGATCCAACTGGCTATTTTTATCCAAACCGTTAGTTTTGTCAGTGTGATTTTGGTGTAAAAAAATTTAAATCGGAACCGGTGCGATTTTGATAGTTGCTTCTAAATCGTCGATGCGCCGCACCGTACTGCACCGCTTTTTGAATTGGTGGTGCATCGGTTCTTGAACCGCTCCTATATATATTGTTTATTTTAATTATATCTCCATATTTTATAGTATTATAAATAATCAGAGAGTCACTCAGACATATATTTTAATAATTTTTTACTTTTATATATTAAAAGTTAATTTATAAATATTTTTATATATAGTTGATATGGTTAAAATTATAACAATGTTATCGGAATTTTAATTAAATGTACATTCTTATATTGCTTGTTACTATTTCTTGAGTTATTTTAATGAATGTTATTATAATATGTGTTGTAAAAATATTAAACTAATTTAATAAATATTAAATAAAAAATATTAGTAATTTTGACCGATACAAATCGGTGCAATACGGTTTAAATATAAAATTTTTTTGAACCATTACTGATACGGTTCCGATTCAATTTTTTTTAATGTCAGTACAACTTCAAATCATTAAAAAATGGAAACTGCCCCGCATCATTGTCGCCACATCATTACCATCCCTGTACAGTACTAGCATGCTGCATGCCCAAAACAACCTAGGGCAGTGACCAGAAGTCCAAATATATCTTATATCTGTCCAAAATATTTGATATTATATTTGGTGGAAATGAATTTTATTTGATATTCAGAAAAATAATATGTATCTATAATATACGTCTTTCCCCGCTAATATCTATATTTATTTTTTAAGATGGCCAATATTAAATTTGTTTTATATTAATAATGTTGTTATATCATGCATCGAGATCAAATTAAAATTTTAACTTTTCCCCTTTAAAATAGATTTTTAAAATCGAATTCTCATGTCGGCATGAGTATTAAGAAAGAAATAATGAATTTCTTACCTAATATTGGTACATATTATATCAAACGTTGATATTAATTCAGTATTTATGATTGTAAATGAAATTCAAAATATCTAATAATCTGAAAGTATATGATAAAACGGGTATTATTTGATATCCGATCAAAGTGTATCTTATCCATATTTTCATCCGCTACAAAACATAAAAATAAATAAATAAGTAGCATATTAAACAATAAAAATAAAAATAGACATTATAGAGGAACACATGATAATCACGAGTTCAAAACTCCATACAAATGCTTTGTGGTCGAGGATTGATTCCCACTGAACACCAAAAGAGATAAGTGGTGTTTGTTTACCTCTTAATACTTTTAATAGCTCCACTTCTAAGAGGATAAATTTATTTGGTAAAATTATTTACTTTTTATCGTCTTTTAATCTGTAAGAGGAAGATATAAATCTAAATCATTAAAAACTGTCTCTTAATGTAAAATTTAAATCTATAAAACCTCTATAAATATTGTACTCCCCCCATTTCAAATTTTAAAATTATTATTGATTTTTCAAAAGTCAATTTAAGATATTTTTAAATTTAAAAATTATTCAAATGTTTTATACTTTTTAATTACCAAGCAACTTTTTAAGTTCAGATGTTATTTCACTCAAATAATTTAATTTATTAAAATATACTAACTAGATCTTAACTACTTAGTTTTATCAAACACCACCGTAATGTCCAACTTGATTAAAACAAGTTGATCTTGTGCTAAAATTTTCTTGAAAATTTGAAATATGCCAAAACCAAAACCGTTTGTAGATCCAGTAGTAACAATAGCATTTATGGTAACAAGAGCTGCATGCTCAAATCATTTGATGAGAAAAAAATAAATTACAAAGCCCTGAGGTGCTCATTATTCAGTCTTTCGGATACAGAACAAAAAGACGTCCACACAATAAACCATCGAATTCGCGGGAACAAACTCAACCTCAGTTCACCACCCCTTCCTATACCGCATATTGTTGACGCCCTCTGCTCATTCAACTACCGATATCCTAAAAGGCTAAATGCCCGATTCACAAGGCCAACTCTTTCTACACAACCGAACTGGAAATAGGTTTTGTTAAGCAACGACTTGAAACAGCTAAAAGGAATAATTGATTCACAAAAAGAAAATTTGATATTGCCACGAGCTATAATAATGTTCTTGACCTGTTCTGGCTGATCAACATTCCAATGCACAGCTCCAGCTACCTCTTAATCCAGTTTAACATTAGAATACAGTAGAGTGTCCCTTGTGATTGGCATATACAGAAGAAAGTATATCTGCACAGAGAAAAACACACCAAGAAACAACAATTACAAGGCTTGATCTTCCAGAAGGTGCTGTTTATTTCCTTAATAATGACAATTATATTCCATAAATGTAAAATCCATAAAAGTCTAACCATTCAACACATGCGATAAGAAACTCACCCCTAAGAGAGTGGAAACTAGAAGAATGATTCCCGTTAGCCAAGCAAGGGTCCGTCTAACCAACAACACCTCTGCAATAATGAGAGATTTAGGTCCACCCTTTTTTTCCTCCAGCCAACGTGGGGACGGCCGAGAATGGATCTTCACATCTAATATTGGCTCTGATTCTGAATTAGGTGATTCACTAAAGAAGATGACTCCAACAATTTTACCTGGTCAGGTATCACAACGAAATTGGCTCTTTAAGATAGAGAAATGATGAATGGGGTAATGAAGACTATTATGCAGATAAATACTGGCATTGGAAGCACACATGATGTAAGTTACAGGTAATTACAAACATATAAAGTATCTATTTTGGTTATTTTCTTTCCTTTCCCATTTTTTCTTTTTAGAGATTTAGTCAAATGAAATCCATGTTTTATGCACTAGAATTATCATATATAGAAGAACAGGAAATATATAACTTTAGCCATAAGAAATCGTCATATATTTGAAACATAGGGTGTAGGAAAAAGTTCAGGTAAAGCAGCCAAAAATTACAGTAATTGATATGGCCATGAAAGAAACTTGACCTTTGTGCGCTGTCTGCAAGGAATCAAATATTTTGGATATTAAAGTAACACATAACTCCATTCCTTGCTGAGCAACATCTGTTCCATATTGTTCTTGCAATGCCTGTAATACATCACAAATCCATTAATTAAGCATGGTAACAAAGATACAAACAGACCGACAATAAATTCTAAAAGAATAGGATACTAACATGTAGATAGCACATCATGAAAGAAATATTTTTCCTATATGTACAAAAAAAAATTATATGTAACAATAATATTTTATTACAACTTACAAGTAAACCCACGTGAAATTTGCAATTTATGAACCTTAATGATTTGAGTGAGTAGTTCTAGGTTAATTACTGATGTATGCATAAGAATGCAGAAGAGACAGTAAACCATATTTGAGTTCACTGCAAAGTGGTGGGGGGTTTGTGGTATGTCCTTCCATTATTTGACATGCAGTGGGCTATGACAAGCACACGGCGAGACTTGAGAGTCTAGTTGTTTTGCAGGAGAGCTGCTTGTGTCTAGAATGAGGAGATAACAATTTGAAACTTGTCCCTTTTGTCAGCTGTGTGGTCAATTTAAAGGCAGAGGAATCAGAGGAACTTTGAGGGAGTGGAATTATCAGTAACATGTTTGGCTTCTTTGGTGCGATCTTCTCTCTGTTTGGTATTGGAAGATTTTCCTGAATCTGAGGGTGCTTTTGTTGACATTTTGGGTGATTGGCTTTGGGCCTGTGATTTATGTATACCTTTTGAAGGCTTTGGGGTAAGGGGGGCATAGTTTTTGTACAGCTTCCTTATGAAGAATCCGTAAGTAATATAACCTTTTATGTATATGGGTTTCTACCCCTTTTTGTAGCATTATCTTTAAATATTGACCAATAATATTTAATGTTGGACTGAAAATAGTCATGCCTCGTGTCTCACGATGGAAATTCATCAGACATGTTCTAAACATTGAAAATTGTACATCTAAATTTCGGACACCTTATAATAAAAAAATGTAAAAACTCAGACACCTAAAAGAAATGTCAAAGTTGATTTTGTTAGTGTATATGCAAAGTGCAAACTGCTGCCATTGGATACAAGTCCAACATGGACATATTGACATTGAAAAAGCGTCTGCTTCCTAGACCAAAATTAAGTAAAGCTTTCTGGAAGTTGTCTAGCGTCTGAACAAGTGTGTGAGCGATAGAGAGAAAGAGACGCCAAAAAAGTATTGCTTTGAGAAAATCTGACTTAGTTTTAGAGCATCATGTCAAATTCAGTTCTCCTTCAAACCGAAAATGTACAGACTTCCATTACTTAATTTTGTAAAGTGCTTTTTAACAAGCATCACAATGCTTGTGGTGATTATTTTGGGCACCTATTGTGGATCAGCAAAAGATCAGAACCTAAAAGAACAGAAGGGGGAAAAAAGTAATACTAATAAAATAAAATAAATTTCATTGTCATCGTTGGTCATTCTTTAATTCACAGAAAGGAGATTGCTTCACCTTTTCATTAATCAGATTGAAGTTTTGAAGGACCTAGCAAAGACCTTCCACTTATATTATATGGATTTTCTTTTACTATTCTATTTTTTCTTCTCTCTTTCTTTTAAAGATGGGAAAGGCCTGGGGAGGGAGAGATTTTCTTCAAAAGCAAATAAGTGCAAAACACTACAAAGGGTAAGAAGTTTTACAAGCTTTACAGAAAGAGAACTCCTATTCTTCTCAAATTCCCGAGTCCTAAATCGTATAATTTGATGATGCTGGCCCTTACAGAACTTTTATCACCTGGTGATACAGTAACATTATCTTTACTGGCGTCATAAACATTTTATCAAGCAGGGTCATTTTAATATCACTTCTTACCAGAATTTCAACAAACAAATCAAAACCCTCACATTATTTTGTCACATGACACTAGATTTTAGTACATTCGGTATAGCAGAGGAAAGAAGGGAAAAACTTTAAAGAGAGGTGAAAGATCAAGGAGGATAGAAAGAAGTACAAGGTAAGAGAAAGGTTAGGAAAAGAGAATAATCCTTGTTTGACTAACATCACTTCTTGAACGGACTCTATAAGAAGCATCAACTCTAAAATTCGCCAGATAGCCCTAAATTTGCAAGGAGTGATTAAAGGTATCTGGAAAAGAATAAGAGTAACAGGATGGCAAAGAGGTAAATAGATAGATACTAGACACCAAAAAGCATAGAGGTTAGAAGAAAATATTTTGGAGAGGAGGGAAATAAAATAATTTGTAAAAAGAAACACCCAACATTTCATATCTTCAGGTTGATCTCACAGCTGTATCAAGGTATTGTATTAAATCCTGATCAAGTGAAAATAACCAAATGACCCCAGTATCAACATTTAGATATGAATAACTTATATAAGTGTAAAGAAAAAATTTAAGACACTATTAATCATACTATAGAAAAACAACAATACGTATTAGGAAAACCTACCATAAGACTAACAACTACTAAACTATATTCAGGCATATCATCTTCTTGTGTGTTCTATGTTGGTAAATCACTACAACATTAGAGTGCATTAAAAGACTATTGTCTTAATTGGCATGTTTCAGGAAATAATTGTTACGACTTATATAAAAGTCAGAACAATTTTGTGACATACAATCACATTTTAGTAGTCAGATCATGTGACCAACACCCTCTGTAATTGTTAATCGTGACACAACAGATATGAAACAACAAATGTATCAAAAATTTGACAAACAAAATAGAAATATAGAAATATAATTCATCACCTTAATGCCATTGAAACTTCCTGTCATTAATTCGGCTGGTTTGTACACACTTCCAGATAAATCTTGATGCAACTCAATTTCCCTTTGAATATTGCGGATAAGAGAGAGAAGACTTGTTATGAATTCTCCGTCTGCTTTCTACATATTAGAGGAAAATTTACCAAAAGTTTAGCTAAAGCATAAAGGAACAAGGAGTCAATTCTTAATAGGACCCCATTAATAGGTATGTATAGACAGCAAGACAGAAACAGTTAAATATTTTTGTGAACACCTTTGACATATGAAGCTTCAATTGAACACCATTCGTCAAGGGGATAGTCAACTCGCCATTTAATGGTTTCAAGGCATTAGCAACATATGATCCTCCCAACAAAAAAGCCTAAATAGATACATATCAAACGTCACACTTAAACAAACAGAACTAAGGCGATAGAAATCAGAAGCATAGAAATGCTATTTGAAAGCATAAGAACAGTTGTGACTAACAAAATCGTTTAGCTCCTTGTCACTGAATTCTGTATTTGAATTGAAACTCAAGGGTTCATTCAGAGAGACCACAGATAACTCATCTTCATCTGCAAATATATATTACACAGTATGAGCTTAGATACCAAAGTGCAGTCAGCAAGGTTATATCGTAAATGATTTCCTTGATGTACAAGCTTATAAAAAGTAAAGTACCTGGAACGTGAATGTCAACTTCATTTTTATCATAAATTACCCTGCTTCTAAGGGAGTTACTGAAAAAATCATTACCAGAGCCAACCACATGTTGAGAACCTGCATGTATCAAGAAAAAGTTTCTGAATTATTTAACTGCATTATGTAAAAAGAACAAGTTGGATTTCCTGTATCGTTCACAGTCAAGTTCAGGCACCTTCAGCTCCTTTGACCTCTAGCAGGAAAACAGCACGAGGTCTTTCAAATGGATTAGGCACGAGTACCTCATTTAACTGCAAAGACAATAGCACAGTTGATTTATAGTGGAAAGAAAATTTAAAGTTAATTGGTGCACTTGTACGCACTGTCTAACCTTAGATGAACTGTCTGCTGAAAGTGATGCTGAAGGTGCATAACCAAGCAACACTGACACAGCAGCACCAACTTCCGGGAGTGACATTAAATCCGTCTGCAAATTAAGATAACCCTTGCATAATGGGAAGAGAATGACGTAGGAATATTCCAAAACATTTAGTCTTTTAAATTCCAACTTATCAAGTTTTATTAGGCACAAAAAAGCACAAGGGTATAAATCAATCTAATCAATCACAGAACAATAATGATGGGTTCGTTCCATCAGTTTATATAGGACTAAAAGAAACACTAAAACTTGCGACCAAGTAAAACTCTAATACTACTTAGGTAACATAATATAAAAAGGAAACAACTCCCTAATTGTTATCTACTATAATTAAAGAAGCTAGAATAATCTATCTAATATAATTGAAAGATAATTACTAAATACAATTGCTTTTTCTCTAAATTATAACATAAATATTATAACTCTAATCTCTTGAGTTGATCCGCATCAGTCTTCCTTCCATTGAAAAAACTTGTACTTAGTTTTTTAAGTATGGGATAATCCATAATCCATGAACTAGACTCCAGACATGCAAAAATATTGAACCTCCTTGTATGCAAATAAAAAACTTGAAAATCGCAAGGAAAGAACTTTCATGTATTGCATCTTGTTGAAGCTCTCATTGATGAAGAAATTGATGTCTTAATCATTTATTGCTTTATAGTCCATTTGAACTGGTTTGGGCTCAATTCCAACCAATATCTCACCACTCTTTTGCTCAAGTTCAAATCTTTCAACCAATATCTCATCACCACTCTTATTGAGTTCTCAATCTCAGCTTGGTCTTTATGATTCTTCAATGATTTCTTCTAATTGCTCATCAAACTCAGCTTCAATATGTGGATCAGAACTCTCAATTTTAGCTTTATCAACCTCTTGAGTATCAACTAGTACAAGTCCTTGTTCAATCATATAGGTTCATGTAGTTGCTTTAAGGATGGACTTAATAGTTGCATCAGGGGTCTTCCATTTTCTTGAAGTTCTCTCTTTGTTTTTGCATAAAACTCTTAAGTTTAGTATCCACTTTCCCCCACTCTAATCCTATTCGTTCTCCATATAAGTACTATAATTAAAAAGAAAATCTTCTTTAATACGGAACCCTTTTCTTCTTGCTGGCTTTTTTCTTTGCTCTTATTTTAGATCTTTTTTTAAAAATAAGGACCTTATTGGAAAAAGTATCTAAACAAGAAGAAAATATGGAATTCACAAAATTCAGGTGCTAATTTCTACTTCGTAGAACATAAAAGTACAAATACTGAGTCGTAACCTAATAAGAGTTGTGGGGTGGATTTAAAATGTTGACCAAACTATGGAGGACAATCACCTAACTAAACTTTTACAAAGTAATATGGGGAAAGAAAAGATATCAACTTCTACCTCTTCTACAAACAAAGCACCGACAAAATATTTGGTGTACAAACAGAGACGGTGCAGGGTGCAAAGACGAAGCAGTTGCCAGAGATAGAGAAAATTGGCAAGGCGAAGGCGACGACGAAGGGATATGGGGACGTAACACTGATCAAACATTTTCTTCTGATTATTATTATTAAATATTATTACTGAGTGATACGTATCAAGTCAAGAGATTTATTACTATTATTAAATATATTATATTATTATTTAGAGATAAAGTAGTTCCAATCATCAATTATCGTTAAATTATATTAGGTAGATTATTCTGGAGTCTATGATTAGTAGATAATAATTTGGTGTTTATTGTACCAATGTAGTATTAAAGTTTACTTGGCGCCAAATTTAAGATTTCCTTTAGTCCAATATAAACTAATGTAACACATCATTACTATTCATTGGATAGATTATAATGATTTAAGCCTTATTCTTTTGTCACTTTTTAGCCTTATTATATCTTCTTTTATTTCCCTTTATTCCTTCCTTCCACACTTGACCTGAATCAAATGGTATCAAAAGTAAACCTGATATCTTTAATTTAACGAATCTTCTACTTGCACAATTTCATTGGCCTCCATCATTACCGAAATTCACTAAGACTCCACATCGATGTCCTTGCTTGTCAAAATTCTCTAGAGAATTGACGCCAATATCCTTACAAGTCATCGTCCCAAAACACCACCAGACAGTCACCACCGTCATTCGCAACCAGACGCTGCTCGCAATTAAAGAAAAGTAACATCATCCTCTCAGCTCAACACGACGTTAGCCTAAACACAACCACACACTAATCCTCTATGCTGACTAAATCACCACCACTCCTCAACCCACCACCTGCCTCACAAGACCTGACCCAAAAAATGATCAACCTCCGTTTTTCAGTCAATCACACATTGTTCTCTGTCAACAAATTCCTAATCATTATCTACTAAAATTGAAGACTCTAGAATAATTTACCTACTATAACAAAAGATAATTGCTAGTTACAACTGTTTTTCTCTAATTAATAATATACAATATTTAATAAATAAAAAAATCTTTGCTTGATCCGTATCAATGGTACAACAAATTATTAAGCTTACAACCTAGAAACCAACCTACACAAGCCTGATCGTGTACAAGTGAGTGCATTAGCTATTTTATGTTCAAGTTTGTCTCATTTACTTAGTCCATGAAAAGTTGGGGTAGGGGGGTGTTTGGTGATGCAGGACAATGATGGATGTGAGAATAAAGGAGATTAAAAGAAGATAATAAGGCTAAAAACCACAAACACAATGCTTAAAATTCAATAATATCAATTATTCAATAATTCATAATAATCATGGGTTACAACTGTTTATATAAAAATATATAGTCGGTTAATCATATAGAGTTAAAAACTAAAGAGTTAAGCAGGCCATCAACATTTAAATGCAGTAAAGCTTTAACCTTGAGGATGAGATTGAACAATAAATGGTCATAATCATATAATGTTATTATAAGTTTTATAACCTCATGATGTTACAATTAGTGTAATAACATCATAACAGAGATTTAAATAATTTGGAATTAATCAGCATGCCTTTGGGCTTAGGTTGTGTGGTAGTTGGCACTAACCCTCACCTTATTTATTTAAAGGAATAAGGATTACAAAATGGGAAGTGCGGTACAAAAGCCTAAACAGACAAAAGAAAACTTGAGATTAGAAAATGGCTCACATGAGCTACAGTGGCGAGTCCAAACTCCAAGGACAAACGACCGAATACAAATGCTTACTATCTGAATCTAGTACATAAAAGACTGGACCTGTCAAACATAACCCTAGTAAACATTGAAAATGGACCACCAGTCACCGCTCATCTAAAACAATTGCCTTTTGCAGGACCAATGATCCATTCTAAACAGTAAACCTACCATTCACTAGCACTCTCCATTCGCGTAAAAAATAGCAATAAATATCAATAGAGTACCTGAATTAAAAAGATTATCTCAGCAGCATTTGCTTCAATAAATTTTAATTTATTCTCAGATTCTGTGACACTCCTTGTTTTACTTCCAGCTAATGAATGTGAATGGGATAAGACATAATCAACCAAACTCGGAATTAGTCCAGAGAAAAATGTCTAGTACGTGACCACCTTCACGGCTTAACCCCAAAGTTAGAAAACTGAATAACTTGGATGCAGAAAAACTTCATGGCAAACATTATGTATTAGATTAATAATAATTATAAAAAAAGCAACGAATTAGATGATTAGTCTGACTTCCTACCAATTTATAAATCAACCACGTTCACTATTTGTCCGAACAGAAAATAAAATTATCCATACATGATCTAAGCTTGCAAAACAGCAAAATTTGTAATCCAATTCTCTGAACTATTTAACACTACAGTACATAATCAATTTTGGATCCCTTACAGCACCAAGTTGTGAAATTTCAATAATCAACGCAACTATTATTCTGCACAAAGAAAATCAACCATAACTTACCTCAGGCGTAGAATCGGAAGGACGAGGGCGAATATATTGGTGAGATGGACTATCAAGGAAGAAAACTGAGCCACTGCCATTGGCCTGTATTGAAATTATCCAATTCAATAGCACAAGTTACAGATCCAAATCAATACAGTGAACTTTAGAGTTCCAAAATAGAGTTAAATTTGTGGATATTAACATTACACACACACATATATATATATAGCCAGGTAATTAGATACAGAGAGAGAAAACGAACCCTAGCGTGCAGGCAGAAAAGTGAAGAGATGATTAGCAGAGGCAAAGTGAAACTGTAAAACCTGTGAGAATCCATTAGAGAGGAGAGAGAGAGAGTTTTAGGTGACTGAGATCGTGTTTGATCTGTTGTATGATTTGAGGAAGACGATGATGGGTAAAAGGGCAGTGAGGTCCAGATTGAATCGAATTGCTAAAAGACGACGCCGTATGGAATCCCCTGGACCCCAAGTCCCCAACTGCTTTAACCGACGTCGTTTGAACACAAACCGGGTTTCGCTTCAAGTCCATCTTTAACTTGGGCTTGTTCGGTTTAATGGAGATTTAGAGCCCGTTTGATGGAGGGCTCATATTTGCATTTCAAATTGATTTTTGTTACATTCACATATCAAATTCGAAGATGACAAATTTCATCCAAATCAATTGACTTGTAACTATATAGATATAAAAAAAATATTTTTAGTGAAAATGGAAGATATCCCCTATTTAACTAGTATATTCAATAGGATTAATATGTCAATTTTTAAATTTTTTAGATAAATATAATAGTACAAACATAAAGAACATACAAAAATATTTAAACTTATGAATTTTCATATGATTTTGTGATGTCTATCAACGACTTTATATTAACAACAGTTCAATAAATATAAATCGTCGAAAATATATTTAGTTTACAAGATTATAATAATGATGGTATACAACTTCAAATTAAATAAAAATTTGCATTCTTTCATATTTTTATATCATTCGTACAGTTAAAATTTGTTAAAATATCAAGATAAAATAATTTTATAAAACTTAAGTATATAATTTAATTATTTAGAATATCTCCCGTAAGCTCTTATTTTTATACAATTATTCACATGTATCAAACAATAGCCAAGCGATGAGCTAAAAATAAATAAATTAGTAACTCACTACCTTAGTGCATTTCACATATGAGATAGAAAATAATATTTTTGTCTTGTTGTTATACTTTTTGCCTGTTGAAATCACCTCCCTATAAATTATATGTATTTATCAATCATTATAATATGGGGATAACATGGCTAAGACAATTGATCATTAATTAATTCTAAATTTCTAACTAGCTAATTAATCATTTTCTTCCTTCAGTTTATTTTTTTCTCTCATTTACCGTTCATTCTTTATCTCGAATTATACACATCATGTATAATCAAATCAAGAGAATTAATGTTTACATATTTAAATTATTATCACTTTATTTCGGAAAAAACAATGAATTTTACATCTCTTGAGAGAACAAATTAATGAATATATCTATGTCACTACAAGAAAAAGGGATATTTTCGACGGATTATTTTGTCGGAATTAAGCTTATTCCGTCGGAGATAACTTACTTCTGACGGAATAATCCGTCGAAAGTTCGGCCGGAAATAAGCCCCTCAAAATTAAATCCGTCGAAAATTCCGTCGGAAGTAAGTTATCTCCGACGGAAGAAGTCCGACGGATTATCCGTCATAATTATGTTATCTTCGACGGACGTCTTCCCGACGGAATTAGTTCGTCAAAAATATGTGTGACACGTGGCATTTTGTTACTCGCTCAGGAATGTGGGAAATCCGACGAAAAATTCGTCGGAATTAGTTCAGTTCCGTCGGAATTAATCAATTTTAAAAATAAATATTATTGATTACTTCCGACGGAAGATCCGTCGAAAATATAGTATTCCGTCAGAAATAGACTCTTTTTTTAAAAATATTTTTTTGATTTTTGAAATTTTCAAGTTTTTAAACCCAATTTTTGTACATGTAACCTGCTTTATTCCAACAACGCAACAGTATTCTATACAATAACTAAATCCAACAACAACATATATGATAACTACATCCCAAGAATGCATACAGTATTCTTCAAATATATAACGTTAAATAACAATGCTATAAGTTATAAACTACAAAGAATAATGATATGACGCCGAAATACTTTCAAAACTAAAGTAAATTACATAGATTTACAAAGAATCAAATTAAACTATACAATATATGTTTTACAAAACATCTACGTAGAATCTAAGTACAAAACATCTAATCAAACTAAACTATACAATGCATGGGCATGAGCATAGGTAAAACGACGCATCTCCGACTATGGTGTATGCAAATCCACATCATCATTCCCCCGGTCGCGATCTCTATCGTCACCCCGCTCGCCATCACCAGTGATATTAACATCGCCACCTTGTTGATACAATTAAAAATAACGCATTAGTCTGTATGAGAGAATTAATTTATGTTAAAAAATTTAATAACATGCAGATTAAATAACTAAAAGTAAATATAATACTTGAGTAGGTGGGGGTTGACTCCTAATCGGGCCAAAAACCTCTGATAGTAATGTAACCACCAACCGGAACACCTCGTCGCGTATCGCGACGAACTGCTCCTGCAGGATACCCGTATTATCGACGGTGGTCCCTGCTGCAATATCGTGGGCGAGCTGGTGAAGGCGAGCTCTGCTGGGCAACTCCTGACGACGGATAACCGGATCCGTACGGAACGTCTCCGACATCGCAACCATGACCCTCTGGAAAATCTCGTCGTCTAAGTCAGCGCCTGTATGAGATGGCCAACAGATGCTCTCGGGCGCTGATACTGGCTAGAGCCTGCGCAAATAAATATACCATTACTAATAATATATGCAGTTAATTTATCTTAACTTATCAGAAATAATATTACCTTCAGGTAATGTATACGTCGGTATCCTCGACAATCCCAGCACTCGATACCTGCTGGTACTGCTACTAGGGAGATCCTGAGCCGCGACCCATAGTGCCAACTCTTCATCTCGAAATAATTCAATCTCGGGCGGAGGGATGGTGGAATCTAACGTCTCAAAATCCCCCCTAGCCGCCTGCAACTCAGCTACACGTTGGTCTCGATTAGCCTGAAATCGATCCTGTAATTTATTTTATGTATGTGAGTTAATTATATCATTTTATGAACTACCTAATACTAAAAATTACGTAAAATTAAGATTACACTTACCCGTATAACTAATGTTGCGGGAGACATAGTAGAGTCCTTTGGCGTATGGGCTCTATCCCAGAACTCTAACATGGTCAGAGGTCGGCCTAAACTCTTTCGCATGACCTAATAAATATAATCATAAAGTAGTTATTAAGTTGGTAAGTGAGAACTGAGTAACTAAACAACTAAATATATGACACTCACCGACTTTGCCTCCTCAAAAGACTACGAGCCAGTAGTGTGTACGACTCGGAGCTGGCGACGGTTCTTCTTTGCCTGCTCTAACATCTTCTTGAAGTCGTCAGCATCCCAGTGCGTACACATCGCTTCTCATACTGCATCGGAGACTATACAGGGCTGATGCAATCTCATCGTGGTCCCGAGCTGGTCATCAACTGTCCGGGCTGCCCTCTGTCTCATCTCATACAGCTAGCCAACATAGTTCTTAGCGATGTGTGCAATAAAACATCGTCGCCGTCTGCCTGAGAAATGCCCTCATCATATCTAAAATATTTCTATAACAAAAGTTTAATTGTTAGGAACCATTAAATTATGGGCAACGACTATGTACGTATAATTGACTAATTTATAAGCAAATGTACTTACGTGAAACTCCCGCAATACAATGACCATAAACGCGGGATCGTATTGGCTGAAACGCATGCATCCAGTCGGGAGGTGCGTCAGTTAGATAGCGTGTATGATATGCTTAGCTACCAAGTCTAGTATAGTACAGAAAAAATAATTGAATATTATTACGTTAATTGTCTCATGCGACATTTTCGCTAAATTTAACTCTTTATTTTTTATATAAGTTGAATACTTACTGTGAAGAGTTGACATCCACTCGGACTATATGTGGAACTGCCGGCGGACGATCGAAGATACCGAGGTTAGTCTGTCGGTCTCGTCAACGACGAGCATCTGTAATTAGTAAAAAACTTAAGTCAAAATACATAAACTAATGCATATTGAGATATATTATATGTTTACAACCGTCAGATTACTTACTAGCTCCTGAAGACGAGCCTTCAGCCTGACTCGCTCCGGATCCGGATTGCCCACCACCGCGGCGACCTCCACCGCTATTTCTAGCCATAAATATACTACTTAAATAACGAAAATAAGTTATATGAATTTCAAATAAAATTAATTAAATATAATATATTAATATTGCATTATTTACTAATTTGAAATACGTTTAGAGGTTGTACGTCATCAAACTCATCAGATTCAATATCGATATCATTATCGGATTCAGTCTCTTCTTCATTATCATCATCATCGATATCAGTTTATTCGTCGTTATCTTCAACGATAACGTACTCATTCAAGACCTCCAAATCATCGACTTCCTCATCGTCGGGTACGTCAACCACATCATTTGTCACCATATCTTCATCATTTAGCAGTACCTGCCTGGGATTGCTAACATCTTCTTGCAACGTCTCATCTATCCCAAACATGTTAGCACCATCAAATGCTCGTGTTTTTGTTGTGACAACTGTATACCAGGGGCTTCTACTATTTACGACATTAGGAGCGTAGTACACTTGAGTCGTTTGACTGGCTAACACGAAAACGTCATCAGATTTGAGCTTTAACTTGATATTTATTGTGACGATTCGATTACGATCAACTTTAATACATTTTTCAGTATCAAACCAACGACACTTAAATGTAACTACTTTTTTACCCCTGGAATAATTAAGCACAACCACATTCTCTAGACGTCCATAGTAATTGGACTCTTCATCATGGTAACAGCTTCCCAACATCACAACCCTAGAGTTGATTGATGTGAGTTCATTCAAGTTGTCGATCTTAAACCTGTACCCATTCACGATGCATCTAGGAAAAGAACTAACAACTTTGGAAAGACCTTAGATGACATCTCTAAAACGCTCAGAAATGTTCTCTTCGTCAATCCTTGTCTGAAACCACTGTTGAAAATTTGCAGTAGTGAATGCTTCCAACTGGACAACAGTTAAATCCGGGTTAGAAACATACGTTTTCTCTTCGAATAAACTAAAATAATAATAAAATGGTTTAATATAGAAGTTGATTACGCTTATAAATTATATTAGATGCGACATATAATAATTCTTACTTGATGTATGACGATACTTCGAGCATATTTAGAAGCACATATATAGATACAATCTTCAAATCTTTGTCGCTTAAGTAAGTCATCGTCTCATGGCCAAATAGTTTTGTCGGATATGTAAATACAACTAACTCATCATCAACATGAGATTGGGGACCAACGACCTCATTCTTACTTAAATAGTTATGCTTCGTTGAGACAATATCGTCAAAATACAAGGAACAAAAAGTTGACAAGCTCTTCCTCCGTATAGCATTCAGCAGTAGAACCCTCAACATGAGCTTTATTTTTCGTTTTCTGCTTTAATCGACGCATATACCTACAAATATTGCATTTAATCTGAGTATTATTAATATGAGTATTAAATATGCTTAGCAAAATGTAATTTGTAGATTATATTACCTCTCAAAAGGATATATCCGCCGATATTGCACTGGGCTGCCAAGTTTAAGTTCATACGGTAGATGAATAGGCAGATGTTTCATCGAGTCAAAGAACCCTAAAGGGCATACCATTTCGAGCTTGCAAATGGTAAGCACAATAATATTCTCCATCTGCTCCACATCACTATACCTTATTACAATTAAGCATAGATCTCGAAAGAAATTTGAAAGTTCGGTCAATGCATCCAACACTTTTCTGGGTAATATCTCACGAAATGCAATTGGCATCAACTTCTGCATGCATACATGACAATCGTGACTCTTGAACCCATTAATCTTCAACTGCTCAACATTACTGCAGCGAGAGATGTTAGAAGCATATCCATCTGGGAGCTTCAACCCACGAACCCACTTGCACACGTCTTCAACTTGTTACTTGGTAAGATAAAATTGAGCTTTATGTTTTGTATTATTAGCGCGAAGCCATAATTCAGGCCTAATGTTCAGTGCCTCTAAATCTTTTCGTGCATTGTCATTGTCTTTTGTTTTACCAGTCGCATCTAACACGGTGTAAAACAAATTCTCGAAAATATTCTTTTCTGTATGTATGACATCTATACAATGACAGACTGAAAGTGTAACCCAGTATGACAACTCAAACCATATGGGGGCGTGTGTCCAATTATGAGTCTTTCCGTACCCGAACGCTCTCATTTTACTGTGCCCCTTCCCTGGCGGTGAAAATGTCAACTCGTTCAGCCAAGTCAAGACCTTGTTGCCTGATAGTCGACCAACAACCCCATTCTTATCTATCTTTCTGTTGAACTGTGCAGACATCTTTCTGTAATTGTGATCTACAAGTAAGAATCTACGAGTTGTTCCAAAGAAACTACATTTTTACCCATGCTGCAACTGAGTACCTTGCACATCCCCCACACACACTGGGCATGACAACTTCCCGTGAGTCGACCAACCACTAATCATCTCAAGAGCCGGAAAGTCAGTGATAGTCCATAACAAGGCTGCCTTCATAAAAAAATTCTCGCCGATCGATTTATAATACGTTTGGACCCCCGTCTCCCACAACATCTTTAGTTCATCGACTAACGGCTTGAGGTACACGTTTATGTCTTTTATAGGACTTTTATCATCCGGTATGAGTAAAGTCAATAACAAATATTGATCCCTCATGCATATTGATGGTGGAAGATTATAAGCTACCATTATAACTGGCCAAACTGAGTAAGGCTGGCTAAAATGATTAAATGGGCAAAAGTCATCTGTAGCAATGCTGAGCCTCACATTCCTGACTTCCTCCGCAAATTGTGGAAAATTTTTATTAAATTTCTTCCATTCATCTTCATCTGCAGGGTGAGTCAGTTGACCATGCACGACGTCCCTTGTTCTATACCAACTCTTTGCAGTCATGCTCATTCTTGAAACCATTCAACCCCTTTACCATCTTCTTCGTTTCGTAATGATTTGCGGACAAAGTATGATCCTTGGGTAAGAAATCGCTGATAAGATAGAGCAAAGCATTGAAACCTCTCTCACTGCAGTTATGCTCATTCTTGAAGTGTAAGAGCTTAGTCACTGTAGATAGCCTGGTGTGCTGATCATTTTCGGGATACAATGGGACCCCCGATTCAGATAACATCTTGTAAAAGGTAGCAACTGTAATATTTGGCTCTTGTTGAGCACTGCCTAAAGAATGATCATTTTTAGCCCAATTTATATTGTTAGGCCCATAAGCATCGACCAACATCTCCTCGACATCATAGTTATCAGCATTTGAATCTCCGTGTACTGGTTAATATACACAGTCGATCAGTTCCCTCAACTCAGTTGATTCCCCGTGATGGATCCATACGGAATACCCATCCACAAAACTACGGAAAAATAAGTCAAATTTAATCTCGTCGGCTAATTTGTAGATCAAGTTTTTACACTTGACACACGAACATCTCATCTTTCCGTTCGGTTCATCAACATGTTATATGGCTTTGTCCCGAAAATAACACACCCCTTCACGGTAAGCTTTCACTAATCCCCTCCCATCAATGAGTATCCTACGATACATCCAACTCCGGTCGGCTGACATCTTTAACTGAACAAAACGGATTATTCAGAGCAAGGATATTCATGTATGTGGTTCATGCATGAATTATATTTTCCTAGTATCTCCACTCTAAAAGAGTTAGGCTAGCTTCTATCCCGTTTTGGGATGCGTCTCCTCACTAGTACTAACACGTTGAGCACGTTTCATTCTGTTTCAAGAAAATTTCAACAGCACCTCCCCATGGTCTCCAAGTACACGAAATAAACTAAGATAACTTAATCTAAGTATGCACTCGAAGAACATGTGGAGGTAACAGTTGAAAAATTCTCAAACAAAAAAAAACGTACTCAACCCATTGTCACTAGTCTAAGTGAGAGACATGACATTCAGTCACAGTCCCAAACTGGGGACTATTCGACATTCACTCATAATGAGTGAATGTCAAACGAGTTTCTAAGCTTTTTAAGTATACTACATGATATATTATCTATATATACAGTTTATTGTAATTGTGAAAAACTAAGCAAATGCTACTTAGTTTATTTTTTCAATAATAAACTAAGTAAATGCTACTCACTTTATGATAACTATTATTTAAATATGGGGACTATTATTCGCCATTCATTCATAATCATCAAACAGGTTTCTAATTAAGTTCCAAAGTGTAGTATATGCAAAAATATTTTTTCAATTTATTTTAATTGTGAAAAACTAAGCAAATGCTACTTAGTTTATTTAAGTAAATTTAATTAATTTTAGTAAGTTATAATTTATTTTACTTTATTTTATATTATCTCCTCACTATTTTATTTTAATTTATTTTATTATATTATATAAATGATTTTTAAAATTTATTTAATTAAATTAAATTTATTTTATTCTAATTTATTACTCCCTCCGTCCCAGGATAAAAGTCCTCCATTGACTTTTATGGTCAAATTGATCATTTTTCAAATCAATATATCTTATTATTCTTTTATATATATGTAAAAAGTCTATAAACTACATACAATTTAGTACTAATCTTAATGTTTGCTTTTTTAAAAATCTAAATATATATGTTTAATTATTAATTTTAAAAATGGTCAATTTGACCACAAAAGTCAATGGAAGACTTTTATCTTGGGACGGAGGGAGTATTAATTTTTATTTTATTTTATTTTGTATTATATTATATTATATAATTTATTAAATTTCTTTTAATTTAATAAATTAAATTTATTTTATTCTAATTTATTATTATTATTTTTTATTTTATTTTATTTTATTTTATATTATATAACTTATTATCTTTATTTTAATTTATTAAATTAAATTTATTTAATTATAATTTTGTATTATTTTTAATTTAATTTAATTTTGTATTATATTATATTATATAATCTATTAAATTTATTTTAATTTTATAGTGTATTAAATTTTATTATATAATTTATTAAATTTATTTTATTTAATTTTGTATTATATTTATATTATATTATTTAAGTAAATTTAATTCATTTTATTGTATTTTATTTTATGATTATATAATTTAAGTTATTTCATTTAGATTATTTAATATTGGGAAACTAATTAAATAATACATAAATACATGTAGTGTTTTGCAATTGAATAATCCTGACTAAAATTCCATCGAGAATTCCATCAGAAATAACAAATATACCAACATGATGATCAGTCCCAATTGAGTCACTTAATATATATTTGATCAATTAAAATCTAGCAATAGCAGTCCCAAAACACAATAGCAGTCCCAAAATGATTTACCAATATCATATGATATAAGGCAGTCCCAAATCATAATATAAATAATTTCTCATCAATTAACGAAAATGATAATGTGTTTATCAAAAATTCCAAACATATGTATTCAACAATCCATATTTATCAGAACATATGTACATATACTGCTAATTACAAATTAATACAGTCCCAATTTGTCAAAAATTATTGATAATTACTTATAATTACTAATAATTAGGGGAATTCAAAATTAGGACATAAAAAAATTTAATTTACTAACCTTAAAGGAAGATCTTACAGTAGCTCCTGGACGAGGAGGAGGGGGAGGAGCACTGCCACGCCGTCCGAACAAGGAGGAGGAAGAGAAGGGCCAGCTACAATAGCGAGGAGGAGGAGGGTGCTGCCAGAGAGAGTTGCTGCCGGAGAGAGGTTTCGCCAGAGAGAGTTACTGTCGGAGAGAGGTGAGAGATGAGAGAGGGTGAAAGATGAGAGAGAATGAAAGATGAGAGAGATGAGAGAGGAAGAAAATGACAGCGGCGGTTGGGAACTAAAATGTTTTTAGGTTTTTAGTTATTTCCGATGGAATTTTCGTCGGAAGTAAGTCCCTCGGAATTAACTTAATTTCGACGGACCATCCGTCGAACTTAGATCCACTTCCGTCGAAAATATGATTGGCGCTGGCGGGAAGTTTAACGCCAAGGACTGGCTTATAACTCCGACGAAATTCCGTCTAATTAAACTTATTTTCGAGGGAATTATGTCCTCCGTCAAAAATAAATCAAATCCGACGAAATCAATTCCGTCGGAATTAAGTTGTTCTGTTGTAGTGTGTACCAATCGAGTTAACTCACTGACTATTAAAATTTATGAATGAATAGATTCATGTAACAACCAAGTCAACTCACCGAGTTTCAAATTAAAATTTAATTAAGTGTCGTACATTTAGTTGTAGGTATTGATATATATATATATATATATATATACACACACACACACACTGTAGGCATGAATAACTTTACCAAACTAAATAATAGTCTTTATTTTCTAAATTATAAGATTATTATTGACTTTTGAAAGTTAATGATATATTTTCAAACTCAAAATATTTTGAGATGATTCATTAAAGATTATGAGCAAAAAAAATCTTACAATGAGTAGTACTTTTGAGATAATTTACGATATTTATTATTGTATTAACTAAAATTAAAAGAATTCATCATGCCAATTTTGAATTTGAAAATATTTTTAGTTGATTTTAAAAAATGAATAATAATATTAAATTTTGAAAAAGAAAAAGTAAGAATAATAATTCAAAAGAAAATTAGAGTTTTCTACCTCTCATATGTCAGTAAAAATACTTGAGAAAAAACCCCCAAGACTTCTTCTAGTATTTTCTTATAGTTTTCTCTTTGAATCTGATCCCTTCCTTTTCTTCTCACTCATCACCTTCTTGCTTGTGCATAAATAGAGGATCTCAATCTTACAAATTTAATCTCTTCTTTATATTTTGTTTTATCTTCCAAACCAAGTCGTAGCCTGGTTGGTGCTAGATGTTAATTAGCTCCTAATTAAGGTGAGCCAAGTGTTTGCAAATTTGGCTAGTTATGATGCTCACACAGTACCACAGCTGGTCCACTACTAATCAAGGTTAATTAACACTATAATTAACCTAACTTATCTTAAGTAAGCACTCACTAATCTCTCTATGTTGAAACTTCTTTTTTTTCTTTCTTCTTCTTTTTTTATTTTAAAAAGGTCCTCTCTATTCCTTGCCATTTCCAAGTTTTAAAATGTTAGTAGTCACATGCATGTACCTGTATATAAATGGTTAAAAAAGTATATAGTTGTATAGAATCTATAGATACGAAGTACTGCAACCTACAAAGCGAGATTATTGAGTAACCTTTTAACGAAATTGTTATTTCGTAAATTGAATCTCCTTTTTTTTAAATTTTTTTATATTAATTGTTGAAACTTTAATTTAGGGTAAGGAAAAAATTGTTGTAAAAAAACTATATTTAATTTTTGACAAATTTTAAAATGTAAACAAAGTAAAAATCAGTTGGAATTAATTTTCATTTGGGATTTTCATCCGACGTTGTTGCATCGAATGGCAATAGACATAAAGAAGTAATCAAGCTGATCTGATCATTTGGCACCTGTCTTCATCTGTTCCACCTATGTAAAGGCATGCAAACTCTCACAGACACACACACACACACACACACACACACACACATATATATATATATATCCATGGAGAGGGCAGTAGGGCTTTCACATTAATTCTAGTTTCTTGCACAAATATATATGAGCAGATTTAACAGATTAAATCTTCAATGTTGAAGTGTCTAACTTCAAGCCATTTAATTTGTATATCAGTAGGCCTAAAAGTTACACATAATTAAAAATGAAATGTTGTTGCTGTTCAACAGTTCAAGGGTTACTTTTTGCCGGGGCTAGATTAGTATTGGGATCAAGAAAAGGCAAGTTATCTTCTTAAATTTTTGAGAAAATTTTCTTTTGTAGGTATGAAACTGATTCTTTCGTCTTTTTATTTTTAATATTCCGTAAAAATATATTTTTAAAACGACTTTTAAGTATAATTTTATGTTCTCAAATGAATCGTACTCTTAATATTAGCTAAAAATGAGTAGTGGTGGTCATGTGATGCTTTAACTATAAGAAAATAATGACAAATTAAGATATTATGTCACTTAATATACTTTAGCTATAATTTTGAAATTGATTAAAAAAATATATCTCTAATTTTAAAATAAAGAGAGTATTAATAATAATTCAATGATCATGACTCTACCCCCGACTACTTTAAGTGGGATTAAATGCATAGTTGAGCTAAGTTGAGAATGTTCTGCCATTATTCTTCTAATATCTTCAAACTCAGACCCTTTTATTCTTTTTTAAAATTAAATCAAGAGACCACTTCCGGTTGTGCCCCTTTAAATTAAATACTATAATTTAGGGGATTTTGTTTGGATCACTTGCAGAAAATATGGTCATATGAATAACTTTTTACAAAGAAACGAATTTTTTTCCTTCTACAAAAGTATGTCTATCTTTCATGCATACTTAATTTGTGTGTATGACTGCTTGTAATGCATTAAAATGAAACATTCGAATTTGTTTATAGAAAGTAATTTTGTTGTTGTTTTTAATAAGCATAAAAAGACATTTATGATAACAAAATATTTATGAAAAAAATGATACAAAATAAGGTGTCAAATTGTTATTTAATTGATGTTTCATTATAGATGGGTGAGTCCGGTAAAAATTAACTACTATCATATATAGTGTATGTTTGGTTACTCATGGTTTGATGTGTTTATAGCGTTTAAAAGTTTAAGCACACTTGAAAATCTTGTTCGTCTACTAAACAATTTATTTTAAATGCAGTTTATTTAACTCATAGACACAATATTTGTGCCTCAAATGCAAGCAAATGCTACCAGCGTAAATGCTAGTAGCTGAACAAACTCATAATATATACTAATATTTTGTATTATATTTTACTTCCTCCATCTCAAATTATCTACATTTTTAACCAGTTGCACACTTACTAATAAATGCAATTATTATGCCAATTTTATTGTTAAAAGTACAATTATACACATACTTAAAATTACTCATCAAAACTTAGCACTCACATAATTGTATTTTTGGAACAAGAGCCTTTTGGAATCGTTGCATAATAAATTATCCCCATATATACAACTCTTTTTTTATAGGTAGAAATAAACTCAACATTTTAATGAAGTAAAAACCTTAATTTTATCTTCTCCATATTTGAGAATTATACAATTTATGAGGAGAAAGAATAAATAAAAATAGTAAATTTGTAATATAACCATTTTAACGGTCTAGAAAAAATAAAATGCAATTATTTTGATACAACAAAAATTCGATAATTTGGGATGGAGAGAGTAGCATTATTTATTTTGAAGCAATCAACACACTAATAAGGAAATTAAAAGCATGATTGTGATTTAAGAAAAGGAGGAAAAAGACAGTTTGTGTCGGCTGTTGTAAGAGAAAGATTTACTTGAAATTAAATGCAGTCCAGTGTGAAGGGTTCTTGTCATGCAAATACATAATCATCCCACGAGTACCACAAGCATCCATGCGTTAATTGCGCTTGCTAAATATTTAGGGTTTTCTTTAGTCATTTTCAAACAAAGAAGATATTGCCATGTAATTTTCGGCTAGTTATGATATAATTCCTTCTTAATCAAGCTAGGTTTAGAATAGGGGAAAAGAAATACTCCCCAAACATCAAATGAGATCTTGACTTTAGGCAATAAACTTTATTAATATACTCATCAACACGACATCTAATTGAATTTTAAATTTTAAAATTTAAATTTTAAAATTCAATGGGTTGGTACATGAGTTCACTTATTTATAATGTTACACAGATTTTGATAAGATAGTTGTCACTGATCTTACGGATCATTAAATCCTTCATAAATGGTGTTAAATTAATATGTCGATATAAATATGTACTCCTAGAAAGAATTTAATGGGAAAGGGAAAAGTCTATGACATTAAATCCCACAGCTTAAATAGAGTAATTATCCTTCTCCGGTGCAAAATTAATTAGGGATGCATCTAACTCTTTAAAAATTCAATTTATAAAATTTTAAATACTTTCTCCGTTTTAAATTATATGATCATTATTGACTTTTGAAAATCAATTTAAGATATTTTTAAATTCAAAATTGAGATGACTCGTTAAAAATTATGAAACAATAAAATTTACAATGAGTAATACTTTTAGATAGTTTATAATATTCATCAGTATTGATTAAAATTAAAAGAATATATCTATGTCAATTTTGAGTTTAAAAATCTCTTAAGTTGATTTTAAAAAGTCAACAATGATCAAATAATATGGAACGGATGGAGTACATTGTAATTAAAGATAATTTATGAATTTTAACAAAAAACATTCACAATGTTTCTCAACTTTACTTAAGTCTAATAATGTTCAAATTCATTAATATATGGTGATACCCTTCATATTATTCATTAATTTCTTGGTCATCAGTGAATGAACGAATTAATTAATTAGTAATATATATATATATATATATATATATATATATATATATCACATGTTTTAAAATTTACAAAGATAATGTTTAGATAAATTTTACATTCTAAAATTTAAACAGGATGGTTAGGCAAAGCCTAATAACGCATGAAAACAATTAAAAGTCAAATGACACTTTTATATTAAAATAAAATGAATATTTTTATATTGTGAGTTGCTTGATGTATAGCTAATTTCAACTGATAAGTTTCTTAATTAATGACTCAATTATGAAGCCAATTAACTGAGCTTCAATTATCTCACAAATCAATCGAAAAAATTGAAAAATCATCCTATAACCATAAGTTGAGGGGAACAATTTGGTACGAGTGTTGAGTCTAGATGAAAGTTCAATTCGTTGTTTTAAAATTATAATCAACTCGGATCATCAAATCACACTCCACAGTTTACATATATAAATATATAATATAATCACACCTTCCGAATGGATGTGTCCATGTCCTATACACACACACACATATAAATATATATATATATATATATATATATATATATATATATATATAACACAATTATGCGTATAATTGAAGCAAAAATTACGTTAGCATGATCTAGCAAAATGTTTCTTGAATAAAAAAAAAAATAAAAAAGATATACAGCCCAATTGAAATAATAATTCATTAGACAAATCCAAATAGAACACGGAGGTGCATGCCATGAGCATATATCTCTTGAGCGAGCAGGTTATCAAGGTTGTGGGGACACATGCAACCAATCATGGGGGCAAGCTAGCCATGGAATTTCACAATCAGAAATTCAGTGACAAAGATTGAATGCCAAGCTTTTTGGCTCAATGATCTATGTATTATTTATCTATGATATATAATATGATAAAAGGCCTACGTACATCATCTATATGTAATTTAATTTTCAAGGGTTGTCCAAGTCAAATGAAAGGGATATTTCTTATTAATATACAAGAAGCCAAACAGGAAAAGTCCACTTCCATTCGAATACCTCTTTTTTCTACATACTCTATATCATCTACTTTATCTTTATTGATTCTCTCTTTATTTCTCAAATGACCATATTAGCCAGTTAAGTGTATATGTATTCTTGGGGTTTTGTCAATATGACATTCAATTCTTTTTATCTATTATATTGTATACTCCAATAATATCAAATTTAGAGGTCCAAAACCAATTCTATTAAGAGGTCCAAAATTATGGTAGGTATGAAATTTGAAAAATACGGAAGAAAATGTTAGATTTAAGATCGGATATCACAAACAATCACATAAAAATTAAAGAAGAACGGAAAAAAAAATACGAAATTATCCATGTTCACCAAATTGTGGTCAGTCATGTTTATCTGATGTATTCATGTGCATCACACAATCTACAATGATCAACACATCAAATAATATTTATATAGTAACTAAAAAAGTCTAGCTGCTATAACATTGGCTCAAGCCCGTGAGACTCAAAATATTAGTAAAATTCAAGACTGGACTACTAATAAATCTCCAAGCCCTAATACACATGTCATTTGGCTTTCAGGGGGCGCTGCCCCCCTTACAACCCTTACCCGTTCACCGGCAAGCGAGATCCCCGACTACCCTATCACATTGAGTATTGGTCGGAACCCACCGAAGTATGAGTCAATCCCAACATAAAAGAAAAGAAAAAAGAAAGCAAATATATATTTAGAAAATCTTAAATAAACCTAAGTCTAATTATCTGTACTTTTTCTTTAAAGAAAAACTAACATCAAGAACAATGTTGAAATGTGCTTTCTTAATTAATGGATCATGGATGGTTAAGCAAGCTCTCTCTTTCTCTCTCTCTTTCTTTTTTTTTTCCTTCTTCTTTTTCACCTAGTTTTCCAAGTTCCAAGCATAAAATTAACCTTTCTTCCTTTTCCTCGACATTTCTCAAACCAAGTGGGGTGGCATATAGTTGATGACATATGCTATATACTCTTAACCACATGGACCATATGCTTCTATTTGGTTTTTTCTTGTTAGAAAATTTCTCTACTTTTTTCTTTAAAAAAATACTCCAATAATTATTCATCTTTTAAATTGCGGAAGACTTGGAGCTACGTAGTCTGAAAGCGTAGAAAAATGTGAACCTGTAAAATCACTAGTCAATTCTAGACGAGGGTATCCTTGTAGTTTAATGATAAAAAGAGAGGCAAAATGGTAATTAATTTAACACTAGCTAGGTCACAGAATGTTCATATATACCTACTTCCTTGTTGGTGATTCACATATCATAATATCAATATCAATATCATACCAAATATGGTCTAAAATTTAAGTCTCATTTTTCCTTCTTAAGTGTTGCTAAAATTAAACTTGATTGCCCAACTGGTTCATGGATATTAATCTCTTGAGGCTCACTGGGGGGGTGGATTCTTGGTTCCAATTTCATGGCTACAGTTTGTGAAATCTCTAAAAAGTCCTCACTAGCTCTCTTGCTCTTTCTTGCCCTAATCTTGATTATATCTCTCTTAGGTCGTCCTCTAGACGTGTCGACCATATCAATGGCTTCCTCAAAATCAGCATCTCGAATCCTTACAGAGAAATCCACCAGCAATTTTCGTCCGGAAAAAAATGAGATGAGCACCACCACCACCACCAGTACAAGAAATGGACAGTTTCAGGCAGCGGCGCATGAAGTCCCTAGCGGTCCAAATCCCGAGTCCAACAAGTAAGGAAAAGGCACATTTCCAGTATTACTATTATTATTATAGGTCAGTATGACCATGTATGTGTTATTTGCATGGATGATTATTTATAATATAATTTAAAATGTAGTACTTTGTCTTTGTAATATTGTAGAGTATTCAATGTGAAATAATTTGGTATGGAAAAAATATAAGGATAAATTTTTTTAGTTTAATCACCTGTAGTTTCTCTTTGAAGTCTCAGACGGAAGATTGATTCGCCTCCCCCCATTAATAGCAATGATCTATTTGATCATGGGTTTAATTGATCAATACAGTTTGTTCGACTACCAACATTTGCAGCAATTTTATAATTAAATACCGTTACTTTATAGATAGATCTCATCGTGAAAGACCTATTAATGGTAATTTCATGGGTAGGGTCAAAGAATGTAAACTATACAAGTTACCAATAACATTGATTAAATGAATTGAAGGTTCTGGTATTCGAAATTCTCTATCTAATTTTCCCCCATATCCGAAAGTGATTCCAAATTTCCAAGTTTTTCAATAAGCTAGCATTCACTCTCTCCTATGAATAAAAATTTTTATTCACGTTTCAAACGCCGTAAACACTAAGTAATCAAACGTGTACTAAATGTCCAATTTGTGTTTTTAAAAAATTCTTTTGATTTTTCAGGCTACAAAAGTAAAACATGAAATCAAATGTGGTCTTTCAGCTTTAGTAGCAATGGGGTGTGATTCTTCGTAGAGTGATGAGATTACTCCTGTCCTTCAATTAATTATTATTAGTTACCAGTACGTAGGCCATGGATTTCATCTGTGTTGTCAAGTATAGATGGCCCAAGGAGCATGACACCAAAATATAAAATCATTTGATAATTATAACACTCTGATTATTCTATAATATTACTGGCCCACGCGCAAGGCAACGTAGACTGATTATGTGCTCTTGGCTACTGCGTGCTATATGTGTGTTGCAACTTTCTTTCTTCTTCTTTTTATTATTTTTTTAAGGAAAAAGTTTTATAAATAATTTTAGTCTCAAGTTCTATGGGATTAAATGCTTCTTCGGTTTTATAATAAGAGTCTAATTTATTAATTTTTTATTTTATTAAAGAATTCACTTTTTAGTAATATTAGTATAAGATAATATAATATTTTTAAATTTATTATTATAATTTTTTAATATGTCACACAATTAAATTATAATTTAATATAAATTATTATATATAACGATAAAAAAATATCCACATATGTGTGCGTAGCTGTCATCAAGCTAGCTATAACGGAGGGAGTGTGTTGTAATCCTGTTTGTTGAAAGTAAACTTATTACATGTCAAAAGCTTTAATTTATATGGAATTGAGAAAAAGCCACTTGGAGAGTCAATTAAACAAATCTACAACTACATATTAACATACCACCTTCCTAGCTAGCTTCCAAAATATAAAATTACTTAGTTAATATATTACGATGAAAAGTGGTATTATATTTTAGAACAAAAGTAATATTAAAAATCATTAAAAAAAAATCAGAGATTTTAATTTTTACAAAAATTTAATGAACACATCAAAAATTATCAAATAATTAAATAGTATAAACCTAGTAAAACTAGTTCTAACTAGGGACGACAATTGTGTCATGTTAAGAAAATTAGTGTCTATCAAGTTATAGGTATTATACTTAATAGGTAAACACTAACACTACCAGTTTAATTACTCAATACAAACACTAATCTATTTATTGATCGTGTTAAATGTGTCAACTCTTTTAACACGTTTAGTACATAAATTAAAATTTTCACTTATTTATTGAATAATAATGTAATTGATTCATTAAAAAATTTATATTTAACAAAATGCAATATAACATTAGAAAAGTAACTAAAAAAAATAAAACTCAATATTTAAGGTAAATTATAACGTTATATCATATTTATTTTCAAATTATTTTAAACAAACGTGTCTAATCGTGTTAAACATGTCAACCTATTAATTATACGTGTTTGACCCATTTAAATTCTGTGTTGAATGTGTCGACCTGTTTATGACACAAAAACTGTTTATACTCAACGTTTTTTCTCGATTTTTTTGTCGTGTTTGTATCGGGTTACCGTATCACGTTAAAAAAATAAAAATTGCTAACCCTAACTCTAACTTCCAATAGAAAGTTTGACCGAAATTGTTGTAAATATTCTACAGGTAGGGGTTGTTGTATCTTTAAGTTTTTAGGGTTGGTTGTACCAACTGCTACTTATGACTCCTTTAATACTAAAATTTATTCTTTGTTTGTACATATTGAAAAGCATGCTTAATTGGTCTTAATTTCTAGCATAAATGAACCCCATCATAAAAGAAATTTGATAGCAAAGACTTCATAGAAATACAATATATATGATTGCTCCAAGTCGAGTCAATATTCAGGATATGGGTTAATACAGCTTTTAGAGAAAATATCCTTAAAATTGTAAACTTAAAAGTTTTTTCTAAATGAAATCTGAACCAATGGCGGACGTAGAAATTTTCTTAAGGGGGAAAAGTTTGAAGTATTAAAAAAATGTTTTAAAATGATAAACAGTTACTATAAAATTAAAAAATAAAATAAAATGATCAAAATCAAGTATTGAAGGACCACAATCAAATTATCAAATAAAATTCTGAGCAAATATTCTGTGTCATATAAGTTAATATAAACAATTAAACACTTGTCCTAAATCAATCAACCGATATAAACAATAAAACAGAAGTCTTCAAGTATCTCATCGATAATTCGATATAATAAATAAATATACAACACAACACACACACACACACACACACACACACACACACATATATATATATATATATATATATTTGTATAAAATTATATATTTGGATAATTTTGACCTATGATAAGCCAAGATGATCTAAATTGATACTTTTAAGACAAGGAATTGAATCTTGATCTGGCTTGTGGTGAGTCTAGGTCGTTACTGTACTCGGACTATGGCTGCTAATTTTGCATAGGAGTACTTACATTGAAAGCATCAACACCAGTATCGCAATAATTAACCCTCTACTCTTGCATCTTAAATCAAATTAGAATGACCTAATTACACCCCATTTAGTTAAAGTTTTGATGCTCCATTTCTGTTTCAAGACTTGTTGACGATCATTTTGTTTTATAGAGTAATCTATAATTCTATTATTGTTCGGATATATATCCTCATCGGCCTAATCGGGCTCCCCATCTTGGGTTTGGCCCAAAGGCCCATCATGCTCAGCGAGTTACAAGAGGATTCTCTAGTCCGAAAAGGCTTGGATAAGGGTTCTAAGCCCTTTTGGTTCTTTACTGGATAATACTTCTATTAGATCAAGGCAAATTCGGGTCCGATAAGGATTCTAAGCAGAACACTCCTAATAGGGGTAGTAAGTAGCCAAGGATCCTATAAATACCCAAATAACAATGAAGGCAAGGTACGAGATACTTTACCCTACTAAATATTTGACCTCCATTGTTGACATATCTTGAACCTATCACTTACTCTTACACCGGAGGAGTCCACAAACGGCCCAAGCCGTTGGGACTTTTGTGCAGGTACACGTCCGGCGAGTTGATTGGACGCGCGGACAGAATCAAGCGTTAACATTGGCGCTAGAAGGAGGGCCTTTAGTAGTGATCTTTATTGTTAACCAAGACAATTCACATGGCGACTTCACGATCACAGCGAAGCCACCACGATCAACAAGGACCGACCCAGTCTCGATCACGCCGTGAGACGGTGGTAGAAAGGGAGCAGCGCCTCCAACAGATTCTTGACCGGAAAAAGGCTCTCGATCTCCAGCAAGAAGAGCTTGATAAACAATACATGGAACTGAATGAGGCTGGGCAAAATCTGTTGAGCGAGAAAGGCTCGGCCTCCCGCTCAACATCCCACCGACGAAGAGACGACCTACCCCATAGGTGGTATCGAGACGACAATCTGGTCCAATCCGAATTTATCTATACCAGGGATCTAAGAAAGCGAGCCCGACCACCATCAAGAAGAGACCGTCGCGAAGGTTCCCGACGAAGCCCTGGAAGGAATCTGTGGAGATCATGTAGGAGCAAAGACATTGGCACATAAGATATTAAGACAAGGATATTTTTGGCCGACCAAACTTCAGGACGCCAAAGATTTCGTCAAAAAATGTCATAAGTGTCAACTATTTGCTTCGGTACATCACCAACCTCCCGAGGAGCTTACACCTATACTATCTCCAATACCTTTCGCAGTTTAGGGGATAGATTTTCCCGGACCACTCCCTTAGGGCAAAGGTCAAGTGAAGTTCGTGGTCGTGGCAATCGACTATTTCACCAAATGGGTTGAGGCTAAACCACTGGCAAAGATTACCGAGAAAACATGCCTTCAGTTCCTTAAAGAGCAGGTGGTTTATCGGTTCGGTATACCGAAGGTCCTAGTCTCAGATAACGGTCTTCAGTTCGTGGGGAAAGAGTTTGAAGGCTTCTTGACAGAACTTAACATCCAACATCATCGGACCTCGGTAGCCCACCCTCAAGCAAATGGACAAGTGGAAGTGACAAACAGGTTGTTGCTGAATGGTATAAAACGAAGGCTTGAGGAAGCAAAGAGAGCTTGGCCCGAAGAGCTCATACATGTCCTCTGGGCCTACCGGACAACTCCTCGGACAACAACGGGCGAAACACCCTTCAAGCTTTCTTATGGGACCGAAGCCTTGATACCTATTGAGATTGGGATACCCTCATCCCGAGTCCAGAACTTTGACAAAATTCTCAACAGTGAGGGGCTTCGGGATAACTTAAATTTGTTGGAAGAAGAACGTGACGCTGCAGTTCTCAGACTGGCAATTTATCAACAACGTACTGCTCGACACTTCAACAAAAACGTCAAGAATAGGATATTCAAAATTGGGGACCTAGTCCTTCGGCAAGCCGAAGCTTCTACACCTCAGGAAACTAGAAAGTTGATGCCCACTTGGGAAGGACCGTACAGGGTCATCGAGGTACTCGGATTGGGAAGCTACAGACTACAACAGATGGATGGAAAGGATATCCCGAACACATGACATGCTGCTCGGCTCCGAAAATATTATCAATAATTATAAGTCTTGTCTGCTTAGTCCCCTTTGAGGCCAGAATGTTGGCCGATTATGTTATCTTTTCGAAATAAATGAGAACTCTTTTTATATCTTATCTTTGTGCTTACTATTTCTACATACACTTTAAATACATCTGCTAACCTCATCGGCATTTTGTTCAAAAAGGTTAGCAGGGGGGAGAAGAAGTATAAATAAACAGCCATGCACACAGATAATGAAAGCTAGCTCATGAGAAAAGATAGATTTTAACATTTACAAACATTTAATAAAAGAAAGTTAAGGTTACAAAGTATTAAACGAATTCACAAATTAGTCTTCGGGAATGACAATCCCCAGCTCGTCAGGATTATGGCCTTTCCCCCGCACCAGTTTTCGGTCAAACTCAAAGCCGTCATTTAACTCATTCACCACAGCGTCCTGGACATCTTCGTGGAATTGATCCGATGTCTTGTACTCGTCAATCACCCTCTACCGAAGACTCGGTGCCAGAACGCTTGGAGAAGCGGGGGTAATAGGACCCTTCAACCAATCAGCTTCTCTCGAAGTCCAGCCTTCAACGATTGATTGAACATTATCTTTGAGATTCCTCATTTGATCGGTCTGGATCCGAATTGTGTCGTCAGATTGGCCAAGTTGCTCCTTCTGCCTTTGAACGAGAAACTCAAGTTCCTTATATTTCTCGTCTCCGCATCCTCGGCTCGTTTTGCGGCAGCCTTGGCTTGTTTGATGGCCTCTTCGGCTCGGGCTCCAATTTCAGATATTCTGATATCAGCACCGAGCACTTGATCCCTCAAGGCGGCCAACTCCTTGTCGGTCTTGACCTTCTCCGACCGCATCGCCTCATAATCGTTCTTCATGAGGTGGAAGCTGTCGTGCTGAGCGCGAAGTTGAGTTCGGACCTTCAAATGCATCTCCTTTGCCTCAGCACACTCTTCGGAGGACTTCTTCAGATCATGCTTCAAAGTCTTCACTCGGTCAAAGACTTGGAGGAGAAGGTCGTTTCCCTGCAGGACAATGTTCGGGAATTAAAAGATAACAAGTAAACGATTGAGGACATCCATTAAAAAGACCTACTAACCTCGGCAAGAAAAGCAAACAACTTCTTCATTAAAGTCTTCAAATCGCCTTGATCGACCCCAGTTGTATCAAGCGGGATCAGGGACGATCTCAAAACTTCAGCAGACGTTCCCACACCTTTCGCCCTTGGCTGCTCTGTCACAGTGGGGGAGGAGAGGGTCCCCTTTGTTTCTTCTTCCTTAGTAATGCCTCTTCCTCTAGGGGAGGAGACTCGGCACCAAAAGAAGCAGTTGTGGCAAGCTCATTCTCCCGATTATCCAAATTCGGGGCAGCATTAGAAGACCCTCCAGTCGTCGAGGAGGGCTCAATCATAATCATTCGGACTGGTTCACCTCCTACCTCAACCGAGGAATGACGCACCAGCCTCTTCCTTTTGCCTCCAGATTCCCTGGTCTTCGCTGGCCCTTCTGGAGGGTCGGACCTGGATGCCTCCTCAGCAGTTACCTCTGGCAAGATTGAGACTTTAGCGCCCGCGGCTTTCTTACTTCGGGCCATCCTGACTTTGTCAGCACCCAAAAGCTTGACTCTCGGGACTCCAGCGGCTTCTAAGATCACCTCATTATCGGGATTCTTTCCGGATCAACCACTGCACAATCGAAAGATAAAAGAAATTCAGTATTTCATCATATTTCAAATAAAAACATCTTTGGGAAGATAAAGAAACTTACAGCTATGTGAGTGTACCCAGTCTTGATCATTAAGGTACAACCGGTTCCACTTCACCGGAGGTCGCTTGGAGTACAAAGCCTCGAACGCTTCCAACCTTCTTCGGGAAATCCGATTTGGGTTCAGTTAGTCTTTGTTCGGGTTTGACCAAGGTCCTACCAACTCGGTGTTCGGCCTCTTAATGAAAAACCAATCCCCATGCCATCCCTTATTACTAGAGGGGGTATCCATTAGGGTCTCCCTACCTGCGTTCTTTATTATCTGGTAAAACCCCTTCTCTTTATAAGCAGTGAGGGAAAAGAACTGGTAAAAGAAATCTATGCTCGGGACTGTGTTCTCGGATGAGCAAAAAGTAATAAAACTATTCAGATGAATAAAAGAATTTGGGGACAGTTGACTCAAGCTGAGCCCGGTGGTATGAAGGAGCTCAAGAACGAAAGGGCAGAGTGGGAATCTCACCCCGAAGAGAAGCAGTTGTCGATGGATGGGAATCCACCCCCCTTCGGGTTACCAGTACACTCTCTCCTGGCCCTCAGGTCTTCTAATCTCGTATGAATCGGGAATATAAAACTCCGTCATCAACAGGTCAAAAAAGGGGGGTTTTATTGAAGAAGGGATATTAGCTACTCTATAGTCTAAGGCAAAATATTTGGTCCTATTGTATTCTTCTACATCCCGCATTCGCTCTACAATCACCGGTTTCCATGGTTGGCCCTCAGGAATTCCGCCCTCAGCAACGGTAACTTCGTCTTCAGCACGGGAAGACGAAGCACGTGCTTCTTGAGCATTCTTAACCCTAGCCATTGAGAAATGAAAGAAGGGCGATGAACGACTTACTTGAAGTGTTCAGGGAGTCAGACGAACAGACGATTTCTAGATCAAGAACGGCGGCGAAGCAGTTTCTTTGACAATGGGGAAGCAGTTTTCTCTGAGGAACAGTTGATTTGCTGGTGAAAATGGCGATTGGATTTACCCTCTCTATATGAGTAAATATCTAATGGTCGAGATCATCCCTATCTAACGGATTGGATTCTATTAGAGTGAAAGCAGCGTGAACGGTTATTACCGAATCGCCATATTGCTTGCCAGCTGTTCTCCCATCCTATTTTTGAAATTCAAAAATAATTGCTTGCATTGGGCCGGATATGCTGGGGCAAGGTTGTTGGGCCTTAGTGCAAAGAGATTGGGCCTGGTTACACATACACATGGATACCTGCCCACAAAAGGGGCCCGATTCCGAATCAATTTCACCCGCCCTCGGGAAGACACCTCTAAGGATCCCAGGGAGCACTCATCTTCGGCTCAAGCACTTTCGAGTACTTGAAGAGGAATACCTTCGGTTTGACACCTTTAAGAGTTCTTAGGAGCATCTCTCTTCGGGTCAACGCTTTCGGGCACCTGAAGAAGAAGTGTCCTCGGTTTGACGCCTTCGGGATCCCGAGAAGATCGATTTCCTTTCAGTAATCCGAGTTTACGGACTGCTAGAACCTTCAGTTTACTCCCCCAGTACATGTCTTATACTAGGGGAGTAGGGGGCAATGTTCGGATATATATTCTCATGAGCCTGATCGGGCTCCCCATCTTGGGCTCGGCCCAAAAGTCCATCATGCTCAGTAAGTTACAAGAGGACTCTCTAGTCCGAAAAGGCTTGGGTAAGGGTTCTAAGCCCTTTTGGTTTCTTACTGGATAATATTTCTATTGGATCAAGGCAATTGAATCCGGGTCCGATAAGGATTCTAGGCAGAACACTCCTAATAGGGGTAGTAAGTAGCCAAGGATCCTATAAATACCCAAATAACAATGAAGGCAAGGTATGAGATATTTTACCCTACTAAATATTTGACCTCCATTGTTGACATATCTTGAACCTATCACTTACTCTTACACCGGAGGAGTTCACAAACGGCCCAAGCGGGACTTTTGTGCAGGTACACGTCCGACGAGTTGATTGGACGCGCGGACAGAATCAAGCGTTAACAATTATATATGTGATCTTCAGGGTAAATTTGGATTATCTCCATTTCATAGTCTTTTTATTTTCTCCCTCCTTTAGCCTATTGATAATATCATAGTAATAATTATGTTGTATAACTGTCGCTAAAAATTTAAAATATAATTAAAACAAGTATAAAAGTGTCGCTAATGTATATTTACTTTAATAACAAAATTATTACTCTCACTTTATCAATTTGCCCTTCTTAATTTATCCTTAGCATTCATAAATTAAGAATCTATAAATACATGTGTATTTAAGTGGGGGTATATGATATATACATCTTTTAGGTGGATCTATTACACACCCTCCCTCTATCATGCACTAATTGGATACTTGTATAATTGTATTGCATGATACTCCATCTGTTCCAAATTAAAATATTAATATTAAAAAGTTAATTTTAAACATTTTAGCTTAAATACACTTTATATCTTAAAGTTTTTTACTTTTTATAATTTAAACCCTAATGTTTATATTTTAAGACATTAAACCTTAATATCTCTAAATTTTTATAAATTAAACTTTTGGGCACCGAGTTTAGTATTTTTTATCGGAATAAGTCACGTTATTTAAAATGAAAGGACAATTAAATCTTTTAAAGGTATATATCATTTATATTAGCTGAATTTTTTTCATATTTTCCTTTTTTATCATATAATAATCACGTGCCTCCAATTTTATGTGTTTTCAAAGACATTTAAGTTTTTCTTTAATGTGAAAATTAAGTATTTTAAGAGTATAAATCGTTTATATTAGCTCCAATTTTTTCTATTTATTTTCTTCATCATACACTAACCACATGCTTACAATTTTATTTTTTTCCAAAGATATTTAAGAATGAAATTACCCAAAATACTCTCTTTCGAATCAATTATTACGTGTCGGTGGCCAAAAGGTTTAATTTATAAAAATTTAAAGAGATTAAAGTTCAATGTCTAAAAGTTGAAATGTAAAGGTTTAAAGTATAAAAAATGAAAAACTTTAAGGTTTAAAGTGTATTTAAGTCAAACATTTCCAAACTCAAAATTGACGTAAATTATTTAATTTATAACAATATAGTTATAAAAATCATAAATTATCTAAAAAATATTACTAGTTATAAAATTTATTGTTTTTAAAATTTAAATAATTAAATCATGTTAATTTTAAATTTAATAATATGTCAAATTAATTTTTAAAAAGTTAATATTAATTTTATAATTTGAAACAGAATGAGTATATCTTTTGTTGTTATGTTCTGGCCTGTCTCTAATATAGTAAATGTAACTGATAGTAAAAAGTAATAAATTGCCGAGTTTTGGCACAGTCACTCTTATGAATCTGAAAATGGAAATTGAAAATGATAACATGCATGATTAAAATGTGAATATATATATATATAAACAAAAACCACCGACTTGTCATATGTAACCAAACTAAGTAAGATTGGAATAATAAATGTTATTAATTGCGAAAGAGATGTTACAACTCCTGAACTCCACAATAAAACTTCTCATAAACAAGACGACTATAACATATATATGTATATAATATTATAAGGTAATATATGTAGCAACAAAGCTCTGATCAATAGAATTTCTTATGAGCTGAGCAATGAGCTTTGGCTAACATAAATAAAATTGACAAATTAAAGGAAAAGAGAAATAAAAAAAAGTAGTAAATAATTAACAACTAGAGCAACACATGATTCTCAAGCTCAATTCCACACAGACGTCTTCTATGCATGGCACGGAATATATTATAGAATGTAGTTTAACTAATGTCCACCACCTGCTCCAAATCCAGCACCACCACCCGCACCGAATCCACCTCCGGCACCACCTCCTCCTCCAAAACCACCTCCACCACCAGCACCGACTCCAACACCACCACCAGCTCCAAAACCTCCTCCCGCTCCAAACCCTCCTCCTACACCTCCACCCCCACCAACACCACCACCGCCTCCGCCACCTAAACCGCCTCCACCACCTAGTCCTCCTCCGGCACCAGCTCCACCTCCAAACCCACCTCCAGCGCCCCCGCCTACTCCTCCACCACCGCCAGCACCTCCACCTCCTCCGGCTCCACCTCCAAGCCCACCACCTGCACCTGCTCCTGCTCCACCCCCAAAACCACCACCTGCTCCAGCACCACCACCTAAGCCTCCACCTCCACCTGCTCCACCACCAAGTCCACCACCACCACCAGCTCCTCCACCTAGGCCACCACCAGCTCCTCCTCCTAGACCACCACCTGCACCTCCACCAAGTCCACCGCCACCTCCAGCACCCCCACCAAGTCCACCGCCACCTCCAGCACCCCCACCAAGTCCACCACCACCTCCAGCACCCCCACCAAGTCCACCTCCAGCACCCCCACCAAGTCCACCTCCAGCACCCCCACCAAGTCCACCCCAGCACCACCTCCAAGTCCACCACCAGCACCACCTCCAAGGCCACCCCCACCACCTAGTCCACCACCAGCACCACCACCTAGTCCACCACCAGCACCACCACCTAGTCCACCACCACCTCCAAGACCACCCCCACCACCAAGACCACCTCCTAAACCACCACCATGCCTAAACCCTTTCTTATAAATCCCATGCCCTAAACCACCACCAATACCTCCTCCAAAGCCATGCCTACGTCCAAAAAGGTTTTTCTCATCTCCAAAAGATCCCTTAACATGATGATCTCCTAAAACTAACCCATCAACAAAAAGAAAAACCACCAAAACAAATAAAACCCTAGTACCCATTAATTATAATATTATACCAAAAAGCTTGAACAAGAAGAAGATGAATAAGCTCAAGTACTTGTCACTGAACAAATGCAAAGCACTTATGCACCATATATATATATATATAATATATATATATATATAGTAGAGCTAGGGGATATAATTATGACTGTTAATATAATACTAATACATATAGTGAATGGTGAAGTGAAGGCAATTAAGAAGGTTCTTTCGATCGAGTCTTCTGATCATATATAGCAATGAATGCAAATAAAGCACATGGTAGGTCCTGTAAATACTCAACTAAAATCTACTCGGGAGTAAATGAATGTTGATCTCTTATTGGACATCTCATTTATGTTTTCAACTGCTTCTTCCAAATCACACTCGCATTTTCAAAATCATACTGCAACTAGTACGTAGTACTTAATACTACTGCTTCAACTTTTCTGCATTGCATGCATTATTGTTTGAGAATTGACTTTACGTTATGTTTGTGAATTTTTTGGTCAACGGAAAAGAAAAGAAAAGAAATAATCGAAAATGTTGAGAATATTGCAAGCTCATACTCTTAAATGTTTATTTAAAATTATATTTTGATTCAAAAGGTTAACTCATTAACGACAGGTTAATTGGACGGAATCGATTTAGGATAAAAATAAAATAATGATTAAAATCGGTAGGGCTGTTAAAACGGACATATTCGAATCCGAATACACTGATACCCGTATTCAAAAAAAAATGTTATTCGTATTTGTATTCGGTATTCGACGAATTTGTTAAGGTATCATTCAAATTCGATATTCGAAAAACTATTCGAATTCAAATATTATTCGTTTCCAAATAACTATCCGAATTCATTAGTATAATTAATTAAAATTAGTAAATAAATAATTAAAGCATTACTATTATGATATTAATATAACATAACACAATCATCAACCATATGATTAAATTATAAAATTCAGAGAAAAAAAAATAATCAATCTATTTATAAAATATCTTTATGGAAGATATTAAAAAATATTATAATTTTATAATAAAACTTGTTCTTTACTTAGGATTAACTATGATACCGCATATCTAATTCGATAAATATGTTGGCGAATGGATGTTGAACGGATATAAATATACATGTATCTATATTCGTTTATTTGCGAATATATCTAATCGAATACGAATAATATCTGTTTAAATCGAATACGAATAATATATATCCGCTTTAATTAAACGAATACAAATACAGACAAATATTCTATTTTTTGGTTATCATTTACAGCTCTAGGAATCGAAATCAGATCATATTGGAATTGGAATCAAATTAAACTCTTGATTCATGCGTTTAGTATGTTACTTAAAAATTATATCAGAATGGAATGAAATAGAATATAACGATCCCAAAATATCCCTAACTAACTAAGTAATATATATAATAATGCAAAATAAGTATAATACATATTAATACTATAATACTATACTAATATATAATATAATAATATTATATATTCATATATAATATTATTATATTATATTTTTACTATAACCTAATATACTAAAAAATAAATATAATATATACTAATACATATAATATTATATATACTAGCGGTAACCCGTGTTGCCGGCACGAAAATTTTTTTTGGAAAGGAAGAAAAAGGTAGAAGAATAAGATATTGGGGATATGGTTTGGAGAGGAAGAGGAAATAAAGAAGGAGGAAATAATGAACGGTCAGATTTATGCCAAACTTTGGATGTCTCAGATGATTTATTAGATGAGCGGGAAATTCAAAATCATTTGTATTTTGTTAGATAGATTATATTAAATATATATGTTATATGTTATAATATTAAATATATATTTAATATATGATATATATATAATATAATATATATCATATATTATGCTATTATATATTATAATATAATATAATACAAAATAAATATAATACCTATCAATATATATATATATATATGGGTGATGACATTTTTGTCTTAACATTTTTTTTCCAATTTCTTTACTCATTGGAATCGCGATTCCATCGGAATGATTATTTCGACCAAACTTAAACGTCGAAAATACATTGTTGGTTAGAATGGCAATTCTTTTCCGCCATCTATTCCTTCCAACCAAACGCCCTTCCAACCAAATGCCCCCTAAGTTCGATGATCTTTTCCTTACATTATGTTTCGGAGTTTTTAATAGAAAAAAATAGAATTTTATTATTTAGTTTTTCGTCCATTCGTGAATGAAAAACATTTGTAAAAAAAGAACCAATTATTTTCCATTCATTTTCTTTTCTATTTATTAAAAATTCAGTAACATCAAAATTGAATAAAAAAACTTATATTTTTCATTCGTTTTAAAATTAAGTAACACAATGTTAACGTGTCCATCCACCTTGACATCAAGTTTTCGCTTTGAACTTCCAATTATACCCAACTTCATAAAGTTGGTCCTGATTTCCAATTATTGATCATGGAAGGATATATATAGACACACACACACGCTCATGCATATGAAACCACATATTCCCTCCCTCCCAAATTAATTGCATTTCTAGAACTTTTTTAAAGTCAAATTGACTATTTTTAAAACTAATCTTTTTTACTATTTTTGCTAACATATAAGTGAAGATATTATAACCAAAAGAAAGTATATACAATTTATTACTAATTTCAATTTTTTATTAATTTTTAGAAATATATTTATATATACTTAATTATTAATTTTAAAAATAATCAATTTGACTTAAAAAAAGTCCTAGAAAAGCAATTAATTTGGGACGGAGGGAGTATATCTTAACCTAAATTGTTAACACATATATTACGTCTATAGTCTATAAGAATATATATATCTCCGATCTTTTTTATTATATTTTGATATGAGATTTTAATTATTATTATGCAATTCTCAACATAAAATGTTTAGTTCTCTGCTTTGTGAGTTTTTTAACTCATAGATTAAATCTATAGTCTATTAGAGAATATATATATATATCTCAATGAATATTTTTCTTCTCATATTTTGATGTGAAATTCTATTAATATCATGCAGTACCTCAAAAGAAAATGTTCTTATTCTTTGGTGTATGAGTTTTCTAATGGGTGGACAAGAACATAAAAACGATATAAAATTTAGTCACCTTTTTGTCAAAATTTTCTGTATAATATATATTATGAACGAACAATCAAATAATATAAACTAATCATGTATAATTTTCATATCATATACCCCCTATTTTGAAAAATAACAATATTTAACAAAAAATAAAATAATAATTCAAGCTTTACTCTTCTTTTTTTCTTCTTTTTTTTTTTAAATTAAACTCATCACAAACAACACAAAAAACCAAACCTCCGAAACTTATAATCTTGTACTCTTCCTGTTAGTTTCATTTATTTATGTCCCAATTTAAGTTTCAATATTTTTCTTAATTTTATATTCCATCAAAACCAAACAAACACATTCCAAGGGGTCCGGCACATCGATAGATTAAATTAAGCCCTATCGGCTGTCCCTATATCCAGTGGTCAACTTTATAATCCGCGTGAGCCTGCTGCTTGCTCTCTCTCTTTAAATGTGCCTTTCTGGCCTCATCAATGTTGCGACGAAAAAAATGCCCGCCAACTGACACTGCACTATTATACTCTCTCTCTCTCTCCCTCTTTGGTCAAAACAGCATACCAAAATTGGGTGGATGCGTATTCGGTTCGTTGAAGTAAAAATTTAAATATAAATAAATTTTAAAATTTAATATTCGAGATCGTGTTTGACTCAGTAGCTAAATGAGCTTCAGTCATACTCGATAAATTTTGTGAACCAAATCTGAACAACTCAATACTCAGCTCGATTCGGTTCATTTACACCCCTAGACCCAATTCTCCGTGGAGAAAAAGTCTTACTTGAATAAAATTTAAATTTAGAATTTATGTAATTTATGCAAGTTTTAAAAATACCAAATTTGATAATTTTTAAATTTAGCCTTAGCAATATCATGACAGTAAGTATTTTACCAGAACGATAAATGTCACTAAAAATTTAAAGTATTATTGAAATAAGTGTTAAAATATTGCTAAATGACAACATAAATATTAAAGTATGTAAACTCGATTCAATTTTAAACTTAAGACTTAAAAGGTCAAAATACGACTAAAAAGGGAGTAGCTTAATTAAGAGTAAATCTTGAGGACAGCAAGATATATACCCATCTTAAGTAATCTCTCGTTGTTGTGATAAAATATTAGTTATATTTCATTAATTGTGAATTTATTTATAAGTTGTTAATATGTCAAAATTTATCCGTAGGTTAATGTGGCTTGCTTTCCAAGTTCCAAGATAAAAGAACACAACCAAAAATAAAAAAGAAGCTACTACAAATTAAAGAAGAAGATGCCCACAAACTAGAGTTTCCATACCTAAATATAAAATTTTTGTAGAACGTAGCAGTCTATATGAGTTGGCAACAAGGTATATATAACCTATGGTGATTTTGCTTTAAATCAATATATTCCCACTAAGCCATGCATGTCATATATTCTGCAAGAATGGAAAGCTATATATATATATATATATATATATATATAGCTATTGTGTTAACTTATTGCATTACTTAAATTGCACTGCATGCTTAATATGTTTGGAATGGAAAAAGTCATTTCCATTTAAAAACAAAGAAATATATATTTCAGTAAATTTGATCTTCATTTAAGTGGGTAAGGTTTCTTTTATTTTCTTTCTGTTTCCTTTGTGTTGTTTTTAGTAGTAGTAAAAAGTAGTAGTAATTCACTTCCTGAATCAGTACATGCATGAATTTATGTTTGCGCGTCCTTCCATTCCAACAACCACCTCCTCTAGTAATTAATTGTTAACTCAAAGCTGGTAGTACTTTTTTGAACATGAAAACATAGTTTTGAACCGTAGTTAATTTCTATATCTAAAAACGCGGTATTCAATTGACATTCAATGGAGTCAGTTAATTTAGTTGGTCAAATTTAAATAAAAATATAACTATTTATATTTCTATAATCATATAACTGCAATTTTTCACTCTACACTATTTATACATATTCAACTCCACAAAATTTATATATATTCAATTATTGCTCAAGAGCATATATATATATAAACAAAAATATTATATAATCGAAAGGTGTAAATAATAAATAAATAATTGGGGAAAAAAAAACTCTCTTAAAGTAGTTTTGGATAACTCTTGAAAGTATTTCATGTTAAATCTAGTAGTCATTTGGCAATCGGGTAGTTTATGGACTAGCGGAACTCAGCTCGCTCAGTTGATGGAATTTACCGTGCTTACATTTTTTGGATGGGCGAAATTCATTTAAGTCTTTTACCTTTAATACTATCGAATGATTTAAATTAATAAATTTTTAACTTCTGTTTGTTAAAAAAAAATAGTCATGTCAACAAATATATAGAGATGATTACAGATGTACGTACGTAGTTTTATATAACTTCATGTTATATAACTTGTGAAGTAATAAAGTAGAGAAAAAGACATCAACAACGTTCCTAGGGCTAATCGCACCACTCAAAGTCGTTTTACTCTTAATTACTAGATTATTTTCCTTTGAGATACTTGAATTTTCAGTGCAAGCCCAACACAACTTCTTCTTATACTTTTTTATTTTTTTATAATTAAAGTATAATACTAGTTTCATGTACGTATACGCATGTACTTTGTAGTAAATAAAACTATGTAGGGCAAACAATCCCAAATTTGTGATAAACAAAAAGAAATTAATCCATACCTTCATTACTATGTAACCCGGTATTTGTCTCTCATTAATTCAAATGCTCCGTTTGCAGAATAATAATGGAATAAAGCGACACCTGGGCTTGGCCCAACTTAAAGTTGAGTATGAAAATTAAATAGAATCTTAGATCAGATCCATCTTCTTGGACCCCAAGCCTTAATCTTTTCAGGTTTCAAGTTTCAACTTAGCTAGGTTCGGGCAATTTAAGTGACAGACTTCTGTATCAACTAAAATTAAATAAATTTATATTAATTTAAAATTTAATATATCGTTGTTTGATTTTAAAAGTCAAATTGTATTTTTAATTTTGGAACGGAGAGAGTATTATATAAACTGAGAAGAGAGAAAAGCGATTATTTTTGGTATAATTTTTTCACATTTCAAGTTATCTGGTATATTTATTAAAATATATTTCAATAGAATAAAACTTTCTACATCTTTTTTTTCCCCTAATTTTTTTTATTTTTTTTTCAAATAATTGCGCACACATGCAAATGTGTGCCATATTAGTAAAGCATAAAGTGTTTAACGAAAATAAACATTAGACAATGCTATTCAGCTTTAAACATATTTGAAAAAATTATTAACCTGAATCGAAATTTATTTTAAACGCACCTTATTTAATCTTATTTATAAATTTTAGTAATATATTTTTATTTCATGTTTACTTTTCAATTTATTAAACTTTAGTTTAGTAATAATAGCATAATAATACAATTTTGATGATAAATTTTAAAATATTTTGCTTTTTTTTTCAAAAAAATAAAACAAAGGATAAATAAAACTTTTTGTAGATGGAGGGAGTATAAATAGTACTCCTTAGAACTCCATTCATATCAAAATATAGAATTAATATTATCTTTTTAAAGCTAAATTTATAGTATTTTTATATTTAAAATTAATATAAATTCCTTTAAATTTAGATATCTAGGCAATACAAACTACATAAAAAACATTATTAAATACAAATTTATTGTATTCAAAAATTAAATAAATCACATTAATTTTAATTTTAAAAATACGTCTTGTTGACTTAAAAAAAATATTCATCTTAGAAAAAAAAATATAAGTATTTAATTTTTGGCCTTTCACTTTTTTCAACTTCCACGCCACCTAAAGCAGTTTATTTCTCTCCAGCTCCTTTTGAATCTCTCTCCTTATCTGTTAGTACGCCTGCATACGAAGGCGATCAAATCAATCAATAACTCAACACACCCCCATTGATATGGAAAATCAGGAAGCTGAAGATGCGAATGAGGGTTTTACCGAAGAATTTCTGTGCTGTGTGTGCCTGTAAGTAATTTACCTAATCCAATATATACAGACTTCGCTTATATATTTTTCATATTGCTTTGATTGCTATTGGCTTATTGTAATTTGAATTTGAGTATCCTGGCATAAAAACACAGATAGAAGATTTTTTTGTTTGGTTTGTAATTTAAGTTGATGAATCTGTTAATTAAACTGATTAAATACAAAAGTAACCCTCTTGTTTTTACCATTTTTGCAAAACTCACTCTCTAACTTTTATTTTTGCAAAACTCACCCTTTATGTATTTTTTTTGTTAAAATTCCTCGCATAGTCAAATTGTTTGATCTAATTCATCACTTAAATTTTTTAACTTTAGAATACTCCTTTTATTTCACTCAAATGACATCTAATTAGTTAAAAGGATTCTCAAAATACCATCAGACTTGGAACCCTAGATTCTTACTCCCTACATTTGCCATGTGTCAATTGATTATTATTTTATTTTGGTAAATGTCTCGCACACAAGACTCATATTAAAATGTCAATTTTATTCTTGATTTTTAACATGTGCCATCTTCATTAAACATTTCGTTGAACACTACAAGAAAATATATTATATGGATTATATGAACATGAAAATAGATTATATAGATTATATAAACATGTGCTGATCGATTTCCCTCATTATTAACACTACAAGAAAATGCATCAAATACGACGAACCCAAAATAAAAAATAATTGATTGACATATAGCAGAGGTAGAAAGTGAGATGTATGAATTAGACGATCTAATATTCCAAATATATCTGTTGGTATTGTGAGAAATGTTTTGCTAATTGGAAGTCATTTGGTGAAATAAAGGGAGTATTCTAACGCTAAGATTCTTAAGTGATGAATTGGAGTGAAATAATGTGAGTATATGAGGATTTTTAACACAAAAAATACATAAAGGGTGAGTTTTTGCACAACTCATACATCTTAGACGGAGAGTTTTGCAAAAATAAAAGTTGGAGGGTGAATTTTGCAAAAGAGGTACAAATAGGAGGGTTCGTTTTGCATTTTAGTCGATTATAGCAATGGGTGCCAGAAAAATTTATGGAAATGAATCAGAATTAGGTGAACTCCAAAAGTTATAAGAGAGTTTTTATGATATCTGTTTATTTATTTGGAATGTATGGAAAATCATAGAGGGGTAGGCTGTAATGTTACTATTGAAGAGTAGCAACTTAATTTTTCAGTAAAGTATCCCAGATTTTAATAGGATAGGCTATTAAGAATTAAAATTATTCATTTGAAAGGTTTTGGTAATTTTTCTCAAACACAACAAGGCCTTTTCTTGTTGCCATCCAAATACCCTTCTAATGCTTGTAATTCCTTGGTTTTTGAAGCATAACTACTTCCCTAATATATATATATATATATATATATGGAAAGGGTCGTTAACAAACCGGCTATGGCGACAGTTTTTTAGTCTGTAGTGACGGGTTGAACTGTCGCCCTAGCTATGTATGGCTATGGCGACGGTTCAAACCGTCACTACAGACCAAAAAATCGTCGTCATAGCTGGTTCGTTGAAGAACCAGTTCGTTTGGAGAAAAGCTACTGTGTGTGTGTGTATATATATATATATATATGCCTTGACCAAATCATTTCTCTCCCTATTGGTAGTACCGTAGTGCTGAGATTTTTCTTTTTCACGTAATGTAGCACCCCAGCGAGCGAATTATAACTTTTTTATGTTCTCTAGTACTTATTGTTCCACCATCTGCTGCATCCTTCTCTATATATGATATGCTTATATTTTTATTTTGCTTAAACTCGGTTACCACCGTAATCCTTTTTGTTTGACTTTAGAAGCAGCTCTTTCTTTTCTCCATGATTGCTATCAATTTGTTTCTGATTGTCTTTAATATAACTGTTTAAAATCTGAGGTGTGAAGGTAGATCCTGTCTTCTACTGTGGACTGAGGCAATTATTGTCTCAACATTCGTTAAGCTTTTATCTATTCTTTCTCCTTATCAATTTCTGTTTCTGGTAAATTCTAGATATTTCTGACTAGTTAAGGTCTTAACTACGCACTATGCTGGATAAAGTTTCTGTTGTAGATACCTATGTAATATTTGTTATTTATTAGTAAAATCTGTTATTAGACTATTGTGGTGATCTGAAAAGATTTGAACTCTTATAAGTCTAGTCCCTACTTGGTACTTACCAATCCTATTTGTAGCTAAGTTATGACCTAAAAATTACCCAATTTTATGAATATTTTAATTTTTATCATTTTTGTACTTTTTTTTTATTTTAGTAACAGAGGCCAAAAGAATAAGAAAGACGTTCAATAATCATAAAGATTGCTTAGAATAAATAAGAATTTAGCACGAATGAGCCTTAAGATAAACTATAACCTAGCACGACTTTAGCATTATGATAAACTATAACCTGGCACGACATAGCATCATGATAAACTATAACCTGGCACGACATAGCATCAGATTTTCATATGAAATCTATAATGGTCTACTATAAATCTAGCTCGACTGTCAATGATTTATGACTGGAATAAGGAACTACAACGCCATCACACGACTATAACGTTCCACCAGAATACGCGACTTGGGTGTCGAACCACTAGACTACAATGAAAGAAAATAGATCAATATGATCACCCTTGCTTAGCCCTCAACAGATTATAATTAATCTTGCTTAGCCCTCAATAGATTATAATTAATCCTGCTTAGCCCTCAATAGATTATAATTAATCATGCAATCATTATATGATTATCCACTCCTAGATTATCAGTTCAGGGCTCTGATACCAACATATGACAGGAACGATTTTATACGACTAATAATGTAAGACATATAAACAACAAGTTAAGACTAATATAAGTAAAATAATGAAAGAAACTGAAAAATAATGAAAGAAAATGAAAGCTATGTTCATGCAAAAATTAAATATTTTTGGTGGGGAGATTAAGTCATACCTTAAACTACTGAAAAGGTTTTTCCCTTTCGGGAAATCCTTAATCTAGCAAGGATGGAGAAGGGAAATCAAAATTGAATCAAGTGTACTGGAATACTTCTGATTTTATTATAACTGAAATAATTTACAAGGAACGAAAGTTTACAAGAGAAAGGAAGAAAGGGGAGAGCTTTATAAAAGCTTTAGAAGGCTTTTTAAAAGCATGCCCTCAACTGGTTACAAGAGACTCTATTTATACAACTCTTGTATTACCTATTAAATCTTACTCCAAAATGGAAGCAAATTAGAATAGAGTAAAAGATAAAGTCCGAGTACACATTGGGCCCAATGGTCAACTTTAATCATTTCACTCTTCTTCTAAAGTTATTCCGAAAATGACGCACACCTAAAAGATGCTCTTATAGGACAATTATTTTATCAATAATGGGGCAAGTGCACCACTACTAATATTGACTACGATTATTTACATGGGACCACTTTTATTTGTTTTTATCAATACTGGATACCATTATTGATCATGACTAACACTGTCTATATTGGAACACGCTTTGTGACTATGAGTGTCCCACGTTGCTGTTGCTGGGATGTATCTGAAGACTCTTCTGGAATCTTGTGGTCACTATTTGTATCTGGAAGAGATAAGGCTGGTGTAGATTTTTGTGATTTAAATTTAAAATTCTCAAGTTGGGCCATGAATTTGTTCCACTTTTGCTTGAAGAGCTTCTTCACTATTTTTCTGGTAACTCATCCAATATTAAGCTTCCTTTTAGCTTTGGACTTCTTTCTGATAACCTGTGAAAAACTTTTTGTAAGCTCTAGAGCTGGCTTGGTTAACTGGATAATTTCTTTTTGTGTTGGGATAGAACTGGGACTGGTTTTGAAACTGGAATTGGTTTGATCATTAACTTGATCTATCATAGTCTTTTGAGGGCCAAGATAAATCTTGTTATAATCAGTAAACTAGCTTTTTGGGGAAAGCCACACCCATTAACGGACTTGATGTCTCTTTACCACTTAATGTTTGAAGTGGAGTAGGTAATTGGATTGGGGGTCCATTACTGCCCTTCACAGATGTTTGGGCTTTTGTGATAGCCTTTGTGCTCTTCAGAGAGGAAGATGCTGAACTCATCTATACTCCTAACGGAGTATTGGCTAATTCTGTCGTATGTACATTGGATGAAAATCTGTTACAACGAGCTAATTCTGTTGAAAGAAAAGAGACCAGTTTTTGCAGTTCTGAATTGTTAACTATAAGATGTTTTTTTTCTTTCACCAATCTCTCACAGTCTGGTTTAAACGTTTGAAATTTGTATTCATGCTTTCGCAATAAGTACAAAAAATAGGTTGATAAGGAGAGATTGTCTCTGGCAACAGAAAACTCTAAAGCTGGTTCTGAATAGTGAAAAAGATAAGGACTAACAAAATAAGTATCTCCAATAATTTGTCTGGCAAAAGAGTGAGCAAGGGAAAGATCATTGAATCCTTTGTATTTAGGCTGGTTAAAATTCTTTGTCTGTTCAATGACATCAGTCCAAGAATGAAAGATGCCACATTTATGACCGCTGGTGATTACATAAAATTTAAAGTTTTTATGCTGGAAAAATTCTGTTAGTTGCATTTAAAGATGCAAGAAAATGCAGCTGGTCTTTTCCATGAGAAATCCAAAGATTATTGATGTAGGACAGATCTAAGATGAAGAATTAATGGGAAAATAAACTAGGATTTAAACTCCACGTTTAAACCGCTAGGATCTCTCTAGTGTATCAACTCCACGTATCAACACCGAGATGGATAAAATACCTCTGTGGTATGAATGATAATATCAACTTCAATATCAATACTTATTCTCCAATGACTTGTGGGGGATTACATCACTATTTAAAGAGATACAAAACCCTAATATTACTTGGGGAATACTAAAAGTACTAAACGACTAAAATACCCTTACTAATAATTCCTAATCACTAATTCATGTCTTAAATCCCCACTAATACATAAAATACATAAATCACCTCAACTACTTTTAAATTAAACATAATAAAAACTTCCAATATAAAAATCTCTTCTTTGTTCTTGACTTGGCATCCTCATCATTCTCCTTTTGTCGGAGAAAACTCGACCTCGAGTTCTATAATATGAGAGAATAAGCCATGAACTCCTCTGCAACGGAAGAACATCTTGAAACACCTTTGACAACATTATCACGCGGTAAAGCTCAAAAATTTTTGGAAAGAGAATTGATGAGAGCATTGCTTTTGTATTCAAAGGGGCTGAAAATAAGCTTTCTGGAACAACGAAGTCAACAAAGTCAACTTGGATTGGATCAACTTTTTGAATCGTCTTCTCTTCGGTAATGAACAACTCTAAAGCAATTTTAGAGTTTTCCTTAATTTGTTGCTCATACACAATCTCTGGCTCAACTTTTGGAACTTCAAGAATTTTCATGAACACGTCACAATAGTATGTAGCCCCAAAATTTAGAATATACTCTTTTTCTTTCTCTTGCTCTGCTTGAAGATGTGCCCGCAAGTCAATAAGGCATTCTTTTATAAAAGATATGTTATCTTTTAATAAAGAGATGTGATCTTTTAAAGAAGAACATATTGAAACCATATTATTGACATTTCGAAGTCCTTTTGCTTCAACTTGTTTACGTTTCCTTGCTTCCGCTTTTCTTTGTTCATCTTGATATCGACGTTCCAATTTTCCAAGGTAATCTGGTGCATCAACCATATCCCATCTAAGCTCTTCTTGCTTGTGTTTCAGATATCTATGACCACATGTATTAATAAGGTGGTATATTCGGTCACTTTCATCGTCAAAGAAACCTAATATACTCTTTTGCTTCGGCAAATCAATTTAGTGGCTTTAACTTGTTGACGTTTCCTTGCTTCAGCTTTTCTTTGTTCATCTTGATATTGACGTTCCAATTTTTCAAGGCAATCTTGTGCATCAACCATATCTCATCTAAGCTCTTCCTGCTTGTGTTTCAAATATCTATGACCACATGTATTTAATAAGGTAGTATATGCGGTCACTTTCATCGTCAAGAAACCTAATATACTCTTTTTCTTCGGCAATCAATTCTTGAGTGACTTGAGACATTGGGTGTTTGGAACAATGGGTTATAAAAAATAAAACTTTTTTTTTGGATAACTTAAGGGCCTAACTGAAAAGAAAATAGAAAACAGGGCCTAAAGTACGAATGCAGAAAGTTGTAGGGGTTTGATTTATAAAAGGATGAAAAGGTTATAAGAAAATGAAAAGATCTATAGTAGACTACGGTGGTTTAAAATTTTAAAAAGTAAGAAAACCATTGGGATGTAAAACTTGCAACTTTTGAAAAAAATATTTATAAGAATTTAGGGTTATCAACTCAATCATATCAGCAACCAAGAGCAGCAAGGCAAAAGCTATTAGCTAGCACCGAACAACCTCTTCTTTCTCCTTTTTTTTTTTAATTAAAGCAGCCAGATGTCTTTTTCCTCCTTCTTTTTTCCATGTGAAACACAAACACGTGTTGAACATGTAATTACTCGGACATATGAACAGTAACTCGCGATTAAACAGTATTCCGACCACCATGTTTGAACAGTGCTCCCTTGGTAGATGAACAATAAAACTTTTTTTTTCCCCCCAAAAACCCAAGATCTCCCCAAAAAAATTGGAAAATTTA